>OZ030390.1:27564044-30016544 GCA_964023965.1 Melinopterus prodromus
GCAACATATGGCATATTTTGGGGAAATACTTGAATATCTCAGGAACTATTAACGCTGACAGTTAGCAACCTATATGGTTGGATGAACAAATTTATTAGTATTGATATAATAACAAAACATACATGGCGTTCCATTTAAAAAAAATGTACATATTTTCTGTCACGCCTAAATGCAACACCCTGTATAAATGAAAATAATTTTACGTTATAGAAACTGGTGAGTGAAACAACTTTTGTGTTAGACATTTTTCATTCTCTAACGATTTAGTAGCAATCGACCGCCGGGATACTAATAACTCACCCCGTATACGCAGAATCATTTGGAACGAGAGCATTTTTGGTTTCTTTCCATAATAAAAGTATGAGTAGTAGGGTCGAAAGAAAAAATATTTTCTTGTAACATAATAGTAATGGTGCAAAGTTTAATAAGAAATTACTCTTTAAATATCTTAAAATTACGTTCTATATGTGGGCATGTGAGGTTTCAATTTTAAACACTAGTTATAAATTTGCAAGTTCTTTTGCAAGAGTTTTTTCTTGTTGATCTTATTTGAACACTAATAAAAAACACAAAACACAAAGCAACTTGATTGCCTAAAAGCATTATCTATTGCCGCACTCTATTGAAGGTAATAACTCTTGGAGATATACTATTCTTCCACTCATTGTATGGAACATGCGCTTGCACATGGTAATAAAACTTATTTATTAGTTGAAAATGTAAAATTTTTGACTTGTTCTTCCATTCACGGATTCAATACATCTAATACATGATTAGTAACTGGTGTAAATAAAATTAAACCAGTTTTTCTTTATAGCTGCTTTAGATTTGATGTTTGGTCTGGAGCGTTTCGCTCGTAGTAACACTACCTGCAACAAATCGTATGCATCAAAGTGTAACTGTAAAAAGTTGATGTAAAAAACATCTTGGAGAGTTTTACACTTGACGATTCGAATGCTGCTACAACATGCAGGTGCTATTCACACCGTTCCAGTTGTCAAATCGAAAGCACCTTACATAACTCTAACAGTTTAATATATAAGTAAATTTAGAATTCCACCAACATTATTGATACTTACATCATTAACGGAAATGGTGCCTTGCAACATCGTACCAGTCATAACATATCCGTTACCTTTTATAGAGAAGCAATGGTCAACAGCAAATTGGCAAGGACCAGTAGCTGTTCTTTTAGGAATAAACGATACATTTACAAGTTCTTTGATAAGTTTATCAATACCAATTTCGCTTCCTTCTTTCGGATTGGCAGAAATTGGAATAATCGGCACATTTATAAAACTTGTGGTTTCGACAACTTTCCTTATTTTAGCAATTGCTTTCTCGATAGTTCTTTCTCGTTTATCCTCTTCAATTGTATCAATTTTATTAAGAGCTACTATCATTTTACAACCGATTATTTCACCAATTAAAATACACTCTGCGGTTTGCGCTTGAATAAGTTTTCTAATATCGACAACCAGTAAAATCATGTCGATGATATGCGCTCCACCAATGACAGTTTTTATTAAACTGCTATGCCCCGGACAATCAACCAACGTAAACATGATATCTTCTGAATCGGTTTCATCTTTTAAATGCTCTGGAACGGGCAATATACAAGCACTAAATCCCAAATCTAGAGTTATACCTCTTCTCTGTGATTGTGGATCTTTATCAAATGCAGCTGTACTGGCTATATGGCTCATGATTTTCGCAAGACTAGTTTTGCCGGAGTCCACATGGCCCATAATACCGATGTTCAAATTCAGCGCCATTTCAAATTGTTTTCCCCGGGCTTATCGATCGAGTGGGCCTCCTTCAATTCATGTCTAACTTCATGAATGTCAACTCATAACCTAAAATCTGTCATGGAATAACGTTTCTAGTCAATAAATGCGGTTTTGTTAGGTGGTTTTGATTTACCGTGTTCACGTGAGTGTCCCAAGCAGTGTTCTCGGTAAGGTCGCGTCTTAAATCGCTGTTTTCCGCAGAGTTCGGACGGGCAAACCTCTCGGATAAACCACAAGAAGAAATGTCAACCTCTTGTCAAATGATTAGTATGGTGGTAGTGTTTACAATATGAATAAGAAAGGCTAGTTCTGTATCTGGATGACTTTCAGCTGAGGATATTTATCTGTTTAAGGGTGAGTTAACGTTTTATTGTTAACGGTTTGCTTTGTTTATAAGGTTGCCAATAGTTCGCGTTTCGCAATTTAAATCTGTGGGTAGTTAATTAATCAGTTTATTTATTGAAAGATTAATTATGTACCTGGTTTTTCTATTATACAATTTTGTGAAATTACTTGGCATTTCTTTTTTATCTCTCTTGGTATGCTTTAAGAATTCTGTTACAGTTCTATATCAATTCTAATATTAGTTATTTGTGTAACTTGCATCAGAGGTGAGTAACATTATGATCACCCACACATTTCAATGAGAAATGCTAAAAAACTCGTTTGTTGCAATAAGCACGGCATTTTCTTGCTTAAGACAATTAAACCTACATTAATGTACTGTTCAATTCCTATTCAATTCCTTTATGCTGCTTGTTTTCAAATCACTTAATTATTATTCATATATTGGACAACCTACTTCCCTATAGTATTACTTCGTGCATTTTGCAATTCAGTGCCTAATAGGTATCTGCATCTGCTAGGCAGATTTAATAGTCAAATAGTTGTCCATTCATGATTAGCTAGAAATTATAACTCTATTTGCTATAAACAACACAGCTTTCGATAGTACCGCGAAGTACCGTAATTTTTTTTTATCGAATGACATCTGTGTTGCTGAGTCGTTTGGTCGTTATACAAAAATGCTGCTAGGAATCCGTTGCTAGGATGTTAAATGTTTAATCAACGGCGAAGAAGTAATTTTAATCGATCTGCAACATCATTTTTCGCCGCATTGTGTTCTATTAGTTCGAAAAGAATTCCTCGAAATTGTCTTTCAGAAAAAATAAAAAACAAATCGATCTAATAGCGAATTTGATTATGTAATGCAATTATAATTTTTGTACAGTTAGAATTTTGATTAGGTGGTAGTGTTCATCGCC
This sequence comes from Melinopterus prodromus, assembly GCA_964023965.1. Taxonomy (NCBI): domain Eukaryota; kingdom Metazoa; phylum Arthropoda; class Insecta; order Coleoptera; family Scarabaeidae; genus Melinopterus; species Melinopterus prodromus. The sequence goes on from OZ030390.1 coordinate 27,567,100, forward strand.
TGATTGGAAACTGCCTTTAGATTTATTTATATAAAAACAATAAATACTGCCGTTCGTTAAGATTCCAAAAACCCGAAATGTAAACTTTCTGAAGTATGTATGTCGTTATTTGAATTTTGTTTTCGTCGTTTAAGTACCAACTCATTTTGTGATTAATAATGGTACCTGTTAGACAATTCTGTTAAAAAATTACAGCTACCCAATTAGTTTTACTTGTTCTCTGGTTTGGGGTTTTAAAACCGTTGTTTTTTGATCAAATTAAATAAAAATCGTATAATATTGATTCTTCTGGAGAAAGTGGATTTTGTGAATTGGATAGGGTTTTTATTGATCGATTTCCTTTTGCTTTGTACGAATCCTGACTCAAAATATTCCTATTACGTAAAGTTTTCGAAAAAGTTGAAGTTAAAAATTGCGATTTTGCCAATTTGTGTGTATTAATAACCGCTGGAATCCTTGCCTAAAACAAACTTTACACGTTATCACAAAAACACGCATAAAGTTTAATGTTTACTTTGACACCCGTTGAAAGATTGTAGGGCATTGGGTTCAGTCGCTATAAATTTACTAACGGGCCAAAATCAAAATATTTGACATTTTGGTCTAAACTTTTTCGAAAACCTCACGTGATAGGAAGCTTTTGAGTCCAAACATTCAATTCCAATTCATTGCAAAGAAAACCCAATTGCATTTTCCCTTAACAAAACCCACTGTCACAAGGGCATTCATATGTAAGGCCATATACTAATTTAAAAACCCCTGTACTCAATTTTAAATATAAAAATATTTTCTGTTAAAAAAAGTTAACATACGCCTGTCAAAAACTAGGAAGATTCTGCTCCCACTAATTTATACTACAAAATAAGTCATTAAGTTTACTTTTTGTTTCGAAGGATAAACAGTCAACAATCCACGTTGCGTCTTCTTCCGTTTTTTTTTTCGTATAGGTACACACAGCCTGTACACATTTTCTCTTTTAATCTCTTCTGCGATGTATCTTTTTAAGGAATTGAAAATAATGCAACATTTTACCCACAATTTAAAACTAAGAGTATTTTGAAAAACATCGAGAAATAGTTGAACTCTTTTTATGTGTTTATTTTATATTTCTTTGTTATTTATTAGTAAAGTAAGTTAAGATAAAAAGTTGAAGAGGCTTGGCATAATGAAACTAATCCAACAGATTAACCATGAATTTATATCTGATTTCTTAAACTAGGTACTTTAAAAACTACCCGCTGATGTCCTTTATTTTACTTTATCTTAAATTGGAAACACTAACACGTCACTCACTGTGCTCTGCTTTTTACACTGAACTGGTTGAAAGGGTTTAGTTTTTTTTTTAGTTTAGTTTTTAATCTTCTCATTAGATTTCGGGTTGTCGAGTAGCTGTTAGACCTCTACGTTGACGTGATGTTTTAGGCAATATTCATGCTTGGCAGTGAATCTTTTTATCTCTTGGCTGACTTGTGGGACACCAAGGTCGCGGGTGCAGATCACTGTTCCGTATGTACCAAGGAACGTTTACAATATTTCTTAGTACCTATGTACTTTATTTTGGAAAGTCTGTATGTCTTGTGGGTATATTTGCTTTTTAGCACAACTCCAGAATGAACAATTGAGAGTTTCTTCCCAAAAGCCACTTCTCTGGAATTGAGGTCAAGGTCTTCTGAATGTGTTCTTTCCACCTTATTTTTTTATAGCTTTGTATCCAGAGTCATACCCAAATACTTTGCACTGTTCGCATATGGAACTATGTCGTCGTTAAACGTGACATGAGGTATGTGCTCGATTCTTTTGTTTGTAAAGTAAATGTGAACAGATACCAGTTCGTTGAGCTTGATCTACCATATTTTGGTCCATTGCTGTAGTATCTAGATATTTTATTACTAGCTTGTTGAAGTTTCCTAATAGATTCTCCAACAGTTGACCCCACTGCCATTAGAGCTGTTACATTTTCCAGCTGTGGTAGATCACTGGTATTATAGTAGATGGAGAATTGGTCCCCGAAGACTAACCTGGGGTACCCCTGCTTTTACTTTTTGGTAGTATTCCTCTATCTATTTTATTCTGAATATGCTATCTGGCGCTGATATATAGGATGTTAGAAGCTCGGCCTACTTTAAATGGTGCTTACTTTTTAGTTTGTATATCAATCGTTCGTGCAAAACCTTATCGAAAGCTTGTGTCACATCAAGAAAGATTGTTGACCAAATATCCCTTTCTTCTAATGCTTTCTGTATTATATTCGCAGTAAGTATCATCCATACATTTATGTCGAAGATATCGAAAAAAATAATGTTTGATTTGATCACTAATTCTTCCAGGTGGACCTTTGATATTATTCTTCACTTTTAGGTCCCACAAGTTATTGAAACTTATTATTCCTTTAGAGTTTAGACACTGTTTTTTTTATCCAAAAATTAAGTTGTTTTATTAAGTAACAAATAATACCAAATTATTCTCCGCGGAACCTCGTAAGGAAATCATAGTCATATACATTAAGCGTGGAAAGTATGGAAACATGAGATAATCTCTGAAACGGTTTATGATTGGAAAAAATGCCCGGTCACGTCGATTTTTAGTTATCAAAATATACATATTTGCCTCAAATTTAAATGCCTACCTTCAATTGTTTTTGAGCGTTGACGTCATCGACACGTTTTTTAAATAGCAACCCCACATTTTTTTGTACCTACTGTTATTGATAGACCTGTTAATTGTCTTGAATATAACTCACAAAATGTATCGCCTTACATAAGCTAATCTTCCATAAAAAGACAGTTGGAAATAAGTTTTGTTTGTTTATGATTGTTTCGATTGATTTATTTGCGCTGAAGGCGAATCTGAGAACAAAAGTTGTATATCACGTCAGCTTATTGCGTTTTTTGACGTTTCTTTTATGAAGACGTGCGCCTAAAGAATCGCTGTAAATTCTTCAAAAACGTTTGGGAACAAACTTTTGCGAGTTCATGCCAATGTACAAAGATAAGGGTTACTATGAGACAATTTTGTGGTTTCTAGGAGAAGCTTGTATAAATTTTATAAAAATTACCAAAATAGCGTTTTTGACACTTCCACCCCACTTTTTTTTACAATCCTTACGCGATGGAAAATGTTGTTTGAAACTAATCCAACAGATTAACCATTAATTTATATCTGAATTCTTAAACTAGGTATTTAAAAAACTACCCGCTGATGTCCTATATGTATTTTACTTTGTCCTGAATTGGAAACACTGACACGTCAGTCACTGTAGTCTGCTTTTTTACATTGAATTGGTTCGAAGGGTTTAGTTCTTTTTAATTTTCTCATGTTGGATTACTACCGTCCGTTTGTTTAAGCGGTAGCTTAAACGGTCCAATTCGTGGTCACTTCCTTCTCTTATGTTTGATAATGAAACTTCGTGGAAAATTATAACTGTTATTTAATAAGGCTCGTTCGATGCTTGTAGTGGATATGTGGATAAGCTATTGACGTGTCCTAGTAGTGATGTGGTGATTCTTTGATACTTGCGATATTGGAGTTGACGATGGGGCACGTCTTGTCACTTCGACTGATAGACCTTCGACTGCAAGGGCCACCAAGGCAATTATTAAGTGTTTAAATTCTACTAAAATAGGACAAGGAGAAACTGGTCAAATTCCTTTACAAGCGTCGAACGAGTGAAAGCACATTTACAACAGGGTTCGCCTGAGTGGGTCCGACCCGAAAAAACCCGGTGGGGTTTTTCGGGTTTGGGCCCACTTGAAAAACCCACTGGGTTTTTTCAGAGCGCAACATTTTGAAATATTTGGAGTTTTTTGAGTTTGGCTGGCTCGAAATAAAGAAAGGTGTTTATTGAAAACTCGTAATGGGCAAAAGTAAATTTCAAAGGGTTTTTACTCTTAAAACGCAACACAAAATATAGACACTTTCAGTTAACAATTCAGAACAAAACTTAAGTTGTATTGTTATTCACTCGGTCTTGTGAGTAGGTGTGTTAAGAAAAGAACAAAATACGAACCACCACAAACACATTGAGTTCACCAGTCGACACGGTTAGTGGTGTCCATATTAAGTAAATATCTTTATCTACGACTCACATATAATAAGTTCATTGCATACGTATCTATGACTATTAATCGCCATCATTATACGCGCCAATGATTATAATGACACTAGCGTTGTATAATAATGACAGTTCGTTCAAATAATGACCTCATTATTTGAAGAAACTGTCATCATTATATGACGCTAGTGTCAAAGTCTGTCAAAACCTACGTGGATGACAGTTATTAAACAGTTCGCCTCGCCATCATTGACAAATACATTTAAAATATTTTGCATAAAATGGAATTTATGAGTCGTAGATAAAATGTCGTATTTGGCTCGCACATAACGGATATAAATCGCTCGCATGATTACACGCTCGCCTACGGCTCGCGTGTAAACTTCATGCTCGCGATTTATATCCTTAATTAGGTGCTCGTCAAATAATATACTAATACACTTGCACCAATTTAACTGCTTTTACGACCTGCAAACGTCTGGGTTGTAGTTGTTGGTTTTTTATCCAACAGACATTTTGGTTATCTTGGTTATTTCAGTTCCGGTTTTGACTTTGATCTCGAACACATTAATTTTTCCCATTTACGTATAACATAAAATAAGTACCTACTCTCGAATTTTCAATAGAACCGTTTCAGTTTTACCAAGGTTTTGAATTTTTTGGCAAATGTTGAGTTTTTTCAGTATTTTATACATGTTTTGGTTCGGTTACGGTTACGGGTTTTACATCATAAAAAAATCGGTTACGGTATGGTTTTAGTTAATATTTACTATTGCTCACTTTTACCCGAAAAAGCCCGAAAAAAACCGAATAAGCCCGAAAAAACCCGAAAAACCCCACTTGGGCCCAGTGGGTTGGGTTTTTTCGAAAAAGCCCGGGTTTTTTCAAACCCTAATTTACAATACTACATATTTACAAATTGAGAAATAACATAACTTACTAATATCTAACACAAAACACACGAAATGGTACTGAGTCTGGATAGGGGTAAACAACACTCATTAGATTTCGCAGAAAATTTTCTTATGTAAGGCCATACAATATTTCCGTTGCCATTTAGATAATTAAATGATCTATCAAAATCAGTAAAAAACTGGGGTTGTCATTTAAACAAAGTGTCGATGACGTCATAAGTCAGTAACAACTGTAGGTCGGAAATTGAATTTTTCACAGAAATGTGTATTTTATAATTAAAAATTGACGTATTCGAGGATTTTTAAAATAACAAGCCGTCTCGGAATTTTTTTCTTGTTTCCATACTTTACACGCACGCTGTATGTATGGCAGACTTTTTTCTAGGCTTTTTGACATTCCACCATATTGCTGGCACAAGATCGATAGTTTTGTGATTTTTTATTATGATCCATTTTTGACTTCGGTGTGTCTGTTAACAGTTTCGCTAATTTAATTTTATTAGTTGATAGTTGCGTTTCTACCATTCCACCGTCAAACTTTCCCAGTTTATCCGAAGCTATCTAGTCACCCGCGCCCTACGCGTAACTTTTCTCCGCGGCTGTCGAAACAATAGGGTCGGAAATTACGGCTTTCGCGGTTTCACGTTCTGGCGGCACGCGATCTTCGGGCATCCATGCGCACTGGCACACCACCGACGGCCGCCTCGACGTCGTCTTCATTCCACATTCGGCGCCTTGTTTTGCGCGCGGTACAATAATTATTTTCGCGCAAACCGGAAGATGTCAATCGTCCAGTTTGCTATTATGTGATAAGTGCTCGAGTATTTTTCTTCTGGCCGAGTGTTCTAGGAAATTGGCTGCCTCTCGATCGCGGTAGTGTTCTTGCGCGAGTTGCGATTGCACCGGTTAGTGTACGGTACCCAAGCAGACGCGGAATCATCGTACCGAGGAAGAGGTAAAGCCAGCCAGTTGTCAGTCTGCGGCCTGCTGTATGCAATCGCAAAGGTTTGCGCCAATTTAAGATCGAATGTTTACATTTCGGTTCCGGACGGTTTCTATGCACTGTGCGATGGTGCAACGAGATGAAGAATGGTCGTGGTGACTTCGACGGATACCTGCATACCTGTAACTTACCATAAGGACTTCCTCAGGGGCAGGTCTGTTTCTATAGAATATTAGAATTTACTATGTATCAGCGTATACTTATTGCTTTTTTTCATTATATTTCGGCGTATGGAGAGCCGGTGACCAGGTTTTACGTTTTTAATTACTAGTAGCGGTAAATAGTAAGACAAAGTACTCATTATTGCGGGTTCGAATTTGTGCTTTAATGATTTACAGTTGAGGTACGCTCGGATAATAATTACGACATGTGGCCAACGTGCTGGATCTGCCGGGTTATGCTCAGATTTTTAAGTGATCGGATGCTGTGCTCGAATTAATGTCGTTGACATGAGTGCAATTATTGCAGCAATTCGCTCGCAATTACAGAATATTTTCTTAAAAAAAGAATTCTTTAAACATTTGTTACAATTTGTTACTTATTAGGTTTTAGTGTGACGGTTAGGTAAGTTAGGAAATAGACAAAAAAGGGATTTTGTCTGTTGATAACTAAACGTGCAAGGTTTCTGTCTTGCTAACAAAAATGTAAAACAAAACTAACAAAACAGAAGGAACTTTATATTTTCACTAATAACTCCAAAACGCCTGCGTAGCTTAGTAGCACCAGATATTCGCAATATTCGTTACATTTTACTTTAGACTAATTGCTAATAGTGGGGAGTATTAGATATTACCAGTTTTCTCATAGCTATATCCGCACTGGGTGGTATTTTCTACCAGGGTCTTAATATCCATTTTTGAAACATTCTGCTCAATAAAATATCGATTTTTGATTTCCAGAAAAAAGGACAAAAATTCACCTAATTGAAATTTTGAAATTGGTTGTGTTTTGTCTAAGATTATCGGACTATAACGAGTAATCGTCTCAAATCATGACATTCTTCAGAACAAGCTAATAGCAGTCTATTAAATAGTCTTGACAGGAATAATGCTACGAACATGTGATTTGTCATTGTTGGTCCTCCAGATGTCAAACAAAAACAAGTTAAAAGCGGGTAAACACATGTTAACTCGTTACGTGTAAATAACTGCCAAACAATTGCATAGATTTGTTTGGTTTAGCAGCGTTTACCATTTGTACTCGTGTCCTGATATGTATATCCTTACTGGGACTTATTACCCAACTGGGCCTTAATGCCCCACTGTACCTTAATCGTTGATAACAAACTAAAATATTTAAAATAGGACTTCATCATTTCACAGTGGTTTTGCTACGGTTTATTTGGTTTTAAAAAGGGCTATTCTGTGGTCCAGACACGACCAACATTCCCTATCCTATTACTAAAGGAAACCCTTTAATATGCTATAACCAATTAACGAATCACTTTAGAACATATGTTGATATTATTTTTTATATATTTTGGTGCGGTGAACACACCTACGTAAGTATTATATTAGTTACACCTTCTGTAATCATTTATTATTATTACATTTGAATCGCCGAGTTTGAAAACAGTTCAAGACCCTAGGAAATTCTATGGACATGTACTGTTTTCGAACTCAGCGATTCAATTATTTATTAAAGTATCAAAGAATTAACAAAATTAATAAATTAAATTATGGTGTCCATGGTCTTCTACAAGGAACATCATGTGAATTACGCACTACATGCATTACCTTATCTGCAAATTTTGCTTTTTGTTTGTGTCTAACGTTGTTTGGGACCTCACTAATATTATCATTTATCACTTTATAAATATAAGGTCGGAGGAACAGACCAGTCGAATCCGTTTTCTGAATTCGGAAGCGGAAACCATTGTCATTGCTATGGCGATGTATTCCAACTTCAGAAACCCAATACGGATTTGATGACTTTGTTGTTGTGTGTTTTTATATATTTCAGGCCGTTCCGGTTTTCGCATGTTTTAAAAGCCCGCCTATAGCTCTGCTTAAATTTCTGACTTAAGTGAAAGTAAAAACTGAATAAGAAACAGAGTTGTCAAAGTACGTACATTCAAGTTGTCCTATAATGTTTGCCTCCGTTGCCTTATTAATGTCCGCTAAAACTGATGATTTCATGATTTCACCTAACCAAAATAGAGGTAGTCACTACTTATTAACAAAGTGGATGCGTTTTTGTCGTAATTCAATACATCACTAATTTTTTGGTAAAGCAATTTTACTTTTCTTCCAACCTAAACATTTGATTGTCGACCAGACCCGATATTAGTTACACTAGAGTGGATCAAAAATGTAAAAATTTGAATTTGGAACTGCTTAGCGAAGAATTGATGATCTGTGCTCTGTGATTGCGAGAAACAAAATCTCACATTTATATCGTAATGTTTAGTACTGCAACAGTGGTGTCAGAAAATACATGATAAATTTACAATAAAATTCTTCTAGGTGTTAAAAGTAAGTAATAAATTCCGTTTAGGTTTTTATGACAACGTTTACCTTGTAAAACATAAGATTATCGTTACGCATTCACGGTTGTGTTTATTGTTTTGGTATGATTTCGTGACTTCAGATTTACTTTTAGTGAGGAAAGCTATTAATTGCATAAACCCGTTTTCTTTTTTATTTTATGAGTAATTAGAGGAGGAGAAAGTTCATACGCTTTTGATTTATATTTTACTCAATATAGTTATTGAATAACTTTGCGGTCGAACGCATTGAAACACTAATTTATGTTTATTCGTTCATTAAAAAGGCGATCCGAACATTTCTAATTAGATATTACGTATTTAATGTGTTTTTTATTGTCCTGATGCTAAACGATAACGCCTACATTAATTGTCGAAATTTATTACAATGCGGAATTGAAAGTATAAGTCCTAATTATGATTTTAGCTATAAATATACTGTTGCAAAACATTGATATCTTTTCATGAAATTTTCAGGAGATATGTATTTTACTTGTATTAAGAAACGATACAAATTTTGGTACGATACATTCTAGAATGAATCAAAATAGCATTAGTAATTTACTAAAAAATCTTTTTGTTTTTCTGCTGACATTATTACCTTAAAATTCCAAAATCATAGTAAATTAAATTCTCTTTAAAACCCGGCCTAAGTGCTATTGCAGAGATATACCATTATTTAGCCCTGTTAAAAGATAATTCGACACATGTTGGTACAAAGGTAAATTTAAGTAGGTAACAATGTGAACTAAAACCTCATTTGTTCTGTTGTTTGGATTATTTTAATAGGTACTTTTCGCAAAAAATAAAACGAAATCAGCCCAAATCTTCGATACAGTAAAACAGCTTAATCTAGGCACATACAAAATACATTACATTACTTATAGTCAAAGTAAAAATTCTCAATATTGAATTAATTAATATTCGAGTAATCAAGATCACAACCTAAAAATTCACTAAGTTTTAGTTCTGGAAAACGCTTTAAACAATAACTATCTTAACAATTTATTTATCAAAATTGTTCGTTTCTTACTCAAAACCAGCAAGCCTTTTTAGCACCTGTGTTGCGGTACTTACCCATTTACGATGTAATATGTGCGGTGGCCCAAAGCGGGACTGAATTTTAAACAGTTTGCAATGTGGGACGAAACGTGCCTAGAATTCGTTATGCCCCTCAAGTAAGAAAATAGGGTGGGTATTGTGTGGGGTCCGCCGTTAATATAATTTTGAATGACTCAAATATTTATTTTACAAGCCGGAAAATGTTTGATAAATGATAAGGTTGGTTGCAGCCAGTGGGGTGTTTATTTAATTATTCATATAAACTATGAAAAATCGTACACCAATGAAACTTTTATATTTTCTTGGCTCCTATTAACATTCTCTCTGATTAAGCATACTATTTTTGATCGTTGCCTATTTCTTTCTTCTTTATGTGGTGTGATTACCAATAACGCTTATTGATTGATGTCAGAAGATCTGAACGACAAAGCAGAGTTCAAGGATCTCCACAATGAGCCATAGAAGCGCAGATGTAGTGTAGAGCATGCATAAACGTAAATATCAATTAGCACAAATTGTATGTGACTCACATTATTAATTTTCTTAGCACATCTTCTGTGAACTATTGCGAATTTATTACCGGCAGACAACTTATTTTTATAATTCACATTTTTCTTGTTCATACTGCAAAACTTTGTTTAGGTATAATATTAATATTACCTAAACTTCGTTTAGATATAGCTTTTATGTTTTTTTGTTTATTCATTCACACAACGGTGTATGTGGCGTTTTCTTAGCAGATAATGGACTGAAATAGTTAGGTACATATAGTTGCAATAATTAATTATACTAATAGAATCAGAAACAAAACAAAAAAGCAGTGCCAACTTTACTGCATGTTACAACTGCGTTCTTGAGTTTGTGTTAACTTTAACGATGGCCAACTTTTGGTTTTGTTATGGACGCCATGTTTGATTCTCGTAATGTACGACACTTGTGGTTGTAAAAGTTAGATACATTTTCCTAGTTTTGTTTTTGGAACTCAAATCAACATCTTTACTATTGAACCAAAATTAAATTAAATGAAAAGTATCGGGACACATTAGCAGTAACACAATCTATTCAGACGGTTCAGCCCCAATGTTGGGTACGCTGCAAATATGATTTTTTTGTGAATTTTGTGGTAGCAGTATGTCTAATCTGTGTCGATAAATCAAGTATGCACTTACATTTTCTGCTCGCAATTGGTTCACCTTGTATCTGATGCTATTACATAAAAACCAAACAAATGTCATAAACTTTAATACCGATTACTTTTATTACAGCTTTCACTTATTTTTCGCCTTTTTCACCGTCACTGACGCTTGGGATTTATTTATTTAAAACCTTACCCATAGCACAAAGCTTTTGTTGGTATTACATAAGACACTTCTTAACCTTCTGAAGGACTTATCTCAAGTTTTAACTGATAGCTATTGTTATTATTTTTATAAAATATGTTGCTCAATCATATTTTCAAATACTTGGGACGCGGAATGCGTCACCCAACACATAAATTCGTTTTTACTCTTGACGTCCTTTTGACGTTTTTTGGACGTATCAATAACTTGAAAACGCAAATTCGTACTTAAATGTGTATAGAAAATTTATTGTAGGCAATTAAAAGGTTTTTAATTTTGAAGTTTTATAACAACGTACATTGTCGGCCAAACAATAGAAAGCAAGATAAAGGCTGGTTTTCCTAGGAGCAGGTTTTTTACGCCGCGTACAACGTAACGTACGTCTTCTCAGACGTCTGTCACTTTTGACAACACGCAAAGATCCCTTGACCTAACTATAAGTAGACCACCTGAATAGCTGATGTTCCACGTTTGGAAAATACAAACGCGCGACGTTTTAAGCTGTCAACTTGAAATGCGTTGTACGCTGCGTAAAAATCTTGCTCCTAGGAAAACCCGCCTTTATGATAAGAAACCCACTTCGGTCGTCTTTAACCTCGCCACGCAGACACGATGGGGACCTTTTGCACGTTATTTGTAATGGCCAACCAAAGGTGTATAAAAATTCAGCTGGGTTGGAATTTTTCTGTAGTGAAATCGCAATTTGACTGTTGCTTCGTCTTTCCATTTTTTTTTAAGAAGTAATTTGATTGACTAAATATAATTGGAAGTACGAAGAGTTGAAATTTATACCCTTTTTTAGCCACCGTGTATATTTTAAGTTCAAATATACGCCATAGTAGCCCTTTAAAATCCATATTAATGCAGTGTGTCGCATAGGTCAACGTCTGCCTTGGCATTTTGCCATTTTAATAACATAAAACATTGTATCCGCAATACTTAAATTGGTATGATGTCCTAAATACTGATGGCTCTGTATATGCTATATTCCAATATTATAAACTTAATAATAAGAATCTCTGAAAAGTAGCTGTGAAAACTATTCTATAATAGCATATTATCCATAAAATAAAAATCTATAAAAAACTGTAGAAGTACTCGTATTTCAATAATATTTATTGCAATATTTCTTCAAAAAATGAATTTCTTGTAGTGTGGAGATTGAAACCTTATTCGCGATAGCAGAACTTTTCAATCCTATGTTACTTTATGTTGGGCTATATAGCATTTCTGATAATATCGGATCAATCTGATGTGAAACGAATAGTAAATTAAAATCAATATGAAATGACATTTATCTGATTTTGGTAAAAAAAAATCAGTAGAGATTTTATAGCATCGTATAGAGGGTGTTTTTTCGTATCCATTGGAATTCGACGTTGCGCAGGCACGAGAAATCTATGTGTGTACACTGTACATTTTACATACTTGAATTATCTTAAAGATTGTGGAGAAACCATTGCCAACTTTTGGTCTTGTTATGGGCAGCATGTTTGATGGTAACATTTTAGGTGGGTTTTTCGTCAGTTTCAATTATCATAATCACACTTGATCACCCTCGTTATTTACCTGTAAATTTTGGATGAATGTTACATCTTTTGTTGCTTTTGCAAATGTTGAATCGGAGCTATACTTAACGTTTTTTGTGTACATCACATCACTACAAACCAAATCTTTTTTTTTATTTGTATGGCATTTTTAAATGAAAACATTTTCTACATCAGCCTTAATAGATTGTGTTGCTCCTCTTTTCTTTTTCGATATTTTGCATTTGAAGACGTAAAAACAGCAAAGTCCTGCCCGTTGCGGTCTTTTCACACGGGACACGGTTTTGTCCGTGTACCTACGGTTTGAACTGCATGAGATTAAATCGAGCCTTTCACACGCACCGTGCCGTGCCGTGTGAAAAGCTACACAACTATCGTACACGGACAAAACCGTACCGGCGCCGTGTCCCGTGTGAATCTCAAAAACTATTAAAGATAGATATAGGCAACCCTAACACTTGTTGATAGGGAATAATATTTCCTATCGAATGGCAGTATACAGGGTGTTCCATTTGAAAAAATCGTTTTTACGTTTGAAAATTCAATTGTGTTGTCAATTTTGAACACTTGTTTAAGATATCATGATGAACTAAACCTAGTCTTATTTGGTTATGTTTCTAGTTTTGGACCACCAATCATGAAACTTCTAGTTTAAATAACATCGGCGATATCAATTTTAAACGTAACCGCGAAAATCACCAAGAAATTAGTAAAATCAAAGAAACGCAAAAATTGTGATATTTAGGTAAAGGGAAATATAAAATAAAAATTATATCATTCCATTTAAAATAAAACGTTAATACCGACTTCCGGTGACCGGACGTGACAGTTAACTTGAGAATATTTTAGCTGAAGAGCCCATATCGAGTAAATTCTAGTTCCAAAATTTCAAGTTTCCAGAAATAGTAGAACATGAGAAACTTCTAATGTGCCAGTTCCGTGAGACACCCTGTATACAATAGGAATTGCGTTACGAGTTGTCAGAATAATATTTACAATGCTGGTATCATCATCCATATATGTCATTCATTCGTTGAAGAAACATAAAAATTATGTATAAATAGATTCCCGGACAAATTAGCAAGGGAATGCTTGCATCAGAATTGTTTGAAAAAAAAAATATAAAAACAAAATGTTGCTTTACTATTAATTTATGATAATAATTATTATACACTGTATCTGTATGCTCAAATTGGAAATGAATTTGCAAAAGCTGTTTCAATTAAAAGTTTGAACCCTAAAGGGACATGATAATTTGTAATGTGCTAATCTCGCACATACTAAAAATCTCGTGAATTATTCAAGTGCGAATTGGCGAATATTTTTCTTATGCGAGAAGAACCTGTTTTTATACTTCTCAGCTCCTCTTTATTTATTAAAAGTATTTAAGTCACTGGCTAGGCATAAGTAATTAAAGTTCATATATTTCACAGGCAGAAAATTGTGATGTAGTTCTTTTAACTGGTATATTATACAGTTCCATGTGCAGATGTGCGTAAAGTCATTTACACCACAGGCTGGTGAGACGGCAGTGTTTATTCTCATATTAATGGACAATCTACTTTTTCTCACAATCATAATTAATTACTGTATGATTGGTATTTTGCTATTTCCACCACGTTCTACCAAGTTTTCATAGTAATTTGTAGTCAGGAAACGCATTTTTTGTGTTTATAGTTTTATTATACAGGATTTGGTTACAGTATAGATGTATCGAAATATGTAACTCATCTATGTAATATGTTTTTAGTTTAACAAGAACCGAATTTTGGTTTCGTTTTTATTTTTTCTTTTGTTCGTAAAAACTAATAGGTATTTTAAAACCCGAAATTATAAGATACTACATGCGGAATCTAAAAGTTTTGTTGGGAAATGCAGCAAAACTATGTAATTAGATGTACCCTAGATTAGGATACTACTTTTGGAAAATCCCATAAAAACAAGAGCGGTATTTATATTACCATTTTTCGTTATTATACAGGGTCTCCCACGACGAGGTGCCATTAGAAGTATATGAAGAACCAAATGAAATGTGAGATTGAAATTTTTTTGGACTTATATTGCTGGACACGATCGTCTCAACTAAAATGTTTTGCGTTTTCGGTTACTTCTGGCTACACCGGAAATGATGTTAACTTTTATATTTCAAATGGAACACCCTGTATTTTATCGCATTTTTGAAATCTTCATTAAATTTTAGATCAATTTTATGTTACATTCCCTATACATGTGTCATTTTTGAGATATTAATTCTTTTCATTAAAAAATGACAGCTGCACGGTTACTTTCAATTGCTTATAAACGATCTCCTGTGACCGTTGGAAAAAAGTTGCCCTGAAAAATTGTTGTGAGGGTAACGGATTATCAACACATCAGTAGTACTCTTCTACAAGTTATACAGGGTGCTCATATTATAAGATCAAAATTGAATTCGAGAAAAGTACTAATAGTCGGTTTTTTCAAATGGCAACCCTAATATGTGAATAAATTTCTCAATTCTATAGAAAATTTTAGATCAACTTTGTGTACAATGTCCTATACCTAAAATGTACTTGTACCTACTGAAATCGATTTTTAAACATCACAGTAGAAATGCCAATATTGGCAAATCTAGATTACGTTTGAGAACAACTCAACAATTTGGAATAAACAGAACTTTAATAGACAAGTTTTGTTAGGTAATTTTTCGTTATAATTAGTATTTATAAAATTATAGGCCTACATTAAAACACAATATTAAAAATAAAACAAAATCGTAAAGAAAAGTAAAAAACTGCTAAATTCTATTTCAGTAACTGCTCAAAAACGTTGTTGTTTTCCGCTTTTTAACAACTATTGTTGGTGGCGTCCCTAATAGAGTTCGCACATAGCCCATTGAAAGCAGCTCGAACCCTATCTTTCATTTTCTCCTCATCAGTTATTGGGTTAAAAAGAATTGAAGCATGGTTAGCGGAAAACGTCAACGTTTTTGAAGGGTTACTGAAATTGAATTAAGCAATTTTTTTTAATTTACTTTAGGATTTTGTTTTATTTTTAATATTGTTTTATTGTAGGCTTATAATTTTATCAATACTTAATTAATTATAAAGAAAAATGACGTAAAAAAACTTGTTTAATAAAGTTTAATGATGTAACCAAATTGTTCAGTTGTTTTCAAAAGCAATCTAGATGTGGCAATATTTGCAATTTCTACTGTGATGATTAAAAATCGATTTCAGTAGGTACAAGTACATTTTAGATATAGGACATTGTACATAAAGTTGACCTAAAATTTTCCATAGAATTGAGAAATGTATTCATATGTTAAGGTTGCCATTTGAAAAAATCGACTTTTAGTACTTTTCTCGAATTCCACTTTGATCTTATAATTTGAACAACCTGTATAACTTTTACAAGAGTTCTACCGATGTGTCGATAATACGTTACCTTCAAAACAATTTTGCCGGACAACTTTTTTCCTACGGTCAACGGGGCTAGTTTATAAGTAATTGAAAGTAACCGTGCAGCTGTCATTTTTTAAGTAAAAGTATGCATATCTCAAAAATTACACAGGTTAGGTATAGGGAATGTAACATAAAGTTGATCAAAAATTTAATGAAGATTTCGAAAATGCAATAAAATACAGAGTATTCCATTTGAAAAGAAAAGTTGACATCATTTCCGGTGTAACCGGAAGTAATCGAAAACTCAAAATATTTTAGCTGAGACGATCGTGTCCAACAAGATAATTGCACAAATTCTGAATCTCTCATTGCATTTGGTTCTCCATATACTTCTAATGGCAGCTCGTCGTGGGAGACCCTGTATATATATATATTTAACTTTAGATTTTTACGATCGTTATGTATAAGTAAAACGTTTTCGGTCATCTCGTGTAGAAAATATACTTTATTCGCAACGTTTCGACAGACTCACATCTGCCATTATCTAGCGTTTAAACGCGTTTAAATTTATCTAGCGTTTAAACGCTAGATAATGGTATAATTAAATTTCACAACATTAAAATCAGTGCCAATCATATACAAGGAACTCGTCCAGTGAATAAAATGCCTCAGCCCCAAATAGTCTCTTTAGTTCACATCGAAATGCACCTATTGACGTTATATTGTTATACGTTATATGTGTCATATGTGTCCGTGTTTCTCTTACGTGTAGGTGAGCAGCGGTATTAGGTAAGAACGGTTAAATATACAAAAAAAGGCGCATATGACATTTATTGTAGATGATTAAAAGAATAGCAATTTTATCGCAACTTTCACTCTTACCCGACCTTAGGTAGGAAGGTATTGACAAACGAAAGATGGGCAAATCGTGTGTGTGATATCCACCTTGCTTCTTATTGGTCTGCCGATAGTGAAGGTTAGATTAAGAAAACCTTTTTTTTCCACAATAAAGGCTAATTCAATAAATAAAGGCTATTCATCTTCTTCGTACGTATAACCGTTTTTACGTTATACTACTGAAAAGCGACAACAAGTAGCAACGAACACATACATATACAGAGAATCACAATCTGCGTCTCAAAAACGTGAAAACATCATTTATTTTATGTGTCATTTATGATATTTTAAAAGTAGTTATTGATGTACCAAGGGCATTAAACGGATGTTTATGCCCAGAGGGTAACCGTTCTCAGGCCTGCCGGACCGCGAGCTTTTTAAGACGCCCGAGGGTATAAACATCAAGTAATGCCCGTGGTACATACAAAACTTTATGTCCTAGAATGGTTTTGTTCCTCCATTTGAATAATACAACTCCGATTATCCGGGGCCGTTACCTAATTTATTTATTTATTTTTTTGCTGAGAAGTATTTTTTTTAAGATTGTCGCACCTTCCGCAATTTTAACGTCAGTGTTACAAAGTTCACATTTTCCACCCAACTTATTTTAATAAACACTTTCAATTCGCTTCTCGACGAACGTGGCATGTGTGTGTGTACTTTGGTTGTACCAAATATTTGTCGTGGTCCGACTCCGACTCCAGAAAAATAGCATACAAAAATATTTTCAAATAATTTTGTGCAATAAAAATGTTACATGCAAAAACAGTGTAATATTAAATTTGCTATGAAAACAAAAACACTACCAGGAAAAAAAGAAACAAATTTAATAATTTAAGTTTATATTCGAGTATTCCGATTATATTAGACATATGGCTTGTGCATATCAAATTACTCACAAACAAATGCTGAACCCATAGCAAGAACAGAAGTTTTATTTGTGTCCAGCGAATTCGTTGTCAAAATTTTTTAAATTGACAATCTAAATGTAAATGAAAACGGCCTATAAGATATCAAAAAGACCAATTGACCACAAATAAAAAAGTTATTTATGAAATGTAATTTCTTTGTTTATTGAAATATCTCTGAAATCATTGAATATTAAAGTGTTTTCTCATTAGAGAACATATAAATCGGCACCACTTTGTCCATTTAACCGAGTTTCTATCTCCAATAATAACAAAAGCACCCATAAGACACATTGGATAATACGCAATAAAATTCATTCTAATAACAACAAAATTAATTGCAATATGGGTATACCTCCAACTAATTCTCTCAAAGATACCCTTAAATTATTTTTAATTATTTTCAAAGCAGAAGATAATCATTATAGCTACAGGTATAACTACTGAATAAATGATACTACATTGAACTACGATCCTACTCCTCAATCTCATTTTAACTCTTTTGCTTAAATTTCCTTTTTCAAATTTCTATCAGATTACTTTTTGTAAATAGTCTTCACTTTTATTTGGAAAGTGTGTTTTGTAATTTGAGTATTTACCATATGTATGTAGGAGGTACTTGTAAATGACCTAATAGAATATTTTTATTTGTTTACTGTCTGCTGAGGCAACGTCCATCTCGGAACATCCATTCTACAGCTATTACTTGGACTCGGAGTCGGTATTTTTTTTCCGACTCACTACGCACTATGGCTAATGAATGCACTGACTTTTGCACTCAAAGATTTGCACACTAAAGTTAGGTGAAATTTTAGTCAGAATTTCCCTGATCCTTCACTGATCCGACACTATAAACAACGACACGACTAATATATTATATGTACATACTTACAAATTTCTTCGTTGTAACAAGTGTTAGTTGTAAAATAAACTTATATTGGTTGCAGTTAGAGTTCGCCGTTAGTTGACAACAACAAATACCGCATCAACATAACTAATGTATATGCATTGTGCATGTGATAATACGATACAATTTCGACCAAAAACGTATCGTATCGTATCGTATCGTACCGTATTGCATGCTATATTACCGGTACAAAATATCGGGTATCGGAAGATAAAGTACCGGTACTTCAAAATATCGTATCGTATCATAATGAATGTTTTGTTGTTCTTATTAAAAATATGATGCTCAATCATGTTTGGAAATACTTGGGACGAGGAATGGTTCACACTTCACCCAGCACATAAATACGTTGTAAGGTACTTTTGACGTATTTTCGGACGCAAACTTGAAAACGTCAACTCCTACTGAAATGATCTATAGAAATTTTTGTTTGTAGACAATAAAAGATCTAGAAGTTTCGAAATGACGCCAATTGCCGTCCGATCATAAGAAAGCAAGATAAAGGTGAATAGAAAACTCCATCTGGGTTGCAATATTTTACAAGTTTCAATTATCTTTTTCTCGAAAATTTCCCCTGCCAGGCCATACAATATATTTCTGTTAGCATAAAGACAATTATCATATCACCCAAATCAGTTGTCTGCTATATGCGGTTATTTGATTCCTAGAAAACACCAATAAAGTGAGATAGATATTCATTAATGATCACGGCAATTCAGATATTCAAATAATTATCTCTAACGGGCACCTACATTTTAAATTAAATTTAAACTATCATTTCTGTGTGGTACGCCTTCTTGAAGTATTAAAGACCATTATAGACAACATTGCGAACTCCGTGGGAATGCCATTGGAATTTCATTCCTATCCTAATCAGCTACTCAGAAACTGTTGGGGTGGGCCTGTTTTCACTTACGTCCATTAAATCCCAATAAACTCTCATGCCCACTTCATACCCATTACAATCAAAGCCAAAGAGGTCTATTCCTGTCCGAACAAACTTCCCGTATCGCCATTACCTTCGTTTTTTCCTCGTTATTACCCATTAGGACTCCGGTTCTCGTTTTCAACCGTCAGACAGGTCCTTTTATTTTTGGCTAGTGAAATGCAGCCGCGAGTAAATCCGTCTCGACACTTGAGTTCGCTCCGCGCCGACCTCGACCAGGTGAAAAGTCGCGGAGAAATTTATCATATCAGTTCGATTCCGGCATCGTCCGGTAAGCGGTGAAAAGTCGTTCAGAACAGGTTTCTTGCCATTTGGCGGATTTTAGCAGTCGGAACGATTCAAATTGCTTCTGGTCGCGGAAACGAGACGTTCAGTTGGCAGCCCGCCAATTTAGCACGTAACGTGTTACGTTTGTTGTGGTGCGTTCTCTCTGTGCCGTCTTCACGCGGATATAAATAAATCGCGTAAGTTAACACAGTTTGTCTAGCGATTGGTGTATATTTAGACCGTTTATCGAACGGTTTGTTGATCTGCGGCTATTGTTTGTCCTTACAAAGAATGTGCGGGAAAATAGGCGGAAAATCGGCGGAAATTTTGCGGTTATTATATAGAGTTATGTTATCGTTCTGTAACCAAATCCAAACATAAACGCTGTCGAAACAATAGGTTATTTGCCCTTTCCTCACGGGACCTTGGGGAAATGTTTTGTCATTGCGGTTATTTTGACAAATATAACGCCAAGCTGATCAATCTTTTCTCTTTTTAATACAGATAACATAAAATTGATCACTCAAACAAATATTTTAAAAATTATCTTATAGTGGCTGCGTAATTTCCAGAGATTGTGCATCTAAATACTGTTGAGTTCGACCTCGTCTCCTACATACCTGCAGGTCTCGGGGAATCAATTATAACGGTAATCATTCATATTTTTCGTTTACAATTTCATTTAAATTAACCATCTCAACATATTTAAATACTTCTTCATATAATGCTTACTGAACACGTGTGTAAAAACCCGAAACTAATCACCAAAGAATATAAAAATAAAATAGTTTTGCAGAAGAAATCGTGTTTTATTTCTTATATATTCAATTGATAGCATTATTGTTACTATGGTTACTCTAACATTTGAACAAGTTCTCGGACACCAACATTTTCTGCAGTAAAATAGCAAACATTTTCAGAATATATCTTTGGTTTATCCTGTTTTTCTCTTTGCGTATACACTGATAGATAAGACTTATTGTTTTTAAGAAACTTTCTGTGCAATTTACCTATTCCTTTGTGTCAAACCATATTTCTATGATACAACAACATAATTACTTCGTTTGAGTAGCTGCTTTTTACACTTAAATATAAATTTCGTTCGTTACAACATATCAGGCACTGATGATGCTGACTGTGCCCTGATCTTATGATCATTTCGCTTATGATGCCCTAGTGGGCAAAACCGGCCCGAAGTATATAACAAAAAAACTGTTTGCATTAAAAACGCGTTTCTTTACTACCTACTTTTTAATTACTCAGCAAACATCGATTTATCCCTTGATAATGTCATAAGATAAAAGTTGTTTTAAATTTAATTTAATGATTATAAACTGCGGGCCAAAGAGAAAAAAAATACAAATATTTAATCGCTCGTATTACCAATAATATCTAGTCAATTTAAATATTTCTTTAAAAGAACGATTTGTTTGTAGTGTAAAGATTGAAACCATACCATATTCGCAATAACAGAACGTTTCAATCCAAACTTATGCGGTTTTATGTGTGGCTATACAACATTTCTGATAATATCCGGTCAATTTAATGTGAAATGAAAGGTGCATTAAAATCAATGGTTAATGTTATTTGTCTTGTTTTGGTAAAAAAGGGCATTAGACATTGTATACACAGTGAATATTTAAGCGATGTTTTTTTATTGTTTTTAGTTGTTGTGGGCTGCATGAATTTATCATTTTATGTGGTCTGTTCGTCAGTTTAAATTATGATGTATCGCACTTGTTGTTTTTGCTAACATTGAATCGGTGCTGGAATCAAAGTTTGCTGGAAGCAATCTGCCATAATTTTAGTTCAATAAAAACAATGTTGATTTTTGTACCAAATTACCACAAAAGCAAACTTTTATGTTTTTGTTGCAAAAACATAAAAATTGCAAAAATCTACAGCTCATTAATTGTAGTACAATATGGAAAACAGGTAAGAAAAATCCTCTAAACATTTCAAAATCAAACATGGCGCCCATAAGAAAGCTAAACGTTGGCCATAGTTTCTCCACCATTTTCGCCACCAAGATAACTCGCAATTGTTCGCAATTTGACTTTTTGTGTCTATGCAATGGAATCGTTTTTATTTATCTATACAAACGTCTAATTCAAAGGCTTTTTTGAGTAAAAACAGCAAAAAAACGATATTTCCAAATTTCACCCGGTATACTAAAAAGATCAGCTGTATACGATGTTATAAAATCTGTACTGTTCCTTTTACCCAAAAGAAAACAAATGTCTGCCTACTAGTTTCATTATACCTTTCATTTCACATTAAATTTACCCGAATTTATCAAAAATGTTGCATATGGTATGTTTTCAATCTTCACAGTACCTATAAGCAATTAGTTTGTCAAAGAAATTCTTGAATTTACTTAATATCTTTGGAAATATGAGCAATTGAAAATTTGTACCGTTTACACAGAGTTTACACAGCCTACAGAGTGTAGGTGTATCAAATTTGAATAGTTTACCTTAATTTTTATATTTAATCTTTTATGTTTATCGTTTGTTGTACAACATTATAATTAACAACAAATTCTAGTAACTCAATTTCATAATCTTCTTACTATAGCTAGTGTTAACTCGGCCACAATAATAACAATAACTTGTGTTTTCAGTAAAGCCAACATTAAAATCAGCAAAATCAGATTCTTTTACTAATTTTTTAAGAACCTTTCAATAAGAAAAATATAAAAAATCTACAAGACGTAACATTGTATATTCTGCGAACTTTTACTTGTTTTGAGACTAAAAGTACTGATTTTTTACAAAAAACAAATGTTTTTCATTTAGGAAAAACTGCTTTAGGGTGATTTCTTACGTAATAAAATTTGTACACTATTCTAGATTTCGTTTAGAAATATATTTCGAAGTATTTTTTAGGACATAGTCTTGTAATATTTTGATTCTAATTGCTGATTCCAACCCTGAACTAGACCGATGTGAGATCTAGCATACCTTTCCAATTTAACATTTGAAATGAAATTATTATTAAAAGAACTATTCCCAAAGATTTTTTAATATTTACTTTTCAGCTAATTTAACAATTTCTTGTTTTTCGACCACCTTATTTGTTAAATCGAAATTCTGAAAACTTAACGTTTTCTGGATAAATTAAAATTTAGAGCCGTCTGGAGACACCTGTTTAAACTATATTTTGCAGCAAGAGTAAAAATGTGTTTTAAACAAATAAGGTTTAGGACGATTTGTAGGGAGTACTTTTTATATCTGAATTGGAAGATTGTTAATCTCATCTCATCTCGTCTATATTATGTAAACTGATTTCACGTATTTTTTCTCACCATTTCACATGCGAAAAAGTGCGTTCTTAGTTGCTTATAGAAAATTTGGAGAAGCCTTTTCGGGCGCGCGAAGCGCGGCCGTCGCCCTAAATGGACCATTCTACGTTGCGTTAGCTTTTGAAATCGACGCAAAAAGGACTCTAGGGCGTTTTTGCTTAAACATTTTCCAAAAAGCGATCGATTTTGGTGAACACGCCTCAACATTCCAACAGCAGTTTATTACGCGTCGTCATGGTTGCCAGATAAGAAACGTCAAAAGCGCAGACATAACCTGCAATTTGTTGATTATTATCTTCACACAACGTCCGTTCCAAATAACCTCTGAGAAACCTATAACGTATGTTCTACGTATATGAATAATTATGAATAATTTTTCTACAAGAATTCGGACGTTTTAGCCGATTAGTCGACAGATGGCCCTACCAGCGCTATTAAACGTCAGCCGTACATAACCTCTGCATAACCTAACATATTTATGTTTATAAATATGGATTCACTTGCCGACTTTGCCAATACAAATGGCATATCGTAAGTTTATTACACGTTATTATGAAGGTTTGTTTACGGTAGTCCACATTTATTAAATATTTTTAGCATACATACACAAGTCATTCTACCGTGACCGAATGCAAACAATATAGATGTATTAGAGACAACAAAAGGTAATGGAAATAGCTACATGTCAATATCAATACAATAAAGTAATTGTTAGTGAAGCCAAGTGTAACATGAGAAGAACACGATGTAAAATTTTGCCACAATGAGAAGGAAGAAATCTGAAAACGGATAACGTTGGAAAAGTTCAAGTAGTGTGATTGGGAATTGATAGCAGGCCAAAAAACAAGCCTACAAAGACTAGGAATGTTGTCCTTAGCATGATTTTTCTTCTAACGGTGATCACTCACACGAAACAAAACAGGATGCTTGCTTTACGTAAAACCTTTTGAAGATTCATCACATAAAAGAATTTTTTACAATTTTTTATCAACATTATTGTGGAATTTATTATTATAATAAACCTTTGTGGATCTATACGTTTCCGGTATTGTGATCACAGGTAACCCTGAATAGTAATTTAATTCACATTTCTTTAGGTTAACTTTACGTCTGTGACGAAGCTTACTATACAATTTGAATTATCAAATGGATATTCCATAAAAAACTTTGAAGACAGGAAGAACATTATTCTAATGCTAATTATCTCAACGTTTATTCAGTCTCTTCCTCAAGTAATTTCCAACAAAAAAAGTTAAATCAACACGGATTTAATTCGGAAGAGTTATTGAGGTGCTATTTATCGTAGAAAGTATTCAAAAGTGTGTGCATTCCTCAATCGTAAGCCAATGTGACTCTTAATGTGATTTTCAATTTCATTGAAACATCCGTACTATTCATACTACAAAAGCGGACAGTTATTTACCTCATCCCGCTTTTGCACATGGTGAGCAACATTTTTTAGGGCTAAAAGGCTGGACTTCTATGTAGGAATAATCGAAATGTATTTGGGGGGTAGGTCAAATTAATAGGCACACGAGACAACGAAAAATTTAATTTTGTAAATATTTCCTTTTTTTCTTATTTTGTTTTCTGTAATATGTATATATTTATGTATACAATACTGTGCAATAATAAATTATCGTATATGTTTTTGCAACAAATATTGTTGTACAAATATATATGAATGTTTTCTGTAACGGAACATATTTTTATTTTTAGCCTTGATCATATTTTTTACAAATTATTTATCGCTTCACACATCATTGGTTATTACATTATTTATCACTTCACTGGTATATTTTTCTTTTGTTTCTACAATGATTAAGTTACAATAAAGTATGGTTACATAATATACCTAATACAAGGTTTGAATTATTATTATCTCTATTATTATCTATTATTCTTATTTTAGATAATAGGTTTGCTCGAGCAGCATCAAAATAATTATATAAAGCACTTATTTTTACTCTTGCGCATGCGCAATGGGGGTTCTGCCTTTACAAAATCTCCATTGCGCATGCTTAGCAATTAGGAATAACTAATTGTTTTTTACTGATGGGCAAACAAACCAATTATACATATTACAGGTTCTAAATATATCTAGAATGTTATAAATCTACAATTCCAATATGTTGGTATAAATAATGTTCAATCAATCTGTAGGGTGTATCAAAACAACCTTTTTTGGAAAATCAAAATTTCAAGTTAATATAAGTTGTCTCTATGAACCCACTTAGGTATAACATCAGAAATATTGTCCTAATTAAGAAAAAATATATCACCCTCACGAGGCCTAAAGTTATAGTTTTTCTCAATAAATGTGTTTTTTTTTGTAGTACGGGTAAAGTATCTGTCCTGATGAAAAATGTTAACAATAGGTTGTGAAATAATAGTAATGAAATATTACTCTAATGCAATGGGTCTTCCGCACTTGGCATAAAATTAGATAATTTTAACAAATAATGGTTATTTTTGTAAATAAGCTCAATGGTGCTGGGAAAAAAAATATACAAGTTCATAAAAAGTAGTTTCTATGGTCCTATGTATACAACAAAAAAATCACCTAAATAAAAAATAATCAGGTCTTCTGCGAGGGGTCTATAATTTTTTCATGTTTCTAAATTTTTATTTAGATCATGTGTGTTTCTTGAAAAAAAAATCGGTTTATAGTCGTAATTTGCATGGATTATAAAAATGTCAATTTTTTTTTAAATAACTCAATTTTATGCAATTTAAGTAGGTTGTATTAGAATTATATGTTTATACTTTTATTTCACAACCTACTATTGTTAAAATTATTCAACTTGAAAAAGTTTTTTTTTCACTTGCGGCAGTTTTTTTTTTTTTAATTAAGGCAACTTTTTTGGTGTTTAATATGAGGCCATAAAAATAACTTTACATCAACTTGAAAATTTGATTTTGCAAAAGAAGTCTTTTTTGTAGATACCCACTGTCTATGCGGTCTATCGATTCCTGTGATCTATCGATTCCTGCGATCTACCGATTCACTGATCTACCCAATAGGCGGTCTATAGGTCCACTAGTCTCTATGTTTTTTAATTATCAAATGATTAAGTATCAAATAACCGCATAAAATAGATACAATGGAGCTAAAATAGTGATAAAACCCATCATCTCGTTCTGAACCAAATGGTACATATATACAACCACACTAAAATAAATTGTAATGTGTATTGTACATTAATCACTTAAATGATGTAGTGTAAATGTGCTTGTTCACTCGTGGTATCCTCTCATGGTGCAATTTGTAACTACGAATTGGTTGTGTATTTACACTTTAGAATAGGCTCTACCTGTTGTGATCCATGTTCGTTTTTGTTTCATTACGTGAATGCGAAAGATTTGAAAATAAACAATAACAGTGTTCAAAGTAGTAAAACTGGTTTCAAGGTCATCGTCGATTGTGTACTTAGTAATTTATAATGTAGTAAGTTACCAACGTCTCAACGCACGATTTTTGCATTTGTCTCCGATTCCTAAATGAAAGTTTCATGAATATATTTTTAAAGAATATATTGGTAGCGATAGCGTTGTATAAGTGTCTGCGTAGCATTTTATCTCTTCCATCTTCTACAAATAATTGCTTACATGGCTGGGATTTTATGGTTTTGAACGGTTTGTAATGAAATGACGCAGATGGTCCAATTCATTTCTGTATTACCGATGTAATATCGTTCTGCAGATCTCGATTTCGACAACAACTGTTTTGCTGTCAATAACAGATGGATACATCTTCAGATATTTGAAATTGTCCTGGCGTAATTGCCACAGTCAACGACTGGCGGTTGCCGTAAGCGGTTAACAAGGCGACTTTTTCACGATTAATTACGGTTTTATGATCATGTCGTGTCTCTCGGGTCGCGCGTTTCCAGTTTTTCCTTTTAATTGTTGTAAGTTTTCTACGACGCGACTGTGAAGATTTGTAGATTATCCTTTTATGATTGCTTATAAATTCTTGTTATGGTTTAAGTATTCATCGTGGACATTCTTTTGTTAGTGAAAGTATGTGTACTCGCACTTGCGTTTTATCTGTTTATGGGGAATTTTTCTGTTCGTTAAAGATTCCCAGCCTAGGTCAATAAACTTTTAAACCTTTTTTTTATTTTTTATGTTTAACAAATGTACATGGTGGGCAAATGTTGGTGTTACTAGAGGATCTCGGTAACTACACTCGGAAAGTGGGTCACCTAATTTTAAGATTTTTCCAAACCTTTGTAATCTTGATTTTGTTGATTGTTTCAATTACAATGTAACTAACTTCATCAAAATTATCATGCATTTGAAATTTTGAAATTAACAATTTTTAATCCATTTTATACCGGGAGAACCACCATTATGTTTTACTGTTATGTTCTTATGTTCTCAAACAGGTTCTCAAATACTCTGTTAAAATGGAAATGAATTCCATTTGTTTTTGGTGATAAATCTCAATATCTGGATGTACGTAAAAGGTACACCAGTTATAAGCAAAACTTTACAATGCTAGCTTTGATATACAATATATTTTTCAATCTTTTATATGATTTGAGGATTTTAGCACCACGCGGAAAAACATTCCTTTTAAATTTTTGGAAAAATCAACCCATTGAGTTTAGTCATTTTAGATTTGAGTAGACAAATAATTCTTTCGCATATGAAAATATTACCAATTGTTTCAGAAAAATTTTCAGGACATAGTATCAAAGTGTGTAGGTACTGAATTTTTGATGATATTATTATTGAAATTAAGTAATTACTATCAGTGATTAAAAATGTTGTCTACCTGTTTTCACCATTTTAAAGACGAACGATGTGGATATATGATAATCAAAGAATCAATTAAAAAATCTGATGTGGCCAGGCATATGACTTTATCATACCATATATAAGATTAATAGTTTACTTGCATGAGATTCTATTTGATCGAGATCGGCCATGTCTGCATTAAAATAAAACTACTAGAACTAGACAGACATTTTGATTGTATTGACAGTAGGTATTGTTAAAACATCAGCGTTTGACACTACCTACTGTCATTAGAATCAATAATTGACAAATCCTGGCTAACTAGTTTTAATGAAGTACGAGCGATCTAGATGAAATAGAATTTTCTCATGCAGCTAAATTACTAATTTTACCAAAAAATATCATTGTCATTATTCAGAATTTCTTCTGCTTTAATTTGTTATTTAACTATTTCGACGAAATTCCAGAAATGGCGGCTTATTTGCAAAATCTTTCAAAAATGCTAAGGCTAAACCTCCAGCTCCTTTTGGACCTTTTTCAACAGAAAGCTTTTCAACTCTAAGTTTGGTTATATATAACTTCTACAACTACTAACTTCTACATATGAAGTTTCGTCCCGATACCTTTAGTAGTTTCTCAAAAAGTCGCCACAACAAAATGGGTACACACAAATTTTTTTGAACCTTGGCCAAAAATGTTCATGGGTACCAATGGGACATATTTCCGCTAAAATCAATTATTTTTTTGGCTTGATGGCAATACTTTACATACTACGTATGATAAAGTAAATAGCGGGTGTTCAGAACCGAGCCATTATGTCATCTGTTGACAGATGACTCGACAGAGATAGATACATATTGACATAATGGCTCGGTTCTGAAAACCCTGCCTTCTCCCTAACCTACATCTTTCAATATTTTTAAGTAATTCCTTGTGTATCATGTACCCACATATTTCCTGTGTAGATATATTGCATTCGTTGTTTTGTTAACATTAAGAGAGATGCGGACGCAAAGATTTCATCCCGAATTTAGAAGTAATGACTCAAACATTTTTTGCCAATTTTTTGCGCGGATTATCGAGGTTGCACTATATAAATATAATTGAAATATTAAGGAATGTTATTTTTCGCCTTTCATGCTGCTGCTTTTAGTTGTCATTTTAATGCTCATTAAGATAAAACATGTATAATAAAATTTTTATTTTTTATTGACCAGAATGAAGAAATGTGTTCGAAAACAAATTATCTACCCGCCAAAACGCAGGTTTGTAATGGTTGAGGCATGTGTGGTTGAAAATTTTGAAAACGGCTACTTTCTGTTTAATCAATAACGTGCTCGCATTTATTGTGGCTTGAATGCTTGCGGTTGGTTATTATCGCATTATAAATAGTCTAGCTACCATATTCAATACATCAAACGGTATGTATATGAAAGACAGCTGTTTATTTATGCTTTCGTATTGTTTAGCCGTTTTATATAATTTATATCGGTACAAATCTAGCTCTAGAGATTTCAGCGAATGTTCTCTTCGTCACTGTCTTATTAACCATTCCTTCTATCTAAATTATTCGAAAGGAATTATAAGGAAATCACACAGCTTGTGAAAGGTTTGAATAAATATATCACTCGCAATT
Organism: Melinopterus prodromus; assembly: GCA_964023965.1. NCBI lineage: Eukaryota > Metazoa > Arthropoda > Insecta > Coleoptera > Scarabaeidae > Melinopterus > Melinopterus prodromus. The sequence goes on from OZ030390.1 coordinate 27,596,496, forward strand.
CCGGGTATTATATAAAATTAATCTGCAAATTAATTCCATCGACTTTTCTTACTATTTGCAAAAATTATCTTATTTCAGTATGTTATGTACCATAAGTTATTCCACATTACTAATAAGCTAATGGTATTGAGTAGAAAACCCGGCTTCGTACACGTAATCGTTAGCCAGCTGATGTTTACAATAATAGACATGTAACGGTACTTGGCATTTTTCAACAGACTCTTAACTTTTGCGACGTGTTTTCACTGTAGTAGGACTACGACTTTACTACTGGCTTCACTGTCAAAGGTGCGTTATAGGGCTTTGTTTTGTTATTTCCTTCCGGCATTTCTTTAAATATTCATAAAGCTCTACGACCTGTATTAAGCGCGTGCTTTCTCGTCTAAAGGAATGTCATCAAAACCGGTGACGCTTTAATATCGTCCTTTATTTAGGGATGAAGGAGCTTGGGGGTAGAGGAGAAATTCTGTGCATACTTTGTACATAGCTAGGTACCTATGTACCTACATATTTTATAGTTTCGTTATTACATTTAGGGATGGTATATTCACCTCCGTGTAAAGTTCTGTATAGATATCGGTCTGATTTGATCGAAATCTTCAAATCATCAAAATCGTATGCTTGGCTTGAGAGAATCGAAGCTTCAAAAATCTAATAAAGAATTCATTAGAGTAGACGGTGGCAAAAGTTGGTGTTATACAATATAGACTATAAATTAGGGATGTGCAATATCGATAGGCCTACCATAATTTTTAAATTTCAAACCGGGACAAGAATTACTTTTTGGGTTAAAATATATAAAACTTGAAAAACAATAAAGCCACTAACGTGGTGGCGTTTTGTATTCTTTATTTTTTGTTGCTTCCCATTCGAACACCAGGAATATCAAAATTATCAACAATAGGGATGTTAAACGTACTTGAATACCAAATCATACGTAATTTCTCACAACACAACTGTGCAAAACTAACACGTGATTACACTTATTTTGTCACATATTACTGCAATTTTGTTTTCGTAGATACCAAACCAGAAGTTGACATCCTCCAAATGAGAGACGTTATGCAGACGTACCACGTTCGTATTCTACAAAAAATAACCTAAACTATCTTTTTGCGACAAAAAAAAACAGAAACAATTTAATTACTTATTCACCCTGACCCTCTCGTATTTGTCGCTTTCGTGCCGGTATTTTTTTTCTATTATAATATAACCTGCTTTAATCACCTCATAAAATTTAGAGCATCCCATACCAAAATTTATTCTGCAGAATAATATTGCTCTTACTAGTGGAGTCAAACTAGCTAGAGATGATGCGTTATATTGCAATGTGTTGGAAATACTCGAATTTTAACGACTTTTTTGTGGTAAACGTTGCAAATTTAAAGCACTGAAACCTTTATACATAACAACGACGCTACTTTGTTACTTAATAAATACTCATTTGTTTAAACTAATAAATTGTGTATACAAGCAATATAATATGAATTTAAGTACTTGAGTGCATAATGTTACCAAAAAATTAACAATCCAAACCTCAAAAAAATTTGATATACTATAGAAAATTATAGAACAACGTTTTAAAACGTTTTAAATGAACCGCTTAGTGGAAGAACAAAGGAAGTCAAAATCTGGAACCTAAAGAAAACTGTATAATTCTGCAACTGTACATTTAACAGATTTGGTCAGCACACAAAAGTTGTAGTAAATATCATTCACAGTACGTGAAAAGTTAAAACAAGTGAAAACAACCGCCGTCTACTTGAGTGGTAAAAGCTGTCCGACTAAAACAACTTGGGCCAATGGCAAAATTGTAAAAATACTCATTATTTTATCAGTTTAGGTTAAGTGAAAACAACTTGTTAGTCATTGACTAGGTGTTATGCCACAAACACTCTGTGTATGAACAAAATAAAAAAAAATATCATTGGTAGTTTTTCTAAAGTTAAATTTTCGGTCAAAAATCAATAATAAATTAGTACGCAATTAGCATCGGCTGAACTTGTTCTGTTCTTCCACTCAATAACTTATTTATCAGTAATTATGAGTTATTTGATGTATAGAAATCATGCTATGAGAAAGTGTAGGAAACCCAACGATACAAGAAGGAAGATAAATACGTTGCTAAAGAATTCAAAATAAGGATCATTAAACACAAAAAATAAACAAACGTTACTGTAGTCGTCATATTACTTATCTTGAATTGATGTTTCTCATGAAGTACTATGATAGAAAAACTCCAAATCTTTACTATATACTGAAACACTTACTTAAGTCAGAGATATTTTGGAAGTTAACATTTTTTGGTTTCACATACATAGAATTATTTGGAAGCGCCCACGTATCTACAGTTTCTTCTAATAAACTGCAAGTATGAGTAGTAGGTTGACACAAAAAGAATAGTTTTTTTTAATCGCTACGTGCGGAAAAGATGCCTCTATTTAAAATAATTAAAGGTTATAATTATTTTTGAATAATGATAATACATTTGACATATATGAATCAAATACACATACAACAATTTCGGTCAAAGGTATAAAAAAATTTCCGTAGCCGTAGTCTCTTAATATATTTTAAACTGACACAGATAGTCGATGCAAATTATTGCTATTTAGGAGTTGTTCACTATAGATCGTGAAAGGTTGACTAACTAATCGAGATAATCTATATTTTTACGTATGTAACTGATTACTGATATAAAAGTTTGTTAAGAATTTGAACCGGGACAGAGTACCAAACCGGCCGGGACGCCGGGACCGATGTCTCAAACCGGGACTGTCCCGGTCAAACCGGGACGTATGGTAAGCCTAAATATCGATACTTATGAGCAACGCATGGATTCCGACACTTTCTAATAGAGTATTCGTTACTTTGTATTCGTTACTTATACTGATAGTACTGATACTTTTTAAGTTAGCATTCCTACATAAAATCCAATAAATCGATACCGCTTTTGTTTAAGGGAAGACTATATTTCATCACCATTCCGTTGGCAGGATTATTATTATTAATTTACGCTTAGTAACGATAACACAGGTGGACCTATTCATGTTTTTAATTATATTTATTTCCAAGTTAATATGTATTTTATTTAATTACGGGAGATGTAAGTTACTTGAAATATTTTAAAGTAACGAATACTAAGTAACTATCTCCACATTCGTATCAGATTCATAATGCGAGATTACTCAAAGTTTCAGTATTTATTCTTCAACATGATTCGAATTTTATGCGGTGGATTTCCCTTTAGAAGTAATTTATGCGCACAACAGCCGTACTCCTTTTTTGCGCTATGGATTAGCTATAAACAGTGGTTGTAATTTACTCTGCTTGCTTCCGTTACCCTCTGCACGTACAAACACTTTTTATTGTTTGATGTCAGCGGAAAATAAATCATTTACTTTACGTGCACATAAGCTTTTATTTTAGTTTTATGACCCATCGAATACAAGTTTTAATGTTATGCGTATGTAAATGAAGGAACACATTGGATTCCGGTTATATCAGTATTAAAAGCCGCAAGAAATACCATGAACAAATTAGTTTTTGCTTTAAATCATATGGATCTGCATTGCTTACCTAGAGCAGGCAATAGAGATTTTTGCGTGACAAAAATATTAGCAGGAAGCCGACGGTCCCAGGTTACGTGGAACAGTCCGCAGATGTATGATGATGCGTTTCCTACTCGCAAATATGTTTAGTTTGTTATAAACAAAAAACCTTAAAAAATCGTTCTTTTTTCGTTTTTTGCTTGTAAAATGGAGCAATTTTGATACTTTCAACAGACAAACTGTGGATAATGAAAAGACGGAGAAAATGAACCCTGCACGGATTCGATTGAATTGATATTAATGGAGGAAATTCGAAAAATCTGGAAAAATCTGCGTTTTAAAAAAATCATAATTCGGAAAAGCGAGAAAATCTGCCTTTTTTCAAAAATGAATAGCTCCGCCATTATAACTCCGCCATATTCAAATCGCAATTGTGCAAAACCTAAGCAGCGGACAACACCACACTTAACGTACCCATCAATCGTTACTATCACGCGAAAAGCCTCCGCTAAAGCTTTGTAAATCGCGGAGTTATCAATTTTTTAAAAAACGTAGATTTTTCCGAATTATAAATTTTTGAAAAAACGTTAATTTTTCCCGTTTTCCCGAATTTCCTCCGTTAATATTAACTCAATTGAGTCAGTGCAGGGTTTATTTTGTCGTCTTTTATTCTCTACAATTCGTCTGTTTAAACTATCAAGATTGCTCCATCGATTCAGTTTTTACAAGCGCAAAACAAAAAAAAAACGATTTTTGTAGGTTTTTTTTAATAACAAATTAAGAAATGATATTTGCGAGTAGGAAACACATCACAATACATCTACGGACTGTTCCACGTGACGTGGGACCGTCGGTTTCCTGCTACTATTTTTGTCACGAACTCAGTAATTTTCTAGTCTATTGCCTGGTCTAACCCCCTGAATTCTCAGGCAGGAATTTGTTCTTGTTTGCTCAAGCTGATATGCCAACCCCTTCAGTGTTCACTATCAAGGAGCTATTCATGTTTTTAATAACCTCTCCCGTAGGGCCGGAAGCAGTTTTCCGAGACTAGACAACTTGGCAAACTGCCTTTTGTCTCTGTAAATGGTGGTTCATGCGATGACATGAATAAGAGATACCTCGACGACGCTACGCGACGGTCCTTATCAGATGGCGATTGTATTCTCTGTGGAGTAGTTTAGGCGTTTATTCAAAAACCTCTCCATAGCTGGATGCCGAGTGCGCGAGCACCTAACTCACCTATACCGTTCCGTCTGCTGTATAGCTGTATACCGTTGAAGGAGAAGGTACGCAACGTGAGAAAAAGTCTCCTCGATCCTTAAAGTGATTGATCGTCGACCGAATTAGTTACGATCTCTATTTACATTGAGCAATTTGTTGTGGGTAAATTATTGTGGCTCTTCAACGATTGATCGTTTGGCGTCCTTGTCATCCGCAAAGATGTGTGGATTCTGCTGGCTGGCAACTTGATCTTGTGGTGAGTGTTGTGGTCAAGGACATGTACAATGAGCGTTACACATTTCCATACATCTAAGCCTCCTTTGCTGTGTGATGTCATCTGGAATTTATGCAAATGTGTAACGTTAACTATTTCACTGTCGATTTCGCATATGGCTCACTCAACGGTAACGATTAGCATACTGCTCCGCGTTAGCTATAAGACCAGACTTCTTCTTCACTGGTTCATTTGTACTGAAGATTTGTAATATTACACCCCCAGAAACTCTTTTGCTGCAAAAAAAAAGATTTTGTTCAGGTTCTTTTATATAATAGCATTGTTCGCTAAGCGCGTTCGGAACGTAATTTATATTGGACCAGATGTGTAAAGTGTAATAGTGATAGAGAAAGCAGACCGAGACCTGGCATTGGTCCAATATAAAAGAGTACCTGAACTAGTTCGGGATTCGCCCAGCGAACAAACCTATTAATTCGTAACTCAAAACTTATCTCCAACAGCTAGCAGTGTCATGATTGTGCTAAAAAACAGACAGCAGTCCTTTATTAATAACTTGGTGTGTTAACCACATTTTGCTAGTAGTGCTTGACAGACCCCCGTGAAGGGGTAAGATATTCAAGGCGTACTGCCTAAAGTGCTTCCGCCTAAATGGAGTTACACCCTGTAAAATTACAAAACTTCGGTGAATGAGCTCCTCCTTTCCTGAAACGTTAAAAGGCATTTTTTTGTATTATGTTTTAATAGTGAAACGTTCAAACGATACGTTTTCGTACATAAGTACCTTCAAAACTTGGCCCGCAAAGTATGGCCCGCTGTAGTATTTATGGTCTGTATACCCTCTAAAAACTTTACCCTGATTCCTATACAGCGTATACAACAACAAATTATGCAACAAATTATTAGCTACTTGACCTAACATTGTCGCGTTTTAAGTGTTCAACTATAATAATAATAATTAATAATATAAATTTTATATTTCGTCGTCGATTATGCTTAACACAGAATTTTCAAATTTATCCACTTTATCTCTATATTATTGTTTATCAATTTGTTATTATATTGTATCAGATGCTCGATTGACAGGATTATAGAATTTTATCAATGTTGTCCATTTTGCGCCTGTATTTTTGGTTTCAAACATTCTCTCTCTACAGGTGCGTGAATTCCAACTTGTAATATCGCCTTTGCATCGTTTGGAAATTTGCTATAAAAATTGTTGTCTCGTGTCCATCGAAAACAGTAGAAGGGCGACAACATTTGCATTCACTCGATTTATTGAGAGATAATGATTAGAACCGAAAATACAGTGAACATTGACAATATTGAAAATGCTATAATCATGTTTATTGAAAGTCTGTTAACAACTGTTACTCCTAGCATATTAAAAAATAATACAATATAGGTTGAAAATCTTATAAAATCCAAAATTCTACAATAACAGTTCAATGACTCTGAAATAAAATATAATTACAAACAATAGTTAATAAAAAAATATTAATCCCACATTAATAAACGATAGAAAGCCGGACTTGAAATTCAATTAATATCAATATATAATAGATGTGTTTTATCGAGCATACAGGGGACACGAACAAGGGGTTACTACCATGAAAGTGATGAAGATTTTCAGGGTGTAAAAATAACACCAGGCGAAAATGCTACAAAACAGTTAATAGGACTCACCATTTAATATAAAAAATCTTTACGGCTTATGTCTGTAATATTTTGCTGTAAACCTGTCGGTGCAAATTAATTTATATAAATTAAACCAATTGTACAAAGCGTAGCGCATCACTCAGGTTAGACGTACCTATACGTTACAGCGGTAAGTCAAAACAAAAGAAAATGTCTGACGTTGGCACTGTTTGCAGACCTCACAAAAGACCTTATAAATCCCTCCACAGCGCATGCGTCTATGCTAAGAAAAAGAAATATAATGCCACGACATTTTCAACTATACTATTATCTAGTACTTACTATAGTTACTAAAGAAAATTTAGAAAAATGTAGTGCAGTGTAAAATAGCCTTTACTGAAGAATCAACCTAACTGAACAAAATCAAAATCATATGAGTGACTCATAAGTAACTTATCACAAAATCTACCAATCGACATTTTGACAACTTTTTAGTGGTGCGTTAATTTTGACGAATTATATGTATATTATTTTATAATTGACTACAAACTTTCAGATATTTTGTAACGGTAGTGCTTGTACCCTGCTTTCATAATAAATTTCCGACCAAATAGGTTTTGATTCGACAGACCACACTATTACTAGAATAGAGGGATTTTTGATCATTTCTATTTTTTTTGCTATTAGTAATCTAGTTTTTTTACTTTATCATACGCATCGCTCTAAGTGCCACTTCTCGTTTCGATAGTATGGACTGCTATGTTCGAAGGCTCATAAGTCATAAGTCACTACTGTAAAACTACTGAACGGAAAAAAATAGTGTGTCATACTCCTTACTCATTTCTACATAAGTTTGACTATCAACGTTTTTTTGCCGCTGTAAACATGAGCGCGAGAAAAGTGTACCCGATTTTTGCGTTTCTAATTTAACACTCGTCTTTCCTATTTGTTCTCCTACACAGCTTATCTCAAAATTATAAAATTTTGTTCAGTTTGCATTTAAAGTCTCTTCTATAGATTAGCTTTATATTTTACAGTAAAGGTTTGAAACAGGATTTTGATGGATGCGGATATCTCTGAAACGAACGTTAGCAGGACAACGCAGTTAGCATACAAATAATCCGTATTTACTGCATAGTAATCCCTTGAATTTAATAGCATACCGACTATTTGTTAATTTTTAAACCGAAATAAACATGAACAATTGTGTGCAGATCGGCTTTCCCTCGCGTGTGCTTGGAATGTTTTGACGGTTTTAGTGAATCCGTCTGAATCCGCTTTTGTATAATATGATTACTTAGAACTAGTTTTACACCCAAATTCACTGTACTATATTTAAATCTCACTATTATTCAAAATTCCGAAATTGTTCTCATCGTATTAAGTAAACGATCTTGCTGGTACTGTCTCCATTTACCGTCACAATTGACGTAGTCTGCGCTGCAAAATTACGATGGCATAGTCCGCGCTGCATGAAATATATAACATTCATATAAATCGCTTTAAAAAAATACGTAAAAAAGTCTAGCGATTATTTTTCTGTAGCCGCATTAAATAAAAGTATGGCTATTCTTTACGTGCATAGCCCATTATCATGCTAATATTCGTTACAGAGATCCGCTTCCATCAAAATCTTGTTTACATCATTTATTACTTAAACATTAAAGAATAAAAAATCGCCAATCTATACAAGAGACTCTAAATTTAATCTGAACAAATATTCAAATTTTTGTAATAAGCGGTTTAGGAGAAAATAATCGGAAAGACAAGCGTTAATTAAAAAGTGCAAAAATCGGGTAGCTTTTTTTATTTCTCTGTCACTCATGGTTACACCGAGAGGCAGAAAATGCTGAAAGTCACATACCACTTATGTAGAAGTGATTCAGGAGTATGACACACTTTATTTCAATAGTTTCTGTTCAATAGTTTGAGAGTTATGGCTGTTATGAGCCTTCACACACAGGAGTCAATCGCAACGAGAGATGGCAGTTACAGCAATCTCTCGTGCTGAGTCACATATTCAAATTTCGCACTGATTTACGAGGGTGGTATTTTGTTGCGGGCTCTCCGTTTGCTTTCTTGTAAGTAATTAATCGGGGTAGTCACTGAGATTGACAATATTGGCGCTTAATACCGGCGCCATTTTTCAAATTAGTGTAAACCAAGTGCCATACCGGATGCCTAGTAAACCATGTTTTAATAGCAGGTAGTAGAGACAACATTTCAGATTTAAAAAAAAAAATGTGCGTCTGTGAAGTGTTTATTTTGGTGTATTTTACATATTCCCCAAAGATTTTACAATTGTACTTTTGATTTGTGCTTCTGATTTCAAGGAAATTAGTAGATACAACAAACATTTCTGAAATTTGCTCCATGTGAATTTCATGTACAAATCATCAATTACCGCAACTTAATTAGGTACTTACAAAAACAAACACCGTAGTAGTAACACCTATAGGTAATTACCAATTAAGAGCTTCAAGCTTGCGAACTTTAAGCGTTTACTACCAATAATGTCCTTATACTATACTAGATGCCGCAGACGGTTTCCTCAGTTAAGCAGTTTGTGCCAATCGCCGTAATTCCAGTCGAATATTGTTCCGTTCTACGAATTGAAACACGCGACCAATTTGTAATTTTCTATGCATGCCATCAATAGAAACCCAATCTAGTCACGCCTCGGGGGTTTCTGATCTGCCGAAGTTTTACGATCCTGAACGCAAAACCTAAAAATTATGATCATATTTTAGTTTAAGTGTTGGGAATCACGAAGGACATAATTATTCCAATAAAAAACAAACGTGGCCATAAATTTTCTTAAAATCTCAGTTTTTTAAGAGTGTTTATTTCGGTATGACTTTATGGCACTTTAAGGTGCCGTTAGTCGTAACGCATTGTCTCATCAGCAATGCTAATAATAGGGCTGTGTTGGGTTGCCCACTGTGCTGCGTTGTGCTAAATTTAAATTTTAATTAACACTCACTTCCTGGGCAGGAATGGTGCCGGAATCACCTCTCGTAGTTCCTTAAGTTTCAAATTAAATGTGTTAAATATTACTGGAATTTCTATGTTTAGATTATGTGCGTTTAATGAAGACCAATGTGTATGCGCTCTTAAATAAACGTTTATTTCCTGAGTCGATGATTGATATTACAAAACTACGCTTATTGGGTGATATATACAGTGTGTTCGTTCTGCTTCCTAAATATTTTAAGGAGTGATAGACATATTTGATGAACAAAAGCCGACGTAGGTAAAATTTTAATTGTTTCTGAGGTATGACTTGAAAAGGCCAAAGGGTTTGATGAAATATCTGCCTTGTTCCTTGTTGAATTCCTCCGAAGCTAGTGTAACTAACTATCAATTGAATTGTAGTCTAGTGAAGGTTACTCAATACTTTTCAATTATTAATTAGAGTAAAATGTAATTTTAAGAACAAAAAGGAAGCACTTTTCTTATAAACTTGTGCAGTACTTTGTTACACACCATATCAATTTTCAACATTTTATTTTTTAATTTATTCCAATTAGTGCACGCAAACTAACTGATTTAGAAGCCAAAACCAGTAATAATTGTAGACAGGACTTTTATCATTGGAAATGATAAAGGGGCTTATAGTGAACCTAACAAAAATAAATGCAGGCCATGTGGTGGTATAGTGTTTACTAGGAACACTCATAAGGGTCACTTTTATGACCTCATAATTTCCGAGCAAAATGCGAAAACGATTTTTCTATTTTTTATTTTTCATTATTGCAAAAATAATTAAATGTTGATGAAATTGTGTAAAAATTTTCTCTTAAATAAGCATTTTTTTTATTTACGAATAACAGGAAGTTTTTGAGATAATTAGTTTTTTAATCCAATACTTTTTTTTCAAAAACATATTCGGTGGTGAAACGTCATTATTATACTTCTGGTGCTAGTTCTTCTGGTGCTCATTTTTTTTTCATGTGCTTATTGATACAATGCTTATTAAAAATAATAGTCCCTATTTAACAACTTACTTAAAAATTAGAAAAAAAACTCAAAAATGACATTTACAACAATGAATTTTTCAGTAATTGTTCATAATTTGTTTAAATCTTTAAGAAAAATGTAAAGCTGATTACTCCAATTGCCTCATTTCTACAGTAATGCTATAAACATTAAATTAAAATTATAGAGATTCTTTATAGAGATGCGCCAGACTGTGGCGCAGCGGTAAAGCGCTTGGCTATCAGTCTGGGGGGTTTGAGTTCGATTCTCGCACCCTGCTTTCAGAGTGAAGGGTTTTCTGTTGTTTTCCTTTACTCCTCGGCGAATGCAGAAAGCCAAACAACTTAAGACGTGCCACAGACGCGGGCCATAATAATGATAATTTGGGCCTGCCAATGCCCCGTATTGGCGAAAACTGTTGGGGAATGGTAAGGCGTGGATTATTATTATTATATGTAAATAAAATAATCTTATTTTGTCAAATTGGATTTGACTTAGTATTCAACACAAAAGTTGTAGATCATGAAAAAATAGTAATAAGTTAACTTTGTAGAGGTTACTACTTATATAAGATTTTTTTTTAGTATTTTTTACTCTTAATTTTTTCATAAACCATTTCTGGTAATTGCGAAACAAGTTATGAAAGTAATCCATGCGAATATTGGAAACAAGGACTGCACTGTACAGATTATGCACAAGGGAAATTATTTAAACATTGAAAAAATAGTGCAAGATTTAAGTGACTTACAGTTCCACTGAAATTGAGAAGCCGAGTGCATTCCCAGCTGAAGAATTCAGTGAACTTGAAGAAACGTTTCAAGGAGATGAGAAGAAACATATTCCAACAAAAGACAAAGATTAGCATAGTGTTATTTATTATTTTTTTACATCTCTAAATGTGTATCTTAAATATTAATAAAGTTTCCAGTCAAACAATAAAGTACTCTTTCTTTTGCCCGACAATTACATTTCTCCTTAAGTACTCTTTCTACTGTATTGATGTCACACTTTTAACTACATAGTTTTTAAATTTAAACAAATTATCAATTATTATATTAAGAGATGTACAAAAAAAGATAAACTAAAGTAATACTATGCCAATCTTCGTATTTTTCGCAAATTTTCTTTTGCCCGTTATCGTTATCCGGTGCTTGGTTGGAATATGTTTCTTCTTCATCTTCAACATTTCTTCAAGATTAGGTACTAAATTCTTTTCCTGGGAATTCATTTTCTGGGCTCAAGCAAAGGCTCGGCTGCTCCATAGTTGAACTGTATTGTGAGTCACTTATTTCTTGCACTATTTTCACTGAACAGTTTTCTATTTGGACATTTGGTGAATAATCTGTACAGTACGGGTGTTTCCGACATGCGCATTGATTACTTTCACAACTGGGTTTACGCGAAAATTAAAAGTAAATAATAGTAAAAAGGCTTTTTCGCCTTTTTGGTTTACCCGTTATAAGCAAGTGTACAATATTGATAAATTCTGGAAAATGATGTAATTCGATCACAATTAATGTTAAAGTTTTAGCACAATGAGTATTACAGACGTTCCTTTCATTGTGCCGGTCAGTGTAGCTACTAGGTATATAATTTTTGACTTTGTAATTTATTTAGATGTTACAGTTTTACATCAGCATTAACCGCAATTCCTTGTTCAATATACGAGCACAAAATGAACAAATAATTCGTGTATCGCATTGCAATGGGTAACACCAGGTCTAATATAATTCTAAAATACAAATAAATCAATCAACTGCGGAATTACATTATATGAATGTCACTTGAGTTTATTTCCATAATTAATACAAATCTCTCTTATTAACTACTACCTTAGCAAGGAATGCAATAATTACTGTTTGGCGAAAACTGATATAATATGCAGGAAGTGAGTTGACAAAGATTTGACCACTCGTTACATAACATTTGCATTTATATGCCAAATAATTAATCTCTATTGTCTATTTCTAATTCCGTCTGGGTATGGATACATTAAGTACGGTCAGACCAGGAAGTTAGATCGACTAGCTATTGAAGTAATTTTGCAATTTTCTGTCAGATTACGCTAGGTAGTCTCGTGTGCCGTTGGGATCCGGTGGTTTGATGTGAAAAATCGTTTTAGATCGTTTCACGTGCGTACAAATATTTGTGCATCTCTCGTAGTGTTCAGTTGTGCTCGCGATATTGCGTGAAGGTATTTGTTGCGGAGATATTTCCTGAGAATTGTAAGTTCTGCGTAGGCACAATGGTGTTTCCGTTAATGGATTTAATTTGATTGTTCTTCTAATGTTTCCGCTGTGTTTAGCATTTTTCTAAAATAATAATTAATTTGAACCGCTAGTTTGGCGTTTCTATTTTATGGGAATTTAGATCCACTGGGTTAATAGACTAGACAAATTGTTTAGAAATCTTTATTTATTTTTGTTACCGCGTTTATGATTTTTGGTGAACAATTATTATTTTTTTATTAAACAGAACTGCAGTGGGAACCGTTATTATTCAACAGCATAAAAGGAAACAGTAGAAAAAGAGATTTAATAGATTATTCCCATAGCCACATTTTGGTTGTCGATTTTTCTGCTTTAGGATGCAGGTTTAGCCTCTAGTTGTTAAGAAGTCACAATATTTAATGGTGTTGCCTTCAAACTTTAGGTTTTTTTTTGATTTCGCTGCTGCACATTATACCGTTAAAATTTTAAATCTATAAAATTCATTTTCCATCTATTTTTGAGATTACATATCGTGATCAAAAAGTCGATTCTGCAACATATTGTTTTTAAGGTAGTTCTTCTCATAAAAGCTTTACCCTTTTAGATGAGGAATTTCAAAAAAATTCTTAGTAATTCTGACAATAACATATTTTACAACCGGGAAAAAATTCGGAACGTTTTATCGGGCGGGAAAAGTGCTGAAAATTCGGGACTGTCCCGCCCAAATCTGGACGGTTGGTCACCCTATAAATACAAAATAAACTAGCTATTATACACAGTTAGCTTATTGAGGTGATTATTTTTTCGTTCTTTGTATTTTGTTGTATTTCTATTCATTTATGTTTTACTTATTATTTAAGGCGTTTATAAAAAAGTCCGGCTGCACTCTATTCATAATATTGGATTACAATCATGTATCAATTAGGTAAAAGATGTCAACCTTTTTTAACTACATATTTTACTTACTATTTTTCTTACAACTTTAGCAAATTTATTATAACAGAATAATAATAATGGGAAGGTAACCTCATTATAATTACACAATTTTTTAGATTTATATCTTATAATTTTTTATTTTCTATTTCAGCCATATCAAACTGATTTACTTACATTATGGTGGTATTTTGATTTTATCCTACATTTTATATGCAACTTTTCAATTTGTTCCTTTATATTCATCGGTACGTAATTCCTGTGGAACGTGAATATATAAATTGTATTATGCACATACTATAGTTATTAACTTAATCCAAAAAAGCATTAAACTTTAGACTGTAGATGTTAGGACATTTCACATTTTCCAAGTATGTACCAAGTACTATGTTAATTTGTCAAAAATAAAATAAAGTGCCTATTCTGGCTACAAATGAACAAAATCGAAAGAGTGAAAGCTGTTTCTGGTTTCCTTAGAACCTGAGAATTTTGAGATTAAAATAAAATTTAAGAAATATTTGCATTTCAATCAGTATATCAGTTGATGATTTTACATCTACATATAGAACGAACATTATGAATATTATTACCTGACAGAGAAAATGTGATAGTCTTGAGATCCTAAATTTTCATGACCAGACTGCAATATTTTATGGGATTAAAATAAAATTTACTAAAATATTTGCATTTCAATCATATCAATCAGTATATCAATCGTTGAAATGAATTATCTACATATATACATCTACACAATAGAACGAATATTATAAATATTATTACCTGACAGAGAACATGCGAGATTCGAGATCGTAAATTTTCTACTTCATGTCAGAAAGTAAAAGGAGATCTACTAACTATTTTTTCACATTTTAACGTCAGTTGCTATTTATGGCGAATTGAACGTTTGTGGAGGATTTCGGTCACAAATTACCACACAGGTATTACAACAAATATATTGTCAATGCATGGCACACATTTGATTATTAATGACAACCAATGTAGGACTATTTCTGAGCGGTCTCGGTCAAACGACAGTTGTGCACTGCGCGAAACCGGTGAAATTTCGAAAAGCGCTACCTGATATGTACACATTATCATCTCAACATTCGATCTTGTACAACTTTCGTATTTACTTCAGCCTAATTTGAGCATTAATGAAGAAAGCTGTAAAATATTTCAGTTCCCGGCGACCGCGACAACTGCACAGTTCGCTTTTATGATAATGAAATTTATGACCCGAAAAGTTAAAAACAAACATGGTATCAACCGGTTATGATCATATCTATGTAAGAAACTTGTTTGACGAACTTCATTCCTAAGAGTGGTCCTACCAGGTTAAACGTCGGTCCAGGTACACATTAAACATTAAATTTGTTTTTATATAGGTTTTATATTTGTATCGTTTTGAAACACTGCGCGTCAAAATTATTGCAACAAAATTTTAAATTTGATTTTCCATCAAACCGCCAAGTTGATGATTTGTCCAGAAAATAACCACTGCCTGCGTATTATTTGATATGTTTTACTATCTGTATGTTCAATCTTTATTGTGCTTGTATCTCGTTTGTAAAAACAGGTAATAAAGTAAGTAAAAAAATATAATATTCAAAGAAGAGCTTCTGTTTAGGTTTAGTTGATACATATGGTTTTGGCTGGTGTCCCACAGAGAGTTACAAATATCTTCAGAAATACTTATTCTCATAAAAATGTCTACCACAGTATCATTATTGAGGAATTATGTTTTTCACTCTGGTTCGGTTTTTAGTTTTTCCGGAAATTGCAGTTTCTGTGATACAACACTTGTTCCTTAAAACTAAACAATTATAAACGTTTACGATAATATGTAAGCACTTATGATTGCAATTCCAACCAATTAGAAGTTTTGACCCATGCAAATAGCGATTTAAATTTCATTTTTCCTACAGAACAATTATTATTTATTATTACCAAAAAGGGAACAAATCCAGTATAGTTGGCTTGTTGAGATCCGACAGGGAATGAGTTCCAATATTCTATTGCGTCCGCACATTTTACTAGTGCCTCGCAGCCTAGAAACCACCCCTAACGAACACGATTTCGTAATTTCAGTTCTGTACAAAAGTAATCCCTTATCAAATACACAAAAAGTACAAAAAATTAAATTCCTTTTTTTTAAATACAGTGGTACATGCAAGCGCCCAATATAGGGCCTATAGGGGCATTTGATATAGACATAAGGTATAGGGACATTTTGTTGAATATTTAATACAAAATTGTAGTAATTGAAAGAATTAAATGTAAAAAAGTAGGGGAAATAAATCCAATGTCGTGGTCATTTTGGAATCCGATCCGGAAACTGATGGGTTTCAATATTATATGGCGCCCGCAGATTTTATTAAAGCCTGGCACCCCTAAAAGCCACCACCTGACTTGCACGTTCGCGGTTTTTCGCATTTTACCGCAAAACCGTCAGGATTTCGTAATTTTACCTCCTGTATAAAAATAATGCTTATAATTCTGTACAAAAAATTATTTACCATTGTTTCTTGTGTATACCGGGTCTCAAGCTCCGAGCCCAACTTAGGAGTACCTTTTTTTTGCTAATTTTAGGATTTAATTTAGTTCTCAAAAAGGGTTGGACGGATATTTTTGTTGAATATGCAATACAAAATTCATAAAGTTACATATAGTGTGGTTCTTAAACTGCGCACCCCTAAGTATAGGGGGCTTGCAGTTTAAGAACCACTGTATTTGAGCAAAAGTGGAATATGTTGTTTTTGTGAGGCTAAAATTGCTAAATCGTGATCGTTTTGCGCTAAAATGCGAAAAACTGCAACCGTGGACGTAAGCGGTGGTTTTAGGGTGCCAACCTTCCTCAATGGGTGACAGGTTCTAGTAACATTTGCGGACGCCATAGAATATTGAAACACATTTCACCTCGGATCCCAATAGGGCCGTATTGGATTTCTTTCCCTGAATAGCCCATTTTTCGTCTAATTTTAATTTACTAAAATGCTTTTATTGCATTTTTACTTCCATAACCCAAATTTGTGGCGAAATTCTGATATAATACGGATACCCTGCATAAAACAAAAGATTACATAATTCCCTTGGCTTTAGACATTAGATTGTTGTTTTATGGTTTTTATATCGGTTTTATATTCGGATCGTTTTGAAATACACTGCGCGTCAAAATTAATACAACAAAATTTTAAGGTTGATTTTCTAGCAAACCAACCGCCAATTCAATGTTGATGGTCCAATCTGTTATCCAGAAAATACCCACTGCCTGCGCACTATTTGATATGTTTTATTATCTGTATGTGCAGTCTATATTGTGCTTGTATCTCGTTTATTAAAACATGTAATGATGTAAATAAAAAGAAATATAATATTCAAAGAATGACTTCTGTTTAATTTTAATTGACAAAAAATACTTATTCTCATTCTTACATTCTGTATATGCGCAAACCTTAAACTAGAAGAAAAATTTCTCTTCCAGTCTCATTATTGAGGAATTATTTTTTACACTGTTTCGATTTTTAGTTTTTCGGGAGATTGTAGTTATTTGACTATACTTGTTCTTTACAATTAAAAAAATTATAAACGTTTACAATAAGTGAACACTTAATGCAAATAACGCTTTCAATTTCTTTTTGTCTACACAGCAATGCTTTTACACAATTTTTACTTCTATGTGCTATAGCAGTAAAGTAGTTATGGTAATAACCACAACTGCTGCAATAGTATGATTGATCTAACTTTAATTATGACCTTTCTGTTCAAATGTCACAGTTCTGGCGAACGCCATGGGAAGTTCTGGTAAAATACGGACACCCTGCATAATACAAAAGATTACATAATTCCCTTAGCGAATAATTGCCATTTTTTGTTGTTTTCATAATGCCTACATCCATCTTACTAAATAATGAATCAAATTGTAGCCAATCAGTTCGGTCCCAGTTAAAACTAATGATGCGCAACAATTCATGTTTATGTTGTGGCTACCTATACACGGTGTATACGCATTAAGTACAATAATTTGGAGAGGTTAGGTAACTCTATCTGAGGTACAAAAATAATCTTAATAAAATGTTTGATAATTTTGTATTGGAAACTTTCATAGTCGCTACCCACATGATTTTCGGATGGAAAATGTTAAATTTTAAAAGATAAAATAATATTCTTCAACTATTGTTTGAAAACTCTAGCTTCGACGGGGGTGAGCAGGGATTGAGAGGATATGATTCCGCATATGTTATAGGAGTCTCGGGGCTGAGGCGGGGAACACCATGTCCGATATGGTTTGTTATATTGTGATTGTTTAGATCCATAATTTATAAATTTAAGCGAATGCGTAGTAAATGTAATTATAGAATCATTGTTTGAACCATACGGTATTAGTGTGTTAAATTTTCAATATTTTACTAAAATTATCATTAAAATTCGAGTAGTTCCAGCGGGTTCCATGTAAAATACTAATTTGAATCCACTCAACTATTTTGTTAATACCAGATTATAACAGCAGGAATGATGTCCGCTTTCTTTACGCCACTTTAACGTGAATATTGCGCTATTGTTATGGGCAATGAACTAAGCTCGGTCTTGTAACTCAACTCAACGACGCATCTCCTCATATCTTGCCTACGCTAACGAAGCGTGCACACGGATGGAGCATTGAGCGAACCCCACTCGCGCCGCACGCTGTTTATGTTCGCTAATTTGAGTCTTCCTCTTCTTTTGCAGGCTCAAGATCCGGTACGTGATGCCGTCGGCCCGGCTGACCCTCCGCGAGGAGGACGTCGTGCGGCTGACCCTAGAGTTCCTCCACAATCGGGAACTTCACATCACACAACTGAGCTTGGAGAGGGAGACGGGCGTGATAAACGGAGCATACTCGGATGACGTTCTATTCCTGCGACAGCTGATCCTCGATGGCCAGTGGGACGACGTCCTGGAATTCATCCAGCCACTGGAGGCCCTGCCGACGTTCGACATGAGAAAGTTTAATTACGTAATACTTAAGCATAAATACATAGAGTTGTTGTGTATAAAGTCGGAAGCGAACAACCAAGGGAGTAGTGTAGATAATGCCGTGGAGGAGGTCGTGAACATACTCAGCGAATTGGAGAAGTA
Source organism: Melinopterus prodromus (assembly GCA_964023965.1). Classification (NCBI taxonomy): domain Eukaryota; kingdom Metazoa; phylum Arthropoda; class Insecta; order Coleoptera; family Scarabaeidae; genus Melinopterus; species Melinopterus prodromus. The sequence goes on from OZ030390.1 coordinate 27,615,374, forward strand.
TTCCCCGTCGAAGGAGGAATACTCGACGATGTGCTTACTTTTAACATTACCGCGATTAACCGATCATTTTAGCTATAAGGACTGGAACCCGAGCAACGCGAGAGTCCAGTGTTTTAGGGAGGTCTACCCTCTCGTTTCGGAATTTTTACCCGGTGACAGGAAAACGGACCCTACGATCAACACGTGCGCGAAGAACGACCGTCTCATACAGTTGATCATCAAGGGGATCTTGTACGAGTCCTGCGTCAACTACTGTCAGTCGAAGGCGACCGGCGCCAAGGAGACCCAAGCGCAGGAGATGAACTTTTCGCGGTTACTGGACGGGAGTGTCGGTTTTAGCGATTCGGACTTAAGTTTGCTCTCGTGGCTGCAAAGCATACCCGGGGACATTTTTTCTGTGCCGTTTGAACAACGAACTTTGAACGTGGAACTCGAGAAACTGGAAAGGCCGTCCTTGGAAACCTCTTGGACGGAGCACATGCTCATCACTCCGATCAAACCAAAGACTTTTCCTCACTCCGCGATGCCCTTCACAAGACCTAGGTCAGCGGCGGACATCATGTCCAGGTCGCTGATGCCGGCGCTCGATGGTTTACCGTTCGGGTTAGCGCATGGCGGCAGGAATGCCCAGAATGGGAATCCACGACTTATGGCACTCAGTACCGGCGATATACTCACTAACGGGCCAATGTCGAGGTCGAGTTTCGCCAGTTTCCATCTGACAGGCATAAAAAATAGTAAATTAATGAACTCATCTGTGGACAGGCTATTCGAGAACGAAGGTGACTTCTTAAGTAATAGTTACGCGGATTTCCAACAGTTGCCTTCTATACAGGAACAAACGAGCACGCCGAAGTTAACACCAACACCTTCGTCCGGGCCTAGGTCGAAAAGTCCGGAGAAAAAGTCGACCGCGTCAACGCCGGAACACCGCGGAAGGGATTCGCCGGCATCGGTCAGCACGGCGCGATCGTCAAGGAGGGACTCGCTCAACGAGAAGACGATGAACAATTTCGTTCCACAGTTGTTGGCGGTGGCTGCGCCCCCAACGCAGCCCCCGCCATCTACTGCACCAAGCGGGCTCGACCAAAGTTTTACGGGTGATCTACTGAAAGAGTTCCAGCGGCAGAAGCAAAAGTTGCAGGAGACGTTAGCTGTAAGGGAGAGGGAACGCGAGGATCTTATGAGGCAGTTCGCGGGACAAGATAACAAGATGATCGAAGAAGGGTAAGTGCATGTTCATTTATAAATGACTCGTTTCTGACACGATCTGTCCTCATAAAACACTGATCTGTCATCCTCGTAAAATGAATATACTTTGTGTAAAATGTAATTTATGACTATCCGTGAATTATAGCTTACATTATATGCTGGTCAAATCATATACTATTTTCAAATGCCTGTAAACCCTTGTTCAGAACTGAAGTTTGATTAAAGATGTTACAGTGGGTTGAAGTAAAACCACTATAATATTATATTAATACTGAACGATATCAATGATTGCACAATTTTTTTTTTAGTTTTGATTTTAACATTACTTTGTCATGAGCTTAAAATATACTTTGATTAGCAATACAATAAATTATAATATTCAGAAGTTTGTATTTGTAGTTGCCTATGCAATGGCGTAAATTGTTTCGCTGTAATTAATGTGAAAGTTGAAGCATTTACGCTACCGTTACTGTTACAAACAAAACGACCATGCTGTTTGTGTTGCATACCTGAATTGTTATAGTTTATGCTGCCGTTTTGTTAATGTACCGTGTTCTCGAGCCTTTGTTATGTGCATTATGCGGCAATTCGACCTAATGCTATACTATAGTACCAACCACCGCACCGTCGAGAGAGGCTATAACAGTCACCGCAATAATTTACTAGCACTTCTAATTGTTAAATGCAATCTGGCGTTTTAATTAATGTATCGGTGACTAATCGCCGTTATTAGGGCAATTGCAATTTATTTCACATGCTACATGCAGAACAATATAATACTGGTCAGTAATTTTGCAATCTGATTGAAAGTCATGCAGGGCTTAAATATGGTACAGAGTCTGGTACAGAGTTTTATTGTTTTACAAAAAATGTATTTTAAGTTTTGTGATCTGTCCTTGTTGGCGTTGATTTATCTGGCATATATACGACAATTTGTCATAAATAAAATAGCGAATGTGTATTTGCTTTTACACTTTTCATGTAAAATACATTGAGCAAACATTGTGTTGTTGTAGCAGCGGTTTGTTTAAACCGGAAACATATCAATTATTTTTCCGGGTGTGAAAGTAACAAAAACGCACTAAGCATAAGTGTCAATTAATCTTTATCTTTATTGCATCATACTTCGTGATGTATGCTTTACTTGGAGCCTACTTACAGAAATATTTTAGGTCAGATTTTTGAACGTCAGGAAAATGAAGGGGAAAATACGTGAGAAATTGTAAGTGTTCATAAGTATTCAATAGTATTCATATTTTTGAAAATATAGCCCTTTGCGTCTGGCAACAACTGGTATGCCTTACTGTCAACCCTGGGACTATATTTTTTGACACGCACACGGTTAAAATACCAGTGCTATACCCGTTGGCAGAGTTGTCACAATATTTTTCGCCTTCTAATAATTGCTTCTAGCGTTCGTGTCATCCTACTTAGAGCACTCTAGGCGTATCACGTCGCATTGTTGTTTGGCGAGTGTCAACCATAGAAAATACTTCGTAGAAAGGAAACAAGCGTGCTAAAACCTTGGTAAGACAGACGCACGGCCTCTTACGGTGTTCAGACAAAGCTTTCCTCGTAATTTTTGCTCAGTAGAATAAGTTGCATAACTACAAGCGCATGACAACAAGTAACGTGTACTTATGCAACCCATTATTCCCATTTGAACAGTTTTCTTAGTGATATATTATTAAACGCACAAATACAACTCATTAGAATGTTATAAATTTATTTCATATGTGACAATATACAAATAAATGTAGCTGTAGCATGTTAATATAAAATATTGACTAATTTATCAAACAAGGCCAAATATAACGTATATAAGGGTGTAACAAAAAGACGTCTTTTTCAAAATTTCATGTTGATAAAAAGTTGTCCCTATGGACCCACATATACCTCAAAAAATTGACCTAATTGAAAAATATTTAGGTCTCAATCAGGAGGCCTAAAGTTTATAATTATCTTTAATAATTAGACTTTTTTTATTGAAAGATTAAGTGATTTTTCTTTTTCAAATAGAAAAAGTTTGACAATAAGGTGTGAAATTAACGTATGCAAAAATATATTACACTAATGCAATATTTACATAGCCGACAGGTTATTTTGGTTTGATAGAACTTTTATAACAATGATCATTTTCGTATAATTTAAAAAATGGGCTTAAATGTTGAGAAAAGTTTGTCATTAAATATTCTATTATGTGCGTCCATGTGGGCTTTAAAAAAGAAAAATCTCAAACATCAAATTAATCTTTCATAAAAACAAATAGGTATGAAAAAAATCGAATTTTTAAAGAAAATTATAACCTTTAGCCCCCCTGCGGAAGACTGATTTTTTTTTATTCGACCATTATTTTGTCTTATATGTGGGTCCATAGGGATAACTTTTTATCAACTTGAAATTTTGAATTTCTAAAAAACGTTTTTTTCGAAATACCCTAAGTATATGGTACAAATGGTATAATATGTACATTACATGGATATTTATGATATATAAATATAATAATAATAATACAATGATAGCATAATCAAATATAAATGTTCTTAAAAGCTAATCAAGTATAATATTTGAAAGTACACAGAATATATTCTTAATACAATATATTTTAGTTAATAAATTTTAGTTCAATTTCCTTTTAACCTATTTACCTAAATAATCTTTTTTATTTTTTCTCTTTATTTTTCTTCTCTTATCCAGAAGATGTAATCAATTAACATTGTAGCCATTATTTTACAATTAAGGATTAAAAATATAAAATAGATAACTTTGCATGAAATCATTTATCGGCAATTAGTATCACACAACTTTTGATGCTAATTGTTAAATTTTAAATGTTGAGCTTTTCAATAATGTAAAACAATAACATAATATTTAGATAGTATGTAATAACAAATAAAGATCAAGTAATTTGAGTTTCAAAGGGTTATGAAACAGGAAAATCCGTGTATTTTGTTAAATTTAATAAATTAGAATTAATGAGTGTGATATAAAAAGGTAATTTGTAATATAAATTATGTGAAATTTTAGATGTTCGAAAATGTGACTGTATTATTATTTAGCTGCTGCACATAGGTTGTCAGACCTCATACATATCTATTAGTTACGAAATTCAAAAGCAATACTACGTAGATGGGAATATAATAAAATTATTACATAATTATATAATTTTCTAGAGGTGTATACGATATAATATAAAATTTTAATTTTGCCAACTTTGAAATAAAACAACTTTTCTTAAAAACCTAGAAGACAAAAATATGCTTTTGACACAAGAAGTTCAATCTCAAGATTAGGCAACAAATTACAAATGGCATAAAATACAACTTACAATTTTATTATTTGGAAGTACAACTTTACGTTTAAGTACCAACTGGTTTGATTTCGGTGATAATACTTTAATTTAAATATAAGTTAAAACTGAGTAATAAAAAATCCAGAAAAGGGATCTCAATTCCATTGATCTTCACTAAAATTACCTTTTATCTCATTTTATTGATACAGAGATTTTATATAATTGCCTTTATTTCAATCATTGATATTTACAAGTTTCAAGGTGATTTCTCTCAAATTAACGCAAATATCTCATATTGTTTTTCTTCATCACATGTATTTTAGCTAGTCATATATTTCGAATACTAGAATTTGGCAACCCTGGGTGTACACCATCATTGAGCCAGTGTTATTAGAACTGGATTCTTTTTACAAAAAAAACGGCAAATTAAAAAAAAATATCCCAGACGCTTTATTAATATCATTTGGTGTAACTACTGTTAACATTAATATATGCAGTATTTTTGATAGCAAAACAAAAATGTAATTGATTTTTTTAATTGGACTATAGAAAAATAATTGTTGAGAACCACATAAACATCACCAATATAGTTAACGATATTTTTAAATTGGTAGTCGCATAAATTCCCATGAAAATCATTAAAACTGGAAAAGATCCCACCATCGCATTCCGTTCCATTATTCCACGGATTGGCTAGAATAACTGATCCTCCAGGTTTCTCATATGCCCAGATTCGTATCTTACTATCCCATTTTTCAATTTCCAATTCCAGTCTGGTCAATTTGGTGTTGGTGTCAAGTTGTCCAGTGATGAATTTCGTTTCTCTGCTGCAATGCATTGCATTTTAATTTTTGCATTGCAGAATCTATAATATCGTCTATAATAAAAACAAGAACAATAACATGAAAAAAAAAGAAAAAAATCGTACCTCATGAGTAAATTAAGTAAATTTTTAAAATATCCTCTTCTGGGGCATGTTGATACCGTCAATAGGTACTAATTTTGTATGATGAACATCTCGTCTGATTATATATGCGTATGACAAAGTACTCTGGTAGATATTTAAAAATCTGCAGGCTCTGCGTAAAACGATAAAAAGTACACTTAGTTATTAGTAACAAAGGACTATGGTGAGAGAGTTAATGAAATTACCTTGCAAAAGGTGATGACTGCCATATTTTTCTTTAAAACTGTACGTGCAGTTGATCGTGGAAGAGGTTGATGCCCAACATTTTGTTTGTTTTTATCCGTGATCGACAGCTGTGGGTTAATAACTATCCCAGCAGCCATGTGGTTTATTGTACCTCCTCAAAATTGATAATAATCAGTCTTTCGATTAACTTGTTTAATTCGGGTAAGTTTATTGCGGTAATGTCTTCCCCAAGGATTGCTTCCATCCAGTGCGTTAAATGCTTGGCATTCAAATGGGCAAAGCATCTTCCCCATCTTCAAGTTTTTATATCACACACTAAACGAACACTATTATCAATATATATTATCAGTAATTAGCGAATAATTAGAGAACAATAAGACTAATTTGACACGTTGCTCGGCAAATTGCTAATTGTGCAATGTTTGTATTGTCGGTTGATTGTCGGTAACAAATTTTCGCTGGTTACTATGGCGATACTCACGTTTTAAAATTGTAGTGGCGCCACCTTACGGTATTCAAGCTTCAAAACATATATAGATATACTAACCAAGGCACGCCGTTTTAGTTCCGTCGGTATGGTGTCAACAGGGTAATATATTTGGTGGATATTGGATATCATATTTGTGGGCTACTAAAATGGCATATCGAAATCATCTATCACACCATTCTGTAACATACATGTGCTCATAGACTGCATTTGTTGAATTTTTATTTCTGAATATTTGGTCACGACTATAATGATCCTGTTAAAATAAAACATTTTGTCGTGCTAGGGGAGGGGTACAAGTCATGCTCGTGAATTCTAACCTGTATTATATGCTCGCCCAATAATAAATGTACTGCTGAATATTAATGCCAATTAAAAATTTAAAATAAATATTTATTGCAGCAAATAGAGGCTAAAAGTCTATTAATCGAATTAATTTTATTCTGAAATATTTCATTCATAGCAAAGGATCAATTCATAGTGATAATTGAGATATTTAACCGTTTCAGTGCGGCAGTAGTTTTTTTGCTATTATCTACTTTCGAGGCGTATGATCATTCTGATCTTATTTTAACGTGAACCGGGAAAAAAATTTGACCGCACCAGTTCGCGAATATATTCGTCAATAGCAGTGAAAGGGTTAACCAAGAAGACTCAGCAAAACTTTTTCCGTTTTGTCTCTGATTATGGTATCTGTGGTATCTGTCTGACTATCAGGTGATCATCAGTGTATAGTAAAAAAGGGTACTTCATGTCGGTCATAGAACTAATCATTATTTTGAAAGTTTTTTTTTTCTGAAAAGGAAAAACGGGAAGAGTAGCTGTAAATAGTTTTACGTGATTTTTTTATTTAGTTTAGTTTCTTAGGTTATTTATTAATTTTATTTTTCTTTATGTTAATATGTCAATATGTATTTGAAACTATAACTATTGTAGGACTTTGAATCTTAAGGGCACATTCTAGTGTAACATTGTCAAAAATTAATGATTTTTCATTGCATTTTGATTTCACAACATATATAGAACAAACGAAATTCAAAAAATTAACGATTTCACAGCCAAAATTCGAGCGCCCCGCCGAACCCGATTATATCTCGATTATCGGCACCTTTTTTAAACACCTCCAATCCGAACATCTTTCAATATTTGTCAGTAATTCTATAATTTGCGTAGTATACCCACATTTGATCTCTTTAAAATGACGTACCATTTATTGTAATAAACTTAATAGTTTTGGAGACATCGATAAAAATATGAGTGGACAAAATTAAAAGTTCGAGTATGTTGTTACAACGCTACAATTTAAACGCAGTTTTCTCAGAACCTTGTTTTGTTGGGTAGTTGACACGTTTCGCAAAAACTAAGGGGCCGATTTAAAAAATTCTTGCGGCATTGTATTCGCAGATTGAGTCGCTATAGCGTAAACTAGAATAAACCGCTTTCATTAAAAATTAAATATTTATTTTTTTAAGAAAAATAATATTTTTTTTGCATTTTTTCTAATTTTTATCTAAAAGTTCCTGTCAATTGCACAATCTTCAATATTTTTTAATAATCCCCGTTTTGCGATAGTTAGTCAATCTGCGAATACAATGCACCAACAATTTATTGAATCGGCCCATTAGTTTTTGCGTAATCGTGCAAACCACCCAACAAAACAAGGTTTCGAGAAAACTACGTTTAAATTATATAGTACACGGGTAACGTGATACCCGAACATTTAATTTTGTGCACTAATATTGTTATCGATATCTCCAAAGCTATTACCCTTACCACAATAAATGATATGTCATGTTAAAGAGGATAAATGTGGGTATACTACAGAAAAGAATTACTGAAAAATATTGAAGGATTGGAGGGGTTAAAAAAGGTGCCGATAATCGTGATATATCGGATGCGGCGGGCCGCTCGAATTTTGGCTGTGTAATCGTCAATTTTTCGAATTTCGTTCTGAAATTATTACAGAGTATGTAATAAAAAATTATTGATTGACAAATCCGGTGTATTACGCCTATAAAAAAGAATGCGAGAAAACAAGCGAAAGATCGAATAATTTCAAATGATTTTGTTATGTAATTTCATTTTATTTTTTTTATTTTTTATTAGTTTATTCATTCATTTTTTTATTGAATCGTATTGGGTATTATTATTATTTGTGTTCTTCGTTCGACTTCGCTTTGTTTGATATTTATTTTCAATTGTGTTTGCTTAGTTATTATTTGAAAGAACAACTGTAACATGAAGTACATCATTGATAGAAACAAAACAAAGATCCTAGGAAACTCTTTTAGAATGCCTTGAAAAATTTCTTTATAAACAAAATTTTGTTGGCGAAAAGCGGACCACCTGTCATCCTGTATAATACACTGCGTCTATGATTATTGATTATACAAGCTAGGTATACACTGCTATAAAATCTACATAAATAATCATGGTCTTCAAATAAACACTGATTCCACGGTAGCCTATTGGAGATGATTAACAGCCGCCTTATTAATAAATCGCAACGATGAGTGCAATCATCACTGTCATAATAAATTACGCCTTCACTGTTTACCTGTATACATTCGCATTATTATTTGCATTCTGATTGACGTCGAATTACAATCTGCCAAAATAGTCGCTTTTGTCAGCAATCTCCATTTTTAGGCTCCGTACCTGGATGTTTTGAACTGTTTATGCAAAATGCATGGTGATACTTATCGAGATGACCGCCGGCGATTTTCTGTTGTTTACATGCTTTTGTTTGGCTGTTTACGTAACCTACTCTGATTGTCATTGCAAGCGTATGATCACGGCTAATTAGATTTATTTAATGCGCAGTTAAAATTCATGAAGGTGACACACAAAGAATGCCGCTTCTGAATTATTGAAGGCTTTTATTTTGAATTTAGTTAAGCGATTTTTGCATGATCGTTGTTGCCTTCATTGTTAACTCGACTTATGTGTATTTTCACATGTCGCAGTGGTATTTTTCAGTGTCCGTCTGACAAGTTATTATGGAATATATCTCTCTTTTTGTATGTTGGAACAGATATAAATCGCGACCTCGATTTCTAGGGGCAAAAAGCGCGTATGAATGGCCCATAAGCGGACCGTTGTGTTAGGGTGGACATATCAGACATGTTAGAACAAAACACCTTCATACAAATAAAGTGTGATAGCAATATACTAAACCAGTGAGTGGGAGAGAGACGAGAAATGATCGGATGTGTCTAAACTCTAAACGTGGTTTGTTCCAAAATGATATATGTGCGTTCACCCTAAATAAATGAAATTGGAAATTAGAAACAAAGATATGACTGTGTTACACGTTGCAGATTAGGTTGGTTCTCCTTTAATAATGTTTTCTAATTTTTAAATAATACCATTTAATATTTTAAAACTCAATTAAGATCAATAAAATTTGTATTTAAAAATAATTAATTAAATTTGTCAAAAGTATAAGAATCTAAGTACTTGGTCTAACAAAGACATCGAGATATTCTGCTATCTGACATTCTTTTTTGATTCCTTCCCTAGAAGCACAAATTCCCAAAAACAAAAACTGTTGATCAACTGTACTTTTTGTGAAAATCAAATTTAAAAAAAGCGTCGTCCAAATTTTTGGCGCAGATTCAGATTCTACGGAGTATACGCAGACACTCACTCTGCATGGTTTATCCTTGTTTTTAATTTTGTTCAACAAGTTTAGCTAATTATTATTATATTATAATAAAGAAAACAAAACTCATTCTAAGAATATTCCTAAAAGGGGCCTTATATTTTAATCAGGGCCACCCTAACCACAGGGCTAAGTGGTCTATAGCCCTGGGGCGCTAAGTTTTTGTGGGCTGCAATTTTTGTGTTATATTTTTTGTTATTATTCGTTATTTTGTTATGAGTTATTTTTATTGTAAATCTTTTCACAAAATTAATCAAATAACCTGTTCTAAATGAAATAGAAAATTGGATGCGTGAGACATCTAGTTGATATATAGATATATGAGACATCTAGTAAACATGTCTGAGATCATGAAAAAATATACGAGATTCATCTACTTGATCACAGTTTCATTGTTGTTCATTGTTAATAATGATAACTGCATCTTTTACTTTGGTGTTCCAAATTTGTTGTGCTTTTATTTTATATGGGCTTGTTAAAATGCTAAGTTACTACGTTACTACTCAATTACGAACTGTTCTTATTGAACTGACGTATTGATTTTTGTGTTATTTCTTAAGAAATATTCAGTGAGCGCACAAAGTATGGAAGCATGACAAAATCTCGGAAACTGGAAACATATTTGTAACAAATTCAATTTCCCCTTCAATTGTTGTGTACTTAACACGTCACCGATACTGTTCGTAAATGGCAACTCCATATTTTTCTTGTTGATTATGATAGATCTGTTAATTGTCATCATGGTAGCATACAAATTTTATAACCTTACATTCGAAAATTTTCGAGAAAATGTTTAAAAATTAAGGATTTTGTATGTGAACGAAAAGCGAATAGGTGGTTTAGGTAGATTTGCAATAGGAATTGAACCATCAGCGCACTACTTAGAATCGCTGTAAATGATTCAAATATATTGTGAAAAAACTTTCTGGATTTCAGGTAAAAGTACAAAGTTTAAGGTTTACTATGAGACCCTTTTGCGTTTCTAGAACATTGGGTTCAGGTTCTTGACATTTTTATCTCGAAAATCTTAAGGAGAGTTCGTGTTCGTACACAGTGGCAGTGGCGAAAGATCTTTTGTAGCACTGAAAAGGATATTTTTTTTATGTTGCCGTGTGCACAAAGCCAGTGGCTTGTCTGTGCGGCAATCGGGGAGACGGAGTATTTGAAAATCCCCTGCCTAACCTGGGCTGGAACCCTGGACTTCTGAGTTGAAGGATATAATAATAATAATAATAATCCACGCCTTAACATCCCCAACAGCTTTCGCCACTACGGGGGCATCGACAGGCCTGAATTATTATTATTATGGATATCAAATTATTTACCACCTTTTTTAGGGCAGAGCAAATTAAATAATTTGAGTACATATTTTGTTTATATAGAGTGATCTATTTAATAACTTAAATACGTGTGATAGCAATTTTGGAAAAACATGCAAGTACAGCAAATATATAAGTCACTTTGGTTTTGTTTAATATAAACGTTGTTTTTTAATTTCGTATTTTTTAAATTTTGTTAAATATTATGTTTTTGTGTAGTATAATGGTAATGAATTGGCTTTTTCTAGTTCTGACATTTTTGTATAACGCATCCGCATCCGCTACCTATATTTTGTATTTTCTTATGAAGAGGGGCGCATTAATTTTAGTAGCCCACGGGCGTCGAATATCTTAAGACGGTCCTGAGTATATTACTGGAAATATTTTCTAGGACTGGTAAAATCACACTGTCTATTTATTTCACAGGTAAGTAACCAATGTCCCGATAGTGACACCAACATATAAGGCAACCAAGCTAAAAAGGCATCAAGTTTACGGCCTACTACGCACAGTACAAATGCCGCAATTTTCTTGTTACGGTCCGCAGAAATATGGGAATTAAATATCCATATGAAATCATCGACGTAAAAACATCTAGTGGCAAATTGTCGTTGAATAAATTAATCGACACCCAACCCCAAATTAAACTGTTTTCCAATTGTAGAGAACTTTTTCTTAACATACAATTATTTAGAACATTTGCATAATTTGTCCTTTGAGTTTGATAAGCCAATCTCAAAACATGTATGCGTATCTGATATATATCGTATATATCGTCTGATATATCTGCTACCAGGGAAAATATGTAATATTGCAAAATGAGAATTAATCATATTTTCCATTCCTGGAAGTTGTTTTTTAACAATACTGTTCATGCAGTTAGGTATTCATAAATTGTTGATATGAATGCAGTATAGACCAGAAATTCCACCAGTCATGCCGGGAGGCAATTGTTTTGCACATTTATTGCGCCATTAAATGCCAGATGCTCGAAACAAAAGATTTGCATGTCGACAGCTCATTCCCCATCTTCACGCTTAATAAGGCGCAGAAATATGACTTTAAGTCACGCCGGTTGTCATGCCTCATCATAATTACACATGTTCATGTACTTCTATCGCTTCTTTACGTAAGATGCATCCATCCTTGTTCCATTTGGTTTTTTCTATTACGGTTCCAGCAATGATGTGACGGCACAGCATCGCTGCTCCCTATACCATACAACCGCGATACGCTTCTGATAACGATTGATGTTTGTAAATAGTGTGTATAGTATGTAAATGCTGACGATGTTTTAACCAGCAGTCAGTTGTTAAGCGGTATCGTGGCGGTAAACATCGGTGCATGTTATTAGCACATTATTGGTCATATCGCAAACCTCGTGGTATTGCACAAAAGTCAACAGTGATTTATTCGGTTGTGTTATCGGTGTATATCCGGGGTTTTGAAAATGATGCGTGTTTGCCTGCACTTCGTCCGGAACTGGCGCTTCCGCATTTAGCACCAATGTTTTGTTTGATGATCTAAATACTTCAACTTGAGGAATTTCTCGGTTTGTGTAAACTGTAAAGCATTTCGTGGCATCTCTTCATTCGAATTAATTGGGATTAGGAGTCAGATTCGCTCTGAATAGCCGCATGCTAATTGGCTCTAAGTAATTTGGACCGTAAAAGTAATTAAGTTATATACCGGATTCTAATTATGTAAACACGATTGGCATACATTTTTGGCATATTCTGTGTTTGATGAATTTGTATAAGTTGATATTTTAGAGAGTATTGTTCATCTTTTGAATCATTGTTTTAATAGGGTTTTGCAGCTATTACTATTCGTTAGTACTTATGTTAAAATTCCCAGAAAGAACTTTGTGTATTGACTATTGGATAAAAAGAAATTATTTTTGATTTAAGTTTCTTCCAGTTGTATTTTTTTTTTGTTCGTAGTTCTATATAATCTAATGTTCGATATACATATTGTCTTATCGTGTACATTGTGCCAGTTTTTGGTTATAACTAATTATTAATACTGGGTATTAGTTTTGGAATTTCCACTAAAGTCTTAAATCTAAAAATGATCTATCAAAACATAGTGTTTAATTCTTCTTATTTTGTTCTTGTTGTTGATTAGTACATGACATAGTAGAGACATTTTTTAGAACAGCACAATTGTTTAAATGCTGTTTTGTGTAATCCTTCTGCTAGTTTTGTAATTTCTGTTTTGTTTATTCGGTTTAATTTATTCGAATTTGTTTTGCGATAATAACTAAACTTTTTTTTCAAATGACTAGTTTACTAAAAGTCAAGTATTTTTTTTCTTCTTAATTCAACGATTATTATATTCAGTTTCCGAAAAAGACCCAATTGAAAACCATACGATCTTAAATGCAGCTTAAAGCTTCAAATACACTAGAGATTGACGCCCTTTTGAAAATGCTGATGCATTCTTGGGTTGAGTCACTAGAAATTCGCAAAAAATGCCAGAATCACGATTCTTTTAACCAACTTTTTCGAAAGCTTTACGTGTTTATCGTTGACGCCAAATCTGTATTGACCATAAAGAAATTTATCGAAAACACAACTTCCATTCACTAAATCCAGATTCCGCAGTTGTTAATATTTTTTAAATGGAGATATACGGCTGCATTGAAAGAAAAAAAAGCATAGTTTGTTGCTATGGCAACTACACCGAATAAGTTATGAGCAATCCAACATTACAAAATTTGTAGATGAATTACCCAAAATAATTATACAACCTGTTATTTATAATTCAGCAACTGCGTTTTTAAAGAAAGTTTTATGTTGTTTTTCAAATTCGTCAAATTTAGATTTGTGTACCATCATTTTTACACCGCGTTTTTGATCTTTTTGACTTTGTTTTTCTTCCCAAAAACTAGAATTAATTTATTATTTCTCCTTTCAGATTCGCATATCACACAAAATACCGTGCCATAATTAGTTGGCATTCGGCAGTCTAGATATTTGACATATGAATTAGTTTATGTTTAACAATTTTAATGATGTTTTTTTTATTAAGTTCATAAATATTGTTGTATTGGGCAAAAAAAAATCTTAAAGTGGATAACATTAAAATGATTATTTTTTTATTAATTTTCTTCATATGTGAAAGCCGGTAACGACTTTTTTTGTTTTCTTTGCTATCTCGTTCTGCGTACCGAGCTATTTGGGATTACACCTATTCGAAAACTTGACTTTATTCTGACGTATGACATTGAGAAGAAATGTAAATATCTATCCAAAATGTAAATATCTATCCAACGTAAGAGAAACATCTATGCATTCAGAATAAGTCAGAAATGGGTCCGTGTGATATTTTTTTCTAGTTTTTATTCAGAAAATTGATTGTGTATAGTCTGCATAAATTTTCGGGATTATAAACTACACGCCTTGTATAAAAATGATTTGAAATTGTTGTTCAGACCGATAACGTGCCTTTTGAAAAAGAGTATTGTTCAGACAAAATAGAACCCACCTTTAACATGTAAATTATTACATATTTTAAAAATGTCTAGCATTCAGAACAATAATTGAAGAGCTCAGAATGAAAGGTGGCTAAAAACCATAGGAAACCATATGTTTTTATCCAGTTTTCAGTCTCGTGGCTTCAATTTTTGTTTGCTATAGGTTATGTGTATTTGCCTGATTATTTTTTGAACCCTGTGTGCACCTACTTAATTTTTAATAAACGACTTTTCGCGGTTGGCGAAAAATCGAAATACTGAAAAGCGCGCTTTCTATGCTATACGAAACTTGCTAGTCATGAGAGAACAAAAGAAATGCATTCGCGCGGGACTTTTAATATCTGCATTTTTAATCAATGTACCCCAGCAGCGTCTTTGTGCTCATTCAAATCAAAACCTTTCAGGAAATATGCAGATTCAAGTGAAGCTGTAGCGCGAATCATAAAAAACAAAAATATATCTACCATAATACTGATATTACTTTAAGCCGTGATAAGCAATTTCTTAATTACGTTATTAAGGGTATCATCGTTCTAGTTCGCCTCAATCCTCGCGATCCATTTCATCTAATTATTTTATACGAACATTAAAACGATAAATCAAATGGTTAACGACTGAACGCCGCAATAACTTAATCCCAATGACGAACCAATTAAGTAACAATAAAATACCGAGTGAATGAGAGTGCAAGTGCGGAATACACTGCGTCGCTATACTCGCCATAGTTCGAAGTGCAGTAATGCATGAGCATCAATGTTTTTATTTCTTGTTCTTAGTACTTGTGCAAATCGCTTCTGTTCAACGCATATGGTGACACTTGACCGAGTTGACGCATTTTGACTTTTATTAGCAGCTGGTTTATCATTTGGTGCGGTCGTGAATATATTGTGAGAGAATGTACTATAATAAGTATTTGTGTCCGCCGGTTCAGGCGAAACTTCAGGAGCATGGGCACAGGCACGTGGTCAGTTACGTGGATAGGACCGGATGTGAAGTTCATGGTGTCAAGTAAGGGTTTATTTTAGTTGATATTCATTTGAAATATTGCACTAGCTTCAATGTATCATGGCATCATTTTGCGGCATTTATTTATGTACTAGCCAATACTTATGTACTCGGCAATAAATCAGCCACATAAAACTTTGATGTTCCATAACTTTTGTAATCTTTTACCGATTTTGATTATTATTTCAACACTTTGTAAGAAAATGTATCAAAATTGTCAGATGCCCTATCAATTTTGAAAAAAAAGGAAATGTTTATAGCTTATTGTACCAGGAGAAGGAACATAATGTCGTGGTGGTCTAAGTTCAATTACTTTTGTAATCTTTGGTCGATTTTTATGTTTTTCTTACCGCAAAGTCTTAAAAGTTGTTATATTTGAAAACACAAAATGATGGCTTGTTTGGTGGTCCAAATTTGAGACCTGCGAAGTGTTCACTGTGAACCTTGGGCAGGTTCTTTTGCTGTTGGTACTTTTTTTTCTCAAGTAGTAACCTTGTAAAAAATATTACTAGCGGTAACAAAATCGACCGTTATTAAACCGTCCGTTATGGTGAACAAGAGCAATTCAGGAGCAGATTTTCTAAATGCATTTTGTCCAAAATATGAAATGTTCAGAAATAGAGAAAAACTGTGACAGGTTTATGGGTAAATTTATCGACAATCTAATTTTACCAAAAATTGTAACTAGAATAATATAATTATCGTGTCCAGATGCCAAAAATCTACTTTTGTTTTTTTTTTTTCCGAAATAGTGCAAAAATGTGTTGGGCAAACGGCATACAGTTTGTAAATCTGGATCAAACTGCATTGTGTTTGTCTGGTAAGTAAACTTTATGTGGCTTTATGTAATGGGGGCGTTAAAATAACATAATTATTAAGAACTAATAAGAAAATTATCTTCAGCCGTGCTGAAATTAAAACACCCACCACCGTAAAATTAAGCATGTGCATGTCGTGTGCGTTTTTATTTTGTCCTGCACAAACCTCTGAGAATAGTCGTACTTCTTTGATATCTGACTCATAACCTTGATCATTAAGCAAATTGTCTCAAACAGAACTGGTTTTTGCAGATTCCCTGTTATCCTGATTTTCCATCGACTTATAGAAAACACTGGTGTTTCTGTAGGTTTGAAACAAACAACGAAGAAAAAAACACTCTGCTATCGTGTTTTGTGATGGACCGGTCATGTTACGATAGACAACTCAATGTGAAAAAGTAGTGTTGAGACATCTGGTTCAATATAGTAGATTTGTTCCAACAGGAAGAAATACCGTTGAGATATCTTGTTTGTGATGGACAGGTTATGTTACGATTGACAACTCAATGATAAAAACTAGAATTTGTATTGTACCTGACCGGTATTTTCTGCTTGTTGAAACATACCTAAACTCAATGTTAGTAACACAAAAGCATTAAAATTACAGTTGCTGGGCGTAAAATGCATCTTGAGTTGGCACCTTCAGTAAAACTTACTGTGTAAAACTTACTGTGGCTTCTTTTTCGTTAGTTTAAAAAACTGTTTTGCACATAATTTATCAGTTTTGAGCACTTTGGCAGTGTTATTTCGTTTTCGTCTGCTACCACCGCCAACAACGCCAACCAGATGCTCTCCGTCAGTTACATTCATATTTTCTAACTTACTTATTTTCAAACCAACAGATGATAATAACAACACAAAACTGTCTTTAGTCAGCCACGACAAATTTATTGGTCAAAATGCTGTTCGTTTGTCTTTCAACATTGGACATACCATACATAGAATATCATTTCATGCTTAATTTTGCACATGACAAATTGTGTTTAGAACCAATGTTAATACACAAGATTGTAACCCACCGTTCATAGACTATTGGTTGAAAATTTCAAATTTTGGTCAAAATGCATATAGAAAGTCGGCTCCTCAATTATTGACACCAAGACACAATTACTATTTCAGACAGATAATTAAAACTGCAAAATAGGTAAGTAAATTAAACGTGGTTGCGATGGATTAATTTTTAATGAAGGTACTTGTCGCAGTTTGGTATCTTCGTTCCAAACTGTGTGTAATATGCCGATAAAAAATAGTTGTAACCTATTTGGTATTTCCACGTAGGTATACCGAATATTTTGCTAATCTTTGATGTTCAATAGAGTTAACTTAAGTAACGTTAAATAAGAGGCTTTGATGTACGATAAACTAAAAAAAATATAGAAACTCAACAAGATTATCACCTATAAAGAATGGAGGGATCTAACAAGAGGCTTTATAACAAGTGACTTTTAAAACTCACCGAGTTCCTTAGTTACCCCGGCGGTCGTCTCACACTTTGACCACCGTATTATCATTTTGGGTTTCCAGGTTTAATATGCTGTTAGTTTTTATTTTTTTAACCTTGCAAGAGCGTGTGGTAATTTTAATGCAATTATGGACAGTGTGTTAAAAATATTATCAAAATCGGTCAAATGTGTTTGCTTCAAAATTTAGCCAAATATATGATTCGGTTTTTTCTGTGCCGCGCTTTGTACGGGAGTCTTATCCGTTTGTTTTGTTTTTGTTTTAGTTTTTATCCGAAGTATGTTTTTCTTTTTCTCAAAGATGGATCACATATTCATCTACTTATTAACAACAAAAAATATTTTAGATACTATCTTCAAATATTTAAGCTCCTTGCGATACCAAAATGTCTGGAACAAATCAAGAAATTATATGAGGGCTTTTTTTTTATTTAAGATTCATAAATATTTAAAGGAATTCAACTTTTTAACAGTATATACTTTGCAAATATGTTTTATTTTGTCAAATAATGGTAAAACTAAATAGGGACCACTGACAGGATCGGGAATATTTACATTCTTGACGACCATTCTTAACGACCAAAGAATATATATTTCAAATATATAGATACCTCCTTCCAGTACACAATTTTGTTTGAGTATCGGCGAAAATAAATGATTGACTCTTTTCAAAGAACGATGTATTTCAATTAAAAAGTAATTTTTACCAGTTTACATTTTAGGGAAAAAGAAAACTTCTATACAAAGTTGTGGAGTATAAAATTTACTCTTCATCTTCAGCAAAAAATCTTTTATGTTGTTGGTGAAAAGCTCGACAGCGCCTAGGACAAACCAGTGCACTAGGTATTGTCAAAATACTGAAAATATGTACTTGTAGGGTTTGGTAAAATGGGTTGACAACAGGTTAAAATGGACAGTTAGAGATTTGTTGGTGGAGCAAGATGACACCACAATAAACATTATACAAACGTCATTTCAAACCTTTCAAGAAATGTACTTCAGTAGATCAAATATAATTATGACGATTTAAGTGCTTATTATTACGTTTATTTACTGTTTAATTATCAGTTTCTCCAACTGTCTACATTCGGTAAATACACTACGATTACACTAACTAACTCCAATGTTTATTTATTTACACTTTCGTTCAGTAATCGTTATATTTGTTGGTGAGTAATATGCGTTATGGATATCTGTGGGTTTTGGAGAATTTCCCAGAATTAAGTATGAATTTTAATGAGAAATCCATAAATATACTACCTCAAAATAACTTAACATATCATGAATACCCTGGGAAAATTACACAAATTACAGTGCATAGAAAATGATCACCATTTCCCCGTAAATGCGGTAATCACAACTATTCGAAATGAAATCGAACGTGAATCTAGTTCATTGCAATTATTTGTATCCTGCGTTTGTAGAAATCTGGACTTCAATTTGCTACTAACCAACATACTTCACGCCGACCGATGGAGCGTACCTAAATTTTATGTCAACTCTAATTTTCACTCTGTTCTATGCTGAACTAACTGTATTTTCTCTTTCAGGAAACCAGGTGGTATGAAACCGCTGAACGGCGGTCCTATGCAGAACAGGAACACGTCGTCGCCTAAACCGAATGTGAACGGGAATGGCACCCACGATTTATACAGGTAATTTGTCTTGTTCAAATTAATTATTATTATTTTTTGTATCATCAACTAATCATACCTTTAAATGTGACCGTTATGAATGATTTGATTGATTTGATGCCGATTTGGCCTCTTTGTCGGTTCAGAATACGGTTAAATTGATTTTCTATTCATCTGATGAACGACAAAAAATATATTCATTAAATATTGTTGTCGATGAAGCATAAGTTATTTTGCTATTAATGCGTGTTATGATTGCCGTTAAAAAGTGCTTTGCTACTACCCGATCTCACAGTTTGATGCTGCCGACATTCCTATAAGCTATACGTTTATACAGAGTGATCAACTACTTGACGCGAAACATTACATGGTACATAAGCATCAATTACTAAGCAAAAATGTTTTGATCGGCCTTTCTTTTAAAAATATTTTACATTTTTATATTTTATGTTTAGTGACCGCTTCTAAATATTCTAAATCAATAAACAGAAATGTGGAGCAGAAAAGAATAATTAGTTTTTCCTTATGTACATTTCCGAATTATAGAAATATCAAAACCAAAAATAAAGAAATTCCACACTCGCAAATGTTTTGAATATGTACGGATTATTTTAGTATTTATTTATTGATTTATTGTTTTTGTTATTTCTTTATATTTTTAAACCATGCCATTAATAATAATAATAATAATAATAATGTCTTTATTAATTTTCCAAATTGTAATTGTAAACATAATAATCGTGCACAAGGCGGAGTTAGGAATCACAGTGTTCCTCTCTTCCACTCAACCCCGTGAAGAATGAACTAAAATTAAAGAATACTAAAATTAAAGAATACTAAAACTAAAAAAAACTCAATATATAGGTATAATAATCAATGAAGCAATGCACACTGCTCACACATAAATCGCTCTCGGTGCTCTCGTCGGAATGCTGACAAATTCAATGATTTCATAAAAGCCGGTAGGGGATTATAAAGCCTAGGAAGGATATACGAAAATGATCTCTCAAATAGGGTGGTTTTATGCAGAGAGACAATTATGTAAAGTATTCCTCTTTTATACCTCATACCTATTTTATTTTCTGCATTGATTTGGTCAGGAAAAGTAAGTACAAAAATGGATGAAAAAGCAGAAAAGTACAAAGTACAGCTATTGATACGTATTAGATAATATTATTTAGAATCAGAAAATGTTATAGTCATTAGAATCGCTGTGGTCGATTGAAAAAAGGTATTTTATACAAAGATTGAGTGACCCGTAATTTTCTACAACCCAATATTATTTTCATATATACGGTTGCATTTACGGATAAAGGAAACAATTTTTTTCGTATTTTTAAATGGATTTTTTAGTGGAACACCTGTATATTATTTGCTAACTGCAATGGTCTTTAAATTGTTTTTAATTTATATTCAGTATGTCAAATATCTATTTTGACTAGTTTTTGTGATATTTAAAATTTAACGAGTAGTTTAATATTGCTGTGTATGCGATGTGTTGGGTTGTTTAGTGTACAAGTTTTAATGGGTGATAGGAAAGGGGTGATTTATTTGGATTTATTCTTATACAAATATTATATTATGGTTGTCAGGATATTAATAATTTATTCCAAAATGCTAAAAGTATATTTCCCATGTTTGCAAACGTACAGCTAATAAACCCGCATACCTAGAAACTTTAATAGTATTCCGAAGTAGCCCTTACCTCTTATATTTTTATGTAGACACTCGTAAGATTTGTTCACTTGCAAAAACTTTGCGCAGACGATGCGTAACTTTTGAGAACGGATTCTCATTCAGTACAAAGAAAAACATCCAAGAATACAAAGATATTTACTTATGTTAAATGTCAGTCGTTAATTGTTTCAAAATGGGTTATTGTTCTGGAGAATCAATTCAAACATGGGATGCAATTAATGGTAACGTGAATGGAAAGTGGGGTTGTTTGGAAGTGTTTTTGATAGATTTTTTTGCTCTGAATACAAGCCCGGGTCAAAATTTGCTCATCTGGTATGTTTTTTTGAATCTTTTTTAGCTTTTTTTTGTGGGTGTAGGAACCATAAAAACTATTGAAAACTTAAAGAAGTCAACAAATTGTCATGATAAAGAAAATAAACAGTTTATTCAAAAGATAATGGAATAAATAGTCCTCCTAAAACTACACTGTTTAGTAGTTTTTTGTAAAAATGGCATAATATACTTTATATCCTACACAGGACACTAAAGTAGCCTGACAGTTGGCCGCCTGCCAGATCCGGATTAACTCTGAAATTGGCCAGAAATGTCAAGAAATTTCAAGAAACTGTTTTATTATTGTAATGTGCCGAGTGGGTACATTATATAAAAACTCTATATGAACACTTTTAAGAATTTATTTAATCTAATTTTTATAACAAATACGTAATAAACATACTTTAAAAAAATTTATGTGCGTTCGGCCAGTACAAGCCTGTACATTGTTGACATATACGGTTTCTTACCGATGAAATCTTACCCCGGTCGAAATCTGGTTTATAGCTGATTTTCTGCTGTTGCTGCTGCAAAGAGCGATTAGACGTTAGTTTTTTTATATATACCTTCATACAAATTCACTATAATATCTTTAAACTAAGCGAAATATGCGTAATAAATAAAAATATTAACACGTCAACGTTACGAATGTCACTTTGACATTAAAAGTCCTCCGGAGTGGGGAAAGTGGTCCCATATCTGAGCACTTATGCGGACTCCTCCTTCCTCCATGGTCCTACATGATCATAAAATGACATTTTACATCTTAGATATCGGTGCAAAAACTGCTTCTTAACGCCCGCGAGGGCGTTAAGGATTCTTACGCCCGCGCGGGCATTAAGGGTTGCATTGTAAATTTTAAGTCATCAATGTCAATTATTTGGCGATTAAGGTTATAAGTTTGACAATTGTCTGTACTGTCACTCGGCACTCGGCTGTCACTTATTGGCGATTAAGGTTATAGGCTTGACCATTAATTGTCTGTATTGTCCCTCAATCCTGATTTTTACTTTATCATACGCAGTATGATGAAGTATTGTAATCGTGCCGAAAAAAAAAATTGAGATTTTAGCGGAAATAGGTCTTTATGGGTCCCCTGAACATTTTTGACCAAGGTACAAAAAAATGTCTGTGTGTGTGTGTGTGTGTGTGTGTGTGTGTGTGTATGTGTGTAAACGATTTTTGTGGCGACGATTCCGGAGAAACTACTAAAGGTATCGGAACGAAAGTTCATATTTAGAAGTTTTGTTACCAAACTTAGAGCTGAAAAGCTTTTGGTTGAAAAGGGTCCAAAGGAACTGGTAGTTTATTCTAAGCCTTTTTGAAGGATTTTGGAAATGAGCCGCCATTTCTGTAATTTCGACAAAATAGTTAATTAATAAATTAAAGTAGAGGAAATTTTAAATAATTTATGGCTATGACATTTTTTGGTAAAGTTAATAGTTTAGCTTTTTAGTTTATTCTAAGCCTTTTTGAAGGATTTTGGAAATGAGCCGCCATTTCTGTAATTTCGACAAAATAGTTAATTAATAAATTAAAGTAGAGGAAATTTTGAATAATTTATGCCTATGAAATTTTTTGGTAAAATTATTAGTGTAGCTTCAAGAGCAAATTCTATTTGATCGAGATCGGTCGCATCTGCATTGATATGAAATTACATAGTAGCCAGGATTTTGACAAATATTTTTTTGTGTTGTCACATTCGAAAACAGCTGATCTCATGAGCGGTTGGAGAACCACTATGGAACGTTGCCGCTGTAGTGCGGCAAATTATAAAATACAAATTTCAAATAAAGTAAGATCACCAATTTGATTGTTTGTTGATAAGAAATATCAACCCGTCTTTATATCTAATTTTAAAAACGATACATTGAGAATATTATAAATAAAGTATAGCGATGAGTGTAGTTTTATTTTAGTATGTTGGTAGGGATGTGTCATGAACAAATATAAATCTGTCAAAATTGAAATTACCTTTTTAAGGTGCGTTTTCATTAGTGATAATGGCAGTGGTAGCAGACGCCGTTATAGTATTTCCAATAGAAAATTGATAGTGACTCATGTTTATGTACATGCAAACTAATATGTGTCATTATCACGATATGTAAGAAATACTATAATTTCGTATTCTACCACCGCCATTAGCTACCATTACCTACTAATCGGAACGCACCTTTAAACTTGACGTTTCGTCAAAGTGGTACCAACCTAGCATTTACTATACAGCAATTTTTTATTTATTTTTTTTTTTAAATACGTATTTCTTAAAAAGCAACACAATAAACGTTGATGTCGCTCCTGCCAAAACTAGATAGCCAACTCGCTCATATGCGACGGCATCACTCCGCCTTCGGTGACGCGCCGCATCACCGCTCGTCGCGCTATTCCGTACTTTCGGCATTTGTGACATATATAACTATTATTCTAATGACGTAGTGTAGGTAGTGTCAAATGCTGATGCTTTGACAATACCTACGATTTATCTCAATAGAATAGATTCTCATGCAGCTAAACTATTAATTTTATATATTGTATGATGAAGTCATGTGCCTGGCCACATCAGATTTTTTTGTATTGTTATTCAACTCCGTAGATACGAATGTCACTTGATAACGTCAAAATATTTATTAATATTATTCAAACAAGGAGGAACAAAATCATTGTAGGACATAAAATTTTGTATGCAACTCTGGCATTACTTGATGTTTATACCCTTGGGCGACTTAAAAAGCTCGAAGGCTGATAGGCCCGTTAGGCAAAAAGAAATAAAATTAGGTAACGGGCCCCGGATAATCGGCGTTGTACCTGATGCATTTCGAGCAAATTAATAATTTTTTTATGTTTTATGTAAGAGGTGAAAAGTAACCCTAGTGACCAATGCAATAGTATATAATATAATACGATAGCAAAAGATAATAATCTACCTTAAGTACTACAGTAAATTATTAATATTATTCAAACAGATAACAACTATTGTAAGAAATTACATTTGTACCACGGGCATTACTTGATGTTTATGCTCTCGGGCATCTTAAAAAGCTCTCGGTCACCCTCGGGGCATAAGCATCCGTGTAATGCCCTTGATACATAAATAACTATATCATATTTTATTTAAACTTTAGATGGTTTATGCTTCACTAACATCTTGATAACCGTAAGTATTGTAAAGGATAAATCTAGGTAAATAGGTTCTAAATTAGCTCTTCGACACCTATTGAACATTTTACAGCCAACTACCAAAATACACTTACAGCAATATTAAGGTTAGTAAAACCTAATAAAAATCGGTGTATACAATTTTTAGAGAAGTTAAGTTTCACTGCAGCCAGCCAATAATATACAGAATGTACAATTTAAACACATGAAGAAGATGACATTCGAAAGTGTTGAAAGTGTGTTGTTGAAGAATGGATGAATGTCTGGATTGGGTAAAAATTTGGTAAACTAAATTATACGGTCACTAATATAAAAAAATGTGAAATCGCTGCCAAATACAGTCCTGAATACGAATCCGGATGAAAGAAATTAGCAGTCACGTTTGGTTAATAAACAAATATGTAAATCATGCAAAAAAAGCGTTGTTGGAGACTTGAAAAAGGTCTCAAAGTTTAGCTTGAACTTTCTAAGCATGCTTAGTTACAAGGGCATCATACGTTGGCATGTTTGTTGAGATCAACGGATTAAAACAATAGGTGGTCAGGTACATGTGAGGTAACTCTAACGTGACATTTAACGCATACCTCAGCCACATTTACTTGCACTTGCAAGAACAACCGAGCGCATTAACGACAGCAGTACCTAACCATAAACGCAAAGTTGTTCCATTGCAATTTTAAAATAAATTTTTATGATCTTACATGCGAATGTCTTCATGATACCGAGGCTAATGTCTATCGCAAGAAATACTTGAATACCCGCTAGCAGGTAACGTTCAGGAACAACGTGTATGTCGTAAGCCTAAGGTGAACAACCCTAATAGTCGATAAATACTGCGCATAAATAATTAAATTCTGTTATTCCGGAAACGCGTGCTTTGAAAGATCGATAACTATACTATACCTCGACGGTTAGTTCTTTTCCAGACCAACACATTTGCGTATTGTTACAAAACGGCTCGAAATGTCACGGAGGTCGCGTTGCTACATTCAATATATGCGTTCCCGGGGCAAACGGGTTCGTTCCCATTGATTTTTAGGGTGCTTTGTCACGTAGAGCATGTGTGAAAACTTTCCCATCCGGACGGATAATGAAAAAGTTTTTTTCTATTCCGTAGCGGATTCGATCGTACATTGTTTCGAAGTTTGTAACTGGCCGTACATGTGGGTACTAAATTACTATGGAGATAACGAAACGACGGATTTGGGAAATAGTTCCAACGGAAATGTGGACAAAAAGACATTATAATCCGTGAAACTTGTTACTTTCGCGTTTGTACTTTTCATGGTCGTTTAGCATTTTTCATGAGGTACTGTAAATTATTTATTATTATTTACACAAGTTTTAGGTGAAAGTTTGAACGTATATGCAAAACTTCATATGACATGTTCACCGATTTGGATTATAATATGAAACTTTGAACTGAAATTTTCTATCGGGCATCCCTTAATAAACATTGACATCTTTTGAGATTTTGCAAATGATGCGCATTTCTGTAATTTCGTCAATTTTTTTTATTGTTTTTAGTAAAACCTGTGGAATATTACGTTTGTAACAAAAACATTGCAACGGCAAGAGAAATCTAACACTGTAGTTGAGTTATCTTTAAAGATCGTGGCGAAACCATTGGTGCTGTTATGGGTGTTGGGCTATGGGTGTTTATGAATTTATCATTTTAGATGGCCTTTTCGTCAGTTTCAATTATGACGTATTACAATTGTTTAGCAGTAAATTTTAGACGTATGTTACTTATAATAATAATAATAATAGGAATTTATTAGCCAATAAGGGTGCATATAGTAAATAACAGTACAAGTGAGTAGCAACATAACATACATACTTCTTGTTCTTTTGTTTGTTTTTGCGAAGATTGAATCGGAGCTGCAATCAACGTTTTTTTAGTATGTATGTCACATCACTTCCAACCAAGTCTTCTTTGTTATGTTTATGTCATGTTTAAATAAAGAGTACTTCCAACATCAGCCTGAAGCCAGCGTGAATACATTGTGTTGTCCTTTTTTTAGATATTTTTTATTTGATGGATTAATTTTTACGTGAAAAATGAACAGAAAAGACCTGACCGTCCGACAAGTGAAAGCAAAGTGCCATAATTTCAGTTCAATAAAAAACGATGTTGATTTTATTTCCAAATCACTGCAACGGCAAAATTTTATGTTTTTGTTGCAAAAACATGAAAACTTGCAAAAAATCTACAGCCCAATAAATGTAGTACAATATGGAAACCAGGTAATCAAAAATCGTTCAAAAATTTCAGAATCAAACACGGCGCCCATAATTAAACTAAACGTTGGCCATAGTTTCTCCACCATCTATAAAGATAATTCAAGTTCGCAATTGGATTTTTCGTGCCTATGCAATGGAATCGTTTTTTTTTTTTCATGTATACAAATGTCCAATTCAACTGCTTTTTTGAGTAAAAACAGCAACAAAACCGATGTTCCAAAATTTCACCCTCTATACGATGCTATAAAACCTCTACTGTTCCTTTTGGCCAAAAGAAAACAGATGTCATTATCTACTAAATTCATTACACCTTTCATTTTACATTAAATTGATCCGATATCAGAAATGTTGCCAGACATAACGCAACATTACAGTGGGTTAAAACGTTCAATTATTGCAAATATGGTATGTTTTCAATCTGCACACTATACGCAAATAAGTTTATCAAAGAAATGCTTGAATTTAATTAATATCTTTGGAAACATGAGCATTGAAAATTTGTACCGTTTTTTTTTGCCCACAGTGTATTAATTTTATTAATTTGTATGATAAAGTAATGTGCCTGGCCACATCAGATTTGTTTATAGCGTGATAATTTTCGGTATTCATTTCGTTAGAAATATTGGTCGTTGAAAGCGGCTCTAAGATTAGTTAGTTTGTTAAGTTCAAGCGTTGCACGTCTTCAGAAGCTAAGTTCTTCTTTTAATTAGAATGAAATTGAATAAATAGAATTGAAACATGTTTAGTATTTTTTTTTCTTTTTAATGAGAACTGTAAAGCTGTGACCAACGTATATACAAGGTATCCCAGTTCTAAGTCGTATCGGAGACGAAAATATAAACAAATTGCCTAATAAGCTTTTTCGGGAAAATCTTTGTTTTTTAGTTAATTCGGGGTATTCAGGCTTGTTTATAATGGGATACTCGGTTTCTTTACGAGACATGAAGAAATCAATAAAACCGTCTCGATATAAATAAATAAAACCGACTTGTTAAGAATTATTCAATGATAATTTGGAAAACCAAAATTAGCTATCGCCTAATTCGGGACATTACAGCGCCGCATCGTCCTGACAACCGGACAATCTCGGGACAATCGGACAAAATGTTGGAAAACGAAGTTTCACACTTCCGGCGCATCCGCTTTCTAGATTCCGCCGGATTTCTTAGATCAATTTCACTAAAATGTTAATTTTTGATATGTTAGATGACTCACATCAATATTTACACACATTTAAATATGCGCGCGCATGCGAACACAAGTTCAGAGTTAACTAAATAAATAAAAATTCATTAAGGATTTTTTGTCAAACATTTTTTATTTCAATTTTAGAATTACCTCAGAACTCTATTTACTCCGTGTGAATTTTTTACAATTTAACGTACATCATACTAAATAACATCAACTAAAGAAGAGAATGATAATTAAACCACAGGATAATGGAGGGTTCCTGGTTGAAATCCAGGCGGAGGTGTTTTCTTCCAAATATTGATCCTCACCTGGAATATTTATCATTCGCTTCTTTAGTTGATCCTACCTTATTGGCGACTTTACTTAATAACCATTTTCCCTTGAATTTATACAAAATAGCTTATAAACTTGACTACACCGTCACCTTCACCGTTCATCTTTAAAAACAAATACCACAAAATGCTTTTCATCTCAAACCTCCCTTTAAATGATATTAAGAATGATATTTAAAAAAATCAGTAGTGATATAAGGCGGGTCCTAGCTCACCCATCGGCTTCACCCACTTCACCCACCTGCTTCACCCACTTCACCCACCTGCTTCACCCACCCAGCCACCAGCCACCAGCGCCAAACACGAAAGGTGTTTCGCCAAACACGACTAGCTCACCCACCTGCTTCACCCACCCAGCCACCAGCCACCAGCTCTCAGCCACCAGCCACCAGCCTTCGGTAGCTGTTTCACCAAACACAAAAGCTGTTTCTCGAAACATGAAATAAAAATAACTTCTACATTCGAGCGTAGTGTACTATAAATGTCATACTATGGAATGCCTAATGTAAATTATCCCATAGTAGTTAATTTTAAATAATAAAAGAGATAGCATACATTATTTTTATAACAGCAACAATGCTGATGAAATTATAAATTTTCTAAATCAATAGTTTAATAGTGTAACATGTGATAAATATATTTAAGTAAGGAATGTCATACGATGGAATACGCAATGTAAATTAGTCTATAGTAATTAATTTTTAAATAATAGCAAGTGAGATACATTATAAATTATTTTTATTATGACGACAATGCTGATGAAATTATAAATTCTCTAAATCTATGTTTTAATATCGTAACACTGTTTCTCCAAACACGAAAGCCACTTAATAATAGTTTACTAAGCGTTAAGTAGATTTTAATCTGAATGACTAGTGATCCTATGTGTACCGATATGGATACTTAGGAATTCTCGGAAAATCCGTAAACGACCAAACCGCTTAATATATTCCCGAAACCGTAATATCATACTCGCGGATATTATGAACGTATATATACTCTATATACACTTGTTTCGGTTGTGTTAAAATGTCTACCCCTTTTACGTTGAAGACGTTAGCTTTGCAGAAAATAAACAAGACCATAAAAAATAGAGTAGATATCCTATTTCTATATTTTTCTTTACCACGCTCATTACTTAGAGAATTATTTTATACCTGGCTCGAGGATAATTGGAGGATTTTGGGGACGTACAGACACTATCCGGGATCGAGATGTGCGTTCTTGCTACAAAATTATTTGTTTGAAAAGCCTTTGGCACACAACCAGCAGTGTGAATTATTTCGCCACCCCCTACAGTTCAGGTAAGAGTTCTTTTTAAATAACGTTATTTATTGTTCTCATAATATTGTCCTTTTAGATACGATTTATTTGTTAACGACGCAGTTTGTTTCTGGAGCCATTATTATGAGTCACCATATGGTAGGGTGTGTTTAAGCTGCCTTAGAAAGTTTAATTTTCTTATGTACAATTTGAATCGTATATATTGTATCAAAGATTTTAAACCACTTCCTGATAAACGCTGTTTATCACACACTAAAGTCAATTATAGGAAATTTATCGCGTTAATCGAGGACCCGCTACAATGGTGTGTGTTCTGTCTAAGACAAGCGAACTTCCGACATCAGCTTCACCCACCAGCTTCACCCACCAGCCACCAGCCACCAGCGCCAAACACGAAAGGTGTTTCGCCAAACACGACTAGCTCACCCACCAGCTTCACCCACCAGCTTCACCCACCAGCCACCAGCCACCAACCATACAGTTTGGGTTATCACAAATATTCTTGAGTCATTCTTGAGTAACATTTGAGTCACATTTGAGTCACATTTGAGTCAGCCTTGAGTCACATTTGAGTCACATTTGAGTCACATTTGAGTCACATTTGAGTCACCACTCCAAACACGAAAGATGTTTCTCCAAACAGGAAAGCTGTTTCTCCAAACACGAAAGGTGTTTCGTCAAACACGAAAGGTGTTTCTCCAAACATGAAAGGTGTTTCTCCAAACACATAAGCTGTTTCTCTAAACACGAAAGATGTTACTCTAAACACGAAAGCTGTTTCTTCAAACACGAAAGTCGTTTCTCCAAACATGATATATTTGAGTCGCATTTGGGTTTGGATTAACGCATATATACTTGAGTCACATTTGAGTCACATTTGAGTCAGCCTTGAGTCACATTTGGGTCATTATTTGAGTCAGGTTCGTGTCATATGGTATATTGTGTTGATATTGCCCTATACAACATCATACTATACAGTTTGGGTTATCACAAATATTCTTGAGTCATTCTTGAGTCACATTTGAGTCACATTTGAGTCACATTTGAGTCAGCCTTGAGTCACATTTGAGTCACATTTGAGTCACATTTGAGTCACCAAACTGCGTCGCTTGAGTCAAATCAAAAATCTATATGGTCCATTGTTGCTATGCGCAGTATCCCCACCCACCTAATTACATATACAAAAATACTATAGAAAATCTAGAATAACTGGTTTGCAAAGTTGCACACACTCACTTAGTATACCTCTACCGCTGAAGAGCTAAACATGGGGCTAATTTTTAATAATCATCGGGGTTACTTATCAAGCCCTTATGGTTTTCGACGACATGTCGATAAATCAGAGAAAACTATTGTTCAAGCTAGAAGCGCTACTGACAATGTCAAAGGTTTACATCCTCAAAGTCTACTTCAGAATCAATCTATTCATTTAGAAGTTGAACATTCATTCCCATATGATTTACGAGAAAATATCGATAAATCAGAGAAAAATATTGTTCAAGATAGAATTGCTATTGACGACCCCATAGGTTTCCAAGTGCAAAATCTACGTCAGAATCAATCTATTCATTTAGATAATGTTGATGTGGAACCTTACGATAGAGCTACATCCAATCGTTTAGAAGGACACACATTAGAGAATGGAGCAGTGCGCAGACGCTGTACGGAGTGTTATAGAGTTATTTCACAAAAATATGGATGGAAAAAGGCACAGAGAAGGAGTTTAAATACAAAGCTAATTTGTAGTGATTGTGGTAAACCATTTTGTCGTGAATGTTTTATAAAAACTCATAAATAAGTGCTCGTCATGTCTCAAGTGTTCACACTAGAGATGGATCGTTTGAATGTCAGCTGTGTAACGCTAAGTTTACCCGACGTGATGGTCTAACCAGGCATATGAAGCGAACCCATTGTGCATCTCAACGTGCTCCCTCGACATCATCTGTATCTGCCGAGGTTAATCCACAAAGAAAATTAGATGTACTGTCAACATCCGGTGGAGGTGTTAACGAGCGAAAAACAGTGGCAACACCTAGAGACGTTCAGGTACCGAAGCCTCAATCTCCACCACCTGCCACTACTAGGATCGTGCTACCCACTAATAAACCAAGCTATCAATCGCAGACACCGTCAACATCTGGTCTAGGTCTTAAGAGACCGAAACCACCATCGCCTCATAGAAGTGATCATCCATTGCAGGCTCCATCAACATCTAGTCGAGGTCTTAAGAGGCTGAAATCGCTATCACCCCATAGAATTGACGAGAGCTCCTACCTTTGCGAGTTTTGTGGGGGCGAATTTAAATCTTTTAAATCTCTTAAACATCATTCGTGGTCCCACGACAACCGCATTATCAATGCTGACGAACACCACGGAAGTGAAGTGGATTCATACCTTTGTGAGTATTGTGGTAGTGATTTTATATCCATTAAAGCTCTTGAAGTTCATTTGCGGACCCATCATAGCCACTCGATCGATACTGAAACCGAGCAGCTAGCAGCCCGTGAGGGAGGTAGAATATTAGAAGTTGAGGAAACACTCCTTTACGAATATTGTGGCACCGCTTTCAACTTTATCAACTCATTCGCACACCATCTTCGGACTCGTCATACCCATACAATCAGTGAAGCGGTTGAACCGTTAGCAACCTGCTATAAAAACCGAGTGGCGAGTTATAAAATTAACTGTTCGAGTTCAGATGAAGATATACCGGAGTATCTGAATAGGATGCAGACTCAATTCAGGGAGTTTATACAACAGCATCAAGCAGATGACAAGTACCTTGAAGTTCAAATCGAACTCTTTGCCGTATTTATTAAAAACTGTGTGGGTGAAAATGGTGTAGAAGAGATAATTTCATCTGTTAAAAGTTTTAATACGTGTTATCAGGTTGTGGAGCTCGGGACTGATTTGATTGTGACTTATAGTGATATGGCTCAAAATATAATCGTAAAGAGTGGAGAGTTTCAAGAACGTGACTCAGGATGGGGTTTCTTAGCCATCTCCCACCTGGAAGTGAACATCAACAATCATTAGCCACTCAGGGGGTCATCGTGACACTACAATTTAGCAATTCGGTTTCTTTTACATCGCTACAGGATAACAATAACTAAGAAAATTCTTGTAATATCTATTTAGGATGGTTAAAAGGCTTTATATTTTCATAATAATACGGTGTACTACTCTTTTAACCACTAGGTATTATTTACAAACTTAGGGATGTCGGAATTCCAGCCAATATAAGCAATGTCTACTCAATAAGGAGTTATTAGCCGCCAAGCAGGTATTACTCAGATCTGAGAAGCATATTATGTTTACTATTCCCCAAAATAAATTAGCTTTATCACCGTATGACGCTAAACGATATATTTGTGATGACGGGGTCACAACATTATCATGGGGGCATTATCGAATTCCTGAGTTACCATAATACAGTTTATAAGTTACTCACCTGCATGTGCATGATTGTTTATAAATAAATTGTTTAAATTAGTAATTACTATATACTGTTTTATTTTCTACCCTTTGCTCATCCCTTAGCTCTACTCAAATAATTTCATGGTATATTATAGTTCAGTAAATGATGGTAAGTACAGCAGTAAACAGGAGGTCATGTTTGATGAGAATGTTGTAAGGAAGATTTTCAACTTGTTTAGAGCATTTACTGAATATTTTTGTTCATTTATTAGAGTTTCGCGTCGGCTTAAACGAGATTTTCATCAACTATTTATCCAAAACTTTGTCCACTTCCGGTCATGACAGCATTTTATAATCGTATGGGTAATTTAGATATCCGCTTATTCAGCTTATTATTATTCGGCTTATCCGCTTTTTGGTGTTGGCAGCAAGGAGAGTTTCATTGTATATGAATGTTTGTCGGTTAACTTATGTAGATGTTAGGTGCATCAAAATGGACAAAACAAAACGTAAAAGAATCATACTAATAATCAGAGAAAAAATACGTTAAGAAAGCGTGAAAAATGGTGAAACGGTTTCACAAAAAGGTCTAAATCAATCCATAGCAGTTAATTTAAGTTAGTACTAGCTGTTTTTCATTTGGTCGTATATCGATAGGGCAGTAATTAAAAATAGATAATATATTTTTATTTATTCATCAACAGTCCAATGTATATAAAGTGACCCCATGTGTACGATATGAATACTTAGGAATTCTCGGATAATCCGTATTGCTACATGGTTGTGAAACGTAATTACAACAAAAATGCCACTGATAAATAGAAAGAAGTTAACCAAAAACTATACTGGGTAACGCGGTATAGGTACACCCGGTTATGGCTTTTATATATGACGTGGAACGAGGTAAGTTCTGAGAAGTGCTAAAAGACAAACCTTATTTGGAATACTCTTAACGTTTTTAAATGGCATCCTATATTATTTGTATAATATTTTCAATCAGGATGATATTCTGAACCCAAAACGCAGAAACCTTGAATTATAAATAAATTAGTGAAATGCATCCATGTGTATGCAAATTGAACAGGTAAGTGGACCATTATTATTATTATTTTTACGGTTCCCGAGCATTTGATACTTTTTTTAGACTCTAATAAAAAATGTATTGCCAGGTTATCCTTTACACGTTTACTGGATATGAGAAATTTTTTCATTATGTGATTTGTCTGTATCTCTTACATTATTTGGTTGCTAGATTTTTTAGTTGAGTAGAGCACCTGTATCGCTTGATCGCTCCGCAAAAAGAGCACCAAGGACCAAAACGTTAGTGATAATTAAGTATTTACTTTTAAACATCTTAGGGTAGGTAGGAGGGATCATCATAAGCTCTTTTAGAACTAGATAAGTCTTGTTTATAAACTTTTTATTTATTATTAATATCACTGAACAGAGCTAAAGAAACCCGAGAATGTGGGTGATATATTATTTGTATAATATTTTCAATCAGGACGATATTCTGAACACAAAAACATATCGATCGTCAATTTTTATCATGAAGACAACAAAGAAATAACGTACAACCTCGTGAAAATAGTTGAAAATTGGTAAATAAACAAATTTCATTGATTTTTGACGTACGACTAATTTTTGATACCCTACTTTATGGGTCTACCTTGATTATTCTATAGATAATATTTTTGTGATTACACTGCCAGCAAATACTTGATATTTGGTTGAAAATCGTAGCGTGGGAATATCGATTAAAGCAGGGAAATTCTAACTTTCCTTATTAGTAATGTTATTTAATTAAACGGTATTTATTATTATTATTATGTCTTGCACAACCATATAGCGGTACATTCGGCATGTAATATTCGCTTTTTTTACTGCATATACTTTCGGGGATATAACTCAAATAGCAGACATTTGAGAAAGTTGTACCTACCTGAGATACTCAAGACACTCGTTGAGAATCCACTAACCATATTGCTATACTAAGGAATAAAACAGCTAATTTATGTAAAAGCATTATTTATTATATTGATAGAGACATCAATACATAATTATAATGAAAACTGCATGCATATGTTAATGTAGTGGTATAAGTACATAATCTTATTGCTAAATTTTAGCATTAGTTTTTATCATTTCCACTAGTCAGACAAAGACTAATGATTTACAACTCAATAATGTCAGCACAATACCTACCTGAGATGCTCAATGTGCGACTATAAATACAAACCAGCGATATGGAGGATGAAAATCTGTAATTATTATCAGAGTAAAGCTCATGGGAAAATTAACAAGAGGGTAAGTCAATTCATAGGGTGTTTCAAAAACCTGGAGAATGACTTGTATGACGCTGACTTCAAAAAAAGATATCTAACTAATCAAATATGAAATATAGATAGAAATGCTCTGAGAACAATAAAACGTAGTTGAGTAGTATGACATATTTTTCTCTTTATTATATTATATACTTTATTTTATTATATTTTATTGTGTAGTGGAGTTTATATAGAAACAATCTAATGGGTCTACTTTCAAACGACAAGTACTTAACTATGGTCAGGTATTTACTAAGTAGATTTAGATGTAGATAACAACGCCGTTCAGAAACATTATACTCGAATGTTAACTACCAGTGATTAACGCGAGACATAATGCGATGACTGGTTTTAGCGATTACCAACATTTTTTGTTTAATTATATAACAGATCATATGTCACAATTTCATCACCAATGTCGCTGTAATAATAGTATATTATAATACAAGTTTTATAAGACAAAAATTGGTGCACGAGTTGTTTTGAGCACGACGAGCTATTAAAATATAGATTTAGAGAATTTATAATTTCATCAGCAATGTCACTGCAATAATAGTATATTATAATACAATATTTATAAAACAAAAATTGGCTCACGAGTTGTTTTGGGCACGACGAGTTATTAAAATATTCATTTATAGAATTTATAATCACATTGTTTTAACACTTTTAA
This sequence comes from Melinopterus prodromus, assembly GCA_964023965.1. Taxonomy (NCBI): domain Eukaryota; kingdom Metazoa; phylum Arthropoda; class Insecta; order Coleoptera; family Scarabaeidae; genus Melinopterus; species Melinopterus prodromus. Next base: position 27,651,527 of record OZ030390.1, read on the forward strand.
CTTACCTATTTGTTTGAAGCTTATAGCAACATATTATTTTTCTTAGTGCATAGGGTGAATATTACGCAAACATACGAGATGTTTATTATTTGGTATAGTGAAAGGATGATAATGAAAGAAAAAAATAGAATTAATATATTTTTATTTATTAATCAATACCATAATACATATAAAGTTAATGAAAGAAAAAAATAGAATTAATATATTTTTATTTATTAATCAATACCACAATACATATAAAGTTATGCCATTTGCACGACGAGAGTACATATGAATTCTCTGGTAACCGCTGCTATTATGTTTGTATTTAACCTCTTCAGACACATACTGTAGACAGTTATCTGGTCCTTTCATAGTGTCAACATCGAAACAGAAAACTATTCTATTTACTCCGCCATGTTCTTCAAATTCCTCCACTTTATCGGGACACACTCTTTCCAAGTACTCTAGGACTATTTGAACCATTGCTCCTAGGTTCATCATCAATTCTTCTACTTTCGGATTTTTGGCGTCATCTACCTCAACATGGATGTGTGAAACTGTATTCAAACTCATTCTGACACGCGTTGAGTTAATATAAAAACAGTCGTTACCACAGGTTGTTATAGAATACTTGATGAGTTGGTTGACTCTACTGTTATTTATTTGAAATGTGACCCACTACTTATATGGTTTGCATCCATTCCAGTAATGATATGAAAAGTAATTAAAACAAAAATGCTGTACAGTTAACAATCTCGTAGAATGGTTTTAAACAGTGTCATATCTATATTCAAAACTATTTCGTAATTACCTGAACGTTATTAAGTACTTATCTTTAGAAAGTAATCTGAATGTCATACTATGGAATGCACACTGTAAATTAACTCATAGTAGTTAGTTTTAAATAATAAAAGAGACTGCATACATTAGTTTAGAAACATTCTACGAGATTGTTAACTACCTAGTGATTAGCAAGTGATTATTAAGTTCTTGTTGTTTTGAAAACCATATAAGTAGTACGGCAGATTACGAATAACTAACAGTACTACTCAGCAAAGTATTCCGGGAACACTGGTGTTTACGTTAAGTCAAAGTGTATTGTTAATCGGTCTAATATAAAAGTCATACGAGGTTAAGTCCTTTCATCAGAGTGCCCCATAATTTTAGCTGTTGGATCACTATTAAACGTTGCGCATATTTGAAGTCCTCGCAAGTTAACTAGTGAAGTTAACATACATCAACCATTCAAACCACAAATATTTCCGTAAGTTCTTTCTTTTCTATAATCAAATATGAAGTAATTCATTGTGTATATATCTTTAGAAATGGCGTCAACTACTGCTGCAAACCTGGAATCAGCTATTCGATTGCAACGACAACAATACTGTGATAGTCGTAAGGCCCTAGAAATAGAAATTTGTAGTACTATATTTCCGAATTTTTCCATGGAGCGGTATGAGACGACTAGGGACCTCCAGTTCCAAATTTATCCATTTGCTATGGGTATTCAGGTCTGTGACGAATATCTGAATGGTGAAATATCCATTGACAGATTCGTAGCAAAAATGCATAAACGAAAATTGTTATGCAGTGTGTGTAAAGAGTTATACGACCTGGTCCACATAGTATTACTCCAGAGTCGTTTGGATGTGCTTGTGATATAAACTCGAATAATGTCATACATCGTATGAACATTTACCTATTACTTTTAGCAATAAGATTATGTACTTATACTGCTACATTAACATACCTATGCAGCTTTCATTATAATTATGTAATGATGTCTCTATCAATATAATAAATAATACTTTTATGTAAATTAGCTGTTTTTCTTCGTAGTATTGCAATATGGTTGGTGAATTCCCAACAGGTGTCTTGAGCATCTCGTTGGTGAATTCTCAACGGGTGTCTTGAACATCTCGAGTAGGTATTGTGTTCTTCTAACCATGTGCGTAGGCTTGAGCATCTCAGGTAGAATGAATTCTCAACGAGTGTCTTGAGCATCTCAGGTAGGTATTGTGTACTTACTTCTAACCATGTACGTAGTTTTGAGCATCTCAGGTAGGTTTGTGCAGACATTATTGAGTTGTAAATCATTAGTCTTTGTCTGACTAGTGGAAATGATAAAAACTAATGCTAAAATTTAGCAATAAGATTATGTACTTATACCACTACATTAACATATGCATGCAGTTTTCATTATAATTATGTATTGATGTCTCTATCAATATAATAAATAATGCTTTTACATAAATTAGCTGTTTTATTCCTTAGTATAGCAATATGGTTAGTGGATTCTCAACGAGTGTCTTGAGTATCTCAGGTAGGTACAACTTTCTCAAATGTCTGCTATTTGAGTTATATCCCCGAAAGTATATGCAGTAAAAAAAGCGAATATTACATGCCGAATGTACCGCTATATGGTTGTGCAAGACATAATAATAATAATAAATACCGTTTAATTAAATAACATTACTAATAAGGAAAGTTAGAATTTCCCTGCTTTAATCGATATTCCCACGCTACGATTTTCAACCAAATATCAAGTATTTGCTGGCAGTGTAATCACAAAAATATTATCTATAGAATAATCAAGGTAGACCCATAAAGTAGGGTATCAAAAATTAGTCGTACGTCAAAAATCAATGAAATTTGTTTATTTACCAATTTTCAACTATTTTCACGAGGTTGTACGTTATTTCTTTGTTGTCTTCATGATAAAAATTGACGATCGATATGTTTTTGTGTTCAGAATATCGTCCTGATTGAAAATATTATACAAATAATATATCACCCACATTCTCGGGTTTCTTTAGCTCTGTTCAGTGATATTAATAATAAATAAAAAGTTTATAAACAAGACTTATCTAGTTCTAAAAGAGCTTATGATGATCCCTCCTACCTACCCTAAGATGTTTAAAAGTAAATACTTAATTATCACTAACGTTTTGGTCCTTGGTGCTCTTTTTGCGGAGCGATCAAGCGATACAGGTGCTCTACTCAACTAAAAAATCTAGCAACCAAATAATGTAAGAGATACAGACAAATCACATAATGAAAAAATTTCTCATATCCAGTAAACGTGTAAAGGATAACCTGGCAATACATTTTTTATTAGAGTCTAAAAAAAGTATCAAATGCTCGGGAACCGTAAAAATAATAATAATAATGGTCCACTTACCTGTTCAATTTGCATACACATGGATGCATTTCACTAATTTATTTATAATTCAAGGTTTCTGCGTTTTGGGTTCAGAATATCATCCTGATTGAAAATATTATACAAATAATATAGGATGCCATTTAAAAACGTTAAGAGTATTCCAAATAAGGTTTGTCTTTTAGCACTTCTCAGAACTTACCTCGTTCCACGTCATATATAAAAGCCATAACCGGGTGTACCTATACCGCGTTACCCAGTATAGTTTTTGGTTAACTTCTTTCTATTTATCAGTGGCATTTTTGTTGTAATTACGTTTCACAACCATGTAGCAATACGGATTATCCGAGAATTCCTAAGTATTCATATCGTACACATGGGGTCACTTTATATACATTGGACTGTTGATGAATAAATAAAAATATATTATCTATTTTTAATTACTGCCCTATCGATATACGACCAAATGAAAAACAGCTAGTACTAACTTAAATTAACTGCTATGGATTGATTTAGACCTTTTTGTGAAACCGTTTCACCATTTTTCACGCTTTCTTAACGTATTTTTTCTCTGATTATTAGTATGATTCTTTTACGTTTTGTTTTGTCCATTTTGATGCACCTAACATCTACATAAGTTAACCGACAAACATTCATATACAATGAAACTCTCCTTGCTGCCAACACCAAAAAGCGGATAAGCCGAATAATAATAAGCTGAATAAGCGGATATCTAAATTACCCATACGATTATAAAATGCTGTCATGACCGGAAGTGGACAAAGTTTTGGATAAATAGTTGATGAAAATCTCGTTTAAGCCGACGCGAAACTCTAATAAATGAACAAAAATATTCAGTAAATGCTCTAAACAAGTTGAAAATCTTCCTTACAACATTCTCATCAAACATGACCTCCTGTTTACTGCTGTACTTACCATCATTTACTGAACTATAATATACCATGAAATTATTTGAGTAGAGCTAAGGGATGAGCAAAGGGTAGAAAATAAAACAGTATATAGTAATTACTAATTTAAACAATTTATTTATAAACAATCATGCACATGCAGGTGAGTAACTTATAAACTGTATTATGGTAACTCAGGAATTCGATAATGCCCCCATGATAATGTTGTGACCCCGTCATCACAAATATATCGTTTAGCGTCATACGGTGATAAAGCTAATTTATTTTGGGGAATAGTAAACATAATATGCTTCTCAGATCTGAGTAATACCTGCTTGGCGGCTAATAACTCCTTATTGAGTAGACATTGCTTATATTGGCTGGAATTCCGACATCCCTAAGTTTGTAAATAATACCTAGTGGTTAAAAGAGTAGTACACCGTATTATTATGAAAATATAAAGCCTTTTAACCATCCTAAATAGATATTACAAGAATTTTCTTAGTTATTGTTATCCTGTAGCGATGTAAAAGAAACCGAATTGCTAAATTGTAGTGTCACGATGACCCCCTGAGTGGCTAATGATTGTTGATGTTCACTTCCAGGTGGGAGATGGCTAAGAAACCCCATCCTGAGTCACGTTCTTGAAACTCTCCACTCTTTACGATTATATTTTGAGCCATATCACTATAAGTCACAATCAAATCAGTCCCGAGCTCCACAACCTGATAACACGTATTAAAACTTTTAACAGATGAAATTATCTCTTCTACACCATTTTCACCCACACAGTTTTTAATAAATACGGCAAAGAGTTCGATTTGAACTTCAAGGTACTTGTCATCTGCTTGATGCTGTTGTATAAACTCCCTGAATTGAGTCTGCATCCTATTCAGATACTCCGGTATATCTTCATCTGAACTCGAACAGTTAATTTTATAACTCGCCACTCGGTTTTTATAGCAGGTTGCTAACGGTTCAACCGCTTCACTGATTGTATGGGTATGACGAGTCCGAAGATGGTGTGCGAATGAGTTGATAAAGTTGAAAGCGGTGCCACAATATTCGTAAAGGAGTGTTTCCTCAACTTCTAATATTCTACCTCCCTCACGGGCTGCTAGCTGCTCGGTTTCAGTATCGATCGAGTGGCTATGATGGGTCCGCAAATGAACTTCAAGAGCTTTAATGGATATAAAATCACTACCACAATACTCACAAAGGTATGAATCCACTTCACTTCCGTGGTGTTCGTCAGCATTGATAATGCGGTTGTCGTGGGACCACGAATGATGTTTAAGAGATTTAAAAGATTTAAATTCGCCCCCACAAAACTCGCAAAGGTAGGAGCTCTCGTCAATTCTATGGGGTGATAGCGATTTCAGCCTCTTAAGACCTCGACTAGATGTTGATGGAGCCTGCAATGGATGATCACTTCTATGAGGCGATGGTGGTTTCGGTCTCTTAAGACCTAGACCAGATGTTGACGGTGTCTGCGATTGATAGCTTGGTTTATTAGTGGGTAGCACGATCCTAGTAGTGGCAGGTGGTGGAGATTGAGGCTTCGGTACCTGAACGTCTCTAGGTGTTGCCACTGTTTTTCGCTCGTTAACACCTCCACCGGATGTTGACAGTACATCTAATTTTCTTTGTGGATTAACCTCGGCAGATACAGATGATGTCGAGGGAGCACGTTGAGATGCACAATGGGTTCGCTTCATATGCCTGGTTAGACCATCACGTCGGGTAAACTTAGCGTTACACAGCTGACATTCAAACGATCCATCTCTAGTGTGAACACTTGAGACATGACGAGCACTTATTTATGAGTTTTTATAAAACATTCACGACAAAATGGTTTACCACAATCACTACAAATTAGCTTTGTATTTAAACTCCTTCTCTGTGCCTTTTTCCATCCATATTTTTGTGAAATAACTCTATAACACTCCGTACAGCGTCTGCGCACTGCTCCATTCTCTAATGTGTGTCCTTCTAAACGATTGGATGTAGCTCTATCGTAAGGTTCCACATCAACATTATCTAAATGAATAGATTGATTCTGACGTAGATTTTGCACTTGGAAACCTATGGGGTCGTCAATAGCAATTCTATCTTGAACAATATTTTTCTCTGATTTATCGATATTTTCTCGTAAATCATATGGGAATGAATGTTCAACTTCTAAATGAATAGATTGATTCTGAAGTAGACTTTGAGGATGTAAACCTTTGACATTGTCAGTAGCGCTTCTAGCTTGAACAATAGTTTTCTCTGATTTATCGACATGTCGTCGAAAACCATAAGGGCTTGATAAGTAACCCCGATGATTATTAAAAATTAGCCCCATGTTTAGCTCTTCAGCGGTAGAGGTATACTAAGTGAGTGTGTGCAACTTTGCAAACCAGTTATTCTAGATTTTCTATAGTATTTTTGTATATGTAATTAGGTGGGTGGGGATACTGCGCATAGCAACAATGGACCATATAGATTTTTGATTTGACTCAAGCGACGCAGTTTGGTGACTCAAATGTGACTCAAATGTGACTCAAGGCTGACTCAAATGTGACTCAAATGTGACTCAAATGTGACTCAAGAATGACTCAAGAATATTTGTGATAACCCAAACTGTATAGTATGATGTTGTATAGGGCAATATCAACACAATATACCATATGACACGAACCTGACTCAAATAATGACCCAAATGTGACTCAAGGCTGACTCAAATGTGACTCAAATGTGACTCAAGTATATATGCGTTAATCCAAACCCAAATGCGACTCAAATATATCATGTTTGGAGAAACGACTTTCGTGTTTGAAGAAACAGCTTTCGTGTTTAGAGTAACATCTTTCGTGTTTAGAGAAACAGCTTATGTGTTTGGAGAAACACCTTTCATGTTTGGAGAAACACCTTTCGTGTTTGACGAAACACCTTTCGTGTTTGGAGAAACAGCTTTCCTGTTTGGAGAAACATCTTTCGTGTTTGGAGTGGTGACTCAAATGTGACTCAAATGTGACTCAAATGTGACTCAAATGTGACTCAAATGTGACTCAAGGCTGACTCAAATGTGACTCAAATGTGACTCAAATGTTACTCAAGAATGACTCAAGAATATTTGTGATAACCCAAACTGTATGGTTGGTGGCTGGTGGCTGGTGGGTGAAGCTGGTGGGTGAAGCTGGTGGGTGAGCTAGTCGTGTTTGGCGAAACACCTTTCGTGTTTGGCGCTGGTGGCTGGTGGCTGGTGGGTGAAGCTGGTGGGTGAAGCTGATGTCGGAAGTTCGCTTGTCTTAGACAGAACACACACCATTGTAGCGGGTCCTCGATTAACGCGATAAATTTCCTATAATTGACTTTAGTGTGTGATAAACAGCGTTTATCAGGAAGTGGTTTAAAATCTTTGATACAATATATACGATTCAAATTGTACATAAGAAAATTAAACTTTCTAAGGCAGCTTAAACACACCCTACCATATGGTGACTCATAATAATGGCTCCAGAAACAAACTGCGTCGTTAACAAATAAATCGTATCTAAAAGGACAATATTATGAGAACAATAAATAACGTTATTTAAAAAGAACTCTTACCTGAACTGTAGGGGGTGGCGAAATAATTCACACTGCTGGTTGTGTGCCAAAGGCTTTTCAAACAAATAATTTTGTAGCAAGAACGCACATCTCGATCCCGGATAGTGTCTGTACGTCCCCAAAATCCTCCAATTATCCTCGAGCCAGGTATAAAATAATTCTCTAAGTAATGAGCGTGGTAAAGAAAAATATAGAAATAGGATATCTACTCTATTTTTTATGGTCTTGTTTATTTTCTGCAAAGCTAACGTCTTCAACGTAAAAGGGGTAGACATTTTAACACAACCGAAACAAGTGTATATAGAGTATATATACGTTCATAATATCCGCGAGTATGATATTACGGTTTCGGGAATATATTAAGCGGTTTGGTCGTTTACGGATTTTCCGAGAATTCCTAAGTATCCATATCGGTACACATAGGATCACTAGTCATTCAGATTAAAATCTACTTAACGCTTAGTAAACTATTATTAAGTGGCTTTCGTGTTTGGAGAAACAGTGTTACGATATTAAAACATAGATTTAGAGAATTTATAATTTCATCAGCATTGTCGTCATAATAAAAATAATTTATAATGTATCTCACTTGCTATTATTTAAAAATTAATTACTATAGACTAATTTACATTGCGTATTCCATCGTATGACATTCCTTACTTAAATATATTTATCACATGTTACACTATTAAACTATTGATTTAGAAAATTTATAATTTCATCAGCATTGTTGCTGTTATAAAAATAATGTATGCTATCTCTTTTATTATTTAAAATTAACTACTATGGGATAATTTACATTAGGCATTCCATAGTATGACATTTATAGTACACTACGCTCGAATGTAGAAGTTATTTTTATTTCATGTTTCGAGAAACAGCTTTTGTGTTTGGTGAAACAGCTACCGAAGGCTGGTGGCTGGTGGCTGAGAGCTGGTGGCTGGTGGCTGGGTGGGTGAAGCAGGTGGGTGAGCTAGTCGTGTTTGGCGAAACACCTTTCGTGTTTGGCGCTGGTGGCTGGTGGCTGGGTGGGTGAAGCAGGTGGGTGAAGTGGGTGAAGCAGGTGGGTGAAGTGGGTGAAGCCGATGGGTGAGCTAGGACCCGCCTTATATCACTACTAAAATCACATTATAATATTTTGATGTCTCGCCAATATATTTAAAAGTGAGGAATCAACCCACATGTGAATAAAAAAATTATCAAAACCAGTTAATTGGTTCTAGACAAAATCGACTTTGAAAACATGCCATTTTATTATTACTGTTCTTGTTGTGTATGTCCTTTAAAAACAAAGATAATGAAGTGAATCAAAATATAATATGTTCAAAAAATATTACTGTGTCATTCCAGTTATTGCCAGTTTGTTATAGACGGAAAACTCCATATAGTGCTTCAAAGTTCAGGCAAAAAGCATAAATCATTCTTACACCCTGTATTTACACTGTATTGATATGAAGGGAACTTTAAACACAATGTTCATATCGTCCCCTCAATACTACAACTACATAACTCGAATTTTTGTAATTTTAAGTTACCCAGTTGTAGTATTAACGGGACGATATTAAGCGCACAGAATGTTCCGACTCCTCGTGACGTTCATGAAATATATGTTTCGAAAATTTCACTTGACGATATATTTACGAAAATTCGACCTTTAAATTATTTACTTTCCATTTATAGTAAGCCCACGATGTAATGTAGAAATACCCGAACAAAAATGGTTACTGCTCTGCCACCTAATAAGTAATAACTAGTGTTAAAGAATGTTACAAATAAGTTTTACATTTTTTAAATTTGATTGTATTGTAATACAATATTTAGCGAGGGCTCGCGGGCCGCACAGTAGGGTGTTGAGGGCGGCATGAGGCCCGCGGGCCGCAGGTTTGACATCACTGCTGTAGAGTAACAAACCCGCATTGCAACATAAACAAGTTATTACTTTTTTGTAACTTCGTTAATCTCATTACAGATCACCTTTAAGGCAAGACATCGAGCAGAGGCCCCACGATGTCTACGACACGGTTAGGGTAAGTTCTTCAATCTTTTCACACAGCCGACCAAAAAAGTGTTTATGTTCCATTGTATCGCGAGCATTAGCGAAAGAAAGAACATTTACAATGCCGATGTAACGTCACGGCGCACATCACCTGTTGCAAGTTACCATAATTCATTAGGATCGATTGTTTGTAACTAAAGCCGCGAACTCGACGTACATTCCCGCGTTCGGTATGTAAATTAAAGCTTATGGTGCTCCATGGTGTGGTCACGTTTTGTGCGATTCGCACTTGCGGTATGCCATTAATGTTGTAATTCAATGGATTTACCGTAGACTCGCATAGATGTGTGTAAATACTTTTTCATGTTTTGCCGTTTCTACCTGTCGTGTTTGTTGAGAAGCGCGAACAGACTTCAGTTGGCACTTTGTCTTCCACACAGATCGTCGTTCGTGTAAGAACCCCAGCATTTCCACATTTATGCAATAAGTTATAAATCTGAGTAACTGAGATGCGCTTCTAGAATTTCAAACAGTTGTTCGATGATTATTTTTAACTTTAATGCCAAAAATTTTCTAGAGGTTCAAGAATCTTAATCCGAAACGTCTACACTTACTCTACCGCCTCAAATAATGTGCTGACTTTTTTGCCAAAATACCGTTTTTTGTAACTCACTTTTCTAATTCAAATGTCTCCTGCCAAGGATTGAACTATACGTCAAAAATGTATTATGTATTTTATATTATATTATGTACTATGGTTCTGGTAAAAAAAGAATTTGTAGCTCCGTATACTGAGTGACTCCGTATACTGAGTGATTTTTTTGTATACACGCTTGTCTGTAGTATTTATGAGTTAAAATCAACATCTTTTTTTTTATTGAACGAATGTCATGACAGTTTGCTTTGGTTATTCGTTTTACACGTAAAAGTAGCATGATAACTCAAGTAAGATTTATTGTTTTTTCTTTATTTTTGTTAGAAACCTCAAACTGTACTGATTTTTGAATAAAAATAGTAAAAATATTAAGTACAAATGTACAAATCTTTTTGACTAAAACTAAAGAAATGTCATTACTTTTCGATCTTCACAACATAAGCAACTAGTTTTTTTAAAGAAATATTTGAAGTGACTATATATTATTGGAAAAACCAGTAATAAAAAATATGTACCGATCTTTTTTTTGCCTATAGTGTCATCACACTATATCGTATATAATTTCAACTATAAATTCTAACGTAAATTTGATTCAAAATTCCGGAAACCTCCTACCTATTGTTTTGGCTATAAAAATAATAATCAGACATAATGATCACAACAAAAAAATGTCCGTCAATTCTTGAATAGTCAAGCTACAAGAGGCACACGGCAGGATCAAAGAATTTATTAGTATTCCTAACGCCATGGTGCTAATGAACAGTTATGGTATAACTAACATAAACAGATAATTATGCCGATTTTATTACGCATGTTATTTTTGAGAGCTGTAGATGTCGCTCTGTATTACAATACTTAATGATGTTTGATGTGTGTAGGCATGTGAGAAGCACGTGCATCTCAATGTTCAGTTCTTACTGATGCCTATTCCTGCAGATTTACAATAATCATTTGATTCGTCCGATGTATAAGTGTTTTATATTATGCCAAAATTTAGTAATGATATAGTTATTTTTCTAAGATCTCTATGATGTTAGTATTAAAGTCCTATTTAAAGCTGGTGTCTTCACCTACCCATAAAGTTTTGCATAGGTATCAAATAAGTCCATTGTTGCCCTATTACTGATCTGGTTGTTAAGCTAGCAGACATTTAACGGGAGGTGAATAAACCGACCCTTAGACTACAGAGTTATGTCTTCCTTTTTAAATATTTAGAAAGTGCACACGGTTAATTTTATCATTTCGAAGGGCATTAGATTTGCACGCTGAAATAATATCCTTCGTACCGTAGTTATTGTGTTCATCTAAGAATAACCAAATTAGTTTCATTACGAGGTGTTTTTCCTCGCGAAACAACTTTCATCTAGATTCTCCCATGGTTATAACGTTAGCAGATATAATGATTATTGTATGCAATTTAGGATAACTAGGTGATTTATATAATAAGCACTGGAGTTTCACACTTAACTTTGTCAGTGTCTCTTCAATATTCGAAAGTTGATTATGAATCGGCCAACATGTCGTCGCCTCAGGATCAGAGTATTGTATGTCCAGTTTCTTAAATTGTTCTGGAGAGCACGTCAAAGATTTTCATTGTACTGAAACATTTTAGCGTAATTACATGAAAAAAAGTTATTTCCAGATATTTCTGTAATATGTTTGTTGTGGTTGTTTTACAAATTAGATTATCAAATTTATAGTAAAGCTAGTTTGAAAATATAAGAAATGTAGACATGGAATAATTCTGCACATGTTAACCGCCATAGTTACGGGGTGAGGGGGTCATACATGATGGGGAGTCATATGGTATAAGAGTCCAGGTCGGATATGGCTTCTATCAACTAGTATGTGTCATTATATGGTAGATCTGTAGAACTCTAATCTTCAAACCGATCGGTTTCTAATTCAGACATTTTAATATTGTGTCATTATATAATTTCATTTGTTTATGTTTTATATTAACAAAAACTTAATCGTAACTTAATCGTATACTGAGAACTAAGCACTTTAACGTTTCTATTGTTTGACATCAAAACAGCGGCACACGTGGTACACCGTTCTGTAATCTGATTGATTAGACATAGAATATTCTGATCATAAATATTAATTAGGACGATGGACACCAAATAAAACAGTTCTCTAGATCCACGTAACCAATAGATATAAACAAGTTTTGATTTCACTGTATTGTAGAGCTACAAACAGTGAATAAAATGACATAACAAAATCGATTTAAAAAAAAAGTGGACATAGAATAGTCTGATCCTGGGGCGATGATTTGTTTATTGATTGATAAACACGGTAGCGCATATAATACAAAACTCTGTATCCGTGGTAGCTAACGTGTTAATTGATTATATATCTTAATTTAGTCACTAATGACGGTAATACCACGTCGTCAAGCTCTAAGTAAGCTTTAAGTAATTATTCAATTAAAGTAGTTTGAATGTAAAAGTAAATATGTTCTTGCGTGTATAAAAACTTAAGCAATTCCTTAATTGCAGTGATTATGGCCTTCTTTAGGAAATCACTTTTCTGTTTCTAACTTCATGCTGAATTCATTCACAAGCGTGGCATTAGTGGCTATAAAGTTGTTTTGTAATAAATCTTAGTAACGTGTCAGGGATGTCATTTCACTGGTAAATCATTGAACTGCTCAATCAGTCCTCATCGATGACACGTCAATAATTCACAGCATATTGGAATTTCTAATATAAAATAACGGAATTCAAAGATTACGCAGATTTGATTGAGCTGTTGTAAAGAAAATTGGTTATTGTTAACACGTGCCACCAAGCATCTGAAATTTCCCATTTAAAATTGAATGAAAAATATTCATTTTTAACTTTTTTTGCACTATTGGATTTAGAAGAAACGATTTGCATTTTATTGGCATACCTATATATTGTTATGTATTAACAATGCAAAAATAGCTACTTATTCCTTGTCTTTTTTGTAATTTGTTAATTTGTAATTATCAACTATAATAATCCTAACAGATTATCAGGATCATCGGGAATCTGGAAAAGAATAGAAAAACTTAATCAGCTGCACTTAGTTACATAATTTAATCCAAACTAGGTTACTCAATATTGTAGTGTATTTAAGTTTGTATTCTAGTGATAGAAACTACTTACAGTCAGTTTTCAGAGTCTAGGTGGTCAAAATTTACATTGTTTTCAATTTATAGGGATCTTAGCGAACGAGATGGTGGACAAATGTGTGCCATGTGGTATTTTACCCTTATTCTGTATATTTTATTGTATGTGTAACCGATGTTGTATGCGTGTATTGTATGTGGTGGTATATCAGTCGATTTTATTTGAATTTTAAATCGTATTGTAAAATTGTAATTGGTCATTAATCAATTCGGTTTGTGCGTTTCTGTTTTTTCTCTCTATTTCCAGCTGCTCGAATATGTCCATCTTAAATCCCGTATTGCTTTTATTGATTAATTTTACGTTCTTATAATCTATTTTGTGTCCAGTTTGTATAACATCTTTATATACGCTTGATGTTTTTTGATTAGCATGCTCTGTTATTCTCTTAGGTAGAGTTCTTCCTGTCTGTTCCGCGTAAACTGAGTTGCAGTTAGCGCAATTAGAGTATGTACCACTTTTTGCAATTTCTGTTTTGTTTTCATATTTATGTCCAGATAATTGTATAATTATTTGGTTAGACTTACTATATGCTGGTGTTATATTATAATTGTTTAATGTTTTTTGTAACTTCCTATTCGTATTATTGTATGTGAAATGTCTGTAGATTTGTTTGTTATTAGGTATTTCGTTTGTGTAGAGTGGATCTTGTTTTTTCTTTGGTCTGTTTATTATAGACCTTATACTTTTTTAGGGAAAACCAATGTTTTCTGCTAGATCATATATGAATTGTAGTTTTTGTTTTTGCTTCTTCAGTTAAATCTTCACCACCTAGACTCTAAAAGCTGACTGTAAGTAGTTTCTATCACCAGAATACCAACTGGAATATAATATGCGAATGGAATGTTGTGTAACCCAGTTTGGATTAAAACCTGTAATTAAGTGCAGTTGATTAAGTTTTTTAATTCTTTTGTAGATTCCCGACTGAGAAGGAGAGGTTTTTATTTTTATTTAGGTTGAGTTTAAATACATATGTATGTATATGTATTAGTTTCTTTCTGATATATTCTTAATAAATAACTAAATAATAACGTAATAAGTACCTAATATTGCATATTTTTGTTTAAACAATTGGCTGTAGTTTAAGCAATTGAAAATTAGTAATTAAGTAATTAATAAATGACAAAAAATGACAATAATCACATTGTAAAATTGTTAATTTTGGGTAAAGTTGCCACGTAGTTGAGGTATTGCAGGTATTGCAGGCAAATGTAGGGATAAGAGATTTTTCCAATCCTGCTTGGTGGCACGCGTTAACGATAAGTGATTTTCTCAAATTTGAAGAGATTTTTTTTCTCGAAGAGAAACAGATTGTGTTGCTTTGTTACCCTCCAGCGAAAAGATCGTTTGATTTGATGTTCTAAAATATTTAAATTAAATAATCAGTACTACCCATCACCAACAAGATCCAGTTTTATTTTGTGTTTGCGTTTGTGTTTAAAAACGTAAATCCAGCTTTAATGATGCAATATTATTACATAATGGATCTCCCACTAGAATAGGAAATTCACAACTACGACATTATTAAATACATAACACAATTAATAATTTATACTTACCTAGCTATCAATCCCTATTAGTACGTATAAAATGTATAATTTTATTGTCCTGTCATTTTGCTGGCGTAAAAATGCTTTAATTTTTCCTTTGTCGAGGTAACTTGAGTTCGCAGCACGTCTTGGAATTCGCCGCTATTTGCACGTTAGTATTGACGCTACACACAAAATACAAACCTGTCGATTTTTTTACTGCATGGTTACCGTTACGATTGCGTACAGTATCATAATTCGCCATTAAGGAGCTTGCTGAGCTTACGATTGTATGCGTGTGAATGCCATCTTCGCTACCGGCGTTGTTTTTATTTACTTACCTCACGAATCAACTCATAACGTAACTCACCTGTGTCAGTGCTGACCTTCTGCAGCCAAGCGATTCTTATCATTATTTTTGTTTTTTTTTGTCATTGTCTTTAATGGTAATTTGGAAATTTGTTTTGATCGTTTTAATTTAACTTTTTTATTACGATTATTTCTTAATCGGTGGTACAAATATGGATTAATGAGAAGAGAAAAGCGAACAGTATACATTGTATAACCCGTTGTATAGAGTAACAAGTAGCGAAGAGAAAATACGAAAATAATTATAATCGTAATCAAGTGAATACCGTTAGTGTCCGAGTAATCTCGTGATACCAAATGCCACCAGGAATAAATAACAGATCACTGAGAACAATTTACAAAAGGTAGCCGGCAAGTCTAAATCGACTTTTGCTGCGGCATACTTAAGTCTAGTGCAAACGCTAACTATCTTACGGTGATAATTTTGCAGATCGTTAATCTATTTAATCCGATCAACGTACAATTGCCTTTAGCATATAAAAAGTGTTCGGTGGACGTGAACGACAAATAATGGAAAGTGAAGCTGCCGGTGTACATTTTCTGGTCTACTTCATACTGGAAATGGCGTCACAGGAAACGCATTCAATTTGTAAATAAACAACAATTAAAATTCGAGGCGGGTAGCGCATTGACGACCTTAATGTGTGTCACCTGATTTGGTGTGAGCGATTTGTTTAAAGCCCACACATGAGATAGGTTTTTAAATATTAGAATCTAAACCGATTTAAGCATGACTGCTAGTTGTGAGAGGTCAAGTAAAATGCAATAAATATGTGAGAGAAATTTGTAATACATGAGTTATCTGAAGTAAAGACAGGAAACAAGAAGATATATTTGATATAAAATAACCTGTTTGAAATGACAACAGCAAACAAAACCATAAACATATATCTCAAATCATACTTCACTTAATACAACTTCTACAAATCCTAGTCTTATAGACGAATTTCAAATTGCACTGCTCGAGTCGCCATATTTAGTTGGTTTTGTGATTATCACTTTAACATCACAAAATAATATTTTTCTACTTTGGTTTCACAATGAACACACGGTTTTCATTTCGATACAGTAACTATGGTTACAGCGACTAACCGCAATTTTTACTTGAAAATTAATTACTCAGAGTAGAACAAAAAAACGTATGACACTCGTTTTATAAGACGTCAATTGGCTCATGAGTTTTGATCACTGGGTTTGCTCCTCATGCCTCAAACAACTCATGCATAAATTGACGTCTTATAGCACCCACATAATAATAATAATATTCTATTTTCTACTTTTGGTTTATAATGGATGCATGATGACAGTTTTTGGATTTACAAAGAAAAAGCAATTAACCCTGTTTTTATTAACTTTTATTTTTCTGACATATACGGTATTAAGGTATACCCTCGTGCAGCATGCTTATGTCTTTTATGCGTTTTTTTTTAGTTTCATTTCGATAATTAAAGACTCTGTCTGAAGAATCGAACACCATGGTTCGCGAAATGTCAGCAATTAAGAATTTTGGGGCAAGGAATAATTGCAGGCCCACTGGTGTCATTTTAATTTTTTCTAAAATTATAGATAATATCTCTAATAAATATCTCTACCCAACATGGATTCTTCAAAGGAAGAAACATCGATACTGTCTTGCTGGAGTTTACCGAATATATTTTAAAGGTTTTGGTGAGGGGTGAGATGGCGTCGACTCTCATGCTCGATCTCGGAAAAGCGTTTGATTGTGTCAATATCAACCTTTTAATTAAAAAAAATTGATAAATACGGATTTAAAGGTCCGGAAAAAATGCTCATAGAATCATACCTCACCGGAAGAACTCACACTTGCAAACTTACTGATGCAAATCAGAAAACAGTTTTTTTCTGATACTTTGGTAATTGGCGTTGGAGTCCCCCAAGGTAGTATACTTGGACTACTTGTTTTTCTCATTTACCTTAAAGATGTTTTTTTGTTGTCTACTACTGGAAAAATTATTTGCTACACAGATGATACCACTGTCGTGAATAATTCCAGTTCTGTTGCTGATCTCTTGCACAGCTCCGGCATGCTTATATCCAGTCTTGAAAAATGGTTCCCATCTAACTTTTAAAGTCTAAACATAGATAAAAGTTTATATTATTTTCAAACACAACCACCAACACCGCTGAATTTAGTTATGATGAGGTGCGAATCCACAGGAGCAATTGTTCTAATCTGTTGGGTTTAATTATTGATGATTAGCTGTCATATAAACAACATATAGATCAACTGTGCATAACAATCTACAAAAATACTTATGGCCTTCGAGTATTGTCGAAGAATACAAACAAAAATATAGCTAGAACATTTTATTATTCAAATATTTACAGTTAGTTAAGGTACGCTATAATCTTTTGGGGGGTCAGTAAAATATGCTGAGCGGGGTTTTATTGCCCAGCAGCGTGCCCTGCGAGGAGTGACTTACACAGATTCTTGTCGCAGTTTGTTGAGAGAAGAAGGCATGTTAACAGTTCCCGCCATCTATATTTACGAGAGTATTTCTTTCCTTTTGAAGCATCCTCAGTATTTCCGTGAATATAGGAGTGACAACCTTTACAATTGCAGGTATGGTCAGCATTATATACTTCCTAGGCATATATTATCGAAGTATGAGCCGGGTGCAGATTATTCTTGTATGAAATTGTGGAATAATGTTCCCTCTGTTATTAAGAAAACTCAGCAATATTTGTGCAATGCGTACTGCACTGTTCTCGTACTTGTGTATACATTAAAACCATACAGTGTGGGCATTTTTTTTTTAATTTTTGATTATTTTGATTTTATCTTACGAATTTGTATATATGTTTTTGTGACTATTGCTAGCTTGATCGATGAATTATTGTATCATTTAACCACAATCTATTAATAAAGAGACGAAGTACTCGAATTACACTCTTAAATTGTGAAAAGTAATAAAGAGCGTCGCAGGGCAAATTGGTAGTACCGAGCTTCACTGAAGCCTAAGGCACTACCTTTGCAGGTATTACTGCAGCTCAACCTAATTTTGAAAAAGCAAGACGATTTGTGCTTTGCAAATAAAAATTAAAATTTTTCTTTGCAAAGCAAACGATAACTGCAGAAACCCCTTGCAGCCGTATGCAGAGATAATTAAAAACACATACAGTATTTATTAACTCCGTAGTTACACATGTCACTTGATTACGTCAAATAATGTAATAATATTCAAACGGAGGAACAAAACCATTGTAGGACATAAAATTTTCTGTGTACCACGGGCATTACTTGATGTTTTTACTCTCGGGCGACTTAACGGTCACCCTCGGGGCATAAATATCCGTTTAATGCCCTTCGTACATAAATAACTAATAACTAGCGCTCAACAGAACGGGCATAGCTTCATGTTTTTTTGTTTATCACATTAAATGGCAAACTATGTTTGCCAATGTAATACAAATTCGTTTCTAACAACTATCACCACAATTTAAAATTCTTTGAGATTGTAATTAGGTACTTCCACTAAGTGGCATCGGCAATCACATCGTGTCATTAATTTACATATTTAGAATAAATTAGGCTAAATTGGAATATTATCCGTATCCGACTTGTAGATCCATAGACCAATATAGGTATAATTTCTACAAAATAACCATTTACCATGTACTGTAAAGATTAATTACATGCGCCTAATGCGTAATGCAACGCAATTATCCTCGCTTACATAAACAATAAACGTTACGAAAACTTTCCGATTTTAGTTTCCTTTTTGTTCTACCAAGCCAGCGATTATCAGCTCCGGACCGTTAATTGAAAACCATAAAATATCGATGTAAGGCGCTACCTGTGAATAATCGGCAATCGGCAAGTGAAAAGGAAACGTTAATTCGTCTAAAAATAAGCCGCATCCTTTCAACAGGACGCGGTTTTCTCCTGTTCGAGAGTGAAATGCGTGCAACCTATTGATATGCCCGCGTGTTTAAAGATACGCGTCGAGAAGAAAACCCGATTCCTGCATCGATTAGAACGGACACCGTACAACAAGGTCACCCATATTTGTGCAAGATTCGATATAATTAATCGCGTAATTTTATTAATCGCTTCCAGCTAGGTATTTACATGGCGGTGTGCGGCCGCAAGGTCGGGTGTTGTTGTTCGTCCTTGCCCTTGCCTGTTGCCCAAAAAGGAGATAATTTCCTTTTGAATTATTCTTGAAGCGTTAGTGTGTCAACTGGTACACTCGGGGGAAAACGAAATATAAAACAGTCATCAGAGGAACCTATAAAACAAAACTTATTGCAACAGTCATGTTCTTTAAACAAATTTAAGGTAATAAGAGAAAAAAAAAATATCGGTCCGGAAGTACATTATTTTGATTTAAATTTTTAAGGATTCGCATTTGGTCTTATTTCCTGGACACCGTGGTGATGGGAATCAGGATACTGTCGTAGATTTCGAAAAATCTAATGCTCAACAGTTGTGATTGTTTTCCCCCTATCTGTATAAGCTATTATTTTTCGCGTACTAATCTATACCATCTGCGGTAAAATTTTGTTGATTCTTGAACATTCAAAACTCATCCAAGTTGTCTCACCAAAATATTAGTAAGATTCAAACTTATCATTGCTTTTTACATCTTTTTTATTACTTATTTTACAGTACACAAAGGTACTAGGATCCTTCTTGCACGCGTATTGTATATGATTAATGATTATAAAGATGTTGCGCTGAACGCCGCAGGAGTTGTGCGAAAGAAACCGCATAGAATGAACTTTACGAAACGGCATGATATTTACCGTAGTAGGTACAACACAGGTGTTTGTTTAAAAGCGGGCTAAAACCGGACATATAGCAGTTGGTATGCCATTAAAACTAACGTTCCAACAAATGGCTTCCGTAACCAAAGTTACCGTAAATTCAAAATGTGTCAGGTATTTTTGCCAGGGCCAATATATTCATTGAAGGCAATATGTGCCAGTACCTATATGATTTATTAACTTTATTCCAAAACTCGAATATTTTTTTGTGACGATTTCATCGAGTTATTAACAAATTGTGGCAAACGAATATTAAAATTAAATAAGATTTTGGTAACAAAAGAGTTTTATTAAGATTCATTCTACTTCCACTCAAGATCACGTTAAAAGTACCAAAAAGTCTCACCCTGGCAGGGACTGGCCAGGGTGAGACATTATCCGTTTTTTTTTTTACTAATTCAATAATATAAAAGTAAATTAGTATTGAAAGTTTCGTTACCTTCGAATAATTATAACTACCCGTTACTATTACGTACAGTAGCTGTTACTTTGTTACTGTTACTTTATACCCGTTACTTTGGATAAGTAATACCGATTGAGTACTCGTAATATCGTTTACTTACCTATACGAGTTAGAATGTTATAGTTGAGTTATATACGATGTTTCGAGGACTTACATTTATTTTACAATTTTCAAATTCCTATTTACCAAACCTGGCTATTTCCTATTAGGTTCAATTATATAAGCTTATATTTTTTAATGATGAAGTTATAAGGAAACAAATTAGATTATTTCTTTTAAAATGTTATCCCCGTAATAGTTTTCGAATGTTAAACATGAACACTTTAATCTAAAATTCCTATCTGGCATTGAAACCAATAGGCTTGGTTACATAGCGGAAGGGTTGACGTTGAGTTGTTATTATACGCGTGCGTAGCCACGGGTACACGTTCATATCGGTACCAGTTACATCAGATCTCGCCGGGTATCAGGTACCTACCCAGCAACGAATAGTTAATTGTTTACATCTCTAGTTACATAACCATAAGGAATATACCTATTTACTATACCACCTAAACAATCCCATATTATTTCTGGAACTGCTTACTCATTCCCTATCAAATATGTTCTAATTTTGAATTAAACTGAGGTGTGCTCCTTCTTGCCACGAAGTTGCTAAGTTGAACTGGCGCAAATTTTTCAAATGCGGACTAGTAGGTTAGTCAGAATCACGCAACAACGTGGCGTCCGTATTTAGTACGGTGACTGTCGTCTCTCCTCCTGAGAATTTGAAATAATTTACTTAATCTAGAATAAGTTACTTAAAAAATAATTTACTTAATCGTTGTGTGTTTACTATCTTGTGTGATTAACTTTCGTTGAGTCAAATAAATGTAACTATTGAATATCAGCAAACAAACATTTGTTTGAACTAAACATTTTAATATTTTGTAATAAAATATCAGTTTTTTTTAAGATGCATGAAGTTTGATTAAAACTAACATTGTACATAGTGGCAAAAACCCCTACGTTTGAATGGACAATATCTAAAAAAATTTTAATAATATTTATTTCCCTTCATAAAATGTTTATTCAGTGCAAGTTTATATTTCTTATTAGTACTTTTTTAATTATTTTTTCCGTGTATTTCCTTTAAGAATAACGACCTGCTATTACCTAAATAAAAAAGCACCATAAGCAAATATGGTAATAAATATTGATTTTTGTAAGTTTAATGACATGTATGCCTGTACACTGTCCAATGTAGGTATTTCCCTTTTTTTATAGTTTATAAAATATAAGAAAATGATTTCCCTAGTTACAAGTGTACTCCTAGCAACTGTTTATTAACAATTTATACCATCAGTTATTGTGAAAAATAAGGCAACTATATGGAGATGTCAAAATCCGTCCCAACGTGCCCCGGTCTCCCCTACTTAAATCATTCTTTCCATAAAAAATGCATTGTTTCTTCAGTAAAATGCAGACATCAGAACATTACATACGATCATTACTCCCGACAGTGGCGGCTCCTATGAGAGTTTGTGGCAAGGATCTGCAGCAATCAAATTATAAATGATTACTGAACCCCTTTGCGTGAACCGCCACTGATTTCAGCCCGTTCTTGCCTTCTAGGTATAAGTTATGGCTCACCATAACTGGTAGGTAGTACTTGCTTAAATTAATCTTCCCATTAAAGTAAAACATTACTTCTTTGAGCAAAATGCAGACAGCGAATTATATACGGGATAATATAAAGAATATTCAGTACAACTATCGCAATTGTTTGATAAAGTGTTGCCCACAATTTACATAAAATCATTTGAGAAATTATACACTTTCCCGCGGCGATGACGGTGTTCTTTATTTATAATTTACGACGCGTGAAGATATTTACGGCATGCCCGAATTTTTCCGTATTTTCTTCTCGCGTTCACCTACAATTTATTACCTACCTTTTTCACGTACTGGCTAAGCCATATGTTGTTATTTCCATTAATTAGTGACTATACACCTATACTGCATGTATATATAAATATACGCACAAAGTGTTTAACTGTTGTATACGATATCTCCGTCATTCATTTGTATGTTAAGTCATCTGCATTACTGCAGTTTCAGTGAATTCTGTAGTGTATTTTATGTAGGCACATACCTATATACATACTTTTCACGTTGTAAGTATTGTTTAAGTTGCCAAATGTAGGTAGGTAGGAACAATATTGCCAAACATTCAGTCCGCACTGACGTATATATCTATAAAAAGACATTGCATTTGATGACTAATTTGCAACGACATTACTTCACTTTCGGTATAAGCCTTTAATGATGATATATATTTCAACCAACAGCCTTGAAGGTCGTTGCCTTATTTATCATTGAACTCTCCATGTCGCACATAAATACGTACACATTCATCAAGTTTTATGTGTAGTATAATTGTGGTGTATTCACAAGAATGATAATTATTAGCAATATTTTAATAACTAACTAAAACAAACAAACAAAAACTATTAACTAGCTTGACTGATTGCCTTTCTTAACGAGTGGCATTTATGTTTATGCTAGCGCAAATCCCTATGCTGTGCGATTATTATTCGTATTGTTGCTTATGAATAGGAGTAATCCTATACCTATTTATATATTTTTTGTGGGATTAGGGTAATTTGTTTTGTGATGCAAACAGTCTCGTACCTACTAACAGCAATATTTTATACGATTCATATATCTGTACATATGAGATTTTTGTTTAGGTGGGATAAAAATAGATGTGACATTGGAATTGAAGTGTCAATTCAAAAATATGACTTCATCGATTCTGATTGCTGTTCAAATATTTGTTTGTGTAGATATTGCGTAAGTCTTTAAAAGCGATTTGGCAAATCCGCCTAAGCAACATTATGGTTGTATTGATATAAATCGTAGACCTTTAACAACATTTACACAATTATTAGATAAAATTTAAAAAAAATCATTTAATCCGTGTTCAATGTCGCACCCATGTTTTTGGCGTTTGCTTTTTGTTTTACTGAGTAAGGCTTTAAGTAAGAAGGTCGTCGATCACGTCGATCTGTTCGACAATCGATCACAAAAAAATACGTTTTTAGAGACATCAAAAAAAGATTGAAGTTGGTTAATTGAATTTTGATTCCAATTTCATGTCCTTTAATCAAGCATCTATAAAATTATTCTAAATCGAACTGCCCTATTGTATCTAGATTGTAGACGTCCGTGCTCTATATTATTTTTAAGATTCATCAACGCATGATTATTTATATTCCATGATAAAATCATCAAGTTAAATTCATGAAGAAAATACTATTAATAAAAAAATAAATGAAAAGAGGAATGATATTGTACGATCATCTCTACGATTTATGTTGGTACTATTTGTGAACGACACTAGACTTTTCTAAATTACATTTCGCTAATCAGAATTACGTTTGACCTTTTACTGAAGTACAGTATTTATTAATCTGGATGTCAGTTGACGTTGTCTGAATTACTTTTCGCCAGTCCGTTTCTTCACCAGATGGGTTACATGACCTCATGTACTGATCGAAAGGACTAAGGGGATCGATTGTGGTCTGATGGATAAAACTTATGTTGGACATCTGGACGACCTGATGGAATAAAATGGTGAGCGTGTATTTTATTGGTAGTGACAGAAATGCTATGCAGTATGGTGACTGGTGACAGTGTCTGAAAGGAACACCAACTTAACCGTCAAAAGTATTTACGGGGCAGTAGTCAAAAACTGAAATTCGAAAGTTATTGGGTTGAATTTCTTTTTCTAGTTCCATTTGGCCTCCATTTTGTGTGAAGTTTTTTTTGTCTTGTTCTGGTTTGACACGTTATCGCACTTTTGCGTTTGATTTTTATTATGAAAACGTCACCGATATTTTAGGTTAAGTATCCGCCAGCCGTGACAGCGCACTCGATCAGCTGATACCCCCTTTCCAATCCAGCAGATCCACCGAGCTTCAACTCCGGTGGATCCTGATGGATCCACCAACACCAAACCGGTGAAGAAAAATACGCTTAACAGATTTCACCAACTGCAGCAATATTAAAATAAACCTTTTGATGCCATCAGTTCCCATCACTGATGTCCACCGCAATAGAAACGGATTCGCGTTTTTTAATAATCTGAATTACCAATGACGTTTATGAAATACAACTTAAGGGAGACCGGGGCAGGTTGTCACAAAATATGCTTTTTGTTTCTTGGAAAGAGCTGGTTAACAGTTACTGTTTTTGTCAGTAGCCTATCTTTTAGTATATGTACACCGTTGACTTCATTTTTCCAAAGTTTTAAGACTATAGCGTTAAAGAGATATTCTCAACAACCAAAATTGCCAGAGCCGCCTTTTGTGATAACCAACCCCAATCCTGGGTTGGTTCTCACAGCCCTAGGGGTTGGTTGTCACGGGTTTTCTAAATAGGGAAAAAGTATTACACTCAATACACCGGATCCACTTTTCCTTTGACTTGCTGCTAGAAAATGGTTCTAAACAAACTAAACAAAAACAATCATATTCGTCGTCTTCGCTATTCACAACATGATTTTCTTTCATCTTTGTGATACGTTTCTTGTTTTTCATCTTGTCGTTTCTTTCCGTTATTATTGTGGACAGGCGTATCCGTGAAAATTGCTGTTTCCCTTTTTCGAATGTTTTTTCGGTATGTGACTTTTCTAGCTCCTGCTTTCGGCAAAGGTCTCAGATCAATTTGTGACTTACATGGCTGGGCCCAGGTTGAGGCTGCGCTAGAAGCTGGTAATCAGGTTAATCAGAAAGCTGGTTTTGAGGCTGCTCAAGAAGCTGGTTAGGAGAGTGGTTTTGAGGCTACTCGGGAAGCTGGCTAGGAGGGTGGTTTTGAGATTGTTCTGGAAGATCGTTTGGCAATGCAAAGATTGTAAGCAAGATTTTTTATTTCTTTTGGCGTTAAACCATAGTAGGTCTCCGAAGCTTGAACTATATCATTTGCCAATTCCATTTCATCTTTATTTATCACAATATAGTTTTCTATTTGGGTAATATCCAACGGGGATGGAAGGCTTTGCAGTGTCTTGCTAAAGTTCGATCATTTATACCTATTATTTTGACGAGTAGCTGCACGAACTGAAAATCCGGATATTTTATCACTCCGTACTGCCGCAAGCATAACAGCCGCAGGAGTGTTTCCTCGTTCTGTCTTTGTTTTAAATTTTCTGACCATGTTTTATCTGCAATAATATGAAATGAACTAAAACAAATCTGCAGGGGTTCGTTGTCACACAGGACAACCATCCCCGGATTTTTTTTTGTGACAAGCTGCCCCGAAATGTCATTTCGAATAAAAATATGATCTGGCGGGAATAGAATTGAACCGAACGCCAAAGTTGATATCTATTAACTTCCCCAAAACGTCATTGAATCAAAACAACTAGTTGAGACACTGGTAGAAAATAATGAACTACGGAATAAACAACGAAATATATAGCATTTATGAGTATACTTACAGCAGCAAAATCACTAAAATATCTATAAAATCTAGACTACCTGAATTACCACTATCTTTTTCTGAAATACAATTTACTAATCTAAATTACAGTTGACGATATCTGAAATGCAATTTATTAATCTCAGTTACAATTTACGTTTTCTGAAATAAAATTTACCATTCCTAATTTCAATTGACAATTACTAAATTAGATACAATTGACGTTTCTGATCATTTTGAATTGCAATTGGAAAAGGTGTGATTCCATTGGATTCTGGTAAAAATATTAACCAAAAATTAATAAATTACCTCTCTTGAATTATCTTCTTTAGGTTTTTACACCTAAAGCGAAGACCCAGTAAATGGGCAATTTAAAACGCTTAACAACATAACTTGCCGCTCTCGACGCTCTATGGGTGTGTTATCGAACGTCTCAGAAGGTGAGGTAATTCAGGAAATTCAGAGCTTCTTTGTTTAGCATCATTTTTGGACAAAATCATTGCAACTGTTGGTAATAAACTATTTGCCACTGAACATTATGCAGATGTTGTTTCACGGTGCAAAACAACACAATTTCCCTACTAAGCATCGTGCTTCATCCAATTTCAAATTAGAGTATGTTTTCGAAATGTCAAAATTTGATTTAAAATTTTTTATACAATATAAAAAAGAAATATAAATAACCTTCTTCACTGAGATTAGATGAGACGCTGAGAAATTCGTAATATGATCAATAATCGAAATCATAAACTGTCGAAAAAACGACAGTTTATAAAATGAGAAATGTTTTTTTTTAAATAATAATAATGTACCATTAATGATGAGGAAATGGCGCAGTTTTTCGCTTACAAACAGTTACGTAGTGCCCAAAAATAAAAAACAATTCTGATCAGCATTTGAATTCCGAACTGAATTTTAATTCCGTACCATCTCCGACAACATACCCATCAAACAAAACAATCTACAACGCAACGACTTCTTTTCGATGATTCACCATACCTGTACCCCAGGGGTTCTCAACTGGTGGTACGCGTACCACTGGTGGTACGCTAACGACTTCCAGATGGTACACGAAAGGTACCAAACTTTATAGGTAAAATCATATTTTTTATTTTGATGATAGTGTTTGACACCCAAAATTATAACGGCAAAATTAAATAATATTCCACTATTAAATGGTGCCGTACACAGACGTATTTGTAAAATGACAGATTGTGTAAAATAAAGTGTAGTTAAAAGGGCAAAACAAAGTAACTATTTTACGCTACAGTTAGATGAAAGTACTGACATAAGGCATTTTGATCAATTATTAGTCTTTAACAGATTCGACGTTGAAGAGGAAATTGCAGAGGAATATTTATTTTAGGAACCTCTGCCCGAAAGAAGATCCGGTGATAAATTTTAATAATTCTATGTTCAACAATTCCATTCCATGGAAGAAACTTATTGGTATCTGACTGACGGAGCTCGGGCTTTAACAGAAAAGAATCACTGCAAAATCCATCAGAATTTTCTAGTTGCAAAATCTATACCAGACAGACTACGAACAGTTTTCGATCAAGCTGTAAAAAATAACATTGTCTCTTCGTACTTAAATCAGAAGTTCAAGTTTTTCATGCAGGAGCTAATTTCGACTTCTAATATTGTTTCTTTAATGAATTGTGGATGTCCGGTTAGTATATTTAGCTGATATTTTTGGAAAGTTTAATAATATAAATTAAGTTTTGCAGGGAGAAATGGTCGTTTATTATTTATTATTTTATTATTGTAAAATGAACGCAACAATAAAAAAATTAATTATTTATAAAAGAAGTTAATAAAAATAAATGTTGTTTATTGTCAGCAGTAGAAGGGTTTCTTGAAAAAATTATTACACCTCTAAATAACCAAGTTTAACAGTTATTTTCCAGAAAACTATGACAATTAAAATTGGATCAGAACTCCAAAAACCATGAGTATACCAGATACCTTCACTGCCAAAGAGAAACAACGATTGATAGAAACTTCCTCATACTGATGAAATTTTAAGATTAATACACACACCAATGTTTAGTTTCAGAGGGAGAATTATTTTAAAGAAATTGCAGATTAAGATATTAGAATTTTAATGCCTTTTGCACCACCAATTTATGTGAAATATAGTTGTCAGCAATATTAATTTAAAAGACAAACATGCCAAAATTAATTATGGAGGCAAACTTGAGCTTGAAACTTGAAACTTTCACTGAGTATAAAATTTAAAAAAAAATGAGATTAGCAAAACAATCCCAGTCGCATCAATATTTTAATTATTTTATATTATAATGTAGGTGATGTTTTTACTTTGCTCTTGTATACCAAATGAAGTTTTGTTATATAATTGTTTATTGTTATACTATTGTCTTTTTAGAAAGTTTTTATTTTCTTCCCAAGTAAACTGTCGTTAAAAAGTTATTATTTTTGTACAAAATATTATGTCGGTATGTATATTTAAAATCTGATATAAACATTTCTCATTTATGAACGTATTAATAAGCATTGTTGTATAAAGGTTGGTTTTTTTATGTGGTACACGGAACCTAAAAGGTTGAGAACTTCTGGTATACCCTATATATGACACTAGCTGTCTGTTTTAAATTGTATAAGTAGAATGAAGTATGGTTTAATTTTGGACCAACATTAACAAATCCACTTATTTTGGACTGGTTTTAAAAATTACCGAATAAATTTATAAATTAAAAGCAATTTTAATCAGATTTAATTAAATTTATAAATGCATAGTTCTATTCCACGTGCTCTCACCCAAACCATTAAACATATTCCACATAATTACCACTGGTGGGCGAAAAATTAGAACGCATATTCCTCGCCGATATACAGTTGTTAACTCCTGTCACTTATAACACGTGTCTTCTCATGCTCATGTTTTGGTAAACAACACGCCCTGTACTCCTTTTTGTTTTCTTTTTTTTGCTACTAACCAAAGTCCGTTGCGAATTCTGTTCTTTTCGCACGCCTGTGGGCGACCATCAGTGGGTTTCTCGCGAACTCCTCTCAGTACCCCAGACTGTCTTAAGTCGGAATATTGCCGCGCCGGGGACAGTCTCAGATCGTGGTTTCGAACGAGCGCGCGGAATGTGCCTTGAGTCATGGGAACCTGCTGACACACACTCGGTCAGATGTTAATGTTGTTGCGGCTGCTCTAAATAATAGTCTCATCTCGTGAATTCACGCGCTATTTTCTTACTGCTGGACGTTGATTTGTGTTTTTTAGTTGATTGAAGTTTGTGTTTCGTTGGATATCAGTTGATCTTTGGAAACGAGTAAGGAAATTGTTATATTTGTTGATGTTTACGATCCTAACGTGTCCTTACTTTCCGTTTGTGAACGAGCACGGTGATTCTATTCTTAGTTAACTTATATAAGCCGGTGTTATAAATAAGTAAACCTATTAACAATTAAAAAACAGATCTGGTTACTGAGTTAATTATTATTTATATGCGAATTGTATGCGTTTGAGCTCTGTTCATCGCCTACCGCATCGTTAATGTCTCTCGAATAAACTAGGAATGTAGTAAAATTTTTAACACTTTCTTACTATTTAGGCTATTCTAAAACGATTGAGCCCGATTTATCTCTATGCAGAATTGCTTGGATTCTGAGCGATCCGGTTAATAAACAACTAATCGACTCATATTTTCGTTAATACTAATTCTGGGGCATTGCTGGAGGAAGAAACATAATTGTATATTTCTAGACATGTTTATGAATATTGTCGGACTTTAAGTCATTTTTGGTTGCTGTCATTAAATTGCATAAACTAGAACTAATTAATAGCCGTTGATTCGATTGCGATATTAATTGTGCTATGGCGATTCTGTAGAGCTGAGCCGAATTATAGGTTGTTCACACCGTAGTTGTACAGCAGATTAGTCACCATTGTTTAGATGTGGTGGCGAATTCTCTGCAAGCTATTGGTTCTCATTGTTTTTTATTATATAATGTGTCTCAAACTAAGTAGTGCCGATTAATAATTTCCGTTTTAATAAACTCATGCGAGGCGCTTGCACTGTTGATTCTTTGTATAAGCTATATATATATATATATATATATATATATATATATATATATATATATATATATATATATATATATATATATATATATATAATACTGTTGATCATATCATTTATTTGTAGAATTTTAAGTCACATTTACATTCTGATATCTCTCTCCATATATCCATATATCCTGAGAATGTATCGTAGTATTTATTCTGCATTTCAGAATTTTTGATTCTAATGTCCGCACACTAGTCGATTTTGCCTTCTAGGTGGACAAAATTGCATTATTTTAATTCTAAAGTAGTTGTTAGATAACAGGTTAATTAGTTATTATAATCTCTATTTTGAAACTTTTAGTATATGACACGTATATGAAATTATACCTGCGAATATAAGAACATACAGCAAAACAAATCTTTTTTAGTTTCAAAAAAGTACAGTCCTATTGAACAAAACGAAACCAGGATGTAATAATTTTATACCGGGTGACCCACGGCATAGGTACTCCCATTTATTTTTTTTTTGTTGATAATGCTGGACGAATGAAATTTGGGAATGTGTTGATAGACAAAACATTCCATTGTTTGCGATACTCTTGAGGTTAATATGACTTCCGGTTTTTCGGAAATGGCGTCATCATTTGACCTATTGAAACAACCTGTTAGATATTTTATTGAAATTCTTAGCGTACAAACGGTTTTAGAAGTAATGAAATCGAAAAAAATATTGACCCAATGATCTATGTCAGCGCACAAGTCAAAGTCACTCATTGGACTACTCGAAGGCAGTACCCTGATTATGTGAGGAAAAACACTTCCGACACAATCACACCAAATTCTTGATATTTTGCTGATAATCGTAGCGTGAAAATGACGTTTAAGGGTCCTTCGAGTAGTCCATTGAGTGACTTTGACTTGTACGCCGACTTTGATCATTAGGTCAATATTTTTTTCGATTTCCTTGCTTCTAACAAAATTTTTACGCTAAGAATTTCAATAACATATCAAGTATTTGGTATCATTGTAATCGAAAAGATGTGTTCTATCGAATAATTAAGGTGTGGCCATTGGGTACCCATGAAAAAATTACTCACTGGCCAAAAACCAATTATCACGCTAGAGAGCGCCAGTGATGCAATGTCGGCCAAAATCGATTTAGTTAGTGTTTATTTGACAATTTTCGACTTTCTTCACCAATTCCTAGCCACCTAGATTAATTACTAGAAGAATATACATAAGCCTCAATAGCTTAGTTGGTTAGAGCATTGTGCTAGCGACACAAAGGTCCCTGGTTCAAATCCAGGTTGTGGCTGTAATTTTTAATTTATTTAAAATTTACATCCCGCCTGTATATCACCATCTTCCATACTTTGATTTATTCACCTAGATTAACACACAAAAAAGTTATTTTTTGTTGCCTTCGTGATAAATATTGACGATCGATATGTTTTTGTGTTCAGAATGTCATCCTGATTGAAAATATCACGCAAAGAATATAGGGTGCCATTTAAAATTTCTATGATGACGTCATTTCCGGAAAAGCCGGAAGTCACATTAACCTCAAGAGTATCCCAAAGAATGGCATTGTTTGTCTATACACATTCCCAAATTTCATTCGTCCAGCTTTATAGATAGCAAAATAAACGGAAGTACCTATGGCGTGAGTCACCCGGTATAATCAGTTAATTCATATGTTTTTGCATATTTTGCATTTCTTATAAAAACTTTTCATGATAAAGGTTGTCTTTCTCTTGCATTAGTAGTTCATTGGCTTTCAAATAATCATCTGCAAAATTAAGAGCAGGGCATATGAAATAAAAGAAAAAACTGTATCTACGTGTTTTCAAAAGTTGTTGAGTCATTTCACAGTCTTCTATTAGTTTCGGAGAGGGAACTATTTTAGCAACAAAATATAAACCGTATGTACCTACAGTAAACTAAAAGTCAAAAGTTATTTAGAACTTTTATTATAGTTTAACAAAATCGAATTTGTGAATAGTGATGTTGTTGTGTCACATGCGAATTAAAAAAAATCTTTATAACATTGCCTTGTAGGTGCTTTACAGACTCACCCTGAATTCACAAGTAAGCGTTTCAGCTTTTACTGGCAAAATTTAATCTACAGTGACTAAAATTTATACACGACCTTTAAACATGACATAAAATTTTTTCGAAAAAACTGTTGAAAAAAGTAATCGTGGATAATTCTGGGGACCATGTGTCTTGTGAATGAAATTTCAGTAGGCCTTTCTGATAGGAATATTTGTCATCACTTAATGTTTTCAATTTTTGGCGAATTTCCAGCGACTGTGAAATCTGTGAAATCCTAAATGCCCAGAAGGTGCCTATAAGTCCTGAAAACGCGTATTTAGCTCTCATGCGGAGGTACCCAAAGAAATTATTTGTTTGCAGCGCAAAGAAGTTTACCAAAAGCGCCAATCCTCTGACATTCGCAAAATTTATGGTCTTCATTGCTATCAAATAGGTTTGCCGAAAAACTCTTCTCAAAAACTTACTTAACCACAAAAAGTTATAAGCGAGACAAAAATGCCATGAACGGTAGCAGAAATATTAAAAAAACTTTTGACGATCAATTGTTTATACAGTTTCAGTATTAACAACCTCAATTTTCAAAGCCCAAGTGTAACTTAATAAACATCTGTACAATGCCTTGTGTTCTCCACATTGCTGGGAGATTTCTTGATGTTCTTGTACATAATTCTAGGAAAAGGCCCTTAAATAGAATTTATATATTTTTTATTTCTTTAACTCTCTAGTTGGTATTCCAGGAATACTAAATTTATAGCAATTTTCTTATTTAGTTGAATTATTTGTTGCTAAAACAAAATTTCTTTGAGCTCTGAAGGGCAACTTCGAGTCTTTATCGTACACTGAGCCATAGCAGTAATAATAGTTTATTTATAGAGAAGTTTTCATTGTAACGCATGTCGATGTGAGTACATAGTAAAACGGGTCACGACAACGTCAAGGATCAGTTCTGCTTTCGTTTACGATGTCACTTGTCATCCATGGTCGTCATTCCTTCGGCCACCTGTCTCACCGGTACCCGACGAACTCGAGCCATCTTATTCCACGATCTTAAGTTAAATTCATAACCGTTAGTCAAAGTTCCGGGCGATGTTCTAACCGTGACCGGAATCAATTTATGGTCGGCGAGGACCGATGACCCCAAGGTCATCAGTTAGCGATTTTATTCAATGCCCGCTCTTCTGTTTTGATATTTATACGATGAGAAGAATCCGTTTATATAAGGCTTGGTAATTTCCTTCGGGGCCTTATCTATCTCTGACTGGAATGCCGAAATGGCAGACAATCGCGTGCACAACGGGCACATTCTTATGCAATGCGGCAAAGGTTATGAGAGATGGCCATTTCAGCTGTTTTATCTTAACCTTCGCTGATTCATTCGCGTTGTTGTGTGGTCGTCTTTGGTGGACAAACAAAGTTTAATCTTTATATTATTTCTCGCTGACGCCTACTTAGTGGCATTTTGACTGATGTTACAAATGTTACTGTTAAACGACTTCGCATAGAGTGAAGGCACCAGTTGCTCTTGTTATTATTAAACTAAACAAGTCCTAATAAAAATTTAAAATTAAACCCCATATAGAAAGTTGGTGGTTTAATATGGTCAGCTATAAATAGAATTCTAAGTATGGAGTATGCAGACTTTTTGTATTATGATTAACGTCGGCCTATTTCCTCAGCTACATTGTTAGCAAACTTTAAATTAAATACCTGGTGTGCTGAACGCTTAGGTACAAGAATTGAATTTCAATATTATTTTCTTCCTTTATCACTATCCCAGAGGTATTTACCTACAATAAATAAAATATTAACGTCCAAATTATTAAATTTAGAATATAAAATACATGGTTATCTATTTGTCCTAAACGGCAACCTCAGAATACATAATGTTGAGAAAAAAAATTCATATTAATTCCGATCAGTGCTATGTAAATAGACGTCAATGTTTTATAAG
Source organism: Melinopterus prodromus (assembly GCA_964023965.1). Taxonomy (NCBI): domain Eukaryota; kingdom Metazoa; phylum Arthropoda; class Insecta; order Coleoptera; family Scarabaeidae; genus Melinopterus; species Melinopterus prodromus. The sequence goes on from OZ030390.1 coordinate 27,685,640, forward strand.
CGGCTATGAAAAAACTTACAGGATGTCAGGTAGAAGCGCAAAGCTTGAGGGTCTCTTGGAGACTTGAGGTATTTAGGGCATTGGATTTAGTCGCTATAAAGTGATTTCAAAAGAAAATCACGTGTTTTCCTTATTTCAAAACCGTGATAGGATTTTATACCACCCACATTTCCAGTGGTAGGGTATGTTCACTTTGTCACAACATTTGTAACACCATTAAGGACGCGTGGCAGGTATAGACTTGTATATATATTTTTGATCAGCATAGAAAACTGAATCGATTTAGTTATGTCTGTCTGTCTGTCCGTCTGTCCGTCTGTCCGTCTGTCTGTCTGTCTGTCTGTCTGTCTGTCCGTCTGTCTGTCTGTCTGTCTGTGTACACGATAACTGCCGTAATTATGAAGTAATTTGGTATACAATACAAGCTTATCTCTTAAAAAGTAAGTAAGTAAGTAAGTTCCTGAATGGGCAACATCACATTGTTTTAATTCACATGATAACTACCGTAAATTTGGGGGATTTGATTTGAAATTTTGTATAAAAGCTTATCTCGTAAGAAGTAAGGTCAGTTCATAAATGGGCAAATTCGGTTAGTTCATTTTTTTGTAAATTCCCGCGCTAACTGCTGTAATTTTGGGGCAATTGATCTGAAATTTGGTATACAATCTTATCTCTTAAAAAGTGAGGAAAAGTTCGTGAATAGACAAAATCGGTTAACTCAATTTTTTTCAAATTCTTCACCATAAATATTTTTGCGGTAACCCCCACTGTAATTTTTAACCCTACCGTTAATTTTGGCCCGGCTGAAGATAATTTTCTTACTAGTTTTGCTTTTTAGAATTTTCAGTATTTTAGATTTTTATTTGTTCTTTTCATTTTCATAAATGTTCTTATGTATACTGCACAATTTGATCAAGAAATCATTAAAAGATCGACAAAAATTCACAAATTATAATTTTTTTATCTGCCAAACTATTTTTCAGTACCTTTTCCATGGTTTTGCAGGAAACATGTCGAAACACATAATTTTGGCTTATTTCGAATTTATAGGGGTTGAAGCCATTGCCATAAAAAGCTTAAAGGGGTCATACAGTAAACCTTAAACTTTCAATAAAATCCTGAGATGTTTCACAATTGTTCTTGAACCTCTTTCAACAACGTTTCTTTCAGTGGTCCGCCCAGGCATTTTACCACAACAGGAAATTTAAAATTTCCAAACCTTAATTGCAGTTTTGTTGATATATGTATTTCTTTTTTTACTTAAACTAACATGACCCCTATCACCCATTAAAAGCGGTAATGCAATAAATTCACGTAATTTACCTACTTTGCTTATTACAATTAGTTTTAGAATCTAGTGATTGTGCCAGAGGGATATCTGAGTTCTTAGTGACTTTCCAATATATTTATATTTCGTGTGCATAAATAATAGTTATTTATGTACCAAGGGTATTAAATTGACGTTTATGCCCCGAGGGTGACCGCTCTCCTGCTTATCGGCCCTCGAGCTTTTTATGTCGCTCAAGGGTATATAAACATCAAGTAGTGCTCGTGGTACATACAGAATTTTATGTCCTACAATAATTTTTTCCTCCGCTTGAATAAAATTAATAAATATGTTGACGTAATCAAATGAAATGCGTATCTACGGAGTTGAATAACAATACGGAGTTGACTGACAATGCAGACAATTAATTGTCAAACAAAATACACTTAATGGCCAATAATTGACATTGTCGATCTAAAATTCACAATTTGAATGTAAAAATATTTGATATATCTGACATATAAACCATGGTAACGCTTAATGCCCGCGCGGGCGACAATAATGCCCAGTATTGTAAATCTTAGGCGACATTCTTCCCACAGTGGAGTGAAAACAATGAACCGTTTACACCAAGTTAACCTTACCTATAGAAGAATTATTGTTGGCGGTGTAAGAATCTAACCTTAAACCTTATCTCATTGTACAGTATACAATGTACACTCCTATATAGATAACGGGACTGGCGCGTAGTTCTTTAGTATTTTATTGCTTGCAAATGACATTTTTAGAAGAACACAAAGAGATAATTTAATCATTAAAAACGTATTACAGGAAGACCACTTTCGGCTGTTGTTCTTCATCAACAATTATATTGTACTATTACTGCTTCTTCATACCAAACTTGATTCGAGTACTGAATTAGCAATTAAAATTAAACCTGTTTTATATTGCCCGAGAAAACTGTTCACTAGCGAAAATCCTACGCATTTATCATTATAGCTGGCGTATTGGGAACACTTTCCTACATTAACCATGTATATGTGTTATGAATTCGATTTTAGTACATATATGAACGTACTACGATTCCGAGTCACTTTTACAGGTCGAGTTTTGCACATTCTTCTTTTACTTATTCCTAAATGTTAACGACTTTTTTACGGTTTACGCGTAGGAACATCTTAATTGGCGCTGAAAAATTATTTTATTGGGTTTTTATGTGTAAGCATTTTACACATGCGCGCTCTAAGAGGTAATAAATATTGTAATCTTTCAAACTTTTAATTCCTTTCGAATTGTTTAACTTTCAATATAAAAACAACTTTTTTTTAAATTTGTGCTAAATAATTTCCATTTTGAAATAAAATTTCTCTCATGTTAATCCGGGTCTAACACAACTATTATAGTAATAATCTATATAATCAGTATTATTTATAATAGTATCTACTTGTTTGTTAGGGGGCATTTGAAATAAATAATACTACGATAGTTTGAGTGTTCAGAAATTTTCTAAGGTTACTTTTGGTATGCGAATGACACTGTTTTGTCTGAGCGAGCAAAATTCTATAACCTACTTCCTGGACTAAACTACAGCGTCGAGGATGATTCTTCCCGGAACGGGAGCGTTGTTGACTTTGTGGGGCGACATCGTCATTTCCGTTTGAATTCTTTCGCGTTGTGGGGACTGTTAAGTTGCCTTAGTTTTGAGCATGCTCAATATATGCAAACAATTTGATTTGAATAGATGGTACAGACAATAAATTATTCATATCATTCCAAATAATAACAATTGCGACATTTGTGACGTTTGTCTTTGAGATCGCGACGTATTCGAGACGAATTTTGATATCCGGCCCCTTTAAACTTATGTAGATTTAATTATTTATATTGGTAAAATACTTTGTTGTAAACAAACCAATATTTAGCATAATTTAAAGCATTTGTACTAAAGACAATATTCTGAGTTTCTCACTTAAAAGTAAAAAAAAAATCTGTACTGTATGGTATGGTTGAAAAACAGAAACAGTGCAATTTTGGTTATCATTTCACAACGTATCTCAGACATACATTTGTGTCACGGTGTTGTTTTAGGTACTTCATACCAGTGATTTTTATGACACTTTCAAATATCTCCAGACACATAATTTTAAAGCGGATGTATACCTACATTTAGCAAAAATAAATGAAATCATTTAATCTGTTTTCGAGATAGAGCAAACCATATTATCGATTCACTGGTCAATATGATTGGTGTCTTTTTTGCGTTCTTAAAGCAATAACAGATCATTTACATAGATTTTCTATCGTAGATTCCAAATGCGTCATGATAAACTCGTGGAGTGGAAAACCTTGATATATCTTTGTTGTATTGTCTAGGATTTGCTAGTTGTATAGAGCGAGTGCCAATATTGGTTCTGCTCTGCGACAGCAATGAAATACCACTTTACAAAGTTGTCACTGGCTTTTCTCTGTCAATCTTTTTATTTCAGCATAGTTAGCAAATTCTGAAAATCAAAATGTACTGTGTATTTTGAAATTTTGTGCCATTATTCAATGGACCAAAAATTTAATCAGTCTTGAAGTTTTTTTTTTGCTCAACATCATGAAAATTTAATGGGAATTTTTAAAATGTACACATTACAGTGGCATACAGTGGCATTACAGTGGACTTTTTGAAATCTTTCATTTTTATACAGAGGCGTCTCTGTTTGTTCTTGTATATTTATGCTTTACCCTGTGAATTTTTGAAATCCGTCAATACATATTAACAGTTGCCCAAATGGGCTCAAATTTGAGAATAAGATTCAATTAGCTTTTAAATCTAGATGTGCAAGCATTTTACATTTTCCAAGTACTTACTTAACTGGTCAGATTCTACGAAAATGAAATAGGTACACCAGAAACAGTTTACACTTGTACGATGTTACGCATTGTTGGCCAGTATACTCACTATACCCTATTCACGATAAGAACATAGTAGTGGGGGGTGGAAACTGAGCCCGATTTACACTGAAGCAATATGCTGTCAACAGCGGCAAATAGAAAGGTTATGTTTATGTCACGACAATGGCGTTTGGAAATTAATTTCGGATGATAGTTAAAAGATGTTTGACAAACGGGAATTAATTTCACTAGTAATGTAGTTGTGCGCACGAGTACCTGCGTCGATTTTCTGATATACACGGTTATAACCTAAAGTTGGATAAAATAAATATAACCTATAAATTTATTGATTGTACATATAGAAGAGTGAAACGTGATAGAAGCTTGTATATTTGCACTTTTCATATTGTTTACATAATGTAATTGTTAGGAGGAGGAGAACGGTATTAGTATGGCTATTAGCAGCTGCAGCAATAATTGTAAATAGTGCCGCTGACTTTTACTGGACAAAAGAAATCGTTAAAAATTGACAGACCTGAAACGACAAAGTATAGATAAAGAATTGGTTGAGACGTTGTGACCAGGGACAAAGTACATTACATGTAGTCTGTACACAATACCATAGTTTTGTTGCGACAAGTACCATACCTCGCACTGATTTGTCATTTAGCCATTGTTATGTAATGTAGTGCGTTATATTAACACGTTATACATGCATATTAAATCTGCTATCTTTTATTAAATATTAGTACACAATAAACACTTAATGATACCAATAAAGAATAACAAAGAAAGAAATAAGACACTAAAAAAAGGAATAAATTATCACTGTTATCCTCGTATATCTCTACGAGCAGCAAATTGCTCCGACAGCAGTTCGCAAGCGTGAATATAAGGAGTACGGGACACATTTTGCGCAGCACTCCCGATGCAATGTCTTGCTTGGTAAGGCATACTTCAATAAGGTGCAGCGCAGTGGTGAATTTCACTTCCAAAATATCTTTATCTTCAGTTATGTTAAGCTTTGTGGTTATGTATTTTCCAAACATTACAATATCTGAATGCTGCAGTACTTCCTCCAGTTTACGTTAACGTTGTATTTGATTTGTTATATCCCTCAAAGCACAGGACTGTTTTGATAATACACTACATATTGATAGTACAAAGGAAATTTCGACATTTTTTCGACCGACATTTCATTTGACAATTCAGTTGTTGGCGCGTGTTGGCTGGTGTAAACTTGGTTCAACTTTCAGCCAATCACAAGCCGCAAATTATAGCCCTATCTTATTCAACGCTTTATTCTTAAAGTGAATAGACTATAGGCTTTGATTGTTGTATTTTTGATAAATTAAGTATGTACTGGGAAATAAATTAAATGCTCTGATATCTAGTCTCAAAAGTTAAATGATTATTTAATAACTTAATAACTGTTGTACGTAAATTTAATGAAGTAATAATCATTTTACGTTTGAGTTTAGATATCACAGCATTTCATATATTTCCAAGTATATACTTAATTTTCCAAAAATACATTAATAAAAACTAAGTAATTTTGGGCAACAGTGAACAAAATCGAACAAGTGAATACAACTTCTGGTATGCCATTTTCCATAGGATCTGAATCTGAAACCAGAAAGTCCGAATTGTTCCTAGTTTTTGAGAATAAAAAGTGCATTGTTTTCTTTTTTTGCACTCTTTTATCACAGCTTTCTGCTAAAATCTCATTTCATCTTTTAACGATATTCTCAATATTAACAATTGTCCAAGGAAATCTGCAGTTTATCAGCATACATTGCGATGAATCAATTAGCTCATCTACCTAACTGAAATAAACCACAGATGCAGAAAAAAAATTTTAATTCCGGTTTCTTAGATCTATCTTTTACTTGCATAAGTACGATATATTAAGTAGAACTAAATACATAAATTCTAGAATTATCTTCATTACCACTTTTGGATCTTGATCATTATAATATCCTACAAATGCCTCATTGATTTCAAATTGAATGAGATGATAAATATGCTACAGTAAGAGTAAGTTGATCACGCAGACGAGATCAATTTATCAACGAGACCTTAATCTGATTTAAACGATGTAGTACGTAACCATCGCAAACATTTAACTTCGCCGTGCTCGTCCTCAAACATTAACGACCAACACCCCAACGTCCCTTATTCCCACACCAAGTACAAACACCGCTAAATAATTAATGACAGTGGGTACTCTCCAAAATTACGTTCAGGGTCCGCAGGATCATCGGCCTTGCTAAGTGGTGCAGTTTTCCGGCCACATGGGCACCGCTATTAATCACGCCGCCGCCATGAGGCGGCTCGAGGCCCTCTTCGACGACTGCAAGATCGAACGGAAATCGCCGGATATCGTCCAAGTGGAGCAACGTCGCGACGCCAATTGCGACGTCCACGGGAAGAACGGCGTCAAACGCGGCTCGCTCGGAAATATCACGTCGAGCCTGTCGACGAATAGGCGCGGGTCGCTCGGTAGCGGCAATTTTAAATCGAGTTATAGTGTGTTTGCCGGAAATGGCGTCGGTCCCAGAAGGGAATCCATGCCTGCTCTGAATCTTCAAGGAAACCATTATAGGTAAGATTGAATCTGATGGCTGCTTGGATGAGTCGTGAGATTGTGATGATGGTTGGTGGTAATTGATGTTGAATTTTAAAACCTGTGTTTTTGTGAAGGCTTGTGATTTTAGATTTGACTGGAAATTGTATCTACTTTATTATATAATGTGAACCTCTGAAGAACCAAGGAACCAATTTTCAGAAAAAAATTGACGTTATTTCTAGCGTTTCCAAAGCTTTGGGCTAAGATTGCATAATTGGCGTATTTAAGCAGTTTTGGAAATTATTGTTAAATCGAATAATACAGAAAAATGCGGAGACATGGGTATCTATACACGAAACCCTGCATCATAAAGAAAAAATTATGTTTTTTTTTTCTCTTTCTTCTGCTCTAACCTGCAACTTTCAAATTAAAACTCAAATTTGGAAATAAACAGCAACTTACTTATTACACAAACTATGTTGGTACATTAGCAGTACACAGATAGAAAAGATTTCTTGTTTTTAAGAAATATATTCGTTTGAAGTTATTCTTTTGGGTCAAAACCTATTTCTTTGACGTGAACAGTATTTACTTCATTGAATAGTCTAGTTTATTTACTTGTAACAATAAATTTATTTGGAACATTTATTTAAGTTAAATCAATATATTTGGCTACAAGCAAAAATCACTTTCCCGTAATATTTTTGTATTAATTTTTAAAAACGGTTTTTTACTCCACACAAATATAATTTTGATTAAAACAAATATATTTGTATACAAGGAGAGATTTATTTCGTTTAAAATATAATTTTTGCTTTGGCTTAAAAATAGGTTTAGTTTCGCCAAAAAGGTCATATTTTGATTTAAAATAAATATATTTTTAGTATGAACACCTCATCCAACTGTATTGTTAGATGGCGCTGTGAACTCTCTCCTCGCATTTCGTACATATCGGGAGTATAAAGGCCGCGTGTATTGAGCACAATGCATGCAGGTTCAAGTTCCGATTTCAAATCAGCGTACACTTTACTAACCTAACCTTGACTAGATGCATGTTGGGCTCTGAAGACCAACCACTGGTCGAGCATGTGCGACATCCAAAAAAGGAGTTGACACGTGGCGATTTTGCTCTACTGTACCCTCCGAAAAATTCTTGTCAATAATAAATAGGTAGTTCTACATTAATTCATTCAACAAATTAATAATTGATTTAATCAAAGAACCATTTGATGCAACCTTAAAATATCGCATTTTACTCAACCAATAAATTTCGTTAGTTTAAAAAAATATAATTCTTTCACCCAACACAATCAATAGGGTATTCCGGTCATGTCAAACATTAAGCAAATATTCGGTTTAACCTATTGTACAATTTATGAGGATTCATAAAGTTAAGCTATGAGCTTTTTGATTTAGCTTTTCTGTGAGATAATTGCAATTAAAAGTGCATTTCGTTTGAATTCACCGACCACCCTCGGAAACACACGATCATTACCGATCCCTATTAGCGCTGGCAACAGCGGACAGCTCTCGAACAGCTGATCGCCCAAGGTGACGGTTGGCTACCCTGTTGTTTGAGAACGAAGTCGAACTCCATTTTCAATTCGGCTCAGAACTATGTAGGCGTTGGCGTTTATACATTTTGAAGTCAAGTATTTGATATAACTTCAATAACCAAAGCAGGTGTCAACAAACGAGCGATTCTAAACGTGGACACAACAAAACAAAAAATTACGTGCACCCTAGATATAGCAACGTTGTCAAGTCGCTCACTTTGAGCGGTCTTTGTGACGTCACAAAGACCAATCCTAATTCAAAATTCAAACAACGATTTCTCTTAATTTAAAACGATGTTTGATATTTTACTAGTGAAGTAGCAAACAGTAACACCCATAGTTTATAAATAATGACAATTTAAAAAACACCGGAATACCCTATTATTTGAATTAAATAAATCACGTTCCTTATAATATACCAATTGTAAATTTTAACTTTAACCAAACAAATATTTCAGACAAATGCGTTTTTATAAGCACATAAATATTTCTTTGCGTCAATTGAAACACCAAATTTGTTTAAGTCAATGCATTTTTATTTGAATTAAACAAAAATTTCTATCTGTATACATTTTTACTGTATAATTTGTATTGTAAATTTTTTGTAAAGCTTATAATTGAATAATTCAAGTTTTGTTGAGAATATATTTTTTGACAAAGTTATAATAAAAGAGTTTTCAAATTATAGTCAACATTTTTTATTTTATCGCTTTTATAGCTTTTGGTAATCTTTAAAAACTGCGTATTATATGACATATTGGAAACAAAAGCTATTTCCCATCTATAGTTATCTACATACAGGAAAATATTGTGTGCTTCCGAATCGAAATACGCCGATTTTGAACACTACACAGATAGAAACTTTTGTTTAATTCAAATAAATATGCATTAACTCATACAAATCTGGTGTTTTAATAGAGGCAAAGAAATATTTATTTGCAGATAAAAACGCATTTGTTTGAAATATTTGTTTGGTAGAAAAAGCTTCTGTGTCAAACAACTTATGTTTCGAATAATTATGATTGTATTGAGTAAATGAATTCTATTAAAAAAAAAAAAACGATATTGTTGGTTGAGTTAAATCGCGATATTTTAAAGTTCCAATAAATGGTTCTTAGGTTAAAGAATTATTAATTTGTTGAAAGAATTAATTTGGAAGTTGGATGAGGAATTCACATTAAAAATATATTTATTTGAATCAAAATATGATTTCTTTGACGGATATAAACCCATTTTTAACCCAAATCAAAAATATTACTTTAAACGAAATTTCTTTGGTGTAAAAAAGTTTTTTTCTCAAATCAACAAAAATTTTACTTAAAAGAAAAGTAATTTTTCTTTGAATTCAAATATACAACTAGAGTATTTAATGAAGTAAATATTGTTGGCGCCAAAGAAATATGTTTTGACCCAAAAGAATAAATTGAAACAATTGTATTTCTTAAAAACAAGAAATCTTTTCTATCTGTGTATAGTGTATGGTCCCCTAAACAAGTAGTCCTACTTTTGACACAGGATAATATATGGAAGAAGATACGTCTTGCGACTTATCGTTTTAGATTTTATCGTTTGAAACCTGTTGAACTATGACCCCTCTGTGTACCCTTCAACTGTGTGTGTATCACTAAATATTTTCGAGACCTGATGTTTCAATATTGATTTCAATTTGATCCAGAACTTTTTTGTTAAATTTGTTTGACAAATCATTATTATTAATTCCTTTTATTGCTGCTGCCGTATATCACGACAACCTTGTAATGTAGAAGCTAGAAGTTTTTGTTTTGAAATATGCCATTTATAAACCTTAGAAGCAGCACCTTGTTATCTCCATAATATGCATCATATTGTGTATTAAATGCTTGTTCAGTACATTTATATAATCTCATACATTGATGGATATCTATTTCTCCTTCAATATTTATAGAAACAAAATTAACACAAGTAAATTACACCTCAACGCGGTGTGGATTACGAGTGGTACAATAAAGAGTATAACGAGAATCCTGGTGCATGGAGAAGCTTGGTACCAGTTTTAATTTCATACCATTTGTGTTGCCAACAAGAACATTTAATATGGTGTGACATATTACTGCTTTCAAGCAATAATATCTTCTGTCAGACGCCTTCCATGCAATGCTGTAACACGAGCCTTTGTGCTTTCAGTTTTTGCTAGCAAACCAGAACCGCCATTAATTAAAACTATATCCTCCTGTTACCCGACACATAGCCAAATACGGCATATTTATAGCTCCAATTACCGTTGTTAATATTCCCTTTTTGCACGGTAATTCTCATATTGAAAGTGATTTAAAGGAAGCTATTAATTATTTAGCAGTCACAGGCCATTAAATGCTAATTAATTATCTGTATAATTTTGTTTTGCCACTTAAGAGGAAATATTACTAAATCATGCAATTATAATAATACGTCTACTTCCACCGCCCAGTAAATTATTCACAAAATACTCTCACTTTTACCACCCACCATCACACCACCAGAAACATCAAGCATGTACCGAGCAGTTTTATTCTTTAGACGTCGCGAATCGTTTGGCTTCCCACACACGCCGGCGAAGAAGGAAATGGAACACCCAAGCAATTTTCCATCGATGTTGAGGAAAAGCGATTTGGGATCTTCAACGGGGTCCTTGAAGAGGGACCTTGCCTTCGGCTCTTGGAACGCAAGAAGAGATTCACTCGGTGGCTCGACCAACTCCCTGAAACGCGAGAACAACAATTTATTGCAGTTACCCAACGCAAATCGTAGAAATTCTCGAAGATTCTCCACTGATTCTTTGGACAGCAGGAGGAATTCATGGGATACGGGAAGAAGAGGAAGCTCTGGTAGCTCTTGCGGATGGGACGATCCCATTATCGAAGACGTTGGCCAGGTTTGTTTTCTTTAGGTGAAATGGTGATGGTCTATGAATCGTTGCAACATGTTGTATGTAGTCGAGTATGGCGCTAAGGGCGTTAGACCTAAATCGTGACTTGTATAAGTGATTTGTAAATTATGAAGTAGAACAAAAGCAATTAGCCGTTGTGGGGCCAAATGTGCCTAATCATGATTGTAATCTATTGATCATGGTGTTGCTAAATATGGAACTAAGCTGATCGATCATAGAAACCTCGATTTAATTAAATTAGACCTAACACAATCATTTATTTATTACCTAAGTTGTACTAGAAATAGTTGTTGGTTTAATTTTGCAAATTATATCTGTATACGGGCATTATCTGCATTTGGAATCGACGCTTGTCGACCTTCTTAACCACGAGCGATTGGATTATTGTATATATTCTAGAGACGGTGTAAGTAAGTACATAATACCTCACTTTGTGGTTTAGTGCCAGAGGCGGTCTGCGAGTTCTTATTCTGTAACGGAGGTAAGCGCATGCCGGTGTTATTATATCAGATGTCACGCTCTGGTCACGAACAATGCAGACATAAATTTTCAGATTGTCGAGTAGGCATATCGTTGGCAATTCAGAAAATTGCTCGTCAAACATACCAACAGTCCACGTAGCGACTTTGTTTGCATTATACTAGATTATTGCAAGATAAAAGATAAACGGGGACTTGAGTTGTCTGCAAATTAAGAAAAATGACCAATTCGTTCTGCTATCACTTTAGTGATTCGTGAGAAGACTATCGAATTGTTGGCTTAGTGGCAAAAATAGCCACCACAAATATTATCTGGTATTGGTAGCATAATCTACATTCTAGATAGCTCTAAACACGAATGGAAATGTTGTTTAAGTGATAATAAAATGGCAGTAAAAGTTTCTGTAAACCTGTATGTAAACGAAGTATATGCAAATTATGTGGTACATTGCTTTAATTTTACGATTTTCAATTAACAAATCCAATCCATAATCCATTTGGTGTCTATAAGACAACTTGATCAAGGTCAGAGAGAAACGAAATACCCGAAATCCAAAATACCATGTTTAAATAGATGTAACATGCTTCTTATTTTATCATTTTTTAGGGGCCACCCGTTCAAAATGTTACATGACGAGAAACAATTGCAGTATTTTTCGTAATTTTAAAATTAATTAGCTCTTTGGTACCAGCTGTTAAAGTTTAAAAAAATGAATTGAAAATGTATTTAAAGAGCAATTTACTTAAATTAAAACAATTGTGAATTGAGTATAGTTTTTACGTAAATCAGTGCCAAAAAAGCAAACAATACAAAAATGCTCGTTTTTTCTAAAACTAAACACAAATCAAAATGTCTGTCTTTACTTTGGAATGGTGGAAGTATCGATGGAAGTATTTTGTGGTTAAAACAAAATGAACTTGTAGTTTTTTAATGCAAATTTAATTCATTTTTCTTAACTTTAGCATACGGTACACATAAACATTTATTTAAAATTATAAAATAATACTGTAATAGTATTTCTGGTCACTTTTTATCACTTATCCAGTACAAATAATAACAACAATTGAAAGAAACAAAACAAAATTATTTTTTTAATTTATTTTTAAAAATATTTCGAATGAGTTTTCTGTTGTTTGGAGATTAGTAGATTCTCTTCAGATTAGTATTCTATGTAGAAACCAAAGTAAAAAATATTGTAGTTTTGTTTTCAACCGATTTTGTTCATACTTGTGTGTAGGGGGAGTCTTGCCATTTTACCACATATCTATCCTATTCAAAAAAATCTGATGTGGCCAGGCACATGACTTTATCATACAATATATAAAATTAATAGTTTAGCTGCATGAGAATCTATTCTATTGAGATAAATCGTAGGTATTGTCAAAGCATCAGCATTTGACACTACCTACACTACGTCATTAGAATAATAGTTATTTATGTCACAAATGCCGAAAGTACGGAATAGCGCGCCGAGCGGTGATGCGGCGCGTCACCGAAGGCGGAGTGTCGCCGTCGCATATGAGCGAGTCGGCTATCTAGTTTTTGGCAGGAGCGACATCAACGTTTATTGTGTTGCCTTTTAGGAAATACGTATTTTAAAAAAAATAAATGATGTCTGTATAGTAAATGCTAGGTTGGTACCACTTTGACGAAACGGCAAGTTTAAAGGTGCGTTCCCATTGGTAGGTAATGGTAGCTAATGGCGGTGGTAGAATACGAAATTATAGTATTCCTTACATATCGTGATAATGACACATATTAGTTTGCATGTACATAAACATGAGTCACTATCAATTTTCTATTGGAAATACTATAACGGCGTCTGCTACCACTGCCATTGTCACTAAATGAAAACGCACCTTAAAAAGGTAATTCAAATTCTGACAGATTTATATTTGTTCATGACACATCCATACCAACATACTATACTAAAATAAAACTACACTCATCGCTATACTTTATTTATAATTTTCTCAATGTATCGTTTTTAGAATTAGATATAAAGACGGGTTGATATTTCTTATCAACAAACAATCAAATAGGTGATCTTACTTTATTTGAAATTTGTATTTTATAATTTGCCGCACTACAGCGGCAACGTTCCATAGTGGTTTTCCAACCTCTGATGAGATCAGCTGTTTTCGAATGTGACAACACAAAAAAATATTTGTCAAAATCCTGGCTACTATGTAATTTCATATCAATGCAGATGCGACCGATCTCGATCAAATAGAATTTGCTCTTGAAGCTAAACTATTAATTTTACCAAAAAATTTCATAGGCATAAATTATTCAAAATTTCCTCTACTTTAATTTATTAATTAACTAATTTGTCGATATTACAGAAATGGCGGCTCATTTCCAAAATCCTTCAAAAAGGCTTAGAATAAACTAAAAAGCTAAACTATTAATTTTACCAAAAAATGTCATAGGCATAAATTATTCAAAATTTCCTCTACTTTAATTTATTAATTAACTATTTTGTCGAAATTACAGAAATGGCGGCTCATTTCCAAAATCCTTCAAAAACGCTTAGAATAAACTACCAGTTCCTTTGGACCCTTGTGAACCAAAACCTTTTCAGCTCTAAGTTAGGTCATGAAACTTCTAAATATGAACTTTCGTCCCGATACCTTCAGTAGTTTCGCCGGAATCATCGCCACAAAAATCGTTTACACACATACACACACACACACACACACACAGACATTTTTTTGTACCTTGGTCAAAAATGTTCAGGGGACCCAAAAAGACCTATTTCCGCTAAAATCTCAAATTTTTTTTTCGGCACGATTACAATACTTTACATACTGCGTATGTTAAAGTAAAAAGGATAAGACTATTATGGTACATGGTATTATAGCAACAGATGTTTTTTACTACTTTAGTGTACAAAAAAAACGGCGTATAACGGCATACATTACAAAAAGAAAATCAGTTTTGAAGAATCAACTGTGAGGCAATATGACGACACAATGAAAATAAAATGCATATACATGGTGCTTATTTAGAAAATCGTAATTTTAGTTATGTACGCAACCCTCTATTGGTTCCTCTATATCAATTGGATGAGATAGATCAATACATATTAACCCGTTCCCCCAGGTGCTTAGAATCAAGGAAAACAAATAAGTTTAATTTACTCATAATAATAAAAAATATTTTTTTAGTTTTACTTCAATAAAGTACTACAGTATAACTTAACCTGAAAATAAAATAATCATATCAGAGCATTTCACATATTTCCAAATATGTAGTTCTTTTGTCAAAAATACAATCCTGGCCAGCGAAGAACTAAGTCGAACAAATAAAAACAACTTCTCGTATTTTTCTGTAGGATCTGTAACTAAAAGCAAAAACTCTGAATTGTGGTTACTATTTTAGAAACGAAATGTTTTTGTTTGTTTTTGCCACTTGTTTTATCATTGATTTAGATTTAAATCAAGACTCAATTCAGAATGTATGCCTTCAGATTAAAATTCTACGAAAAAAGTATAACTAAAACAGTTTTCAATTGTTTCATTTTGTTGACTTTGTTGGCCAGGATAGTCACTTAGTTGAGATTGTTGTATTTTTGACAAATTAGTACCTATCTACTTTGAAAAATGTGAAATGCTCTGACATCTTGACTCAAAAGTTTATTTTGATTTTTGTTTGGTTAAGAGTCTCTTCATCTTTCACACAGGGCACACGTTGTTGCTAATGTTTTTTAAATACCTGAACATTTAGGCTGATGATGTTGTAAAAACGAAACCGGTACCTAAGAAATTAAACAATATTTTTATCTCATTAGCCCTTGGGTCATGGGTAAATTCATCAATCTCAAATTGCACAGGATTTAAGTGTGGATATGAAGAAACAAATTGAGAACCCAGCATAAAAAAGATATTTTCGTTTTATATACGGCTAAAAAAATCTGTACTGTTTTCCGATTATCGCTGTTGTAATCTTTCGTAGGTACTGACTGTATCCATAACAGTTTTACGATCCCATGTTATCCGCCCATAACAGGCAGCACCTGATCGCTTTTCTTATTTATATCAAATGTGCGAAATCCTTGATTGTCTCCGTGATGACCTTACCTAGTAAGGAGAGAGATATCGACGATCGAGGTGGGCGCGCTCTATACAGATCGAAGCCATGCGTCATCGTCGTGTGCCACAATCGCGATTCCTTTTTCAAGCGATAATGCGCATCATATTGAAATTTTCATATTTTCCCAAACCGCTACCGGCCAAACGATTACCATTATTAATTGGCAGCTTGAACTAATTTGGAGAACACGCTCGTAAACTTGTTTACTGTGTTCATTTTTTCAACGAGATTTTCTTTTTGGCGATCCCGTTGCCACACGACGCTTGGTTATGCTAATTTGAATTGTATCCTCTTCCTAAATTGGGAAGTTGATGCTGTGGCAGTTACAGGTGCTGATCTTCTGATATTTTTGGATGTGACATGAAGTTTTCGGCTAATTTGGATGGATGAACGATCATGTTTCTTGTGGATAGATTTTTATACGGGGTGATTCAATTTTGAGGCTCACCATGGGGATCTCGCTTATTAGTGGAGATAGAGCCTATGTTTAAATTTGGCAAATTTCGAATTTTTGTGTTGATCAATTATCGGAAAAGAAATTTAAGCTATCATTTTTCCTTATGAAGATATCTGTAAAAAACTGAAATGTTAAGGTATCGTTTTTGATTTTATATTCAAAGCCAACCGTAGCTAGATATTTGAAACAAAAACAATCTACAGCTACTTTTTAACAAAGAATGCAGTGTTTTTTTTTTAATTTGAAATAACATCAAAGATAGCGGCGTAACCATGGCCAACTTTTGCTTTTCTTATGGGCGCCATGTTGAAGTTTGCCATTTTCCCCGCAATTCTCATAATCCTCATGGAAATGTTGAAAATGATCAAAGAGATATTTTGGAAATGGTAAACGTTAGATTACCATAGTTTGCAGTGCTTCAACTAGTGGTTTTTAGATAAATGACGATTCTCGAATTTCTACGCGGGAAGTAGCCTCTAATTTAGAACTGCCGCAAACACGTGTTTCTAGAACAAAGAAATTAAAACTGTACAAACCCCACACAAGTCAAAATTTGCAGTTTATGAAATTATTTGAATTAACAATTTCCAAATCGCTGCATTGGTAATGGTGGAGTGGTGGAATGTCTAGATCCCTCGCTAGATCCCCCGATTTATATCCCCTGGACTATTTTGGAAATATCGAGGATATGCGAGATCGAATAACAAACAAATGCGGTCAACGCTATTCTGAGTAGATTAGTTAGAAGAGCATAACAACATGTCGAAAAGCGGGCACAGTTTTATGCCTTCAAGATAATGGCGACCAATTTGAACATTTACTTAAAAAATAAGTTTTTTGTTGTATAAACTTGCTTCTTTTACAATGTGAATGTTTTTAATCCAAAGCACTCTTGGTCAGTTCGGCGCCGGTGGTCTTTAACCAAGTTCCTGCTGGGTATCTGATAAGCACGACAAACAACGAGAACAAGGAGAACGTTTTTCTTTTATTTTTAAACCATTGTTTTTAAAAATAAGGCCAACATGTTATAAATTACAGAAATGAGAAAAGAGACGACTATCGGAAAATGCCAAAATTCAACATAAGAAAAACAAAAGTTGGTCATGGTTACGCCACCATTTTTGATGTTATTTTAAATTAAAAATTAGCAGTGCATTCCTTGTTAAAAAGTCTGTTTTTGTTTCAAATGTCTAGAGCTACGTTTGGTTTTGAATAAAAAGTTAAAAACGATATCTTAACATTTCAGTTTTTTTGCGGATATCTTCAAAATGAAAAATTATAGCATAAACTTCTTTTCTGATAATTGATCAGCACAAAAATACGAAACTTTGTCAAATTTAAACATAGGCTCTATCTCCACTAATAAGCGAGATCCCTATAGTGAGCCTCGAAATTGAATCACCCCGTATAAAAATCTATCCACAAGAAACATGATCGTTCATCCATCGAAATTAGCCGAAAACTTCAAGTCACATCCAAAAATATCAGAAGATCAGCACCTGTAACGGCCACAGCATCAACTTCCCAATTTAGGAAGACGATACAATTCAAATTAGCATAACCAAGCGTCGTGTGGGAACCGGTATAATAAATAATAGTTTTTTGTCTTCAAATCAAATCAACAAATGCAATTTTAACGGTTTCTATAATTATTACTGTGGAACATTTTTTTTTAATTCTTGCTACTTAAATATGAAAAGAAAAATAAGAAACAAAAAATGTATTATTAGTTTCGGTGAAATACGACATACAACTTATTTATATTTAATATTTAACCTGAGGCCAAGAATTTGTCTGTATCTATTATGCTTGTGTTAGAGAAATTTAAGTTCGTGTATTAATTATTAGTTGCGATCTCTGATTATAGGTCAACAACCTGAGAGGTCTATAATGATGTTTTTTTTTTACTTTAAACGCTGCCACGCGTTTTCTATGTAGTGCCCGGTCACACGAAGTTATTTATGAGGTGTTTTTGCGGTATACGTATTCTCCTATACATGGTGTAAGTAAAGAAGTAAGGAATAATGTAACAATTAATTTGTCACACAAAGGTTTATCATGTTTTATAAGCATAAATCGGAAACTTGATTTAACATGCTGTTATTCCATACTTTATTTAAATTTTGTATTGTAGAATTCTTAATGTGTTTTTCACGATTATAGATAGACTTATTTACAAATGTATCTAATAATGGATACAGGTACCATTTGTGGAAAACTAAGAAATCCCCAACCCTTTGGAAATACAGACGCATGTTTAAATATGTATAGAATATAGATATTTCACAGTTTATCCAATTGCAAGCGATTCCAAAAAGTCAGTTTGTGGTTGTGTGGTTACGTTGGACATTTGGCATTTGATATCAATGCGCCCAATCTTAGAAAAAAGTTACTGAAAACAGTGCTAGAATTTGTTAATTGTAACACCGAAAACAGTGTGGGAATGTGTGCATTGTGAGTGCAAAGTAGAAAAGAAATCTTTTTGCGCCAACTGCTGCGGCGGCCTTATACTATCAGATCAATGAGTATTGTTATACGAGTAAACGGCGCTCGTAAATGTCATTGTTAAGGTCCCTAGAATACTCAACACGCAGTATTATTCTGGTAATAATTTATTGCTGTATTTTTTGTACAACCATAAGTGTCGAAATGAACATATGTGTGTATGTGTCTTGTAAGTTTGTTGTCCAACATGTTTCAAATTGTGTAAAATACTTAAATGATTTAAATTAAAATACATGATTTGTTAACTACAGACAAAAGTAAGTACTGTTTTGAATTTTCATAATGTACCGGTAGCTCACTCTATGAATCAGTGTAGGAACCGTGGTACGAACTAAATACTGCAGCGGTTCGAGGACTTTCACCGTTTACCAGAGTAACGGAAAGTAGTTCGCCAAAGTTTCTTATATATCCGAGAGATGTCGCTGCAAGTATGATAAATATCTATTCTACGTAAGAAGTTTATATATTGCTCTCATATTTTTTTTATTAATTATTAGTTTATTTGATTAATTTAAACGGTAATTAATTCTTGGATATCGACGATTAGCGATCAAAAGCTGTTTTATTGCCACATTTTGTCTTGGATAAACTATATTTCATTGTTTGCATTATAACAAAACCAGTTGACACAAAACAAAAAAAAGTATTGAGAAACTATTATACTATAACATGGGACACTATCGCATTAAAGTGAGAAGTGATCTAATGATGGATATCGATACGCTTGTCAAAACCTATACTAACTTTTATTTGAGATTCAGCAATCACCGCCAAATGCCGACTAGCAGCAAAAATGGGTAAAAACACTCAGCGTTAGTACGAATCAATGTTAAGCTTCGTAAGTTCAAACATAGTTCTAATCAGTGGCGTAGCTACATATTCAGCGCCCTGGAGCAAGAAATATCTCAGCGCCCCCTTGTTTACGGAAGAGGTCTGGCATTTTCGAACATTTAATTTAGTGTATACCACTTTCAATTGCATTTTTTCAATTCCTGATTGAACCAAAAAAGGTTTTATGTTAAAAAACGACTTTATATATACAAAATCCTTGAGGAACTCAGTTTAGGGTTTTATGACAATAAAAAGACAATTAGTCAACAGCTGGCTGTTTTCCATTTCTAACAAATTAAAATAATCCAAATATTCTTAAAATGTGTTCACATGTGCTTGTAAATTTAAAAAACTATACAACAATAAAATTGGAATTAGCGGGTTTGTCGCTTACCGCGGCATTTGTATCTCCGAGATCAATGCCCGATCTGAACCGTAACCCCAGCCGTACTACATTTTTTTACGTAAATACGTAACATGTTTATTATCAATTTCTCAGAAAATTTTATTCTTCATAAAAGCTTCTGGACTCTCTTAAACCTAATATGCAAGTATTAGAATTTAATTATCTCTTTGCATGTACCGGGTGTTACCAAAACTATGAAAAACCCTTAAGAGTAAAGTACCTTTGTACTCAAAGCTATAGCACTAGATCTGACGTATCTGCAAATGATGGTTAGGGACATTGTGTCAAGTTTTTCAAAAAGACTTTTTTAAATTTTTGTCAAAATTATTTGGAAAAAAGCGTTGTAGGCAATTGAAACTTTTACCTAGCATTAAAATTTGGGATTGGCAATTTCTGTCTTTTAAAATAAGTAACATTATGTGTTTCATATTAACAATAAAATACTGAAAACCACTTACATACTTATAACTTTATGAATAAATAGCACACCAATGAAGTAAAATAATAGCAGTAATTTAAAGTGAACAATATACTACAATAGTACACTCAATAAATAAATAAGAAGTGCGCATGCTTAAAAAAACAAATATTTACAGAAGTCAAATGTACATGGAGTTATATATGTATAAACACAACGCACAAATCTATAAATCGAAATTATGATAATTGAGTCAAGATCACAAAACATTTAGGTCGTTTATTTAGAAATTCTGGCCATTTTTTACACAAAAGTTTTGTTATTTCTCTTCGAATTTTGCTCCCCCTCTACTAGTGCGCCTGGAGCAGTTTGCTCCAACTGCTCCCCGTAGCTACGCCCCTGGTTCCAATACATGGCAAAACAAAACCATTGAAGGCAAAACTGCATGGCCAGGACGAGTGATATCTTCCATGGGTGGTCACAACTGCAATGTGAGTACAATCAATAGCCCCAAAATGTCCAGGAAATTGATATTTTTTGACAAAATTAAAACAAGATAAATTCAAAAGCTATAATGTACATAACATACGATATTTTGGTTTTACCCTGCCTACACTGTTTGACTATCCACCTGTTTGTGAAAATTTAATCCACTCACCCCGAAGATACTCAACAATAATCATGCATCTTCTGAAAAAAAAGCTGCAAAATGTACTTTTATTACAAAAAAATATAAATACAAATATCCAAGTATTTGAAAGAGAAAATTAATAACCTCAACCCTCATTCATACTTATTTTAATTGCAAAATGTTTAATGCTGCAACAATACTAGTTTGAATTTCTTAACTTTCATCAACCGCCATATAACCGGCTAAAAAGCGGTTAAATAACCACAATGCAAATACATTTCCATAATACAGAAACAATTCGACAGCGCATGGTGGGTTAGTGGGTTGCTTGTAAGATTTGCCATACTGGTGGATACATATAGTAGACAAGAGGGAAAACATCTAATTTAGCAAGCTGTGGGTCACATATATAAAAATCCCCAAGTTTGGTAATCTTACTAAACTTCGAAAATTTCATACTAACGCGTTTCTGCTGCTAGTCTTGTAGAACAAAAACTTCCATTGTGCTCCGTTTGTTATTGCCCAACCTATTTATCCAACGACAAAATGTGACAAACGTTTTTATTCGGTTACAATATAGAATAGTTCCCACGAACTAAACGATATTGTCTAGTTTTCAGTCTGGAAATACATGGTATGACTAGACAACAATTGTGATTGCGTTCCCATGAAACTCAATTTTAAACTACTTCTCTACTTTTAAATTTCAGTAATCACCTAAGGCCTGAAGTAGTCTATGCCGTTGCTCCCCGTTGCTTAGATAAATTAAAAAGATATTTGATGTACATTTTTTTTTATGGAAATAGTTGAGCTCCAGCTAACTGTATAAATATAATAACTCCCGACCGCAACTTCACCCGATATTTCTCACCTAATGCAGATTTCACGCAAAATTAATATTATCACGCTTTCTAGGTAATCATCCATACCTAAAAGCAAATAATTCCATCATATACATCACACAACAATTATAATAGCAGTAAGTATAAATACTCGCGGATTTCATTTCAACAACGCGACTCAATTTATTCTCAATACCGATCAATACACCTCTGATTACTTCCGCACTTAATTTTGCAAGATCTGGAAGAATTGGCACACCATTGACAAAAGAGTTAATCCTCGATGTGTTGTCACAACTTTCTCAGTTATACGATCGCCTCTATAATGTATAATTGAATGCAATTTGATTGGAATAATTCATAAATCAACGAGCAAGTTTGCGCTAATTCCTTTCCGTTATTTTCCTGTCCCCTCGATTACGCAACATCCAGAAAGTGAAAGTGTCATTTTTCGCTAGACCTGCATCAGTCTTTCCGTGCAAGTACCATACTCTAGCTAGCTCGAACTCTCGCATTGTTCACGGCTGGTTTTTGTGTGTCCACAGCTGCTCATAGGTGTGTAAACGATTCTTTTGTTGTGGATCATAATGGCTGGCATTTGTCTCGGGATGTAGATGGTTAGAATCGATTACTCGTAACGTACGGATTCTGTACGGCGGCATTGTAGTGAGATGTAGTGTCGTAACTTTGTCGTACTATCAACGCGAATGAATGAAAGTGTTTTTCGTGGGCTTCCTATGCGGTGAAGTGGCGACATCTTTGACAGCATCGCTTGTTTGTTCATCACGGTGTGGTGATAATTGAATGTGTTGCGAATTTTGTAAGGCATCGTTGTCGCCGTACCGGAGAGGATTGGGTTGTTTTTATTTGCTTATGCTTAGTTAGCTAATCTTGTTTTACGATTTTTTTAATGTTATCAAATGAAGGGCTTTCTGTAATGAATTGATGTGCTACAAAATATCAAAATGCTGTTACTTTATTTTCGATTGAATGCAAATATGTATATAAATCAATAGTGATGATCAATTCGACATCTAACTATACTTATCGGTAAAATAAATCAGATCTTTCTGAAAGCGTGGATTGTTGTCCTAGTGGTCTTCTTTCATTCCCTAAAAGAAGGGGGCTTCTTATTTTCTTGAAAATCCTTAAAAACCCCTGTTATATGACCTGAAAAACAATTACTGTAACTTTTTCATAATTTAATAAAAAGTCTAGGGGTTGCAGTACAATAATTGAAACTAAATGATGACGCTGGTCAACAACAAAAAAAAATCAATTCTGTAAATAGTGTAAATTTTTTCGTAGAATCTGGATCTAAAAAAGGAAATTCTGAATTGAGAATAGTCATTGAGACAATTACAAGGTGCAAAATAAGACAACAAATGCCAAAACTTTCCTTTTTTTCTCTGAATTAGACACACTTAAAAATATCTACTAATATCTACTACTTCAGGTTCAGATTGTATGGGCAACGCACACCACAATCGGTTGTAACTTCAATTAATTCGATTTTTTTTTTAGTTACATTGGGTCATTTATTATTTTTGTTATAAAAAGAATAATAATTGTAATAATTTGTATTGTCCAAAATTCCATAGAGATCAGCCTTTAAATGATAATAGGAAAAAAATACTTATTAGGGCAGGAAACCAAATTATTACTCTAATCGCTTTCAGTTTTAACAGAAAACTAAAATTATCAACAGAAAACTAAAATAAGTACATAGGCTTTCACGGCCAGAATCATTTAGAAAATTAGAAAAAAACTGTTTCCGGGTTATGCCGTGTGTCAAGATTTGTTAATGCTGACGTTTCGCGAACTATGTTGCTCGCTTCTTCAAAGCTAATTGAATACTGAAGACCTACCAAGAAACTCTCCCTTATATACCTGTATTTACACCTCACTGCGCACATCTGGAGCTACCGCTCCCATGTGCTTTTCCACTTGACCGCGGTAGGATCCATTTCCAGACCCTACTAATGTCAGTACCGTCCTCACGATTGATGTTAGGATGTTTGTAAATTTCGATGGCTTCTCTAATAAGCCTTCGATGATAATTACCAACCCTTGCAACATCTTACCGTCACCGAAAATCATTGTGTGTCCCGACTCGTGGCAGTGTTGAGCAACAGCGGACTGTTGAATCTTGCGTAGCCGGGTGTCTCTACTGTGCTCCTTGACTCGACATTCGATACTTCGTCCTGTCTGTCCTACATAGCATGTTCCACACTCACATGTTATCTTGTATACCCCTTCGTTCTTCAAGATTGCAAGATTCAACAGTCCGCTGTTGCTCAACACTGCCACGAGTCGGGACACACAATGATTTTCGATGACGTGAAGATGTTAGCAAGGGTTGGTAATTATCATCGAAGGCTTATTAGAGAAACCATCAAAATTTACAAACATCCTAACAACATCAATCGCGAGGATGGTACTGACATTAGTAGGGTCTGGAAATCGATCCTAACGCGGTTAAGTGGAAAAGCACATGGGAGCGATAGCTCCAGATGTGCGCAGTGAGGTGTAAATACAGGTATATTTGGGAGAGTTTCTTGGTAGGTCTTCAGTATTCAATTAGCTTTGAAGAAGCGAGCAACATAGTTCGCGAAATTCAGCATTAACAAATCTTGACACACGGCATAACCCGGGAGCAGTTTATTTTCTAAAAGAAAACTAAAACTTTGAAATTTGAATCTGAAATTTTGTATTTATATCATATATATCTAAGATGATGCAAATAAACAAAAACAGTAGTGCGCCTTCTTCATCATTATGTTTCTTAAGTTATAAAGGATGATAAAAACTATTTTAAATCCTATTATACCACTACTGGATTCTTCGTAAAAATGTCTATTGTCGTGTCATTGTTTAGATTATACAATCTACTTCCATTGAGACGTCTAGTTTTTTAGTAAACAATTTCAATTTAAATTATACCTTTAATTTTTTTGTAGATTATAAACTAAAACTGAATGAATTTTCTGGTTATTTACTATCATAGGAATAACAGTGTCTATCAGAAAACAGCCAGGTTATATATCCTAAATTTTGTTATTTTATGAGCTCAACTTATGTTATTCTTAACATTTGATAATCTCAAAAAGCATTGTAAGTTTTTTAATGGCCCATATGTGGGTTAAAACGAATACAAAATAATTAGAATTATTTGAATTTGCTGGTCATCTATCTTGCTACTCAATATTTGGTCGGCACATAGATTTTCTCGCCTGTTTTATAGATTCTTATGCGAGTTCGTTGGCTAATTCCCAATATGGCACGGTTTATGGCTCTTAAGTTGTTCTGAGCCTGTCGGTACTCCATTAGGTCTCATAAGCTTTCCATTTGAGGTTAATAGGAATGCATTGTGCCTTTAAAATGCCACCCAACTCAAGCCTATCTTTCGAGATATGTCAGATGGTTTCCTAATCAGATGATGGTATGACCTTGATGTACATATTTATAATCAACAGAGAGGGCATCACGCTCCTCCTGTATTTGGATGAGCATTATTTTTGCTCTGCAGAATTTCCTATATTAAATGTTTTTCATTTGCACAGGAAAGTTTTCCACGTAATTTATGCAATTAGTGAAAAATCTGGCGGTCGAGAATGTTGATCTGCGCAGTTCATTAGTATAAATTTGCCGCTCAGGGTTCGTTAAAGTTTTATGTGGTAAATGTCAACACAACAAAGGAAATGGTGCTCTAGATAAGCTTCCTTACCGCCACAAATGTAAAAGGGATACACAGATTAATGTGTTGTCTTTTCCGCTTCATTCGATATACCGGGTGACCCAGGCCACACGTGAGCCCGTTAATATTTGTTTATTTATAACGCTGGACGAATGAAATTTTGAGAAGTGCAAGTAGACAAAAAATGCAATTTTTGAGATACTTTTGAGGTTAGTGTGACTTCATCATTAAAATTTTAAGCATTTTTAAAATTGCAATTCAAACAAGAATAATTGCGATGTAAACAACAAGTCAAAGAAGAATCAACAATAACCAGCACTTAATAACGAACAATAATCGTATTAATAATTGAAAATACCTGGCAATAACCTCAAACAATAAGCATACAGAGAACTGTCAAATTCGGATGCTAGCATTCATCCATAGTTCACTACGCTGACCTTGATAATTATTTTTGCTATTTTCCTGCATTAAACGACATTTCCACACTACGATTTTCAGCAAAATATCAAGTATTTGTGTCATCATGGAGGCAGATGGAGTTGCTATACGCTATACATTTAGCAGCGAGAAAATGACCCCTAACATGACACTAAAGTACCCTGACAGTTGGCTGCCTGCCAGGTCCGCATTAACTCTGAAATTGGCCACAAAATTTCAAGAATTGTTATTATTATATTTCAGAAAATTGTTATCTCTGGAATAAAGTACACGGGAAAAATGACTCATTGGCCAAAAATCTATAAATTCACGCTAGAGGGCGCTAGTAATAGAATCTGGATGGGTATGAACTGATGAAAATAGTAAAAAATTATTCAATAAACAAACTAAATCAATGTTGGCCGATAGGTTAATAAATAAACAATTTTTCCGTTGCCTTGGTGATGAAAAATAACGATCAATGTGTTTTTGGGTTCAGAATGTCATTCTGATCGAAAACATAAAAGAAATTATATAGAGTGCCATTAAAAAATTCAATAATTTAACGTCATTTCCGGAAGAACCGGAAATGACTACAGAGGGAGACATTGTATTTGTGATTAACGTGAGCAGTTAAAATCGGCGTTATATAAAAGTAAAAGTGTGAGTCCATATTGAAACATAAATCAGTTGGACCATATTTTCAAATTGCATACTGTAATTTATTAGTACAGGATATCGTCAGTCAGTACCAATAAAATTTAATGGCCTCCTACTTCGCTCTTCAAACATCTGATGCACGTCTAATAGCTAATAGCTTCACTGGCTATCAGATATATGCATATATTGCAAATCTGCATATTAGCGGAAATGTTGGCGGGTCCATATTATTTAGTACGCACTTTATGACTCCCCGTATCACGGATTCAACAAGACTTTCTATGCGAATCTCAGCTACCCAAGAAATTCATACCGGAGATCTTTTAGTCATTGAAAGGAGGTCCGCTAGGTTGCCCAATGTGCTTCCCACTATTGTCCCATGCATGTTCGATTTGGGACATACATATATGGAGTTCTGTTTATATATGCCATCTATGATATGGCATAGAGCGGGCAGTATCTTGCGGAAAACGGGATTGCAAAAAAAGTCCTGCTGCTCGTGTGAAAGAATTCTATATCTAGATAGAAATTAAAGTTTGAACATTGAATATTTAATCTATAAACAATAACGACTCTAAACCCACTTTTAGTTATTTCTAGTCTATAAAACAGCGTCAGAAAAAAACATAATTTGCGATTAGCGACGATATCTGTGTTTACTGATCAATGCTATAAATAATATTTTATGGATGAACATATTTCCGTTGTTATTAAAAGTTTCTCTTATAATACTCTTAATAGTCGAAATACTA
The DNA here is from genome assembly GCA_964023965.1 of Melinopterus prodromus. Lineage (NCBI taxonomy): Eukaryota > Metazoa > Arthropoda > Insecta > Coleoptera > Scarabaeidae > Melinopterus > Melinopterus prodromus. Next base: position 27,713,011 of record OZ030390.1, read on the forward strand.
TTACAAGCCGTCATGAAAGTGGTGTGGTATGGTATTATTTCACTATTTAATGCTATTTCATTTGAACTTAAAATGATATTAACTAAAAATTTTATTGTTGTTAATTATTGTTGTTAAATGCGTTAAAAACACTAATCATAAATCATATTATGTATAATGGTTTGTGATTTAACAGTTAACAAATATTAATTATTATTATTATTATTAACAAGCTGTAGAAACAAAGAATGATGTTGTTTCAAATTCAATTATGTCAACCTGTTAATAAAACACTTTAGAGTTTAGTTTTTATTATGTGACTTGTAATTTTTCCTAATAGAGTAGCGTTTAAGAACATTTTTTTGCAATTTGCGAAAATATATTTTCTGATCGCTGTATTTTTGTGTTTTGTTAGATTTAATTTTGGTTTTCAAGATTTCGACTAAGATATCCTATTTCTAAAAAAGATTTTTGTTTTGCATAGATAGAAAATTTTCTTTAATTCAAATAAATAGGTATGCATCTACTCAAACAAATCTGATGTTTCAGTAGAGGGAACGAAATAATTCTTTGCGGACATCGCCGAATTCTTTGCAGTTGTTCGGCATATTTGTTTGGTAGAAAGAACGTTTGTGTCAAACAGTTTATATTTAAATTTTTAGTTTAGAATTTGTATGTTTTAAGGAACGAAATTTATGTAGTTCAAATAACTATTATTGTGTTTAGTGAACGAATTATGATTTTTTAACTTAACAAAATTGTTAGTTGAGTTAAAGCGCCATATTTTAAAGTTGCAATAAATGGTTCGGTGATTTTTAAAGAAATTATTAATTTATTGATGGAATTAATGTGAACCTTTTATTGACAACAACTTTTCGGGGGGTACATTAGAGCAAAATCTCCATGTGTCATACCTCCTTTTGGGATTGTCGCTCATCCTCGACCGGTGGTTGGTCTTCCTAGACATACCTACATTACGACCCAGTTCTACCTCTCCGAAAATGCGTTTTCAAATAAAAACGTTATTCATTGTTCAAAGTTTATGAAATTTTCAGCGTAACTTCTTAGATAAATAACGAGTTTGACTGGATGAAAATTAATTTTTGGAATGATAAAAATTAATTTTACTTCTTAATCTTTGGCTTTTTTAAAATATAAAACATGTAGCCCAACACTTGATACAAATTTTTTCTATTTAAGTACATTTTTAACGCAAACATTATAATTGCGGTAATAAACCGTAATTGTTAGAAATGTAGTTATTTGCCAATATTACTGCTGCCCGGTGTAGACAGCAGACGTCAGGAGCTTTAAACACCGCCTATAGCTGGTGACTACGGATTGACGTTGGTGGGCGACAGGCGAACCGCTCCCAGCAAAAAAATCATCGAAATGAAATATTTCGTTTCGGAGTTACGATATTTTCCGAGCGGAATCTTTAAGTCAAGGGTATAGGATAGCAAACTGGACGCTGATTTGGAACTTGAACATGCTGCTTTAGATTGTCGAACACACGACCTTTTTAGCAATTTCGCCAGACGCACGACGTGCGGCAGGGTTTAACCTATGTATTATACCGTGTGTTCATTTCAAAAGTATCCACCCTTAATAACTCTTGCCCTGATGCAATTATTGCTTTGAGTGAAAACACGTCGATTTAGATATTGAGCGGGAAGTTCAAAAATGGTACCTAGAGAATTTTAGGTTTCATCCCTTTACCCCCAGCGACCCCACTTTGAAATTTCAAATGGCACCCCCTATCTTGTGATACATCATTCGAAAGGGCACAAAATTATCTATTCAACCATGATAAAAAAAAGTAAATTGATCGATTGGTTCTTAAGATAGACTACACAGAAGATGGAAGGTATGAAATAACTCAACCCTTAATAACTCTGGACCTGATGCGATTATTGCTTAGAGTGGAAACACGTCGATTTAGATATCGACGGGGAAGTTCAAAAATAGTACCTAGAGAATTTTAGGTTTCATCCCTTCACACCCTAGCCACCCCACTTCGAAATTTCAAATAGCACCCCCACCTTGTGATATATTATTTGAAAAGGCATAAAATTCTCTACTCAACCATGCAAAAAAAAATTAAATCGATCGATTGGTTCTTAAGATAGACTACCCAGAAGATAGAAGGTATGAAATCAGTTATTATTAGCGGAACATTACGGATTGATACACTGTTGAATTAAATTACGGTCATAACAAATAAAAAATTAAAATAAATAATAAAATAAGAAATAAGAAATTATTTTATGATATGTTCGAAATGGCCACCATTATTTGCTGGACAAAAATACATTCTGTTTTCGAACTCTTCGCGAACACAAATTATGGTGGCCGGTATTCTAGTCTGTCTTAAGAACCAATCGATCGATTTAATTTTTTGTATCATGGTTGAGTAGAGAATTTTATGCCCTTTCAAATGATGTATCACAAGATACAGGGTGCCGTTTGAAATTTCGAAGTGGAGTGATTGGGGGGAGAAGGGATGCAAACCTAAAATTCTCTAGATACAATTTTTGAACTTCCCCCTCGATATCTTAATCGACGTGTTTCCAGTCAAAGCAATAATCGCATCAGGTCAAGAGTTATTAAGGGTTGAGTTATTTCATACCTTCCATCTTCTGTGTAGTCTATCTTAAGTACCAATCGATCGATTTCACTTTTTTATCATGGTTGAGTAGAGAATTGTGTGCCCTTTCAAATGATGTATCACAAGATAGGGGGTGCTATTTGAAATTTAAACGTGGGGTGGCTGGGTGGCGAAGGGATGAAACCTAAAATTCTCTAGATGCCATTGTTGAACTTCCCCCTCAATATCTAAATCGACGTGTTTTCACTCAAAGCAATAATCGCATCAGGTCAAGAGTTATTAAGGGAATATACTTTGAAATGAACACAACGGTATACTAAACAATATTACCGAATCGTGAGGAGATACTGTACAGCGCCATCTAACAATACAGTTAGACTACACACACGAACAATATATTTATTTGAGCTTACAGCGCCATCTAACAATACACAATACTACACTACACACACGAACAATAGGTATATTTATTAGAATCAAGATGTGATTTCTTAAAAATGTTTTTAAAGCAAAGTGAAATATTACTTTAAAGGAAATAAATCTCTTCATGTATACAAATAGATTTGTTTGAATCCAAATTAGATTTCCTTGGCGAAAGAAAACGTATTTTTAAATCAAAACAAAAATATTACTTTAATGAAAAGTAATTTTCGTTTGTATCCAAATGCTTTTATTTCATTTAAATATTTCCAATAAATTAATCTCTACAAGAAAATAGAATAGAGTATTCAATGAAGTAAATATTTTTTTGCGACAAATAGTATATTTTGTTATATTTTGATACAAAAGAATAAATTCAAAAGAGCATATATCTTAAAAACAAAAAATGGCTTTTCCTATCTGTGTGGTGTACATTACTGGTGAAAAATAAAATTGATTATTATGACAGAAATGATATGATGTGACATATCACATCATATCATATCGACCAAAATAATTTTTTTTATTGTTGTGCTGTTTTGCTAGTTTAGGGAAATGTACCTATATTTAATAATATTGGGAAACACGATACACCTCTAAGAAAAAAATATGTAACGACCGCTATTTTGGCGAACGCAATTTGTTTTAAAGACTGTATTAGTTTTGAAATAATAAAAATTAGATCTTAACTTTTAATCGTTGATGCAATTACATTTTCTGGCAAGTAGTAACTGACCTTTAACAAATTCAATGTTGCCCGTATATCTGATTAAGAAAGGTAAGTTAATTGTGTGTGGCCCTGGTCACCAAGGTCTCCCGATTTATCCCCAATAAAAACCGAATGTGATTTAATAAATCCGAACGTTACGGATGTTTTCGTGTTAATTTAGTGTACTTGCTTCAAAACCTGTATTTATTACCGACCATAGAATAAAACACTAAAAATGTGTATGTATACCTCCAACTTTATTTAGCAACTTACTACTTGAGCAATAACTTAATAGATAACTTGTAACACTCAACCAATGTCTGTATCCTCCTTACATTTAAACGGCGATCCTTGCATCAGTGCTAAAGAAAGCGAGGTTTCATATAGCTTTGAGTCTATAATGGTTTAAAGATGCAAATATACAGATAGACCCATATAGTACATGTCTACAGTTTATCGTAATAGCGTGCACAGTTATGGAGTGTGCAAAAACTAAAAAAAACTCCTTTTATTAGATTGGTACAGAGTGTGGTCACCGAGTGTACTTGGTTATTATTATGTTGCTTTTTCAAGAACCTTACGTCATAATTAGATGCTGCATACCAAATAATCAATGCATTGCTAAAATGTGTATCTCTGTATTTATTTTCATATAGAACCGGGTATGTTGACATTTCCTTAGTGAAGATATCCACAAAAAGTATTCAATTGCGTGATGAGGTTATACAACTCTCGAGGATTGCCTAACACTCGTCTAATATCTCCGGTTGCGAAACAACCCAAACTCCCCGGCGACATCGGCATTAAATAGTTATTAGTGTCTTTGTTCCAACGTATTTCTTTGCCAGCAAGAGTTTGCGATATACGGACTTATCTGTGCGAAAGGGGAATTTACGAGTTTAGTGGTGCAAAGGGGGTGTATATTCCGGGAAAACGGGTAAATTATTGAGAGGCCCTGGAACATGTCGACGATACCGCGCGGGCTTATAGAAAAGAAACGCATTCCCGTTCCTAGACTTGGTGATTTGTGGTGCTCCTGTGTACGAGGCATGGAATCTCCGGTCTCCATTATACCGCAGCTGGATTCCGTGGAGTCCATATCTAGCCTGGATATGGTATGTTGAATTCTGTCGTCTTGTTACAGTAGTGTCTAAACATTTAGACTGTTATATTAGGGCAACATATGTACTCATGCACATTTTCGTTTGGAATATTCGCTTAATGTTGGCATTTTTGTAAATTGAATTAAAAATAGCTGCGCATCACTTTCTTGGTGTCATCAGAAAACTAATACGAACTGACTATATTAAAACTCAGGACCTGGAACGACACCCATAATCGTGCATTGATTCTGTCACAATACCGGGTGACCCACGGCATAGGTGTTCGTACTCCCGTTTATTTTCGTTGTTTATAAAGCTGGACGAATGAAATTTGGGTATGTGTTAATAGACAAAAAATGGCATTCTTTGAGATACTCTTGAGGTTAATATGACTTCCGGTTTTTCCGGAAATGACGTCATCATTGAAATTTTAAATGGCACCCTATATTCTTTGTGTGATATTTTCAATCAAGATGACATTCTGAATACAAAAACATATCGATCGTCAGTTTTTATTACCCAAGGCAACGCAAAAATAACTTTTTTGTGTACTAATCTAGGTGGCTAGGAATAATTGGTCAAAATTGTCGAAAATTGTCAACTAAATCAATTTTGCCCGACATTGCATTACTGGCGCCCTCTAGCGTAATTGAATTGGTTTTTGGCCAGTGAGTCATTTTTTTCACGGGTCCCCGATGACAACACCCTGATTATTCGATAGAAAGCATCTTTCCGATTACAATGATACCAAATACTTGATATGTTATTGACATTCTTAGCGTACAAATGTTGTTAGAAGCAAGGAAATCGAACAAAAAAGAAATTTTTCTAAAAAAATGGACTACTCGAAGGAAGTACTCTGCTTATGCGAGGAAAAACAATTTCCGACACAACGATACGAAATTCTTGATATTTGGCTGATAATGGTAGCGTGAAAATGACGAAAAGGACTTGTACGCTGACTTTGATCATTAGGTCAATATTTGTTTTCGATTTCCTTTCTTCTAACAACATTTGTACGCTAAGAATTTCAATAAAATATCAAGTATGTGGTATCATTGTATTCGGAAAGATGTTTTTTATCGAATCATCAGGGTGTGGCCATTGGGTACCCGTGAAAAAAATGACTCACTGGCCAAAAACAAAATAAATCACGCTAGAGGGCGCCAGTAATACAATGTCGATCTAAATCGATTTAGTTAGTGTTTATTTGACAATTTTCGATTATTTTTACCAATTCCTAGCCACCTAGATTAATACACAAAAAGTTATTTTGCGTTGCCTTGGTGATAAAAATTGACGAGCGATATGTTTTTGTGTTCAGAATGACATTCTGATTGAAAATATCACATAAAGAATATAGAGTGATATTTGAAATATCAATGATGACGTAATTTCCGGAAAAACCAATGTCATTTTTTGTCTATTAACACTTTCTTAAATTTCACTCGTCCAGCTTTATAAACAACAAAAATAAATGGGAGTACCTATGGCGTGGGTTAGGTACCCGGTATAATAGGTCTGCCAGCGACACGTTAACGTATTTCAGACTAATATTCAATTTTACGTGCTTTAAAAGCCGTGTATGGGTTTATTCGCTGTCAAAACTATACTAATAATTATAGTAAATGTACATTTGACATTAATATTTTAGGTTCGGTGCATGCAAAGTCATGTCTACTGTATTGGCTCCAAAACTAATGTTTTTAATTTTTAATGCAAAATTGTATGCTGGACAATTTTGTTGTGTTTAATTTCATGGTGACTCGGAATTTCTCTTCGATTTAAATGCATATTATACTTTCTGAAATATTTTGGAAACTCCGTTTAACTTACAGAGAAAGATTTTACACACAGACACATTTTAACTACAAAATTCTTAAATAAATCTTTATTTAAATTGCAAGGTGCAAGTTCTCTTCATATTACTGAATATACCGTCACAATACCATTGTTTGGTCTTAATCGTTTAGTTTTATAAAATGACTTTTTTATTGCAATTCAAGCACCACTGTACTCAAACTGAGGGTGGACATGGAAAGAAATAATGTTTTGTATTTACTAACGTCAATAAGATTTATTAATTCTATTTAATTTATAAATTTAACAAAAGTTCATAAAATGTATTTTTTATGAGCATGTTCTTCATACATTAATTTTCGAAATTATTAACCGTCATTTAATTTCCGAGTTAGAAACTTTTTGCGTTGATAGTATTCTTCTGATGGTGCCAACATAGATTTCTTCGTCGATGTTATCTGACGTTTTAGGACAATTAATGTAATTTGACACGGACAGATCTGTTTGATTTCATTTTACGTCTTTTTGCGTCTTCAATTGCCTATAATGAATCCGTTTGAATCCGGCTAAAATAAATCGTGCATTTATTGGGCTGATTGATGTAAATAAAAATGCAATAATTGATATAAGTGAACTAAACAGAAAACATGAAATCTCGCGAAAAAAGTTTTCAATTTCAGGATTTTGTGATATTGAAGCTGTGATGCAACAATACATATTATGGCACAGCGCGCGTCGCGTCGCCAGTGCGATTTCGACCTTAAAATAACACTAACTACTTATTATATTTTGAAAAACTATTTTACACTACGCTACTTTCGCCTTTTTTCTAAACTTCTTTTTAGTAATTACAAAAATGTTCTAAATAATAGTATAGTAGTAATAGTTTTTATACACTTTTTGTTCCGTTCTTTTCCTCTCAAAATAACGTTTATGTTCTAAAAATATTAATTAAAACGTGTATAATTAATACGTAGTGCGAAAAAATTAGCATTCTTTGTCACATTATACGATTATAAAATATGTAATGTCCCGAAAAAGCGTCAGTAATTTGCACAATTAAAATATTTATTATCAGCACATTGACTTACGGTGCATACGACATGCCTGGTCTTTACATTAACACCGCGTAATATACAAATTAAGAACGCGTAACAGTTCTTTTAAAATCTATCCTTCACCGTTATCCGATACAAATTTTCATAACGCATGTGGAATTTACAACGAAGACATTACCTATTAATTGCGACAGCTGTTGTGGCTGCCCGCAAAAAGGTCCCGGCTAACCTATTCTAATTAGAAACTTACACCAATTATGTATATACGTACGAATTTGGCCTTCTTTTCACACTTTGATTATCTCCCACATTGTTTGCTATAGAATGTATACCGCAAATATTTGCTACGGTAATCTAATTTAGGGAGAAATGTTAATATATTTTACAGTATTTGTTAAACAATTTAGTTTTCCTTAAAATTAGTTTGGTCAATACCACATATTTCGGGAATCTGAATCGAACACATCTGCAGATGTTCAAGTATGTAGTAATAAATCCGTGAATTATCGGTACTAATTATGGTACCAATATTGTTGACGTGGAGACAATACGAATTGTATTAGAAAACGCACATAAACCTCATTAACTAACAACCAAGTAATCATGTCCCCTTTGCTTGGATTGCATGAGTCCTCAATCTCTTACAAATAATAAATTTATTCTCATCGACATATGGCGAGATTAAGCTGAAATTACCGAGTTGAATGCAGTACAATAGAAGAGATTTTGTATAAACAGCACTTAAGAGATAATTATGACCAAATAATTATTACCTGTATGCCTGATCTGCAAGGTTGTATGCAAGGTGAAATGGAACTGACCTATTTTGTTGGCGTGTGTTAATGGCTTTGGGATCATAAGATTAAAGACCGCTTGCGCCTTATTTGGAGTCACCTTTTCATAAAATATGGCTGTATAATAATTGCAACTTGTAATTACAATTAAGCTGAGGTGTTGGATATTTGAGATTGATAGTAGAAGGACAGCATTAATCAATATGGACTTATATTACGGACAAATTAAGACACTGAACCTTTTAAATGCTGTATGTACAGCGGTGGAAATAAGAAATTATAATCATTTTCTGCAACATTATTGTTGTAGGGTGTAATCTAAGTTTATAACGTATTTTGAAATTTGATAAACAAGTCAAAGCAAACTTTTAAAAAGGTCAAAAGAAGAAAAGTATTCTTTACAAAACTGGCATACCGGATACCCATAACAACTTTGTTTTTTTTACTCTTATGTATTCACCATTTAAAGACATTTAAGTAATCTATTCTTTTCTAAAAGACTTATTTTTTTTTAACTTTCCCATCCTTTTATGAAATAAGTACATATCGACATAAATTTACATGCTGCATAAGGTGTTTCGAAGTTCAAAATTTCCAGTTGATATAAAGTTGTTCCAATAGACGCACATATACCCCAAAAAAATTCCCAATTAAAAAACAATTTAGGTCAAACCTAAAGATGATAACTTTCCTTAAAAATCCAAAACTTTTCATATTTGTTTTAATGAAATATTAAGGGATTTTTCTTTTTCTAAGCTCACGGTATGCACATAATAAAATATTTAAGGATAAATAAACTTTTATCAACATTTAAGCACATTTTTTAACTATATGAAATGGGCATTTTTCTAAAAGTTCTATCAAATCTAAATAAACTGCAGCCGATCTAAATGTTGCTAGAGTAATATATTTTTGTATACGTTAATTTCCACTTTATTGTTAAATGTTTTCTACTTGTAAAAAAATCACTTAACCATTCATTAATTTTTTTTTGTTTTTTAAGAAAATTATAAACTTTGGCCTCCTGCGGGAAACCTACATATTTTTCAATTGGGCCTTTTTTTGGTGGTATATGTGGGTCCATAGGGACAACTTTTTATCAACTAAAAATATTGAATTATCCCCCTGCTTGGGATAAAAACTATAAAAAGTAACATTTAAAATACACCCGCATCAAGTATCGCTAGATTTTTTTAGAGCATGATTTTTTTTTTAAATCTCTCAAAATGGTGTTTGTAGCCACAAGTTACATATACCTTGATTTTAAACAAATTCAAGAAATTGTCGAGATAGATGAGATTTTGTATATTAACATTTTTCATAGAATTTTAAAATTCTTTTGAATATGGGAAAGCAATAAATTTTACGAAATGTTAGTCAAAGAGAACATGTCTCTGTCATAATTGGTTCCGACTACCCAATTTTCAAACTAAATTGCGACACAAACACGGATCGTCGGATCATTTCTCTCGTGACTAAAATACACACAATATAATGCAAAAAAGATTATATGTAATTATTTTAATTGAAATCCCAAAGAAACCCGAGTTGCTTATTTATTATAAATATGGTAACTTACATTTTACAACACATTATTGAAAATAATAATGATATGTTAATAACTTTCGAGAATGCCACAAACAATAGCATTATTAAAAATTAAATTATATAAATTAATAACTATATCAAAATAACAAATTATTGTATGTATTGCTGTAAAATATGTAACAAATGTGACTACATTTGAATAAAAATTAGTATCCTAGCAAAATTTCTAAAGTATAATAAAAATAATAATGAATAGAAGAGTTAGATTCGTGTGCTCACCTGAAAAATTGCACCCTGATGTCAACCGTATAGTATTATTTGTTACCAAAACCCTGCAAACTAAATTTAAAACTCTTGATCAAAACTTGTTCAATGTAGGTACGTATAGTAAATTGATCTAATACTAATTTCTTTAAAATTTCCAAATCGGCGCCTGTGAAGGATCGCACAAGGCCGTTTACTATCGACAGTAATTAAAATTGATTAACACATTCGATGAGGAATGGTCCTATCATACTGCAGCTGTTCCAGTACATATTTCTTACCAAACAGTCGGAGGTCAAGAGGTTTTTCATTAATTACCTTTAAATTTTTTGATCTTCAATATCGGCTGTTCTGGTTGTAAACGTATTCACTTGCATTACAATGCTTATTTAAGCTTTATTGTTTGGGATTAAATTTCCATTATTGCAAAATTATTCCAAAATTGTTTTTCCATTATTGTAACATTAACATTATCGCCATAAAAGAAAACACCAAAAAGAGCAAACATATGCGAAAAATTAGCCGAACCGTCTAAACTAATTAAAATGGGTTAGTGTTCTTATTTACTAAATTAAAACTATCCTACCGTGTTAGTGTGACAATGATATACAAAGAAACTTGTTTTTTTTTCTTACTTTTTCGAGGAAACATAATATTACGTTCCACTTGCCGTCGCCGTTACATTATTTATTTCCCTTTCCTTCCGCTATTTTTCGGCAAATTGCTACCTTCCGCCGCGGCGTGTGTTTTTAAATTACCGCTAATGCACAGGTGCCATTTAAGATCGCCCGGTGGCCACAATAATGGCCATCTATCGCCATTATACAATGAAATGCGCATCTCATTGAATTATTAACATGGAACGTAAGTAGTGCGTGATCTTAATTTCTTCTTCTTTGCTGCCATTACCGACAGGCCGATGATGTCGTTTTTCTCGCTGCCTTATGGCGCTCAGGATAATTTTATGCGTTTTGATTAATAGGTACCGGTCGATCATAGAAATCAACACGCGGGACGGGCAAATTTGTGCCACGTGACTACGTTCCCGACGGGTTTATTACTCTTCACCGGAAAATTGTGCTCTTGCACATTGTAATTTGTCCATTACGCTTAATTGAAAATGGTAATCTCCGTATTTTAAAAAATAGCAACCAAGTATTCCGTGCAGGCAATGAAGAAGAGTGCAGAAAGTATGGTGATATATTTGTCTTCAGGGGTATGACACAATAAAATAAAACAATTATTGAGCAATATGATCAACAAAATTCGAAACGTCAACCAAAACATACGTTATATACACAGAAGTTTAGTGTATGCAACGATTGCATCTTCAGCAATTTGTAGTAGGTAGATATTACCAATATAAACTTTCAGAGTTTTACACGATTTGAAAATTTGCCTGATATCCCTGTCTGCATTCTAAAATCCGAGCTACTCAAACAACGCCAAACTTGTAAAGCAAACACGTAATGTTCAAATTGATGCGTTAAAATCGATTTCGGCCACGATTTAACGCATTAACTGGTCAATCAGAAGGGCGGCAGGTGATGACGCGGTTTTTTAGGAATGTCTTACGCTTGTCTCTATATATTTTTAAATTATTGAAACTGATTTTGAAAAGAGATATTTATAAAAGACTACGCTGGTCATGTTATAGGTACTCGAGCCATAGCTGGGAGAACATGGGACGTCCCAGCTATGGCTCGAGTATACTCTAATAAATCTTGGGTGCGATTTAAGTGTGCATTATTTAAATAGATAAGTGCATTAAAATAGATACTTTGTGCATTAAAAAAAAGAAATAATGTGCTTTAAATAAATATGAATATGTTACATATTTTTTTTTATAATGGGCAATATTTAATTCATTTTGTGCCCTAGAATGGCTGACTTGTGCATTAAAATAATACATACTGAGCATTAAATAATATGAATATGTTGCATACAAAATTTAATAATGAGCAATATTTAATTCATATTGTCCCTTGAATGGCTGACTTGTGCATTAAAATAATACATACTGAATAAATATCAATGTTACATAAAAAATATTATAATGAGGAATATTTTCGTCTGTCATGTTTCCCTAAAATTGGTAAAATTAACTTAAATTATTAGTTACACAATCAGGAGAAAAAACATCGAAACTAACTTTGTTTTTGTATTACTAAATTTAACGTGTACATACCTATATAGCCATATTAAATATAATATTTTTATTTGTAGGTTCTATCTCTATTGTCGGATTAATAAAATGAAACATGGATAACCCGGGGTGTTATGAACATAAACCGAAATAACCCGGCTCATTTGCAAAATCGTTGAAAACATGCTAAGAGTAAACATCCATTTTACAAGAAATCCCAACCAATCTTTATCGTCACTTAGAAACGAAATTTTTTCTATTCGAAAACAAACGTTTTCATTAGTTGTTTATTGTAAAAATATTACATTGTTTTTGGGTTGTTGATGTATGTTTTGTATGTATAAAAACCCCGCACACGTGTTATGTATGTTTCATTTTATAAAACAAATAATTATTAGATAGCAAGTTAAAATTGTACACGGAATAACCGTATTTGAAGCGAAACATACGGCGGAATGGTACTTATCTACTGAAATACAGCGGAAAAGGTACTACTATTAAACAATGTTGCTTATCGTAGGAACCAAAAGGATAAAAAATAGCCAGCATGGCATTGTCGGTAGCAGGATATTGCATCTAAAACGCCTCGTCTTGCTTTTGTACTCCTTTCAAAATCTGGATCATTTGCAACAATTTGATCCACAGTTTCGTTTATAGTTATCAAACTTATGCTAAGGAAACCTGCAGCAAGTTCTTTGGGTTCTTCGCTTTCAGAATCACTATTTTCACAGTCTGCTTCAATTCCTTGTTCGGCAAGTTCTTGATGGTCGTCGTTAGTAAGGCTCTCACCAGAAACCTGCAGTAACTCCTCAACATCATGTTCTTCTATGTCTTCTAGTCCTGCTGAATTCATTAGGTTGACAATTTGGTCAACGATAGGCTCTTCTCGTTCAGAATCCTGGGATACCTCCGGCCATATCTTCTTCCACACTCCATTCATACATTTTTCAGTAACTTCTTGCCAAGCGATGTCGATATTGCCAATGGCATCCATGACGTTAAATTTTTTCCAAAATTGCACTATTGATTCTTTGTTTTCGCCGTCTGTTTTGTCATTAAGTTGTTGAAATGTGCGACGTAGATAATATGCCTTAAAATTTGATATGACCCTGATCCATCGGTTGAATTAACGACGTTGTGTTGGGTGGTAGGAAAACGACTTCAACCGGAATGCAAGTGTTTAAATCTGCCAAGTTGGGGGGATGGCTTGGAGCATTGTCCATCAGTACTAGAGCCTTCGGTTCATTTTTTTAAATTTCACAGTAACGTTTTACGGATGGACAAAAATATGTGGTAAACCAATTTTGAAAAATCTCTCTTGTAATCCAAGATTTCTTATTAAATTCCCAAATCACAGGTAATCTAGATTTTAAAATACCTTTCATGGCTCTTGGTGTTTTGAAATGATACACCAGCAATGGTTTTAATTTAAAATCACCTTTGGCGTTACCACCCAGAAGAAGTGTGAAACGGTCTTTTGCTGCTTTGAATCCCGGCGCCGCTTTTGTTCGCGCGATATAAATGTCCGCTTTGGCATTCTCTTCCAGATAAGTCCCGTCTCGTCAACATTAAAAACTAGTTCCGGAGGGTAATCTCATTTTTCAATAATGGCTTTTAAAGTTGCTGGAAAAGCTGTAGCAGCAGCAGCACCTGCACTGGCTGCTTCTCCGGTGGTTCGAATGTTGTGAAGGTTGCTTCTTTTTTAAATTTATCAAACCAACCCCTGCTAGCTGCGAAATTCTCGGTCGTATCACCTCTTTGAGATTGAATGTGATTAAAAATACTTAAGGCTTTATGTATAATTATTAACTGACTTAATGGCATGTTGCGTTCGATTTCATCATCAATCCAAATGCAAAGACGTTTCTCCATTTCCTCGAAAATATTGCTTCTGGAACGGGTTATCTTTGTTGCCGACGACGTTGTTGTTGTGGTTGCCGACAACTTAATTTTCTCCTTATTTTTTAAAATGGTTCGTATAGTAGAGGTAGACAAATTTAAAGCGGATCCAATATCGACTTGACGTTCACCGTTTTCCAAACGCCTTAACACCTGCATTTTAATGTCGAGAGAAATGCTTTTTCGTGTCGTTTTAATTTTATCATCACTCATTATGAACAAATACAATGTTTATAGATTTTCTTACACAATAATGTTCTACGTAGCACTCCAAATCGTATTGATTGCAAAGACACTGGTTCACAGTACACGATGCACGGCAGTAAATTGAGTAAACACACCAACGAAATATAGATTTAGGGGAAGTACAGCGCTACGACCGACGAATTGCAACGAAATTTTTAGGCTTCGAGCAGACCGCGTTATATCGAATCAGCGTTAATCGAGGAAGCGTTAAACGAGGTCTTGTATTATGTGAAGATCAAACCTACATCGTAGATATGAACGCTTTTAATTACTGCTGCGAGATTGTATATGTCCAATAAATGGTTTATTTAATATCAGCATACACGTAGGAAGCTATAGTACCTACATTGAAAGTGTTGAGTTAGTTTATGTAACGTATAACGTTTCGGTAACATTTTGGACCGAATTCTGCTCGTTTCAATACCGTATTCGTTTTTGTCCGTCGCTTTCGACTTCGACTTAGTTCTGGTTGTGTGCAACTTATTTGTATTACCTCCGTCACATGTAATTTTACTAAGTATAATTTATTCTAATAAATTGTTACACCGAAATTAGAATTTGGTTTCAATTATAAGCCAGTGGTACTACGTAGAAACTGCTACTAAATGCTAACCGTTATAACAATTCTTTAGTAAGTGCTTTTTCTTTGAAGTGACTAATCAGTTACCGCCAAACACGTCTATTCAGAATATTATACTTATGAAACCACTGTTTTAAAGTTACTTTTTAGGTTAAGTTTCATGTATTTATCACTGTAGGGTTAAGTGTTGCCCCAAGCTCCATTATGATCATAGTTGCGACCTCGCTGATTATTTATTAAAACTTGTTGGCTAAAGTAGAGTAACATTATTCACAATTAGATTTAGTCATGATTTTATTCCATCCTTACGAAGTTGACAGTTACTACAGTACTGCCACGTGGTGCCCGCAAAATACCCTAGATTCTAATTTAGCGCAATATAGTAACCACAATTTCTAAATTTATATAAAATTAATGACGCAAAGTAGAAAAAATAGTATATTACACACGTTTATAAGAGGTATTGGCGTACTCGTTCCATTTGGGCACGACGAGCGTAGCGAGGAGCACAATAACTCGTGCGCTAATTTGACGTCTTATAAAACTTGAATTATAATATAATATTAATAAAAACATAATGAACGACTTGGCAACTTGTTGATTTGACAATGGCAACCGAATCAATTGCGTCGTTTCGACGTTGGAAACAATGACAGCTTGGAAATTTTACACCACAAAGATAATTTGTCTATATAAATTATATTTTCCAATTATATTTTCCATACTGATATAATAGAACTTTTAGTTTTGTTAAGCTGTTTCCATTCACAGTGCACTATTGAACAAAAGTTTCGCCACAAGAATTTTAACCAAACGGACTTTTTAATTGAAGACCATTATGCCAGTATATACGGCTTGCGTTTTCAGTAATTGATTTCGTTTATCAAGATTCCATAGAATTATTAACTTTAACAAAGCGTATTAATTATGTTTACATTTCGATGTGATCGTAATACATCGCTTTCTGCTCATGTATGCCTATCGCCCATAGCGTGCCTAATGGCTGCCGCACGATCGTACACTCCACAACTCCATCAAACCCCTCAGTTTACTTTTTATTTCTGAATTGCTTCCGAACGTCCGTCGACTACGCACGTCGAATACGTCGAACTGGATGCAGCAGAGAGAAGAGAACTTTCGAAAAATTATCTCCAGTCCGCAGAGAAAAGAGTCTCACAGGACGGTCTTGGTGGGGCCACCGTAACAGCTGAAGAAGTAGGTTGGCGCTTACCGTCTTGTCGCACGCGAACCGTATCTTGCCATAGTACCTCGCGCACGCCGACCGGCGTTACCGTCCGCGCATACTTGTGCATATATTCTAATAAATGTGTTGTGACGACAATGGGTGACATGCTCCTCAAACACAGACCCCCTCGGGTTCAGCACTGGCAGAGCACCGAGATGCTAGCGAGAAAGCCATGGCCGCAGGTGGTGCATCATCCGAGGAATGCCCAAATCCATAGACCGGCGTTCAATTTTCGACCACCGGAACCTACCACTTGGAGGGACACGTCCTCGTATGCGTACGCGAATGTTGGCTACAGCCCCGGGTCGTTATACCAGACGAATGGGAAGAAACGCGACCATTACTATTTGGCGCCCTATTTTCGTAATGCTATGCCGCCCCCTCCCAACCCCAACAGACTATTGATGATAGATCCCAGGCGAAGAACCAATGTGAGGAAGCCCGAGTTAGCTCCATGTCAGTGTAGATCTAGATCCATGGAGGACGTGAGGACTGAAGTGGTTGAAGTTGGTAGGGAATGGGAGGAGGATTACAATGGGAACTTGATGAAGAAGAAGGTAAACGCTAAGGCTACGAACAGGAGGTCCATGGAGAATCTGCTGGTGGATACTACTTATCCAACGGGGAAACGCAACGGGAGCTACCAGGTTAGAGTTGTTTGACGAAATTGATTTCAACCAATTGCTATTTTCTATTATCTACTCAATTACTCTGACCTGATTGTTACACCGCATTACTTCTTTTTTTTTTCATCTAATTCAAATACATTTAACCAATTTGGAGGTAATGATTTGGATCGCCGTCGGATAATTCAATCATATTCCGGGTGAAATATAATTGCGTGAAACGTTTTGTTATTCAATTGGCCTAACAGCCGTTTCATAGACGGGAATATTATACAGCGAGGCACAGTTTTATACAAGCTGTATCAAAAAAAAAAACGGAACAAGCCATTACGTTGTTGTTAGTTATCCGAATTGTATGAATTAGGTAAATAATTATTTTATTGTATAAAATAGTGGAAGTAGCATGCCACTAGCAAATGCATTTTTAACATTTTTTTTAAGTTAATATTGTCTTAAAAAAGGCTTGGGACCACCTCTTGAACATTTTCTCATTAAGGTCATACATACAATTTGAATATTTTTGAATCCTGGAAAAATCGTATACATCGCGGAGGAAAAATATTGACATTGACATTCATTCTACTTCCAGTAATTTAACTATAAAATAACTATACTTCATGATTCACATCAGATCGGATGATTATGAAAGGCTTTGTTACATTCCCTATACCTAACATGTGTTACTTTTGAGATATTAATTTATTTCATTAAAAAATTACAGCTGCACGGTTACTTTTAATTACTTATAAATTATCCCCTGTGACCCCTGGACAAAAGTTGTCCGGCAAAATTGTTGTGTAGGTAAAATATTATCGATACATCGCATCGGTAGAATTCTTCTAAAAGTTATACAGGTTCAAATTATAAGATCAAAGTTGAATTCGAGAAAAGTACTAAAAGTCGATATTTTCAAATGGCAACCCTAATATATGAATACATTTATCAATTCTATGGAAAATTTTATATCAATTTTGTGTATACTGTCCTATAGCTAAAATGTACTTGTACCTACTGAAATCGATTTTTAAACATCACAGTAGAAATAGCAAACATTGCCAAATGTAGATTGCGTTTGACAACAACTGAACTATTTGAAATAAACAGACCTTTATTAAACAAGTTTTTTAAGGTAATTTTTCATTATAATTAATTTAGTGTTTATAAAAATATAAGCCTAAAATAAAACAATAACAAAAGTAAAACAAAATCGTAAAGTAATTACAAAAAACTCTTAATTCTATTTCAGTAACTGTTCAAAAACGTTGCCGTTTTTCGTTAAACATGCTTCAATTCTTTTTAACATATTGTTGCTGGCGTCCCTGATAGTTAGCACATACCCCATTGAAAGCAACTCGGACTCTATCTTTCATGTTCTCCTTATCAGTTATTGGATCATCTATAATTGGGTGGTTTCAAATGGACGATGCTCCAGCGCACACAACTGTAACAGTAAGAGGCTTGCTTAACGAGATATTCGACGGTCTGTGGATTGCGCTTAATGGTCCATATAAATATCCACCACGTTCACCCGACTTGACGCCAATGGATATTTTCATTTGGGGATCTATTAAAGACGCAGTTTATGAGGACCCAATAATTGATAAGGAGAACATGAAAGATTGAGTTGGAGCTGCTTTCAATGGGTTATGTGGTAACTCAATCAGGAACGCCACCAACAATAGTATGCTAAAAAGAATTGAAGCATGATTAGAGGCAAACGGCAACGTTTTTGAACAGTTACTGAAATAGTTATTGATTAATAATTATTGTAAGTTTATAATTTTATAAATACTAGATCAATTATAATGAAAAATTACCGACAAGCAATTTGTTTAAAA
This sequence comes from Melinopterus prodromus, assembly GCA_964023965.1. Classification (NCBI taxonomy): domain Eukaryota; kingdom Metazoa; phylum Arthropoda; class Insecta; order Coleoptera; family Scarabaeidae; genus Melinopterus; species Melinopterus prodromus. Next base: position 27,731,875 of record OZ030390.1, read on the forward strand.
TAATGTTATGTTTATTCCAAATTCTTTAGTTTGCTATTTCTACTGTGATGTTTAAAAATCGATTTCAGTAGGTACAAGTACATTTTAGGTATAGGACATTATACACAAAGTTGATCTAAAATTAGAATTGAGAAATATATTCAAATATTAGGGTTGCCATTTGAAAAATCGACTTTTAGTACTTTTCTCAAATTCAACTTTGATCTTATAATTTGAATACTCTGTATAACTTTTATAAGAACTCTACACATGTGTCGATATTATCTTACCTTCACAACAATTTTGCCGGACAACTTTTTTCCAGCGGTCACAGGGGATAATTTATAAATAATTGAAAGCAACCGTGCAGCTGTCCTTTTTGTAATGGAAAAATTAAATATCTCAAAAATGTTAGGTAGGTATAGGGAATGTAACACAAAAACGATATAAAATTTAACAAAGATTTCAAAAATGCTATAAAATACAGGGTGCTCCATTTGAAATGTAAAAGTTGACATCATTTCCGGTGTAACCGGAAGTAACCGAACACTCAAAGTATTTTAGTTGAGACGATCGTGTCCAACAATATAAGTCCACAAATTTTCAATCTCTCATTTAATATGGTTCACAATATACTTCTAAAGGCAGCTCGTCGTGGGAGACCCTGTATACAGGCTGTCTCACTTCCTTTCCCCGTCCTAGAGAGTTATTCTGAAGAAAGTAAAATGTCATTCTGAATAAAACCTTTTATATGAACTGTTATTTCAAACCCTTAAAACCTTACAGCCATTTGCAATATTACAAAATAAAGAAAAATTAAAAATAAAATACTAATGTAAACAAAATGCAAAAACAAACGATAGAACACAAGCAATACCCATAACAACAACAAAAGTAAATAAATTTAGATACAAAATAAAAAAAAAATAAATTTTGTGAAAAAAATCTGAGCCGATTAAAATACAGTTTTGGTAACATTTGATGACGTCAGTGGATAAAGGTGTCATGTTACAAAATCAAACTTTAAAGTAAATTGAAGTATTTTGCAGTTTTGTTCCGTTTCAATCCAACTAAGCAATTATATGTTTGAAATAGTTCGAGGCTATCAAAGATTATATAATTGATTGTTAGATGGATTGAAACTCAATAAAGTTGCTTAAGAAAAGTTATACTTTATTTCCAAGTTTGGTGTTGTAACACAACACCTTCATCCACTCACGTCTTCATTTAACTGTAACTTCTAAGGAATATAAAAACAAATAACAAATGACCATTTTGTGTTTTTAGAGAACCCCGATCAAAGGTGTGGAACGAATTTCAGATTTTGATTCCAAGACAAAAATAAATCTACCTTAGACCCCATAGAAATGAAACCTGTTTACGCAAGTCCCTATGCATATCCAGACACACACACATATAATTAATTATAATTATTATTATTATTTATAATCAATTAGGTAATTCTCAATCTTAATTACCACAATTAAACTGTCTTTTTATACTTCCTTCAATTTTAAATATGATTTTCAGTTAGATTCTTATCTGGCGGCATGTGTTGAGCCGTGTGCCATCCATGTACACAATTGCTACTGCAACTGTTTCTCTAAAGCAACCACAATTATTAAATTATTGACTCACTTTCAACTTAATTGAAGCTATTTAGCTGTAATCGCATTTTTTCGTATTGGATTCTTTACGCGCCAGTTCTGCAAAATTGTATCCTCTTTTAATTAGAAAAATTTGAAAGTCATGAAGTACCATCTACCATCCACTTAACCTGAAAAGATTCGTCTTGACTTGAAGGTAAAAGTATGCTAAATAAATTATCTTACGTGAAGGTCGATCAGTGAAAAAAAAGGAACTAAAATTGCTCCGCTTGTAAGATCCTTGGATTCGATTTTTGTGTCAAACTCCACTTTGTATTAGTGATTGCAATTCGATTAGTCGATTATATAATATTATATACCTTGAGGACTTCTTTCTATTGCAGTCAACCGGTATGATATAACGCAATAATGACGGATAACTATAGCAGACGCCAATCGCAATTTTTAGAAATGCGGAAGAATAGCATCATGAGCGTATTGTTTGCTTTACAAACAAAACTGTAATATAACCAATTTTGGTCAAGATTTGAAAGTATAATGCTCTCAATTATTGTAAACCTTTGCTTAAATATGCCAATTAACTTTTACAAACAAGAACATAGTGAAACGTAGAGGTTCGCATTTTTCGTGACCTTTACCATAAAATTTTATTGGAGTTAAGTGAAAATAGGAAAAGTACATGCAGATGAAAGTGGCGATGAATATCAAACATACGAGATTGCGCAACTTGTATGGCCTGCGGCGGTAAACAGTTTGCGTGAATGCTTCCGAATATTTATTAATTTTGTGTGGCTTCTAACTGATTACCCTATTAGCGGCTTGATGTCCACACGCGACGCGTACTATATTCCGCCTCCTTTCAGGTGTGTTTTCTCTCTAAATAAGTAATTGTGGTGAGATTTTCTCGTACCTGGTTGCAAATCGTCTTGTATACAACTACACATTTTGTGATAGTTTTTTCAAAACTTGTATCTCTAAATGGAGGTGCAATCATTTCATATGAAGATAGATAATAACTATATTGATATAGATATCTTCGGCTGTCCTGAAAATTATCGTGTCATTTTCATGTCTTATTCAGCTTGTGTCAGGAGGAAAGATCAATTATTTCATAGTGCGTGTAGAATGGGATGCTCAATTTATTGATAGTATTATTGCTAATAGTGAGCAGCTGCTCCAGATGTATGGACATATGTATGGACATATGTAACATATGTATGGAGGGGTTACGTCAAAATATTGGGCATAAAGTATTATACTCATGACATGAGCATATAGTATCTTTTGTATTCATGTTACCCAATTTATTGACGTAAAGGCTCCAGTTCAAAACTATAAAAATGTGTGATGCTCACTGTCAGCAATGTCACTGTCAAAACATTGAACATATTACTTTATCATACGCAGTATGTAAAGTATTGTAATCGTGCCGAATTTTTTTTTTGAGATTTTAGCGGAAATAGGTCGTTTTGGGTCCCCTGAACATTTTTGACCAAGGTACAAAAAAATGTCTGTGTGTGTGTGTGCGTGTGTGTGTAAACGATTTTTGTGGCGACGATTCCGGAGAAACTACTAAAGGTATCGGGACGAAAGTTCATATTTAGAAGTTTCATGACCTAACTTAGAGCTGAAAAGCTTTTGGTTCAAAAGGGTCCACAGGAACTGGTAGTTTATTCTAACTAAGCCTTTTTCAAGGATTTTCCAAATGAGCCGCCATTTCTATAATTTCGTCAAAATATCTAAATAATAAATTAAAGAAGCGGAAATTTTGAATAATTTATGCCTATGACATTTTTTGGTAAAATTAATAGTTTAGCTGCAAGATCAAATTCTATTTGATCGAGATCGGTCGCATCTCCATTGATATGAAACTACATAGGTAGTAGCCACAATTTTGACAAATACTTTTTTTGCGCTGTCATACTCGAAAACAGCTGATTTCATCATAGGTTGGAGAACCGCTATGGAACGTTGCCGCTCTAGTGCGGAAAAATACAAAATTCAAATTTCAAATTTTTATCTTATTTTATCTTATTTTTAAGATCACCAATTTGATTGTTTGCTGATAAGAAATATCAACCCGTTGTTATATCTAATTCTAAAAATGATAAATTGAGAAAGTTGTAAATAAAGTATACCGATCAGTGTATTTTTATTTTAGTATGTTGGTACGGATATGACATCTACAGTGTCATGAGCAAATATAAATATGTCAGAATGTGAATTAGCTTTTTAACCTTGACATTTCGTCAAAGTGGTACCTACCTAACATTTCCTATACAGAAATATATCCATTTTTTAATTATTATTTTTTTAAAATACATATTTCTTAAAAAGCAACACAAAAACTTTGATTCACTCGCTCACATGCGAAGGCGACGCACCCCATCATCGCTCGTCGTGCTATTCCGTACTTTCGGCACTTGTGACATAAATAACTATTATTCTAGTGACGTAGTGTAAGTAGTGTCATATGCTGATGCTTTGATGCTTTGATTCTCATGCAGCTAAACTATTAATTTTATATATTGTATGATAAAGTCATGTGCCTGGCCACATCAGTTTTTTTTTCTTTTATCATAGATTCTACATAGTGTGACAAAGTATTGAAGTCGAGTCGAAAAAAGCTTTTGGATGTTAGCGAAAATTGGTTCTTTTTGTTTCCCCTGACCATTTTTGACCAAGGTAAAAAAATGTCTGTGTGTGTGTTGGTGTGTACCCGTTTTTTGTGACAACGATTCCAGCGAAACTACGAAAGGTATCTGGACGAAACTTCATATTTAGAAGGTTCATGACCAAACTTAGAGCTGAAAGAATTTTTGTTCAAAATGGTCCAAAGAAACGGGAGTTTTACTCTTAACAGTTTTCAACGATTTTGCAAATGCTTCGCCATTTCTGTAATGTCGTCAAAATAGTTAAATAATAAATCAAACTAGAGGAAATTTTGCATAATTTATATCTATGACATTTTTTGGTAAATTTAATAGTTCTGCTGCATAAGCAAATTCTATTTGATAGAGATCGCTGTGTCTGCATTAAAATCATTTAGCTATTAACTGATTTTTCAGAATATCAGCGTTGCACACTGCTGTATAGTATGATAAACTCATGTGCCTGGTCACATAAGATTTTTGTTCGTTTTACCTAATGATGCTGCTCATTATAAAACTCATATACCGTGTGTCCAGGAAAGTCCGCATCATATAGAAAAATAATTTATTATCCATATCTCAGAAAATTTTATTCTTTATAAAAGCTGACAGCGTGTATGAAACCAAAACGGAAGCAGTCAAATATGTAAATTTCGGTGCCATATACCTAGCGATGCAGAATATATGAATTTGTTATAAGTAAAGTACTTTTATGTTCATTGTTACCGATAAATTTCATTTGGAAATGATGTTTAGAAGTAAATATTATATTCAAATATGAAGTCACAGCCACCTATCTTTCACAAAGTTTTTATTTGTTTTTTTTTTTTTAATTTGTTCTCTTATGACAAATATTAGTAAATGCCAGTGATACTAAAAGGTTCTTTTTAATCTATTTTTTAGAAATTTTATTACTTTTAACATTTTTTATTATTTTTGTATGATAACTAATGTTTATTTAGAACTAGCGCAAAATTACTCATTTTCTTGATGCGAAGTTGATTTTTCACCCTGTAGATAATAATAGATCATACAATAACTAATACAGGAGCTTTGCTTTTTATTCCATTAATGACTTTGGAGCTAAAGAAAAGAATTTAATTTAACTTGACTGTAAGCGCCAGTAGCAGTTTACCTCATTACGTAATGCCACGACACTAACTGTTATAACGTCAGAACAGGATTTCAGATATCGTACATCGTGAATAATAACGACCTTATTAACGCCTGTATGTGAGACTATTTACGCCTCTACAAAGTACCCGTTTTTTGACCGGCATTCCGTATCTCTCTTATCTTAATACTGCATTGCGCGCGATGTGGGCTCGTGTTGCAGCGCAGGTAAATCAGTCGAATAAGCTGGATAACTAAAAATTGCTTTTATTTTTTCTCAAGAAGACTGTAAACGTAACAAGGAATCTAAATTCTTACCAGAATTTGATATTATATTTAAGATGGCTGCATCATTATGTCCAATTTTTGTTTTTCGTACCAATGTATTATTTTGATATTTTCAAAATACTGTGTTTGGAGGTAGATTTTGCTTTATAACTGGATTCACCGTTTTTAATTTCTAATTAAATTATTAGATTTGCGTTTAACGTGAAACACGCAGTATTCGTAATAAGTTGATTCAAAGGGTCAATGATTAAAACCAAATACCCGTGGGCCGTTTCTTCTAAGTCCTTGGGATTTGTGTGAATATCGAAAGGGTAAAGGGGGGACACGTGATTACCTAGGGACACTTGAACAAGTTAATTGTTTTGGAACAATTATAAGAGATGCATCACATTGTTGGTGTCACAATGCTATGGATTGTGCAGTACTATTGGGCTATAATTAAAATGTTGAAGTGTCCCAAACTAATAATCATGTGTCCTTTTTCCCTATGGATAGATACGCTTTTTATGGAATTTCTCTGCATTGAAAATATATCACAAAAATACTTCAAAACATATTTGGGGCACAAACATATATTTAGTTCATTGAATATTCAATATTCTTTTATTCAAATTATACATTATAACTTTCACAAAACATAAATCTTCTAATAGACGTTAGAACGTTGGACTACCAAATGAATATTATAAACAAACATATTTTTATTATTGCATTAATGTATAGCAACTTACATAAAACCGAAGTTAATAAATCAATGTAATTTTTATTGCGTTTAACGATTTTTAGTTTATTACAACCGCAGATTTTCTTTTACATAATGTGTCAACAATACTCGCAGATATATAACTGCACTGGACAGCAACAAAACATACCTACTTAGTATTGCTTTGCTGGTGGCAAGCAATCCTTGAGAAGTTATGGATTGAAGCTTTTTGCGTAAAGAAAAAACAAAAAACAAATTACAAAATAGCGTTTCATATTTGAGGGCATGCAGAACATTTACGTTATGTAATAGAACCTGTTAAGAATAGAATAAATATCATTAACCTAGCCCCAGTTTTTCTTATGCGAACAGTTCTTACATTATTACACTATTTTTACCACCCTAAGAAGGTGTCAAGCAAAGCATCATTACGTAGTACAAGTGGTAGAAAGGCACTTTTTATAGTAGTTTGGCTGAGAGTCTTGTTGAAAAATGAAGTATATTATTATTATTATTATTAAGTAATATTAAATTTATAATTATTATGTCATGTGTATTTACGACATGTGTAAATGACATTAAATAATTTTCGAAAAAGCGACGAATTTTTTAATAACCACGGTACACGGGAAACCAATTCTAAAATCGGAATACTTCAGCCAAAACGGTCTTAAAGCCACCTAAACAAATCTTGCAAATCATTTTCCACACTCAAGAAGCATATTGGTTTCTTAAATTTGTATCTTACTCGATCCACGCTACATAAGTCATTATCCTTGGGCAGTATTCAGCGGAAACACCTTTCAAACAGGAGACAAGTTTACAATAAACAACTTTCGACAGAATATCCGACATGCGGTATCGGATAATTAATACGAAACATCGTACCGATGAAATGTCACACTTTCCAAAAAATGATCACGTTGTTGTTATAATTATTAATTACACATTAATTATTCTGCGAAAAGCTCATTGGTCGTTTAACAACCATTGCATACATTTTAATGTTTCATCCAACGCTGTTTCTTTCCACTTTCTACAAGGTCGAATTTGTTTCTAGCGATTTCACGCGACATATCCGCTTTTAGTAAAAGTGATTAATTGTTAGTTGTAGAGATAAGAGATTTTCTGTGCGGTTAATGTACCGTGATTTTTTACATTTTAATTGCATTCCTTATATGGCAGGTACTTAAATACTAAGTAAATATGGGTACTTACTGGTATTTTTTTATAGATTTTCCATTTCTATGGTGCCATATTGATTATTCACAGCTAATAGGACTTACATGCTGCGCTATTAAACTTTTCATATATTATTGCGTCTACTCACTTCTCCACATATAATTTAGAACGAATAACAGCTGAATACCGGTTGCCATGTAAATTTAGGTTATACATATGGCGATTGGTAATTTGATTCCGTATGCCAACAATTTCAGTGGGAAATAAGCTATCATTGAATACGTCGTCAACCGTTTTCTTTGGAATTGTTAGACTGCGGATGTAGCTTTATTTTAATATTGGCAAACCCCAAAATTAGTTTTTTGTTTAATTATAAATAAATTACAATTAGAGGTTGGTAGAGTAGATGCCTTCTATACATTTGACAATGTTCAAATTTTTAACGAAAGAAAATGAATGATCCAAGAAATATACAATTCAAAATGTTGTGGATGTATATAGTAACTAGGCGTTCCGTATATCTCGAATGTCAACAATGAATATCACGTAACTGTTTGGTCTTATCGCTGCCATTGAACGGGCACTAACAGATATCTGGTACAAATAAGTGTTTAGGGTTTTATTTGACACCCATGTAGTTTCTAATATGGCAAAAGTATGCCACACTGTATATAATAAGATGGTCAAAGGACAGTAAACTGAAAACGTCCACACATAATACAACAAAAATTAAATTAAATTACGTAGGTTTATGTATGTTAATTAGGTATGTAGTTTCTACGATATAATTTTTTGCAAAACAAATGACTTTTTAATTTTAGCGTATTTTAAAATTGTATCATTTTAATTGTTACAACGAGTATCTCCGCAGGAATGGAAGATATTATATTATTTTTAAACAACTCTTTTACCTAAAAAAATTGATGAAGTAAAACATAGAATTTATAATAAAAAATAAATATTGGCTACAATGGTCACTTATTAATCACTTATTTAATCAGACTTATTTATTTTTTAATCAATCGCCCATGGTCTCTTTGTATGTATTATATAGCTATACGAGTATATGTACTACATACCTTCAATAACGCATTATACGTACAATTTAATAACATGTTACATTATAGAACAAAGTTTGTTTATTATTATTATCTGCCCTGGCCATGGACGAGACAGAAAAATATTGCCAGGGGAAGAATATTTTCAAGAACATTTTGGAACAAAAAAATATTTTTTTTCTACTCTGCGTTCGTTACCTCATACCGAAATCGGTTTCGGTGTCGTTGTGCAAAACTTGAGAACTCACTAGGTTATAGTAATTTTTAGTTATCTAAGATTAATTTTCCAGTCAGAAAATATTAAAGGAAAACTGCAGAAACCCCTTGTAGCCTTATGCAGAGGTCATTAAAAACACATACATTATTCATTAATAGACAATATACATTAAAGAAAGGTAAAGATAAAATATTAAGCAGCAGATTTAGGGTTCTTTATGATAAAACTCTCCTCAAAATATTCGCGCTTCCCAAAACCGCAATTTCTTGAATTTCCCAGGCCGAAATTTTGCACGTCAACTGCTTCACATGTTTACTATAATTTAGTGTAACTGCTCCCATAAAACCTACAATCACCGGAACAATGTTCACTTTCATTCCCCACACACGTCCAACTTCTATTGAGAGATTCTTATATTTAAGTTGTTTTTCAAGCTCCTTCCTTACAACATTCGCATCAACAGGTACCGAGATTTCTATGAACTTGCACACCTTCCTCTGGAAATCCTTTACCACGATATCTAGCTTATTACCATCAAGCATTCTATCAGTGACAGGCATGTTCTATAATAATAATAATAATATAATATATAATATGGTAGTATGATCGTTACTCACAACAGGAGATGGGATGTGGTCATACCACCGAGACACATCCATTGCTAAACCTAGTTGGGAACATAAATAGTAATGTATTATTATTATTATTATTCTACTTTGCGTTTGTTATAAACTCATAACGAAACCGCTTTCGGTGTCGTTATGAAAACACTAGATCACAAACTTTTGGTAACTTTTAGTTTTCCGAGATTGATGAAATTGACGTCAAGTGTCAAATAAGGCTGACATTTCAATCGCTATTGGCTCGTCTCAATCGTATTTATGAATTTTACTACTGGTAGTTAATTGTTAAAGAAAAAAATACTCTAGATTGTTATGTAAAATTAATGTCGCAAAGTAGAAAAATAGCACTCGTTTTAAAAGACGCATTGGCGCACTCGTTCCATTTGGGCACTCCTCGCTACGCTCGTCGTGCCCAAAACAATTCATGCGCCAATTTTGGTCTTATAAAACTTGTATTATAATATACTATATTATTTTTGTTATTATTAGATTGACATTAATAACTTATGCACAATAATTCATAAATTGACATTCAATATCCAGTTATTCGCGATAAGCCATATTAAAATCGCAAATCAATAATAGTTATCAAAAAGTGTGATACCTTAACTATCCAAAATGGTACACTAGTTTGAAAAACGATTGAATATGCCACTACGCCCTACAAAGTTGTCAACTATGTTCTGGGTGCGGTGTTATCCACAATCTCAGCCGTTTTCCTCATCTGGTATATGCTGAAATTTAATTTATTTTCCAAATAGTGAATATTATAGTTGAATCAATTTAACTTTGCGTGTTCTCAAAACTGACATGCGGTAGTTACGATATGATTAAGTGCATTCCCACTCTTTCTACGGCATGCTAAACTATTGACACTAACGTTGGACGTATGTCTCGGGTGGCTAAGACACACGATCTTGGATGCTAATATGTATACTAGTGCGCAGAAGAAAGACAGAACTACAGTACGTCGGTCATTGGGCAGTTCGGATCTCCAGCGGCGTCGCTGACAGGAGATTCAGGGTAACTGTCAGTTGTGCAGGTATCACACTTAAAAATGTCGGGAAAATATTTAAATCCTCAAACGAAACAGTTTGTGGCCAATCTTATACACTATTTTACAACAGAGAAAGAAAATGTGGGTCCCCCAATTCAGCAGGTTATTATTGTCCATTCTTGCTATTGCGAACCTTGTTACATTATTGCTTAGAGAGTTGCGGATGCATTAAAAATAAGTCTGACAGTATCTAATATTACAAATGCCAGGGAGGCAAACGAGTTATTTTGTACCAGAAGCAAATTTCGAACTCGGTGGAAACCAAAAACCGAAGACGTTGATGAGGGTCCAAAAATGCAAGTTCGCAACACATTGTATAACCTTTACGCTGCAAGTACGCTATTACATTACCATATGCTTCCTATAGACTACACTTAGCAATTTTAGCACATTTAATTCTAGGAAAGCAGGTTACCATTACATCCTCAAAACAAAATTTGCTTGGATCTTCGTCACTTTTGAATTTTAGTTATGGCTCCCTACGAACACTTTCTTTCCACCTTGGATTTAAGTTTAAGAATGACGATAACCGAACGGCAATAATGGAGACACCCGCCATAGCATCTATGAGCTCGGAATTTCTTAGAGTGTACATGAAAAATAAAAATTCTCCATTTCTTGTGTTTCTGGATGAAACATTGATTATTTCAAAGGGTGGTCGATGGAAGTCTTGGCAGGATAATAGTATTTTTACAGTATTTTTTCATAGACGCTAGAATTTGATGACCTCTATGCAGACTTATGGTTTTCCTTTGGCAAAATTTATTTGACTACGCCACTGGCCGAATGACAACAGTCGATTGCACCTGACGATTGTCACTTTTGACAACACGCAAAGTTAAATTGATTCAACATATTTTAATTCTTACAGAAAATTGATAGTAAAAAACAATGATGAATTCGTGAATTATCATTGACCAATGAAAGAAAGCATTTGAGCGATTGGGCAAACTTTACTTCAAACACGAGCGCCTCCCAGTTTTATATACGCGAGCATGAAATATATCGGATCAAATTATGCCTGCAAAAGCCACGTAAAATTGGTAAGTCGTTCCAAAAACATTGCTTAGGTTGCTAAGTAAGTGTATGTTGTGGTATTAGGAAATTATGGATTTTATATTAAGGGTGCATTCTAGTATAACATTTTAAAAAATTAATGATTTTACCTACGACCGTTGTGTAAACGTCGCTTACGTCACGGACTGCATCGCTCGTAAATCGCTTATAACAACCGTGTGCTTTTGGCTGTGCGTTTGTGTTTTTTACGCACGACCTAATGTCATAATGACAGATGTCGCGCGAATATTTTGATTAATTATGTGTCATTTTTGATACTATTTATATTTATTGAAATTTTCGGTCGTAGGTAATACTCGAGCTGTAACATATATTGCATGCTCATGAACATTTATGTTGAATTTGTATTGGAATTTTCGGTCGACACTTCAGACAAAGTTCTCCGTAGTTGTCGCGCGAATACCGTCAACTAGTCAAATATTGTCACTCGTCAAATATCCTTACCAGAGATTAATCCTTACCTTTATTTATTTGACATTTTGGATACAATTTATTGAAATTGTCGGTCGTAGGTAAAATTATGTACAATACTCGAGCTGTACACGCATATAACGTGCTCGTGAAAAATAACAAAACTCGCCGCTTCGCGGCTCGTATGTTAACTTTCCACTCGCACGTAATATGCTAGTTACAGCTCTTGTAATGTAATATACTATTTATTGCAAGTTTTGATTGCACAATACATAGTCAAAAGTTCAGAAAGAAAACACATTCGAAAAACTAACGATTCCACAGCCAAAATTTGAGCGGTATCTTTTTGTATCTTTTTTAAATGATGTATCATCTATTCTGGTAAGCCTTATAGTTTTGGAGATATCGATCAAAATATGAGTGGACAAAATTAAAAGTTCGGGTATGTCGTTACACGGCTACAATTTAAAGGTCGTTTTTTCGGAACCTTGTTTTGTTGGATGGTAGACACGATTTTGCAAAAACTAATAGACCGATTTAAACAATACTTGCGGCATTGTAAATAGCGAGTCAATCTGGGAATGATTCACTATTGCAAACTATGATTGTTAAAAAAAATAAAACAATTAAGGAAATATTGCAAATTGTGGAATTGACAGGTTCTTTTTGAAAAAATTTAGAAAAGCGCGGAAAAATAGATTATTTTTCCTAAAAAGAGTTGGATAAAACATTTATGTTTTAATTAAATCGGTGTATTCGAGTTTACGCGATTCGAGTCAATCTGCGAATACAAAGCCGCAACAATTTTAGAAATCTGCCCGTTTGTTTTTGCGAAATCGTTACAACCACCCAACAAAACAAGGTTCCGAGAAAACTGCGTTTAAATTGTAGACGTGTAACGACACCCGAACTTTTTATTTTGTCAACTCATGTTTTTACCGATATCTCCAAAACTATTCCGTTTATCACAATAAATAATACGTTATTTCAAAGACGATAAATGTGAGTATACTACAGAAATGAATTACTAAAAAATCTTCAAAGATGTACGAATTGGGGGTGGTTAAGAAAGGTGCCGATAATCATGATATCGAATTTTAGCTGAGCAATCGTTAATTTTTCGAATATCTTTCTGAAAATTTTACAGTATATTCTTTAAATGCTGTGCAACCAAATATGCAATTAAGACTTCATAACTCTTGAAAATGTTACGCTAGAAAGTACCCTTAACGTATTTCCAAAAAAGCGGACGTGAAGTAGACCAGGGGGAACACAATTTGGTATTTTGAGCGTGACTTTGAGAAAAACATAATAAATATTATTTCTAATTAATAAAACATCAGAGGTCCTATTGTAAACAAGGTTCTTTGCTATATGCGACATCAAAGGCTGGTTTGTCAAAAATAAATGCGCTTGTCACCAAAAATACTGTAATAGAACTGAAATAATATTGTAACGTACTGTAAATGCATAATGTAGTATAACAATATAATTATCTCATATTCTTCTTCTTTATATTCGTATCCCAATGTCCCAAGCTCTATAATATTGATTTATATCCATTCATAAATGTTCACTCCTAGTTTTATTGTTAACAATATACATAAATATTATATGGTACGTTTGCAGTTTATCTTAATAAACCCATATAAATTTATGATTTCCTTTGAAACCTTCTCGGGTCGTATACGTCAACGTAAAATACAATCCACATGGTAGCATTTGCGAACTCCATCTGTATTGCACCTGACGCGTACGGAGCGAAATAAATTACGCAACGGCAATATTACGCGGCAATATAGTACGCGGCGAACGCTTCAATTTTCTAATTTCAAATCGTGAGTAGCGCGCGAGCGCCAGGTATGTGGATCATCTTGATAGCACGTATTTTGTTCGTTCCAGCTTACCGCCGTCGCCAGCCTTCTCCTCTATTTTTCCTCATCTCTTTCTGCATAAATCTTACCACAATTAGATTATGCCAGTAAAAGTATGATGATCGCTCGCCCCACTTTTCATCTACTCCTCAACAGTCGGTATCTCACAGAAGACGAACGTTGAATTGGCTGAAGCAATGCGGTCGCATCTGCTATTCGCAAGCTGCTGATAATGGGAGCGCTTCCTTTTTCAGGCTTTTTCTAATGTAATTGTGTAATTGCATCGATTGTTGATGTCGATCGATATTTTCTCTCAGTGAGGAGGCAGAACGGCTCCTCCAGGTAAGACTGTCTAAATGTGTGTAATTACTATGAGATTAATCATGTCAACATTCTTAAGACGCTAATTGTGATTTATGTTGGAAGTTAATAGGCAAATTTATCTACAATTAAATAGAAATACTACCGATATTGTGATATAATTATAGGGAAACTCTAAATGTTCTAAATGATACATATATTACCATATTTTCTTCCTGTAATTGGGAATTATGCAGACGGGTTTGGTACTAAGCGGCAGAGACACAGAACCTGTTGCGTCAATAACCATAACGGTAATAACACACATACATATACCCAATTTAAAGGACTTCATAATGTTTTTCAAACTGCCATGGTGTATGAAGAAAGTTTACACCATGATTTGCAATGATGTGTTGTTAGTAGCAAAGAATTTTAGCGTTACTCTATATCGGCAAAATCCTAGTTCCAATTTTCACATATGAGATGCGATCTGGGAAAAGGTACCATATGGCTTCAACAACTCGGACGCAAGTGGGTCTTTGAAAATTCGTGATTGTTTAGCAATTTTTTGTTCATTTTTGAAACCTTCGTTATTCAAATTGCATACCGAATGAACTATTTTATAGAAGAACCTTTATTGCACCTTATAGTTGTTTTTTTGATATTTTTACCATGCTATCCTGAACACAAAACCCTATCATCAACTTTGATCCTCAAAACAAAACAAATTGATGTTGTAATTCATTAATGTACGTGGATGAAATGGTTAAGTAGGGCAAAAGTTGTATATTTTCATTCATATCAATTTCCTAAAATAGAATTTGTAAAAATAAATCAATGAAAACGAGATTTTTTTTTGTTCTGATTCTTAACTCAATACGTGATATTATAGGTTTGTAAACAAAGCATTTGTAAAACACATCATACTACGTATGATAAAGCTCAGTCTTGCTTATACATACTCATGACAATTTAGATAATAAGAAGCAGTCGAAACCGAAAAAGAATCGTATCTTTTCCTAGATCACATTGTATATATTGGAGAATACATGTTTCTTAACAAGGAAGCGTCATGTGGCCATTAGCATGTATTAATATTTAGATGTAAGCCCAGCTATCCCACTATGAAATTTCAGAGGTAATGATAATCCCTAGCTGCTAACCAAAACAACTTGGTGCATCCGTTTCTGAAAGATTTCGACAAAAGCATGTTTTTCACCGATGTTTGGAAAAGATTATGTTATTTATTCTTAAATAACCAAACAAGTATACGGGTATCTATCTGTTCTGAGGAATAATAAGTATTGAATACTTCATTGAATTCATTTCATTAATTACTATTATTACTTTCCAAAGTCATGGAGAAGAAGTTAATTGCCACAATTTCATTCGTTTCTAGTTATTTCTCAAAAGAGGATGAATCTCTGTAATCCCACATTTTGACATTATTAGCGTGTATACAGGGTGTTCCATAAGGTAGTACTAACCCAAACTTAAGTTTTTTTAAATGGAACAACCTATATTTCGGCACAATTTTGGATTCCTCGCTAAATTTTACGCCAATGAAACATAATATTACCTACACTAAACTTGATGCTTTTTGATTTATTGGCATTTTTATGGAAAAACAGTAGTCTAAGAAAAACTTTATATCTCAATAAGTGTTTTTAATTTTATTTCACACGCTTAGATTATGATTAAGTAAGAAGTGTTCTATTATCATGATTACCTGCGATATCCAAATTGTGTACAGGGTGGTCATAATCTGCAGTAAAATAAAGCAAACCGTTTTCCCTAAGAAAGTTAATTTTTTTAAATGGAACATCCCGTATCTATTTTTTTTTAAATTTTACTCGTCGTTCTGCACAGAAAAGGTACTACATAGTACACACTAGTGGTAAAATAAACCATTGCTGAGATAACTAGTGTTCGTAACAAAAAAATCGATTTTTCTATCAATAAGTGCTTCTACACCTACTTTAACGATTAAACCAGTCAAGTATTTACCTAAAGTACTGTTTTCTCGCATAATTTCAACTTTTTTCAATAAAAGAAAAATTATCACATCTGCAATTTAACATTATAATTTGAAATTTTTTACTTATACCTTGTAGGCTGTGAAAAACTGTGCTAAAGAAGTTTTTAAGGTATCTGTCAATTCTACTTGCCAGTAAAGCATTTTTGTTGCATTCGCCAAAAACCCACACCCATGTCAATTAGTTCTTCCTGGGAAAAGTTCGCCATATTTCCCAAAATTATGCAAATTTAACTTAACAACCCTAACAATATCACTACTACTGACAGATGCCTTAATAACTTGTTTAGCACAGTTTTTCATAACCTACAGGGTAAAATAAGTAAAATTTCATTTCAAATTATAATGTTAAATTGCAGATGTGCTAAAATGTTTTATTTTGTTTAAAAAAAAATTAATCATTCGAGAAAATAGTACTTTATGTACGTGTAGAAAGAAGCACTTATTGACAGAAAAATCGATATTTTTATGAAGAAGACTAGTTATCTCTGCAATAGTTTATTTAAGCACTAAAGTGCACTTGTACTTTTTTGTGCAGAACGATGCGTAGAATCCAAACAAATAATTAGATATACGGTGTTCCATTTAAAAAAATTAACTTTCTTAGGAAAAACTATTCGCTATATTTTGTTGCAGATTATGACCACCCTGTGCACAGTTTGGATATGGTAGGTAATTACGCTAATAGAACGCTTTTTACTTAATCATAATCAAAGCGTGCGCAATAAAATTAAAAGCAGTGAGATATACTGCATTTCTTAGACTCCTGCTTTTACATAAAAATGCCAATAAATCAAAAAGTATAAAGTTTAGGGTAGTAAAGTTATTTTTCATTGCCATAAAATTTTGCGAGGAATTAAAAACTGCGACGAAATATAGGTACTTAGTTCCATTTAAAAAAAAAAAAAAAAACATAAAAAGAACAAGTGTGGGTTGGTACTACCTTATGGAACACCCTGTGTGCACGCTAATAATTTTAAAATGAACAACTCGGAGTCCTGTATAGATGAGTGAAATCAGTTTTAAAATATCTTTATTAACAGAGGTACAATCTTCCGAGATCGCACTGTTCAGACACCTGTATACAGAACTCACAATAAAATTGTTTGGTCTGTGTATGGTGTGTAGTACTTCACATCACAATGTAAAAACTATAAATCATCTTGGCATGGACAGTGAACACGTTTGTTGTTAAGATAACACAGTAACAAACGAAATATTAAGACGGCTTCATAGTAAATTTATAACATCGCTAAATATAATCTGCAAACGACACTCCGTAAATTTATAATCATAAATTTACATCCCATCCTGCATTGATGATTAATAACATGGATGATTATCAAGCAATTGAAATGTGCATATTTTATATCACGAGAAATTTCTCTAATTTGATTTGGTCAGTCTAGTAATAAGTCTAGTAATAAATAGCCAAGCCAGACCGACTAAATTGCTCCACTTTAGCAGCAATTAATGTTCTTTGTAATTATCCCATCGAACTTTTACCGTCATATGTCCGGAATTAATTTTATTAGTAATTTTTATTGCCACAATGAGTGCACAACAAGCTAGCGTTCAACATCTGTTCCGGCAAACAACTTAAACTGTCAGATCACTTGAATCATTTTGATGTCAGAATTTGGGTCAGAAAATCGCACTCCAACAGATTAGACCCGGTTTTTCTACAACTGTGAATTACATTCCGTTCCAATAACTGACTTTAAATTATATCATCTAAATTGGAACGAAAAAACTCAACTGTTATTGTTCTTTCTTCTCTTTTTATCGCGGATATTTAAACATTGCAGAGACGATCAATTGCTTTGCACTACCGCAAATCAATGGAACGTAAATGTTACTCGTGATACTAATATACATTTAAATGACAATAAACACGTACTTATACTTTGCTTTTTTTATTACAGCCTGTAACGAGATCGAAGGACATAGACTCATCTGATACGAGCGCAACTGCGAGACCAAGGTTTGTTGCTGTGACTGCGTTAGAGGATGTACAGGCTGTACGTTGTGCAGAGTTCCATCCAGGTGGACAGCTGTATGCTGTTGGATCTAATTCGAAGACGTTGCGGATATGCGCCTATCCGAAACTTACAGACATTCGGTAAGTGGTATTAAGGAGTATTTCGTTTTATTGTAGATATATAATTGTTAACAACATAAAGAATTGCCAAATGAGTATCGCATGTTACTGTTCTGGTTATTAATCATTAATTAGCAGAATAGCGAGAATCGCCGACAGTAGAAACTATACTATAAAGTTAAATAAGTCGTAACTATATAATAGTGCAGTATAATAATGTCAATTTGCAATGAATTTCTAATTACCCCAACACATGCGGAATAGCAATCATCGGACGAATATTTCTGGTGAAATCTGTTGAAATAATAATTGTATGATCATAATTATTGACTAATATTACTTTTTGTATTTTCTCTTTCACTTATTTAATTAATTCTGTAATTAATCCAACCTGAGTAGGCTTATACTTGTTATTTTTTACTATACAGGGTCTCCCACGACGAGCTGCCATTAGAAGTATATGGAGAACCAAACGAAATGAGAGATTGAAAATTTGTGGACATATTGTTGGACACGATCGTCTCAACTAAAATATTTTGAGTTTTTGGTTACTTCCGGTTACACCGGAAATGATATTTTCAAAAAAACTCGATTTTTCAAATGAAAACCCTAACATATGAATACATTTCTCAATTATACGGAAAATTTTAGATCAACTTTGTGTACAGTATCCTATACCTAAAATGTACTCTTGTACCTACTGAAATCGATTTTTAATCATCACAGTTGCTAAATCTAGATTGCGTTTGAAAACAACTGAACAATTTGGAATAAACAGAACTTTATTAAACAACTTTTTTAGGTATATTTTCATTATAATTAATTTAGTATTTATAAAATTATAAGCTTACAATATAACACAATATAAAAAATAAAACAAAATCGTAAAGTAAATTTAAAATAAAAAAATCTGATGTGGCCAGGCACAGGACTTTATCATACAATATGTAAAATTAATAGTTTAGCTGCATGAGAATCTATTTGACTGAGATAAATCGTATCTGCATTAAAATTAAACTAGTTAGCCAGCATTTGACAGATATTTTGATAGTCAATAGTATCAATCGAAGGTATTGTCAAAGCATCAGCATTTGACACTACCTACTGTCATCAGAATAATAGTTGTTTATTTCACAAGTGCCGAAAGTACGGAATAGCACAACGAGCGGTGATGCGGCGCGTCACCGATGGCGGAGCGTCGTCGTCGCATGTGAGCGAGTCGCGCTATGTAGTTTTCGGCAGGAGTGACATCAACGTTTTTTGTATTGCTTTTTGAGAAATACGTATTTAAAAAAAAATCAAAAATGGTTATATTTCGGTATAGAAAATGTTAGGTTGATACCACTTCTACGAAATGTCAAGTTTAAAAAGCTAATTCAAATTCTGACAGATTTACAGTCGAGGGTTCTCCGAGTGTGACAGCGTGGTGACAGCCATAGACATTTCTGTGGTGACAGCACAAAAAAAAATATTTGTCAAAATCCTGGCTACTATGTAGCATATCAATGCAGATGCGACCGATCTCGATCAAATAGAATTTGCTCTTGCAGCTAAACTATTAATTTTACCAAAAAATGTCATAGGCATAAATTATTCAAAATTTCCTCTGCTTTAATTTATTATTTAACTATTTTGACGAAATTACAGAAATGGTGGCTCATTTCTAAAATCCTTGAAAAAGGCTTAGAATAAACTACCAGTTCCTTTGGACCCTTTTGAACCAAAAGCTTTTCAGCTCTAAGTTTGGTCATAAAACTTCTAAATATGAACTTTCGTCCCGATACCTTTAGTAGTTTCTCCGGAATCGTCTCCACAAAAATCGAGTACACACATACGCACACACACACACACACACACATACACACACACACACACAGACATTTTTTTGTACCTTGGTCAAAAATGTTCAGGGGACCCAAAAAGACCTATTTCCGCTAAAATCTCAATTTTTTTTTTCGGCATGATTACAATACTTTACCATACTGCGTATGATAAAGTAAAAAAAATGCTTAATTCAATGTCAGTAACTGTTCAAAAACGGCGTCCCTGATTGAGTTAGCACATAACCCATTGAAAGCAGCTCGAACTCTATCTTTCATGTTATCCTTATCAATTATTGGGTCCTCATAAACTACGTCTTTAATAGCTACCAAAATGAAAAAATCCATTGGCGTCAAGTCGGGGGAATGCGGTGGATGTTTGTATGACCCAGTAAGCGCAATCCACCGATCGCCGAACTTCTCGTTAAGCAAGCTTCAAGCAGTTTTTTAAAATGTACTTAACGGTTTGTTTTATTTTTAATATTGTGTTTTATTGTAGGCTTATAATTTTATAAATATTAAATCGATTATAATGAACAATGACCTAAAATGACTTCTGTTTATTCCAAATTCTTCAGTTGTTTTCGACACAAACTAGATTTGGCAATATGTGCAATTTCCACTGTGATGTTTAAAAATCGATTTAAGTTGGTACAAGTACATTTTAGGTATAGGACATTGTACACAAAGTTAATCGAAAATTTTCCATAGAATGAGAGATGTATTCATATGTTAGGGTTTCGATTTGAAACAATCGACTTTAATACTATTCTCGAATTCAAGTTTGATCTTATAATTTGAACATCCTGTATAACTGTTAGAAGAATTCTACCGATCTGTCGATAATACGTTACCTTCACAATAATTTTGCGGGTCAATTTTTTTCCAATGGTAACAGGGGGAAAGTAACAGTGCAGCTGTCATTTTTTAATGAAATAAATTAATATCTCAAAAATGACACATGTTATGTATAAGGGTATGTAGCATAATTTTTTGATCTAAATTTTAATTCAGATTTAAAAAATGCGATAAAATACAGGCTGTTCCATTTGAAATATAAAAGTTTACATCATTTCCGGTGTAACCGGAAAAAATATTTTTGATGAGATGATCGTGTCCAACAATATAAGTCCACAAATTTTTGATCACTCATTTCATTTGGTTCTCCATATACTTCTAATGGCAGCTCGTCGTGGGTGACCCTGTATAGATACACACATTATATTAGAAAACAGAAATGCTCAGATATTTGTCAGCGCAATTATATGAATAGAGCTCAGTTTCACAAACGAATATTAACTTTACAAGGATAATATTGAAACCAGCAGAATGTTAGGCATGGTACCGAAGATCATGTGTTTTTAAAAAGGGAACTGTAAAGACGCACTTTCAATTGAGACATAGATATAAAGGATAAACGAAAAAGTGCGCCACTCATGGTTGTTGACCTCTCTTTAGGATGATTCTTATATTAAAAATTTTATATATTTTTTGCAGTACACTCTGAATTTGTTCCTTTATATCCATACTCAATTCCTCTGAGATTTCAAATCGGTCAATACCTACATATGACCCTGTGTCCCAAGCGGTTAAACTCAACATAAGTTTAATTTAATCATATTATAATCAAAATAAAAGGGCATTTTTCTTTCGTTTTGCTACAATAAACGTACATACCACAGTTATTAACATAATACAAAAATAATATAACTTTTGAGTTGTCATATCGGAGCATTTCACTTCATTTCATAGTATTGAATTTGTAAAACATACAATTATCTAAGCTAAGTGACTATTGTCAGCAATGAATAAAAAGAAACAAGTGAAAACTGTTTCTGCTATACTTATTTTTCGTGCAATCAGGATTTGAAAACATATTCTGAAGTGGGTGTAGATTTTTAGAAATTCAGTGATAAAAACGCATTTTTTTCTCCAAAAGTATTTCAGAGTTTCTGCTTTCAGATTCGGGTTCTATCGGAAAAAAAACATACCAGAAGTTGTTTTCACTTCTTAGATTTTGTTCATTGTTGGCCGGGATAGTCGCTTAGTTTTCTCTATTGTAATTGTGTTTTGCCCTGATATCTGAAATCAATCGTTTAATGATTATTTTTTTATAATAGGTTCTAGATACTCTAGTATGTAAATTTCTTGTTGTAAAACAAAATTATATATTTTTTATTGTTAATAAATTACATTATACTAAAGTTCTTAATATTGAGCCCTTGGTATACAAGCTAAAATGTATAGATTTTGATCGATCTCCATAGGAATGGCTGTGAATACCCTTGCAAAATTTATTTTGTATAGAATTTGAATTTGAATCTCAAATCAGTTTTCTATTTGATTTTTTATTGTTGGCCACGTAAGTCGCGGGCAGGAGACTTAGTTTAAGATTATTGGTTTTTGATAATTTAAATATTTAGAAAAATGTGATGTGCTCTGATATTTTACTGATTTTTTTAAAATTTTATAAAATACCTGTGCATACGGTAGCAAAATTGTTTTTATTTTTTATATGTGATTAAATTAAACTTATTTTCAGGAATGAAGCATGATATAAAGGAACAAATTAACGTACACTCACAAAAAAATCAAAATAAGGACAACCCTACTACCTCCCTTTACAATATGTGTTTCTGGACGTGTAACGATAATCGCAGATAAAGTTAACGCGCCTGTTTACACCAAACTGTTTCATTGTTATTGTGCCTCATAATATCAGACTGGTGGATTTAATATCATTTTTAAAATATTGTCAAACACCTTTGAGTAAAATAGCGTCAAGGTTATTTTATTTGTTTCAGACACATTGCGTCATGGTAAAAATGTTAAAAGGCTGCTTAAACGCTGCTATCTGTTTGCTATCTCTTATCTTTGCTAATTTTTTCTTCAATATCCAATTGCAATATACTTATTGCTCTCTTAGGTACATATTTGACGGCGTTTTCTAAATTTTGTATTTTGTCCATATGAGCAGCTCGGTCAAATATGTGTTTGAAAACAAGTAAGAAATAAAGCATTTTCTTCAAAAACGCTATTTCATTGATAAATTAATAGCGTCTTTATTTTTACATTGCATATTTCGTACTGATGTTTTTTTATGGTAGAATTGTGTCGCAGTCTTTCTGAGCCTATTAGATTTATTAGTAATATTTCCTCATAAAAAAAACTAACATTAATAATCTGTATATCGTTTCTATAGGGAAGACCACCAAACGTACCAACCGATGGTACTCTTCAAGAGGACGAAACACCACAAAGGTTCGATATACTGCCTGGCGTGGTCGCCGATCGGCGACCTGATGGCGACCGGCTCCAACGACAAAACCGTCAAACTGATGCGGTTTAACGCGGACACCTCGAACCTGGAGGGCGAAGAAGTCGAACTGACGATGCACGACGGCACGATCAGGGACCTGTGCTTCCTCGAGGACACCACGAATAAGTCCAGCCTTCTGATATCCGGCGGCGCCGGAGACTGCAAGATATACGTAACCGACTGTGCCACCGGTACACCATTCCAAGCTCTTAGCGGCCACACTGGCCACATCTTATCTCTGTACACGTGGGGCGGCGCGATGTTCGTCAGCGGCTCCCACGACAAAACTATCCGGTTCTGGGATCTGAGGACGAGGGGCTGTGTGAACATGGTCACACCGGTGACGGTGCCAGGAACGAGGCAAGGCTCGCCCGTCGCTGGCTTGTGTGTGGATCCATCGGGAAGACTGCTGGTGTCCGGGCATGAGGATAGCTCGTGCGTGCTGTACGACATCAGAGGTGGGAGGAACATCCAGTGCTTCAAGCCGCACTCCGCCGACAGCAGGTCGATTAGGTTCTCGCCATCCGCCTACTACCTGCTCACTGGCGGATATGATAACAAGCTGGTACTCACTGATCTTCAAGGTGAGCGTATTTGTAATTATTTAGGGTGTTTATGTATGGTGGAGGTGCCGGGAAAATACAAACTTAAAACCGGTTGATTCATTTCCTTAAATATCCATATCGTCATGACAAGAAAACAGAAAGAGCTTTTTTCGGGGCAGAAAAACAATCATCCAAATTTTGCGTTCAAGAACTTGTAATCGTTTACCGATATTGATTATTTTTAATGCATTTTTAGAAATGTATAACGATTATACATTTGAAATGTTGGAAATAAAATTCTACCTCTTCATTATATCGGGAGAATTAAAATATGAAGTTTTGATCTCATGATGATATGTTTTTGAAAAAAAAAAGGAATTTGATCATATTATCAATAATTAATTTAGATTTGGGTAGACATGGCCTGGTATGAAGCAAATACCCAAAATGTCCTGAACATCATATCGAAATGTTTACTAAATATTTGATGATATTATTATTAAAATTAATTGGTACAACTCAGCCAACCAATTAAAAAAAAAATACCGCATTCTGGAGAAGCAAAATCTCTCCAAATTCGGAGAGGGAAGCGATGGTCCAGGACAAACGACAAACGCCCATAAATAAATATTTTGGTTTTTTACCCCAAATATCGCCAAGCAATGCGCTGAGGCCCTAAGGCCATGCACAGTTAGTTTGAACTGGCGTTTTTTTTTTTTTATCAAAATTAAGAAGATTCCTTTATATTTTGGGTAGAATGGCCACAAAATAATTTGTTGAGCAATTCATTAAATGTTACAAAAACTAATTATTTAATCACAACAAGGACACTTATTCGTTTAATTCAAATTTGAAATCTGAGTAACACATATTATCATAATAATTTGAATTAATGTATCTATAAATCATTGAAAGTGAAATGATGATCATCATGTTATTGTTGATTTTCGCAGTATCGTTACAAATTGAATGTCTCGGTTATTATTGAAACTAACAGTTTATGTTTGATGAGAACATAGTTAAATATGATCAAACAATGTTTATTAGTATGTTATTATGTCTTACAAGGTGCTTACAACTTACATACTCTGTATATTAATACAAATACTAAATTTCATACTTGTATACAAAACAATACTAGAATTCAGTGGTTTTTGAAATATTGATACCTTCTGTCGAATTAAAATCGAATTAAAATTATAGTAAAATGCTATTTTGACTGTTATTGGCATGCTAACAGAGATTGTTTTTCCGTTCTCTATAACTCAAAAATTGTGGCATTTAAGTATAGGGGATCCTGATAGAACAGATGATATATTTTCATAGGTGGAAACAAAAAAAATGTGTTAGTTGTTAGACAGCAAGCGACAGTCATCTTGGGAGTATTGTAAGTTAAAAGCTTGGATCGAGTAGATCCTGATTTCAAACTTGATCATATTATCAATAGACAGTTTAGATTTGAGTAGTTATATAAAACAGCCCGCTATGAAACAAATACCCAAAATGTCCTAAACGTCATATTGAAATGTTTACTAAATATTTGATGAAATTATTGAAATTAATTGGTTCAACTCATCTCAACCAATTAGAAAGAAATTACCACATTCTGGAGAAGCAAAATTTTTCCAAATTTGAAGTGGGAAGCGATGGTCCAGGACAAACGACAAACGCCCGTAAACAAATATTGTAGTTTTTTACCCCAAGTATCGCCATCGATGTGCTGAGGCCCTAAGGCCTTGCATAATTAGTTTGAACTGACGTTTTTATTTTCATCAAAATTAAGAAGATTTCTTAGTATTTTGGGTAGAATGAGAAGGCCACTTTTGTTGACCAATTCATTAAATGTTACAAAAAGTGATTATTTAATCACAGCAAGTACACTTTTCCTTTTTGTTTAATTCAAATTTGAAATCTGAGTAACACAATGTCATAACAATTTTAATTAATATATCTATAAATCTTTGAAATTAAAATGAGATCATCATCGTGGCCTCATCCTAGTAGAGTTGTCAGCGCTGTACCATTTATTTTAGCAACACTGGCCTCACTGCAACTCTCAACTCTCTTCTTCCCACTTCGAACTTGAACAAACTTTGTAATTTGTAAATTTGTAATCCTGTCTTTACTGATTCATTAGAAGAATCCTCTAAGTTGTTAGACCGGATGTGGCAGTCATCTTCCTAGTAGTTTAATTTAAAAGTTCGGAACGAGTAGATCCTGATTTCAAACTTGGAAATATATGGAAGCACACCTGTATAGAATACATTGTTACTGTCGCAGAACTGACAATAATAACATTGGTCTTGTGCTTATCATCATCATACTGAACTATTTTTCTACATAATCTATCAAAACATGCATTTGCTTACTGACTGAAATGAGAAAACAGTCTTGTTCTCAGCAATACGTACGTACTTATTATCTTTATCAATTGGTTGAAAGAAAAAAATATTAACAAATGTAACTAAAAACTCATAAGCTCAAAAATCAAGAAATACGTCCTTATAACAAACTGAATACAGGCTGTCCCGATAGTGTAATCTCAATCACGAGATGACCTTTTCGTATGCGATCTCCTTGAATTGCTAAATTTTGTGGAAATAAATGCATAGTATAAGATAGTAATCTCACTCTAAAACCTTGTTAAAGTCTATAAAATTCATTCCTTTCAAAATTGTAACTTTAAATTTTGAACACAATCTGTTTTTGCACATATTGCATGACGAGCAATGCTCACACGTCTTTCACGCCAGTAGCGGTTCATATATAGAATACATACTAGGTTTTAGTTTTAGAATGGTTGTTACATTTTATACAAAATGACTGTCTTAAATTATCGTTAAAGCCAAAATTATAAAAATCTTGTACTTCTATTTTAGCACTTCATAATTAAAATGTGTCCTAATTGTATTTGGGTTCCATATGTCTAGTTCCATTGGATTTTAAGTTAAAAATTAAAAACAGAATATATTTTTTGTTATATCTTCAAAACAAAAAAGATCTGTTTAAAGGGGATTCCCACTATATAAATGATACATTTTTGAACTTTTCCTTTCCTTTAATTTCTTACTTATTTTGGTCTCTTTTATCGAAATATTTTACTTGCTTTATTATACACCCGGTCAAATAATGTTTGTTTTGAAGTAGATTTTTCGAATGACTGCTGATGCTTTAAAAGAATTTAACATTTTTTTGTGTTTCAGGTGATTTAACATTGCCACTGCCAAGTGTAGTCGTAGCACAACACCAGGACAAAGTAATCTCAGGCCGCTGGCATCCGACAGAATTCTCGTTCTTATCAACATCAGCTGACAAAACCGCAACGTTATGGGCTTTACCACCAATATAATGTGTATTTTAATGTGTTATTTCTTTTATGTATTACATGTAACTATATAAGTCTGAACAAATGGTTAAATATATATTATATAAAGTTTGACAAGATAATCCAGATGACGTTTAGTTGTGAAAGTGGCACAAATGATAAATAATAAAACCTTATACCTGCAAATGTTAAACACTAATAACGTAGTAAATAGCCTTAATAGAAATTTTAATTTTTTTACCCTGTTACTGAAAAAAGTGTTGTAATTAGTTCTCGAATATTTATTGATGGACGTATGTTTTAACTTTTTACTTTTTCTTGTTATTGTCTTTTTATTGTATGTCTAAGATGCTTCTTTAATTCTATGTACTGTTTTATAGCGTCTCATACATTTTTAGATAGTTAACGTTAGAAATATTAACTATTATTGAACATATTTTTGTATGTGTTTCCCTTTGATCAAAGTGCACTCTGCACCATTTCTATAACTCGCTACGATGGGTCTGAGCGAAAAGAAACAAGCTTTCTACTTTGATTTATCAAAAGAAGTATTTTGATATTTATATACTGTATATAGTTTATTGTTTAAATAATGGTTGTATATTAATGATGCTATATATTGTAACTGCCCTAATTTATCCCAGTAAGTTTTACTTTTAACAATAATAAACGCTACCATGACCATGTGGAAATAATAAGATGATATACTGTTACTTACTTGTATTATTATGTATTATTTTGCTTAATAAAGTCTCTTTACAAAAATAGCGCTTTCACTTGACATTGTTTTATTAAAATGTATAAATTGTGTCCATTATTCAAGTACAAAGAAAAGATCAGCGAAACTCCAATAAAAGATAGTTGAATAGTATTTAAGTTACATAGCCACAAATAGGCCCATTTAAACCTTACAACCCTTACTTTAAAATGTATTGTCAACAAGCACGCTGCCTGTGAGAACCCCGGCTCCAGACGAAAAATGCTTCTAACTCAAAAACAAAAAGAGCAATACTTCTGGTGTGTGCCACAAATAGCACAAAATGAGCACAATACTTTAGCATCGAAAAAAGTTTGATTTTGTTTTTCGAATTTGGAAGTTAGGGCAGGCATCTCCACAGCCCCCCTTCAGAAAAATGCTTATAACTCGGAAACGAACGAAGCACAAAACTTCTAGTTTGCAGCTCAAAACAGCACAAAAATTGCAGTTTCATACTTATTCATCATCAGTGTTGGGATAAACTTATTGTTTGGCCAGAAATTCACTTAAGCTTTGAACTTTCTCTTCCGCAAAATGACCCTTCTGGATGATTCTGTCATTTTTAGATTTCCATACTTTAAAAGTAAACGCAAAACTCACAGAATCACTCGTTTGTCCGATTATTTGTCGATTGTATCCTAACTTTTCGTACAGGTTAAAGAAATCCAATAAAAGCTCTTCCCTAATATTGACTGTGACTACAAGTGAATTCACACACGTGATATGATATCCCAGTGACACGTGTAGCCCAGAGTTGTTATGGTTAAATCACTTTGTTTTAACAGTGTTTTAAAACAAATATTTTGTTTTAATCTTTTTGGTTTTAAACATGTTTTAAGTAAATGATTTAAAACATGTTTTATTTCATGTTTAAAACATGATTTTTGTAGTGTTTAAAAACATTGGTTAGTTAAAGAAAAAAACATTTTATATAAAAAAAGAATTTTTTATTTTGTTTAAAGTAAAAGAAAGGTTTTTAATAACAACCCTGGTATCGCGGTTTAAAAAGCACCAAATGAATTAAAAAGGCTGTGCCCGACTGGCAGTATGGAAGCTATTAAAGGGCTCAAATCCGTGTACCGTTAATTGTATCTAATTTAGTGTTCTGTCAACGTGACCTTGTATAATTTATGTTTATTATTATTTTATTTTAATTTTTATTATCAGTTTGTTTTAGATTTATAGATGCATAATTTTACGTCTGTATGAGAATTGCTCATAGGAAATTTATTATATTAATTGAACTACGCAAAGATTACTTTTTATTTAGTAATTTTATACAAAAAAAAATTAAAGCTAATAAATAAAAAAAGGTACTGCTGATACAGTTAAAAAGCGGTAGATTTTAGTACAAACTTTACGCCTGATATATATGCCACCAATCTCATATATATTAAAAACGGCATTACCGAATTGTCGCTTCTAACAATTAAATCTTACAAACTATAGTGTAACAGTAAAAAAATATATATAGTCTTCTCATTTATGTATTTTTATTATCAATAACACTGAAATTCATTATTTTAGTGGTGATGAAACTGTTGGCAAGATAGTCTACTTCCCGTGTTTACCGGGCATTGGTGATAGATGGCGGCACCAGTCCAAGTGCGGCTTCATAAAAACGTAAACATTGTGAATTCCTAATGTTTACAGTTGACGGTTTTTAAATTCGTGCCAGCAATATTTACTAAACGAAGAGCATCTTCGATATTTAGTATCGGATGGTTATTGTGAGCATGTTGTTTTGTGAGATTCTGTTGTGCTGTTTCGAACAAAAGTTGGGTTATCTTGATACACGTGCGTTTTAAAAGGTAAGATTCATTATTGAGAAAGATTTAATAGTACTCTATTAACTGATAGATCACCAGATAGATTTTTCTTCTACATACCTTTTCGGAGTTGTTGAATTAATATATTATTTCCTTTATTATAGTGCGGTTCAACTCTAGAATTTTGTACTAAGCTTATCATTTCTTTGTATTGTTTTGAGATTTAACAATAACCTATTACATACCAACATGTAATCATTAATCAATTTGTTTTTTTTTCTGCTGGAAGACACATAAGCTGACGACCAGTTTATTTTAGAAGAACTGTATTGTTCTGTTCTGCATTGCAATTGTAATAAGGTGAAATGCTGAATAGTAAATTCTAGTGTACTATTGTAAGTGCCTATACTGGTGCCCTTGAACTATTTGCCATGCTACCTGAACCTGCTTTTTACAGAATGGAAATATGTGGCGTATGAAGAAAAAGAAATTATTTTTGTGTCTCTGAAAAAAAAGTTAACTTAGTCTACTTTTTTCAAATACATACCATGAACCATAATCTTCCAGGAATCTGCAACTGTAATAACTAATAAGTAATAATTTATAAAAGTTCTTATTTTCCATGATAATTCTTTGATTTTTATTTCTTTTATTTGGTATTTCTTTGATGAACACAAATATGGTGGTTAATAAAAATATGTGTAAGTACAGCTGCACCGAGACAAATATTTATGCATAAGTTGAAAGGTTTCGAGAGAAGCCAACGGAAGTACTATCAACTTCCGGTTGATATAGCGTCAATGTTTAAAAGTATTGGTTAGGTTCAGCATTTTGTTTTTTTTTTTTTTTTTTTTTTTTTTTTTTTTTTTGACTTGTTTATTTTACGTCGGTCTAGTTCCGCAACTTAGGCCAATCACCGACGCTGAGGGCAGGCTACACACACCCAGGAATTTTGTCCTACTGAAGGAATTCCAACCTCCAGTAAGAGTTCTTTAACGTGCACGTCGCATAATGACAGCACACGGGGCCACCGGCTTTACTTCCTCATCCGATGGAAGGCGGCATGCAAAGGTATTTGTTCCCTGCCTAAAATACCAGGACAGTCGATTTTAGCCCAAACCGGGATTCGATCCCGGGCCTCCAGCGTAGATAGCAGCCGCTCTATCCTATACGCCATCGACCCCCCTTAGGTTCAGCATGATTAGTTCTGTATGACAATTCATACGGCATTGTACGGCAAATCTGAACAAAAAGTGACAGGTAGATCTTGTTCTGATTACTTGAACGTTCGGATTACGGAACTCAATCACAATGGTTGCGATAATCGGAACTGTAGTACGGATTATAAAGACGACCCCCCCCCTTGATTTTGAACCCAACTTAACACACAACTATTCGATGACGTATCGGCACTTGCCACCCGTTCTGAATTAAAAAAAATCTTACTGTCATTTTACATACTATAACATATTGTGTAGCAAGACAAGAAAGTGATTGCTAATTGTTGCTAATCGAGGCTGAGCACATTTTTGAGGACCCGAAATCAGTTTTTTTTTGTGCGGCGTAGACATCATTTTTATCCTAATGATGACTATACCGATTATAATCGTCACCAATGTCAGTTTCATTCGATTGTTTACCTCCAGATTTCGTCGTGAGAGTCACAATATAAATTGTCCGTGTTTGAGCTTTCATTTAATCATACTTATTAGGTTTAATTACAGTAGAACGTCGATAATCCAAACGTCGGTAATCCGAACATTCTCTAATCCGAACAACCAAAAAGAAATACCTAGTAATAAAATAAATCACTGAGTAACGTAGGGAAAAGAAATTTTTGTCGGTTCCTGTTTACAGAAAAATGTTTCATTTTGTTTTATATCTTCTATCCAATACCCGTATTTTCCACTATTTAGCTGCAATATTGAATAATCCGAATCACCTTCGGTCCCAAGTAGTTCGGGTTATCGCCATCCTACTGTAAAAAATAAATCATAAATCATAATTAATCATAAATAAGTTATAAATAAATCCCTATGATTTCCCTTCGATATCGCTTCGATATTCCTTCGATATCGGTTCGATATACTTTCGATATCGCTTCGATAACAGTTTGATTTTGACTTTTTTACATTTTTATAGTTTATGAAGAGCGGAATCGAATGGTGTTGGTTTTATTAAGATTGAACTTCTATCCAATCTTATTATCTGGTATTTAGTTGCAATATTTGATAATCCGAACAATTTGATAAAACGAATGACCTTCGGTCCCAATTAGTTCGGATTATCGACGCTCTACTGTACTTCGCACCTTTTTGCACTGCTCAACTGTTTATCTCAAATATAGTGGGTGTTAAAAATATGTGTAAAATGTAGATAAGGTATACTGAACTTTTGATATCGAACTCATGTCCACACACCAGACACCGTTTAGGTACTGCATAAGGCCTTAATATATTATAGAATATATAAATAATTTGTATGTAAAACTTTATTTTTTTAACGTGTCTAAAAAGAATTCAAGATAACCCAAATTGGCCAAAATTGGTATCAATATTACAAGCCAGTTCTCATTAACTCCTTTCAAAGACGATAAATAATAAAAAAAAGTCACATATATTGTTTGGATTTAAAAGTGCCGTCCTATGATACATGGCACTATTTTTCCTATGCAGTTTGTAAAATTGGTTTAATCTTCCGACTCTCTCCAACGGCCAAACAATACATTTCCGGACATGAGTTCATTAAAAAACTTGTCTACTATGGTCATACAGATCATTCATACCGCTTATATATAACAACAATTATTATTAACTAGTTGACTTAGTATTGTCGCCTTTTAAGTGTTTACGTATAATAGTAATGATAGCAATTTTGAATTCCGTTGTCGATGATCGTTCTCACAGAATTTTCAAATATGTCAACTTTTCTTTATTAATAAGTCATTGTTTTCCGTTTATGTGGTTACTGGGTTACATTTAAAAATAATGTTTTCACCTTTTATAGTTTACCAATTTGTTATTAAGACTTTTTATCGGATGCTCGATTGACACGATTATAGAATTAAATTATCAATTATATCGGTACCTTTTATTACTAAAAAGAAATTTGCCCCCCCCCCCTGGTACATTTTGTAACGGCACCCATGCTCTTATGTGATATCTATACTGCCATGCAGTCCAAAGGTATATACAACACCCTTCACTAAAAATTTGGACATAAAACACGCTAACTTGTTTATGCTATTAAAGTTATCTTTGATGAAAAAGGCAAATACTTCCCATCAGTCATTTTTGCAGATACGGCACTGTACCTTTGGACGGCGCGCCAGTGTACAAGTGGTTACTTTACTAATACTATACTTCATACTAGCATGACAGGTATCATCTATACTCCGAATCAAGTTCGTACTACTAACGGTATCATCCGTAGTCCGTACATAGCTCTCCATCTAACGCAACAATTTTTTAAAAAAAATCTGATGTGGCCAGGCACATGACTTTATCATACCATATATTAATAGTTTAGCTGGATGAGATTCTATTTGATCGAGATCGGCCACGTCTGCATTAAAATAAAACTACTAGAAGTAGACAGATATTTTGATTATATTTGCAGTATGTAATATCAAAACATCAGTATTTGACACTACCTACTGTCATTAGAATCACATTATCTGACAAATCCTGGCTAACTAGTTTTAATACTATAGTGTTTTAATGCAGTACGAGCGATCTTGATGAAATGGAATTTGCTCCTGCGGCTAAACTATTTATTTGTCATAGTCATAAATTATTCAGAATTTCCTCTACATTAATTTATTATTTAACTATTTCGACGAAATTCCAGAAATAGCGGCTCAAAAATGTTTAGGGGACCCAATAGGACATATCTCCGCTAAAATCTAAAAAAAATTTTGCCACGTTTAGTATACTTTGTCATACTACGTATGATAAAGTAAATCGGTTGTTGATTCTGATGATTACTATATTATGGTGGCTTCTAGCATACTATATTTTAGGGTATTACCACGTCTTCAGTGCTAACTACAAAAGATCATAAAGAATTATGCTCAATAATCCAAATAAGTTTTAAGGTTAACATACCATCTTACAATCTTTCTTGCGTTTATTCGCGAAAACATAACAACATTGCTATCCGCACTTGAATAGTATATTATAATACAAGTTTTATAAGACAAAAATTGGCGCACGAGTTGTTTTGGGCACGACGAGCGTAGCGAGGAGTGCCCAAATGGAACGAGTGCGCCAATGCGTCTTATAAAACGAGTGTTATATACTAATTTTTCTACTTTGCGACATTAATTTTACATAAATGTCAAAAATTGCGGTTGTCGTCTTACAATCTAGTGTCATTTTTTTCTTCAACAGTTGGTAGTTGTAGTTAAATTCACAAATACGATTGAGGCGAGCCAATAGCGATTCAGATGTCAGCCTTACTTGACACTTGACGTCAATTTCATCAGTCTTGGAAAACTAAAAGTTACTGAAAGTTTGTGATCTAGTGTTTTCATAACGACACCGAAAGCGGTTTCGTTATGAGCTTATAACGAACGCAAAGTAGAAAAATACACATCGAGTTTTGAACACCAAGATGTTACAATATTGTTTCACATAGCGTACGAGCGCGCGTGTTTAATCGCATTATCCATACATTGGCGTGTTGAATTGACGTTTCGCAACCGGTGACGTTCTGAATACTGTCAAAAGTTCAAAATATCCTGGCTACCTATTATTAATGCAGACACGATTTCGATCAAATAGAATTTACTCTTGCATCTAAACTATTAATTTTACCAAAAAATGTTATAGACATAAATTATCCAAAATTTCCTCCACTTTAATTTATTATTTATCTATTTTGACGAAATTACAGAAATGGCGGCTCATTTGCAAAATTGTTGCAAAATGCTAAGAGTAAATACCCAGTTCCTTTGGACCCTTTTGAACCAAAAGCTTTTCAGCTCTAAGTTTAGTCATGAAACTTCTAAATATGAACTTTCGGCCCGATACCTTTAGTAGTTTCTCCGGAATCGTCTCCACAAAAAACGGGTACACACACACATACACACACACACACACACACACACACAGACATTTTTTTGTACCTTGGTTAAAAATGTTCAGGGGACCCAAAAAGACCTATTTCCGCTAAAATCTCAATTTTTTTTTTCGGCACGATTACAATACTTTATAATACTGCGTATGATAAAGTAATAAGCAATAAATATACATATTCCATAATTCGTACTTTAATCTTGTCTAAATCTATTGATTAAAAATCTAACAACACACCCCGTGTTTTTATGTTACACCTATACAGAAAGAAAATCAGTTTCGACGATTGTTTCGACGATTAAAAAATACCTATTTATTAAGCGAATCAAGATGATACGCAATTTCAATAGACGAGCACAAGGAACGTTGCGGGCGACACGCAGCCTTTATTGTTTAATTTGCAAATTAATAAATTGCAAATATCACAAAAAGTAGTAAACATAGATATAAGACTCAATATAAATTAATAAGAATTTAAGAGACATTGCAATTAGCTAAATACTTTACAGGGTGTTCCGTTTAAACATCTCAAGTAAAATTCAGTTGAAAATAATTACGTTACGATAAAAAATAAATTTTGTTACGTTCACCCTGTATAACGCATCTATTTCTTATGAGATCAGCATCAACCACAACAAGTTTTACTTACCTGATTTTAAAATTGTAGAACAATAACTATAAAAATGTTGTAGGTATTTACGTAGTTTTCAAAAAAGGCATGCAATATTTTGACAAACAAGTGAAAATCTAGGAAACTATTTTCTTTACATCGGTGCAATCTGAGATAAATGCAGTATCGACCCCTACGATTCTAGTGACTCACCCTGTACATATTATGTCATATTAATTACAGATCTAGGCCATGCATTGGTATCTATCTGATGTTATAATAGAAGAGATTGAGATTTTCTGTAGAAAATCGAGTGGGCCAGGTTCACTCATCTTCCAATATAAAAACATGATCATTCTTTTGTGATGATTGACTGTTGCCTGTAAAAATTAAAGGGCAGCCAACTCGTGACAGACCTTGCCAAATTTCGCAATCCTAAATATTTCTCTCGCCTTATTTCTACAAGCGAACTGTGCCATATTTAAAATAATGAAAAATGTTAGTTTATTGCATAACCTAATGGTCTATTGCCAAAACATTCTGAACACCTTATTAACACCTAGGTACTGATGTGCCCAATAATTTAAAACCAAAATATTTTAATTCAATTAACTGTGGTTTTTCAATACGTTATCTTGTTAGTCGGTTCTTGTATGTTTTCCTTTATTTTTATCGCGGACATCGTTTCTAGTGCGAGCGAAAATATCGGCAGTGTTATGTAAATTGATGAGTTTTGTTATTTTGCCGTCTATTGTTAAGCCTGTGAATACCAATAGTATATTGTTATGTTGCGGTTGTGCACTCGTATATGATCGCTATGGATATTTCGGTTGCGCTTTCAATTAGGACTTTTAACGTCCACACACTGTGTGTACACTAATTTTTTAAGCGTTGGCACGCGCACAAGTCGAAATAGT
Organism: Melinopterus prodromus; assembly: GCA_964023965.1. Taxonomy (NCBI): domain Eukaryota; kingdom Metazoa; phylum Arthropoda; class Insecta; order Coleoptera; family Scarabaeidae; genus Melinopterus; species Melinopterus prodromus. The sequence continues at coordinate 27,768,294 of OZ030390.1, forward strand.
TATTTTTGTCGGGAACTTCGTTTCGTGAAAAATTTGTACATTATTCTTACGGGTCTGTGTACCTTGTTTAAACGTTCTGTCTGTGGATTGGGTAAGTGCTGATGTTCCTCCCTTGAGAATATTCCTTCATCAACATACGTATGTTTGAGAGCTTATAGGTTTTAGACGTTTTTTGCGCATTTTGCATTGCCGATAAAAAAATCGGTGGATGCAATGTTTTATGTCTATGTTGGGTATGAACGAACGCAAAATGGACCAATTTTAAAATTGTACCCACATAACAATTCACACGCAATTATCGGCCAACTACAATCGGCCCATATTTTAACATTTATGTGTGTTGGTAAATGCAGTATCGTCGGTAAAACAGTGCGTTAGAGGACAAGCACGTGTTTGTCAGTTATTGATCTTTATTTAATACCAATTTAATCAAACTAAATATTACATTAGTTAAGGAGTTGGTAGCAAGATACTCATAAAAATGTTCTTTGTTTTGGGGGATAATAAGTATATTTAATAAAGGTTTTATAAAAAAAAATCGCGAAAAGTATTTTGGCTTATTTATCTACAGATCACAGTATTGGCCCACATACACCGATCGAAATAAAGTCAAATTCATCATTACCATAGCCCCGAATATGAACCTGGTATACAGGCTGTCCGTTTTTAGTGTTAATGTAATTATATGTGTTTTTTTTTCAAGAGACTATAACCATTAAAATCAGTCAAGGTCAACTTTTATAGTGGTTAATTAAAATTTTACCCACCTTTTTTTAGTTTTGCCACTATCAAAAAATTAATTGAATGGTTAAGGTTTTGCCAGTTTGTCTTAATCTGATTGCGTATTGTAATTCTGTGTATGTAGAAATTCGTCTTAAGATGTTGTGGTGTACAAATGTTTAACTCCATAACATATTTTTTCATTATTTTTTACAGTTCCTCCAATCATAGATCATTGTCTACTGGTGTGACCGATATCGTAAAACCTCCAAAATAACAAAAAAGACCAGAAATGCTATAATAATTTTTGCCACGAAATACGTGTATACCAACATTGTATATTATTGTTTAAACAATTTTATTCGTTCAAACAATTGCACATTAAGTAACAAATTACAAAAAAAACATGCCAACGATGTAACAATAATTGTAAACTTTGGTTTAAACAAATGGTACATGTTTAAAGACTTGCAAATTCGTTAATAAATGACAAAAGAAATGCCAATAATCTAATAATAGTTTATGTTTCTGTTTAAACAAATGGTAATTATTTAAACAATTACTGATTAGTTAATAGATTACAAGAAAGCCAATAATTTAATAGTACAGTAAAACAACAATTTATTAATACAGTAAAACTGTAAATTTGGGGTACCCATTCTTAGGGTATTGCAGGAGACGGTGGGGCGGTGAAAAGAATAGTGGTGGTTGTTTAGATCCTTGGGGAGTTCTGGATAATTTCTGATAATCCCCCGCAACTTTTTTTCTAAATCCAAACAAAACGTGAAAAAAAAGGAAAACAAAGATACATTTTCCAATGTATTTTAAATAGGAAATTTGAAGTGCCGATTTTTTTCAAATTTTGGGTGATTTTTTTTTTCGGGAAGGCAATTGATCGCTGCCCTCAAGCAAAAAAATGTGACGTATAAATTTGGACCACCCTAATTTACAGTATTGAATTCTTAAACAAATTTAATTTACTTTTCTTATACAAAAATTATAACAACAATTATATAATTAAAGTATTGAAGATGGTGATATCCATACTTTGATTATTTCATCATTACGGTAGTAATTCCGTACGATACGGTATTTCCGTATATTCAATTCTAGGTATAATTATATAATTATTTAATGCAACAGAGAAATATTCTTAAAAGATACAAAAAGAACAAATGAATATCTTATCAATTAAAAATCAAAGTTTTTAACTAATAAAATACAGGGTCTCCCACGACGAGCTGCCATTAGAAGTATATGGAGAACCAAATGAAATGACAGATTGAAAATTTGTGGACTTAAATTGTTGGACACGATCATCTCAACTAAAATATTTTGAGTTTTGAGTTACTTCCGGTTACACCGGAAATGATGTCATCTTTTATATTTCAAATGGAACACCCTGTATTTTATCGCATTTTAAAAATCTTCATTAAATTTTAGATCAATTTTATATTACATTCCCTATACCTAACATGTGTCATTTTTGAGAAATTAATTATTTTCATTAAAAAATGACTGCTGCACGGCTACTTTCAACTACTTATAAATTATCTCCTTTGACCGTTGGAAAAAAGTCGTCCGGCGAAATTGTTGTGAAGGTAACGTATTATCGACACATCGGTAGAACTCTTCTAAAAGTTATACAGGGTGTTCATATTATAAGATCAAAGTTGAATTCGAGAAAAGTACTAAAAGTCGATTTTTTCAAATGGCAACCCTAACATATTAATACATTTCTCAATTCTATGGAAAATTTTAGATCAACTTTGTGCACAATGTCCTATACCTAAAATGTACTTGTACCTACTGAAATCGAGTTTTAAACATCACAGTAGAAATTGCAAGAATCGCCAAATCTAGATTGCGTTGAAAACAACTGAACAAGTTGGAATAAACACAAGTTTATTAAACACGTTTCTAGGTAATTTTTCATTATAATTAATTTAGTAATTATAAAATGATAAGCCTACAATTAAACACAATGTTAAAAATAAAACAAAATCGTAAGGTAATAAAAAAATGCTTAATTCAATGTCAGTAACTGTTCAAAAACGTTGCCGTTTTCCGCTAAACATGCTTTAATTCTTTTAACGCATTATTGTTGGTGGCGTCCCTGATTGCGTTACCACATAACTCATTGCAAGCAGCTGGAACTCTATCTTTCATGTTCTCCTTATCAATTATTGGGTTCTCATAAACTACGTCTTTAATAGCTCCCGAAATTAATAAATCCATTGGCGTCAAGTCGGGGGAATGCGGTGGATATTTGTATGGCCTATTAAGCGCATTCAACCGATCGCCGATTATCGCTCGTTAAGCAAACCTCTTTTAGCAACTGCTATCTGCGCTGGAGAACCGTCCATTTGAAACCACCCTATAATGGAGGACCCAATAACTAATAAGGAGAACATGAAAGATAAAGTTCCAGCTCCTTTCAATGGGTTATGTGCTAACTCTATCAGGGACGCCACCAACAATAATATGGTAAAAGGAATAGTAGCATGTTTAGCAAAAAACGGCAACATTTTTTAACAGTTACTGAAATAGAATTAAGCGGTTTTTTAAAATTTTCTTAACTTTTTGTTTTATTTTTAATATTGTGTTTCATTGTAGGCTTATAATTTTATAAATACTAAACCAATGATAATGAAAACTGACCTAAAAAAGCTTGTTTTATTAAAAAGTTCTGTTTATTCCAACTTGTTCAGTTGTTTTCAACGCAATCTAGATTTGGCAATCTGTGCAATTTCTACGGTGATGTTTAAAAATCGATTCAGTAGGCACAAGTACATTTTAGGTATAGGACATCGTACACAAAGTTGATCTAAAATTTTCCATTGAATTGAGAATTGTATTAATATGTTAGGGTTGCCATTTGAAAAAATCGAGTTTTAGTACTTTTCTCGAATTCAACTTTGATCTTATAATTTGAACACCCTGTATAACTTTTAGAAGAGTTCTACCGATGTGTCGATAATACGTTACCTTCACAACAATTTCGCCGGACGACTTTTTTCCAACGGTCAAAGGAGATAATTTATAAGTAGTTGAAAGTAGCCGTGCAGCTGTCATTTTTTAATGAAAATAATTAATTTCTCAAAAATGACACACGTTAGGTATAGGGAATGTAACATAAAATTGATCTAAAATTTAATGAAGATTTCCAAAATGCGTTTAAATACAGGGTGTTCCATTTGAAATATAAAAGATGACATCATTTCCGGTGTAACCGGAAGTAACCGAAAACTCAAAATATTTTAGTTGAGACGACCGTGTCCAACAATATAAGTCCACAAATTTTCAATCTGTCATTTCATTTGGTTCTCCATATTCTTCTAATGGCAGCTCGTCGTGGGAGACCCTGTATAGGTGTATCTTAATAAATAAAAAGATATGACTGTAGTCTCATACATAGTTCATACTCCATCATCAATATCGATGTCCTCTGAATATATACTTATTAAATTTGTGATGCAGTTTTTCTTGTCTTTTGGGGATACCTGTTTCTTTTTAATTTAGATTTGTTATTAATGACAGGTAATTGAAAATATTTCCCTAAACACCGTCGCCTTCAAAATTTTATTTTCAGTTTACGCAAAAGATTCCGATTCCATATTATAAAAAAAAATCTGATGTGGCCAGATACATGACTTTATCATACTATATATAAAATTAATACGTTAGCTGCATGAAATTCTATTTGACCGAGATCGGTCGTGTCTGTATTAAAACAAAAGTAGTTGACCAGGGTTTGACAGATATTTTAATACTATTGACAGCAGGTATTGTCAAAACATCTGCGTTTGACACTACCTATTGTCATTAGAATGAAAATATCTGTCCAATACTGGCTAATTAGTTTTATATTAATGCAGACACGGCCGATCTCAATCAAATACAAAAAATGTAATAGACATAAAATATACAAAATTTCCTCTACTTTAATTTAATATTTTGACGAAATTACAGAAATGCCGGCCTATTTGCAAAATCATTGAAAAATGCTAAGCGTAAACCCGCAATTCCTTTGGACCCTTTTGAACAAAACGCGTTTCAAGTTTGGCCATGAAAGTTCTAAATATAAAGTTTTGTCCCGATACCTTTAGCAGTTGCTCCGGAACCGTTGCTACAAAAAGCGGGCACACACACACATACAGAATTTTTTTTGTACCTTGGTCAGGGACCCAAAAGGACCTATTACACTAAATCATTTTTTTTTTTGGCACAATTACAATACTTTGTCATACTATTTATACCGTCTCAAGAATAGTGAATTTTATATTTGCGTTCCTGCTGGTTGGAAATCAAAATCAATCTTTCATAAACTATAATTAATTAGGTAATTAATAAATTACCATAGTAAGGGGCCCCAAATAGAGTGGAGGCAGTTTTAGCAGTTAAAGTCATATTTTTTTGCAATAAAAGAAACTATATCTAATACTGTACGAGACTAATGAGAAACCCTTGGCTAAGTTAGAAGAGAAAAACTGTATGAATTCGAATATTGTCAGCCGACACATTTCCTTTTGTTCTGGAATTCTATTCTGTAAAGATGAATGCTCCAAATGAGTTTGTAAAATAAATATTCCGATCTGCAAAATGCTGCAAACCTTTCAATGTTCTTATTATTACACAGTGTATATAAAAAGAACCGTAACCACTCAATATATTTCTTTCTAAAAAGTTGACAGGAAATAGATTCCAATAAAAGTTTTAGGAAATTGCTTAAGGTACAAATTTGAAATGCTTAGATTTGAAACACACTTTATATTAAAAAGTAATTCGTATTTATAACTTAAGTCGTCATTATCGAAAACGACGAGCTATCGACACAGTAGAAATTATTTTAAATTTGTTTAATTGATTCCTTTTAACATGTAATCGCCTTGTTACAATTACACCATTGGCCGTAGGGACATGCGGTTTTTATAGTTCAATTTGTAATTCAAAAGACAGGAAAATATACAGGACGCTATATTTAAAAAATGGAATTTCGTCTGCTTCTCACCAATATATACCATTTTTATTTGGTTACTTTCTTCTAAACTTTGAGGACCAGATATTGTTAAAACTGATATAGCAGAAGGCATGCGGAATAGTTCTATTTTTTTAATGATATGGAATCGGAATCTTAGGTAATGTTAGAAAAAGATAGAGGAAATTACATTTTATTAAAAGTAACATCCCAAAAAACTATGAAAACTGCACCACAAATTTAATAAGTACATATTCAGAGGACATATGTTTATATTGATAATGGCGTATTTAAGAATGAACTATCGCAGTTTTTGAAATATTTAAAATATTTAAAACATTTGTTTGTTAACAATACCCTTTATTTATTAAGATAATATGGTTTACTTGCTGCGAATTTTGATTTTTAAATTGTTTAGCTATTTGTTAGTTATTTTGTAATTCTTAAGAATAATCTGTTGTTACTTTAAATAATTATGTAAGTACTTATACTAAATGATTTTTCTTAATTGTTCCAAGATGTTATATCAGTATTATTAGTATTTATTATTTTTGAATAAAAAAGTACGTCTTCTTAATTCAACATTGTATATGGGATGGCATAACCCGCCGCTGACTATAACCTGTGGGTAGTATTACCGGTAACATTACCGGAAGTATTGCAAGCTATTAAATGACGGGTAATTTGTTGTCATGGTAATATTACCATTTTTAAAATTACCGTTAATTTTATCATCATTATAGGTATATACACAAGCATCGCCGACGCCACCGCTCCGCTGTCGCTCGGTCCGTGGCCCCACCCTAAAGGTTCGATTTTGTCTCCGTGGTTAACAACCCCTAAATGACGATACTGCATTTAAACGACAGGATGTACCTTTTCTAGGTGTTATTATAGTCATTATTAGTTCCACTCCCCAGTTTGATTTTTAAATAGGAGGCACACTTGTGCTTTTCAGTATAAATTGGATCTAAACTAAACAGTTTTATTGGTTAGATTCCCAACAGAATCTTGGAATGTCGCTCATCGATTAACATATTAAAGGAAAGACAGCACGTCAAAACGAGTATTTAATTTTACAAAGTTCAGCGATCAATTTCGCCTTTCGACATCGTCACGACAATTACGGCAATGTTCACAAATATTTCGATAACCTTCGGTTAGGTCACTTAAATAATTAATTGATAAACATTGTATTGTATTCGACGTTTTTTGTATGTCTCCCGAAGTAACATTTATGCCGTTTTATACCGTCTGGGTGTAATGAATCATTAATAATTGTTGTAAATTGTGTAGTTAACCAAATTACTAAAAATAAAACTAACACAATGAGCAGTAAATTATCTAGTCTAGCGCGGACAGAAATTCTCTTGGCAAATAATTATGTGCGAAGTGAAAAGGAAACAGTGGAAACGTGATTGATTGCCCGTAAATTTCTTAAATGAATATTTATTTTAATAATTTACGCTTACCGTGAGCGTGTTCTGCTTCGATTGGTGGTCATATAGTAATCGGTTTACTATTCTTATTTTAGGTACAAGTACGCTAATTATTTTTATCGACAATTGGCCTAAATAGCACTGTAATTAGGTGGTATATCCGATATGGTTAGACGTATATAAAATTGTATTGAAATGTACTTAGCTAAATGAACATAGAATATACGCAGTGCTGCGGCACAGCATTGTTCTCCAAGGGTACTATTATCAACAATTTATAATCTTCGTATGATCAAATACATTATACGCAATGATGTGAAAAGAGGCTAACGTGGAAAACACATATAGCGTTGTAATTTGTGAAGTATGAGTGTGTTTTTTACAAAAAGTACTTGCCCAAGTTCCTTAATTCCTCCGGAGGCAGAAATCTGAAATCTGCAAACAGATAATAGTATTTCTAGACAGTCTGCATTAAGAAAATTGACAACAAGTTCTGTTTGTGTTGTTGTACTATCATGGCCATATATTAAGCCCCCTCTTTTGACGTCCGTTTTCGCGCAAATCAAGGGGCGAAAAAATTTGAAAAAATTCTGATGCTGTCCTTGATTAATATGCTACAACTCATAAAAATTAGAAAGCTGTATATGTTGGCGTTTTCCCGATTTTTCCAAATTAAGAAGAATTGGCACTGTTTCTGCCCCGTAAATTTCATTCGTTTAAATTTAGCAATGAATTATTCCGGAAATAATCCATAGATTTCAACGAATTCAAAAGTAGAGTCACCTGCGGAATGCTAGCTTTTAATGTGCATTTTTGTATAATCATTGGATTAGTGCTTGACCCACAAAAAGGTATATTATGCAATGCCAGCAATTCCTTTATTACAAGAGCTAGAATAATAAAATATAGACTATAGGCTACCCACTAATTCATAGGTTTAAAGTTTATTACATGATCATTGTTTATCTTGCATTTTCCCTACAAAAGATCGAGTTAAAGCATCTCATGATTGCTGCAATTGACGCGGCGCTCTTCGGTCTTTGGGGCGAGCGCAGGAAGGTTTCGACAGCAACGCCAGTAGTGGCGGAGCGCACGTGCATTAGTTACTAGAAAAACAGTGTTTACGGACACAATACATATAACGACACGGCGATTATGCCTCGCCAAAGAAATTTCGATATCCGGCGACAGATTACCGAATTAAAAAATAATGGCAAAACGAGACAATAAGATAAAAGAACCACAAACAGGCATTTGGAAGTCCCATGACAATTCTTGGCAATTTAAATCGGGTTTCGGGATTAGCATTTAAAATTAATGACTGATCTGCAAAATATTCTGTGTCAAACTTTTTTGATATTTTTAAGTTTTATACGCTCAGAGCTGAGGTTATTACAAACCTCAGCTATCAAGAGTTGTATATATTTTATATTGTTTGTGCATGTATTTAAATATTATTAATGAATAAACTGTTGAACTGTTATAATAGTTTGAATATTTATATAACAAAATGGGTTTATCAAGCAAACTTTATTTAGCATTCACCACTAATCGGAAAATCTGCTAACTCCATATTATTACATCTATCCGCCTCCATCAAAATCATGTTTACAACCTTATTGTATAAAAACTGAAGGAAACATAAACGCCAATCGATAGAAGAGATTTCTCTCGTACCGGGTCACATATTATAATCAAAAAAAAATTAAGAATTTAATTGTTAGTTAAAATTACTACCTTGGCAAGTTATCGTTCTTTTTGTGTATTGATAATAAGCTGCCCCGGTTCTCTCAGCTGTGTCGGTTCTCTTCGACATGACAGCATCGCTAACGCCTCCCTTCCCCGCAGCACACCAAAGACCGTAGAGCGTCGGAATTCACGCGCAGTTTTAGCACGATCTTTTGTATGAAAAATGCAAGATAAACAATATTTATGAAATAAACTTTAAACCTATGAATTATTGGGTAGCGTATAGTCTATATTTCATTATTCTAGCACTTCTAATAACAGAATTCCTGGCCAGCATAATATAGCTTTTTGTGGGTCAACCACTAATGCAATGATTTTACACAACGGCACATTGAAAACTAGCATTCCGCAGGTGATTTAACTTTTTAATTCGTTAAAATGCTAAAATTAAACGAATTAAATTTACGGGTGAGAAACAGCGCAAATTCTTCTTAATTTGGAAAAATCGGGAAAATGCCAACATATACTTTCTAATAATAGCTTTCTAATTTTTATTAGTTGTAGCATATTAATCAAGGACAGCATCAGAATTTTTTCAAATTTTTTCGCCTCTAGTTTTTCAAGTAAATCGACGTCAAAAGAAGTGACATAATATATGGCCACGATAGTACCTACTTACTGCACAAATTGTGCACTAAATTGCGCAATAAAATATGCAATGAAAAACAGTTTTAAGACGTAAAATGTTAAAATTGTAAATTCATCAGACAGTTCTGTAAAATTTATATTTACAATGTGACGAAATAAAATACACATTAGAAAACTTATGGAAAACATAAAATTTTAGCAAACATTGAGCAGTATTTTTTTGGGGGAGCTAAATTTAAATCGCAAACAATTTTGAAACCACATATCTGCAAACTAAATTTAATACTTCTAGTATATCCTCCGGTACCTGTGTCAACACATAAAAGGTTGGCCAATCTGAAATTGACCAAAGCCACTGAAGTAAAACAGAAAGCAAAGTATAAATTTCAACCCTTAGTACCTGTAATATACATGTTGGCATTTATGTACGCACCCACACAGAAATCGACCCTTGCCACCCCCCGATCATATCGCGGTTTACGGGTCAAGTGCGTCCCTCTAACTGAAATTGTTTTGGGTGGTTTGAATCAAATCGCCTTTGCCAGACCGATTGAATAGTAGTGGACACATTTTAATCTAATTTCAATTCTAATTTCAATGAAATCTCTTTATTGTAATGCAACTTTAATTAATGGAAATATAATAACACGCAATTTCTATACAGGGTGTAATGCGTAATGACTGCAATAATTTCTAGGTGTCTTATAGGTCTAAAATAATTCCAATAAAAAAATCGAATTTTATTTCTCAATATGGCCCAGTTTTGAGAAATTACTATTTATTGAGAACGCAGAGTTTGACACCTCATTTCACACCTACGATCAGCTGTATGAATTATGAAGTCCCGTGTTTCTGTTCGTGTCCCTTTTATTATTTTGTGTGATCAAATATACATAATAATATTAATAATAATAATATGATGTAATATCATGTATACACATGATGCTTATTTACGGAGAAAGTCGGCACAATATTACGTACGTTCGAAGGCTTTGTGATGACATTAGATGCCACTCTGTAAGTGCAAATTGGAGGCACCGTACAGACGCTTGTTTGGAGAGCAATTTGTTTAAATTTTTCGATAAGTAGACTGTTATGTTATTGAACTAATCGATATTTATTATAAATTACGTAAAATCCGCCTACTTGAGATAGGTGTGGCCACCTTTATTTTCATTGTTATCGATAAAGTTTATTTGGAAATGTTGTTTAGATGTAAAAATTATATTCAAATATGAAGTCACGGCCACCTATCTTAAAAAACTTTTCGTGTTTTTTGTTTTTTAATTTTTCTTTTATGACAAATATTAGTAAATACCAGTGATACTAAAAGGTTCTTTTTAATCTATTTTTTAGAAATTTCAATACATTTTTAACAATTTTTGTTATGTATGTGACATAAAACACGGTTTCCGCTAGTCTCTTTTTATTTATTTGTTATTATTTTGGTATGATAACTAATGTTTATTTAGAACTAGCAAAATTGCTCATTTTCTTGATGCGAAGTTGTTTTTTCACCCTGTAGATAATAATGGATCACACAATAACTTATACAGGAGCGTGACTTACCTTTTATTCAATTAATAGTAATCACTTTGGATATGTTTATAATACATAGTAGTTATCCATCTACTGATATTTTCAATGAAGACATCCGGACAACCAAATTGCCCATTCAACCATTTCATGGATAAACAGAAAATTCAAACAGACCATAAAAAATAAGTCGCCGTAATTTTGCGCAAGTTCTAAATAAACATTAGAAGAGGAAACCGTGTTTTACTTTACTTACATAATAACAATTGTTAAAATTTCTAAATACCAGATTAAGAAGAACCTTTTAGTATCACTGGTATTTACTAATATTTGTCATTAGAGAAAAAACTTAAAAAACATACAAACAAAAAGGTTTTTAAGACAGGTGGCTGTGACTTCATATTTGAATATAATTTTTACATCTGAACAACATTTCCAAATAAAGTTTATCGATAACAATGAAAATAAAGGTACTTTACTGTTATCACGCATTCATATATTCTGAATGGCTAGGTATATGGCACCGAAATTTACATATTTGACGGTTGCCGTTTTGGTTTCATACAGGCCGCCAACTTTAATGAAGAATAAAATTTTCTGAGAAAAGAATAATAAAATTTCTTTCCATATGATGCGGACTTTCCTGGACCACTGTATGGGACAGACAATTAAATTTTCAACTGCAAAATTTTTGTAAATTTTATTAAGATTATTTGTTCCTCATGTTGGGTTACATTATGCCTCGTAAAAAAAATAGTCGTTAGATAGACCGAAACTAGTGAAAAAGTATCAGCAATAACGGGGGTGTTTTGAGGGAGTTGAAACAATGTTTGGCTTAAGATTGTAAAATCTTGTGAGTACAATAATAATATAGCAAGGAAATATAACAGGAAATTTATTACTTACAGCGGAAAATAGTGAAAAAAATCTCAGCCATTAGAGTGATATGTTTTGACGGGGTTGAAACATGTTTCGCGTGAAGATTCTGAAATCTAGTGAGTATAATAATATTATATCTGCAAATACAGGATGTAAATAATACTACACCTGTTTTTGACTGGATTGAGATTGAGAAGTTAAGTTTAAAATTCTGTTACGATGTGCATATGATAATATTATAATTGTAAATACACGCAAAAAGTAAACAAAAATCTAGTGGTAAAGGGATGGCGTAATATTATTCATGATTTAATATAGCCATTCTTATCCCAGGGTTATTTTTTCTTGGATATATGACGTCACATAGATTCGGGAAGGAATCCAGAACCTATACGTTACTTCGCTCATTATCTGAAATTTTATTCATTCATCCCTGATAAAAAGTTCATACAAGTTTCACGAGTCAACAATATTGATAAAGGCACTTTAGAATTAATTATTTCGACTTTGATCGAGTGATTCTTGGGCACGCTATCGGATTTCCTCAAATTGTTATTTCATTAAGATGTCACAATTATTGTCTCGCACAATTATAAATATATCAGATTTTAATATTAGATTTATTATAAATATTACGTTCAACTATCTAGTGAAGTATCTAGTGGTTTTAATTGCTGGTATTGATTGCTGCAAATGCTTTAGCAACGTTAGTGTAATATGAATGCATTATTTCGGCTTTAGATTACACGTTATACATTCTACAAGTTGCTGATTTTAAGATTTATAACCACCCGCTTAAATATCGTAAAATTTAATTTATTATCAATTTTATCATTTATGTTTAATAAATTAGAAGAGGTTCATGGCCATTCCAGGAGGGAGATAAAAAATTGTCATTTTAATAAATTCAGTTGACTATGAAATGTAGATACACAGTGAGTGAGCGCCTAAAGTATGGACACATGAGAAAATCTCTGTCGGTTAGATATTTTAAAAAATCGTCGATCACGTCGATTTATTTGATTTACTTAAATACTTAAATTTAGATATTTACTACTTCAATTTTGGTAGATCATTGAATTATCCAAATGGAATCGGAAATATTGTATTGCTTACATAAGAAAATTTTAGAAAAAAGACACTTGAAAGTTGCAAAATATTGATTATTTTAGGGACAATAACTTTTGTTAATTGAATATAAAATTGTGTTTTGGGTAGAATTAGAATTGCCCTGAAAACGAATTTCACCTCCAAAATTTTCTATCGCGCAATGTTTTCAAAAAAAAATGAAAGTGAAAGTGTAAAACACGCTATTTTGGTATTTTTTACAAATTTATACCAGCTGAACCCATTGTCCTAGAAACATCAAAATGGTCTCATAGTAAACCTCAATCTTAGCACTTTTACCTGAAATCCGAAGTTTGTTTTCCAAATGTTTTTGAAGCATTTACAGCGATTCGTTAACCTGGATTCTGTCGGCTCCATAAAAGAAACGCAAAAAAATTCAATGACATGGCGTGATATTCAACTTTTGATCTCAGATTCGCATTCAGCGCAAATAAATCTATGGAAAACTCCTATTCGCATTCCATAAACTAGCAAAACGTCAATATTACCCTAATTTTCAACTGTGTGGTGGCATCAAAGGCATAAAAAATATTTTATGGCTTTACATAAAACGTTTTCAAAAAAAGAACAATTGAAAATTGTAAAATATTGATAATTTTTGTGAATTGAATATGAAATAGCGTTTTTGGTTGAATTAATTGAAAACGAGTATAGGTTAAAAGAATTTCTTTCGCGCAATATTTTCGAAAAAGTGGGGTGAAAGTATATATTACCCTCTATTTTGGTATTTTTTACAAATATATACCAGCTGAACCCATTGTTCTAGAAACCTCAACATGATCTCATAGTTTTTGAAGCATTTACAGCTGTTTTTTAAGTCGGATGCGGACTGGCGTGATATGCAACTTTTGAAAATTACCTATTCGCTTTCCATAAACAAGCAAATGTTATTAATATTTTCAACTGGCCTTTTTTCGAAAATTTTCTAATGGAAGGTGATAAATTTTGTGAAATACCTTTAAGACAATTAAGAGATCTATCAACACCAGTAAACAATATTGGGGTTGTAATTTAAAAACAGTATCGATGACGATGTAAGTCAAAAACAATTGAACGTCGGAAATTAAATTTGATGTAAATATGTATACATTGTTAATTAAAAATCGACGTGACCTAGGATTTTTTTAAATAACAAAGCAGAGGTTTTGTCATGTTTCCATACTTTACGAGCTCACTGTATGTATACCTTTCGGAATAAAGTTAATTCTAATTCTAAATCAGAAGAGGTATTAGGAAAATTATATGGAACTGTGCCCTTCGTGATAATTATAACACAAGACAACCCGACGTGACAATCACTGCAGTCATTGGCAACGCTATACCTAATAGTCAATTTAATATTAATACAGACTGTTGAAAATCTCTTTCCACTCATTTAGTGGACCACAGGATTTTCATTCCAGGTAACTCCATGTCAAACTAACTCAGTTTTTGGCGTTAGTGATGCCGAATATTACCGGCTAACGGTCACGGTAATACCGACCGCGCACTTTAAGCTACAATAGCGCCGTCTGTCGACTGTCCAAATAACTACTGGCAACGCATGCGCAGTTTGATCCCGGGCACCACATCGATAGCTAAAATATATATCTCCGTCTCACATTGTTGGAACCGACACTACACATTGGCGCTATAGGACAAGCGCCGTATATCCCCTAATACGTATATGGTTTTAATCAATTTTAACAAGTTAGTATCACCACAATAAAAACGTGTAGCTCATAAAGTTTGCTATAAATTTTTTTATCTATTGAACAACAAACGGTTTAAATATCTGTATCTATCTGAATCTAAGCTAGAAATCTTAATAAACATGTATTTATCTAGCTGGTATAGCTGATATAAATATACTGACGCCAAAGAGTCTGGCGTTATCTGGTTTTGAATCAGAATTGCAGATACAGCGATCGGCAGTTATCCTAGATACAGCATAAGTACCCAAGGAAAACGTCTTTGGCGTACGAACGAGTTACTTTAGGTCATCCACCTTGTTACGTAATCCTGTCAGGACAACAGACGGAAAACCTGCCTCGGATCGCAGGACAGAGACTGCACATAACTTTATTTTCGCGTGGTGGGCGCGGTTCCTGATTTGTGGCCATACATTTATTCATTGACTGCGAGAGAACACAACTCGTCCGTCATAGACCTAGTTTTGATGCGTGCTGGTACCAATCGGTATACATGAACCACGGCTATGGAAAAGTACACATTTGTAATTTTATGTTGTTTTTCACAGTGACTGGCACCGGTTATGAGCTTTGTTGTGCCTAACGAGTTTTTTTCGTGTTGATCATATTTGGCATGGAACGTTCAATTATTTGAAGTGTTATGCCAAATATAAATTATATTGAAAAATAGGCATATCTATTGGCCAGAGATTTATTAGATACGCACTTAATGCGGTCAATAATCAGCTCAAAAACGCAGTTGCTGAGTCGGGTAGGCATTTTGTCAAATTAAGTAATTGTAGATATATGAATTAGTTCTAAAAGCTACAAACGGAAAAGATTATTGGTTATTTTTTAATAGGTTACTAATTGTGGTAGTTACCAGTTTATTGTAGTGGTTGCAAACTTACAAACAACTACTATGTATCAAACAATTTCTATTCCAACATAATTTTTCTTCTTATTGGAACACTATGTACATGGTTCCGTTTTTGGAATCGTTGTATTTTTGTACATACAAAAGTACTAGCATACTATGATGTAAAAATGTTTACGGCGACTGCATGTATGGTCGATTTTGTTTTGTTACAATAATAAGTTTTTTCTGTGACAGGAAAAAAGTTTGACATTTTATATCTGTTGACAGGTAATAAAGTGTCACTTTTTATGAAATTAAGTTTTTTTCCCGGCAAAAAGGGGAGTACTTTTTTTCCCGTGG
Source organism: Melinopterus prodromus (assembly GCA_964023965.1). Taxonomy (NCBI): domain Eukaryota; kingdom Metazoa; phylum Arthropoda; class Insecta; order Coleoptera; family Scarabaeidae; genus Melinopterus; species Melinopterus prodromus. The sequence continues at coordinate 27,784,200 of OZ030390.1, forward strand.
GCCAAAAGAAGCGGTACAAATGTTCAATTACTCATATTTCCAAAGATTTTAAATAAATAATAATAGTTTATTGCAAAAAAATACAAGCAACATACAATAGAGATACATATAATATAATTTCCGCAATCATAAGGCGAGGTTCAGATTGTAATGCATCTGATCTTCCACCTATACCTTAAAAATCTAAACATAAGTAAATACTATACGAACATTCTGGTAAGACGCAAACCACACTCGACGAAAGGCGACCGAAAAGACACCAACAAATCATACATCACGTAATAAATCTTCTGCCAAAGCCTTTGCAAAGAATTCAAGCAACCATTTGTTTGAAAAACTAATTGCGCATGTTGTGAGGATTGAAAACATACCATATTCGCAATTCCACTTCTCATTTGAGTAGAAACAGCAAAAACCGAAATCCCTGTATACGATGCTATAAATCTCTTTTATAACACCTTTCTATTCACAGTAAATTGACCCGATGTTATCAGAAATGTTGCATAGTCAAACATAAAGCAACATAACCTTGGATTGAAACGTTCTGTTATTGCGAATATGGTATGGTTTCAATCTTCACACTACAAGCAATTCGTTTTTAAAAGAAATATTTGATTTGACTAAATATTATTGGCATTACGAGTGATTAAAAATTTTTACTATTAGATTAAAAATGCCCACCCAGTATACATTTTGGTTTTTATTATGAAGAGATTACCATTGCTATTAAATAGTTGTATTTTTGATCATGCAGTTAAAAGATGTTATTTGTCAAATAAGAAACACCTTATTTTACAGAGTGCGTGTGAGACAAATAAAAATATATTTCTTAGCTAATTAGCGTAAACCGAGAATAGCTGTAAATATCTATATGAAAGAGTGAAATCTAGGTATATCAAAACCTACATATAAGTCTATAATAGTGCGTAGAAAATTTTGTAATCGAAAAAATAGTACATAATGAGTGTTTTAGTTTGTAAAGTTCTAGGTTCACCTATATCTATTTTTTATTTCTTTTTGCTTACTTTTTTATCGGACAAATCGCACAATATTATCACTATTACATTAAATTAAAAACCACAAAATAAATTAAAGGAATAAAATAATGAAAAATGCAGACAAAGTATATATAGCACGTAAAATTTGCTTAGTCATGTTAACTAATTACCATAAGATTCAATCAAAAAGTAGACACAAGTTGAATTTTTGTTTAAAGCATCAAACAAAAATATAAAGAGTTAAAAAAATAATCATTTCAGAAATTGGCACAACGAGCTGTATGCACATTTCGTATAGAATTAGAACATCAAAATAAAGTTGCATCAAAAATTTAGTTTATTTTATGTTTATTCTTTTTATTCTTAATTCCTGTGAAATTTGATGTGAATCAAATAATCGAGAATAAGTGTAATTTAATAATATGATAAATTATAAAGTTATAAAAGACCGTTTATTTGTCTTGACTACAACAAATTTACACCCTTAGTTATTAAATTAATAGAAAAAGAAAATAATCCATTTACTTGTGATTCTAGATATCACAGCATTTCACATATTTTCAAGAACTTAATTTGACAATAATACAATAAAATCTATGCTACGTGACTATCCAGAAGGAAATTTACCAGTTATGAATGATTCTGGTATGCTTTTGTGCGTAGAATCTGAATTCAAACCAGAAATTCGAGCTAAGCCTAGATTAAAAAAAAATGGTGCTAAAAAACTGCAACAAAAGCATTTTTATTTCTCAAAAACTAGGCACAATTTGGAATTTCTGCTTACAGATGCAGATTGTAGGGAAAAAGTGTGCCCGAAACACTTTTCACTTCTCGGATTTTGTTCATTGTTGGTAGTATAATCACTGCCTGATATTAAGACACAAAACTGAATGGATTAATTATTTAGATTTAGCTACAAGTGTAATTAATTAATCTACAAACAGTTATAGTATTATCGTTTATTATTAATCATGCGATATTTAATTTCGTCATAATTGGATTTGTGATAAATGTTGATTCATGTGAAAGTATAAATGTATGATAAAACCGGCCAAAAGTAAAGTTTAATCAATTTTTGCTTTCAACCGATGCGATGCAGGTGAATATGACTAGTTATCCGAGTTCGGCAGAAAATCTATAGTAGCATTATCAATAGGTGCTGAGTTGGCAAAATTATTGGTTTTGAAATAATTTGTTTATTCGGCGGTTCCGACACACTTCCACAAGTGTTATCACTGCAAAAACTATACTTTCGAGCCGCCTTTGTGGTTGGTGTGGTTAATCATCATTTATTGATGTTATTATCAAATACCAATATGGACTTTAAAATAAACTGCGTATCGTTTTTGCGTCATGTAAAACAAGACAGATTAGGTCATATGTCATTAAAACTAGTGTATTGGCATCTTCATTTACACATCTCTTTGCGGATGTGTATATCCGAAGACCATTATTCGTAAAATAATTTATTTGTTATATAATTTTAACAGTGTTAATTGTGGATTGCATAAAATAAACAAAACGTTCTTGCTGTATAACCTTTTGGTAGCCGCCAGCTTAGATTATACAAACATCGTCCCAAGATTATATATAATTTGATCAGAGCGATATTTTTATATTCCTAACTCACTATTAAATAGGTACATGATCAATAAATTCCTAGAAGTATTGTTAACAAATTACAATGCAGGGCTGCTCCATTATTTTAATTTCCACAGAAATTGCTGTTTCCCTGTGTAATTGGCTACAGCTCAACTACTTTTACTATATATCTGTCATGGTGCGTTTAAAACTGTGAATGCTCATAAAACATCAAAGTTTAAGACGCGTTTAACGTTTATATTCACACATACCAGGAATGTGTACAGTTTTATAGATAGTGGCGATTTCGACAATTGCTTATTCGGGGAAGCGTGATCTATGTACATGTGCAAATAATAATTTAAATGATAAATAATCTTTACGTTAATCAGTAGGTACGTGGAAAATTGAACATTACTATTTTTATCTATTATGTACCCTATTTATTGTTGATGGAAATACCACAGGACTATCATTTTTTTTTTTAATCAGGTGTCTTATCTGTTTTGTCACAAGCTGTTGACTTGTCTTTGTGTATGAAAAAATCTAAATAAGTTCTAAAATACGCGACAATACTTTTGTCGGCATTTTTAGTTTAAGGTTTCCTCGATTTTTACTTTATCATACGCAGTATGTAAAGTATTGTAATCATGCCGGAAAAAAAAATTGAGATTTTAGCTGAAATAGGTCTTTATGGGTCCCCTGAACATTTTTGACCAAGGTACAAAAAAATGTCTGTGTGTGTGTGTGTGTGTGTGTGTGTGTGTGTGTGTGTGTGTGTGTGTGTGTGTGTGTGTGTGTGTGTGTGTGTGTGTGTGTGTGTGTGTGTGTGTGTGTGTGTGTGTGTGTGTGTGTGTGTGTGTGTGTGTGTGTGTGTGTGTGTGTGTGTGTGTGTGTGTGTGTGTGTGTGTGTGTGTGTGTGTGTGTGTGTGTGTGTGTGTGTGTGTGTGTGTGTGTGTGTGTGTGTGTGTGTGTGTGTGTGTGTGCGTGTGTAAACGATTTTTGTGACGACGATTCCGGAGAAACTACTAAAGGTATCGGGACGAAAGTTTATATTTAGAAGTTTGATGACCAAACTTAGAGCTGAAAAGCTTTTGGTTCACAAGGGTCCAATGGAACTGGTAGTTTATTCTAAGCCTTTTTGAAGGATTTTGGAAATGAGCCGCCATTTCTGTAATTTCGACAAATTAGTTAATTAATAAATTAAAGTAGAGGAAATTTTGAATAATTTATGCCTATGAAATTTTTTGGTAAAATTAATAGTTTATCTTCAAGAGCAAATTCTATTTGATCGAGTTCGGTCGCATCTGCATTGATATGAAATTACACAGTAGCCAGGATTTTGACAAATATTTTTTTGTGTTGTCACATTCGAAAACAGCTGATCTCATCAGAGGTTGGAAAACCACTATGGAACGTTGCCGCTCTAGTGCGGCAAATTAAAAAATACAAATTTCAAATAAAGTAAGATCACCAATTTGATTGTTTGTTGATAAGAAATATCAACCCGTCTTTATATCTAATTCTAAAATCGATACATTGAGAAAATTATAAATAAAGTATAGCGATGAGTGGAGTTTTATTTTAGTATGTTGGTGAAACAAATATAAATCTGTCAGAATTTGAACTACCTTTTTAATGTGCGTTTTCATTAGTGACAATGGCAGTGGTAGCAGACGCCGTTATAGTATTTCCAATAGAAAATTGATAGTGACTCATGTCACTACATGCCATATACATGTCATATACATGCAAACTAATATGTGTCATTATCACGATATGTAAGAAATACTATAATTTCGTATTCTACCACCGCCATTAGCTACCATTACCTACCAATCGGAACGCATCTTTAAACTTGACGTTTCGTCAAAGTGGTACCAACCTAGCATTTACTATACAGACATCATTTATTTTTTTTTTAATACGTATTTCTTAAAAAGCAACACAATAAACGTTGATGTCGCTCCTGCCAAAAACTAGACTAGAAACTAGACTCGCTCATATGCGACGGCGACACTCCGCCTTCGGTGACGCGCCGCATCACCGCTCGTCGCGCTATTCCGTACTTTCGGCATTTGTGACATAAATAACTATTATTCTAATGACGTAGTGTAGGTAGTGTCAAATGCTGATGCTTTGACAATACCTACGATTTATCTCAATAGAATAGATTCTCATGCAGCTAAACTATTAATTTTATATATTGTATGATAAAGTCATGTGCCTGGCCACATCAGATTTTTTTAGTAATAAACGGTGACGTGAATGACTATGACTATACTATTAATTATTTTGTAGCGTTTTCGTCGTTTTATTTGTTGTAAATGGCATTGATAGGGACATTCGTATTTATTAGTTAGGATTCTAAAATTGAGACACAACAAACATGAAAATAATTAAAAAAAAAAAAATACCCAGTAAACCCATATGTCCCATATTGTTCGTTAAATTTAAATTGCATTCACCCTGAAAAATCACCGTTGCTTTTATGGTTGTGTCATTTTTTACACATATTTTATGTCATTAGCCACGGTTGTGACCCCTGTATGCTCGGCAACTTATCTATAGCATATTGATATTAAGTGAATTGCAAGAAAATTTGCTGCCTTTCTAGCTTTTATTAATGTGCAATTAATAATTTTTATTAAGAATATTATTTGTATTTATATATTTGTTTTATTGCGAACTAATATTGAAGAATTTTTATTACTTTGTAATATTCTGGAGTAAACATTGTTAATTTTTATACGTACTTCCTTTATTTATACTAATGTATAATGAGATTAATGAGCAACTGGCACCTTTCAATACTTAAAATACAGACACAAAATGAACACAATCGATAATTTAATTCTATAATCGTGTCAATCGAGCATCCGATAAAAAGTCTTAATAACAAATTGGTAAACAATCAAAGGTGAAAATATTATTTTAAAATGAAACCACATGACACATGACCACATGACTAAATATAAAGAAATATTAAATTACAAATTTGAAAATTCTGTGTTAACAATCATCGACAACGAAATTCAAAATTGCTATCATTACTATTATACATAACATACATAACACTTAAAAGGCGATAATACTAAGTCAACTAGTTAATAATAATTGTTGTTATATATAAGCTGTATGAATGGTCTGTATGACCAAAGTAGACACATTTTTTAATGAACTCATGTCCGGAAATGTGTTGTTTGAACGTTAGAGAGAATCGGAAGATTGGCCCATTTTACAAACAGCATAGGAAAAATAGTGCCAAGTATAGTAGGACGGCACTTTTAAAGCCAAATAACATTGGTGTGACTTTTTTTATTGTTTATCGTCTTTGAAAGGTGTTAATGAAAACCATTTTGTAATTTTGATACCAATTTTGGCAAATTTTTTAGTTATCTTGAATTCTTTTTAGAGACGTTAAACAAATAAAGTTTTATATACAAATTATTTATATATTCTATAATATATTAAGGCTCTATGCAGTACCTAAACGGTGTCAGGTGTGTGGCCATGAGTTCGATATCAAAAGTTCAGTACATTTTTTCTATATTTTACACTTATTTTTAACACCCACTATATTTGAGATAAACAGCTGAGCAGTGCAAAAACGTGTGAACTGCGAAGTACAGTAGAGCGTCGATAATCCGAACTATCGTATTATCAAATATTGCAACTAAATAGCAAAAAATAAGATTGGATAGGAGTTCAATCTTAATAAAACCAACACCATTCGATTCCGCTCTTCATAAACTATAAGAATGACAAAAAGTTAAAATCGAAGGGATAACGAAGCAATATCGAAGGGATATCAAAGCGATATCGAAGGGATATTGACGCGATATCGAAGGGTAATCGAAGGAATTTATATATTACTTATTTATGATTTATGATTAATTTATAATTTATTTATGATTTATTGATTGCAGTAGAGCGGCGATAATCCAAACTACTTGGGACCGAAGGTGATTCGGATTATTAAATATTGCAGCTAAATAGTGGAAAATAAAAGTATTGGATAAAAAATATAAAACAAAAGCAACATTTTTTGGAAACAGGAACCGACAAAAATGGGTTTTCCCTAGGTACTCAGTTATTTCTTGTTGGGTGTTCGGATTAGCGAAAGTTTGGATTACCAAGGTTCGGATTATCGACGTTCTACTGTAATGAAACCTAATAAGTATGATTAAATGAAAGCTCAAACATGGGCATTTTGGACTACAGCGCAAAATCGTAAACTTGGCAGAATTTATATTGTGACTCTTTCACGACGAAAACTGGAGGTAAACAATCTAATGAAACTGATATTGGTGACGATTATAATCGGTATAGTCATGATTAGCATAAAAATGATTTGTGCGCCGCGCAAAAAACTGATGTCGGGGCCTGAAAATGTGCCAAGCCTAGATTAGGAATCACTTTGTTGACTTGCTTCATAATATCCGATATAGTATGTAAAATGTCAGTAGGATTTCTTTTTAATTCATGGCGGGGGCTAAGCGCCGATACTTCGCCGAATAGTTTGGGTATAGTTGGGTTCAAAATCCAGGGGGCGGCGCCTCCCCCCCCCCCTCCTGCCCATATTATTTTACTTAAAATCATGAAATCTCCGAACATAAAACTAGCGGGCTACTTAGTGCCAAATAGTGTATACGATGAGACCATTAGGTTCATCTAAAAGACATAAGCTACATTTATACATTAATTGCATAGTATTGCCAGAGATTTTCTGTTTCTCTTCATAAATCGATAAAGAAAAATTATATTCTTTAATACAGTATTTTACATACACATACAAAACACTATTGTTATTATTACTATTGAACAAACTTATTATCAAAAAAGTTGGCCGCACAAGTTCTTTTCTAATTCGTGGTGACCCATAAAATTTTAAGCTCCTTGCAAGAAGAGCGTAAAAGCAATATGGTTAGTAACCCCACTCTATAGTACTTAATACATAGAGTGGGGGATACTATATCAACGTACAATTGGTTCAGCCTGTGCTTCTGAAACAGAAGCGGACCAAATTTGCGATCAATTGAGCACAAAAACAGTCGTAATTTTCGGCCATAAAACCCGCCGGGTTGATACTGAAATTGTGTGCGGTGCGCAACTTATTTCTATTTTTGTCCACCATAAACGCGTCTCTCAAATCAATAAACTACGATTTATTGGGCTATTGAAGGCAATTAGAACCCGCGATTCCAACCAATTGAGGTATGTGGATTATGCGATCAAGATAGTGGCCTATATTTAGCCTAATGTTCGTCGGGACAATTTTGAACTAAATGGAATGTTTTCGATCAATAATTCGAACGGTCAACCTAACAAAACTATATGCTTTGTGTTTATGCAAAATGCAAATTGGTACATATTTACAAATAAGCAATAACTAAAACTTACAATCACAGATACATTTATCCTGTTGACGGTTTAAGGTATGCATACTCCAGTACCTTTGGACCCGTTTGAACAAAACTTCTTTCAGCTCTAAGTTTAGTCATGAAACCACTAAATATGAAGTTTCGTCGATACCTTTAGTAGTTTCTCCGGAATCGTCCCCACAATAAACAGGTACACACAGACATACACACACCCAGACATTGTTTTGTACCTTGGGAGAGAATGTTCAGTGGGCCCAAAAGGACATATTACAGCTAAAATCGCATTTTTTATTTACGACACGTTTACAATACTCTGCCATACAACGTATGAGAAAGTATAAACATGAAAAACCCTTTTATTTGGTATTGCCACAATAAATTTTTAACAAATTACGTACTTGGAAATTTATGAAATGATCTGATAGCCAGACACAAAAGTTAATGGATTATTTTTTGGATTATGTTAATAACTGGTATGTAAATTTATTGTGGTAAAAGACATATTTAATTTTTTTTATCATGCGCTGTTGAGCCTTTTGGGGCAATTGTCAATATATTTTGATTAATCTCAAATTTCAGAGGAATTACGAATGTATTAAGACTAGGGAATTCTAGTTTTTGGTATAGATATAAAAGAACAAGATGATAGATTCCTGCCGAAAATAATTTAAATGATATGTTTTCTACCCTATTGCTATTGGAATATACAGGGTGTCTCACGGAACTGGTACATTAGAAGTTTCTCATGGTCTACTATTGCTGGAAACTTGAACTTTTGGAATTACAATTTACTCAATCTGAACTCTTCAGCTAAAATATTCTCAAGTTAACTGTCACGTCCGGTCACCGGAAGTCGGTATCAACTTCGTTATTTTAAATGGAATGATATAATATTTATTGTATTTGTGGTTTCTACGTATCAAAATACATCATTTTTGATAAGGTTTCCCTATACCTAAATATCACCATTTTTTAGTTTTTTTGATTTTACTAACTTTTTGGTGATTTTCGCGGTTACGTTTAAAATTGAATATCTCGGTTATTATTGAAACTAGAATTTTCATGATTGGTGGTCCGAAACTAGAAACATAACCAAATAAGACGATGTTTAGTTCATCATGGTACCTTATACAGGGTGTTCAAAATTTACAACACAACAATTGAATTTTCAAACGTAAAAAACTTTTTTTTTTCAAATGGAACACCCTGTATACCGATACGCCATTCGATAGGAACTCTTATTCCCTATCAATCAATATAAGGGTTCCCTATATCTAACTTTAATAGTTTTTGATATATTGACACTTTTTCTTTAAATCGATTTTGTATACTCTTGGGTTGTATAAGGAGGCCCTCATATTTTGGCAGATAAACTATTTCATTATCAATAACATTTCACATCATTTTTATAAATTGGCATTTAATAAATTGCAGTATTTAAATAATAAATTGTATTTGAATACAGATATATTCATACTTTTCATGTCTTATTTTGGCACATTTGCAGTGCTCGGGATTTATCGTGTACGCACGATGGTGGTCGCCGCTAATACACTGCTACCTTAATTTTGATAGATCTTTACATTTGACAGATGTTTGTTTGTAAACGCAGACGGTTATTCAAATAGTGACATTTTGAATTTATTCTTCATTCACGGAGAATGTAACAAAATATTGGAAAGGACATGTCAAATTTTCAATCACAGATACCCAGACCTACCGCCAATGACAAGACGTAAATTCAGGAAAATTGAGTCAAACTTTTTGCGCTTTGGAAAAGTAGGAAACCAGAAAAATTTTGCAAGTCTTGTTACGGGTAATGAAGAAAATGAATTAAATGTTTTCGCGTATTTTATTGCTTTCCGGAATAGCTCCACGCGAGCTCCTTTTATGGATTTAGGTATAGCTTATAATTAAAAGCCTTGCAGTACAACTTTCTATAGAAATTGTTTACATGATTTTTAGGTCTATCACGTGCATCCATCCATAGAATTCTTTTAAAACACAAAATACATCCTTATGCCTACAATATTTTACAATCACTCTTTCCTAATGATTATGCACGGAGAGTTGAATTTTGTGAATTTATGCTGGTAAAAATTCAGGAGGACCCGTTCTTTTTATCAAAGATAATTTGGACTGACGAATCAAAAGTTTCGAGGGATGGTATAATCAACAGACACAATTTACACTATTGGGCAACCGAAAATCCCCATGCCATAAGACAGGAAAATGTTCAACACAATTTTAGTTTTAATGTTTTTGCTTTAATAATGGGGGACGAAATTAGATACGAAATTTACAATGAAAATTTAAATAGTGATAGATATTTAGAAATTGTGCGTGGATGTGTGAACAATTTTTGCGAAAATCCTCCCCTGAATGTTTTACGCGACTGATTTTATCAAATGGATGGTGCACCGGCACATTCTTCGCATGCGGTATGGATTCAACTTAATCAGATGTTTGAAGATAGATGGTTCGGAAGTAGGGGACCCTGGCGATGGCTACCAAGGTCACCAGATTTAACACCATTAGACTTTTATTTTTGGGGTCATGTGAAAAGTCAGGTCTATTCCACACCAGTAAATACTCTAGAAGAATTGAGAAACAGAGTAGTAGCCGCCATTAATGGAATTCCGCGACAACAAATCCGAAGAGCGACGATGACAGAAGTACAGCGAAGAGTCTTAAAATGTTTGGAGCAGAACGGGCAGCATTTCGAACAGAATAATTAAGTTTTACTTGAAGTTAGATATCCCAAATATAGTGTTTTAGTTTTAAAAAACCTTTCAATATTTTTCTGTTCCAAAGTTCCTATACATTCCTATAAATGAAGAATAAATCGTTTTGTATTTAGTTTGGATTCTTTTATTTTGACAATATCTCAAAAACTATTAAAGTTAGATATAGGGAACCCTTATATTGATTGATAGGGAATAAGAGTTCCTATCGAATGGCGTATCGGTATACAGGGTGTTCCATTTGAAAAAAAAAAGTTTTTTACGTTTGAAAATTCAATTGTTGTGTTGTAAATTTTGAACACGCTGTATAAGGTACCATGATGAACTAAACATCGTCTTATTTGGGTATGTTTCTAGTTTCGGACCACCAATCATGAAAATTCTAGTTTCAATAATAACCGAGATATTTAATTTTAAACGTAACCGCGAAAATCACCAAAAAGTTAGTAAAATCAAAAAAACTCAAAAATGGTGATATTTAGGTATAGGGAAACCTTATCAAAAATGATATATTTTGATACGTAGAAACCACAAATACAATAAAAATTATATCATTCCATTTAAAATAACGAAGTTGATACCGACTTCCGGTGACCGGACGTGACAGTTAACTTGAGAATATTTTAGGTGAAGAGTTCAGATTGAGTAAATTGTAATTCCAAAATTTCAAGTTTCCAGCAATAGTAGAACATGAGAAACTTCTAATGTACCAGTTCCGTGAGACACCCTGTATACACACGTCGGATATATACCACAATTAAATATCGGGTATTTGCCCATCACTACTCGGACACCTTGTATGCATATTTGTTTTTATCAATTTAATATGACGGTGACGATGACAATGATGTTGTACATGTTGCTATAAAAATTTGTTACGTTTATTATAGGTTATTATTACTTTTATATCTTAGTTTGGAAGCATCTCCGCTGTATTACGACAATAGAGATCAAAAATAGATACCGTTCACTGATTATTTTCGCACATTTACAGCATCAGGAGTGGTATAGTGGCATGTTTGTTCCCAATTACTAAGCGTTTCACGCCAGTATTATTGTTCTCTTTGGAATAATTGCAAAATAACGCATGTCTTAACGTTTTATTGCCGGTATTCAGATAACTGAAATTGATGAATTAATAATAACCGTTAATGCCGAGTAATTGATGAGTTTATTGAATGGATAATTAATTGCTTTAGGGTCGGTCAATTGCGATAAATTTCGGCAATATAAATTCATATGGCGGCCAATAAAATATATACAGAGATATAAGCCTTCATAGGAAAAATATATAATACTATCGCTAGGTATTTGATATTAACGACATTACTGGACAAAAAATACATTATAACATGTAATGGCTCTGAATACAGTAAAACCGTATAATAATACGTTTTTTATGATGTGGTATACTTGGCGACAAAAAAGTAATGGTGGTGTAAACAATGCGTAGGTTTATTGATAAAATTATACAGGCTGGGTAAAAAACGACGCGACAAACCATAACGTGGTTGTTATTCATTCGATTGATGTGAACTAAAAAGTAAACTGATGTTATTTGTACACTAAATATTTTTTGTCACTTGCGTGTCACCTTAGTCAATTTTTTTCAATATTGAGACTAGGATTTCTTATAAAAATTGAGACATGTCAAATCAGAAAGATTTTGTGAATGGAAAGTGCAGTGTGGGATTTTATCTCCACTATTTTATACTGTAAGAAAACCTTGTACTCTTTGACCCAATTACACAAATAACGAGCAATGTTGATTTGATGTATTCAGAAATAGAATTTGTGCGTTGTGAAAATTTGTTAATTTGCAATGTACAAAGACGAGCTTAGAATGTCGTTAAACTTGTATTTTACACAAAAATAAACTCAATATAGTTAAAAATTTAAAATCAATCTAAAAGAATTAAAATATATAAGATTATTTTTGTCATCAAGAAAATAAATCTCCATCTGATGCTCAACAAAACTGTAATATATGTACTGGAATTAATTCATCAATACTTTAGTTTATTTTTAAAATATGCATCGATTCCCTTGTTTTAAATACCTAAAAGGGTTTACCAAAGATGCAAACAGAGTGCTCCACTTGAAATTTTCTTTGCTCGACATAATTTGATTAAAAAAAGATACGGTAAAGTACTAAGAAAAGTTGTCCAGAAAGAGAAAATGTTTAGTTTTTACATAAAAAATTTGGAATTGTTATGGAGCTACGGTTATCTATTATAAATAAAGGTTACTAAGGAAATCTATGAATCAAAAAATATCCAAGGTACTCCACGTAACAAACCTCATATTTATTACAATTTAAAAATTTATTAAAGCAAAAAGCATACGTTTTTTTCTGCTGAATCGTTTTTCAGTTATTTTAAGTCGTATCATTGATGTGAACACACAAAATAGTGTGCTGTGAAGAATTCTACTACAACACCTAAAAATTTGAAATCAAAATCATAAAAGATAACAGCAGTATGGAGTTGAGTCCACGTCCACTGGGACACACTGTATCATTTCACATCACGTAAGAAGCAACATAGTGGGCGTTAATGGCAAAACACCTGGTAATGAATTATTAATTAATTCTAAAATGTTATTCATAAATCATTTCGTTTTCATAAGTTTAGGATTACTGAAGTATCTGTATGAAAGACATTTTGAATACAATCTAATCAAGTGTACCAATGGTATACTTTTAGAAATGTCAAGGCAATTTAACTCTATCAGTTAAGAACAATATAATAGCCCTTAACTCATTCCAGTTTATAACATCAATTAATCATATAGTTTGGGTAAAAATATAATTCTTGTTTGGCACACTAATGTTTTAGGTTTTGAGAACACTTAAACTTTATAAAAAAAACACACACACACACTATGATGTTTCATGAATATTTTAGTTTGACATTTTGCTCCTTCATGCACTTCTGGTCGAGGTTAAATAAAATCAGTCTTTTACGCAGTTTTCAAGCGAACGATTGAAAATTAAAATAGCTCGCAATTGCAACAGCAATGATTAGTGAACATTTCATCAATTTCAACAGTTCAAGTGCAAACACTGGGCGTGTGACAAGTGTTTAAGTCAATAAAGCTTAATGCGAACCAGTTGTGTGCGGCAAACAAGACAGTTAACGATCGGTCAATTAGATTGATATTAAATGAAACGTTTTGTATTGTTCTCTAAAACAAAGTAGTAGAAGGCAGATGCTACTACGTATTCATCTTACTATGTGTAAAATTATACTGAATGACATAGAAATGTGAACACCCTGTTATTGACGTTTTATCTCAAATAATTTTTTGTGTATACAGGATGTCCCGTAATTCGTATCACGGAATCTTGGGATGAAAATAAGACGATTTAACCAAACTTATCTTACAGTGCCCGGCAGTAATATGGACACAGATGTGAAAAATTTTTATTATAGATTTTTCAGAAAATTTTATTTCAGTAAAAACGTTAGGTATTCTCTTAAACCTAAAATGCAAACCTCAAGATATAATTATCTGGTTGCGTATACCGTGTGTTAACAAAATTAAGAAAATGACTAAAGAGTAAAGTGGCTTTGTTTTTAAAATTCTAAACTAAATTAAATTCTATTTTGAAATGGGATTTAGAAATATTAGAAGGAATCAAATACGAAATTAGAAACATGTTTGTAAGATTTTTTTAAATCACAAGCTAACATTTTTATCTCGATTTTATAAACTAAACATAAAAAATTTAGTATTAGAAAAGACTGACAACAGAAAGAAATAAAAACAAACGACAACAAGCAACAAAAACAACAATTTATTTTTTTTAATATAAAGGGGATAACACATTCTAACATTTGGGTTTAAAGAATAAAGAATTGGGAAAAAATACTAAAAATAATAAAAAAAAACTGTAAATTTTTTTATCAACAACACGTCACAATACAGTATTTTACTCAATGTGGCCTGCTCTGTTATCAATGCATAATCTCTTTATGCACATTTCTGAGCATTTGAGGATTTATGTTTTGGATGCAATTTTCGATTACATTTGTGAGATGTGTAACGTCTCTAAAGGGCTGTTGTGCGTACACATGTTGCTTCAAAGTGCCCCAAAGAAAAAAATCCATTGGGTTAAGATCGGGCGACCTCTCAGGCCATGGGTTATTCGAATTGCGTCCTATCCAACGGTTTGGAAAACTTTCGTTTAACCACAATCTCAATGGTACTGTTGAGTGAACGGGTGCGCCATCTTGCTGAAAGAGCATATTTCCCCGAATATCTAAAGACAGAGTCCAAATATAGCGAAAAAATACACGGCCGACAATATGTTTGTTCAATATTCCGCACCAGACATTAACTATGACCGAATACTCGTTTCGACAAGCAATTTTAAAATTTGGAGGTTCTTGCGCCCCCCGTCTAATTTTGCGAACTAATAGTCCCGTTGGAAGTGAAGGTTGCCTCGTCAGAATAAAGAATGTTTTTTGATAAATGTGCATCTTCTTCTACGTTGCCTTGAAAACAAAAGGAAAATCCAACCGTGCATTTACGTCTCTATCTTGTAATGTATGAAGAAAACGGGTTGTATGCTTTAAATTTGTCTTTTTTTTTCAAGATTCTCCTCGAACGTTCTGACATTTTTGTTGTTTCTTGTCTATGAGATATGAGACATTCTTGGTGCTTCCGCGACGGTCAAAAGACGATTTAGGGAATTTTCTTCATTTGTTGCACTACTTCTGCGCAATACGTTTTTCCTCTTGTCAATGGAACCAGTTTGCTTAAACGACTTTCGCTACTGTTGAATAATTTAATTGTTTTCTTGGGTGCCTTCCATTAAAAATGATAGTAGTTTCTCGACAAGTGTTAATGTATTAACACAATTTCAATTCTTTCTTGCAAACTAAAAATGTTAACGTATTGACGTGAGTTAATTTGTAACTAGCGCAAGTATTGTTGGTTATGTCAAACTAACAATTGTGATCTCGTTTACATTGCTAGGAAACACTAGTCAAATAATATGTAATACTTTTTTATGTGTCAAAATTACTCTACTCATATCGCAGTCTGTTTAACATACGTTTAAAAATGCATCCAAAACATCAACCCTTGAAATGATACGAAATGTGCATACGGAGATAAAAAGATTTTGATTTTGAAATGCACGAGGCAACATGGAGTAAAATGTTAGATTGTGTTGTAAAGTTTTGATAATAAATTCTTGTTTGTAATATTATTAGTGTTTTTGTTTTAGCTTTTTCTCTTGGTCGGTTATGTTTAAATGAATGAAATGTTAAACTCTGTTGTAACTTATGAATCGTTTTTATTTTTAAGTTTATAAAATTGTTAAAAATTTAAGCTCGTGATTAAAAAAAAATCTTACGAATGTGGTTCTAATTTCGTATTTGATACCTTATAGTGTTTCTAAATACCCCCTTCAAATAAAATTTTTGCGTATATTTAGTAATTCTCTTAATTTTGTTTGATGTTTGAATTTTAGGTTTAATATAGTACAAAAACTTTCTACTGAAATAAAATTTTTGAAAAACTGATAATAAAAAATGTTACCATTTGTGTCCAGTTAGTGCCGGACACTGTAGATGCCATTGTTCTTGATATCTTCGTTATACTGCTTCAAAGTTCACTTTTTAAAAGTGAAATTCTTGTTATAATGAAAGCTTAGGATTTTTGTATCCTTGGAATTTTTGATATCTAGTACTATTTAGGAGCAAAAAAAGTAAAATAAGAATGATTGATTATCAAATTTGATAGGTTTACACTACATGAAGCTATTTCTAATTTGTTTGACATGTAATGCCATTTCCATGTATACTTTTTACCTTGTATACTCACCATGGCAGATCACCATAACATTAAATTTCACTCATGTTTTGGTTATAAGTCAAATTGGTTTGAAATTTTTAATCAATTACTTATACACTACAACCGTGTGGATGTGTTTACAAAATAATTTTTAAAATCGTTATTAGTTACTGTTCACATTTCTATGTCACTTAGTATATTTACCACATTATGTACGTTCTATGTATATCTCGACACAATTTTCTCTCAGTCGAAATATAGAAACGTATCGGAGATTTTCAATCTTGTCGTCCGTCTCAATCATGATTGATTAAAGTGTAAAGTGGTGAATCGATTACTATTATTTCATGGGTGTTATTGTTACGATTGAGTTTATATATAGTGCGTACATTTATTATGACTTTTACACACTTATTGTTGAGATCTATATTATGTCTAATCAATGAGGAGACAAAACAAGTTAATTTATGGTGACTAACAGTACTTAGTCGTTGTTTTGTTCGGAGAATTTCATTAAGGAAATATCTAAAATTGTAAAGTATTTTGTAAATTGTAAGTAAATTGTATTAAAATCTAGACTTAATCTCAAACCAGTATCTAAAATTTAAGTAAACATTTAACGTTGCAAGCTAATTTCTGAAGATTTGTGGTGATAATAATTGAATTATTACTTTAGATAAATAAATCTACATAACCTACATAACGGGGAATTTATTTAGTGGTCCTAAAGTCACACTCCATGTCAAATTATCAACATAGTGATTTTATTTCATCACTTTGGATTTTGATGAAAATTGGTTTGATTGTTGTCTATAGCTGCATTAGAAGTACAACAAATTTGTTAACATTGATGTATGAAGTATTCATGTGAGCTGACCTTTGAACAAACCAGAAACGGAAACGGTACAGAAACTTGAGATCTAATTAATATAAGGGATACCAAGAATGTTGACGCAGAGATGAACAGCAGATTGATACAAAAATGCACACCTCGCATACCTAATTCTATTTATATACGCAGCTGTATAAAATATTCATTGTTGGACATAAACGACTTGTACAGGATTATTATGATTGTAGTCGAAGTAGGCACTGAAATAAATCATTCAATCATTTATAATGACCCTTTATTATGTAATATGGTCCCATTAGAATTAAATTAAAATAATGCGACAATATTACAAAATATCCAAGTATTGCAATCCTTTATTCATGTTTCAAGTTCTATCTATTGATTAACGACTAATAGAAACAATTAATTGACAAATATTGGTTTTGTTGAATCTAAAAATGACAAACAAGAAAATATATTGTCAATCAATATATCTGTAAGAGGCTGTGTGAACTAGATTTCCCGGAAGATCTAATCAGACAATCGTGTACTTATACTACTTATTACCTTATCCGTTTCTAAACCAGTGTTATTAGCGAGCTTTCGCAGTTCTGAGTAGTGACCGATAATTATGTACATAATTTTACAAATCATGATTAAAAACAACATTAATACAACTGGTCGCCAAATCTTAACCTAATTACACGTTTTTTTTTGTTAATTTGGATCTACTGATGTCGAATATGGCCATAAAAAGTTGGCTGTGTTCTTATTTTTCCTTAATTTTTAATAATAAATTGCCTCGTTTTAAACACATGTTTTTCTTGATAATAAATAAATCGAACTAGTATCGTAAGAAAATTCAGTTTATTTAAAATTAGTGTTATCTAAATCTATGATAAAGTAAAAATACGATTAGGTATTATATTTGGAAAACCAAAATTGTGTTTTCTTGTGTATGTTGAGGCATCCTAACCAGTCTTGGCCAGGGTCTCAATTACTCTATTACATATATTCATCTATGCTCATCATTTTGTTTTTCATTCATCCCAATATCAAGTACCTAAACCTAAATTGCAATATTCGTGCTACCAGAAAACTTGTGATACTTGAAAACTGAGAATTTTAAATTTCAAATTTTAACGCTTGTTCATGCGATACCAGGTGGACTGCGTTGTTACATCAACAAGAAATAAATTTATACTCTCAATCAAGTAACATTTGCAGCAAGGTCGAACAGCATTTAAAAATGCAAAATTATACTTGAAGTTAACGATAAATCTCTGCGAAAATTCAGATATTGGATCAAAGAAAAAATAATGTGAATGGACGAGGCTTGGTAACAGAGTACTTGAGAATTCAACCAAGGTAGGTATTTCATTTCTCGACAGTGTGTCTTAAAGTTAGACAACTAGGCACAGTTAAGATTATCCCGTTATAATAAGCTGTATTTTCTCTAATATTTTCTCTATTTCTAAATCTTAATGATTTTTTACGTCCCAAAGAAACATGAAAATCGGTAAACTAGGTAGTTTAAATGGTATTAGTACTCCTCGAGTAACGAACCTTACGATACTACCGTCTCATGTTTCCATACTTTCGGCGCGCACTGTATGCATACACTGCAACTCTGCCGCCCAACGATGAAACGCCGTATCTCCATACAAAAAAGCGCACTTTTCTGCTCAACTTTGGGATAGTTTTTTAAATAAATTGTAAGAGATATCAATATTTTTTTCTTTTGCTATAGGGTCATTCCATGTGAAATCGCACACTAAAAGCCATTTTTGACCCTTGACCCCTCAGATTTTGACGAAACTTGCAGAACCAACCTAAATATTTCTCGTATTATAACTGTAAGAAAATATAAAAATTAAGTGTAGATCATATTCACTAATAGATCCAGAGGTCATAAAAACGTTATAGACCTGAAAATAGCTGTTTTTAGATTTACCGATTTCTCAGACCACTTTGAAATTTTTCCCAAATTTTACCCAAAACAGGAATTACTTTATCCAAATCGTGGGCAGAGTTACTAAAAAATACAAGTACAAAGAGTTAAAAAAAATTACCTTGGTTAGCATTTCTTACATATGCAGGACAGATATCACATTTGCACTAAAATGTTAATAGTATGTTCTGCAATTATTAAGGGTAGTAAAAATATGCTTTTTTAAATATTTACTCACGTCGGCTATATACCCGAGTGAAAATGTACCAACCACGCCTCGCATACCAAGCATGTAGGCTTGTAGACCAGGCTGGCTTACTATAAGAAGTATAAGAAGTATAAGAAGTGATTCACACGAAAGAGCTAATGCCTCCAAAGCTAAGGCCTCTCTCTATTTATGAGATACGTTGTCACGTAGCAGCAACTAATACAATATTATCGAAGCCAGAGTTACGGGACCATTGGCTTAACGTGTCTCCTGAAGCACGGTCTCCAGCAGTCAGTTTTTAGTGCTAATATAGGACCAATTATGTCATTTTGCAAAGCGTTTTAGCAGATCTTCTGTTTTCGATTGAGATGGTCATTTTGGGTTCTTTTGCACGAGAGCTTAAATAAACTTGTACGCACACTAGGCCACACTGTTCGACATCATTATGGAACTATTCCTTCCACATTCAAAGTGTGATTTATTTGAAATAATAAGTAAATAAGTAATAAGTAAACTAAATTATATTAAATCGACACAAGTACAAATTTTTCATGAAATATAAGACGAGTATCTAACAATTTAATTACACTATAAAAATGTGTCGCAATAGTTGTGCAACCGTCAAAGTACTGGAAAACGTACCGTTCAAATGGAACAAATAAAAAGCAATAACTCCGTTTGTTCCTGAAATCTGAACCGAATCCATAATTGTCCCATGAGACCACGGTCGCCCATTCATCATTTAGTATTTTGTTACTGTCTGTTTGCTCGAGATTGTCTACGGTAAAACACGCGATCACGAGTTGCTGACGAATCGATGACCCGAGGGCAAACAATTCATTAAAATTAATACCGAAGAAGAACCTCCAGTTGTCCGGAACATTACCGCATGGGCTTCATAAATAAATAATAGACCGATTATTATCATCGATACTGGAATAATTATCATCTATCGTACGATACGATCGAGTACTCCAACGTCTGGTCAGCTCCTCCACGTCATTATGGAATGTATACATAGATATATGTATGTATGTAGATGCGTGGTACATACAAACTCCCATTATAACACAACCCAGTGAATTCTGCGTGGCAGCTCAACGTATCAGTCATCTCCTATACAAACGTTTGCATTGCCACTTTCATTTTAGTATACGGGCAACACTTGGTTAGTGCACGTGTTCTTTCCCTGAAGTATTACTCGTTTTAACATTCCGTCTAGTCTAGTTCTTCAGCGCGCCGTTTGAGGACGGCTGTAAATGTCGCGAATTAAGGACCTGTTCTCGTGCATCCTGTCTAGTATGCATCTTTCTCGTTTATAATTATAGAGGTAAGTGTGCTGGTGATCGCTGACAGTGTAAAATCGCCTACAATGAAATTGTGAAGTGTGGACGAAACGCCGGTGATAAGAAATGAGTAAGCTGCGATTGTATTCTGCGTGCGCTGTGCGCGGTCACGTTGTCCTTTCCCAATATTTGGGTTTCACAATGTTATCAGAGCGTGCGTAGCTAATTGTGTTCGGTACGGTAATTTGATTGGCGCGGCTATTCCAATACGGTAATTTTGCATTGGTTTTATTAGCTAATTAAAAACATTAAATCTGCTTGTCCATCAATAACAACAAGGATTGTGCGGTTTGTGATTAAGTTTGCTTATTTTTGTTATGGCATTTATGTGGTTGTTTATATCTATAGATTAGCCCAGATATTTTAGCACGTTCTATAGACAATTTAGATGGAAATCATCAAAATCAGATATTTTTATTAATTTAGATTTGTGTACTATTGACATCTCTAAGTGGGTGTAAGTATCTGCATTGTAAATAGGTATATTCAGATTTATCTACACTCGTCTTGCTTAGTTTTTATAACTTAACCTGGCAAGCAGTTCCAATAATTTGAGTTTGCAGGACAGAAGTTTAGAAAACAGGACAAATGCAAAAACGCTGGATATAAATTCAATAACCGATTTTAATCACGTGATGAATAAATGTTTTTAACTGTAGGTCCTCCTAACTTTATTTTCTACTTTCAACGGTACAGAGCCCTTTTTAACAAAAAAAAACTGAAATCTAGTGAAAACGTTCATGCAGTTTCCATTCATAAATTTTAGTATGTTGTGATAATAAATTAATAAATATTCAGAATTTGTGAGATTACCATTACAACATCGTGCTTTATATATGTTACTCTAAAAGCCAGAAATTCGTTCAAATTGGTCCTTGGTTTGGTAAATGTCCGAAAAATTCTATTATGCATTTAATTTTGGTCTTTTACCAACCTACAATGGTCAATTCTAGGATTTATCTCTTGGTATTGGTATACGCTAGTTTTAATAATTTAGCAAACAAAAACTTACCGCAAATTTTTTATTAGGTCTTTCGCGGAAATAGTTTTGTTACGAGTGTACTATAATGAGTAGGTAAATTACATTATAACTGTGAAGTGAGTACGAAAATGATAGCATAATATCGTAATCGTTTCAAACTATTTACTAAATGTTACTGCAAGAAAATATAAGTATGTACCTACTTTTATTTTATTAAATACCACACAACAAACACAAGTTGATTCTTAAAATATAAATAAAGATTGCGTAACATAAACCAAACATAACTCTTTTTTATTTGGCAGTCGACCATATTTTAAATAAAATAAAGTATTTTTTAAAGAATTTCTTTGGCATGGTTCACACAACTGCAGATATAGCACAATCGATACAATATATTTTCTTTTATTTACGGTTAGCTTCTTGTTCTACCTCCGGGACCCGTTGCTAGATGTGTTTCATTTAGGGATTAACAGATTTTTTTATTACAGTAATTTACAGATTAATTTACCAAAGGCAATGTACCGTCAATACTCAATATGTATTACCGTTGGTGAATTAATGATATTTATAATAATAATAAAAAATCTGATGTGGCCAGGCACATGACTTTATCATACAATATATAAAATTAATAGTTTAGCTGCATGAGAATCTATTCAATTGAGATAAATCGTAGGTATTGTCAAAGCATCAGCATTTGACACTACCTACACTACGTCATTAGAATAATTGTTATTTATGTCACAAATGCCGCAAGTACGGAATAGCGCGACGAGCGGTGATGCGCCGCGTCACCGAAGGCGGAGTGTCGCCGTCGCATGTGAGCGCGTCGCGCTATCTAGTTTTTGGCAGGAGCGACATCAACGTTTATTGTGTTGGTTTTTAAGAAATACGTATTTAAAAAATAAATAAATGATTTCTGTATAGTAAATGCTAGGTTGGTACCACTTTGACGAAACGTCAAGTTTAAAGGTGCGCTCCGATTGGTAGGTAATGGTAGCTAATGGCGGTGGTAGAATACGAAATTATAGTATTTCTTACATATCGTGATAATGACACATATTTGTTTGCATGTACATAAACATGAGTCATTGGCAATTTTCTATTAGAAATACTGTAACGGCGTCTGCTACCACTGCCATTATCACTAATGAAAACGCACCTTAAAAAGGTAATTCAAATTCTGACAGATTTATATTTGTTCATGACACATCCCTACCAACATACTAAAATAAAACTACACTCATCGCTATACGTTACTTATAATTTTCTCAATTTATCGTTTTTAGAATTAGATATAAAGACGGGTTGATATTTCTTATCAACAAACAATCAAATTGGTGATCTTATTTTATTTGAAATTTGTATTTTTTAATTTGCCGCACTAGAGCGGCAACGTTCCATAGCGGTTCTACAACCTCTGATCACTCTGATGAATCAGCTGTTTTCGAATATGACAACACAAAAAAATATTTGTCAAAATCCTGGCTACTATGTAATTTCATATCAGTGCAGATGCGACCGATCTCGATCAAATAGAATTTGCTCTGGAAGCTAAACTATTAATTTTACCAAAAAATGTCATAGGCATAAATTATTCAAAATTTCCTCTACTTTAATTGATTAATTAACTATTTTGTCGAAATTACAGAAATGGCGGCTCATTTGCAAAATCCTTCAAAACGGCTTAGAATAAACTACCAGTTCCTTTGGACCCTTTTCACCCAAAAGCTTTTCAGCTCTAAGTTTGGTAACAAAACTTCTAAATATGAACTTTCGTTCCGATACCTTTAGTAGTTTCTCCGGAATCGTCGTCACAAAAATCGGGTACACACACACATACACACACACACACACACACACACACACACACACACACACACACACACACACACACACACACACACACACACACACACACACACACACACACACACACACACAGACATTTTTTGTACCTTGGTCAAAAATGTTCAGGGGACCCAAAAAGACCTATTTCCGCTAAAATCCCAATTTTTTTTTTCGGCACGATTACAATACTTTACATACTGCTTATGATAAAGTAAAAAATACTGAACAATAATTAACCATTAAAAAATTTACTTTATTCTTGTTTCTTTATTATTAATTTGTATTTTATTACTTTTGTGCCTGGTGTAAAAAACAATAATCATTTTTTACTCGGATATTATTTTAATACCAGGATATTTGTTTACTGTTTTTTTGTTATCAAAGCTTCTTTCCACTCCTCAATTCACCAATGATATTAGTATAGCTAATTTTTTTAATATTGAGTGCATAGCAGATGAAAAGGGAATTTGACCATGGAGGTCGATTCCGCGGAGCCAATAACGCTAATTAAAAATCAGAGTTAAAGACATGTTCATTGTTTGTAAAACCCAGCGTTGTTGTTTTGTGAGTCGGTAAAGAATTCAAGTATAATAATTAATCTGTTTGACTGTCCCTATTTTAAATTGCTGCTATAAATAGGATTTTTAGTACCTACAATCTTTGTTCTGATTTTTATAATGAATTACTACTACCAAATTAGGGAAAGCACTAGAAATTGGATCTACCAAACAATGACTTTAAAGGTTATACCCTACATTTTAATTGCCATAAGTAGTTATCATAACTTACTGTTATCGGTATTTTATCATTTTTAATTTTCAATTTTTAATTACCCGGTCATTAAAACCTGCGTAATTTAACGTTTCTAATTATGAGACAGATCTGCCAGGTTTGTTGCGCTATTTTAACTTGTTAAATGAGAAGATGTACCGGCGGCGGTGACACAGCGTGAACACAAAGGCACGATACGCTACCCACCACCGCCTCCGACAAATCTCATTTAGCAGGCTAAAATGACGCAACAAATCTGACAGATCTATCACATAACCATTGAGAACTTTGCAAGTCGGTGAAAAAATACCGTGAATGTAGCGTGCGACATGTTATTTTTTGTGATGGACCTTATCTGGTCAATGCTATTTTTATTTGAGTTGTCAATAACAGCAATATAGTTTATCCAATGCTGTTGCTTGTTGCTGTCGCCATCTGTTGCCCTGGTCTAAACTAAGCAAAGGCAAGTGTCTGCGCAAATAAATTCATCTGAGGTTCACCAACAGGTCCAACACGAACCAGTAAATTCTAGATTTCACCATTATGTATTGGTCAATTCTAGGATTGACCGCTATTTACCAATTCATATTGGTCAAACCTAGGATTAACGCGTTAATCCTAGGTTTGGCCTCATCGTAAACATATTAGCAATATGTGTCAAATTTCAGGACCTTAAGCGTCTCTTTTGCTAGACGCGCAAATTCAAACTTAAATCCAGGGAATCCTATGAAATCCAAGACTTCTGGGAAACCTGTTTATTACCGTTAATTTATCATAGTTCGTCATACATTATGCATTATTATTATTATTATTTATTGAAAATCTCTGATACATCTCATTAAATATTTGAAACCTAGATAATATAATTTAGATACAACATATAAATACTAAAATTACACTAATAATTTTGAAATGTAATAAAGAGGATCAGGGCAAATTGGAAGTACCGAGCTTCGCCGAAGCCTAGGGTACTCCCTTTGCGGGTATCACTGCAGCTCTACCCAATTTTGAAAAATACAAGGCCATTTATGCTTTGCAAAGAAAAATTTCATTTTTCTTTGCAAAGCAAAGGAAAACTGCAGAAAACCCTTGCAGCCTTGTGCAAAGGTCATTAAAAACACACACACACACACACACACACACACGTTTATTAATAGACAATATACATTAAAAGAAGGTAAAGATGAAATATTAAGCAGCAAATTTAGGGTTCTTTATGATAAAACTCTCCTCAAAATATTCGCGCTTCCCAAAACCGCAATTTCTTGAATTTCCCAGGGCGAAAGTTTGCACGGCAACTCTTTAACATGTTTACTATAATTTAGACTAACTGCTCCCAATGCATTATATTATATTATTATTATTATTATTATTATTATTTATTGAAAATCTCTGATACATCATCATCTCATTAAATATTTGAAACCTAGATAATATAATTTAGATATAACATTATTATTATTATTATTATTATTATTATTTTGCTGTATTACGGCGTTCCCACACGCTGTGCTGTATATGGCCAACGTTCGTCATTGGTGTGTTCCGCGTAGCGTGAGCCAACTACGTGTATTCAGTTCGCCAACATATTAATACAGTTATAGCATAGTGCGTACTAGTAATCCTACTTTGCAGACATTTGCGAGAGCAAAGTAAATAATTCTTAATCAACCCGGGTCTGAAAATATGCAGAGTTCTTTTCGTAAAAAGATAAGCAAACGTATAAATTGGAAATCAAAAGAAACTTATCTTTTTTTAGCTTTTGCGGGCTCTATCAACAAAAAACTAAAATTTTATATGAGTTTATAAATTTTAGAACAAAACCATATGGAAATCAAAACATTTTCGTTTTGTAGTAGTACTTTTCTTTGAGCCCCTGATAATTATCAAACATCATTGGTTAACTTACGTTGTGTTAATAATTGTGCGAACTTCTTCTTTGTACAAGCTCATTGGTCACAGATTCTCACAAAGAAATTACTGTAATTTATAACACCGACATAATATTGGTCTGACAACGACTATCTAATTCCCTATTGATTTACTGACAAGTGCATTTTATACATTTGTCTGTGTATCGCTTTAGCAGTTGTTGGATATTCTTCGAACAAAGTTCTCCGCTGCTTCTTATTTATTTGAATTTAATGCAGTTACTTGTCTACCGGTTTTGTCCTTTTGAGCATTATCGATCCAACAGAACGCTGTAAAAAGTTAAACACAACTTTTGTTCGTTCCGATGGTTTTAAGTTGAGTTATATTATTGACCCTATAAGTTTTTCGTACATTAGCTTTTTACAGCGTTGGGTTTGATAATGCGAAAAGGGCAAAACCGTATGCCAACTAAATTAAAATAAATAAGAGATACTGGAAATACCATAAAATCATGCCATGAAAAGATTACTTTAATGCTAATAATAATGAAAACTAGACACATATATTTCAAGGGGCGTCCATTCAAGTCTTCAATAGGTCGATAGGAATATCTTCCGTAATTTTTATGTACTCAGTATCGCAAATTTTTTTTACTGTTTTTCATTCATTTCTCATTGTATTTTTTATAATTGTTAACACTAATTAATGGTCACCCTCACATATCGTCGTGTTTTCGTATTTTACAGCATCTTCTTACTTTATCATACGTAGTATGCTAAAGTATTGTAATCATGCCGAAAAAAAAAATCTGATGTGGCCAGGCACATGACTTTATCATACCATATATTAATAGTTTAGCTGCAGGAGATTCTATTTGATCGAGATCGGTCACGTCTGCATTAAAATAAAACTACTAGAACTAGACAGATATTTTGATTATATTTACAGTATGTAATGTCAAAACATCAGCATTTGACACTACCTACTATCATTAGAATCACAATATCTGACAAATCCTGACTAACTAGTTTTAATACTAGTGTTTTAATGCAGTACGAGCGATCCCGATGAAATAGAATTTGCTCATGCGGCTAAAATATTTATTTTACCAAAAAATTTCTTAGTTATGAATTATTCAGAATTTCCTCTACATTAATTTATTATATAACTATTTCGACGAAACTCCAGAAATAGCGGCTTATTTGCAAAATATCTCAAAAATGCTAAGACTAAACCTCCTCGTCATACTACATATTATAAAGTAAAAAGGTTATTGGCTCTGATGATTAATATATTATATTGGCTTCTAGCATACTATATTTTTGGGTTTTACCCCGTCTTCAGTGCTAACTACAAAACTTGATAAAGAATTATGCTCAATATTCCAAATAAGTTTTAATGTTACAATACCGTCTTACAATTTTTCTTGTATTTATTCGCGAAAACATAAGAACATGGCTATCCGCAATCGAAATACACATTGACACCAAAATGTTTTAATATTGTTGCACTGTACGTGCGCGCGTTCTCGCATTCTCCATGCATTTGCGTGTTGAATTGACGTTTCGCAACCGCTGACGTTCTGAATACTGTCAAAAGATTCAAAATATCCTGGCTACCTGCTATTAATGCAGACACGATTTCGATCAAATAGAACTTGCTCCTGCAGCTAAACTATTAATTTTACCAAAAAATGTTATAAACATAAATTATATAAAATGTCCTCTACTTTAATTTATTATTTATCTATTTTGACAAAATTGCAGAAATGGCAGCTCAATTGCAAAATCGTTGTAAAATGCTAAGAGTAAATAGCCCGTTCCTTTGGACTCTTTTGAATCAAAAGCTTTTCAGCTCTAAGTTTAGTTATGAAACTTCTAAATATGAACTTTCGTCCCGATATCTTCAGTAGTTTCTCCGGAATCGTCTCCACAAAAAACGGGTACACACACACACACACACACACACACAGACATTTTTTTGTACCTTGGTCAAAAATGTTCAGGGGACCCAAAAAGACCTATTTCCGCTAAAATCTCAATTTTTTTTTTCGGCATGATTACAATACTTTATAATACTGCGTATGATAAAGTAAAAATTGAGATTTTAGCGGAAATAGGTCTTTTTGGGTCCCCTGAACATTTTTGACCAAGGTACAAAAAAATGTCTGTGTGTGTGTGTGTGTGTGTGTGTGTGTGTGTGTGTGTGTGTGTGTGTGTGTGTGTGTGTGTGTGTGTGTGTGTGCGTGCGTGCGTGTGTGTGTAAACGATTTTTGTGGCGATGATTCCGGAAAAACTACTAAAGGTATCGGCACAAAAGTTCATAATTAGAAGTTTCATGACCTAACTTAGAGCTGAAAAGCTTTTGGTTAAAAAGGGTCCAAAGGAACTGGTAGTTTATTCTAAGCCTTTTTCAAGGATTTTGCAAATGAGCCGCTATTTCTCTAATTTCGTCAAAATAGTTAAATAATAAATTAAAGTAGAGGAAATTCTGAATAATTTATGCCTATGTAATATTTTGGTAAAATTAATAGTTTAGCTTTTTAGGTTATTCTAAGCCTTTTTGAAGGATTTTGGAAATGAGCCGCCATTTCTGTAATTTCGACAAAATAGTTCATTAATAAATTAAAGTAGAGGAAATTTCGAATAATTTATGCCAATGAAATTTTTTGGTAAAATTAATAGTTTAGCTTCAAGAGCAAATTCTATTTGATCGAGATCGGTCGCATCTGCATTGATATGAAATTACATAGTAGCCAGGATTTTGTAAATATTTTTTTGTGTTGTCACATTCGAAAACAGCTGATCTCATCAGAGGTTGGAGAACCACTATGGAACGTTGCCGCTGTAGTGCGGCAAATTTTGAAATACAAATTTCAAATAAAGTAAGATCACCAATTTGATTATTTGTTGATAAGAAATATCAACCCGTCTTTATATATAATTCCAAAAACGATACATTGAGAAAATTATAAATAAAGTATAGCGATGAGTGTAGTTTTATTTTAGTTTTTGGTAGGGATGTGTCATGAACAAATATAAATCTGTCAGAATTTTAATTACCTTTTTAAGGTGCGTTTTCATTAGTGATAATGGCAGTGGTAGCAGACGCCGTTATAGTATTTCCAATAGATAATTGATAGTGACTCATGTTTATGCACATGCAAACTAATATGTGTCATTATCACGATATGTAAGAAACACTATAATTTCGTAGTCTACCACCGCCATTAGCTACCATTACCTACTAATCGGAACGCACCTTCAAACTTGACGTTTCGTCAAAGTGGTACCAACCTAGCATTTACTATACAGAAATCATTTATTTTTTTTAAATACGTATTTCTTAAAAAGCAACACAATAAACGTTGATGTCGCTCCTGCCAAAAACTAGATAGCCGACTCGCTAATATGCGACGGCGACACTCCGCCTTCGGTGACGCGCCGCATCACCGCTCGTCGCGCTATTCCGTACTAAGAGTAAACTACCTTTATTTTCATTACTACCGATAAACTTTATTTGGAAATGTTGTTTAGAAGCAAAAATTATATTCAGATATGAAGTCACAGCCACCTATCTGGAAATTTTTCTTTTTTTGTTTTTTTGTTGACAGTACACTTTCGGCATTTGTGACATAAATAACTATTATTCTAATGACGTAGTGTAGGTAGTGTCAAATGCTGATGATTTGACAATACGTACGATTTATCTCAATAGAATAGATTCTCATGCAGCTAAACTATTAATTTTATATATTGTATGATAAAGTCATGTGCCTGGCCACATCAGATTTTTTAATGTTTTATTATAATGAAAACTGCAATGAAGAAAAAAGCTAATAAAGTTCTAATAACCTCTCAAATTATGGACGTTTTGTTTGCGAATGCAAATTAATAGGTGTTTTCGGTAGATTTATTTGCGCTCAATTGGAATCTGAGCTTCATAGTTGCATGTCACGTCACAGTTTTACCGTTTTTTAAGATTTGTTTAAAGATTTACTGTCGTTTACAATCACCCATTATGTACTAGCGAAACTAAGATTTAGCGCCTTACAATGCCGATCGCGATTCATTTATTTGCTTAATACAATATACGTTTGTTGACAATAATCATCATTTACGTATATTTTTACTTTATCATACGCAGTATTATAAAGTATTGTAATCATGCCGAAAAAAAAAATTGAGATTTTAGCGGAAATAGGTCTTTTTGGGTCCCCTGAACATTTTTGACCAAGGTACAAAAAAATGTCTGTGTGTGTGTGTGTGTGTGTGTGTGTACCCGTTTTTTGTGGAGACGATTCCGGAGAAACTACTGAAGGTTTCGGGACGAAAGTTCATATTTAGAAGTTTCATAACTAAACTTAGAGCTGAAAAGCTTTTGGTTCAAAGGGGTCCAAGGGAACTGGCTATTTACTGTTAGCATTTTTCAACGATTTTGCAATTGAGCCGCCATTTCTGCAATTTTGTCAAAATAGTTCAATAATAAATTAAAGTAGAGGAAATTTTGTATAATTTATGTTTATAACATTTTTTTGGTAAAATTAATAGTTTAGGTGCAGGAGCAAATTCTATTTGATCGAAATCGTGTCTACATTAATAGCAGGTAGCCAGGATATTTTGAATCCTTTGACAGTATTCAGAACGTCAGCGGTTGCGAAACGTCAATTCAACACGCAAATGCATGGAGAATGCGGGAACGCGCGCAGGTACAGTGCAACAATATTAAAATATCTTGGTGTCAATGTGTATTTCGATTGCGGATAGCCATGTTTTCGCGAATAAATACAAGAAAGATTGTAAGACGGTATGGTAACATTAAAACTTGAGCATAATTCTTTATGAACTTTTGTAGTTAGCACTGGCTGACGGGGTAAAACCCGAAAAAATAATATGCTAGAAGCCAATATAATATATTAATTATCAGAACCAATAACCTTTTTACTTTATCATATGTAGTATGACAAGGAGGTTTAGTCTTAGCATTTTGGAAATATTTTGCAAATAAGCCGCTATTTCTGGAATTTCGTCGAAATAGTTACATAATAAATTAATGTAGAGGAAATTCTGAATAATTCATGACTATGAAATTTTTTGGTAAAATAAATATTTTAGCCGCATGAGCAAATTCTATTTCATTGAGATCGGTCGTACTGCATTAAAACACTAGTATTAAAACTAGTTAGCTAGGATTTGTCAGATATTGTGATTCTAATGATAGTAGGTAGTGTCAAATGCTGATGTTTTGACATTACATAGTGTAAATATAATCAAAATATCTGTCTAGTTCTAGTAGTTTTATTTTAATGCAGACGTGGCCGATCTCGATCAAATAGAATCTCCTGCAGCTAAACTATTAGTATATGGTATGATAAAGTCATGTGCCTGGCCACATCAGATTTTTTTTTGTAATTTGACCTAATTTTATATCAAATTGCGTCATTACTCGAAGCCATAATTTTCATTGGTAAACAATACTTCTATTTGACCATAGTCACATGTTCTGTTTATTTCCAAGTGTTTATCTTTTACACCTGGTGCACTGTATGCACATTACACTGCATAGACATGCGATTCTCGAACCTACCGAGTTCTGCTATCCTCGAACTCAATAACTCAACTTCTATTAGTGTATAGAGCCACATTGATTAGAGCCATATCAAAAACAGTACGTACGAGTCTTCCTGTTCGCTTATCTACTTGCTGGATGGTACGCTATAAAGAGTCGGTGTTTTATATTATGAAATCCACTGTACGTAAAAAATAAATCATTGGCGTATGTACTAGAATTATACAGATACAAGTGTACATAAAAAATGACATTTATGGGCGTTAAGTACACATTGATTTGTTGTTCAAACTAATTACTAATGTATACGTGATAACATGGTATTTTGTACGGGTACCGAAAACACTACATAAAAGGGATGTATTTGGCAAATATAAATAGTAGCCATTGGTTATTTATAATGATTATCAAATGGGGTATTAAAAATTCGTTATTTAAAGGCGTAGATAGCAACACGTCTTCTTTTAGTGTGCTTCTTGGTGGCATAAGTGCAGGTGATTTGTGATTTGGGAATCATGTAAATAGTGCCTACGGTAAGCACGAAAAACTGTTTTACGTACAAATATTTAGAATAATAATAAAATAAATAATATCAATAATAATTAATTACCTACTTAAATGCACTATGATGGAATGAAAAAATTGATCGAACATAAAATTTTCACAATTTCCTGAAATCTTTCAACTTCAAGGCAAAACATATTGTTTGTTCGAGTTCAAATGTTATTTCATATTCTTAACTCAAACCTCAAAACTTAAAACTACGGTCACTAAGTTGCAGAGGAATAATGATGTATAGAGTTAAAATTTTAGACTTTTCGTATTGATTTGATCAGGCCAACAGTTTTACTCTCTTTTACTACTGTATGTACAGTGGGGTATATCGAAAAAAAGTCTTTTTTTTCGAAATACAAAATTTCAAGTTGATAAACAAGTTTCCCTCTGTGGATCCACATATACCACAAAAAAAGTGGCCCAATTAAAAAATATTTAAGTCTCCCGCATCAGGGTTAATGTAGGCAACTAAGTATGAAGCAATTTTTCTTTTTGCAATAGAAATTAGCGTATAGAAAATATATTGCCCTAAACAACATTCAGATCGCACGTAGATTAGGTAAATTCATAGAATTTTTAGAAATCTGACCATTGTCTCATAATTTAACGAAAATGTGTTTAAAGTTGATAAAGGTTTATTTGTCATTAAGTATTTCATTATGTGCGTCCATGTGCATCGATGTTTGCAAAGTTTGGTTTGCAAAGTGTTTGAATTAGTTTTTACATTATTAGTTAATAATAATAATTTATCAAAGTCAAAGTTGAGTGACAAAATTAAAAAAAGTTATTGTTTTTAATGATCAATATTTTTACTTGATCATACATAGCATGACAAAGTATTGTCACCGTGCAAAAGAAATTGAGATTTTAGCGGAAATATGTCTTTTTGGGTTCTCTGGACATTTTGATTTTTGTGTTAGTGTGTGTTTACCCGTTTTTTTTTGTGTCGACGATTCTGCAGAAACTACGAAAGGTATCGGGACGAAATTTCATATTCAGAAGTTTCATGACTAAACTTAGAGCTGAAAAGCTTTTTGTTCAAAAAGGTCTAAACGAACTGGATGTTTACTCTAAGCATTTTCAAGGATTTTGCAAATGATCGACCATTTCTGTAATTTCGTCAAAATAGTTAAATAATAAATTAGAGCAGAGGTGATTTTGTATAATTTATGTCTATGATATTTTTTGGTAAAATTAATAGCTTAGCTGCATGAAAAAATGCTATTTGATTGAGATCGGGCGTATCTAAATGTAAAACTAGTTAGCCAGGATTTGACAGATAATTTCATTCTAATGACAGTAGGTAGTGTCATGCGCTGATGTTTTGACAATACCTACTGTCAATAGAATCAAAACATCTGTGAAATCCAGGCTAACTACTTTTATTTTAATGCAGATACGACCGATCTCGATAAAATAGAATCCCTTCCAATTTAACAAATTTATTTATTTAACAAAACTACATTGCAACTTTTCACTTTGCGATTTTAAAAAAATTCGAGAGAGAAGTACAGCATATCAAAGATCGGTCCGGCACATGTTTAACATTCCTCTGAATGAGGGGTAGCTCAGCTATTGTTATGGATTCCACAGTTGTGGATACCACTTCTATAACTGAGCCACCCCTCCTGGAATTCATTGCAAAACTGGCGTTAGTGAAAGGACAGAGTTTAAAATTCCTTCACACACCCAAGCTGTTGAGAGGATTGTAGAGATGACGAAGGCTTCAAAACACGTACTAGAGTTTTTATATTTTGTTTTTTTAGAAATATATAAATATAATATTATAAAAAATCTGATCAGGCCAAACACACCAGACTTTATCATACTATATATAAAATTAATAGTTTAGCTGCTTGGTCGAGATGGGTCGTGACTGAATTAAAATAAAACTAATTACCCAGGATTTGACAGATATTTTGATTCTATAGACCGTATTCTCAGCTCATCAGCGTTTGATACTGCTGTATAGTATGATGAAGTAATGTGCCTGGCCACATGAGTTTTTTTTTTAAAGTAGATAGTCTAAAAAATAGTGAGCAAAATCTCAGCCATAAGAGGGATGTTTTGAGGGGGTTAAAAAATATGTTTGGCGTGCCGATTCTGATATCTTGGGAATATGATAACTTTATATCTGCAAATATGGAAAAAATTACACTAAAATCTAGTGCCTACTTATTTGCTGAGTTTTAAAGGTGGTTAGAAGGTGATTTTAAGTCATGGTAATCTAATTTGAGAAAATAATAGGAATTCCATGCAAACTTGCAACACTTTTTACATCCATTTATCTAAGTGTAGTACCAAAATGAAGTTTTATTCGTTGTGACGGAATCAAACCGTGTTCGTCATCTAACACCTACAGACTTGCTAATTATACACACAAGCTCCGTTTTTACGATTATAAAACGACAGACAATACGGCGTACGTTTACTTTTAGTTAATTTTAGACTTAACTGCATTATTTACACCTTGCTTTACGTCACAATTTAGAAAACCTAGTGCGGTTCACATTTAGAGTAACCTCTTCAATTTGCAAAGTTTATTTGTGCATGTCATCTAATTGAGACATAATTTCCACGAACATAATCTTGAGATCAAAAGACACACTAATAACTCGTACACATATTTAACAACGTTTCCCTTATAGTTAACCAATCTGCGAGTGGATATTTCCGGAACAATCGCGACCATAAAAATAGCGACTCAAAAATACGATTACGTCAAGCCGCAGTAAATTGAAGTAGAAATCATTAAAACGTCATTAGATATTACATCAGAAGTATTGTCATGGCAGGATCACACAACAAATTGCTAGAATGTGTTTAGGATGTCTAATAGGTCTTGTTATAGAAATGATAGCACATTTCACATAAGAATTTTCTGTTACGAACTTGAGTACCATATAAACGTCGATTACAAAATTTATTAATAAATATTTAAAAGCAAAACATAAACAGAAGAAAATTTATTGTACTATAACTAGATTAATGAATGTTTGTGGATATTTCCATTGTATTGTCAACATTTGAAATGTGTAAACTTGTGCAATGCATGATCCCATCGAACAGGCTGTATTAGTTCGAGATTAGTTGTTATGTAAGGTCAAAAATTGATAATTTATCGGCGTGTTTCGGTGATCTGTTTTGCGACTGGTTTAACGGTGACATATTTATAACTTTTATGCATTTTTTTATGTCGAAAGATTTGTTATACGACCAATACTTCATTATTCGTGATAAGGTGTTGACAATTTGTTGTAATGTTTATCTTATTGGTTGTATATCAATATTACATCACAGTATTTAAAGAAATGTGGAGGAGTGCGTACGTGAGATATGCACAATGTTGCCACCGTGCCTTGTTACAACTTTTTTTTCTTGTTTCAAATAATATGTAATGTAGGAAAACAATTTATTCGACTACAATGTATTAAAAACAGGAGTGAATGAATGAATGATATCAAAAATAGGAGTGAATAATAATTTATTCTATTAAATTCTGGAAAATAAATATATTTAAATTGAAATGAAAAATTAATATCCGAGATTTAGTTCGCCTAAAAATTTTAAAGTCTACTGAGATTATTATGTGCGTCTTTTTAAACAAACAATTATAAAATTCACCAAAAATCTAAAGCGGAAATTGTTCTTAAACCTTGTCAATGAGATACATCATTGGAATCAGAAGATATTCGACACCGTATATCTTGCCATAAAGATTGCACAAGTTTGCGTCAGTATATCAAGCACGATTTGACTGTGGGGGTTATGAATTAATTTTTTTATGAATTTTTGAAACTATCGATAACAACAACGATTTACACGATTTGTAGTACTGTCGGTATAGGTATTGTTACCTACAGTATTATAATATACGAAATATTGACAAATAACGGCTACTTCTGTAATTGATTACGATTATTTGACGATTAAACCGTCATTTTTTCAGAAATTTGCCGATACATTGTTTTTAAAGTGCAAGTTGAAAATGTACCTATCACATTACACAACATTATATTTATAATATTATTATTGTTTTTTAGGGTTTTGTGGTTCAAATGTAAAACGCGGAACCCTTATGTTATCATTCGTTTATCCCCCTGGGTCTCTGTATGTTGTCTGTCAAACACGAATTTATCTGAACTGAATAACGATTTCAAATTGAAATTTGGCATATTTATAAAGATTACTAACCGGTAAAATATGTATTCCAATATGTATTTCTGAATTAGGGTTGCGGTTGGTACGTTTTTTAGTGATGTTGACATTTTGTATGATAAAAACCAAACGTTTACCGAATGAATTATGTTTTTTAATTTTATTTTCTAAATTGTAGTAATGTAGTACTATGACAACCTCTGTAATAACAGTTAGTAGGCTTTTTCAGAAAAAACAGTTTTGTTGATAGTTATGTCAGTTATAATGTTATGAAAATACAATTCGTTATTTCACTAATTGGTGTTTTATATGAACAACAATACTACAAATTTGGCGACGAGGATTAAGAATCTATGGCCACAACACATAACGAAAACGATAAAGCAGTACCCTGTACACTGAAGATGTCCAACAACCATCGTAGTTTCCAGTTTGATAACTTTCAAGAGGATAAGGAGGAATGGAACTATTATCACCAGCGTTTTGAAGTGGAACTTGCAATACATGGAATCCAAACATGTGAAGATGAAGCAAGAAATTTACTTCTGTCGAAGATTGGAGCAAGTGCTTTTAAAATTCTAGTCGATTACTGCAAACCGGACAACATAATGACGAAAACATACCAGGAAATAAAGGAGATACTAAGCAAGTACTACGGCAAGAAAACATATATTTTGTCAGAGAGAGTAACATTTGCCATGAGGTTTCGTTCCGAAAATGAAACCGTGACCCAGTTCATTACCAGTCTCCGAGGATTAGCAGGAAATTGTGAGTTTGGAAGTGGCTTGAACGAACGATTAAGAGATCAGTTAGTGATTGGTATCAACAACACGACATGGCAACAAGAGTTGATACGCGAACACCCTGGAGTAGGATCAACCCTCACCGATATTGAAGCTACTGCCTTAAAATTGGAACAAGCAAGCATACACTCGCAGAAATTAGCGTCGTTTACAGAACAACAACAACATTCAGGTGAAGCATTCAGGATTAAGAAGAAATATACTAGACAGGAACGAACGTACAACAAAGATAAACCATCTATTACCAAACAAACATGCTTTTTCTGCGGAAGATGGAAACACAAGAACCTAGAGGATTGCCCAGCTAGAGGACAAACATGTTCAGCTTGTGGAAAACTAAATCATTTCAAAAGAGTCTGCATATCAGAAAAGAACAGAACAAACACAAGGAAGATACATCAGGAGTCAGAAGAAGAAGAAGACACAAACAGTAACACGTCAACGATGCACAACATCCGGAGTGCCAAGAGGGTGATGCTGACAGTGGAAATGAACAACAAACAAAAAGAAATGCTGTATGATCCAGGTGCGCAATATACCGTGATTGGTAAAGGTCTCTGGAATGAAATCGGAAGACCAGAGCTGAAGAAAACCGATAGTTTGGTAGCATACACCAATATGGAGATAAAAACACTTGGAAGAGCTATTGTTAAGGTAAAGGCATTTGATAGAACGTTACATTTACCTGTCACTGTCATAAAAAAAGATGATATTCCTCTCTTTGGGCTGGATTGGTGCATCGCATTCAAATTACCAATGCCAAGCGGAGCTAGGGTATGTACTGTAGGACAGGGTAGTACGACCGTAGAAAGAGCAACAGCAACAACAGAGCGTCGAGCTAATGATCTAACGTTAATTTTGGAAGAACACAAGGAGTTATTCGACGGAACAATCGGTACAATCAAAGGTCACATGGCACGCATCCACATTCCTGATGACGTGACCCCAAAGCATTGCAGACCCAGACCAGTTCCATTGGCTTTACAAGAACAAGTGACAGCGGAACTAGAAAGGTTAGTGAGAGAAGATATTTTGGAGCCTATAAACGCTACAAACACGCCAGTAGAATGGGCTACGCCAGTCGTGATAGCTATCAAAGCAAACGGTAGTATCCGCATATGTGGCGATTTTAGAATAACTATAAACCAGTACGCACAAGTGGATAAATACCCGCTCCCACGTTTTGAGGAAACTGTTGCAAAACTATGTGGAGGAGAACAATTTTCCAAAATCGACCTGAAGGATGCGTATTTACAGTTGCCAGTGCATCCAGACAGTAGAAAGTTTTTAATCATATCCACCCATAAAGGATATTATGCATACAAACGCCTTCCTTTTGGAATATCTTTTGCACCTTCACTTTTTCAACGGACGATGGATCAAATTTTATCTGGAATACCAGGAACGGTATGTTATTTAGACGATATATTGATCACAGCTCCAAACCGCTACATACATATTGAACGTGTACAACAAGTGCTTAGTAGACTGCAGCAGGCAGGAATTAAAACACAAACAAGCAAATGTTCTTGGATGCAGGACGAAGTTAAGTTTCTAGGACATAGAATAGACAAAAATGGTCTATATCCGACCAGAGAACACGTGAAAGCAATTAAGGACATGCCAACTCCACAGAACATCACTGAACTTAGATCATTTTTGGGTATGATAACCTATTATGGAAAATTCATAGAAAATTTACAGGTAAAATGTGTGCCACTGCATAGACATTTAAAGAAGCAATCATCTTGGAACTGGACTCCAAATGATGACAAGTTATTCCAAGAACTGAAAGATTCTTTGACTACAGAAGCAGCACTGGTCCACTACAACGCAGATCTTCCGTTGTACGTGAGCACCGATGCGTCAGCAAAAGGAGCCGGAGCTGTAATGTGGCACCGAATTGGGAAAAATGATGCATTGCGACCTATTGCTTACGCATCCCGCACATTTACGGAAACCGAAACACGATATTCAACCATCGACAAAGAAGCTTTAGCCATAATTTACGGCGTAACTAAATTCCATCAATATCTCTATGGGAGGCCGTTTATTTTGTTGACCGATCACAAACCTTTGGAACGGATATTTAACCCGAATCGGGAAACACCAAAAGTCGCATCAAATCGTTTGCTTCGATGGGCTATGGTTTTGAATTCTTACAACTACAACATAGCATATCATCCAGGAAAGGACAACCAGACGGCGGATGCATTATCCCGACTACCGCTGCAAGAATTGACATTGAGTCAAAAAGAAAAAGTGGGATTACCAAAGTATGGACATCTGCTACATCTAAGATTAAAAAATTTACCACTGACGTCCAGAGAACTTCGTCAAAACACGCAAAGAGATGAAAACCTCAAGAAAATAATCCCATTTATAACAACATACTGAGAAGAGAAACATCTCGGCAGAATTACTAACATTCTATGAGAAACGAGAAGAATTATCATATGAAGAAGGAATAGTCTTATGGAAAGGGAGAATATGTGTACCAAAACGTATCCAGCCAACCATCCTTAACATGCTGCATGACGGACATCCCGGAATTACTGCGATGCAGTCAATTGCAAGACTACATGTTTATTGGCCAAACATTGACATGGATATAGCTGAGCATGTACAGCGATGTCAATTGTGCCAGTGCTCAAAACAATCCAACCAGCAACTACCTTTATATCCATGGAACCCACCACCGG
The DNA here is from genome assembly GCA_964023965.1 of Melinopterus prodromus. Taxonomy (NCBI): domain Eukaryota; kingdom Metazoa; phylum Arthropoda; class Insecta; order Coleoptera; family Scarabaeidae; genus Melinopterus; species Melinopterus prodromus. Next base: position 27,824,314 of record OZ030390.1, read on the forward strand.
AACCTTGGGCAAGAATTCATATAGATTTTGCAGGTCCATTTTTGGGAAAGATGTGGATACTGATTATTGATGCTTATACTAAGTGGGTCGAAATTGAAGCTATGAACAATATCACCAGTTCTTCAACGATCAAAGTTCTTAAGACCGTTTTTGCACGTTTTGGTTTACCGAAAACAGTAGTCACCGATAACGGACCACAACTGGTTTCAAGAGAATTTGAAGAATTTTGTTCATCCAACGGAGTTAAACATGTGAAGACCACACCGTATCACCCACAGTCAAACGGTCTCGCTGAAAGAATTGTAAAGACCTTTAAAATCCGTTTAAGTAATAGTGATAGTAACACAGACATACATGATCGCGTATGCAAATTTCTAGTGTCGTATAGAAACACTCCGCAACGATCAACACGAAGAACCCCGAGCGAGCTCATGTTTGGGCGCCAAACAAGAACCATATTCGACCAACTAAAACCCGATGTCCACCGAAACCTAGATGATGAACTATTGAAGCAGAAAACGTATTACGATCAGCGTCATGTGAAAGACAAATATTTTGAAGTTAATGACTCAGTCTGGATCAACAATCCATTGTCAAAGGGATCTACTCCAGGAAATATTGTAAAACAATCTGGACCTTACTCTTATATTGTAGATGTTCAAGGAATAGAAAAGCGAAAGCACGCTGATCAAATGCGACATCGTTTTCCTCCAATCGATGAAGGACCTTTACCGGAGAAGACAACAACAGAGACTTCTTCGAGAATGGAAGATAATACTTTACAGCCAGAAAGTCAACCAGAAGTCAGGTCACCTAATGCATCTAATCCCATGGCAACGACGCCCATGAAGATCACTATGCCAACATCCCAGAATGGAGAAGTGCACACACCACAGAATGAAGTACATACACCTCAGGAAGAAGAACACAAACCCAGAAGGAACCCCACCCGACTGCGTCAACTACCTGCTCGCTTTAGAGAGTAGAACTTTTCAAATTTGTTTTATTATTGCAGGGAGGAAATGTAGTAATGTAGTACTATGACAACCTCTGTAATAACAGTTAGTAGGCTTTTTCAGAAAAAACAGTTTTGTTGATAGTTATGTCAGTTATAATGTTATGAAAATACAATTCGTTATTTCACTAATTGGTGTTTTATATGAACAACAATACTACATAAATCATATTTAATATTGATATCTCCGAATCTAGTTTTGTTTTAATGATAACATTATAATAGCACACGTATTCGGATTAGATTTTAGAAACCACCTTTGAACCAAAATGTTTACTTTTTGCTTGAAACTTTTAGACGATCCACGAGGTGGAATACTGAATATTTCACGTGAAAATGTAACTTTCAGAAGTTGTCTATAATCTAAGAATCGAAAACGAATGACTACGGTAGTTTTTCTCAGAAATTTCTGTCAATTGATTCTGATACGGATATCAAATAGGTACTCTTTATGAAATCAATCGAACTGACAGCGGCGATGACGGTGTCACGTAACTCCCCAACAGTTCCAAAATTATAAACACTACACCTTATTTTTTAAGTGACTCTATAGATAAAAATCACAAAGAGTACGATCCGGCAGTCTTGGTAGCCATGATACTTCTGAATAGGTAGCAATTACTCTTCGTTTATGTCTTATATCTAAATAGTTCCTCACAATTCAGGAATTATGTGCAGGTGGTTCGTCTTGTTGGAACCACATACCCTATCGTAAGGCCAACGGTATATCGTCCATTCTTTTTTCCACATCCTGAGACAGCAATATTGCCGATACATCTCCGAAGTAAATTTTTGTTATACAAAATTGGTCCGGTTAATCGGTTGACCACTATACCGCACCATACATTAAAACCAAACCGAACCTGATCATGGTGCGGGCCAAAAAGCTGCTAATTTTTGCGGGCCCAGTGCGTCTTCTTTCAGTAAAAAATACCACAGTTAGAAAAATATGTTTTATCGGACCATAATATTTTTTTTATAAATTCTGGGTTTTCACAATTTCACAGATGGGTACAGATGAGTAGATACCACATTGTTTCACAAAACGTCTTGCATGGTACCATGCGATTATTAGGAATTCTCGAAGTGCACAATTTTCAGTCAATTCTATTATCTCATTGTAATCAAAATATTGCATGTGGCATACCAAATTATTCAGAAAGAAATAATGAATCCAAACATGGCGTGCATAAGAAAAACAAAAGTTTCGATTGGTTCTGACGAATTCATTGACGAAAAGAATTTTAAACTGACAAAATCAAATTTTAGACTAAAGAGTGCCGTTATAATGTCAAAACTCTTTTTTGATGGGAACACAAATAAAGAAGTTATGATCATAATTAAAAACTGATTTTTTTTTGGTTTTTCAAAATAGCTTGGAAACCATTTGGAATTCAACTGTTTTCTGGACAGATTATGGAAGAGCACATAAATATGCACTACTTTGTCCATTTAACCGACTTATATCACTAATAATAACAAAAGTACCCATACAATCCAACGTCCCGTGAGACATATCCGGGAAAAAGGTACACACTTTTTCCCAGTTTCCCAGGGAAAAAAATAATTTCGTAGAAAGTGATATCTTGTTACCTGTGTTAATGGTTGGGTCAAAGAATTATGGTCTTTAACCAGTTTTCTAGGCACACTACATCATTAAATTTCGGCTATCGTTAACTCTCTTCAGTAAAGTTACATAAAATAAAAATGAAGAAAAAACTAATTCTGTTTTAAAACAGCGATCTTATGACACCTCACATAACCTACGTTCCCTATATATCTGTTTCAAAAGTTTGCTTTTCTCTCGGTTCCCTTTAACACTTAGTTTAATTTTAATTTTTTAGCACATCGTCTCAAAATAGACCATGATAATATTTGTAAAGTCTATTATTATACATTTAACGGTACTTTCGCAATTCACAAAAGTCGGCGAGATATCGCACTTCGTGGAACGAATTGAAACCAATTGAAAAGTTACCCAGACAATTTCCATTATTATGGAGTTACCATATTATTATGTCCTTGGTTGTTATTAAAACATCTAACGCCGTCTAATTACTAGATTCATCGTTTTATTTATCTTAGCTTCTATGTAAGACATACAAATATCGACATAGCGCATAGTAATTACTCACGTTCGGTCGCGCTAGCCACTAATCCGTCACATGCCGATAGAAATCGAAGTTCTACCTGCCTATCGCCGAAATCAGCCGTCATGTGATCGACTACTATCGTCGATTACACACACATACACACACAATATATTTTACACACTTTCTCGAGGTTTTTCGGATGATAAAGTGGTAATATAAATTCTTGTCGTAGGTTTGCCAGCTTTATTCCACAAGTCAACATCGACACAACGGACCAACCAGAGGCGAACATTCATTACTTCTCTGAGGACGACCGGGGGAAAATCGAAACGTCCGACATCGGGTACCCCATGTTGACGCAAATTCTCTTCGCCATCACTCGTCTTGGCAGATCACCCAGGAAAAAAATATACGGATTACTACCATAGGTTATTCGTAACCGCTCGCAACGAACTAAAAAAAACTCTAGAACAGTGATTTATTAAGTGTGATTAAGTGGATACGTACCGGTGTGAATAAAAAAGGGTGCTTAAAACAATGGGTGAGCAGGCGAACAAGAACACCTTGAGGAAGTTGTCTTTCCTCGGCTTCAGCAGCTCAAATAATGTGGTAAGTACATGCACGCAATGTAATGTAAACAATATAATCTGACACTCGAGATATGAATAATTGATATAATATTATGGGGTCGCTGGCACTATATTAAACATAAATATCGAGTACCGAGCAATCTCGGTCAATAGAAAATACCATTAATCGTCGAGTATAAATGGATATAAATACACGAAAAGTAAATAAATGAACTATATTTAGTTTGTTGATACATTTACTGTGAATTTGTTAATCGGAATGGAATTCTAATTTGCTCGAGATTTGTGCAGGATTTCGAATCTACAGTGTATTTGTTCACCTGTGGATTAAGATTGCGATTAAGATTATCAGTCTGGTTGCCAAAGTAGTTTTATATAATATTTAATCACGGCGAAGAATTATCATAAACCTGATAATGATATATTATTGATATATTTTTAAATATACGTTAAAAAGGTTATACGATATTCAGAAGATGTTTATTAGGGTGCTTCTTATTTTATTACCGCTTCAAAAAGTTAAACAGTAAAGTAAAGTATTTGAAAAAATCCTCGAAAACGTGATTTTTATTTGTCAAAATATACATATTCAAAATATAAAATATGCACATTCAAACAAAATTTCCGACCTTCAATTGTTTTCGTCTTATGCCATTACCGACATATTTTTTAAAAGGCAACCCTATATTTTTAATGAAAATGTTTAGCGGTATATTTTGCCAAATTAATATTATAGGTTAATAAAATGGTGATATACAGGCGGGATGTAAATATTAAATAAACCAAGGTTGTGTAATTGTTGATTTATTTAAAATTTACATCCCGCCTGTATATCACCATTTTATTAACCTATATTTTTTTGTGCTGATATTGTTAGCTCTGTTATTTGTCTTAAAATGTATCACCTTACATAAGAAAATTTTCGAAAAAAGGATTCTCGAAAATTAGAGTAATATTAATAATATGGTTTAGGGTGGACCCTGTAGACCCTCATATACCACAACAAAAATGGACCAATTGCATAATAATTAGGTCTCCCGCAGGAGGCCTTAAGTTTTAATGAAATGTTAAGTGTTTTTTTTTTCTTTTTCAAAGCCAACATGTCCGCACATAATAAAAAATGTAATGAAAAATAAACTTTCATCAACATTTAAGCATTTTTAAAAATTATACGAAAATGGAAATTTTTCTAAAAATGTATTGAATCTAAACTGCAGGCGACGTAAATGTTGCATTAGAGTAATATATTTTTGTATACGGTATTTTCACACCTTATTGTAAAACTTTTTCTATTTGAAAAAGAAATAGTATATTGTGTACCAAGCCGAGAAAATGGTTCTTTTCCGGGCGAGAGAAGAGTTGCACAGGCGAGCATAGCGAGCCTGGGCACTTCATGAGGCCCGGAAAACCACTTTCCGGGCGTGGTGCACACATAATTTTTTATCCTACACAACAATATCGTAAGAAAATCACCCGTTTCTAAAGACTAATCTCTGACATATTGGCTTTTGACAAATAAAATCCGTTGACATTTTAATCACAAACGTCAAACCGAATCGAAACTGTGTTTTGATTGGACAGAGATATTGCATTTGCCGGGCTAGCCCCGAAAAGTGTTCATTGCAGGCCGGGCTGGGGCTGGCTGGCAAATAGCATCTTTCGTGTCTCCATAGAGACGCGAAAACGACATTTTTGCATCGTGTAGGATAAAAAATCACTTAATCTTTCCTTTAAAAAAGAAAATCTAATTCTTAAAGAAAATTACAAGCTATAGCCCTAAATATTTTTCAATTTCGCCAATTTTTTTGTAGTATATGTAGGTCCATAAGGACAACTTTTTAACAACTTGATATTTTAAATATCGAAATAAGCGTTTTTTCGATACACCATACATATATTTGTAAATTATTTATGAATAACAAAAAACTAAATGTTCACTAGTATACAGTTCAGTAAACTGTTTAATATAAATGACAAACAAGTATTCTGTGTAAAAATAAACGACCATCACAAAATGAAAGCAATACTTAATATAAAAAATATTCGTTCTAAGAAGGCAAATGGATCTGCCGGAGGTGGATAAGGCCCATATCTATTTTCTGGCATCTAGCACCACGGGAATTCGTACATCATATAGTGTTTGTTTTCTGGAACAAGCCCCACTATTCCAGAAACTGTTCTACTGTCAATACTCTTTTAAATCTCAGTTTAGTGTCCTTTGATAACAAAACGTTCTTTTTAAACCTAACCTCAATATAGATGGAAGAACAGACAATAGAATTTTATACATTCGGTAATAACTCCAAAACGCATTCGTAGATATGTAATAGCAAATATTTCTTATATCTTACTTTAGACTAATATTGTTAATAGTGGGCAGTGGAGAAATGTATGTGTCGTAGGCAAATGGTTATTTTAGGCCAAAGGCTTTAGCCTAGGCAAAAGCTATTTCCCTGTGCAAACAGATATGGAACCATTAATAGTATTTTTAAGCTATTTGCCTAGGCAAATGTATTTGCCAAGACCGTTGTCAGGCAAATAGCATTTGCCTAGGCAAAAGCCTTTTGCCAGAAATAACCATTTGCCTACGACATAAGTACCGTTGTTAATAAGGTTCAAGCTAAATAAAAATTCCTAATATATACACAATACAAATGCCAATGTTGTGATAAGTATAGTGTATAGATATTTTACACATCTACCCTATACTTATGTATCCAGTATCCAGTAGTTACCTAATTATACTCGCCCACTTTTCTCCGTCATATATTATCAATTATTGTAGATAGCACATCTGCAATATCTAATTGATACATTTTACATTACGAAAATGATAAAAAAAAACTATTGGCTCTGCATCGTTGGCAGACAAAACTATTGACATACAAATCGCGATAGGTGTCTCGACAATGCGACTTGAACGGTAAAAAGCAATTTTTCTTTCTTCTACATAACTACAAAATAATGAATTGGTAGCCTCGATAATGTATTTGTTGTTTTCACTCAATTTCTATGGCATAAAAACGGTTCAGAATAGGTTCAAGTGCACTAAAATTTCACGGAATTTGCCTGTTATGCCAATTCAGTATTGCCTATTGCGTAAGTATTCCTGGTCAGTGAACGGTACTGCGGAGTATTCACGACTCACGTGATTTGATGTCTGCGAAGTCAGGTGACAAGCGAAGTTATTGCAACCCGACACAAAAGAGAAAATTTGCTTTGGGGCAGCAATAATTAATTTGTCTACTATGAAGAACGCAGCAGTTTGTGGCTGTTGACTCTGCATTGAAAATTTTATAAATAAATTTCGTTAATTCTATCTGGATTGATACGCATAATTATAATTAAAATATAATTAAGTGATTTTCTAAATAACGTAGTTTTACAATAAGAAGCATAATATTTTTGTTTTACCATATTATAAAACTAAAAGGAAAGTAGTGTAGTAATACAGAAAAGTATCAATACTCTAATTCTCTAATAACTAACAAGTATATATATAAACAAAGTATATATATATAAAAAAAATCTGATGTGGCCAGGCACATGACTTTATCATACAATATATAAAATTAATAGTTTAGCTGCATGAGAATCTATTCTATAGAGATTAATCGTAGGTATTGTCAAAGCATCAACATTTGACACTACCTACACTACGTCATTAGAATAATAGTTATTTATGTCACAAATGCCGAAAGTACGGAATAGCGCGACTAGCGGTGATACGGCGCGTCACCGAAGGCGGAGTGTCGCCGTCGCATATGAGCGAGTCGCGCTATCTAGTTTTTGGCAGGAGCGACATCAACGTTTATTGTGTTGCTTTTTAAGAAATACGTATTAAAAAAAAATAAATGATTTCTGTATAGTAAATGCTAGGTTGGTACCACTTTGACAAAAGGTGCGTTCCTATTGGTAGGTAATGGTAGCTAATGGCGGTGGTAGAATACGAAATTATAGTATTTCTTACATGTCGTGATAATGACACATAGTAGTTTGCATGTACATAAACATGAGTCACTAGCAATTTTCTATTGGAAATACTATAACGGCGTCTGCTACCACTGCCATTATCACTAATGAAAACGCACCTTAAAAAGGTAATTCAAATTCTGACAGATTTATATTTGTTCATGACACGTCCCTACCAACATACTAAAATAAAACTACACTCATCGCTATACTTTATTTATAATTTTCTCAATGTATCATTTTTAGAATATAAAGACGGGTTGATATTTCTTATCAACAAACAATCAAATTGGTGATCTTATTTTATTTGAAATTTGTATTTTATAATTTTGCGCACTACAGCGGCACGTTCCATAGTGGTTCTCCAACCTCTGATGAGATCAGCTGTTTTCGAATGTGACAACACAAAAAAATATTTGTCAAAATCCTGGCTACTATGTAATTTCATATCAATGCAGATGCGACCGATCTAGATCAAATAGAATTTGCTCTTGAAGGTAAACTATTAATTTTACCAAAAAATGTTATAGGCATAAATTATTCAAAATTTCCTCTACTTTAATTTATTAATTAACTATTTTGTCGAAATTACAGAAATGGCGGCTCATTTCCAAAATCCTTGAAAAAGGCTTAGAATAAACTAAAAAGCTAAACTATTAATTTTACCAAAAAATGTCATAGGCATAAATTATTCAAAATTTCCTCTGCTTTAATTTATTATTTAACTATTTTGACGAAATTACAGAAATGGCGGCTGATTTCTAAAATCCTTGAAAAAGGCTTGGAGTAAACACCCAGTTCCTTTGGACCCTTTTCAACCAAAAGCTTTTCAGCTCTAAGTTTGGTAACAAAACTTCTAAATATGAACTTTCGTCCCGATACCTTTAGTAGTTTCTCCGGAATCGTCGTCACAAAAATCGTTTACACACACACACACACACACACACACACACACACACACACACACACACACACACACACACACACACACACACACACACACACACACACACACACACACACACACACACACACAGACACACACACACACACACACACACACACACACAGACATTTTTTGTACCTTGGTCAAAAATGTTCAGGGGACCCAAAAAGACCTATTTCCGCTAAAATCTCATTTTTTTTTCGGCATGATTACAATACTTTAACATACTGCGTATGATAAAGTAAAAATAAATATATATAGTTATTTAATAACTGATTAGTTATTTAATAATACGAATATCGTATTATTGCGGATTAAAATGTCATTTTGTACCTGACAAACCACAGATTGTAGTACCCCAACTGTGATGCAGAGCCAAAATGTAATGCGACTGTTTACGCAGAGAAAATGTTTTTTTTTTATTTAAATAAATTTTCATTGACTAAAATTGTTCTTTAACCAACAAGTATATTAAAAAGATCGATTAATGATCGAGACTGTTTAACGCACGGGCTATCAGCGAGTGCGTTAATTGTCGAGATCATTAATAGCCGTTTAATATTCGAGTTGGTTACAAAATTTTTTCGTTGATCGCATTCTTCTGGCGGCGTCTACATAGATTTTTCTTCTCCGATGTCTTTTGAGGTTATGTGACAATTAGTAAGTTGACGCTGACAGTTCTCTACTGCGGTTCTGGATAACGGTGTTTTGATTGAATGGTTTCATTTAACGTATGTTCGATTGGCTATAATGAACTCGTTTGATTGGCTATAACGTCTATAGCAAATCCTTCATTAATAGAAATCGTACATTTATAGTGCTGTTTAATAAACGATTTTCTATTCACTAAACTTACTCATAAATAAACGATCGACGAAAAAATATATTTATCTCCGGGAAAAATATGTTTATTTAAAATACTGTTATGCAAACAATTTAACAATTGCGTATCATAGTAGTAGTATTCAGTTCAAATGAAGCAGCAAATACAAATTTTTATATTGGGTGTCAGGTCAGCGCCTACTGCGACTACAATCATTTGTAATAAGCCTATATATGAGCCTGCTGTACCGTCCAGGCTGTTATAGGCTGTTTAATAACTAGGAGGAATAAAACCAGACACTAGGAAAAAATGAGAAAACATTACTAGAAATGTCACCAGATATTCTTGCGGTTAAATTTGAATTATTTTGAGGTTAAACGTATTTGTAAACAACTACAGTGCTGCGGTGAAAATTTTAACGAACTTTTCGCTAGAAATCTTAATATGTGTCTAAATAGGTCAAAATAAAGCTTGTAGAATATAAATTAGTATACGTATATAAAACATATTAGATATTTACACTACCCGTAGTGTAAATATCTAATTTGTAATCGCTTAAACATCGTAAAAGTGTAACAAAAGGCAACAATTCTGTATGTAATATATTATCAGTAATAGAAACTTTAAACAAAATTAAATAATTTTTACAGTCGAAGAGTTTAGTATGTCATTTTTGTGCATTTTGTTGGTGCGTAGAAAAACAACCAAAAATATATATATATATTATTATAATAATAATAGGTACTATATATTAAACATCATCAACATCGTCATTGGTACTTAAATATAAATCAGTATCACTGTCGCTATCTGTATTAACATGAATTATTAGTGGTTCAACAATTTTGTCCACGATCCCATCTAGAGTCATCATTTTATCCTCTTCCTTTATTACATGTTCTTGACAATTACTCCAACTGTATGTTTGTTACATTCCCAATGGCTTCTTCTTCAATGACGTTTTGACGTCTGCCAATTTAAATGTGGTATTCTTCGCTGCAACCTCATTTTCAATTTGGGCCCATATGAGTTCGATCGGATTCAAATCGCAATGATATGGTGGTGGCCGCAGCACAATTTTATTGCTGTTTTTTTGCCAGCTCATCACAAACATGCATATCGAACTTATTTCTTGGTTCTTTCCTTAAACACAATAATTTTGATCGTACCATGTCCTCATATACAAAATTCTTTCAGCGAAGCCAATCCTGCATATCTTTCTTCGTTGAGGATGTTGTTGGTATTTTTTCAACCTTGCGGCTGTGGTAAGAAGCATTGTCCATAACACTCACTGCGTTATCTGGCAATTTTGGTAATAAAGCATTGAACCAGTTTTCAAATACATCCGCATTCATTTCTTCATGGTAATCTGCAGTTTTTTACCTTAAAATAGCAATCCTCCATCAACAAAACCAGCTTTTGATCAAACATGTAAAATGATGAGGCGTCTTCCTTTTCCGAATGGATTTTTGAGTCCCGTACTGTATCCTTCGAGAAAGGCCTGTTTCTTATCTTATAATAGCGGTATCTACCCATTCCTTTTCCTTTGTGTGACCTTCATTTAGCAACATCTCATCTAAATAATAAATTGGCCGTCCTTCTTGTCGAAAATCCTTAATGGCTCTTCTGGGGCTGCGAATCTCTCCGGTCACCTTGTACTCCTTTAATTATGCGGTACCCGCAGTGGATCTTGCTACGCCTATAAATAAAACAAAATAAAACTGTGTTATTTGGATTGATATTTTAAAGACAATACAAATCAAATCAAAATTTAATGAAACCTGTGATGAAACCAAAAAGGTTCAGGTACTACAAACAAAGTATTGCAATATAATTGTAAATTAATTCACTTATCAATTGTATCCACAATTCTAGCGATCACAGCGAGTTTTTTCGTTTGGGGTTCGTTACTTACAATCTGTTTGTACAGATTTAAAATACCTTGCTTTTCTGCTAAGGTTAAGTGACCAATTTCTAACATTTTACGCTTTTTCGGGGGCGAAACTCGCACTGCGGTCAATCCATCTGAAATGGTCCAGAAAAAGATAAGTTGGTCGCTTGACGATTTTAGAAAAAATTCATTTTTTGTTATTGAATTTGCCTATGTTCTGGGAGTTCAAAACCATATTTTTTTTTAATTATTTTACTCCGTTCAGAAATGGCGCCTAGTTTTGTGTCAGCGAATCCGACATTTTTGAGATTGGTATGTGTTTGCGTTAAACGAAATAACTTTCTTTGAAATTGTCATAGAGAGTTGAAATAAAAACCACTCGATTAAGCACATTCCAAGCTATCTGTTAGGTATGCAATGCATAGAGTTTACGCTTAATTTCCGTTTAAAAAAATATCTTAAAATTTACTTACGATAGTCGATTTGGAGGCGTTTTCATGATTTTTTTTAGACATGAAGGGGTACTTAATTTGTCCATTCAATATTTTTTAGTTATAACCTTGTATGCAAAGGGTTTATAACAAAAAATATAGCTTACTTACTCCGTCTCCCTATTGATGACAGGCTATTGAAATATCAAAATTTCTTACTTTTTACGATGTTTAATGTCAAATATCTCTGATGGGACCATGCCAAAAAATCTGAAACTTTAAAAATTAATTCATCGTTTTATAAGGTTTAATAATAAATAAAAACATTCTTGTGTATTGCACTGTGTTTGGAATAACAGCCCTTTAAAATGAGAGAAAAATCATATGACGGTAAAGCAAATTTCATTAAAAATTCTCAGTAAAAACAAAACAAAGCATACCAATTATGTCATTTTTTACAAAAGGACATAGGCTAAGTGAACTTCATACGTTTCTGAAGTCGATGTAATGTAACATATTATTATACCTTCTGTTGGTTGAGGAGAGAATTTGTGAAAACTTCTAGTTCCTTTTATCTGTTTGGATCTCTGAAATCTATCATAAAAAGGGGTTTTGTGTTCTGCAACCTCTTCTTTTGCCACTAAGATGTAGTTTACCCCTGGTAGGTGTCCATTACAAAAGGAGTACATATCTTCTACATTAAGGATTTGGCAATGAAGTGGTCTTTGAAGACTGGCTTTAGCCACTAGTCGTTTCGTTGTCCCCCCTATAACGTCGCAAGCGTTTTTTTCCATGTGCAGATCCAAAAATCTGTATCTAACCCAAAATCTTTTTTATGATACGATAAGTTTTTTTGTTCTTGTATTGACTTGCTGCACCATCCGAGAAATATATAAGTTTTGATATGTTTGACAGATTTTGTTTTATATAATCAGTTAAATGTGAAAACAGTCACATACATATTATTAACTTTATTCAGCTTAAAATAATAGAATAATTACTTGATTGTACAACATACATATGTATTTCTAAATATTACTATACACATAATATCAGTAAGAATATGTTATATTACTGCTTCTATAAAAATATAATGTAAATAAATAAATAGTTCCGGTAGGCTTAGATGTATTCGATATGTTAATGTTGGCCACTACTGGACTGTCCCCACCGCTCCCTTAGTTGTGAGCCTGTTCTAACAGGCTAACTAATGACCTGAGCCAGAAGCCTGACTGTTTTCAGAAACATTTAACTGATTATGTAAAACAAAATCTGTCAAGCATTTTTTTGGACGTGCACCTGGAAAAACGCATGCGACAGTATAGGGGGACAACGAAGCGGCTAGTGGCTAAAGCCAGTCTTCAAAGACCACTTAATAACCAAATCCTTATTGTAGAAGATATGTTCTCCTTTTGTAATAGACACCTACCAGGGGTAAACTACATCTTAGTGGCAAAAGAGAGGTTTCAGAACACAAAACCGCATTTTATGATAGATTTCAGAGATCCAAACAGATAAAAGGAATTAGAAATTTTCACAAATTCTCTCCTCAACCAACAGAAGGTATAATAATATATTACGTCATATCAACTTCAGAAACGTATGAAGTTCACTTAGCCTATGTCCCTTTTGTAAAAAATGACATAATTGTAATGAATAGTATGCTTTGTTTTGTATTTACTGAGAATTTTTAATAAAATTTGTGTTACCGTCATGTGATTTTTCTCTCATTTTAAAGGGCTGTTATTCCAAACACAGTGCAATACACAAGAATGTTTTTATTTATTATTAAACCTTATAAAACGATGAAATAATTTTGAAAGTTTCAGATTTTTTGGCATGGTCCCATCAGAGATATGTGACATTAAACATCGTAAAAATAAGAAATTTTGATATTTCAATAGCGTGTCATCAATAGGGAGAAGGAGTAAGAAAGCTATATTTTTTTGTTATAAGCCCTTTGCATACAAGGTTATAACTAAAAAATATTGAATGGACAAATTAAGTACCCCTTCATGTCTAAAAAAAATCATGAAAACGCCTCCAAATGGACTATCGTAAGTAAATTTTAAGATATTTTTTAAACGGAAATTAAGCGTAAACTCTATGCATTACATACCTAACAGATAGCTTGGAATGTGCTTAATCGAGTGGTTTTTATTTCAACTCTCTATGACAATTTCAAAGAAAGTTATTTCGTTTAACGCAAACACATACCAAACTCAAAAATGTCGGATTCGCTGACACAAAACTGGGCGCCATTTCTGAACGGAGTAAAATAATTTTAAAAAAAATATGGTTTTGTACTCCCAGAATATAGGCAAATTCATTACAAAAAAATGATTTTTTTCTGAAATGGTCAAGCGACCACCTCTGGACCACTTCAGATGGATTGACCCACTGACCTTGTAGTTGGCACAGAATCCACATTAAGTTCTTGTACCAGCTGCTGATAAAATATACATACTTCCACAAAGGTTCATTCTATTTAATTTTTTTTTAATCTCCTATAATTCATATATAATAATATTAATAATTTAATTAAAAATCAAGTTGACAACTTGTCTCGTCGCATGTTTAAACATTTGTTTTTGGTCTTCTTCTTGATTCCCGAGTGTCAATATCTATGATCTTTAATTCCTTAGTTTTGACGACTTATGTCTACGTTTTGACAGACGTCTAAACGTCTAGAAAGTGATACCGATATACTGAACTAGTGTGTGCGGAAGAGAAGCACAATGTTTTGATTTGTCTAAACGTGTTTTGTTTTACCCTCAGATAAGTGGTAGTGCCTCGCAGACACCCTGTAAACTGTATAACATCAATAAACTGAGAAATAAACTGATCATACTAGAATGCTAAACTACGATTCAAAATTGAACTTGTATTTCAATTTGACCAACTAGAAGAAAGAATTTTGGAATTTTATTAGTACAATTAGGGTAATATAATAATATATCGAAAATTACTAACGTATCAACACATGTTTCAACCAAGCATGAAAATATTCAAAGCACGCGTAATTGAAATGGGTACTGAATTGAAATATTCGGAACACTTTAGCCAATGTACAGCCTGGCCCGTTCAGATCGATACGCAAAGTAGACTGGGTGCGTACGTAATATGTGTCCCCATCTCACCTTACCTCTTTTACATTTATACTACAAACAAACGGAATTTCATGTTATCTATCACGACAACCGATGATATAAGAAACGGTCATAATGTCATCCAAATATAATTACCCAGATACACGCACTCTGCTGACAAGATCAACAAAATTAGCGCTCTAGCTTCCAAACAGTACCTACGTGTCTAGAAATGTGTTCTTCATAAAAAGTTGGCTTTTTGTGATTGTGACTCATTATTTAGGTTCCGTGTAGATGCCTCTGTGTAGCTAACTTTTTTTGGACACCTAAATTAGGGAGAGAAGAGTTACAGTAAAATTTTGCATTGACACTGTTTTATCAACCGGTAATTAAAGGTAAATAAATACACCTTACGTGGCATGTTTGAGGCCGAAATTAAAAATATACAGTGTGTCCAGGAAAGTCCCGAGCATATGTATTTTTTTTTTATTATACGTTTCTCAGCAAATTTTATTCTTTATAAAAGTTGGTGGCTTGTATTAAACCGATACTGCAATAGTCAAATATGTAAATTTTCGTACCATATGGCATATACCAACCAATTCAGAATATATGAATTTGTGATAAGAGTAAAGTACGTTTATTTTCGCTTATATCGATGAAATTTATTTGGTAATGTTGTTTAGAAGTAAAACTTATATTCAAATATGAAGACACCTATCTTGAAATATTTTCGTTTTTGTTTTTTTTTTTAATTCGTACTTTTATGACTAATATTAGTCAATGCCAGTGATAATAAAATGTTCGTTTTAATCTATTTTTTAGAAATTTGAACTCTTCTTTTACAGTTTAGATCATTTTGGTATGATACTAATGTTTATTTAGAACTAGCGCAAAATTACTCTATTTCTTGATGCAAAGTTGATATCATACAATAACAACATGAGCGTGAATTTCTTTTAATTCATTTAATAGTAATGCCTTTGCATATGTTTATAATAGTAGTTATCATCTACAGAAAAGCGATTATCTCGATGTTGCTGTTGTTTTCAATGAAAACACCCGGACAACCAAAATTGCCCATTCAACCATTTCTAGAATAATCAGAAAATTCAAGCAGACTGGGTCTGTTGAAATTCTCTTTAAGAAACACCACAAAAATTATTGCCAAAAATAAGAAACCAAGTTTACCAGTGTTGCAAGCGGTAATCGTTCATAGAACTAGTTCGGTTCGACAAATTGCTCCTCACACCCAATCCAGTTAATTAACAGCACATAACATGCTAAAACTGAACAAATATCACCTTTAACAACATACGAAATTTATAAGTACACTAAAGGATAGACACAATGTCATCAGTATCACACCTATGACATCAGATCAGATTTGATGCCATAGGTATGACTGGTTTGAGGGGGAAATGGAAGACGACAGATTGTTTTTTGTTAATATTCTATGGATAGACGAGGCACTGTTTTTTCATAACATCCAACTGCCGTTGGTGGACACAAGAAAACCCGAATTTTACGGTAGAATGCCGATATTAGTACCATTTTATAGTATATTTTGTAGACCAATGTACTGTCTATACCAATGTACTGTCAAGAAAAAAACAAAAAAGAAAAATTTCAAGATAGGTGGCTGTGACTTCATATTTGAATATAATTTTTGCTTCTAAACAACATTTCCAAATAAAGTTTATCGATAATAATGAAAATAAAGGTAGTTTACTCTTACCACAAATTCATATATTCTGGATCGCTTGGCATATGCTACAGAAATTTACATATTTAACTGCTGCCGCATTGGTTTCATATAAACCGCCAACTTTTATAAAGAATAACATTTTCTGAGAAATGATTAATAAAAAGAAATCCATATGGTGCTGACTTTCCTGGACACACTGTATGTTATGTACATATTAATGGGAAAGTAATAGTTGATATTGAAAAATAAGAATTCTCGTATTAATGCCCAACTAATAAAGTATTTGCCTTGAAATTTCCACTAAAAATATTTTAAAATAGCAGAGATACTAGCAATTTACTTACAGGCGTTTTTCAAAACATCGTTTTCAGTGATTTGAGCTATCTATAAATCAGCAAGATCGGTCCAGAAGCCTCCGAGATATTTCTGACACCGACATTTGACATTAATATTTAAAGCGAACCTTGAAAAAGAATTGGTCCTCCTTAAAAGTTTTGACGTCGGATTATCAATCAGCGACCGAAAACCCCACTATTAATGAATGTCCGCTAAATCCAAAGTATTTTTAGAAACATCTACCCCCATATTGCTGTTTTTCGTCGATTTTTTCTATTGACCCAGAAGCCTCAATTACTAAGTTTTAGCTGAATAGAAAATAGTTCGGAAGTCTCTTCTCACTACATATAGTTTAATACAGGATTTCAAAAAGTAATTATATATACATAATCGACAGCATCAATACACAATGAATTCAGAAGGTATTTTTGAATTCACTGGCATGTATGAAAGTGCGAGCCCAGTGGAGTGCGACAAGCAGTATTCACTCATACGTACATACACGTGTAGTTATCGATATTGTTTCTGAACACGCTTACGTTTGAATGTCTCGCCTGGACGAATTTTCTTTTCCAAGGTAGCAAACAAACAACAGATGACGAGTGCTATGGAACTTATTGATCGGATACTTAACTGTCAAGCAAGCTCCGGTAGTTGATTTGCTTTCTGGGCATGATTGATAAAAATTGGGAAACGAAATAGGTCACCTAAAGATTACAAGAGTTTTTTTTTGCACGAGCCCTGTAGAAATTGCTACGAACTCCTACATAACAAGTAAATAGGTACTTTATTTTTGTATTTTTAATTACTGAAATGATTGAAATCACTTAATGATATGTTCAACTAGAGGTTGTTAACTTATTGGGTATGTATGCAATTCTCATATGTACAGATGTATAGATATTCGAAAAAAAGCAATATTAGACACTATGATTTATCAAATTAGGATGAACCTGTTCCGAACCTTTATACTTATGACGAGTAAGTGCTATTTTTTGTTTTATTTATGTATTTATTTATTTTTAACGATCTTCTTGGGGTCCAGTGGCTTATCTGCTGATAAATATGATTTAAAAATGTATAGCCGAAGTGCAGAACTTGCAGAATAATTTACGACTACACTTTTAGTGGTTAAACGACTATCCGTCTATTTTAATTTAGTAAATTTCAGATAGGGGTCGTTCTTTTACAAATCGTACACCTTTTATGACATTTCACATTATAGCTTTGGCGTAAACTTTTTTACTTTATCATAGTATGGTAAAGTATTGTAATCGCGCCGAAAAAAAAAATTGGGATTTTAGCGGAAATAGGTCTTTTTGGGTCCCCTGAACATTTTTGACCAAGGTAAAAAAAAATGTCTGTGTGTGTGTGTGTGTGTGTGTGTGTGTGTGTGTGTGTGTGTGTGTGTGTGTGTGTGTGTGTGTGTGTGTGTGTGTGTGTGTGTGTGTGTGTGTGTGTGTGTGTGTGTGTGTGTGTGTGTGTGTGTGTGTGTGTGTGTGTGTGTGTGTGTGTGTGTGTGTGTGTGTGTGTGTGTGTGTGTGTGTGTGTGTGTGTGTGTGTGTGTGTGTGTGTGTGTGTGTGTGTGTGTGTGTGTGTGCGTGTGCGTGTGCGTGTGCGTGTGCGTGTGCGTGTGCGTGTGCGTGTGCGTGTGCGTGTGCGTGTGCGTGTGTGTGTGTGTGTGTGTGTGTGTGTGTATGTGTGTACCCGATTTTTGTGACGACGGTTCCGGAGAAACTACTAAAGGTATCGGGACGAAAGTTCAGATTTAGAAGTTTCATGACCTAACTTAGAGCTGAAAAGCTTTTAGTTTAAAATGGTCCAAAGGAACTGGCTATTTACTCTTAGCATTTTTCAACGATTTTACAATTGAGCCGTCATTTCTGTAATTTCGTCAAAATAGATAAATAATAAATTAAAGTAGACGAAATTTTGAATAATTTATGCCTATGACATTTTTTGGTAAAATTAATATTTTAGCTGCAAGAGCTAATTCTAATTGATCGAGATCGGTCGCATCTGCATTGATATGACACTACATAGTAGCCAGGATTTTGACAAATATTTTTTTGTGCTGTCACACTCGAAAACAGCTGATTTCATCAGAGGTTGGAGAACCGCCATGGAACGTTGCCGCTCTAGTGCGGCAAATTACAAAATACAAATGAAATAAGATCACCAATTTGATTGTTTGTTGATAAGAAATATCAACCCGTCTTTATATCTACTTCTAAAAACGATAAATTGAGAAAATTATAAATAAAGTATAGCAATGACTGTAGTTTTATTTTAGTATGTTGGTACCGATGTGACATCTACAAGGATTTTGCAAATGAGCTGCTATTTCTATAATTTCGACAAAATAGGTAAATAATAAATTAAAGGAGAGGAAATTCTGTATAGTTTATGTCTATGACATTTTTTGCTAAAATTAATAGTTTAGCTGTATGAGCAAATCTTTTTGATCGAGATCGTGTCTGCATTAAAACTTAGTTAGCTAGGATTTCGACAATTACTTTCATTCTGACAGTAGGTAGTGTCATTATTATTAAAATATCGTTCAAATCCTGGCTAACTTGTTTTACTTTAATGCCGACACGATCGATCTCGATCAAATAGGATCTCATGCAGCTAAACTATTAATTTTATATATTGTATGATAAAGTCATGTGCCTGGCCACATCAGATTTTTTATAAGTTGTATGCACTAAACAAGGTTATACCTGTATCAGGATTTAATCGAAAAAAAAAATATTTTATTGCACACTTTTACGTACAAACCCCATTTTTTTCTAGAGTGGAGTCTCTTATAGTACTTCAGGCGTTGCGCGACGTTCTTGAACATCTCGCAGACTGGTTCAACATGCTAGTGCAGTTTGTTTTTTTTTAAGAACAGTGTGAGTTGGAGTGCTTATTTACTAGGTGCTGAAAATATTTATTAATTAAACGCCTTTAAACAATCCCGAAGTTTTCTAACCGTATCAAACGTCCTAAATTTCGAACAGATAGATATTTTAATCCATTCAAATATAAAGAATAATAAGCTCACAGAAAAGTAATAAAATACCAATTATTGGCATTAAATATACCTATAACATCTAGGTAAAAGTTATTACGACTTAAAATGTATAATTTTCATTCAAGCATAAATCATTTGTTATTTTGGAAAATGTTCTGAATGTCCTGGTGCAAAACATTTGATCGACGAATCACTTATAGACAATGGATGAACGTCGACAGAACCACTTTGCAACGTATGATATACGCAGTTGATGAATATTTACAAAAATTCAAAACCGTTTTAGAAAAACTACTATGTCATTCATACTTAGTGAAAAGCCAAAATGATTTTATGAACAGCAAAAAGCAATCCTTGCCAGAAGATGAGTGCAGTGTTATCTGTGATTTTTCTGAGAACTGTTTTATCCTTTATATTTTGTGGCAGAGGCAAATTGAACAGATTGAAACATCTATCGGTTCGAAATTTAGAACGTTTGATACGGTTACAAGACTTCGGCATTTTTAAAGGCGTTTAATAAATGAATATTTTTAGCACCTAATAAATAAGCACTTCAACTCACTTCGTTCTTAAAAAGCAAACTGCACTAGCGTGTTGAACCAGCCTGCTGTCTGCGAGACGTTCAAGAATGTCGCGTACACGTCTGAAGTAGTCGCTTGCTGCGTTTTTCATTGAGTTTCGACACGCCGCGCGCGACTCTCGTCAGATAAAACTTAATATCTTTTGAACTATAATACCATATAATACCATCCTAGACAAAATTGGATATTGTAGGTAAAAGTGTGGCGGATATTATATATAATAATTGTACGAAGTTATCTAGCAAATATTTCAACCTTTAAAATAAGACAAAAATAAGTCCGATAGGATTAGTAGAACCAAAGATATTGAATTTTGAATACGGCAAGGTTTGGCAAATAATCGTAAATCATCCAAATTTTAAGCCTTCATATGTCTGAAAATATTTTTTTAAATGAATTCCCGATACAGGTATCGGCTTAATTTCCGAGAAAATGCCATAAAAAAGTTTGGTGTAATTTAAAAAAAGATTTTTTTTTGCGAAATCCTTGCGATTTGTAAAAGAGCGACTCCCAATCTACTCGTTTTGCGGTTGTTACTGAAAATATAAAATTGTTTCTGTTTTGAGGTAATTTTAAAAAGACCTAAACTGAGATTCAATTTATTGTGGACAGTGACTTCCCGAAGAATTCGGTAATCTTACGTAAAAAAAAAGTCCCAGTGGTACTTGACGCCTGAAAATATATATGGGACAAATTACCCGCCAAGTCGAAAATAAGACCTGACTACTTTATTTTAAAAAATCAATATATATATATATATATATATATATTTATACTTTTACTGTTTTTTTTACGTTTTTTTATTTTTATACAAATTACTTGTCAATTATTTAGGATGATTATTTAGGCCTGCTATAAGGATGATTAAACCATGTTATTAGATTTATACTGGTACGTTTTACTGGCATGTTTATTCTCGCTGTTTATATTCGTATCTATACGCTTTGGGGCTTTTGCACCAAACGCTGTGAGTGTAAACATATTTCAGTATGCCAGCCAGGCTTCCTATCCACGTTCAGCTCATCAACTGTCACTGAATATAATCTTAA
This sequence comes from Melinopterus prodromus, assembly GCA_964023965.1. Classification (NCBI taxonomy): domain Eukaryota; kingdom Metazoa; phylum Arthropoda; class Insecta; order Coleoptera; family Scarabaeidae; genus Melinopterus; species Melinopterus prodromus. The sequence continues at coordinate 27,845,857 of OZ030390.1, forward strand.
GGAAATTCATTTCCTACAAGTCCGGACCATTTTAGTAAATATAACAACTCAACATAAAATTGTATACTATTCCTTGTAGATGGATGTATACGCTTTCTAGGCACTGCATACACTTACTATCACAGAGTAGTCAAAGTATAACTAAAGTAAATTAAAAATAGATTTAAATAAATATGCACTAACACAAATTGCGAATATTATTGAAGTATGATATTACAATATTATCAACATTACGTACATTATTACGCAAAATTATGTATTTTCTTTTCCAATTATTAGTTATAAATCTAAGTCCCGGGATCCCGAAAAAGTTAAATCTAAATTTAGTCCGTATTTTTGTTTTGTTAATTGGCGAACTGTGTAGAATAACAGCACCCTCTCTAATTAAATTAAGTAACAAGCTTTAACAAAAAAATAACGTATTTATTTGAAAACGCGTTTAGAACTGGTTCTTAAACTCATTATACCTATCTTATTTTGTAAAATATAATAATCATCCGTGACGTATGAATACTAAAGTTATATGAAGTTCATATGAAACATTAAAAATTAGACTCGATCAAAATAATATGGCAAATTTTTTAGCAAATTTATAATGCAAGAGCAAGTTATTATCTAATAGAGTTTAAATTCTATTTATTATTGATGTCAATAAGCACACTTTGACACTTTTTATCTCTCAAAACGACAATTTTGGTTTTCTACTAGTAATGTAAAATATGAGAAACGTTGATGATGTTTTTGGGTAAAAGATATTGTCCAAAAAGTATAGTTTAGGCGTTTCTTACTGACTTGATTAAGTAACGTTTGGCATCCCAGGCGTTTTATCCGGCAATTTTCGCAAGAGGGATCCCGGGTTTACAAAATCATTAATCCCGAAATCCCGTGATCAGTATATTGTCCAGGTTGGAAGCCCTAATACTTATTCAATTTCTTTATGTAAAATGAATATTTGTCCATTCTATTGTAACTGAAATGTGAGATAAGTATGTATGGCTAACGAAGCTGGTTGGTATAGGTGTTGCTTTTGAGACCAGTAAGACACTAATAAAAGCCGGATGAAAACATGGTAGATTACGTGAACATTTGATTATGGCATTTATATTTTCCTCTAGTATTTTGAAAAACTATATGTTTACTGGTTGTTTTTGGGGACAAGTCTTTCAGGAAGTCTAGTCTCGGCATCTTTTTGACGCGAATGCGAGACTTTTCGAAGGGTTTGGTGGACGGTGTGAAGGTAAGAATGCTTTTCAACAATATTATTCCAATGTGTCCACTTCTTTTGCATTACTTCTCCTGAAGTCGGTTATAAAATAATGCATCTACTAGTAAAAAAGTAGACTTTATTGATTTAGTATGATTTAAAAATCAGTAAGTATATGAACTGACTAGTAAGTGAAAAGTTTAACGACATATTGTCAAAGTACTATTATAGGTTAATAATGTGGTGGCATACAGGTGGGATGTAAATGTTAAATAAATTAAAAATTGCAGCTACAACCTGGATTTGAACCAGCAACCTTTGTGTTTCTAGCACAATGCTCTCCTATCTGAGCCACTGAGGCCAGGTTCAATCCAGGTTGTGGCTGTAATTTTTGATTTATTCAAAATTTACATCCCGCCTGTATGTCACCATATTATAGACTGGTAAGTATGCATATATAAAATAACTTGTCATATTTAGATATTCTGGTATACATTACATACATCTATAAAATTACGAAGCGATGGTTCTACTGGAACATAGACTGGGGAACATAAGTTTAGTTAACTTTCAAGCCGGAGAGCCATGGTAATATTCCAAACCCGCTTTTGGAATCGTTGGTCAGCTATACAGCACAGGGTCAATACTCTGTTCTCCAGGATCCTGCTATTGCTTTTGCAGCTAATGGCGCCCCCTTTCTTGTATCACACCAACCTCCAAATCCTGGGGCCTTATAGCTCAAGGTAAGAAAGTTACTAATAACTTTTATGAGGTACACTAAATATTTTATTACAATGAATCAATTACTTTTCCACACGAGACAGCCCATTACATCAATGTCCACCAATCGAAATATCAATAGTAATTTCTCTTTATCTGCTGACTCAGTAAGCGGACTACTTGGTAGTGAGTGGCACTATCGTCGATTGCCACCAGTATACCTAGACTACCGAAAACCTAGGTACACTACAATAATGACCTTGACTATGAGGCATTTTCGACTGCATGCGCAAGCTGGTATCGACCGTACGCCGGTCCCAACATCCCCTTACTGGGTCACTGCTCGGCGGTTCGGAGCATTTTGTCAGTCGCTCCGAGAGCACAGCCTCCAGCGCCTCCTCCAAATTGAGAAGGGAAACTCGCTCGCGCGCTCGCCACTCGCCAGTACTTAACCTCAACTGCTCTTGAACGGACCGGCGCTACCAACGCGAAATCGCAGTGCAGCGATTCTTGCGCGCGGGTTTTGAATTCTCAACGACAACTTATGAAGCTATTCGTTTCTGTATTGAATAGTAACGACTGTGTTATATACCAGAAACTGTTTACCGTTACATAAACATTAATTCGCACGGGAAGCCGGACATATTCAGGAAAAACTTTACGTAACCATCTAAAACATCAACATGAAGAGAAAGAAATTTTTCTAATTCTTTTATTTAGTCGCATAAATCAAAGTGTTTACCTCAGCCTATAAATCCCCATAACCTCAAGGAATGTAAAGAAAGTACCTGAAAGAAAGTGAAGAGTCTATTTTGATAAGATTAAGAAGCTACATATTTTGATACAGCGTGTTTGGAGATAGTATATATTTTTTTAAGTTTCAATGGGATCAGAACAGACATACGCGATTATCAAATATACTATAGAGTACACAATGCAGGGTTAATTAGTAATTTGGATTTTATTTGCAATAAAAATCGGTTATGCCTGATCAAAAACCGTCGACTGCGTTCAAAAGGTCAAACCTGTTCCGAAAAGCTGGCGGGAAGGTCATTGGCTGGTTGAGAAAACTGCGACAATTCCAGGTTAGTACCATCGTTTATTTTTGAGAATTGTTATTAGCTCGTGCAAGCAACATGTTCTTGATATTATAATTTTTAAGCACATAATTTGCAAAACTAGCCCACGTAACAAAAAAACAATAAAGATAAGAGTTATTGTCATCCGGTCGAATTTTGTATTCTTTATTTTGCGCTAATTTCCGTCAATGTTTGCTTTTCTAGAATGTATTCCTGATCGTATCAAAGTAGAAGTAACCTGACAGGTTCTGCATTTTTATAACTATTATCGTAAACTATAAATGTGTACCTCAATGTTTTTATATTATTCATACATTAACACAATAAAATTATTATTAATTAAACTAACAGGCATGACACGGTATGTTTCAATAGGTGTCCTTCAGGAGATAAGAAATTTGATGGCTAAGGTTCACCATATCGTAACTTTGTTAATAGTATATTGTTCTATGAGCGAGTAATGTAAGCAATTATTCACGAGAATGAAGTAATTGCCATTACTTGAGAATGGAATACTATACTTTTTCTATGACAATACAATAAAATTTAACGACAATAAAACTTCATGTATTGCATATAGGGACGGCTGTATGTCGCTAATTAGTGTCTGAAAACACGATGGAAATAAAAATCCAGATCTGTGATTTGGTCTGGGAAATGAATCATTTCTCACAACTCGCTGTTTATGAGGAGCCAAGATAGACCAGGCAATAGAGCAGAAAAAGACTGAGTTCGTGACAAAAATACTAGCAGGAAGCCGACGGTCCCAGGTCACGTGGAACAGTCCGTAGATGTATTGTTATATGTCTCCTACTCGCAAATATTATTTCTTAATTTGTTATAAACAAAAAGCCTCAAAAAACCGTGTGTTCTTCGTTTGTAAAAACTGAACCGATTGAGCAATCTTGATGCGTTCAACAGACGAATTGTAGAGAACGAAAAGACGAAAGAAATTAACCCTGAATGGACTCGATTTAATTAATATTAACGGAGGAAATTCGGAAAAATCTGGGTTTTTCCAAAAATTCAATGTGTTTCGGCGAGCCTGAATGCGTCGGAGGTGGTCTGATTTTAATTGTTTTTACGTATTTCGAAAGTGGAAGTATTGTGCTACAAAACGTCTATTCTGATTTTGCGTTAAAATGTTGCGAAATAGCTGAAAAATAGTTGCAAACATGACCGAAAACTGCCGCAATTCGCAATTGTACAAAAACTAATCATTGGAAAACGCCTGGGTTGTCCCCACTCTAAGTACCCATCGCTACTTTCGCGCGAAAAGCCTTCGCTACAACTTTGAAAATGGCCGAGTTATGAATTTTTGCAAAAAATCATATTTTTCCGGTTTTTCCGAATTTTCTCCGTTAATATTAATTCAATCGAGTCCGTGCAAGGTTCATTTTTTCGTCTTTCCATTCTCTACAATTCGTCTGTTGAAAGCATCAAGATTGCTTAGTCGGTTCAGTTTTTACAAGCAAAGAACGAAAAAAAAAACACAATTTTTTGAGGTTTTTTGTTTATAACAAATTAAGAAATGATATATGCGAGTAGGAATCACGTCACAATACATCTACGGACTGTTCCACGTGACCTGGGACCATCGGCTTCCTGCTAGTATTTTTGTCACGCAAAAATCTCTATTGTCTGGGGTAAAGAATGAAATGTTTGTCATGTGTGTAGGGAATGGTTAGTTAGTATTACTTGTCATAAATTAAAATCTATGAGGCAAAAAGCACTCCAAAGAGTTATCAGATAATGTTTCCTTTTTCCAATGTAAACAGCTTCTTTTTTAAAAATTGAAATGGTTTCGTAAATAATAATCTTTACAATGTCCCACAATGACGATGAAAAAGATTACAAAACTCATTGAGCAACAAAATTTAGCAAAATATGTACTTAGGCGTTTCCTTAATTGTGCTTTTTCCTTTATCATACGCAATATGATAAAGTAATGTAATCGTGCAAAAAAAATTGATTTTACCGGAAATAGGTGTCGGATATCACTAAAAATGTGCTTTATAATTCAAATAATATTCCACTGGCGATATTTATAGCACTGATGGTATATAAAGTACACAATCATTAGATAATAATATCTACCTGGAGTGTGCCGCTCGCCTATACATTATTAATAACCGCACTTTAAACAACGCGGCATCGTTTCAGTTTTTTATCGCTTCCAGGTACCGATTCCAAACTTATAGGACTTGAAAATGTGCAATGTAAACACGAAGATGTAAACATGGAAAATAACATTGCTACAACGTACATGGTGTATAATACTGTATAACTAACAAAACTCAGGAATAAGCTCTCATATTTTTCAAGTGGAAATTTATACCAAATACGATCTGATGTTATGCATCTGCCAACCATTCTCCTTCGGAAATGATACTGATAGATAGCACACACATACACACACACACTAATGAGAATTCCTATTATTTTTCAAACATGTTTCAATTCGTTCGCAAATAAATTCATTCCGGTGTTAACAGTTTTCGTTTTAAAATTGGGAATTTATTCAATTCCGTGTTGGTGTCCGTGTCAAAAATCATACTCTATATTTTTACCTTCCTTTACTTGAATACTTCCTAAAAAAATCTGATGTGGCCAGGCACATGACTTTATCATACAATATATAAAATTAATAGTTTAGCTGCATGAGAATATATTCTATTGAGATAAATCGTAGGTATTGTCAAAGCGTCAGCATTTGACACTACCTACACTACGTCATTAGAATAATAGTTATTTATGTCACAAATGCCGAAAGTACGGAATAGCGCGACGAGCGGAGATGCGGCGCGTCACCGAAGGCGGAGTGTCGCCGTCGCATATGAGCGAGTCGGCTATCTAGTTTTTGGCAGGAGTGACATCAACGTTTATTGTGTTGCTTTTTAAGAAATACGTATTTAAAAAGAATAAATGATTTCTGTATAGTAAATGCTAGTTTGGTACCACTTTGACGAAACGTCAAGTTTAAAGGTGCGTTCCGATTGGTAGGTAATGGTAGTTAATGGCGGTGGTAGAATACGAAATTATAGTATTTCTTACATATCGTGATAATGACACATATTAGTTTACATCAAGAATGATCGAAACAGAGATTACGCCGATCGGCGTACCAAAATCGTTTCGTTCTGCGCATATACGTCACACCAGACTTGCTGTCAAAACAAAGTGCCAAAGTGACATATATTTTGTCAACGAACATATGACGAACATGTCAACAATTGATGTGAGTGATTAGTTAGGTTATATGAAAAAACAATCGGTTGTCAAGGTATGTTTTCGTCAAGTATAATGCTATGATTGTTATGACGTCACACTAGACCAAAACATCAGCTGATTGTCAAACTCGCTCAGAAATTAATGACAACCTGCGCAAGGCGTAATCTTCTATTCTATCATTCTTGAGTTTACATGTACATAAACATGAGTCACTAGCAATTATCTATTGGAAATACTATAACGGCGTCTGCTACCACTGCCATTATCAGTAATGAAAACGCACCTTAAAAATGTAATTCAAATTCTGACAGATTTATATTTGTTCATGACACATCCCTACCAACATACTAAAATAAAACTACACTCATCGCTATACTTTATTTATAATTTTCTCAATGTATCATTTTTAGAATTAGATATAAGGACGGGTTGATACTTTCTTATCAACAAACAATCAAATTGGTGATCTTACTTTATTTGAAATTTGTATTTTATAATTTGCCGCACTACAGCGGCAACGTTCCATAGTGGTTCTCCAACCTCTGATGAGATCAGCTGTTTTCGAATGTGACAACACAAAAAAATATTTGTCAAAATCCTGGCTACTATGTAATTTCATATCAATGTAGATGCGACCGATCTCGATCAAATAGAATTTGCTCTTGAAGCTAAACTATTAATTTTACCAAAAAATTTCATAGACATAAATTATTCAAAATTTCCTCTACTTTCATTTATTAATTAACTATTTTGTTGAAATTACAGAAATGGCGGCTCATTTCCAAAATCCTTCAAAAAGGCTTAGAATAACCTAAAAAGCTAAACTATTAATTTTACCAAAAAATGTCATAGGCATAAATTATTCAAAATTTCCTCTGCTTTAATTTATTAATTAACTATTTTGTCGAAATTACATAAATGGCGGCTCATTTCCAAAATCCTTCAAAAAGGCTTAGAATAAACTACCAGATCCTTTGGACCCTTTTCAACCAAAAGCTTTTCAGCTCTAAGTTGGGTCATGAAACTTCTAAATATGAAGTTTCGTCCCGATACCTTTAGTAGTTTCTCCGGAATCGTCGCCACAAAAATCGTTTACACACATACACACACACACACACACACACAGACATTTTTTTGTACCTTGGTCAAAAATGTTCAGGGGACCCATAAAGACCTATTTCCGCTAAAATCTCAATTTTTTTTTTCGGCATGATTACAATACTTTATCATACTGCGTATGATAAAGTAAAAATTCTGATAAATTACTTAAAACTTGAATGCAACATTGAACTACAAACTAAGTATCCTACGGCGTGGAAGTATATAGCGATATAGGATGGTATGATTAAAAAGAGTGTTTACTTCTACTTTAAGTATGAGTTTTTACTTCATAGTATTTTGTGGAGTATAATATAAGTAGTTCAATGGGTAGTTTTTACTTATGTTACAAGTATAGACTAGTGGTAAATCCTAGGGCATCCATGAAAAAAAATGTGAGTTTCGAATTTTTCTCCACACTCTGCTGTCAAGTAAACTTCCTGGCCACGATGCATCACACAGACGTAAATATTCCTTTAGAATTTTTGGAAATTCCTTTAGGATTTGCATGTAGCCTGCACATTAATGCTACAATATCCTTTATGGTAGTAATACTCTTCCCCATGAACTTTTGGTTTCATTATTCTGATATGTTTCTTCAACTATTTTTTGTGAAACTTCTGTAATTATGTTTGCAACGGTAGTTTGATGTACCCCATCATCTACACCAACACCTTGTTAGAACCCAGGATCACCTAGACTTCTTAAAAATATCTCCATTTTCGCTACACTTGATAAAGCTGCTCCTCTAAATATAATTTCCTAAGAACTCGTCTGCCATTCATTCAACTTTTTTCGCATTGCAGCCAGGAGAACAGTGCCTTTAACTATAAAGTTATCTAAAATAATTGACTAACCCAAATATTTTTCTTTACAGTTCCTTCCCATGCGTTCTACGTTCACATATTTCCCTCCTTTTCCTACGATAATTCATAAAAACAGCCTTTTGTAACACTTTTTCAATCAAGGTAATAGATGTGAAGTTGCTCTATGAGTAGTAATTAGTAATAATTACTCTAGTATTGACCACTTTATACCGAAGTATAAAAAGCAAAGTTTGAAGTAATTGCTCGTAGTACTTACTTTAGTCTTACTTCAGGAATAATGTAGTGTAAATGCTACAATTTTTAGTATTTACTTGGAGTAAATGCTACAACGTGAACGATTTACTTGAAGTAAAAGTAATAGCTTTTTTAATCATACTACTCATTGTGTGTGCCCAAATTGGGAAAGGAACCAATTCCCTTTCCAGTGAGAGGTTTAAAAAAAGGTTTAACTGGCCTTTGACCTTACAATCAGGCAATTAATACGGGCATTTATTTCAGTGGGGAACAGTAATTCTACGGAAAGGGGTTTTAAATCCAATTTAAAACCAGTTAATGTTCCTGATTTCGAATAGAATATCAAATTTGCTTGATTGGCTCTTGGAAATGAGTTAACCCATCCAAATGCTCCAGTAGGAGGCAAAAGTATGGAATGAAATCATTAAAATTAAAACTGGTCGTTATTTATTACGTATACAAATTTCAAGACGTAGATTTGTAATAGTTAAAGTACACATATTTAATTAAAATTTATTTCCTAGCCTACAATTGTTTTCTACTTATGACGTAATTAGATTAAAAACCTTATGGAAAAAATAAAGATTAAAATATACGTATTCTTAATCCATCGATTATATCAATATTATTATAATCCAATATTCCAATTATTATAGGATGAAAATGAGTGCACAAAATTTTAAATATTTGATTTTTAGTACCCAATTTACGAAATACATTAATCTCACATTGATATAACGGAAAAATAAAAGTAATCAATATTTTGTGTAGTAACTCTTTTTTTGAATGACAAATATTTGATATATTTGACATATAACCATGGCAACCCTTAATGCCCACGCGAGCGTTAAAATCCAAAACGCCCTCGCGGGCGTTAAGATGCAGTTTTTGCCCCGTTACCTAAGATGTAAAATGTCTGTTTATGATCATGTAGGACATAAAATAATAAACAGTAACAGTATAATTGTTATAATTATTCCAAAGGTTCATTAACATGTCAAAATTTCTATTAAAATTGGGCTTTTTTTGCAAAATTGTAACGATTGTGTTGAAATAAAACTCTCGATTTAAAGATATAGAGTATTTTTTATATCTTTGGTATAAATTGTTATACTGGTATATATTAGAAATTTCTACAATAACTACGTCGCTTATATCTTTATCTATATGTCTTTCGTATTCGGTCGTATTGATTAACAAATTTCTAAAGACTCCGATTGCTTTAGTTTCCGAAATACCGCACTTCAAAGTTTAATGATTTATGCCTGAATATAGTAAGCCGTGATTTTTTTGTCTAACAATAATCATTATTGTACATTACAGTAAATGTGAATACCGAAGGAATTAGCGATGAACCCCAATTACACGACAGAACAATAATAGTTAGGTCCATAGTACGATAGACTTGATAGTCTTCTATTCACTTATCATTCTCAAGCGGTCAAGTATGCGAGCTTGTAACGGTTATTTTGAGTGTCCTGTAATGTAAATACTAACTTTTTTACTGTATAAATTATATTCCACGTTCTACCTTTCCTTTTGATTATTAATTTACTGCGACCAGAAACGCCAAAAGTCAATTATCTCGAGACCGATGGGAAGAAAGTAGTTTCGCATTGTTGATACAGAATCTTATGCTGCTGTTGGCAGGGGCGCCGTTACATATTATGAGCAACGTATCGACGCTTGCGGGTCCGCCCTGAATTAAAAAACTTCTGACGTTTTATATACTATAGTATATTGTTTAGCAAGACCAGAAAGTGATTCTTAATCGAGGCTGGACACCCATAAAGAAATAATAATAAAATAAATCACTGAGTAACCTAGGGAAAAGCCATTTTCGTCCGTTCCTGTTTACAGAAAAATGTTACTTTTGTTTTATATCTTCTATCCAATGTTCGTATTTTTCACTATTTAGCTGGAATATTTAATAATTCGAATCATCTTCGGTCCCAATTAGTTCGGATTATCGACGCTCTACTGTACTTTGCACCGTTTTGCACTGATTTTCTCAAAGCTCTTTATCTCAAATATACTGGGTGTTAAAAATAAGTGTAACATATAGATAAAGTATACTGAATAGTCTACTTTTGATATCGAACTCATGTCCACACACCTGACACCGTTTAGGTATTGCATAGAGCCTTAATATGGTACCAACTTTAAAACTGCATTAGGAGAGTAGGTAGTTAAGGAAGTGTAATATAATAGGCACATATTTCAAAACCAAATAATTTTTATGTAAAAGTTTATTTGGTTAACGTCTCTAAAAAGAATTCAAGATAACCCAAACTGTCCAAAATTGGTGCCAAAATTACAAAACGGTTCTCATTAACTCCTTTCAAAGACGATAAATATTAAAAAAACTTACACAAATGTTATTTGGCTTTAAAAGTGCCGTCCTATGATACGCACTATTTGGCACACATGAACCGGGGGGAAGTTAGCAATAAAAGTTAGCAATAAAATTTTTTTTCATCCGATTTTAATGAATGACACATTTTTGGAAAGCCCTTAACGTGCTGAGTCTACAGTAGTTATTGCAGAGGGCGCAATTAATAATTACTACCTAAAAAGTTAAAAAGAAAGTATTTTTTTGCTTAAATTGGCACATTTTTACAATCTCATATCTCTGTTAATCCTTTACCCATTACAACAATTCTTACAGCAATCAAAAGTACAAATATAGCACATACTTCCACAGTTATTGCAGTCCAAGTTTCCAGTAATTAGTGGTCTAAAAAAATTAATGAACTTTGACTATTCTTATACCGAGATGCAAGTATGGAAGAATAGATCGGTTCAGCAGAACAATGACCATAACCCCTTTTTATCATCCGATTGTAACAAACAATACACCAAACGAAAGAGGAAGCTTGTCTCTACTTATGCTAGTTATTGCAGTCCAAGTTTCCAGTAATTAGTGGTCTAAAAGGATTGGTGAACTTTGGCTATTTTTACCCCGGGATGCGCCTATAGAAACATACACCGTTTCAGCAGAACAATGACCATAACCCTTTTTTTCTATCCGATTGTAACAAACAATACACCAAACGAAAGAGGAAGCTTGTCTCCACTTATGCTAGTTATTGCAGTCCAAGTTTCCGCTAATTAGTAGTCTAAAAAAATTCCCGAACATTGAATAATTTTTCCGTCGGATATGCGCGTATAGAAACATACACCGTTTCAGCAGAACAATGAGCATAACCCCTTTTTATTATCCGATTGTAACAAACAATACACCATACGAAAGAGGAAGCTTGTCTCCACTTATGCTAGTTATTGCAGTCCAAGTTTCCAGTAATTAGTGGTCTAAAAAAATTGATGAACTTTGACCATTTTTATACTCGGATGCAAGTATGGAAGCATACACCGTTTCAGCAGAACAATGAGCATAACCCCTTTTTATTATCCGATTGTAACAAACAATACACCATACGAAAGAGGAAGCTTGTCTCCACTTATGCTAGTTATTGCAGTCCAAGTTTCCAGTAATTAGTGGTCTAAAAAAATGGATGAACTTTGACCATTTTTAATAGCTATACACTATACAGCTATACACGGCTCTTCACAGGTTGTTACTTGCAACGTACTACGCTGCCACAAAGGCTCCAGTAGTTTATGTTTACAGAATTAAATTATTAATACATATTGAAAACAAAAATACATGTTGGTCGAGATTGGAATGTAATCAACTAATCAACTTCGGACTGTAATTTTTATAGTAGGTGGACGTCTTCTTTCTTTTGACGTACCTACATACATGCCTACGTATTGCGATTGAACGAAAAGAAATTACTTGCACAATTTTATTTAACTCACGCTGTTCTACTCATAAACATATGTACGCGTATATCCGCACAGAAATAACGTAAAAATGTACTAGTTTCGTAAATTTTTTGAGACTACTAATTACCGGAAACTTGGACTGCAATAACTATCATAAGTGGAGACAAGCTTCCTCTTTCGTTTGGTGTATTGTTTGTTACAATCCTATAATAAAAATGCGTTATGCTCATTGTTCTGCTGAAACGTGTATATTTGTATACGCGCATATCCGACGGAAAAATTATGCAAAGTTCGGGAATTTTTTTAGACTACTAATTAGCGGAAACTTGGACTGCAATAACTAGCATAAGTGGAGACAAGCTTGCCCTTTCGTTTGGTGTATAGTTTGTTACAATCGGATGATAAAAAGGGGTTATGGTCGTTGTTCTGATGAAACGGTGTATGCTTCCATACTTGAATCCCGGTATAAAATAGCCAAAGTTTATCAATTTTTTTAGACCACTAATTACTCGAAACTTGGACTGCAATAACTAGCATAAGTGGAGACAAGCTTCCTCTTTCGTTTGGTGTATTGTTTGTTACAATCCTGTAATAAAAATGCGTTATGGTCATTGTTCTGCTGAAACGTGTATATTTGTATTCGCGCATATCCGACGGAAAAATTATGCAAAGTTCGGGAATTTTTTTAGACTACTAATTAGCGGAAACTTGGACTGCAATAACTAGCATAAGTGGAGACAAGCTTCCTCTTTCGTATGGTGTATTGTTTGTTACAATCGGATAATAAAAAGGGGTTATGCTCATTGTTCTGCTGAAACGGTGTATGCTTCCATACTTGCATCCCAGTATAAAAATGGTCAAAGTTCATCAATTTTTTTAGACCACTAATTACTGGAAACTTGGACTGCAATAACTAGCATAAGTGGAGACAAGCTTCCTCTTTCGTATGGTGTATTGTTTGTTACAATCGGATAATAAAAAGGGGTTATGCTCATTGTTCTGCTGAAACGGTGTATGTTTCTATACGGTCATATCCGACAGTAAAAATATTCAATGTTCATCAATTTTTTTAGGCCACTAATTAGCGGAAACTTAGACTGCAATAACTAGCATAAGTGCAGACAAGCTATCTCTTTCGTTTCGTGTATAGTTTGTTACAATCGGATGATAAAAAGGGGTTATGGTCGTTCTCCTGCTGAAACGGTGTATGCTTCCATACTTTCATCACGGTATAAAAATGGTCAAAGTTCATCAATTTTTTTAGACCACTAATTACTGGAAACTTGGATTGCAATAACTAGCATAAGTGGAGACAAGCTTCCTCTTTCGTTTGGTGTATTGTTTGTTACAATCGGATGATAAAAAGGCGTTATGGTCAATGTTCTGTTGAAACGGTGTATGTTTCTATACTCGTATGTCCGACAGTAAAAATATTCAATGTTCATCAATTTTTTTTAGGCCACTAATTAGCGGAAACTTAGACTGCAATAACTACGGAAGTATGGGCTATATTTGTACTTTTGATTGCTGTAAAAGATGTTGTAATTGGTAAAGGATTAACGAAGATATGAGATTGTAAAAATGTGCCTATTTAAGCAAAAAAAAACTTTTTTTACTTTTTAGGTAGCAATTATTAAATGCGCCCTCTGCAATAAATACTGTAGACTCAGTACGTTAAGAGCTTTCCAAAAATGTGTCATTCATTAAAATCGGATGAAAGAAAAAATTAATTAGAAAAATTTAATCAAACTGAAATAAACTTAAATTTATTCACAAAAATATGATTGGAAAAATTGGCATAGAATTAACTAAATAAGTTAGTTAAACAAAAGTTAACCGTAAGTTACACAGATCGGCATCGTATGAAAACAACATCGTATCCCAAGAGTTCTAGTGCTCAAAGCCGACAAAGGAACCGCTGCTTTTTGCAGGCGGCAATAGTCTAGTCAGGCGTCTTTGTCGGTATGGTTGTGGCACCATTTCCGTGTCGGAACTGAAATCCCGACGTTAGGCATAAAAGTTATCCATATTTTTCTACAACCGATTTTAATAAATGATACGTTTTTGGAAAGCCCGCAACGTACTGAGTACACTGTAGTTATTGCAGAGGAATCAAATCACAATTACTACCTAAAAAAATAAAGTAAAAATCTGATGTGGCCAGACACATGACTTTATCATACAATGTATAAAATTATAAGTTTAGCTGCATGAGATTTTATTTGATCGAGAACGATCGTGTTTTCATTAAAATAAAACGAATTAGCCAAGATTTGACAGATATTGACAGTACGTATGTCAAAAAATCAGCCTTTGCAACTACCTACTGCTATTGGAATAAAAATATCTGGCAAATCCTGGCTAACTTTATATTAATGCAGACACGATCTCGATCAAATAGAATTTGCTTCTACAGCTAAACTATTAGTTTTACCAAAAAATGTCATAGACATAAATTATACAAAATTTCGTCTATTTTAATTTATTATTTAACTATTTTGACGAAATTACAGAAATGGCGGCTCATTTGCAAAATCCTTAATACATTCATAATTCAATATTCAATATTGTTTCACATAGCGTACGTGCGCGTGTGTTTCTCCATACATTTGCGTGTTGAATTGACGTTTCGCAACGGATGACGTTCTGAATACTTTCAAAACTCGCAAAATATCCAGGCTACCTACTATTAATGCAGACACGATTTCGATCAAATAGAATTTGCTCCTGCAGCTAAACTATTAATTTTACCAAAAAATTTTGTAGACATAAATTATACCAAATATCCTCTACTTTAATTTATTATTTATCTATTTTGACGAAATTACAGAAATGACGGTTCATTTGCAAAATCGTTGAAAAATGCTAAGAGTAAATAGCTAGTTCCTTTGGACCGTTTTGAACCAAAAGCTTTTCAGCTCTCAGTTTGGTCATGAAACTTCCAAATCTGAACTTTCGTCCCGATACCTTTAGTAGTTTCTCCGGAATCATCGTCACAAAAATCTGGTACACACATACACACATACACACACACACACACACACACACACACACACACAGACATTTTTTTGGACCTTGGTCAAAAATGTTCAGGGGACCCAAAAAGACCTATTTCCGCTAAAATCCCAATTTTTTTTTCGGCACGATTACAATACTTTACCATACTGCGTATGATAAAGTAATAAATATAAACACCATTCTTTGCTTAAACTGGTACATCTTCAAACTTTGCCATGTTTTTTACCACTAATTAGCGGAAACTTGGACTGCAATAACTAGCATAAGTGGAGACAAGCTTCCTCTTTCGTTTGATGTATTGTTTGTTACAATCGGATGATAAAAAGGGGTTATGGTCATTGTTCTGCTGAACCGATGTATTCTTCCATACTTGCATTCCGGTATAAGAATAGTCAAAGTTCATTAATTTTTTTAGACCACTAATTACTGGAAACTTGGACTGCAATAACTATGGAAGTATGTGCTATATTTGTACTTTTGATTGCTGTAAGAATTGTTGTAATTGGTAAAGGATTAACAGAGATATGAGATTGTAAAAATGTGCCAATTTAAGCAAAAAAATACTTTCTTTTTAACTTTTTAGGTAGTAATTACTAATTGCGCCCTCTGCAATAACTACTGTAGACTAAGCACGTTAAGGGCTTTCCAAAAATGTGTCATTCATTAAAATCGGATGAAAAAAAATTTTATTGCTAACTTTTATTGCTAACTTCCCCCCGGTCACACATGACACTATTGTCCCTATGCTGTTTGTAAAATTGGTTCAATCTTCCGACTCTCTTCAACGTCCAAACAATACATTTTCGGACACGACTTCATTCAAAAATTATTCTACTATGGACATACAGACCATTCATACAGCTTATATATAACAACAATTATTATTAACTAGTCGACTTAGTATTGTCGCCTTTTAAGTGTTTACGTATAATAGTAATGATAACAAATTTGTATTTCGTTATCGATGATCGTTATCACAGAATTTTCAAATTCGTCAAATTTTCTTTATATTTAGTAATTGTTTCTCGTTAATGTGGTTAAACTTTAAAATAATATTGTCGCGTTTTATTGTTTACCAATTTGTTATTAAGACTTTTCATCGGATACTCGATTGACACGATTATAGAATTAAATTATCAATTGTGTACATTTTGTGCCTATATTTTTTGTTTGAAAGGTGCCAATTGTTCATTATACATTAGGCGTTGCTCGATGAACACGAGCTGTAAATTCTTATAGAAATTAACAATGTTTACTCCAGAATATTATTAAGTAATAAAAATTCTACAATGTTGGTTGGCAATCAGATCAAATCTAAAATTATATAATTACAAATTATATTCTTAATAAAAATTATTAATTACAGATTAATAAACGATAGAAAGATAGCAAATTTTGTTGCAATTCAGTTAATATAAATATGCTATAGATAAGTTGTCGAGCATATAGATGTCACAACCGTGGCTAATAACATAAAATAATGTGTAAAAAATGACAACCATAAAAGCAACGGAGATTTTTCGGGTTGAATGCAATTTAAAGTTAACGAACAATATGCGCTGCTTTTCAATATTTTTATTATTTTCATGTTTGTTGTGTCAATTTTAGAATATTAACTAATAAATACAAATATGTCTTTATCAATGCCATTTACAACAAATAAAACAATTCGAAATCGCTACAAAATTATGAATAGTATAGTCATTCACACTACGTTACCCTTTATTACTAAAACAAATTTTGCCCCCCCCCCCTGGAACATTTTGCAACGGCGCCTATGGTTGTTGGTACTTAATTGTTCGCCTGGAGTGATAAATCACTATAGATATTTATAATAAATGTAATGAGTAAATGTTATGTAAATAAAATAAAAATAGCTAAGAAAATTTAGATAGAAGTATACCTAAATATTGGGTCAAATCGAATATTAATATACGTCAAAATTTCGTGTCCCGGAATAATATTGTGATGCAGACCCATTTTGTGCTGTTGAATAATATTATGGCAATCACGCAGGCCTCAAATAGCCTCTCCACGGCCAGAATAGATTTAGAACTATCCAAAGTTTGAAGTGCAAACTTTCAATAACGTTGCTAGTTACTGCCTGCAGATTCCCAGTGGCCATGTTGGCTAGACTTCGAAATAAAATTTTACGACTCGAGAGTTTATCGTCTTGGCCCACTGTATTGACTTCGTACGTTAGCTTTATTACACGCAAAGCTGTTATATCCGAGGAAATAAATAATGCATGATGAGACCACGATGCGACATCGGCAATAACGCGAATAACATAGAATGTCAGTTGTAATTAGAATCCGTATCTTGGCCCGGGTGGTACCAAACTTCGAAACATTCATTTACTTGTCAAGTCGGCATACTGCTTCAGTTTTGTTCCGAAGTACACACTGATTCAATAATATGTGCATGGGCGCCGTTACAAAATGTTCCAGGGGCGGGGGGGCAAGATTTTTTTTAGTAATAAAATGTGACGTAGTGTTAATGACTATACTATTAATTATTTTGTAGCGTTTTCGTTATTTTATTTGTTGTAAATGGCATTGATAGAGACATATTCGTATTTATTAGTTAGGATTCTAAAATTGAGACACAAACAAACATGGAAATAATAAAAATATAAAGAAAACCAATAGCCCATATTATTCGTTAAATTTAAATTGCATTCACCCTGAAAAATCTCCGTTGCTTTTATGGTTGCGTCATTTTTTATTGCAAGAACTGCAAGAATAGTTGGTGCCTTTCTATCGTTTATTAATGTGTAATTAATAATTTTTATTAAGAATATTATTTGTATTTATATATTTGTTTCAGAATCATTGAACTTTTATCCTAGAATTTTAGATTTTGTCTGATTGCCAACCAATATTGAAATTTTTTTCTCACTTTGTGATATTCTGGAGTAAACATTGTTAATCTTTTATTAGTATTTCTAGCTCGTGTTCATCGAGCAAGCCCTAATGTATAATGAGCAACTGGCACCTTTCAAAACCAAAAATACTGGGATAAATGATAATGTAACTCTATAATCATGTCAATCAAGCATCCGATAAAAAGTCTTAATAACAAATTGGTAAACAATAAAAGGTGAAAATATTATTTTAAAATGTAACTACATAAACGGAAAACAATGCCTAAATATAAAGAAAAGTTGACAAATTTGAAAATTTTTTGATAACGATCATCGACAACGAAATTCAAAATTGCTATAATTACTATTATACGTAAACACTTAAAAGGCGACAAGACTGAGCTGTATGCCATGTATGTATCATAGGACTGCACTTTTAAAGCCAAATAACATTTGTGTGACTTTTTTTTAATTATTTGTCGTCTTTGTAAGGAGTTAATGAGAACAGTTTTGTAATTTTGATACACATTTTGGTCAATTTGGGTTTTCTTGAATTCCTTTTAGAGACGTTAAACAAATAAAGTTTTACCTACAGAATATTATATATTCTATAATATATTAAGGCTCTATGCACTACCTAAACGGTCAGGTGTGTGGACATGAGTTCGATATCAAAAGTTCAGTCTACTTTATCTATATTCTACACTCAGTTTTAACAGCCACTATATTTGAGATAAACAGCTGAGCAGTGCAAAAAGTTACGAAGTACAGTAGAGCGTCGATAATCCGAACTAAATTGGACCGAAGGTCATTCGGATTATCAAATTGTTCGGATTTTCAAATATTGCAACTAAATAGCAGAAAATAAGATTGGATAGAAGTTCAATCTTAATAAAACCAACACCATTCGATGCCGCTCTTCATAAACTATGAGAATGTCAAAAGCTCAAAATCGAAGGGATATCGAAGCGATATCGAAGTGATTTCGAAGCGATATCAAAGGAAAATCGAAGGGATTTATTTATAACTTATTTATGAATAATTATTATTTATGATTTATTTATTATCTATTTTTTATAGTAGAGCGGCGATAGTCCGAACTACTTGGGACCGAAGGTGATTCGGATTATTAAATATTGCACCTAAATAGTGGAAAATACGAGTATTGGATAGAAGATATAAAACAAAAGCAACATTTTTCTGTAAACAGGAACTCAGTGATTTATTTTATTATTATTTCTTTTTGGGATTAGCAAATGTTTGGATTACCGAGGTTCGGATTATAGTCATCATTAGGATAAAAATCAAGTGTGCGCCGCGCAAAGAACTGATTTCGGGACCTCAAAATGTGCCCAGCGTCGATTAGGAATACCTTTCTTGTTACACAATATACTACAATAATACGTAAAATGTCAAAAGAATTTTTTTTTATTCAGGACGGGGCGCAAACGCCGATTTGGTGCAAAATCCTTCATTTCAATAGAAGCCGCCTTACAAGTCGTCATAGAATAAATTGTTGGAGCTCGCAGCTGACGAAGGCTTGAATGCAAGCTTTGAAAATGACAATAAGTCACTGGCATCTTTTAGGAAAAAAAATAAAACTAAATATCCTAATATGTCAGATATTGCCATGAACAAACTACCACCTTTTCATACAACGTACCTCTTTGAGACCGTATTTTCGATAAATACCGTATTTTAAAACAATGCATAGAAAAACTAGTAAAAAGTAAGCAGGGTCGCCATTCCCACTAAGTTTTGTTATTTATTTGCGAGTTTTTGATATTTTATTGACCTGAAAAACCAGTTTAATAATATCTATCATTTAATACAAACTGTATAACTACACAAAAAGTTCACTGCAGCTGCATATGATACCGGTCCGTAACACATTAGGACAAAAAAAAAATACTGGTCCGCCACAATAGATAGTTTGAGTAGCGCTGCCCTCAACTATATCGATTTTAACATCAGCAGTGTTCAGAAAGTAAATAGTCGAGTCATTTTAGGTTTGACGTGATAAATAAACGCCCACCTATGAAAATAATACCAATTGATTCAGAAAACTGTTGTTAACATCATATCAAAATTTTTACTGTATCTTTGAAGTTATTATTATTGAAATTAATTAAAACTATCAGTGATTAAAAAAGTCCTCATGAAATGTTTGCATCAATATCTTCGAAAGTATTAAGCATAAGATATCAAATTATACATTATATTAAAATTGAGAAGCAGATTTTTTTTTTATTTTTGCTCAATGCAGAATGTGTCATTGCTGTGGAATCATTGAGTATGCGTTAAGTTTTTGTATGTAATCCGTGTCAAGCTAGTAAGCTTATTTTAGTCCCAGCTGTCACCTCGTCTGTGTTTTATCTGAGTGTTAGCACGTAGTTGACACTTTCTCAAAACTTGGGGCATAACATATCTCTCTGCAGCTTCTTTGACAATTTTAGCCCAGCATTTCGGGCCACATCTACTGGCAAACGTTTTCGAAATCACCTTCTTCCTTTGCTTCTTTCAATCGAAATGTCCAAGTCCTCATATTTTTTTGATTCGTAGGAAATGCTTTCTCCACTATTTGAATACGTTGGGTTTGAAAATAGTATATTATTGTACAAGTTTTATAAGAAGTCAAATTGGCGCACAAGTTGTTTTGGAACGAGTGCGCCATAAGCAAATACATCTTATAAAACGAGTGTAATATACTATTTTTTCTACTTTGCGTCATTAATTTTATATAAATTTAGAAATTGTGGTTACTATATTGCGCTAAATTAGAATCTAGGGTATTTTGCGGGTACCAGGTGGCAATACTGTAGTAACTGTCAACTTCGTAAGATTGGGATAAAATCATGACAAAATCTAATTGTGAATAATTTTACTCTACTTCAACCTACAAGTTTTAATAAGTAACGGTAACTGATTAGTTACTTCAAAGAATAAACACTTACTAAAGAATTGTTAACGGTTAACATTTACTAGCAGTTTCTACCTAGTACCGCTAGCGTATATAAGTTTACACGCACATATAATTGAAACCAAATTCTAATTTCGGTATAACAGTTTATTAGAATAAATTATACATGTGATGGAGGTAATACAAATAAGTTCCACACAACCAGAATTAAGACGAAGTAAGAACTAAGACTAAGACGAAAGCGAATACAGTGTTGAACCGAGCAGAATTCGGTCCAAAATGTTACCGAAAACTTATACGTTACATAAACTAAGAAATCCTCAACACTTTAAATGTACTATAGCTTTCTACGTGTAAGCTGATATTCAATAAACTATTTATTGGGCATATACAATGTCGCAGCAGTAATTAAAATCGTTCATATCTACGATGAAGGTTTGATCTTCGCATAATACCTCATTAAAGTAAATGCGGTCCTTGAATTATATCTGAAAAGGGGAATTGATGTTTAGTTGAAAAGGATGATGACGATCACTTATCCCAGTCGCAAAACATCACCGAAATGTCATGCTGGCGTATTTTGATGAGCACAGCAAAAGTAAGAAGGCCCAAATCCTTTGGCCATACTATAGTAGGCTATACGTATGTTTAAATATGTATAGAATATTGATATTTCGGAGTTTATGCGATAGGAAGCGATTAAAAAGAGGCAGTGTGTGGTTATGTGTTGTACGTTTGACATCTGGCATTTGATATCAATGTGTACACTGTACAGCACTGTGTACCAATCTTAGAAAAAAGTTACTAAAACGATGTTACAATGTGTTAATTGTAACACCGAAAACAGTGCTACAATGTGTGTATTGTGAATGTAAACTAGAAAAAAAATTAAGGCTTTGATTTTTATCACACACTTTTTAAGTGATAGCCTAGATGTTTGTATACACTTTTGTGTCTGACTTTTTTGTGTCTGTCTTCTAGTACTTCATATCAACAGGAAAGATAGCATAAAAGACGGAAGTCACACAAATCTAGTAAGAGTGTAGATGCTACTTCTCTTGTATCGACGTTTTCTGTGCTGCTGCTGGGATCACACATCTCTTCGAGTGTTGATACAAGTTTCTCAAAATTATACTTCAGTGGTTAACAGCGGCATCATTAGCACTCCATCTTGTCTCTGATAATCTTTTAAGGGATACGCCTACGCCCTACACTGTTGATTAAAATTTCCCTTTCGATGTCTGGATGATGAATAGAACCTATAAACTCTTTCTACTGTTCCGAAAAAAGTTAGACTTGAACTAACACGCTCCCAAACTCCAGATTTAGCGAATGATCAGCACAAAGCGTAGGTTTTCGCAGAGTATTCCCTGGCTGTGCGAGTGAGTAGCCGTTCTCACCCCTTGGTGCTTGGCTATCGGGGCGGGGCCCCTTTACTCTGCCACTGAGCTTTAGCAACCACACCCCAATATGTTGTGTTTGCAATAATGTTTTAACCCTTTGTCTGTCTCGTGCATCGCATGTGATGCACGCACAGCATATTTTCATATGACAAAAAAATGTGGACAGGCAAAGGGTTAAATAATGTATTTGTGTGCAAATGTATTGTTAAGGTCCTGATGAAACCACATGTGACAGTGGAATATGTTATAGAGCTCGTGTAATAATGGGCATTTTAAAAAACGCATTTTTAGGCGACTTCTTTTCAAATCTAGTGATCTACGATTGATTAGACTGGTTTTCTTTGGGCTACTAGAATGCGCGCGAATAGGCCTACAACAATTTTGTGATGAAGAATTCGATCGGAACGATCCTATTTGCGTCGGAGCCTGCTGCGGGCTTTTGATCCATAAATAATAAAACGATCCTTAGATGGGCCCTTGGATACTCTAACGCATTCCAACAAACCGAGGGTTTCCCTCATGTATTTATTCTGAGATCCTAAAAGCAATCTGCCAATTCAATGACACAAACATTTTCTTTTTAACGGTGGATTTTTGATATGTAATAAAAAGTAATTAGCGTAATTTATTTTTCTTTTAGTAAATTTCGTTGTATGAAAACGACTTTCCGAGGTGGAATATAAAAAATGGAAGGTTTCTTTATCAGTTTTGTTTCAATTATTTCTGTGTTTTACGTGATAAATAAAATCTACGATTTAGAAGATTATATTATTTTCTACGATGGCTATATTGACATTACCGTTTATTCCATGTGTTTTTTACGTCCTATACTACCCGTGGTAAGTTTTAGTTGCAAATAGATTTTTACACTCGTAACTTTTATTAGTGCGGTATACTAGCTCGGTAATAATTGAGTGCAGTTGGGAAGCACACAGTTCCGAAGAAATAACTTTAACATCGCTTACATTTATATGGCTTATTTTCCGGTAGCGTTCTTGTCGATAATAATAAACTTGCTACGCAGCCCTCCAATAGTAAAGTGCCGTATCTACATCAACTGCAGTTCTGAGATGTTTGCCGTTTTCTTTTAAATATAAATTTCATAGTAACTTGCGTCAATTACTTATAAATATTTTGTTAATACGGTAGGTTAGGGTAAATACCTTATAAATAACAATATTCAACCAGATTTTATATAGAAACCGATAAATAATAATAAACCTGTTAAAAATGCCGTATCTGATCGTCTACATTTTAAAGAAAGTAGTTGACACATTTCCGGGCTTTTTGAGTGTAGAATACTTCAGAAAACGTCCTTGGTTTGTAGAAATCAGATTTATATTTTACCGCGCACCTAAAGTATTGTTTACACAATAATAAAATAAACTTTACAACACAAAATCAGAAGTGTCACAACTAACAAGTCGCCATTTTGCTACAAAACCCATATCATGGTATTAGGCTAAAACGCGGCATGTACATTCGGAAAAATGCGGAAACATCATGCAGTATTGCATCAAAAGAAGTACAAATGCGGCAAAACACGTTTGAAATTATCGAATTTAAGATTCTTAGGCCACTTTCATATAATAAATCTAAGAAAATATATCAATTACAGTAAAAAAAAACAAATTCCGGAATTTTTCATACTTTTGTAGATACGGCACTTTACCTTTGCAGTGTAGTATGCCTCTTAACTCTTAACTAATAAAACCTACTGTTTTCCTTATAAGACGAGTCATTCTTATAACGGAGTTTCCTGGATGAAAAAGCACTTTCAGCAAGTAAACAACCCCTATATTATAAAAGCACTTGAACTTTTTAAGCTCCTGTTTTACCTGCTCAAAATCATCTGAATTTTATATTTAATTTCTGGTTCAAAATTATATTGCTTAAATTATACTAAAAAATCATGGTATTTTCAGTCATATTTGGTGGCGGAAATTATAAAATTTGGACTAGGCTACCCTAGGCGCGAATAAGTGATAAGTGATGAAACAATCGGCCCCTTCAGCTCGGTTGACACAATTTTCACTTAAATATAAAGTTCAAGTGTGACATCATGAGAACTATAAAAGAGAAATACACACATAAAAATTTTACGGAGAGAATTTGCACGTAGTTAGTTGTACACAAAAAAGAGTGATTTTTTCTCCGAAAATCAGTTGATTGTGTGCTAAAAATTGTTGATATACGTAATATCGGAGTTAATTTAACTACACAGCACGGAGTTGAAAATAGTTTATATCCGAAATGGTGAAAATTTTCACTGGAGCTGTGAAATGAAAATTAACACCATGCAGGGTGTTGAAATAACTGACAAAATGAGAGAAAGTACACTTTTTGGAGTTGATATGACTGAACATTGTGACGGAGTGATAAAACTCCTAAAAGTAAACATTAATTCCCTGTGTAATATTGATTTCTAACTCCGTTTTGGAGTGAATAATCTCCAAAAAGGTAAGATTTATACTGTAAAGGCAAAAACTTACGGTTTGACAACAACAGGCGTCAACATGTCGCCATCAAGACGGTTTGCAGTATGCTTCGCAGTGTGTTGTGGTCGTCACTTATACTCCTAAGTTTGCGGGGTGCAGTTGAGAGTGAGTTTCATTTCCAATACTTTTAATATTTTATATGTAAGTACCTACTTACATTATTTTTCAAATGGAGCAGTGTATTTTCATACGAGTTAAATACGGACAAATAAAAAAATGGGTCAGAATTATCAACGATGTATTAAATTTCGACACAATTAATACAACAGGTAAGTTACTTATATTACTACAAATGTATGTATGTACGTAGACATATGTATGCGTGTACATTACTTATTCGTTGTGCTCACATGCTTTTATAATTTTGTAGTTTATAAAAATGTTACGCACACTACTAATGTACTATAGAAAAAAGCTTGTGAAGATACCGGCTAGTCAAATGCGCAGTACGTTTGTTGCCGCATTTGTGGTACCTTCATACCGAGTATGACACTGCATTGTACCTACAGAATGCATGTCGATTTTTGTGTTTTTTTTATGAAGTAGTGTGTATTCCTATGTCCGGCAATGCGTTTTTTTTTTTGATTTTTTCTATTTGCCTTACAACATACAAAAATACAACAATTCTGCAGATATTTCTTTTTTTATGTACAGTTGGCAAGCTATTTAAAATAGCAGAGACAAAATATGAAGATATCAAGTAATATGATGACGAGAGTTATGGAATCGACAAGGAGTTATTGGTAGACTTCATATGGCACAGTCAACGAGGAATTACTTTGGTAATAAGGACGGGCGAAGAGGATGACGATGTTAATACAAATCCTTATACACATTCCTTATAATAAGACGAATGATATGTATATAGTTACTAATTATATTATATGTACTTAGTTATTAATGAAAGTAGTCTAGACTTTATGTACTCTATTATATTTGATATTAGTTATTCATTTATTATTATTAATATTTATACGGAGATTATTGTTATATTTAGGATAAACTGTATTTTATTTATTGAGTATTGTGCAAACATGTATATTCATTTACTTGTTTTTTCGAAAAATAAATTGTTAAAATGTATTTGATTTTTATTGGTCCCCGTCATATTCCTAATAAAGATAAGGACCGCTCTGAAAAAAAAAACAACTCTATTTGGTACATATTTAACTTCATTACGTACACAAACAACTCTTTTAGGGAAGAATAATTTCGCCAATAAAAGAAAAGCACCCCGCAACAGGGTAATTTTAACACTAATAAAGGAGTTACGTAACATCTCCACGGATGTATTTCACTACTACAGAAGAACTTTTGCACTCCGGAACGCGGAAGTTTGACACGCGGGGAGATTATTTTATGTCTATAAAGGAGTAAACCTGCATTTCCCTAAATATATATTTTCAACTCCGTTACAAATAATAATAACTATAAAAAGAGTGAATGAGCTCTGTAAAAATTCAACTCCGTCTGATTTAACTACATGCGCAAACGGTCGCGAGGGAGATCCATAGCGGTGTTGAATCGGTGTTAAATCCAACTCCGTATTTTTATGTGTGTACATTTAAGAATGTGGATATCGTGTTTGGATTATGAGCAAGTAATGAAAAGTTAACCATTTAAGTTTTTACTTTATCATACGCAGTATGCTGTCTTTTTGGGTCCCCTGAACATTTTTGACCAAGGTACAAAAAAATGTCTGTGTGTGTGTATGTGTGTAAACGATTTTTGTGGCGACGATTCCGGAGAAACTACTAAAGGTATCGGGACGAAAGTTCATATTTAGAAGTTTCATGACCTAACTTAGAGCTGAAAAGCTTTTGGTTCAAAAGGGTCCAAAGGAACTGGTAGTTTATTCTAAGCCTTTTTCAAGGATTTTGCAAATGCGCCGCCATTTCTGTAATTTCGTCAAAATAGTTAAACAATAAATTAAAGTAGAGGAAATTTTGAATAATTTATGCCTATGACTTCTTTTGGTAAAATTAATAGTTTAGCTACAAGAGCAAATTCTTTTTGATCGAGATCGGTCGCATCTGCATTGATATGAAACTAAATAGTAGCCGGGATTTTGACAAATATTTTTTGTGCTATCACAGTCGAAAACAACTGATTTCATCAGAGGTTGGGAACCGCTATGGAACGTTGCCGCTCTAGTGCAGCAAAGTACAAAATACAAATTTCAAATAAATTAAGATCACTAATTTGATTGTTTGTTAATAAGAAATATCAACCCGTCTTTATATCTAATTCTAAAAACGATAAATTGAGAAAATTGTAAATAAAGTATAGCGATGTGTGTAGTTTTATTTTAGGTTGTTGGTTCGGATGTGACATCTACAGTGTCATGAACAAATATAAATCTGTCAGAATTTGAATTAGGTTTTTAAACTTGACGTTTCGTCAAAGTGGTACCAACCTAACATTTCCTAAACAGAAATATAACCATTTTTTAATTATTTTTTTTTAAATACATATTTTTAAAAAAGCATCACAATTAACGTTGGTGTCTCTCCTGCCGAAAACTAGATAGCGCGACTCGCTCACATGCGACTGCGACGCTCCTCGTTCGGTGACGCGCCGCATCACCGCTCGTCGCGCTATTCCATACTGTCGGCACTTGTGACATAAATAACTATTATTCTAATGTCGTAGTGTAGGTAGTGTCCAATGCTGATACTTTTACAATACCTACGATTTATCTCAATAAAATAGATTCTCATGCAGCTAAACTATTAATTTTATATATTGTATGATAAAGTCATGTGCCTGGCCACATCAGATTTTTTTATTAATAGCGCTGTTATCGGACTGTATTACTAGTAAAGAGACGATAATTTGCTAACTCAGTACTTAAAATGACACACAGATGATGATGTTCCATGTTTATTTTTACTACAGTATATATTTAGAATGTGAATTGTTTAATTTTTACGATGCTATAAAACGGCATTAATTCCGTACTAATTTATGTGTCTTCTTCATAGCAGAAATATAAACTTGCAACTTACTGCAAGACATTTATTGTGCTTTATTTGATATTTTGTTGAATTCCCAGAGTTTTAATCTTGTCCTTCTCTCCGGCATTATCTTATAACTTTTTACGGAAGACAGATATGGCAATGACTCCGATAGTAGATAGATAGTAGATAGATTTCTCACTATTATATTTAAGTAGGTATTGAAAAATGCCTGAAAACGACACACTTTTTCCTTCCTTTTCTAACCAAACCAAAACAGCAAATTGTTGTTCTACGAACGCACTTTTTTAAACATTCCTTCTCGTAAAAACATTAAATTGTAAACTTTTGGTGGTAATTAAATAAATTTTTAAATTTATCGTCAGACTCCATTTTGAGAGCGAACAAAACGATATCACACTGAAGCTCAAAGGAAGCTCGTCCTCAACTTTGTCCTAATTATAATAAAATATTCGGAACGTGAGCCTGATCACGTATACATAACAGAAGAAGACTTATCCTTATATTGTCCCGGTTATTGTATGCGACACACGGTTATAACGAAAACTGACGTATTTGTTTGCCGATGGCACTGCTGGCTTCCAAGGTGCCGGCTCCGTAATCTCGCAGGCCTTGTGCGCTGGGGACGATAAACTCCCCCGTGACAGTTCGGAGTGGGCGAGATGATAATGTTAGCCCGTACGGCGGCGGCACAAATACATACACTTTCCTTTGCAAATGTGATGCGATCGTATTTCCCTCCATCTTCTAGTAATCTAGTATATAACGTGGCCTCTATTTTCTTCGAAACAATGTACCATGTACCATGCTTAAACAGCTAAATGCCCTTTCACACGAAACACTGGTTTAGATTTTACATAGTAACCCGTCCGTCGTATGACGGCCCACAGCCGTACGGTTGCCGTGTTGCGTGTGAAACCGCACTACTTTTCGGAAACCGAGGCAATGTTTATATGCTGGGATGGTTAGCGATTGATTTTTACATGGCTTGATGTGTACTATACGTATACTTCATATACATCTATAAACTACTGTGTAAGCTAAGTAATAAATATTTCATTTCTTTGAATCAATATATGAAAATCATTTACACGATGGCGGTGCCCATACTGATGTTCAACCTTACCTAAACTTGACACATCCGCTTCGTTTAATAAGATTACTTTTAGCGATGTGGTTTGTAATTTGTAATCGATTATAACCGTCTGTAGATTGTTCGTTCCTACAAGAATTATTGCTAGTGAGGTAGCAACCGGGGTGCAAGGGATCCTGTATACAGGTGCTGCGCAATCTTGGAAAAAGGGTATTAGCATGGACCCGAAAAACATTTAATTAAATATTTAATTACACACTTAATTAATTTTTAAAGATTTAACACAACGATCGCTGCAAGTTAATCAAATTCATGTTTTACAAAATGTTTTAATACCCTGTTCTAAATTCAGTTAATAAGCTCCCTCGCTTTCCATACCTAACGGTTGGTTTTTTACTTTAATCTGATGTTATTCGTCGATCCATGACAACAAACAAATTAACTCGAACAAAGTAATCCCGTTTGTGTACCTTGATAGGTAGTTAGACCGATGCGATTGCCAGGCAAAAATAATTGTTTAATTAATTTTAGTTTAGAAAATGAACTTCCAGTACTTACAGTCAATACAAAAAATAGATAAAAACAAAATTTAGTATTTCAGAAAATTTTACGCACTTTAAAATCGGGTTTTAAATAACAAAAGACGGTTTTAGAAGCTGAAATTAATACGTATAAGATTATAAACTATGTATTTGATTAATATCATTATTATATTGGATGAATTCGTCAAACTCGTTCCTAATGTACCAAGGCACATTAACAATGGATGTCAATACGTTATTTTGAAACGCCTGGAAAATTTTAATGTTACTCTTTTTGGTGCACCCCAGAGTTAAGCACCATACGTCCACATGGGTTTTAGAATTTGCTGGTACAAGAGAAGCTTATTATGTACAGCCAGCGTGCAGTTTCTTCCTAGCAGCCAGTAGATCTCTCTGTAGCGGATTCCAAATTCCTCTCTTTTCTTTTTGACATGGGCTTTCCAGCGGAGCCTGGCGTCTAATGTCATGCCGAGATATTTGGCTGTGTTTGCGTACGGTACTATTTGGTTATTAATAGTAACCGGGATGCATTGTATTTTCTTGTTAGTCAAGTCAACATGTACTGACTTGAGTTCGTTCAGTTTGATTCTTTTTTCTTTGTCCAGACCTGAAAATGATCAAGAGCTGATTGGAGTTTTCTTGTCGTTTCTTCATTGCTGTTCCCAACAGCTAGGATACCCGTGTCGTCTGCAAAAGTTGCGGCAATATTATTTTCTAACGCTGGCAGCTCTCTGGTGTGGAGTAGGTAAATCGGCCCTAAAACACTACCTTGCGGTACTCGTGCTTTTACAATGTTCATGCGACCAAAATTCAAATGAAAACCCCAAATAAAAAGGCGATCTAAATAATGTTCATGGTCATTGGAGACATAACTATCGCAAGATTTGCACCAATGAAGCAATACTTCATGCATTAAAAATGGCGGGACATTAAATTATGTTTTGTTTTGGTATTATTTTGGAAAGTTTTATTTTCTCAGAAAAATATTATTATAAAAGTTCTAGTCAAATTTGCTGGAGAAAACGTATTGTACTTCCTAAATAATATACTTCAATCGACACCACTACAATGTCGAAACGTATCTTTCTTAAGTTCTGGAGTTTCGTCAACCTAATCAAACCATACGTCCAGGGCGTATCCACAAAATATATGTTTATAACATAGCCCTCTTTCCCTTAACGACACCCTTCTCCAATACATAAGGTGACCAGACATCCATTTGGCGAGATAGTCTCGCTTTTTCACATTTTTTTTCAAAATGTTCCGCTTTTTACCAAGATTTCAAAAGTTTTGTAGTTACGCGATACATTGTCTATTAGTACATCTTTCTGGTTCATTTTTGGTCCAAACATTATTTTTCAAAGCGTTCGATGATATCAGTAACATAATTTTTATTGAAGTATAATCGGTTTTTAAATAAAATATGACGTTTTTAGAAACCGGAATTAATATGTACCTAAAGATTATAAACTATTTGATTAAAATCATTATTATATTGAATGAAATCGTTTTCAGATAATAATTAATCTGCAATTTATATTCTGACTCCTCGAATATTAGAAGTGATTTTATTAGAACAGGCTCTAGGGTACTATACTTCCGTGTTAAACATAGAGGTCATATCTGCAAATTTATACAGATATATAGTTGGACATTTTTTTGTTGAATATTTAATACAGAACTGTAAGTATTGCCTAAACTAATTATTATAAATGTAGAATGGTTAGGAGAGGTTTTTAGGGGTAAGCTAAATAAGCTCTAATAATTTGCGAACGACACAGAATATTGAAACCCAACACTTTACGCGTCGGATACCAAAAGGGCACTTTATTGGATTTATTTTCCTTAATAGCCCATTAATTTCCCCTAATTTCCCCCTAATTTCACTGTAAGTATAGTATAGTTAGAGCCATTTCACGTTTTAGAAATAAATACGCCGCCAAAGTCTGTGCACGTCGCTATACCGCGCGAGCAATATACAAGTTAATTGCGTGGGTTTGTAATCAATTTCCTAATTGTGTCATTAGAACATACAACTTGAACGTAGACGGCAAAGATGTCAAGTAAAATGTCAGACGTGCAATCAGCTCTGCTGTCACTCACTTCTCACAAGAACAGCGGCAAGAAAGTTCGAAGAACTGACATTAACAATCCAGTTATCAATCACAATAGAACGCATCATCGCCAAGATTGTAAGTGATGGGTGAAATTTCTAGCGTATTACCACTGAATATTTGAACTACTATTAGTGGTATTATGTTTATACTCACACATAAATTACCTTTGGTGATAATATGTGGTAATAAAACTGTTTTAATTATAACTTAACGGTGCCAGTCTAACTGATTAAATTGACTGGTGTTTTCTTGGAACATGTTTTGTCATAACTTATTTTCTTATGAAGTAATATGTACTTTTGAGAGCGATAATGTAGTGGTTGTTTTTCTTTGAAGTTATAAATTACTAATCTTGTTCCAGAATGATGGATCCGGTAACCCCAACGAACCCGAGGTTCAACTTGATGAGGAGTGTGCCAAAGTGTTCGCTATGGACACTGATGACAAATTCGATGTCGACCAACTGCACGACACTCCTCTCGGCGAGGCAAAAAATTACGGCGAACAGGACTATTCAAGTAAGACAGATATATTGCCTTAGTATTTTGGCTTACGGTTTATCCTCACTATACGTTTCGTTTTCGTTCCATATATCCCATATATGTAAAATATGCGAAAATATACCAAAACATAGTATGGATATCGAAGGGAAAAGAAACGTATAATATAGTTCTTCAACCCTATTTGTAGTCAAACAAAACTTTAAACAATAAGTTTCACTGGAACACCGTTGATTGTCAACGGATATAGATAGTTATGCATGTGTTAATTGGGGCCATGACATCCAGAAGGCCTGTTTTTAGCTAGATTCATTCACAAATAAAGCGTTTCGACTTATACAGGGTGTCTCACGGAACTCGTACATTAGAAGTTTCTCATGTTCTACTATTTCTGGAAACGAAATTTTTGAATTAGTATTTACTCGATCTGAGCTCTTCAGCTAAAATATTTTCAAGTTAACTGTCACGTCCGGTCACCGGAAGTCGGTATGAACTTTGTTATTTTAAATGGAATGATATAATTTTAATTTTATTTTTGGTTTATCAATATACATCATTTTCAATAAGGTTTCCCTATACCTAAATAATTTCTATTTTTTTATTTTAGTAATTTTTTGGCGATTTTCAGGGTTACGTTTAAAATTGAATATCTCGGTTATCATTGAAACTAGAAGTTTCAATGTTGGTGATCCAAAACTAGAAGCATAACTAAATAAGATGTTGTTTAGTTCATCATAATATCTTATACAGGCTGTTCAAAATTTACAACAGAATAATTGAATTTTCAAACGTAAAAACTCATTTTTTTAAATGGAATATCCTGTATACCGATAAGCCATTCGATAGGAAATCGTATTCCTTATCAATCAATATTAGGGTTCCCTATATCTATCTTTAATGGTTTGTGAGATATTGTCACTTTTTATTTAAATCCATTTTGAATACTCCCATTGGGGGACGAAATTAGATACGAAATTTACAACGAAAATTTAAATAATGATAGATATTTAGAAATTTTGCGTGGATGTGCGAGCACTTTTTACGAAACTCTTCCCCTCAATATTTTACGCGACTGCTTTTGTCAAATGGACGGAGCACCGACACATTCTTTGCATGTGGTATCCATTCAACTTAATCAGATGTTTAACAATAGGTGGTTCGGAAATTTCCGAACCGAGATATTCAATTTTAAAGGTAAGCCCAAAAATCACCAAAAAACACAAAAATGATGATATTTGGGTATAAATAAACCTTTTTAAAAACGATGTATTTTAATACGTAGAAACCAAAAATAAAATAAAATTTATATTATTTAAAGTTGATAACGACTTCCGGTAACCGGACGTGACAGTTAAGTTGAGAATATTTTAGCTGAAGAGCTCAGATCGAGTAAATTCTAGTTCCAAAATTTCCAGAAAGTTTCCAGAAATAGTAGAACATGAGAAACTCCTAATGTACCAGTTCTGTGAGACACGCTTGTATACTGCCGTGTGGTGTTATTTTTCTCCGATAAGCATATGAATCATATGAAGAAATCTGTTAAAGCTAACCATGCGTAACTGTGGTTCACTTTAATTCGGTTTAGTGACAATAAATAAAAAAGTATTTGGTTTTAAAATAGCTATCCTATGATACCCGACACGATTCACTTCCCTATGCTGTCTTCAACTTATTTCTATAACGTTTAGTAATAAAAAGTTCTCTACAAGGCTTATTTGGTTTAAAACTTTCTTGTTATATGCTACACAGCCTTGCCACTATTCCTTTTATTATTATTAGTATTGGCGACAGTTGACAAAAAGTGGTTTTAAGCTCTAAAGTAGGTAATATAAGTACAAAAGCAAAGAAAACAATTTCGAACGCAAGTTTAACTCGCCCACACCATTTTAACCGGTATATTTTTTACTATAGACGACATCGGGGATGAGTAATGAAGTTGGATTATGTTTCCTCGGCGCGATTGATTTTAAGTGCTCACATTTCCAAACGTGATACTTTCATGTTGAACCTGAGCAAACTAAACAAGCAAACCATCACAAAACACTACCACGGCAACGGATATAAAACATCCTATCGCGTGTCGCTATTGTTCAATCACATTTAATTAATGTTACCAGAGATCCACCAATACCGAATGCTTCGGAAAAACATTTTCTATAGGGATTGCATGCAACCAAAATCAATAGGATATGCCTTTAGCACTAATTTATTAGCATCTAAGTAGAAAATGTTGCGAGTATAACGCAACCTGCTGTTAATTTACACATAAACCAGACTTTTTTTTGCGTTGTCGCATGTTCCCTGTAATGGATATGTACCGTCCGTTCGTAGAATTAGATAATTTTTCGACAAAATCACATGTAAGTGTACAATTTCCTGTACCTATCACAAAAATAGGAGTGACACCGCTGAGGATGTAAAGTCTGAATTTACCATATGGCATGGTCGGCTACTTAATCGCTAAATGACTAAACAAAACACTACTACGCAAGAAAACTTGAAAATGGTTGAGCGAATTACCTACATATCATATAACAACATTTGTGTTAACGACTGGCTGCGTTCTCGATAAAAATTTAAGTCCCACATGCAATTTAAATAAATACGATGGTTTTGTTTGTGATTAAATACTATAATCTATGTTTTTTGTTGGTGCTGCTGTTACGCCATAGTCGGTAGTATTATTGCCAGGCCGACTGTTTTAACATCAAATCTACTCATCTTTTTGATGTAATGTCAAAAAAAGTAGTGCCCCGAAGGAGCTGTTGCGCTTACTTTGATGAAATATACAGACAGGGTGCTGGCTTTTGAATCAGGGTTGTTATGTTTTAAAACACTTGTTTTAAAACAGTGTTTAAACATGTTTTAAAACTAACATTTTGCTTTAAATCGTTTTCTTTTGAACATGTTTAAAACAGTTTGTTTTAAATGTATAAAACACTTTGTTTTAAGTATGTTTGAAACATGTTTTAAAACAAATATTTTGTATTAAACTTGTTTAGAACAGTTTGTTTTAAATGTTTAAAACATTTTGTTTTAACACATTGTTTTAAACATGTTTTATAACAAATATTAACTCATAAAATACATAAACCGAAGTAGCGGTAACACACAAAGCAGTGCTTCGTCTGTAGTACATAATTAGATATATGGCTGATGGTCCGTGCCTCAACGGTCTCAAATGTGTGAAGACAAAACAAAAAAAAAGTCATTCACACAACAGATTTTACTCCACTGAGGACTGAGGTATGAAAAGACGCCGAATTTTTTTTTCATGTTTAAAACATGTTCCTTTTGCCGACTGTTTAAAAACATCACTTTGTTAAAAAAACATCATTTTATAAAAAAGCATGTTTGTTTTGTTAAAAAACGTTTCTTTATAACAACCCTGTATTGAACATTCTGTATTAGGATGCTTTTCAATTTTTCAAAAATATTTAGCAGCACCACTCTATAATGTTATTTTTTAACAAAAGTATTCTTTGTAATAAAAAAATACCGGTTATTATAGGGTGTCAAAGTTAAGAAAAATGCCCTTTCAGTATCACTTGGCAGTTTACAGATTCGGTTTCTTTGACAATCCGAGCTTGTTGTATTTTTGACAAACGAAGTTATTGGAAACCTAAAATTTACTGAAATCTCCATTCGAAAGCCTGAAAGCCTACAGAAATTTTTGGATTAAGATGATAATTGTGGAGTGAAAATTTATTGTGTTTCTTAACTTTGATAGCCGTTAACCCCTAAATATTGTCACTTTTTCTTTAAATCCAATTTGAATACTTCCATTTATAAATTGGGGACAAAATTAGATACGAAATTTACAACAAAAATTTCACTAGTGATAGATATTTACAAATTTTGCGTGCATGTGTGACCAATTTTTGCGAAACTCTTCCCCTCAATATTTTACGCAACTGCTTTTATCAAATGGACGGTGCACCGGCATATTCTTCGCATGTGGTATCCATTCAACTTAATCAGATGTTTGACGATAGGTGGATCGAAAATATGGCACCCTGGCGGTGGCCACCAACCTCACCAGATTTAACACCATTAGACTTTTATTTCTGCGGTCAGGTCTATTCCACACCAGTTATAATACTCGAGAAGAATCGACTAAGAGAGTAGTACACGCCATTAATGGACAAGAAATCCGAAGAACGACGATGACTGAAGTACAGCGAAAAGTTTTAAAATGTTTGGAGCAGAACGGGCAGCATTTCGAACAACATAATTAAGTTTTAATTTAAGTTAGATATCCAAAATACATCAGTTTAGTTTTAACAAACTAAAAAAGTTGTTACATTCCTATAAATGAAGAATAAATCGTTTTGTATTTAGTTTGCATTCTTTTATACTGATAATATTTCAAAAACGATTAAAGATAGATATAGGGTACCCTAATATTGATTGATAGGGAATAAGATTTCCTATCAAATAGCGTGCGTATCCATATGAAAAAAAGATGAGTTACGTTTGAAAATTCAATTATTGTGTTGTATATTTTGAACACCCTATATAAGATATCATGATGAACTAAAGTTTGTCTTATTTGGTTATGTTTCTAGTTTTGGACCATCAATAATGAAACTTCTAGTTACAATAATAACCGAGATATTCAATTTTATACGTAACCGCGAAAATCACCAAAAAATTAGGTAAATCAGAAAAACTCAAAAATTGTGATATTTAGGTATACCGAAACAAAAATTATGTATTTTGATACGTAGAAACCAAAAAATCATTCCATTTAAAATAACAAAGTTGATACCTACTTCTGGTGGCTGGCCGTGACAGTTAACTTGAGAATATTTTAGCTGAAGAGCTCAAATTGTGTAAATTCTAGTTCCAAAATTGTGTTCAGAAATAGTAGAAAATGAGAAACTTCTAATGTACCAGCTCAGTGAGACGCCCTGTATACATTGTTAATGATGCAATATTGAAACAAAGCCTGATTTTTTTATAATATTTGACTATCACACCATACCCGCCCTCCGGCGTGTTATTTTCCCGACCTGTTAATATTGATTATATCTGGTTGGCTGTTTCCCAAAAGCAAAAAATATCCGGCTTCTCTATTGTTTGAGGTGTCAACACTACTAGATGTGTAGAAGTTTGGTGAATAGTTCTTGAATCTTCTAATTTACTGATTACAGATACACATACTAACTACTCCATGTGATTTCCTATTAATACTTACAAAATATTCTAAATATCTAAATGTGTTTCATTGAAAATATTTCTAAGAGGAATACCAACGAATTTACGTTTAAAGACAAAACTTTAAATAGAATCTGGTCGTACATCGTTCTATTCACCGCTCTAAGACCATTTGCATGCATTGGGTAACGCCAGAGCTTTTAGCATTTACTGTACCTACTATTTCCGCGCTGACGTAAATCCAAATCAAATAAAGTTTTCACCGCACTGCATACTTACCCGATTTTTACCACGTGTGGATAATACAGTAGAAATCTGCCCGATATGTTCTAGAAATGTGCCTCATGACACCATGACTTACCTAAGTAACTCTTTTTTGGTATTTTATTTATCTGGTGAATGTCACATTTCAATTACGGGGTGGAAACCGTAAACTGGACCGATATCTGAGATTGAGTTTCAAATTTGAGCATAACACATTTATAACAACGATCCCCTAAGAAATTTTTTATTCAAATGTTAAAAAACTATGTTTGCTCTTGAGCAAATTTAACCCTATAGGTTGAATAAAAATTCTGACTTCGCCAATAAAATTATTAGAGCACCCACACTTCATTATAAGAAACGAATTTTTCTTAATATAAATTAAATTTAGACCCATTAAACGTATAGTGTGCACCAAAAGGTATGACCAAATTAATGAAAATTCACAATCCGCGGCGACGTTTAATTTATTTAAAAAATGGAACTGTAATCAAATTTCCAACTTTGTTTGTTTTTTACTTATGATGTCATCAACATTTAGGGCAACTGCTTCCAAAGAACATGTTTGAGAAAAATGCGATTTTCTCTTTGCGCTAAAAACAAATCATTTTTTTATAAATTGTCACTCTTGGCACAGTTGCTTATGTTGTGGTACTACAAAACAGTTTATTGTAACGGAAGTAAATAGCCATTTCTCAACAATAGCAATTTGGAATCAGTTAGTCATTGTTACATACTCAATATGTGATTGTCTGGATATTTTTATCTCATACTTTTACAATAATCGGCAATCGCTGTAAAAGTTTAATGGTGGTGTGGTCATTTGTTCCTTAAGGAGCTTATCATGGTTGCCTTATCGTAGTTCTAACTAAGCTTAAACACTATAAGCAAACACTGAAAGTCCGGAAGGTGTTTTCATTGCAGTAAACTCGGACCGTAAAAGCATTTGTGCTTATCCTAGGTAATCCTTGCCTCCAAAGTAGACCATAAATTAAGCTGATTACTATGAACATGTTGTATTTAAACAAAAAGTTAATCGCTCATACTCCATCATTTGTGACTAAAAAATGGTAGACGTGTAAAAATGTCTATCTTCGAATACAGTTTATTTCGGGTCCTCACATAAGTTTCCAATTAGAATTTATTTATCTCTGTACTACGAAATTGTTTTTGAAACATTGAATTTGTTTCGATAAATGGAAACACTCGTTGTGTATGTCAGGTTTCAACTGTATTAACTGTTAAAAGTACAGTTAATTAATATTTGATTTGAATTTCACCGCATTGAATCGTGTACAAGTTAAATAAAGTCATGAAGCAAAACGAAATGAATAAATTAGGCACGTATATTTACAACGTTAGCTGAGGTGTAATTAATTTTTTATCGTTTTGTGGCGTCGATTTTTATACAGATATACTTTCACTGAAAACATTTTAGAAGCGATCATGTAAACGATCACTAACAAAACTAAACTAGACGATAAAATCCATAAAAGAAGTCGTAACACAATAATGAATTATTTTATATGAGCATGATCCTAATACCTACAGAAAGATCAATATTTGTTGAGTTTTGGGAGAAATGTGACAAAAATATTGAATTAACAACAAAATTGAACCACAATTTTTGTTTAACTCAAATAAATGCGTGTTTGAATAGAAGCAAAATTATATTTATTTGCTACAAAGAAGGTTTATTTTAGTCAAATACCATTTAGCTTGAGCTTGCAAATGGTCAAAAATATTGTTTTTTGACACTACGGCAATTTTGGGGCCGTAACAAAATCCAAAATTTGCACCCCTGTCAAGGAGTTTACTATAGAAGCCAGTTCTTTTTGGAAGCAACTTCTTGGAATATACATTCTACTAAAAAGAGTTTACATATTGTTTCCACCTCATTATAGAGCAAATGTACTTAGAACATGTTAATTTTCAACCATTTTGGTACTAGTAAAGTTCCATTTTACACTTATAGTGTAGGAGCTATGGCACAGAAAAGCAGAGGACATCCACCTGTTAAGTCGTTAAATAAAAAAACAGACATAACTGATTTGAAATATAAAGAACAAGAAAACACAAAAAAAATTCAATTGGCAGAAAACCGCATCGTTTTTCTCTGCCATAAGTCGTAAACTATTAATGAAATGATAAGAAATTTGATTTCAATTTTTATAACTGTTTTATAAAGGCACTTTTGCGCTGCAATAATATTCGCTAGTAATGGTCGGAAATATTTGAAACAAAAATAAACTGTTATGGCAGGGGGCTTCCCGAAACCTGTCAGGAAGACAAATTTAGGATTTTTATTAGGGTTTTAAAATTATTATTATGGCTTTAGAAAACGATCAGTGATCACTGTTTCGCCAAAAGCTGTAAAACAGCATAAAAGGCACCTCTATCTCTGAAGAACGAAAAGGTACCAAAAAAAAGAGAACGCAAGGCTGGTATTGAAATTGTCAGTCAGAAGATGACAAACTATGGAATTCCACAACCAGTAGTTATCTTGAAGAAACTTTTTTAAATTCATTTTCCTTAAGTTACTCCAATTGATCATTTTTTATTGTTTCTGGTGGTTTTCACAAAAGAAGTAAGATGTCACTTAGTGACTTTTACCTTTAACCCGAGATATACACCATGTCTTTACTAAAGACGAGCTTTTCTTTCAGTGCACCGTCAGCAGAACTATCCTCACGCGCATTCGCCACACAGACCTCCTAAAGGAGGAAAGAGACGAGGCAGTGGCTTGAGTCCAGAAGAGACAACGCAACCTGATGGCAACGACGACGACCCAACATCTCCGGATACCCTCACGGGTACCACCCTTACTCCTAGTAGCGTCAGGTCGCCAGTCTTCAAAACAGATTCCGATACCGGTCTCTTGACATCGTTTGCACTCGCCGAGGAAGAAGACGCAGCCCTCAGTTCCGAATCGGAGTACATTCTTTCCGATCCGAGTGGCTTCAGGAGTCCACCGGAAGAGTCGCCGGATAGGAAGGTGCAGTTTCACGTTGGCAATAGCAATGGGGCCATACCAGAGGATGAGCAAGCAGAGCCTGATAAGCACTCTGATAAGACGCATAGGACAAGGTGAGCTAATGAATACTATTATTTGATTTTTCTTTATTTCGCTCATCTTCTAGTCTTGTAATAATGCAAATAAACTATTGTGCATAATGGCATAATCTTCAGTTAAGGATGGGCCTATACAGTCTACCGTTAATTCTGAACCACGTCGGTGATTATTTTGATTGATTGTTGTTTTTATTATTGTGTTTACCAATAACATAAGCAACTATGTTTGATGAAGGGAACCAAATGGGCCATCAAAATCAGTGTTGGTTGTTGGTGACATGTATTTGTTGTTTTATTAATTAATTTAAACAACTTGCTAGACATTTAGCAAAAAAATAGGTTAACTATATTAAACTTAAGATTAAATTAAACTAAAAAAATTATTTACGGTAAGCATGGCGTAAGTTTCAGATTCAGTTGAACTTGAAGATTAAGTTTCAGTGGTAATACATTACAATATTCACTTATTTCCAAATTGCCCAAGTATTGTAATAATAAATATAATAAATATTCAGTAATAGACCAGACAATAGAGCAAGAAATGACTGAGTTCGTGACAAAAATAGTATCAGGAAGCCGACGGTCCCAGGTCACGTGGAACAGTCCGATGTGTTCTCGACTCGCAAATATCTTGCGAATATTACTTAATTAGTCATCAACAAAAAATCGTGCTTTTTTCGTTTTTCGCTTGTAAAAGCTGAACCGATTGAGCAATCTTGATGCTTTCAACAGACCAATGTAGAGGCTAAAAGACGAAAAAAAATAAATCCTACACGGACTCGATCGCATTAAAATTAACGGAGGAAATTGTCTTAAGCTTTAAACTCCGCTATTCATTCCTCTTTTCCGCGGAATGGGCCGATGCCTAAATTATTATCTGGTTCGGACAATATCTTTTGCCGTCCTAAAATTTTAACTTAAAAGTAGAAAAAAATGCTCGAATTGCAACGTATTGTCAACATATTGCCTTAGTATTAACACATCAAAAGTTTTAACTTCAGCAAGCAATATATTACCTTTTGATGCAAACCTTGTTAAATGATTTGACAAAAAAAAATGTAAGTTTTCAGCAAACTTAGGGCGCAAAGTTGTTTATCTGGCGGAGTTTAATTTTTTAACGTTTATTATGCATCTCAATACGCAAACTTTGACACCTCTTACGTTTCAGTCCGACAAATTTTGTTCTCAGGTTATTGAGGTAAAATTTGAAAACTTTCAGCAATATGGTGTAACACAATTAATATTTAGACGGTTGATCCGACAATTTTCACTTTGTTCACTCCACCCTAACCCACAGGGTGCATGTAAATAAACCGAAACAAAAAACAAAACGGTGTTTGCTAATCATTCGATTGATGTGAACAAAAAGTAAAATAATTAGTGGAAGTAGAATCTCCCTAACCAGTAACCACCATGGCTTTTAAAGCCTTTTTTATCTTATGGGACGGTGAACCTTTTCTCCAAAATTTAGTAGAAGAGAGTTTGTTTACATCATTTAATTTGCTTCGTCTGGAAACGTCCATCCACAAGTCTTTCAGCCGGGATACACAAATATTTACAGGGTTTCGCCATAATCAATACGTTAGTCTTTAGTTTCGGTAGCAGTGGATACCATAATTTCATTCTCAAAGTTATCGTTATCACATTAATATATTGGTATAAAGCTTGCGTATTTTTAGAATTTTGTAGTCTTCAAACGTAGGTGGTTCAAATTTTAAAATCACCGCTGTTTTTTATTTTCTCGAAAAAAAACTATTTTCTGGCAGTTATCTATTGCATTTTTTGCATTATAATATGAGTCTTCCTTAAAGCATATTTTTATGTGAGAGCCGCTTTTTTCGTGTCTTATAGATCTCTTTTTGTACACACAGAAATAACGAATAAACACAACCGGAATGTGCCGTTTGAATTTGAATTATGAAAACATTTCCGTATTAATCTGAATTTTAAGTATTTTTTTAGTATTATGCTTAGCGTTATCATGTCGGCCGGCCTTGTGAATTGACCGCCCGTGCATTGTGCCTCGCAAACACAAACACAGAGCCGGCGCGGCCGTCTGTACCTGCATTGTTTTGTATAAAATTAATAAATAAATATTATGAACATATTTTAAAACAACGTGTTATATAAAATGCATTAAGAAGTAGAACATGTCATATTAAAACCCTAAAGTCACAAAACTCCAACTTACGGCGTTTAAGGGGTAATGCACCCTAGATTTTTTGAAAAATCGATTTTTTTGTTTGTTCAAATGATGTCTTGAGATCAAAACATCAACATCAAACATAATAATATAACAGTATTCTACAACATTGTCAAAGTTTCAAGACGCTGATCTACGGGAAGATACTTCAAAGTTAAGTACCTACAAGATTTATACCGAACCGAGATAAACTAAGTTAAGAAATGGGTGGTAAAAACTCACTAATTATGATATAATAAGGTTTCTTTATAATCTTATATCATATCTGTACTTACATTAATTCTAAATAATTTGTGCAAAAATGTAACATGTTAGACACGAATTTCCGATTTTCTTATATCGTACCATTATTTTCCTTCAAAGAAATATCATTAACCATCCAATAACCCTATATAATTAATATAATATAATTTGTCGTATAAAGAATACAAAAAAAGATTCTTTAAAAATGTTATTTCTGAATGAAATTTCACATTGAAATATAATTTTATAATAAATACCTGAGTCAAAATCAATTCGCTTATTCAGTAATTATTGAATACACACAATTGTGGCATGAGATTTAAAATAATTTTTTGTGTTTTGTGCCAGTAGCGCGTGTAAAGTCATTACTTATGAATTCCAGCTATAATCTTGAAGACGGCAAATTGTACTTATTTTGGGCAGGCAAGTCTGGGGCCTCAAATCGATTGCGATTTTAAATCCGGATTAAGCTGCTGTACGTCGTGGAAAGCAGTCCATTCAGTGCCGGTAAATTTCCGTCGTTGAACGATGGTTCGTTTTGTCCTTTTCTCGTACAATTTCCTGAACCTTCAGAATTCTCACGTCCTGAACCAAACCTTCGCAAAGCAATCAATGAACAATCGAATTCGCCCCTATTCCGTGAATGTTAGTTTTTCCTTTCTTTCTTTTTATATTGAACAAATGTCTTCCGTTTATTAATAACTAAATATTAGTTTAAAATTTACTCTCAACAAATTAAAAGTTTAAAACTTTTTGACATTTGTTTACCTTAGCATTTGAGGTAAAATAATATAAGAAA
Organism: Melinopterus prodromus; assembly: GCA_964023965.1. NCBI lineage: Eukaryota > Metazoa > Arthropoda > Insecta > Coleoptera > Scarabaeidae > Melinopterus > Melinopterus prodromus. The sequence continues at coordinate 27,889,715 of OZ030390.1, forward strand.
ATAAATATTTGGCCTGCCTAAACAATTCTGTCCGAAAACTGTAGGTATAATTGGTTTTCTCTCGTAATTATACTTGTTGGTGAAGCTATCAACACCAATGCAGTTGAACTTGTAGTCCCTATAATTACGAAAATGCCTTTCCGCATTTGTATATTGCACCACTCATCGTAATTACTTTTTTAATTCTTTTAGTAGCATTCTGAGGAAAACATTCTTTCATTAGTTATCATCTACTTAGCTAACATTTTTTTCTTAATTTACTGAATTACTTATTATGTTACGTTCTCGTAACAATTCTCGTACTAATGTTTTAATTCCTTTTAGTGATGTCTATATTATCGACTGGTAAGTATCTCAATGCACAGTTTTCTTGATGTATAAATAGATCCCAGGATTTTTCGCTATTTTAATTCATTGTTGTGGTCTGAAATTTTGCTAAAATATGTATGTAGTGTCGCTACATGGATTTTTTGTTTTCAGGAAGCTTATTCTTGTTAATCAAAACACATTTCTTTTGCTAAAAAAATATTTTTGTCTATTCAATACTCCATAGGCATTACTTTCTTGTAGAGATTAATTTATTTGCTATATTTTATATTATAGTGAAATAAATATATTTTGATACAAGTAAAAATTACATTCTTTGAAAGTGATATCTTTGCTTTTATTTAAAAAATGCTTTTTCTTTCGCATAAGATCTCCAATTTTGATTAAAATAAATATATTTGTATTCAAGAAGAAGCCTCTTTACTTTTAAAAGATATTTTGCTTTGGTTTAATTTTTTTTTGTTTATTTCGTCAAAGAATCTATCTACTAACAAAACGGCCTTAACATCGTGCATATTTATTTGAATGAAAAATTTTTTTTGTGTAAAGTATAACTGCGATTCTATAACTACTAATTTCACATTGCATGATGGATAGGTAGTATTGTTTATTGCATTGCTATGCTTTTTACATTCGCTGCAGTAAATACAAAGTCGATTCGGATATCTAACAAGATATAAATAATCGGTTTAGTCATATCGAACGGTGACAAATAACAATTATCAAATTTGCTGTGTCCTTCATGTAAACGTTCGCCATTTTGTTGCGTAACATGTGAATTAAAAAACAACAAAACTCTTATGTATTTGCTCTATAGTATTTTGATTATAATTACTGATTTCAGTTCTTATTTTTCATTCCTTTTGTTTTTGACCGTACCTACAAACACCTTTTTGAAATACCTCTTCTTATTTAAAAATAAACTCCGATAACATTCATATAACCGAAAATACTATAATCAGAAAATAGCTCACCCAATGATTTCGATTAGCAGAGTTTTTTTTTTTAATAATCATGCTTAAGTAACCAAAATCAATATCTGGCTAGTGAAGCCAGTTGCGAGTCAGTCATGCGTCAGCACACAAGATGATTAAAATTCTAGGATCAGCTTGCTGAACAGTATCCAACAGTACTTTGCTCATGCATTGCAGTAATATAAAAGAAAATAAGAAAGTCGGTGATTATAATCAGAGGAAACGTTTACATTTCATATTTTAGACATACAAATGAGCTTTATTTATGTACAATGCAACATTTCTCCTCTAATGTACTATGGACAAAACTAAACTGCAGGTAGAACCAGTTTAACCTAGGTTAAACTCGTTCTGCCGAAGCTAGGCCAAACTGTTTTCGATTAACGATATTGAAATATACTATTATACCGGGTGATCAACGCTGTTATTTGTGTAACCAGGCGAATAAAATTTGGATTGCTATAGTAGACTAAAAATTTAAATAGGTTGGTTATACTTGATGTTAGTATTACTGTCTTTTTTCCGGAATGGACTTGAATGTTACTTTGTAACATAAAGGATTAGGAAAAGCAAATATAGGTGAAAACATATTATAACCTGCTTAGCATGGCCCTGTATTTGTTGTTGACTTTATGCGAGTTTGTTTACTGTTAACGGCATGGATAGTTTTATGTTTATTTGTATTATTACTATTTTTTTAATAATTTATAATAAAGTTCTGGTCAGTTTACTGAATTTTTTTATAAGGCCCCTAGTCACTGCTCAGTTTAACGAAGCTGGTTTGGATTATAAATTTTGTTTGTCATTTGCATTTGATTTTGACAACTACTACATGACAACTACTCATTTACCTACTAAAAAATGAGACTCACTCCGTCAACTACTACTGTTTACTATTTTTCATTTATGGAGCCGGGCGATGTTTGGGTTCTTTAACCATAAGTTACGAATAAATATCGCAGATCGAACAACAGCCAATCAGCTCGCAAGTACAATTTATTATTTGTGGAATTATTGATCTGGCGCCTGTCGGTCTAATCGAGGTACTCATTACTAATCATTACATTTTGGGTTCAGAAAGCCATCACGATTGAAAATACCGCTGACAAAATATAGCCTGGAGTTTACAATGTCAAACATTTCCGGAACAACCAGGAAGAAGAAAAGTGTTTCGTTTTAAGAATATCATCCCTATTGAAATTACTGCAAGCAAAGTATGGTGTGCAGATTGCAATTTCAAAGATAAAATCCATTCCGGAAAAAAGACAAACACTGACACTAACATCAAGTATATCCCAAAAATTTAAATTTTTCGTCTTTTTTACCTCTCCATATTTCATTCGTCTGGTTCCACAAATAACAGCGTGGATCACCCGGTATAATAGTACATTTCAATACTGTTAATCGAAATCAGGTTGGCCTAGTCCATACCAGTTTGACCTAAAGTATGCGCTTCGGCAGATGGTTCTACCTGACAACGGGTTTTGCCGGTAATATATATATATATATATATATATATATATATATTGGTTTTGCTTTTCTTCTAAGCTTATAGAGTAATTCTCTTCTGCATTCTAATTTACTTTTAACCGCGTGATTAAATGTCTTCTCCAAGCAGTAAAACGGCGCATTCAGTAGCTATCAACACTTTAATTACCACAAAGAAAAACAATTTTATGTCACCCTTTATTGTATCGATTGGCTTCAAACTGCAATAGAATAATAATGAACATTTGACCTTGTTTGCAACCTTGTGCCTTTAAAATAGACTTGAGTTATTCCGTAATATCGTAATGTAAATATTATATCCAACGTATGGGGTGGTATTTAGGCACTCTCATATTCGAGCCACGGTTTAAATTCCAGAGATAATTAAAAGCAAACATTGCTGATCCTAAGCATAAGCGCAAATTGTTTCAGGCAAACGAATCAACATTGCTGGGTATCTCTGATTGAATAAATTTTTTATAGTAAGCTCTTTTCAAAACGAGCGTATATTTACATCAAAGCTCGTTCTTCAAGAAAATATATTATCGCTTTTTATACAAGGAAAAATACAGATTTTCTCAGAAATTGTGTTAAAATGAAGCGAAGTGAATTAATTCCTGTATTGACCACAAATAGATACAATAGCAGTGCGTTAAAATACTGTACTGGGTTGCCTTGATATTTTATAGTTAATCACGAACAATAATAACACACTTATATTTCAAAAAATTTAATGGCATTTATTGTCCGATACCAAACTGTGTAGCAGTACGGTAATAATGCGTAACGATTATGAGACTAAAGTGACACCAGTGACATGTGTGGTCGTTTGTCTTCTATAATTGACTGCCTCGTATCAGAACAGGTAGGTAACTGCGGATCATTTGTTCGGACAAATATGGCCTATGGCACATCCGTTCGCAAACCATCGACAAGGAACTACTAATAGAACTAACGTATCGTTACAATTTGTTTTACCAACAGAAAACGTACACATTTGGGTGTGTACGGTTTCTGTGTACGACGCACCGTTTGATAGATGAATATCAGATGCGATGGACAATGTTACCACCTTAAAAGACATTAGGTCATGTGAGGTATCAGAGGATAGCTCTTTTGAAGCTAAATCAGTTTAGTGTTATTTTACTCATCGTTACTGAGCTTATTGAGTGCTTTGGTGATATCAGTACAACAAAAAAACTGTCTCATCACAAATTATATATAGGAATTAGGAATCTAAATTAAAATTATTGCCAAATGAATTATTATACGTACCTACGTACCTATTTAATTTAAAATACGACACAATTATTAGTTACATCTGAATGTCCTCAAAGTTTTTGCAAACTGCATACCTCCGTTAAAGTTTACGATAGAGCAAAAATTTAAAAGCTATATTCAGATTTTACCTATTTTTTGTGGCAACATAGAAGAATTTTGAATGTGTATTCAACAGTATCAAATTTTCAATAAGTAACATAAGAAAATTTTGTGTTTGGTGCGGCTAGTTTTTGGAAGGTTCTTCACAGTACCGTGTTATGTTCTGCTGACTATGGATTGGCTGATATATCTAGATTGTAGACTTCCGCGGTCTGAGTCAATGATATGTATATTGATTTCCGGGTGGAAACAGCGTTGAGGACTTTGAAGCAGTCGACGTTAGAGTGGCATCTTCAGGACTAATTTATCAAATTGGCTTATTTGCCGATCAGAATACTGTTCTCTGAAAAATTGATATACTGTTTGATAATTCGATATCCATACCAAATAATTCAAACTTCAATTCTTTGTTGTTCTCGGCAGCGCTGCCATTATGTTAACACTATAAACAAACAAAAAACAGAGAAGTCCGACAGCTCGATTATTCAATCGATGTTCTTGATTTTTTTTCTTATGTAACCTATTCAAATTTTTATTCTGTTGAATAAAGACTACAATAAGAAAAATTAATGATTGACTTCATAACTGCAGAAAAAAAATAATGGAAAAATCTAGACTTAGCTTCTTCATACGCGCGGTAGTTTCAATCGCTATAGCCGTTTTAGATTTTTGCATTAACGGAGTTATCGATTTTATTCGGTACTTAATTACCACCCTGTATAAAACAGTCAACAGAGGGGCAAAAAGGGTTCAGCTTGCAAAAGGTCGGACAGAGTTTATAGTTGGCAACTATGTTTATATTGGATCAACTAACGGAACCCCTAAATTTGCACCCTTGAAAGATCCGGCAACTTCCTCAGTTTGGACAAAATGGCTACCAAAACCGGGGTCTTTACGATATATAGCACTTTCGTTACATTTTAGAGTAAAAGTATCTTTGTATGTAAGATAGTTAACAAAAAAAAACTACTTTCAAATAGTTTATGGATGAAATCGTTTATGTGATGTTATCTTACTTCCTAGGTCCTCCACTGTCTGCCGTCTGGTTGTCTGGTTGAAATTTGTCGATCTTCTATTTTGTAGAAACAATATTTTTTTCGCTGATCCGAAACCAATAAAATGTACAGGGACATTCTATGTACCTTCATATTTTATGATAGGAGCCAATAAAAACCAACAAATATATAGTCGTTTTGGACTTATGAAATTAAAACGGTTGCGGCGACGCAAAAGTTGTATGAAAGATTATGGTACTAAACTAATCGATAAAAATGGCCAATCGCTATTTAGACCGTACATACTATCATTTCTATAAGCAAAATCCTTGAAATACTACTTATGTTGTACATATAAGGTGGCCAATAACGGGAAATACAAATGCAAAAATTCTCAGAGATCTAATTCGTCAAACAGTCACATGTAAATAAAAAAGAATGTTTATTTAAATTTAATAATAATAATTAATGACGAAATTTAGTTAGTTGAAGTTGAGGATTCGCATTATAATATTTATTGTTCTGAACTACGGTGTATGTGACAAAGTGTCGCTTTTAGGATTTTGATGATTCTAATTTCTAACAGATAAAAGTTTATATTTCCTGTCAACCCCAAGTTTTGTGGAAGAAAATGGACGGGTAGTTCACCAGCGTTTATCTCGAAAACGTCTTTTCGCACAGAAATTTCGTTTCCGTAGTCCAGGTCACATAATAGTAAGCGCGTAAGAATGAAACATGAGAAACACTCTCTCGTTTGTATAAAAAATTCTCGAACTGATGTTTTCTGAAGTTCAATTTCCTGCCGTCAATTGTTACTGAGTTTTGTACAGTCTTCGACACTTTTTTTCAATGGCAACCCATTTTTCTTACTGATTTTGGTAGGTTATTGAATTGTTTGAATGGTGTTGGAACCTTACATACGAACATTTCCGGGAAAAAGCCAATTGAGAATTGTAAAATATTGATAAGCTTGGGAGAAATAGGTTTTGTGAATTGAATACGATCATGCGTTTTGGGTAGAATTAATTGCCCTAAAAACAAATTTGGACTTTAAAATTTTCTAAAGCGTTAGGTTTAAAAAAAAGGGTGCCAAAAGTGTCAGAAAGTGCGATTTCACAAATGTTTTGGAAGCATTTACAGCGATTCTTTAAGTGGGGCGCGGACGCCGAAACATAAAAACTTATTAACCTGACGTGATATGCATGTTTTAAGCTCAGATTCGTACTCAGTCCAAATATATGAACCGAAAACGCCTATTTTTTCCATAAACAAACAAAAGTTATCAATATTACCCTAATTTATTTTTTTAAGTGCGGGAAGTTAATATCATATATTGGCTGTTCAGAATATACCTTTATTTTTGGTAATACAGAAAGCTTTTATTTGGCAGGGTTTTTAGAAGAAAAATTGTATTCAAATTTTAGATCACGGCGATCTATCTGGAGGGATTCTTTACTGACTGACATAAGAATCCTAAACTTTCCCTAACATAATGTTAATGCTGGACCTATTTTTAAATTCGTTTGGCACATTCCTTGGGTATTACACGATTGGCACTACCGTTGTGCCCTACACTCATTGTGTTGATATATGGAATTCAAGGAAAACATTTGCCAAGATAACTGCGGACAAGGAAATATTTATATATGGCTATTATACCATTCCTTTATGAAATGCATTGCATTCCAACGAATCTCCACCAACATGTGTTCTCTCTATTAACTAATAACGTAATAAAGTATACTATTTTAATATTATAGATAAGTATATTATTATATAAGAATTATAAGACGTCAAATTGGCGCGCGAGTAGTTTTGGGCACGACGAGCGTAGCGAGGATTGCCCAAATAGAACGAGTACGCCAATACGTCTTATGAAACGAGTGTAATATACTATTTTTTCTACTTTGCGTCATTAATTTTATATAAATTTAGAAATTGTGGTTACTTTATTGCGGTAAATTAGAATCTAGGGTATTTTGCGGGTACCACGTGGCAGTACTGCAGTAACTATCAACTTCATAAGAATGGGATAAAATCATGACAAAATCTAATTGTGAATCATTTTACTTTACTTTAGCCTACAAGATAGACGTGTTTGGGGGTAACTGATTAATTACTTCAAAGAATAAGCACTTACTAAAGAATTGAATCGTAATTTCGGTGTAACAATTTATGAGAAAAAATTATACTGAGTAAAATTACATGTAATGGAGGTAATACAAATAAGTTGCACACAACCAGAACTAAGACGAAATCGAAAGCGACGGACAAAAACAAATACGATATTGAAACGAGCAGAATTCGGTCCAAATTGTTACCGAAAACTTATACGTTACATAAACTAAGAAATCCTCAACACTTTAAATGTAATATAGCTTCCTACGAGTATGCTGATATTCAATAAACCATTTACTGGCATAGGTATACAATCACGCAGCAGTAATTAAAATCGTTCATATCTACGAGGTAGGTTTGATCTTCGCATAATACCTTATTAAATGCGGTCCTTGAATTATTTCTGAAAAGGGGATTTGATTAGTTGAAATGAATGATGACGACCACTTATCCGAGTCGCAAAACATCACCGAAATGTCATGCTGGCGTATTTTGATGAACACAGCAAAACTAAGAAAGCCCCAATCCTTTTGCCATACTATAGCAGGCTACACGTATGTTTAAATATGTATAGAGAATTGATATTTCGCAGTTTATGCGATAGCAAGCGATTAAGTGACATATGGCATTTGATATCAACAATCAATGTGTACTGTGCCAGTGTGTACAAATCTTAGAAAAAAGTTATTAAAAACGATGTTGCAATTTGTTAATTGTAACACCGGAAACAGTGTTACAATGTGTGCATTGTAAATCCAAAGTAGAAGAATTTATTTGTAATTTCAGATAGATGCAAATTTAAAATTAATAGGGCTTTAATGTTTTACAGCCAGCTACGCACTTCGTACTTTTAATCATTGTATGTGTAAATTATGACAGCATTCCTGTTAATCGTTGGTGGTGGCAATTACTAGTATTGTCGCCACTGCAATTCATTCAGTTTAAATGTTACCAGAGAGATCTATTTCTGATTAATTCAAGTTCAATTGAGTTGTGTATATTTATATATTATTGGCTGGCCATAAAGCCCACTTGGTGGGCCGGTGCCAAGTTCCACACTCAACAAACCTCATCCGTATTTGTCCGCTTCTTGGTCGTGATGTGACGTTACCGGGTGGACTTTTGAGTTTCCAGCAATACTGTGCCATTATGCCAATCTATTATGGGGGATCATCTGACATCCGCCATCGGCTGTAAGATAAAAAAAATATATACACGGCTTTTTTTATTATGTCACTGTTCTAAATTGAAAACAAAATTCATCGTGTAAATTGTTTTGATTGATGTCGCTGTTCTCCTTATTGCGTAATCACTTTTATTGACGTCCTGTCGGCATCTAGTATATTTTGTGTTCATTATACCCAATGATATAATAATACGGTTTTCTTTTATGCGTGAATTGTGTTCGCTGTATCTTGTTATTGCTATGCAATTTAATCTGGACCATGTCGCGAGTATAGCTAATAAAAATACTTAAGCCCGACTTCACCAACAAGTAATAAATTATTATCTAATGCAGCGCTACTCAAACTATCTATTGTAGCCGACCGGTATTTTTTATCCTAATGTGTTATGGACCGGTATCGTATGCAGGTGCAGTGAACTTTTTATGTAGTTATACAGTTTGTATTAAACGATAGAGATTATTGAACTGGTTTTTCAAGTCAATAAAATATCAAAAACTCGCAAATCTGCATTTTATTTACAAAATTTATAAAATAATAATATTAATATATAACAAAACTTAGGGAACTAATCGCCGTAGAAACCAAACTGGGCTCCGATATTTTCTATCGCGCAAGGTTTCAAAAAAATGTGGAGCCTAAAGTGTCAAAAAGTGCGATTTTGCTTATTTTTCCCCAAATTGTACCACCTGAACCCATTGTCCATGAAGCCTCAAAATGGTCTCATAGTTAACATTATGTTATAATGTTAATGGTATAACAAGATTCTGTTGTTCATAGAATGTTAGGTAGTCAATCAGTGCAGTTACGCTGACATATTCAAAGGTTTGCGCTGTGACAAACATCCCCTAAGTAGCGATAATTTGCATATACCGGGTGACCCACGGCATAGGTACCCCCGTTTATTTTTTTTTTGTTTATTAATCTGGACGAATGGAATTTGGGAATGTGTTAATACACAAAAAATGTCATTCTTGGGGATACTCTTGAGGTTAATATGACTTCCGGTTTTTTCGGAAATGACTACATCATTGAAATTTTAATAGGCACCCTATATTGTTTGTGTGATATTTTCAATCAGGATGACATTCTGAACACAAAAACATATCGGTCCTCAATTTTTATCACAAAATAACTTTTTATGTATTGATCTAGATGGCTAGGAATTTGTGAAAATAGTCGAAAATTGTCAAATAAACACTAACTAAATCGATTTTGGCCGACATTGCGTTACTGGCGCCCTCTAGCGTTATTTAACTGATTTTTGGCCAGTCATTTTCTTCACGGGTACCCAATGGCCACACCCTGATTATTTGATAGAAAACATCTTTCCGATTACAATGATACCAAATATGTACTTGATATTTTATTGAAATTCTTAGCGTACAAACGGTGTTAGAAGCAAGGAAATCGGTAGAACTATTGACCTAATGATCTAAGTCAGCGCACAAGTCAAAGTCACTCAATGGACTACGCAAAGGAAGTATTCTGATTATGCGAGGAAAAACATTTTTCCGACACAATGATACCAAATTCTTGATATTTTGCTGATAATCGTAGCGTAAAAATGATGTTTAAGGGTACTTCCTTCGAGTAATCCATTGAGTGACTTTGACTTGTACGCTGACTTTGCTCATTAGGTCAATATTTTTTTCGATTTCCTTGCTTCTAACAACATTTTTACGCTAAGAATTTCAATAAAATATCAAGTATTTGGTATCATTGTAATCGGAAAGCTGTTTTCTATCGAATAATCTGGGTGTGGCCATTGGGTACCCGTGAAAAAAAACGACTCGCTAGCCAGAAGCCAATTAAATCACGCTAGAGGGCACCAGTGATGCAATGTCGGCGAAAATCGATTTAGTTAGTGTTTATTTGACAATTTTCGACTATTTTCACCAATTCGAATCGATATGTTTTTGTGTTCAGAATGTCATCCTGATTGAAGATATTACACAAAGAATGTAGGGTGCCATTTAAAATTTCAATGATGACGTCATTTCCGGAAAAACCGGAAGTCATAGTAACCTCAAGACTGGCATCCCAAAGAATGGCATTTTTGTCTATTAACACATTACCAAATTTTATTCGTCCAGCTTTATAGACGACAAAAACAAACGGGAGTACCTATGGCATGGGTCACGCGGTATACTATAGAATGCAACGAAAAAAATTTTCATAACGTTTACAAGAAATTTTTTCATACCTTTTTCTTTTATACTTCACATTATAGGTAATTAATTATACAGCCTGAATAATCAACGTTTTTCTGCTTGGCTAACAATCCCAAAAGGACAATATTGTGTCTTGACCGCCAAAGACACGCATTTCGTTGAGTCGCTACAGAAGAGTGTTTATAACTTTTACAAAATTGCGGAATCACTCGTAAATGCTACTCGATGGTGAAAGAACCCCCAAATGACAATTTTATGGTGAACACCAACCCATAACTTGCTACCATACATCAAACTATAGGCTGTGAATTCAACTAATCAAACATCAATGCAAAGAGTTTTGTTCCCAAGCGAACAAACCCTAACTAACATAATTTTGCTAATCTTTTATACATTCAACTGGATACGTAAAACGTTTCGTGTACTAAATTTAATAGTTTTAAAAAAATCAAATATTTATTAAATAAGCAAATAGCATCAATTTTTTAAGTCATAAAGTCAAAATCATTAAAATCGGAGTGGTTCCGATATAATGCAATAATTGCGTCTAATTTGACTCGAATATACATTACACCAGTGCTTGTTTACACAACAAAAAATGGTACAAATTGTTCTTACAATATTATTTATTCACTTTATTCAAAGCATCCAATCAAACGGATAAAATCTTTGAACCTTACCGAGCGTAATTCCCAAAACCAATTATTTACATAAAACTCTGTCACCGCTGGAAATTTCAGTAATTGGATTATGCAAAGTTCCGGAAAGTCTGAATGTCGCGGTCGACGGTAGAGAAGTAATAAAACGAGTTTTCAAATCCGAACAGCATGGGTATGTATTTTATCTAATAAAATCTCCGCGCAAGCCACCGTAAAAATATTTCACGGCGCCTCCACCAATTCTGTAATTTAATGATCGTACCTCATACACAGTTTATTTATATTTATAACACTCCACAAAAGCCGAAAGCACGTTAAATATTTACAACGTCGTCAGTGCAAATGGCCCGCGAAATAAAAATGAAACATATTTTCACGAACTTGTTTATAAGTTTTATTATATACATATCTTTCATTTTTATTTTAGTCGAAATGAAAGGATGGCAAGAACAAAAATGTTGGAAACATAATTATTACACCCTGAGTATCACGTCCTGAAATAACTCGAGCGTTAAATGATAGATATGTGACGTTGCTAGATTTCACGAGAGAGTTGTGTGTTAACTGAAGTGTTGCAACAAATCAGTGTATAGCGGGCGCGCTCAATAGGTTTGCTATCTCTGCAAGTGAACTCTAGTTGTCGCCGTTGATGTGAATTCAAAGTTATTATCGTTCTCAGTATCATACACCAAACCATACGGAACTGCTGTCGAGAGAATGACATCTATAATTAACAAAATCTTAAATAATTAAATACTCACGGGATATTCAAAACAAAATTCTCCTTTTGCTTGTTGATAATACGGGGTGTCTCACGGAACATGATGTACATGTGGATCTCGGAAACTGTAAGAGCTACGAGGTTTGGTTTAATGCGACAAACGTTGCGTACATGTGGAGAATTTCAGAAGTGTTTACATTTCAAAAAATTTGCATGGTTCACTAGATATTTGGGAAAAAGTAAAAACTGTCAATTACTTTCTTCTTGAATAACGCTATTACGATAAATAGAAAGTCGAAATTTTGTATTCTATCATAAGAGCACGCTCAGACGCTATTTTTTGTGATCAAAAAATGTTTTGGCGCATCAACTTTAGCTGGGCGATATTCAACTTTTTTTATTTCTTATGGCCGCCATATTGATTTTTTCCGATTTAAATAGAATAAAGAGCTTTACAACCATGTACAAGATGAGTATGAAATTATCACAAAATACATTGAAACCCTATTAGGTGGCCCTCCAGATCGCCCGATAACCCGTTGGATATTTTTTCTATGGTGCTACATAAAAGCTAGCGTCCATGAACTGTGAGAGGATTCAGACGGCAGTGGAGGAGGCTATTATGGGCCCCTTCAGAAATTGTTAATAATTCATCTTTAGAACAAATAATTGTCATTTGAGGTTTCATTTGATATTTAGGGATTTAAATACAATATCAAGCTTGCTTTACAACCGCATATATAACACATTTATAATAGTATAGAATTTTTAGGAAATACTACGAGGTATTACGTAAAAAAAACAACCGAATATTTTCACATAATTACTTAATTTTACAAAAATAGCAATATTATTTAGAGTTTTAGACCTTGTAACGGCAATACTTTATTGTGAACTACAAATTAAAAACTCCCTAAATAACTTAAATACTTAACAAAACACGCATTACCACAAAGTATTTGATATACCGGTTAAAATTTGGTTGTTTTTTAGTTCTAAACTTAATTATAGTTAGCTACACTAGGTGTCCCTAAACGCCATCTCCACTACTCTCTGAAGGGTATAATAGTTCCTGAGATACAAAAAAATCCTTGACGTTTAAGTCGGGTGATCTGGCGGTCCACCTAATGGCGTTGTTGTGATATGTCATAAATGTGTTATACATGGTTAAAGCACTCATTAGTTTATGTAAATCTGTAAAAATTCAATATGGGGTCCATAAGAAATACAAATTTGAATATCGCCCAGCCAGAGCTGATGGACAAAAACATTTCTTGATGCCAAAAGTAGCTTCAGACTATGCTCTTAAGTAAAAATACAAAAAAACGACTTTCTATTTTTCGTACTAGCAAAGTTATTCATGAAAAAATAAATGTACTGTTTTCTCTTTTTCCGCAATAAACAGTATTTCTTGCAAAAATTTTGAAAACTAAAACCTCCTTTGAAATGGGGTCACCCTTATGCAAATTTTGCACCATTTAACCGATATCGTAGCTCTTACAGTTTCCGAGATCCCCATGTACATCTTGTTCAGTGACAGTTTTTCTCTGTTTCTCTTTTAGTTGCGCATATACAGGTTGTTCCATAAAATTGTTGTTTTTTTTGTAAGAAACACTATATTTCCTGAAATCTTTGAGTTTCTAAGTTTTAGGGCATTAATAAGTACTAAAGATAGGTCATGTGGAATTCGACGATAATTTGATTTATTTGTTAATTAGGTAGATAATACTCTAAAATCAGTTGAAAGTATGATATTGCTAATTTTGTTTAAAAATACTAGTTTAGGAAAAAGAATTATTTTTGAACTACTATCAATTTGTTTGATGTAATGTAATTCATACTGGCGGAAATGGAAATATTATTTTAATGAAATTGCGCATACAATTTGTATACAGGCTGTTCACAATGTTGGCTGACATCTTATAAACAGTTGTTACTACAAACGTTGATTTTCTTATGAATATTTTTTTAATCCACGTCTTATAGGGACTTGATTTGATAACCATGACAACCGTCCCGGCTGCGGCGTTTTTACGTTAGAACAATCACAGCTGTGATATTTTCCACTTGGATACAGAAATTTTATTGAACGGAATCCTTGCCGGGCGAGACCCTTGGCTCAAAAAACAGACGTCATCCAATATTTCGCTTTTTATGTTTCTTAAGGGACTGTATGACAAATACCATATATATTAACATTACACACTGAACATTTTTATAAACGTATAAACATACAGATTATTGTGTGGGCCCGCAAACGAGTTTTTCGATTTGCCCTGCAAACCGTAATTTGACATTTGTTGAGTTGCAGTTTGCAAAAAATGAGATGTCTTACTTTACATTTGTTGATATGCTTTTCTCATTTTGTAGTTAGTTGTGGCGCTGTATATGTTTTGGCATGTGATGTTTATTATGCATTATAGATAGTGCCGAGAGTGGTTTGATCCTTGTAAATAAAAACCATAATAAATATCAATCACTCCGCGGCTGGGTAGATCCTGGAACATGTTCCAGCCTTAATTGTTCCAGTAAACAACCAAATCTTAAGGACAACTGCACACTCCTCAGTTTTTCTGCACTGTCACACCGAGTCCCAATGATATGGCATCATCTAATAATAATTTTCAATTCCAGTCGCCACCATCACACCCACCATCCGAAGATCCGCAAGTATTCGCTCCCCGACGATCCCAATAAGAGATATGGCGAGGGCAGAACTAGACGTGTGTCAACTCAACCCGAAGACATGCCCTTGCGTGGGGCTGACAGGGACCAATTGGAGAGCCACCGATCTGATGACCCGAGGGCCCTACGTCGTCATAAGACCAGCAGACCAAGCAACGCCGGTCTCGTCCACGTGGCAAGGAAGGATGGCGTCGAGCCAATGCAGAGCGGATACTTTAAGAAGATGTATGACCATAGTCCTCATGCGGTACGTTCCCATTGCACTTAAGCTAATTTGAACAACACACATACGGATTAGATCAGATATTATATTATATCGGTTCTTGGTAAATGAAGCGAAGGATCAATTATCTGATAAGAGGTGCATTACGATACGCTTAAGTGTGATTGTACGGTCTAGTGTAGGGATGGGTATCGATGTTTCTAAAACATCGATATTTTTTGTCAATCATCGATGTTTCCACACCGATGTTTCACTACCGACATTTTTGCAAATCTTCATTGCAAAATAGCAGTGTTTGAACTAACACAAATGAACTTGAACACAATGTCTTTGTTTACACATAACGGGTCTCCAACCTAGTTTAAAGACAAATGACAGATTTATAGACAAGTCTCGACAAAAAAGAATATTGTCGTTGAAAATCAGCCTGAAATTTTAGATGAGTTAGTTTTTTATGTGCTTTTAAAGAAGATGACCAGTGAAACTATGTTGGTTTGGAAGAAAATGTTTGGAAACAAATGCAAATATTGCAATGAAATATTTTGTTCTATTTTACCTGTTCATCGTTATTTAATGTCTCAAGAGAGTTCCTCAAGAAGTGACCAGGCTCGCTATGCTCGCCTTGCATCTCTCGGCCCGGAAATCACTTACTGGGCGTGGTACCCAATATACTATTGCATTAAAAAAACAGAGAAATTAAATTTACCCAGATAAAGTATAACAGATAATTTGACTTATAGTAAGAAAACACATTGCTAAAAAAAATTTAAATTCAATATCCGCAATTGTTTAATTTTGGGAAAACCAACCGGACAAAACCGGACATTTTACCATCTTGGCAAAATAACCCGGGTGGGGGGAGTTATTCAAATAAAATTTTGGCTAATGTTAGTAGATGAATGAACAGTTAATAAGAAAACCACAGCAAAAAAAGTGCAAAAAACTTTTCTACTTAAAAAAAATCAATTCACTGTTACATGACTTCGTATTCAGATTTCACGGAAGAAGGCATGCCAGAATCAACTGTCACTATTTTCTTGTTGTTAGTTTTTGACAAATTGGTAATTGGATGTCTGTGAAATTTTCTGATATCTGAATTCATAAGTTGCAAATGCAAATTTATTGCATTAATAGTTATTTATGTACCAAGGGCATTAAGCGAATATTTATGCCCGAGGGTGGCCGTTTAATGGCAACGCTTAATGTCCGCGCGGGCGTTAAGAATCCTTAAGGTGCCCCTTAAGAATTGTTATAGTGCCGCAAAAACGCAATCCGTAACGTGCCGTACCGCATGTCGTTACGGACTACGAAATTAATATTTATAGTGCCGCAAGGTTCTCAAACAAATTGAGCGCCATCTAGCGGAGAAGTATACACAACGGCACATAACCTCACACGTCAGTGTTATTGTTGATTGCTTAACCAGCGGTAGATATACCTTATAAATTATGGACGAAGGGTTTCTCGTTTCCACACAAGTTAATCTACAACTTACCGGCAACTGCTATTCACTTGCCGGTACACTACAGATCGCGCCATACGCGCTCATATACCGGAAAACGTAAGATATAACACGCAGTAGTTGAAATTCGTTGCGGTCGAGAACGAACTTAACGGTTTACGCAGACTCACTATAACTCTCTAGCAACCTATAACCGCGAAGTAGAGATTATGTATATTGTTGTTTTTACGGTGCATAAAGTAGCAGTTTTGGCCCCCTATCGAAGATGTAAAATGTCACTTTATGATCAAGTACAACACAATAGTTATCTATGTACCAAGGGCATTACACGGACGTTTGTGACCCGAGGGTATAAACATTAAGTAATGCCCGAGGTGCATACAAAATTGTATGTCCTATAGTGGTTTTGTTCCTCCGTTGGAATAATATTAATATAGTACATTATAATACAAGTTTTATAAGACAGAAATTGGCGCACGAGGTGTTTTGGGCACGACGAGCGTAGCGAGGAGTGCCCAAATGGAACGAGTGCGCCAATACGTCTTATAAAACGAGTGTTATATACTATTTTTTCTACTTTGCGACATTAATTTTACATAAATTTCGAAAATTGCGACTGTCATCTTACAATCTAGAATAGTTTTACATTCAACAGTTGGTACTTGGCGTAAAATTCAGAAATACGATTGACGCGAGCCAATAGCCATTGAGATGTCAGCCTTATTTGACACAAGACGTCAAAATCTTCAATCTCGGATAATTAAAAGTTACTAAAAGTTTGTGGTCTAGTGTTTTCATAACGACACCGAAAGCGGTTTCGTTATGAGTTTATAACGAACGCAAAGTAGAAAAAATATTTTGACGCATGACGCTATCAAGTGCCATGCGTATCTACGGAGTTGAATAACAATACAAACAATAACCCCCACGCGGGCGTTAAGAAACAGTTTTTGCTCCGGTATCTAAGACGTAAAATGTCACTTTATGATCATGAAGGACATAAAAAAATTAAATTATTGTTTTAAATCCTTTATAATTTTTTTTAATTATATGTAAGTAACGTAGTTGGTTTGCCAATCTGTAACATTTTGAACATTTTCGAACTCACTCAAAAATCAAGCCCACTGTTTAATAAAGTGCCAAAGCCGACCCGTTTTGTCGAAAGACAATAAAGCAAAAGCAAATTATACCTACTTGATGTAAAATATAGCAAAAAATTATCAAAAATATGACAATGATTTTTTTCATATTTCAAAAGTCACTTGCCTGACCTAAATGTAATCTCTATCCAGAGTGTGTTTCCTTGCGCACGTTTCTTATTGACAGGATTGCAAAACTTTTTTCATCCCAGGCGCTTCGGTCCAAGAATTTTAACACTCCACCCTAATGTATACTATACTTTTGTCAATGATTGGGTTTTATCTCGATATTCCAGCAGATTTAAAAGTTTGAATATATCCGACTCATTTTTCAATATTAATAAAACATCAATAATACTTGTACGTCCTCATAAATGATAAAAGTGCATAAGTATATTTATAAACTTTTAAAGAATCCTTTGACATAAAGGTCCCCAGCAACATTTCCATTCTAGTTAATTAACTAAGTTACTCTTTGTGATGGACGTCGGTTCAGACATGCTCGTAAAATGTCTGCACCAGCGGCTTCACGTTCACTGTTTATTGATGAACACCACGTACATCGCTTACTTGATAATTTGTAACTTCGGTACTTACCATGCTTATTTGCATGAGCCCTGGGCGTTTCTAATTCAATTACCTCCCTTTTAATTCACTAATTCGAGGCACGTCAGCGTTCAATTACCGCGGGGCCGCAGAATTTATAACCGCCTACGTTATCAAATTTGCCGTTGGGACTGATATCTCATTTGCTATTAGAGTCTTATGTATTGATAATTACCCGAATTCTGTACACGTATTGTAATTTCGGAAAATTGTTCCGGCTTAATTTTCAATTCATGATAAAAGTTGGAAACGTCTTTTTAATATACCTATTTATGATTTTTTTTTAAATAACAACTCGCGGCCAGAGGCGCCGTTACATATGGGTAACTGGAACCTACTATAGTATATTGTGTAGCAAGCCAAGAAAGTGGTTCCTAATAGAGGCTGGGCACATTTTGAGGCTCCGAAATCTGTCTTTTTGTGCGCCGCACACATCATTTTTATTATAATGATGACTATACCGATTATAATCGTCACCAATGTCAGTTTCATTAGATTGTTTACCTTCAGTTTTCGTCGTGAAAGAGTCACAATATAAATTGTGCCAAGTTTACGATTTTGCGCTGTAATCCAAAATGCCCATGTTTGAGCTTTCATTTAATCATACTTATTAGGTTTAATTACATACTCTTTTTGCACTGCTCAGCTGTTTACCTCAAATATAGTGGGTGTTAAAAGTAAGTGTAAAATATAGATAAAGTATACTGAACTTTTGATATCGAAGTCATGTCAAGACACATGACACCGTTTAGGTACGCATAGAGGCTTAATATATTATAGAATATATAAATAATGTTTATGTAACCGTTTATTTGTTTAGCGTCTCTAAAAAGAATTCAAGATAACCGAAATTGGCCAAAATGTTTATCAAAATTACAAAACGGTTCTTATTAACTTCTTTCAAAGAGGATACATAATAAAAAACCCACACAAATGTTATTTGGCTTTAAAAGTGTCGTCCTATGATACATGGCACTATTTTTCCTATGCTGTTTGTAAAATTGGTTCCGACTCTCTCCAACGTTCAAACAATACATTTCCGGACATGAGTTCATTCAAAAATTTGTTATTTATTTTGTTTAATTAACTAATTGACTTAGTATTGTCGCCTTTTAGTGTTTACGTATAGTAGTTATGATAGCAATATTGAATTTCGTTGTCGATGATCGTTATCACAGAATTTTCAAATTTGTCAATTTTTCTTTATATTTAGTCATTGTTTTCCGTTTATGTGGTTTTATTTTAAAATAATATTTTTACCTTTTATTGTTTACCTATTTGTTATTAACACTTTTATCGGATGCTCGATTGATACGATTATAGAATTAAATTATCAATTGTGTTCATTTTGTGCCTCTAGGGTTTTGAAAGGTGCCAGTTGATCATTATACATTAAGCCTTGGTCGATGAACACGAGCTGGAAATTCTTATACAAAATTAACAATGTTTACTCCAGAATATTAGAAAGTAATACAAATTCTTCATTATTGGGTGGCAATCAGACCAAATCTAAAATTCTAGGATAAAAGTTCAATGATTCTGAAAGAAATATATAAACACAAATAATATTCTTAATAAAAAAATTTATTTACACATTAATAAACGATAGAAAGGCAGCAAATTTTCTTGCAATTCACTTAATATCAATATACTATAGATAAGTTGCCGAGCATACAGGGGTCACCACCAAATTTTTGTTATTTTCATGTTTGTTGTGTCTCAATTTTTAGAATCCTAACTAATAAATGCGAATATGTCGCTATTAATGCCATCTACAACAAATAAAACAACGAAAACGCTACAAAATACACACTGCGTCACCTTTTATTACAAAAAAAAATCTTGACCCCCCCCCCTGGAACATTTTGTAACGGCGCCGGCGCCCATGCTCACTGCGTAGCCATTTTGTACTTAACTAATGATTAATGCATTAATTAATATTGTGGGTTGAGGAAGAAACAGAGATCATAGAAATGATGAATACCTTTTTTTGTTTAGTCAGTTACAGTCAAAACTAAGTTTTTATAGAAGGGTAGAATTTGGTTCAAGGAGACGCACGGTGGTCCCAATTCCACATTTAACACGAATAAATTCATAATTTGGAAAATCCTTGACCTATTGTTCCCATACTTGGATACAGTGTGCGTTTGTAGAAGTGAATTACTTGTGGCTATAGTTTATTATGATATCTCAACCGGTTCCGGAGATGAAGCCCAAAGTATGGTCCCGGAAGTCCAAAAAGTTTCAATTACCGCCAAAGTATAAAATGATGTAACAAAATCGATATCAAACGAAAGGTATTTGCGAAGGCTTTCGTCCGGTCATATTTTATAATTGCCAGCTGCCAAAATATATATTTATATACAGTGTGGGCCAAAAAAAAACGGTACAAATTTTTAATCGCTCGTATTTCCAATAATATTTAGTCAATTCAAATATTTCTTTTAAAAACGAATTGCTTGTAGTGTGAAGATTGAAACCATACCATATTCGCAATAACAGAACGTTTCAATTTAAAGTTATGTTGCTTTATATTTGGCTACGCAACATTTCTGATAACATCGGGCCAATTTAATGTGAAATGAAAGGTGTAATAAAGTTAGTAGGTAATGACATTTGTTTTCTTTTGGTCAAAAGGGACAGTAGAGATTTTATAGCATCGTATACAGGGTGATTTTTTTTGTATACACGGTGAAATTTTGTAATTTTTGCTGTTTTTACTCAAAAAAGAAGTGGAATTGCGAATATGGTATGTTTTCAATCCTCACAACATAAGCAATTGGCTTTTCAAACAAATGCTTGCTTGGATTAACTTAAAATCTTTCGAAATATGAGTAATTGAATATTTGTAACGCTTTTTTTGACCCACAGTGTATAATTTCGTTTTTATATTTGTTTAAGATGTATAATGCAGAAATAAACAGAGTTATACACAATATCATCTGGTCCTTTGATTTAATTTAACATCTGGTGCTTTGAGCAAATTAATCTCAGTCTGTAGGGCGACCCTGTACCGAAGGAACTTAAAAGTCAACTAATTTGCATGTATACCATTCCAAACTATTTTATTTTCATGCTACTGTATGCTTCACAGTAACACGTTTGTATTGACGAGAATCAAGTAAAAGAAAAGTTACGCGTATAATCAATATCAAGAACGTAACTTATTTGGTCTTAATAAATTATAGATTTTCGTCCAACTGGATGAGCTGGACGAGACACAGGATGAGAGGGAATGGAAGGAGATGGCGCGTTGGATCAAATACGAGGAAGACGTGGAAGAGGGAGTGGACAGATGGGGAAAACCCCACGTAGCGTCATTGAGTTTTCACTCCCTACTCAACTTGAGGAAATGCCTAGAAGATGGCCTCTGCATCCTTGACATGGAGGAGCGTGATCTGCCGGGAATCGCGTACAGGATATCGGAGGAACTCTACAAGGAGGACTTAATCACAGAGGGTGACAAAGCCAAGATCATGAGAGTGCTGCTCTTAAAGCATAGGCATGTTAACGAGCATCATGATCGCGGCTTTCGATTCCCCAAGAAACATAGTTACTCATCTCTGCAGGTAAGATTTACCGTTTTTTTTTTCTTCTAATATGTTACCTGTATTTAATGGTGGTGAAAACTGTTTAAGATTATCAGGATAGGTATAAAGAGAATGTATAAATAACTATGGCTTACTTTGTAAACATTTTTTGGAAATAGATCATCAATATTTACAGAGCGTCATCGACAAAAATTTGAATTTATGGACCGTTTACTTTTATGGGTAATGTAAACTTGTTTGCACAGTTTTATACGCCTAGTTTATGTTGGGTACACAAACCATAATTCAAGCGTTATCACCTTATACTAGTCATGGTAATGTCTAGGTCGGGTGAGACCTTATAAAACAGAAGTTGAAAAAGTTCAGAGCAACTTATCGTATCGTTTGCAACCATAAAGTTTACCATATCCGCTTATTAAAAAAGTTCGTTCAATAAGCATATGATAGACAACCAGTATCAACACCGCCGACATTGTCCCACATTTTCTTAATTATTCTTCTTTACTTGGCCATATTTTGCTAAAGTCAATGTTATCTGAAATTATTTTGCTAGGTAGGCAATACAATACCGTACCTAGCATTGGCAACAGTACCTCCTTCACACAAGCCAGCATTTTTCGAACTTCTTTGTGTGCAAAAATGAAATCAGTTCCTTATACTTCAAATACGTACAACAGGCGCAAGATTACTACAATAGAGAGGTTGTCTGGTAACTATGAATACAATTAACACATTCAGACGGGAATATTGGAGAATTGCAAGAAAGATGATGACGGAAGAGTTATACATATTAAACTTATAGCTAGAAAGCGGATTCTAAGCATTTTGCTTTTTATATTTTGTTGTAAACAGCTTAAAATCTTTACTGATCTCCGCTGTTTAGTTATGACATTTGATCACATGCCCGCCGCTCGCCAATGTCTGGTAGCCAAAGTTTTTCTGAAACAGTTATTTATGTACCAAGGGCATTAAACGGATGTTTATGCCCGAGGGTGACCGTTTAAAAAGCTGAGGGCCGATAAGCCCGAGAGCTTTTTAAGTTGCCCGAGGGTATAAACATCAAGTAATGCCCGTGCTACATATAGAATTTCATGACCTGATTTTATGTCCCTTTTATGAGTTTTTCATTTACTTATTTAAGCACATTAATGCACTATGAATTTTAATCTCATGAAGTTGTTGTTTTTGCCCCGGTATCTAAGATGTAAAATGTAACTTTATGATCATGTAGGACATAAAATATATTAACAGAAGCAAAGAGCTTTTACTTTTCGCGTAGCTGAAGTAAGTCTCTGCAAATGACCGAAATGCATGAACTAAAGAGGAGAACAGATGTATATAATATGTATATGGCCAGTGTTGGCACATGTATAGTCAGGCTCACCCGGACAACCATGTTCGACTTTTTTATGACGAGCAGAGATGGATCGACAACCATTCCATGTCTTCATTTTATATCAATGTTGTATAGCAGCGCCATCTACTAAATCAATTGAATGAAGTACATATAGATATGATTAAAAATGTTTTCAATTCCCTCGGGTCGCATTAGTAACAGTGACTGAAAAATAACAAATTGGAATATGTACGCTAACGGACAAGCTTATACTGCAATTGATTTATGTGTTCCAAGCTTCCTAGACACGCTCCTTGTATTTTAATACTCAACTATTCTGTTATATTTAATTTCACTAACCTTTATTTCGAGAAAATGTGCTAAACATATTTGAAAAAAATATAGACCTACTAATTTTTTTTTCCTCACAGATGATTTTTTCTTGTACATTAAAGTAAAATATCTTGTACAAAATGAAGTTACTTGCTTGTATGTTGTAATGTAACAAGTTTGCTTTAATATAACGTGAACTATTACTTGCTTAATAACATTTTGGTTATTTTACATCTTTAGCTCTCACTTATTACAAAGGCACCGGCACCCTTTAATAAATTAATTCCTTTAATAGCGTGTCTTAGGATCTCAACGTCTGAGTTAATAGATTTCTGAGTCGGTTTTTTAGTCGGAAAGTTCTTCAAAGAAATCTGCTGACTTTTCTAACGTTGTAACACCATTACACAGGACTAAATTCGCATTTTTAACTTCTTTTGCTCAGGTGTTTCCTTTCCAACACCTGATACCCTTGCTGTGGTGACTTTTTCTTTTATAATTATAGTGTACTGTGTATAATAATCAAATTACTGGGTAGGTACACTAAAAATCAAATTGAATCTATAAGTACCTGGCAGTTTGTGCAATATTATGTACCGACTTTAACACATATGTTATTATACTTATTTGATACGTTCTTTTTGAATGTTTACTGCAATTTTAATTGCATTTTCCTGTTAGCTTTTTCATGTTAGCTTTTTCATGTTATGATAAAGAACCATGTTGTTTTATGAATGTTGAGAAATACAGTGAACTTATATAAAAGTAATAAGAGGAACGCGTTCCACCTAATCCAAGCTCCAGCTAATCCCGCTTCCACCCTTGCCCTTGCCCATTGTTCTTGATCTTGATCTTGATGTTGACTGGTTGCTTTTGCAGTCTTTGTGGTTGGAGGACGGCGTAAGCTACGAAGCGGTCATGATGGCCAGGTGTTCCGTCTGTTCAGCACAGGGATACCTGTGTACTCCGCACGCGCTGCCACGTTCTTCCATCTCACACGTAACGTTCACTTTGCTTGCTCCCTTTTGCTTTTCCAACCTCTACTATTTACCAAACCACCACACAGACACATTCCTAACCTAACCTTCGACTTCGACGATCACCAATCACGCCATCCTCAATCGTATTCTATTTGATTGTCAGTTTGCATTTTCCATCCATCAAAAGTCGTAGGACTCTGTGCAGAACGTATATGATAGGAATGTAAAAATGTATTGCATCTGGCACCGTTTTTTCGCAAGCTGATGCGAGGTCAGGTGTTAGTCCATCTCTAAAAAACAGTCCATCTCTAAAAAACTACTCTTGAAATGAAAATGATGCAGTATCCAGCCAAAACCTTGCTGGTGTTTATTGGTAGTATTCTTACTTCGAAACCTTAATTTTTGATATACGTTGTATTCGGAAGATTAATTACAGTCGATGAAAGTGACACCAATCGATAGCTTATGGATTCAGTAGCTGCATATTAAATAGTTTAGTGTTATTATTAATAGAGAACTATGAAATACTTAAAAACTTAAAAAATACTAAATTTTAGCGAACAAAATTTGAGGATCTAAATTATTCTGGAACCTATACGTTAAAATTAACGGTCAAGTTAGTATAATCAATTATCATTGATTTAACTAATATTTTGTAATTCCACGTCATCCGATCGTTTGACACTAGAACGGACATTTCTAATGTCAACCGACAATCATCAAACAATCGTTTGACATTGCGTGCATTTCTGTCATCTGCCTGGTTGACGAGAAATTGCAAAAAATAGTATATTATTTGACGAGCACATAATTAAGGATTAGGTACCCAAGGGTGCCGAAACGGGTGCGGAACGCACCCGCAAACTGTACGTACGTCGTACCAATCTTTTAATTTTGAATAAATTTGATATTTTTTGCACTCAAAGGGTATTAATTGAATGGAGCTACAGCATACGAACAGGACAACGATAACTAAAAAGGGAATACATACCGAAAATTGGTCAGAATTGAATTTACAATTTTGTTTTTGGATTTATGAATCCTTGCTTCATACAATGCATAGTAAAATCACCTATCAATACAATACATGCAGTAAAATATCCAAGAAATGATTTTAATTAGACGATCGGTACGAAGCAGCAAAAACGAGGATTTTTGTACGTTTGAACGGAGAGGTATGTATTCTCTTTTTAGTTATCGTTGTCCTGTTCGTATGCTGTAGCTACATTCAACCGTTTGACTGCAAAAACTCTCAAATTTAAAATCAAAATTAAAAGATCGGTACGATTTACGAAGTACGTTTACTAAATTTGCTGAACTTTCTAGGGTGCGTTCCGCACCCGTTTCGGCAGCCTTAATGCTCGCGATTCATATCCGTTATGTGTGAGCCAAATACGACGTTTTATCTAGGACTCAAATTCCATTTTATGTCAAATATTTTAAATGTATTTGTCAATAGTGGGTGGCGAACTGTCAAATAACTGTCATACATGTAGCTTTTGACAGACTTTGACAGTAGATTCGTATAATGATGACAGTTCGTTCAAATAATGAAGTCATTATTTAAGCGAATTGTCTTTATTATACAAATTTTACATAAAATGAGTCGTAGATAAAACGTCGTATTTGACTCGCACACAACGGATATAAATCGCTCGCCTACTGCTCGCGTATAAACTTCATCCTCGCAATATATCCTTAGTTTCCTTCATTTTTAACCGTTCAATTTCTCGTATACGTTCCCGAATATTTTTTATGGTAAATTTGTTCTGCTACTGTGTGGTATTTCTATTTTGCGATTAAGTGAGTAAGATTTGAGGAATAGAGAATTAATGTCTGACAGGCACAATTTGTTATGGTTTTGAGTTAATTAAAAAACATCATAATAACCAGTATCAGTGTCATCGACTGCATTTGAATTTCCGAATCAAAACCTAAAATGACTGGACAAAATAACGTTATCGCAATAGAACATAACATTTTAAAAAACGACATTCCTACCAAATGCGTTTATTTTTTGAATCGCCGCATTCATAAATTGTCCATATTTCCATTATGTCTCTCTACTAAAAAAAAGGAAAACATGTAGATTTTGCCATCACTACATCCAACTTACACATATAAGCCACCGCATCTATCCAAGGATTGTTTTGAGTTTATCCCTGTTGTGTTTTTAAAACATCGTGTTGATTTATCTTTAGTAGCGTTTTGATTTGCTAGAATAAACTAGAAATTTGCCTTATTTAACATCTTTTTCTTTCTCTAGAGTCTCCACGACAACGAGAGAAAGCGCTCTAGTCTTGCGTCAGACTTTATTAATGCAGTGAAAAACGGCGGTCACTTTGATTCTGAAGGAAAATTGGTGTCCAGTGATGGCCATACCATTGTGGATATGAAAGAAGAAACGTATGGGGCAAGCACTGAAGATTTAAAGAAGGCCCAAAATGATGCCATCTACAAGAAAATTCCCGAAGGCGCACAAGGCTCCAGCATTTTAGTTGGCAAGGTGGACTTCTTAGAACAACCAGCAATGGCCTTTATCAGATTGGCGGAAGGCGTCAGCATTCCTTACCTATTTGAAGTTAACATCCCAGTCAGATTTATTTTCTTGTTATTGGGACCACCCACAATGACTTTAGATTACCACGAAGTTGGTCGTTCAATATCTACGCTGATGGCAAACCAACAGTTTCACAATTTAGCCTATACAGCGGATAATAGGAAAGTACTATTGTCGGCTATTAACGAATTCTTGGACGACAGTATTGTTCTACCACCTGGTGATTGGGAGCACAAAGCCCTCCTTCCTATTGAAGAACTGAAAGCAAAGAGTGAAGCTATTAGGAAGAGAAAGGAGAATGCTTTGAAGAAAGCTAAAGAAGCTGAAGCCGCCAGTAAACCATTACTTACTCCTAGTGGTGGTGGTGATGATAAAAAGCCACCATTTGGCAATCCATTGGAAAGAACTAAAAGACCATTTGGTGGATTAATTAATGACATTAGAAGGCGGTATCCACATTATAAGAGTGACTTTTTGGATGCTTTGAATACACCCTGCATTGCAGCTGCTATTTTCATGTATTTTGCTGCCTTGTCAACAGCCATCACTTTTGGCGGTCTAGTAGGTGATAAAACAGAGAATCATATGGGAATATCTGAAACACTTATGTCTTCAGCCATTGGAGGTATTATATTTTCATTATTAGCCGGACAACCTCTAATAATAACAGGAACAACAGGTCCACTCTTACTGTTTGATGAAAGTTTACTTCAATTCTGCAAAGCAAACGATATAGAGTACTTAACAGTAAGAGTTTACATTGGACTTTGGATGGCAATCATTGCATTATTTGTTGCATCATTAGAAGGAAGTGTCTTTGTGAAGATGTTTACAAGATTCACACAAGAAATATTCTCAGCTTTAATCTCGTTGATTTATATCATTGAAAGTATCCAAAAATTGATATCAGTATTTGGACAACATCCACTTTTACCAGACTACTGTGGATTTGATAGATATAACGGAAATTGCTCAAGTATGGAAACCACCGTTTCTCCTGCACTGAACAGTTCATTGATTGGTCTCGGAACACAAATTTGCGATGATATCATTATAACACCGCCTTTGACACCACCGTTCCCAACTGGTACAAACGGAATTTTGCTGAACCAACCAAACACTGCTTTTTTGTGTGTGATATTGGCGTTGGGAACATTTGTCATTGCCTATTATCTTCGACTGTTCAGGAACAGCCAATTTCTGGGAAGAAGTGTAAGTATGAAATGTGTATGTTAAATCATGGTTACTACATATATTATTTTATTTTAGGCAAGGAGAGCGCTTGGTGACTTTGGTGTACCAATTGCGATTATTATGATGGTGCTCGTCGACTATTTCATGCCAATGGTATACACAGAAAAACTTGTAGTGCCAGAAGGTTTGTCCCCAACCAAGCCGGAAATCAGAGGATGGTTAATCAATCCTGCTGGATCGTTAAAACCATTCCCATTATGGTTGGTGGTTGCAGCGTGTATACCAGCCATGCTTGTATATATTTTAATCTTTATGGAAACACATATTTCTGAGTAAGTTATCAATTTGTATATTAGAACATACATCAAGACCTGTAAAACTATATACAGTTGACTTGGGAAAAGGGAGTAATTACGTCATGAATTTTTAGTTGTCTGAAGCTAATTTCTACTCAAGAGCCGCAAGCCTCAAGTTATGCCTGTGCTTCTATTGGCTTGGACGATTCTCACTAGGGTTGCCAGATTTTTCTTTTCCTATAGTGCTACCTTTTTTTATGTTTTTTAATTATACAAATATGTATAATCAGGTTGCAGTAAAGATAATCTCATTGAGCATTCATTTTTCATATCATTAGAGTATTATCACCAAAATCAAACCAGTTGGATAGTTAATTAAGATCCTTTGTAATATAAGGTTCTTAATAAACTATCGATCTTGATAAAGTAAAGTAGTACGTAAAAGTGTATTATATAACATTTTTGACATTAAGGCCTTACCTTAGGATTTAAATTTTTGTGTCACAAGTATGGTTGTAAGATTGTAAGCTGACCTTGCTATTTTTTGTTGTTGTCCAGTGCCTAGCAAAGGGCTCTAAAAGTTGAAGTGAGTTTATGAGAGCAAAAATTCTGTACTTTGTTTACCAAATTTGGCCAATTTTAATTTTTCTATAATTTTCGATAATGTAAACAAAGTTTCAGATCAAACTTATTTGGATTTATAAAAAATCCAAACTGTGTGCTTCCAGAACTTTTTTATAAAAAAAGTTGGTCTACTACAACCATTCTGTATATGCTTTAAGTATTTCCGCCTCATAAATCACCCTGCATGGAATCTATAGTGCCAAACTGTAATGTTATACAGGGTCCTGCAACTAAGCTCCCGTCTTCTGTAGCTCACTTACTCATTAAGCTAAGAGTTTGACATTTTGCAGGCTTACCCTGTCCTTCAAGGTACAATTCAAGAAATAATTTTTTATTATACAGCGTGTTCCAAAAATGTGCAACGCCATGGTAATATATTTTTTTAAATTGCATGCTATACATTTTTCTACACATTTGGAAGCCTTTTATGGTTGCCTACATATCACTAAAATTTTATTGAAATCGGTAGAGTGACCGCAGCGGAAAAAAATAAAAACAAAAAAAAAATTATTTTGCGTCGTAGGCTTAAAAAATCAATAAAAACCACAAAATGCACCTCGGTAATAAAATTTTGCGACGTGCTTATTAAGTAAGATGTAATAGTCTCGTTAACCAAGTGACATTGATCCAAATTATACAGGATGACCAAAATCGAGTGTCAAACTTGTCAAACTTCAAAGCGCGCTATTGTTCTTATTTTAAATTGGAACCCATAATTTTTTTTAGGTGAAACGATGCGGAATTAAAGAATAAATATTGTTTCTGAATACAACCCTATCACAATTCTCAATATTTTAAAAGTTATTCGCCAAAAACTCATTTTTCAACGTTTCCAACAGCAATTTTAGGTAATAAATATCGTACGTGTCGATTTTGGTCACCCTGTATAATTTGGATCAATGTCACTTGGTTAACGAGACTATTACATCTAACTTAATAAGCACGTCGCAAAATTTTATTAACGAGGTGCATTTTGTGGTCTTTATTGATTTTTAAAACCCACGATGCAAAATCAATTTTCTTTGGTTTTTATTTTTTTCCGCTGCGGTCACTCAACCGATTTCAATAAAATTTTGGTGATATGTTGGCAACCACAAAAGGCTTCCAAATGTGTAGAAAAATGTATAGCATGCAATTTAAAAAAATATATTACCATGGCGTTGCAAATTTTTGGAACAGCCTGTATAATAAAAAATAATTTCTTGAATTGTACCTTGAAGTACAGGGTAAGCCTGCAAAATGTCAACCTCTTAGCTTAATGAGTAAGTGAGCTACAGAAGACGGGAGCTGAGTTGCAGGACCCTGTATATTTGTTGTAACTTTTTTATTTTTGATCTATTTTCATTATTTCTTTGGAACATAA
Organism: Melinopterus prodromus; assembly: GCA_964023965.1. NCBI lineage: Eukaryota > Metazoa > Arthropoda > Insecta > Coleoptera > Scarabaeidae > Melinopterus > Melinopterus prodromus. The sequence goes on from OZ030390.1 coordinate 27,920,084, forward strand.
AGAAAATTCATCAAGATGATCATTTATAATAGTTAATTTTGAAAACAAACTTTACACCTGATCATACTGGGTAAGCCAAAATGTATTTTATTTTATTTTAATTTCGAGAGTTGCTGTGGAATAACTATGGAACTTGCGCAAATTCTGAAGCATTCTGCTACAATGTAATAACAATTCTCAACATCTTGTTATTTGGTTATACCAATATCTGAAATAGTGTGAAACATATCTATTTCAATTAAACCTTTGCTATTATTAACCTATGCAATCATTTTATAATCATCTTATATATGATTTTATATTGCAGAAAATGCTTCAAAGTGCTAGACTTGTGTTTTGAATAGCAGCAACGATTTAATTAAAACTTAAGGACCAGAAGGTAACAAATAACCCTATGAATCATCGACAGATATGTCAACTACTTATTAAAATAATGAGACACCGAATGGATACGATTTAAAGTTAATATAAATTTTATAAGTTTATAAAAGTTTTTAGTGAACATCAACTTTTAGCGAAATTGGTTTAACCATTCTTTTAATTCTGCTGGTCAGTAACCTTACACCAAACACCAGCATAACAGATGTCTACAATTTAGTATTAATTAATAATGTTAATAAACTAAATTAATAAACGTAATAATAAGTAATTATTACATTTGAACTATCCCATAAACCGTGTTTATAAATTGCATAGATGTGCTACTTTACTCAGGAGATAATCTCTATTTTTCTATATTATCATCACCATTGTTTTAAATCTTCGTATCCTTTCGAAGACAAATTTATTTTGTAGTAAAGACTTTAGTAGAAGATTTAGCAACATTCATTTTTGATGTAGTTACTTTCAAAAACTAACATTAATTAATTCGTCAGGTTTATTCTGTGACTTATTTAGGTAAATCATTCTAAATATAATGTTTTACAATTGGTCTTATACTTCCTGAGGAAGCCAATGTTATATGGCAAATATTAAATTATGTATATTAGATTAGACTTTTTGATTTTCGTTTTTATTAATACCCGAATATAACTAATGACTACTTTTTGAATCTCTTACAGATTAATTGTCGACAAGAAAGAACGTAAGCTGAAGAAAGGGAGCGGTTTCCATCTTGACGTCGTTATTCTTTCCCTCATCAACGTTGGATGTGGTTTCTTTGGTGCTCCGTGGATCTGTGCTGCTACCGTCCGTTCCATTGCTCACACCTCTGCTTTGACAATAATGTCCAGAACCCACGCTCCTGGTGAGAAACCACACATTATCGAAGTCAAAGAGCAAAGAGTGTCTGGGTTGATGGTCTCGGTTCTCATGGGTTTGTCAGTTCTGATGTCTCCACTGCTACGTCTGATTCCAATGTCGGTCCTGTTCGGAGTATTCCTGTACATGGGTGTGTCTTCCATGAATGGCGTGCAGTTCTTCGAGAGGATCAGACTGCTGTTCATGCCTGTCAAGCACCATCCATCTTCTAATCAATATGTCAAGAGGGTAAGTTTTTTGTTTTATCTTTGATTTTAATATTGTACATCAGTAATGTGAAACCTGCGGCCCTCAACACCCTACGGTGCGGCCCGCGAGCTCTCCGTAAGATAGTATTACAATATAGTCAAATTTAAAAAATGTATAACTTATTTGTGCCAATTCTTTAATTATTAAGTTTGCAAGATGCAATTTGGGGTATGAACACTAGTTACATATTTAAGAGTTTTCATTATACTTTCAGTTTTGAGTATATACAGAGTTTTATATACTCTGTTATGTTTTTTGCCTGAACTTTGAAGCACTAAATCTGGTTTTCCAGCAATAATAATAACTGGCTAATACCTGGCTTGACACAGTAATATTATCTGTTTGTCGAATCACGGTATTATTTTTATTTTGGAAAGGCATACCTACAACAAGAACAGTAGATAATAACAATACAACAAGAACAGTAGATAATTATAAAATTGCAGGACTTCAAAGGTTGGGTTGCTCAGGGACCGTAATTTTTAATTTTTTTTGCGTTGTTCCCTCAGTTTCAAACATATACAGGGGAAAAAATTATACATTTTTGACAAAATACATTAAAAATTGAAATTTTTTAAAAATATCTTCGTAAATATCATATGAATGGGGGTTTGAGTAAAAAACGTACCTTAGTAACTGTTTTTAAACATAAAATCTTTTGCTAGAAATGTTCAAGTTTTTTCAAAATTTATATTACTTCGTAATGTTCATGAAACTTTATAAATAGAGCTTTTAGGTAATTCTGAATTTCAAATGAAAAATGTTTGATAAAAAGGTCCTTAATACAATTTTTTTATTATTATTATTATATATTGATGTGACTCATCAAACATATCAAAAATTAACAGCCTATTAAAGATGATATAACACAGTATTAGCAACATCGCATATGGTAGAGTTGGGTCGTTTGGCATCTGTGCCTTCGATATACTTTGACCTAGAAGATCTTTTGCATTCAGCAACATGGTATAAGAACCATAATAAAGATGCGATTTTAGATTTTCATATATAATTTAAGCAAATGTTACTAAAATGCTGTGGGTTTCTGGTATTTGATCAAAGACTGCATTTTTCAAAATATCATGATCGCATTATAAAAAACGATACCAAGTTTCCAGAAAAAAGGAAATCTAGAAATAACGTATTATTTGTATTTATAAAAAATTCAAGCTGTATAACTAGTTACCAACACGCGGGTCGCATACAAAAAACAAAAAATAAAATATGAGTTTTTTTTTGTATGCAGCCCGCCGAAGTTCAGATTAGAATGTTGTGGCCCGTGTCTATAAATGAGTTTGCCACCACTGTTGTACATGGTTTGGAACTATTTTATAAGCAGGTTAATTAGTAGTTCTAAAACGAGCCATGATAATAATATGTCTTGTTTTCAACTTGATTATACTGCATGTTTCTAAGGACAAGTGACACCAAATGTAGCTTTTTCGTCATTAGATCAATGAGTTTGACACTTGTAAGAAATACCATAATCAGATATTAGTATTCGATATGTTAATTTGCTGAAGATTCGATAAAATTTAGCTAGCTTATTAGCTGACAGTTGTTATAATATCTGTAGTATTATAAAAATTAAAAAGAAATTAGTGGAATGATAATAATCGCTCCTAAGCACATGATGAGTTTCTAATTACAGTCAGTCATATACTAAACACATTACTTTAACAACATCGATAAGTTTTTGTAATACTAATTTTTTTAAAATTAACTGTTTCTACTGCCATGTTCAGCATACAGGTCAGATCTGCAAATTTGTTCAGTTTTTTTTGTGATAATATATGAAGGGCCGACTTTTTTTGATCTGTTAAGACTAAAATAAACGAAAATATGACAAATTATAGTTCTTCACGTCGCGAATTAAAATCACAGCACATTCCTAACCGCACGATTTAACTTTTGAGAAACATAGCCACCCCTTTTACGCGGCTAAACCAAATCAATTGTCAATTATTAATGAATGTGCTGTAAATATAATGTGGACTGCCTAACTTCATTTGGCCATTAGACCTGCCTGGCAGTATCTTTTAAAAAAAGGATACCGGAGTACCAGACCTATCATTACAAAATATCATGTTTTTTGTCTTAATTATGGAAGAATATACCCATTTTTGTACGAAATAATTTAGGAGGCTGATTTTTTGGTGGTCATTTAATTATCTGTGATATGTAAGAAGATATGTGACTTATTATTATTATTTTATTTTTTTTTATTTTATTTCTGGTATTGGTGTTATATTGGATTTAGACGTTTTCAAGGTCGTTTTCAAATCATGATAAGAGTTTGCCGCAGATTTTAGGCAAACAAACTTTACTAACTTACCGAGATTTTGAAAATATACTGCTTCCGGGTTACGTGTGTCAAGATTTGTAAATGCTCAATATTCAATTAGGTTTGAAGAAGCGAGCAACATGGTTCGCGAAACGTCAGCATTTACAAATCTTGACACACGGCATAACCCAGAAGCAGTTTATTTTCTAAATGATTGTGGCCGTGAAAGCCTACGTACTTATTTACCTATATTTTGTTTTTGTTTTGGCATTGGCGTTTGTTATTTGAGTATCCTTAATAACATCGTTATTAATCAGCCGATTGAACGTTTTTTAGATGAAATTAGTGTTGGTATGTAGATTGTAGAATCCCACTGATGGCCCTAGTTCCCCCATTGTTTTAAGTGATTTTCTTTTCATTATTTAGCACAGGTTTTTTAATTTAATTTTTATGTTATGCGGTTTGTTAATTTTATTTCAACATAAGAAGCATGTAATTTATTATTTTGTACAACGACACACAACGTAAACAGTTAATGTTTATTTATTACACTATGTATGTGTGGCACAATGCAAATACCTGTGATTCATATAGATTCACGCAACACATTGAATCCAAGAATGAAATATTTTAGATTCTTAGCATCTATCTTCTATGCAAACAAAAAGCACAATAGTTTTTATCCACGAAAATAATATACTCCTAAAAAACGCAAGGATGCCCAAATTATTTGTAATTGTTACTAGTAACCGTGAAAGTTGCACTATGAAAAATTTGCGTTGACAGCGGAATTTTTCCAAAGTCAAACACATTTATTTACACAACTGGGTACAAACGTCAAAGGTTACCTACATACCTAGTCATATACTAATGAAAATAACAAATTCCTCCCTACGTATCATTTATATTACAGGCATTGTTTATTCTTTAACAAGCATTGTATGTACAGTTGCTGTCAATTATTTTGTTCAAGACGAGTGATAATCATTCTCACGCCGTGAAATGATATTCCGGAAAGTTGTGTTACGTAATATCCTCAGCCCAGAATCGATCGTTTACAAGACCAGGCTCAGCCCTGGAGATATATCTTATTATCTTACGTTGTGTAATACCAACTATGAACTGGATTTTCATTTGGAAAATGCCTTACAATATCAATTAATAAAACCCTTTTTATAACTGAACACTGGTTTTCTCCCTTTCTTTCTTACGTACTTTTTATTAATGACATTATGTTGTCTCTTTATACAAGTGTATACTTTAATACTGCTGATAAATTACTATTATTATTATTATTTATTCTGAATTGGATACAATATCCACTCGATGCTGCACTTGTTCAAATTTCGGGTTTTCTCTGTAGTACGTTTTATGATTCTATTACGATTATGTTAATTGTAAATTAACGCTGAAACACAAATTAGTGGGTACTTAATATTTTCAACAACATTATAGCTTATTGTGGCTTATAGAGAGAGAAAGAAAAATATGTTTTTGTGGGGAAAAGAACGAATTCTATTGTCAATATTTCTATTTTTACGTCGCAGTTTCGGAAGCTACACGATTTCTAGAAATACATTGTAGTATCACTACTACCAATCGTATATCAAGCAATCCGTTGGATGCCTAAGTTAAAGTTAAATATATATAATGTGAAAAAATATCAGCATAATAAAGTTAGTTAAGTTTACATATTTTGTCTATGTTGTGCAATTTAAACTCAGGTAGCTATTTTAAATTTTATTTAATTTTAGTAGGAATGTGTTGATTTCCTAGTTCATAAAAACACAACCATAGCAGCCGAGAATAAAAAAAGTGACAGCGCAACACACATCTGTCAATATAGTACATTATAGTTTTATAAGACAAAAATTGGCGCACGAGTTGTTTGGAACGAGTGCGACAATGAGTCTTATGAAACGATTGTTATATACTTTTTTTTCTACTTTGCGACATTAATTTTACATAAATTTCGAACATTGTATATTATATTTTTTCTTCAACATTTGGTAGTTGTGGTAAAACTGATAAATACGATTGAGACGAGCCAATAGCGATGTCAGCATTATTTGGCACTTAACGTCTTGGAAAACTAAGAATTACTCAAAGTTAGCGATCTAGTCACTAGTGGAGTGGTTTCATACGGACACCAAAAGCGGTTTCGTTATGTGTTTATGACGAACGAACGCAAAGTAGAAAAATGCGTTTTTATGATTCTATTACGATTATGTTAATTGTAAATTAACGCTGAAACACAAATTAGTGGGTACTTAATATTTTCAACAACTTTATAGCTTATTGTAGCTTATATAGAGAGAAAGAAAAATATGTTTTTGTGGGGAAAAGAACGAATTCTATTGTCAATATTTCTATTTTTACGTCGCAGTTTCGGAAGCTACACGATTTCTAGAAATACATTGTAGTATCACTACTACCAATCGCATATCAAGCAATCCGTTGGATGCCTAAGTTAAAGTTAAATATATATAATGTGAAAAAATATCAGCATAATAAAGTTAGTTAAGTTTACATATTTTGTCTATGTTGTGCAATTTAAACTCAGGTAGCTATTTTAAATTTTATTTAATTTTAGTAGGAATGTGTTGATTTCCTAGTTCATAAAAACACAACCATAGCAGCCGAGAATAAAAAAAGTGACAGCGCAACACACATCTGTCAATATAGTAAATTATAGTTTTATAAGACAAAAATTGGCGCACGAGTTGTTTGGAACGAGTGCGACAATGAGTCTTATGAAACGATTGTTATATACTTTTTTTTCTACTTTGCGACATTAATTTTACATAAATTTCGAACATTGTATATTATATTTTATCTTCAACATTTGGTAGTTGTGGTAAAACTGATAAATACGATTGAGACGAGCCAATAGCGATGTCAGCATTATTTGGCACTTAACGTCTTGGAAAACTAAGAATTACTCAAAGTTAGCGATCTAGTCACTAGTGGAGTGGTTTCATACGGACACCAAAAGCGGTTTCGTTATGTGTTTATAACGAACGAACGCAAAGTAGAAAAATGCGTTTTGAGCAACTTGTGGATACAAAAGATAAAACATGATCTCCATCTTAAATGTTTTGTCTAATTTGAATGTAGACTAAAGCCATATTCATCCTGCTAAGGCAAGCATAAAACCAGTGGCGTAGCAGGGGTTGCGGTAGGCGACGGGCCCCTGAAAAGCGACAGGCCCCAACATCAGGGGATAAAAGACACGAATCATTTTTTACACCAGTCAAGTTTGGGGTTAGACTGTTTAAGCTGTTAGCGCCCATATTCACAGCAACCAAAACCAGAAACTTAACTCTAATCTAGTATTATAGTAATACACTATACCAGGTGACCCACGCCATAGGTACGCCCGGTTATTTTTTGTTTATGACGCTGGACGAATGAAATTTTGAGATGTACTAATAGACAAAAAGAGGCATATGGAATAGGGGGCTGCTCTGATGCGGCTGGTTATAACCGAAATAATTGGCAATAACCTCAAACAATAAAGAATTCAAACAACTAGAACATTTTGGAAGAAATATATTTTGGATTGTACTATTAATATGTACACCTAATTGTACTAAACATTGAAATTAATAATATTGACCATCTATTTTCACCATCTACCATCTTATGGGATGGGTAGCTTAAAATTTAATATTTGTAAGGTGGAATAATAATGCTAATAATGCTTGGGTTTATCCAAGAAAACATGACAATATCAACTGTCTTGTAGTTTTGACTAAACAAACAGACAATACAGTAATTTTTCGCAAATATATCCTCTCATCAATTTTCGAATAGCTATATCACATTACTAATGTGCACTTACTATTATGCTGTGTGTGGTTAATATTACTTAATAAAAAATGCAATATTAATGAATGCATTAATCAATACGAGTCGAACAAATGTTTTATTCAAAACCGCAACCATTAAGATTTTCCTTTTGAAAAACGAAATGATTTTAACGTAATTTGTAATTCGCGTTCCACTACTGTTGCCATTCCAATGGATCTGCAACTCACAGACGTGACTTTGACGCGTAATGGAAAAGGGGCGAAGGAATTGGAACACTTTTCTATAAAGGGGAATTGCAAAACAATTTTATCGCCCGAAGCGATCGAGAACGTGCCACTGTTGTCAATTTGGAAAGCAGGAAATCAGTTTAGGTCCATGCCGACGGTGAAATGAAGTCACGTTTTCGATCGATGAAGTCCGGTGACAGCACATTGATAGGTGTTGGTTATTTGTAAACAACCACTTGATGAACGTCTAAAGTTGCCTTTTTCAACGTACTATGCGTGCCAAAAAATATGTAATTTTTTTCATCACGTAATTCTGGTTTCTTTTTATTTGTCGACTTGAGAGTTGATGCATGTTTCATACACTTATGATTAATGTTAGAATGACAGCGTATAGAGTTATTAGCTTATAAAAGAACCACTTACAAAGCTAACAAAAATATTTTCTGTATATTTGGTTGCATATGTGGTGTACGACTTTTTTGGGATTGCGAATATTATTAATTACTGAAATATACAGGCTTATTATACTTATTATAAATGATTGTAGTCGAAGTAGGCGCTGAGATCCAATTTAAAAACTTGTGTTTGCCGCTTCATATGACCTGAATACTACTATGACACTACTTTGCTATACGCAACTGTTATATTGGTTGCATAACCTAATGTATGTTTGATACTTGTTTGTGTAAAGCGGCAGTAGTAGCATGGGCATGGCATACTTCGACTACAATAATTTATAATGGCCCTATATAACAAATAGACAAGAAAATTAATTAAAATAATGTAATTAACAAATTTATTATACCAATAATAACGTACTTTTGTCAGTTTTATAATATTTTGGCGGTACAATAGGTCCACTGTCTAACAATAAAAAAAAGTCTAGTAGGTACATGAATGCTATTCCTTGATGATTTCCTATACATGATTGCGCGATTTTTTTGTGAAACCTAATGCAGTGTGCTTTTGCGACAATCTACAAAAAAAGTTTACCAGTTCTTAATTCACACCGGACTATCTTTACATTAAAAATGTTAAAAAAATACCAGCAAATTTGATAACAAAATAACTTTAAATCTATAGAAAATCGTGATATACAGACGGGATGTAAATTTTAAATAAATTATTATTTTCCGGCACAACCTGGATTTGAACCAGGGACCTTTCCGTCGCTGCACAATACCCTAACGAATTGATCTAGTGAGGCCTATGACATGTGTTAAAATGCAAAGGCCCTTGGTTCAAATCCAGGTTGTAGCTATAATATTTAGTTTATTTAAAATTTACATCCCGCTTGTATAGGTATCACCATTTTCTATACATTTGACATTTTATCATTGCGGTATGTCTAAGAGCCACAAAAATACTTTAGGGTTCCTGATTATAAATCTAAGGTAAACATAAATGAAATATTGCTTATTCATACAGGATGTTTGGTGGTTTGCTGTAAATTGTTTTATAGGGTTATAAAAGAGGTGATTTGGAATCCATTTCACCGAATATATACAAACTATGATAGTTATCGAGATATTGACAATTTTCTATCCAATGTTATACGTTTAATTTGCCATTTTTGCAAATGTGTAACCAATCACGCAGAAGCTTCAAAATTGTCCCAAAGTAAACTTTGTACGTATTTTTAACGTACTTCCTTTAAATCGTTGATGACTTAAACGAATTTTGGGGACGCAAAATAAACGTTTGTGTAATTACAGTAAAATAAGTATTTTTACGTAGCTTTAATTTACATTCGGGTACATCCATTAAGAGGGGCGTTTATGCCAGAAATTTTTATAAACAAATATTTATAGACGAACCACAAATTATAAAAATAAAAAATTATTTAACCAAAACTTCAATCGTAAGTTAATAATTATAATTGTATAAATAAATTACATCAAATTAACTGTTCGGTACTGAAGCTAGTAAATATTGGCAATATCTGACATTGAAAATGATATTCCAAATAGTATGAGGATATCGTTAACAAGTTTGTAAATACGTAATTTAGAGACCACCTTGTCTATTTTTCTTTATTTTAAACCTGAACTAATAAAATTAAATCCCATATTAAAGTAACTTTTGATCACACTATTTCTAAGAAAGGGACGGAATGTGCCTATGCCACGAAAAACTCACGAGTATAGGAATATTGGATACAGAATCTACGATGTCTTTGCAAGGATTTATTTGCAGTTGTGTATCTTACATTGTTTATTAATACGAGAATAGTGTTTGCTTTAAAAGCTGCTAAAATGACAAAATATGTAAAATATAGGTTTTAAAGAGAGCGTAAATTTTTTACATGTTGTGTTTGATACGATTAGAACCGAGCTGTAATAATCATACAGTTGATATACCGGGTGATTCAATGTCGAGCCTCACCATGGGGTTCTCGCTTATTAGTGGAGATAGAACCTATGTTTAAATTTGGCAAAGTTTCGTATTTTTGTGCTAATCAATTATCTGAAAATAAATCTAAGCTATCATTTTTTATTTTGAAGATATCCACAAAAACTGAAATGTTAAGATATCGTTTTTAATTTTGTATTAAAAACCAAATGTAGCTAGACATTTGAAACAAAAACATTCCAGAGGTACTTTTTAACAAGGAATGCAGTGTCATGTTGTAATTTGAAATAACATTAAAGATGGCGGCCTAACCATAGCCAACTTTTGTTTTTCTCATGGGCGCAATGTTGAATTTTGGCATTTTCCGATAGTCGAGTTTTTTTTCTCATTTTCGCAATGTATAACATGTCCATCCTTTTTAAAAATAATGGTGTAATAGTCAAGAAACCTTCAGATACCCAACTGGAGCTTGGTTACAGACCGCCGGATTCGTTGCCAAGCAACGCCAACAAAATGCACTTGGATCAAGCGGCGCCCTCAGCGTTAGGTTTGCCATTTAACCAAATAAACCTTAATTGTGGTTGATTGTGGATGTAAAATGCCGATTACCAACAACGAAAATCGTGATATAATTAAGAATTTAATTGAATTTTGACATTTTCCGATAGTCGTGTCTTTTCTCATTTTCGAAAAGTATAACATGTTGGCTTTATTTTTTAAAACAATGGTTTTATAATAAAAACACGTTCTTCATTTCTTGTTGTTTGTCGTGCTTATCCAGTAATAAACTGCAGCTTGGTTACAGACGGCCGGCGCCGGACTGACCAAGAGTGCTTTGGATTAAAAACATTCAGATTGTAAAAGAAGCAAGTTTATACAAAATAAAGATTATTTTTTAAGTAAATGTTCACATTGGCCGCTATTTTCTTGAAAGCATAAAAGCGTGCCCGCTTTTCTACATGTTGTTATGCTCTTCTAACTGTTCTTCCCGGAATAGCATTGACCGCATTTGTTATTCGATCCCGCAGATCGTCGATATTTCTGCGAGTATCGTGATAAATTTCATCGTTCACAGTTCCCCAAAGAAAATAGTCCAGAGGATTAAAATCAGGGGATCCACCACTCCACCATTACCAATCCAGCGATTTGGAAATTGTTGATTTAAATAATTTCGTACAATTGCAAAGTTTGTCTTGTGTGGGGTTTGTACGGTTTCAATTTCTTTGTTCGTAATGGTCTGCAGACACGTATTTGCGGCAATTCCAAATTAAGGGCTACTTCCCGCTTAGAAATCCTAGGATCGTTATTTATCTAAAAACCCGTAGGTGAAGCAATGCAAATTATGGTAATTTAACGTGTACCATTTCTAAAATACCTCTTTGATCAGTTTCAACATTTCCATGAGGATTATAACAATTGCAGGGTTTACTAAACGATCCATGGTCCGCTAAATTTCCGTCCAATGTTAGGAATATTGTACGATGCGACATTTCTAAAAGAACAATAATAAACCCTTATTATATCACGCTTTTCTTTATTGGTAAAAGGAATTTTACATCCACAATCAACCACAATTAAGGTTTATTTGGTTAAATGGCAAACCTAATGCTGAGGGCCCCGCTTGATCCAAGTGCATTTTGTTGGCGTTGCTTGGCAACTACTCCGGCGGTCTGTAACCAAGCTCCAGTTGGGTACCTGAAGGTTTTTTTTTTATTATTACACCATTATTTTAAAAAAGAATTGTAACATGTTATACATTCTGGAAATGAGAAAAGACACGACAATCGGAAAATGCCAAAATTCAACATGGCGCCGATAAGAAAAACAAAAGTTGGCTAGGTTACGCCGCCATCTTTGATGTTATTTCAAATTAAAAAATTACACTGCATTCCTTGTTAAAAAGTACCTGTAGATTGTTTTTGTTTCAAATGTCTAGCTACATTTGGTTTTGAATAAAAAATTAAAGACGATATCTTAACATTTCAGTTTTTTGTGGATATCTTCAAAATAAAAAATGATAGCTTAAATTTCTTTTCAGATAATTGATTAGCACAAAAATACGAAACTTTGCCAAATTTAAACATAGGTTCTATCTCCACTAATAAGCGAGCCCAATGGTGAGGCTCGAAATTGAATCACCCGGTATAATGTTTACTCAATTGATATTCATATCTCTGCCATATCAAATGACACTTCATGGTTTCAGGTGTGTTGTTGACCTATTTTTAGATAATTGCAATAGATACAAACAGTTATAGAATACTAGAATCAGTAAATAATCTCTGGCTTTGGAATAGTAGTGACGATTTGCACACGATAATATGAACAATAAACACATTATTAACGCTGTATCATGTTTAAGTATTGACATTATAAAAATTTGTATGCGACAAATAAGAACCACAATCAATTCAGCATCCGGCCAGATAGTATAAATGTTTGCAAAATGATAATGCAACCACAACGTATTATTTACATATAAACTTGAAATATATAAATCTATCCGCTCTATTCCTTGAATCTTTACTATTGAAGTATAAAGAGATTATACATAGAAAAAGTGACAAATTTTAAACAATATTGTAACACGTTAGCTCCGACATCATTCAGAAAGTCACTTAAACTCCCATTCAAATGTTGAACGTGAACTTCCATTAATCCTCTGACCATGAGTCATTCCAAAGTACACCCCTCGTCCAATACGATTTCCGGAGGGGATATACACCCTATTTATCTGTTATATAAGCATTTTATATTCCATATTTCTATAAAGAATTTATTATTCGTCTCATGAGTACAATGATTACTCATTTAATGTGCCATTTGGCGCCATAAAGATGAATGGTATCAATTTAAAAATCATTTTATAGGATCGCGCTGATTAAAGTTAATAGGTAGTTCACAAGTGAATTGATTCGTCTTGCTTGTGATTCGTTACAGAAAACGTGTACAGAACAATAGTAATAGATAGTTATTATCATTTGCCACACTATGAGTTTGGAATTATCCACCATGATATTTATTATGTGTACAGATATGGTCAGAGTCGATCGAAATGTACAGAATATACAGAATAAAATATATTTTAAGCTCATCAATATTATTAGTGTTGATTAAGTAAACTAAGTAGGTAATAGTATCTTTATTAAAATGAAACCTACCAATTATTTTACCTCTATGTTCCAGAAATAACATTATCGTAAATTCACTCCTCAAAAGTTGTCTCTGACCTGTGAGCAAACAAAAAAAAACCTCTTGGAATGATATAAAAAGCAGTATCACTCGGCAACGTTGAATAGAAACTCCCCACCAAACTAAAACAAGGCGCACTCCGAAAAAATAACACACTTATTTTTATCCACGGTTCTTTGTAGACAGAAATAACGACGAGGACTTACAGTTAGAGCGATCGGAAAACGTACGCCTAATAAAGGATGTCGAAAAACACCTGACTTTCTTACGACAACCGGAAGTGGGCAGCACGCGTCGGTTTCCCCTCGTTGCCTGGCCTGGTGATACGCCAAAAATTTACGGTTTTGTGGTATTCACTATCGTTGGTATGATTCAGCGATTACATAAATGCCTGGGCTTTGACAGAATACCATCAAACGATCTAACTATGTAACTGTTTTATTTATCTGCGACCAGGATTCAACGTGACATTTATTGCAATTGCTGGAAGCGTGCTTGTTTTGAGCTATCGTTTGATGGAATTATAGACCACTGTTCCATGCGACCGCGGATTAAACGTTTTAATGAGCTCGATCGATTTATCCTGTCAGATTATGCGATCGCTGTTGAAATTTATAGACCAAAATTGACTCTCTCATGCTGCAGAGGTTATAAATTACTCAAGTGAAAGATAGTACATCTTGAAGCTAAAAAGTAGCTTATGTAAAATATCCGTTTGTAATCTCCTGGATATTGTTTATATTTATTAACGACAATCATACTGTCATCACTAATATTTCAATAGTTTATGTAATTAATCAAAGAAAAAATCCCGAAAACAACCCTGATAATACAATAAAATTGCGAATGCTAGGCGTCGTGTTGGCGTCGTGCAGCGGGCCAAATAGAAGAGGTTTAGCTTATAGTCCAGTCAATCTAGATTTTGTATATATAGGATATATAAATATCTTTTGCAGTCGATGAAACGTATGAATCGATAACTTATAGTTGACGTAACATATTAAAATGTTTAGAATAATACTTAATAAGAAAATATATAAATAAATATAAAATATAGGTTTATGTTTACGATTGTGAGCCAGATTCGAGGAATGAGGGTTAATATCTTCGACCAATTATGTATAAGACTGCCGTGTTTCAATGGTAACCGTGAAAATCACTTTGGTGGTCGTAATTCAAAATTAGTAGAGGTTTTGAAAATTCTAAAATATGGTCAGTCAAGGTCATTCCATTACAGAAAATGGTCATACGTTAACATTGTGATTATTCAGCTATTAACTATTATAAATCGCAATTGCGAACATATTTTAATTAAAGTCATCGGCAAAATCACTTTGTCGGCTGTAATTCAAAATTGGTAACGATTTCAAAAATTCCAAAATATGGCCATGTATTATATTGTAGTTATTCGATTACGGAAAATGGTCAGACGTAAAAATTGCAGAAAATTAAGTATTACAAGCACGAATGAGATATTATAACCAAGCATGGGCGGAGACTTGGGGTCTCAATATCTCAAAAACGGAGGGTGGTCAAACGAAATAAAAATATGGTCAAACAAATGGTCAAACGATGGTATAATAAAAGCTTCAAAATTCCAACGATGGGGGGCCAGCTTCACGGTAGTCCCTATTTTAAAAATGGCTTTATCTCCAAAACGGAGGGTGGTCAAACGAATGAAAAATATAGTCAAACATTGTCAAACAAATTGTCAAACGATGGAATAATAAAACTTCAAAATTGCAACGATGGGGCCAGCTTCACGGTAGTACCTATTTTAAAAATGCCTATATCTCCAAAACGGAGAGTGGTCAAACGAAAAAATATGGTCAAACATGATCAAACAAATGGTCAAACGATGGTGTAATAAAATCTTGAAAATTCCAATAATGGAGGGGCTACCGTGAAGTTGGCCCCCCATGTTAAAAACGTAAATAACTCGTAAACGGTGGGTGGTCAAACGAAATAAAAAAAAGATGGTCAAACAAATAGTCAAACGATGGTGTAATAATAAGTTCAAAATTCCAATGATGCGGGCCAACTTCAATCACCTGAATGACTGGACTATTAGGTTTGTAATCCCGACACTAGAATGCTAAAAATATTGTAATAAAATTCATATTTAAAAACAAAGATGGTTTCATTCAATATCACTATGGACTCATTTTAAGTACACAATACAAATATGATGATTAAACCAACTGTCTGGAAGTCACAAAACAAATTAAGCAATCGCTTAATGTAAGCAACAGATAAATACCAAAACAATGAGTATGTTGAACCAATGGCTTGTTTGTATTGTATATTAACAATATGGATCTGATTAGCGTGGTCGCTGCACAAGTTCAAACTTACTATTAAATTCTAATGTGGCCATGTGCATGTGGGCAGGCCCGCCCCTGATCTTGAACGTACACATTATTCATCACGACACATGATCCATGCATTTACCTCTACATATAGAATAGATACATTCTCGAAGGCGATTTAGTGTTATTGAACTGAAATCTCGTGATGCGTTACAATGTTATTGTAGAAGGCTAGAAGTCATCAGGTTACTAAACGCCTCTGCGTTTCCGAGCCATCGTTCCTTGAGCTCTGTGCAGTCCTGATAGCAGCAACATAAGCCAGAATGGAATTTCCACTATGGCGTTAAATATTTAAGCAAATCTGGTGCACGTAACAGTTTCTGACATTTACTATGTTTATCTTCCATTTCCCCCACAGCGCGAGCGGCTGTGTTTCTCCTGTGGGTGCTTTTACTGCTTTTAACTGTTATACATTATACAACTCTCTGTTTCACTTAAGCACCACGGCGGTTTACCATTCATGTTCCCAGTATTAATACACTTTGTAGATTGTGTTTCTATTTTATGTACTGGCTGCCATACGGAAGAGAACATCAGGAAGCAGTAGGATTTTACAAACAATATTTTTTTGTAAAAATTTTGGGCTATAAATAGCCCATACCATTAAGTACTAATTGATCAGAGTTTGAAAACGTAAAGATACCTTTAACTTTTAAGACGTCAATGGCTATCATTTTAGATGGCAATCAGTCGAATCTATAGTCTAACTTCCTGACTTGTCCCCAATATAAAATGTATAGGCCCTAATGAGCTATGACGAAAAGTGGCACAAAATATCTGTCATGAATATCCTCCAAAAAATATGCACTGAAATGAACCTTTAGAACTTGAACAAAGCGGTGTGAACTGATGCCACTGGAAAGAGTAATAACTTCCGAGTTACGCTACATAACTTTAATGTTGCTAGAATTCTTTTGCCTTTGGCTCCTCAAAGCATTCTATCACGTCATTATTTAGAACAGAAGTAATACAAACTGGCACTCATTGATATACACCAAAACAATAGCGCACCCTCAATGAATTGTCTAAGCATGCAGATTGAAACTAGTAACAATTACGTGAAATTTGACCCCACGTTGGTCAGCAATTTTTAAATACAGAAACTATCTGTTGACTAGGCTTATGGGACTCAAACGGTTGGGATTTCTGTGACAGTTTAAACTACAAACCGAATTTAGGTTTCAACGATTTTGTGTATCTAAACTCGGTTTATGGTTATACTGACACTGAAAACCTCAGCATTAATCTGTCCGGCCAGGCCGGGACTAAGTATAATTTTCATAAATATTGCCGTACATACTCTATTTTCAGCCAGAGTTGTCATTGACGTCATTTAATCACCGAGACATGTTCACTATCTATTTATTATAGGTACGTGCCAACGGAGAGAAAAGTCACTTTTGAAGACGGAAAAAACGGCGAAATACTGACAACTGTCGCTGAAAAGGGTATAAGCTTACAGCAAAACAAAACCTAAAAATCGTATTAACAATTTATTTTAGAATAACAATTATTACCTACTACTTTTTAGAAAGGTGTTTTTTTTTGTAGTGCTGGTCTGTTAATTGTTTACACTTACCCAAACTGACATGTAAATTTGTTCCTGTCGATTTTCTTTCTACTGTGACAGGTATGTTATAGCTAAGCTATAGTTCATAGTATGACTACAGGGGTAGTGGTAATATGTCTGAGGGTGTATGACGTATCTCCACTTTGTATCTTTATTGTTGCCAGATTAGTAATTTACGAGAAAAACAAAACAGGGTTCGATGCAACTCTAAAAAAGCAGATGACGATTTTCGAACCAATTTTTTTTACCTTCCCCCAAACCTTTCATTAATTATTTTGAAGTATGTAGTTCTAATGTGATGTATAATTTGTTTTGCTAAGCTTGATTGTGGATATTGACAACCATAGGTGGATAACATTTTGAGACGCTTTTTGCCGTACAGAATACAGATACCCTATCCTAATTTACGGAAAGACTTTACAAGGCAAAAAGCTATCGAAATTATCCCTCATACAAAAAACAGCAGAAGAACGTTGACCAGTGCCATGTTTAATTAGTAGTCATAGTTTAAAGTTTTCTTAGCTCATACTAGAAGCGTTTTCTAGTATTTTTGTCACAGTTCTCTGGCACTTGAATATCCAACCAATCCATTTTAAATTTCTCTGATGTAAATTAAAGAAGAACATATATATTTACTATTTGGGCTGTGAATTAATAGTTATTGAACCAACAAGTATATTAAAAAGAGCGATTAATGATCGAGACTGTTTAACGCACGAGCGATTAGCGAGTACCCTAATTGTCGAGATCATTAATCGCTGTTTAATATTCGAGTTTGCTTACAAAATTTTTTGTCGATCGTTATGACCATTTATGTAATTTGGCACTGACAGTTCTGGAGTGTGTGCCTGGATAACGGAATGTATTGATTGGATGGTTTTATTTTCCATATGTTCGATTGGCTATAATGAAGTCGTTTGATTGGCTATATTGAAATTGAATAGAAATAGAATAGAATAAAAATAGAAATTGTGCATTTATACAGCTTTTTAATAAATGACTTTCCATTCAGTAAACATACTCATAAATACACGATCGACGTAAAATGATATTATTAGATGCATTTATCCTTGTCAGTCCAGTTTCTCAACAAACACCGCAATTAGTTGAAGTGTTTTTTTTTATTTTCAAAATCTGCACTCCAAATTATCTGGATAACAAAAATCATTCAGTAATGAGTATCTTACTTAATGAGGTCTGAGTATATTGTGTAAGCAAGTAGGTCGTACAGTACATAATGTTTAATGGAAAGAAAATGCTGTATTAATCACACAATTCGATTTTTGTCTACCCTTCAATTTACCACACACAACGTTATGTTGATTACTGAATTTAGAACGGTAATAGACAACGAATGACTATAAAATACTTACGCCCATTAAGCTGTTACAGTTACCGTGAACCTAATGGACATGAATCACACGGTAATAATCTACATTCAAGTTGATAATCCACCCACCAGGATTGTAATAAGCGCTCACATTGTATGTACGTACGTATATTTCAAAGACGCTGAAGTTTCAGCTGCCGGACTAGGAGTAAACATCTTAATTGATCCCTTTCGAGAGCTGCGATAAACCGAAACTGCAGGTGAAGATGGCGATCGATGAGTGATAAACGTCAGATGTTAATTATAGGGTGCAATAGGATTTTATTGATGGAGTGTTACTCCGTCTGTAATGAATGTAAATATACAATGTTATAACCGAACTACATCTTTAAAGTCGTGAAATAAATATTGTTTACTTTATAAAAGTTTAAACATCTTAGATATGTGTCCAATGCTGCTTGTATTAACCGCACAAAATTATTGTTTTTGGCAAAAAATATTTTGGTATTTTTTAAACGTTTTAAACAATATATCAAATGTACTGGGGGATATCCAATCAAGTACAGTGATTGTGTTGTTACCGGCTAGGTCTTGTATGTGTATTTTTATTCGGTGGATTGTAGGAAACAGTTATAGGAAGAAAGTTTTTTTAAGCTTTGCACCAGACTTGATGACACCCATTGCTCAAGATGTCTTTTAGCGCCCCCCTTGACTTTTTTCTGTATCCGCCACTGGTTACTTCCTATCAAATGTGTAATAATATGTCAATTATCTCTATATCTTTTGCATTTAAATTATAACGTTAGCTATACTTTATAAAAAATCTGATGTGGCCAGGCACATGACTGTAAAATACTATATATAAAATTAATCGTTTAGCTGCATGAGATTCTATTTGATCAAGATCGGTCGTGTCTGCATTAAAATAAAACTAGTTAGCCAGGATTTGACAGATGTTTTGATTCTATTGACAGTAGGTATTAGCAAAACATCAGCGTTTGACACTACATGTCATTAGAATCAAAATATCTGTAAATACTGGATAAGTGCAATACAGACCAGGCAATAGAGATTTTTGCGTGACAAAAATACTAGTACAAAGCCCACGTTCCAAGATCACGTGGAACAGTCCGTAGATATATTGTGATGTGTTTCCTACTCGCAAATATCAATTCTTAAATTGTTATAAACAAAAAATTGTGTATTTTTCCGTTTTTCTCTTGTAAAAACTGAACCGATGGAGCAATCTTGATGCTTGCAACAGACCGCGTTGGAGCGCGCGGCAGTTTTAGGTCATGTTTGCAAGCATTTTTTTATCTATTTCGCAACATTTTAACGCAAAATCAGAGACGTTTTGTAACGCAATACTTCTACTTTCGAAATATGTAAAAAATATTAAAATCGAACCACCTCCAACGCATCCAGGCTCGCCGAAACATATTGCATACAAATATTCAAATCGCAATTGTGCAAAAACAAATTATCGGACAACGTCTGGGTTGTCCACACTCAAAGTACCCATCAATCACTACTTTCACGAGATAAGCCTCCGCTACAATTTTGAAAATGGCGGAGTTATAGAGTTTTGAAACAAACGCAGATTTTTCCAGTTTTTCCGAATTTCCTCCGTTAATATTAATTCAATCGCGTCTGTGCAGGGTTAATTTTTTTCGTCTTTTCGTTCTCTACAATTCGTCTGTTGCAAGCCTCAAGATTGCTCCATCGGTTCAGTTTTTACAAGAGAAAACAGGGAAAAATACACGATTTTTTGAGGTTTTTTGTTTATAACAAATTAAGAAATAATATTTGCGAGTAGGAAACACATCACAATACATCTACGGACTGTTCCACGTGATCTGGGACCATCGGCTTCCTGCTAGTATTTTTGTCACGAACTCAGTCACTTTCTGCTCTATTGCCTGGTTTAGTAGGAGCGATCTCAATCAAATACAATTTGCTCACACAGACATTTTTTATACCTTGGTCAAAACTGTTCAGGGGACACAAAAGGACATATTTCCGCTAAAATAAAAAGTGTTCGGCACGATTACAATACTTTATCATACTACGTATGATAAAGTAAAAACAATCATATTGCATATACATATTACATTTGAAAGCATCCTGTCACATATTATAAAATAGTAGCTTTCTCTGAAGAAATTAAAATGTATGTCCTGTTGTCCTCTTGGTTTGTTTAAAATAAAAAGAAACCCCATTTTGTTTATAACAACATGATACCATGAAAGATTGTTTAGCTAATTTGTTTTCAATTACTATAAATCGTCACAAAACTACAAAATTAACAATTTTGACATTTTGGGCTCAATTGTTTTGCAATGTTACGTGAAAGTATAGGTACTTTAGAATCCGACACAACGAAATCCAAAGAAAACACTAACGAACAATGTTTTTAATTATTTTTAATCATAGTAGACACAGCCGTATACAAATTTAAAATAACTATTATGATTCCAAATATCATTACTCTTTTAGGTAACTTAGTTAAGGAAGCTAATGAAAACCTTCACTTTGTTTAAAATAATCACTAAACATAGATGTCCATAAAATAAGGATTATCTGATAATAATAGGTTGACGTATGGGAGGTAATACATACATTGTAATTTTAAAATACATAATGACAAAATAAATGGTTAATAAGAATTATTGAAATAGACAATCGAGTCTGGGGTTTTCTAAACAATTACTATATTTAAGTATGTTTTGGTATAGAAGCGGTGTAACAATTTAGTTTTTGTAATAAAATATTACAACAAAAATATTGAAGATAAAAAAATATTAAAAATATATATTTTACACAACACTTGATTCTTATATGCTAATTGACATATTGAATGATAAAATAGAACGTTTTATAGGATATATCGCTGTCGATGAATTCATGGAAAACTGAAAGTTAAGAGGACCAGTTTTGGTGTATATCTTTTACGAGATATACTTCAAAAATGTCAGTAAACCTCATTGACCTTGATACCGCCGTCGAATTGGCTTCTCTTTGTTCGGCCCTGATATTGTACCATACCAATTCACCTTCGTAAACTAACCAAGTATACGAATATACCGTGCGCAACGATCACAAATTATGTCAATTACTCGTTTCCCTATAGATGGTAAGGTAAAACCGGTTTGTGACTAACTCACTATCATCGACACAATACCCGATAACTCGGTATGTGTTATCTAAATCCGTTAGTCACATTTTTTATGTAACTCAAATATTGAATTATGTATGTCATGTGAATTGTAAACTATGACGAATTGTGCATAGTATTGTACAATCATAATTATCAGAGTTATACGTTTCACCGTAAAAGCTAATAAAAGAAACAATGACTAATTGTGTAGTCGTATGAAAATTGTAACCCTAAAATTGCGATAGGGGTGTGCCACCACACAAAGAAAACACGTGTATTGTGGAGTAGAACAATATGCGGAATGTGTGTAGGCATTAAGTGGATAAGAACCGAGTTGACGTTCGTCAAGCTACAATTTCTGCTGTAATGATTGATGTCCTCCCTAGGATGGAATTGAGTTTCCTTGTTGAACTGTTGATGACAAAGATTACTACACACCTTGAATGTTTATGACACCATTGGGTTTCAAGTACCCCCAGAACAATTAAACTAATTGACATTTCTGGTACGTTAAAGGGTAACGCGAGTAATTTACATCCAGTTATGCAAACCAAAATAACTATTATATAATTTGAAGTCTACTTACCTTGTTTGTTTCAAAAGTCTTAATTTGGATCTAAATGAGCTTGCTATATAATCATATAGAATCTAAAAGAGGTAGTACTGACCTACAACAATGCAATTTATGCTTGATTACACGTAGTGACGTTATACGATCTAATTTAGATTTAAATCATTAAAATGTATACAACAATGTAGCTGGTAGCTTTACGAATAAGTGTAAAAATAAATCCGTTCATTGCAGTTTTGCCGTTATTTATTAGGTAAACTTTATTACTATTAAGTGAACCACTTTTAATCAATTTGTCTTGCTATTCGCTCAAAGGCCAGAATTTGAAACTTGTTCAACGAATCAGTGTAGGTCATATTATACTGATATGAAATTTTTTCATTTCGCGGTG
This sequence comes from Melinopterus prodromus, assembly GCA_964023965.1. Lineage (NCBI taxonomy): Eukaryota > Metazoa > Arthropoda > Insecta > Coleoptera > Scarabaeidae > Melinopterus > Melinopterus prodromus. The sequence continues at coordinate 27,942,849 of OZ030390.1, forward strand.
TAATAAACACGCCGATGTTTGTCGCCTTATGTTACACACTCATAAATTGGCGTTTACTTACCTTATTTGCTTCAAACTTCTAATACAAATGTGCTTGCTTTATAATCATAACAAATAGCTAGTGCTAACCTACATCAAAGCTATTTAAATAAAGTTGACCGCGCATAAATGGTGACGTTATACAATTTTGATTTAAATAGGGCTTATTAATCTGGATAACCTGTCTTTGTTCGTGTGCCGCGTTCATTCCCTTAATTGATTTGCCAGGCTAATGAAATTCGTGTCCCCCTTTCTTGCACTCACGAGTCAAATTGGGGTGTATAGATTGAAAAGGCTAGAAGTTCGGTACTTAAAAAGATTTTTATTTGCACAAAATTACGTACATGTATAATAAAAAATAAAAAGAAACGATGGCACAATGCATCAAGCGGTCTGTTCGGTACATTTATCTTTATATTATATATTTAATGCTCCGTTTATAAATAGTCGCTATATATTCTCCATCTTTATATTATATAATATTACTCTCTAGACATACAGTTCGGAAATATAATCACGTATAAAATATTACAATACGGGGCAAGTAGATAAAATTACACAGATACATATTTACTTCTTAGAATGTTGGCAGTTAAAATTAATTATTCTTCTGAATCAATAAACATTTTAGGCTAAACATTCTGATAAACTCTTATAAAGGTTTTTTAGGTCTCTCTAATTTTTATATCCCGATTTAGAAGCTAAAGGGTGGTCTTACCATCACTTACGGATTAGAGAAACACAAATCAGTAGCACTACCTGACTTCACAGGAATAAAAATTACGCTTAAAATAAGCCTTTCTTCTTCTTCTCTTTCTTTCCATCCACAGCTTCCCTACTGCCCTCCAAGGACCGCCTCCGTAACTCCTCCATTGTCACCTGATTCTCCTTCTCCCAATCCTCCTTCTCGAGCTCAAACTGTCTGCGCTTCTCATCGAGCTCCTTCGCCTGTTGTTCTAAAGACTTCTTCGTCGCTTCATGTCGTCGTGTCAACTCTGCCTCACTATCCTTCAACTTTTGTTTCTTCTCTCGCACCTTCATTTCAAAGACCTGCTCCATCTCAGCCTCCATCTTCTTCATCTTCAAGTCGTGTTCCCTCTTTTCTTCATCCATTTGAGCAAGTGGATTCTTATTGGATATCCTGGTAGGTTTACCATCCGAACCTAAACCAGCCAATTTCCGACACCTATAGTTCTCGTAATGGACATTATTCGTAACATCTTTTAGATCTTGCAGATGCGTTCGAATGACCATATTTCGTAGAGCGATAAAGTCGCAGTGCTCTAAATTCTCGACTTCGGCTACACCCCAAGGGTACTTTCGGCCCCTTGCCTTTTTACCGTCAACCTCGATAACGATATTTGAACCGACAACTGCAAAAGGTACTCTTTCCCGGAGTGATTTATTGAGCTTGTGCTCCTCATCGTCTTCCAAGGTGTCCGGGAACTCGTACATCTTAATTTTGTGCTGAGCAATTTCGTTTAAGATTTGTTTTTTAAATAGGTTACATTCGTCGGGGGTTAACGTATCAGCCTTTGCTATGACGGGGATTATATTCACTTTATCACATAATCGTTTCATGAATTCAATATCTAGCGATTTTAATCCATGGCCGGACGGTTGGATAAAATACAAACAACAGTGGACCCGCTGGTCGGGGATTTGCTTACGTGTGACGCGGGCTTCTGCGTTTAGGTAATCCTCGTACTTGGATTCTATGTATTCGATGACGGGCACCCAGCAGTTGGAGTTATCGACGGCATCTCCAAATCCTGGCGTATCGACCATCGTGAGCAATAAGTTGACTCCGTTTTCTTTGAGAAGGGTTTTGGTTGTTTCTACAGCTACGGTTTTCTTAAGTCTTTGCGTTGGTCCGGGATAATCGGTGGAATTGTATATCTCAGTCATGAACATGGAATTGATGAGCGTTGACTTACCCAGGCCGGATTCACCTACGACCATTAAGGTGAATTCAAAGCCCTTCTTCACGGCCTTACGGTAAACCTGATTCGGAAGATTTGCAAAACCTACATAACCATCTAGTTCTTTGAGCTTTGGCCTCTCCTTGACTACAATTTCAGGCGAAGTAACTTCTTTACCTTCATCTTTGGTCATTTCCGGGCTGGATTTTAACGGAGCATCTGGGGTCTTATCTACGGAAGGAACTTTGATTAAACGATTGGAATCTTGCTTCGTCGCGGAATCTGTGGAAGTGAAGAACATCTCCCTCTTGCTTTGTACTGAAGACGTGCTGTCACTGCTACCATTGGTCTGTGATACACTGCCGTTCGAGTTTGTGGAGGAATCCATAAATTTTTGCCTCATTGCTAGTCTATCCAAGCTCGACAGCCTGTATGAGCCACCAATACTGTCCTTATCACGGTCCCTCGTAAGAGCGCTACCTGCGTTGAAACTCGAAGTGTATTTAGGTAGTGTGGGTGGTGGAGTAGGTTTGTTTTCATTGCGATTTAATAAACCACTGCTCGACGTGTAAATATAATTACTGGGCATTATATTAGGACGAGATTTAATTGTTGCGGTCGCTTGGGTTGTCGGTACCGGCGCCGCGTTCACATTGTTGGCACTCATTGTTGGAAAAGTTTGTTTCCCCGTTCGCGGACCTCACTAGCACATCGCCGGTTGCCGGACAACAAGTTTTTCAAAATGTGACAGTTACTAACGATCGAGGATGAGTAATGAACTGGGCAGCCACGCCCGCGTCTACACACTACACTTTACCGACGAAGCACGTTTTTCATCGGTGCATAACACCGCACTGAACGTCTGCAAATGCACTTCTTACCGATACACGCACGTTGCACGTTCAATTAATAGACATGATATAAATATTATTTACATCTGCGCACGGAGACGGAGCGTAAATCGCAAACGGCAGTTCGTGTTGACTGATGCTTGTGTTCCCCGGGACCAGATGGCGACCGATGCGTCCTCCCCGCCGCTCGGTTGACTAGGGCCGCGCGGGTGTGCGCAACGTGCAGGGAGCATACAAACAGCAATGGTGGGGCTTACAACTACAATCGACCAGCTGAGCAATGCTCACTGAAATTTTACCCCTATTTGGAATTGGCAAGGATTCGTGACCCGCTCAGGGCGCCATACTCGAAAGTTCTGCGCGTCCTACGACACGAAATCGATAATGAAGTGATCCACATTGCAATTTTCGAATGTTTGCTATTTTCTGCACAAACTGCGATGCTGCGGATATACGGCTTTATTTACACAATGATATTAACTGATAAAAATTGATAATAGAATAATAAATAGCGATAAGATATGGCCATTGTTTCAAGCATAGAAAAATACATGGTATTTAATTGACGAACATTGATAATTGAGACGAACATTCTGTACCGACTTGCCTCTAAAACTATTATATTGAAGATGTTTATTTGACTACATTAATGATACCCACCTACAAACTTAATCATTCCGTACACACAGGGCCGGCCCAAGCTTTTGCGGGGCCGGGTTCCAACAATTGCGCGGGGCCGGGTTCCAAATGCGCGAGGCAAAAATTGCAATTAATGTCAAAACATTCATTTTTCAAAAAATATTCTGACGTAAGGATAAAGATAGAAAAGAATTCATTTTGGATAGTAAAAATATCGCACTTTTCAAAAGTTATTATTGGTTAGCGATTCTAATATGACTTATCCCGAATAACTGCAGATTTGCTAAATGTCAATAGATTTGTAATGGAACACCCTGCATATCTTAGCTCTATAGGTCTATCGTCAACAGCTTAAAATGTATTAAGGATCTAATTTGATATTATTTGTAACTTAATAATTTATAAATTAATTATATATTACATATCCAGACGGTTCGGCAAAATTTAACAATCTCACAAACTTAAGTTTATCTTTAGTTTAGTTTAGTTTTTTTAATAGTAATTATTTTAATGTATATTCTGTAATTTTGAATTACACCAACTGATAATTTGTAATAAGTATTGATTTTCTTCAAAGTCAAGAGAATTAGTAATTTATGTACCAGTCTAAAATAGTTTAAATAATATTTATCAAAGACATTAATTTGTTCGTTATACGTCAACGTTTTGGAAAATTAGGTCGCCTCTTTTAAGCCTCTGGAGGTAGACATTCAAGGAGATTTTGCAACTATGATAGCCGAACATGAAGAATATAAAAAGGTGGCGTTTTCAAAATAGTTTTGTGGAAACCATGGACAATGTAATATTTCCACCGAAAATTTACGCATTAACCTATGCACTATTGACAATCGTATCGAAATAATTATTGTTTATTCAGTTTACAATAATCCATTTATTTAATTATTTATTCCTATGAAAGTATTACTGACATTGTGTTATGGTTACAGAAATATTAGGATTTCTACAGAACACTTTATTTCTACAAAAGCAATCTTTGTTTTTGTTATCTGTAGTAATTAGACCACTGTTTAACGCGCTCGCTAATCGCTCGCGCGTTAAACAGTCTCGATCTTTAATCGCTCTTCTTAATATACTTGTTATAGAATAAAATACTGTAATTTATTATACCGACTCATAAAACGACAACGCCCGGTTTCACAAACAATGATCATATTTTATCCGGATCATCAGAAATTTCTTTATATCATGAATTATGAATTTGATAGTAGGTAGATGGGTGCTGATTTAAAATGTGCGTTATTGGCTCCACTGAATTAAGTAATTAATTTAGTAATTTACCCGATAAATTACGCTCTTACAGCACTTGTCGACTGCTTAGGAGTGGTGCGGTACATTCACGCAAGTACTGGTGGAAGGCTTTTAAAATTAATTTGGTAATTCCGGTAAATTAACAACAGTTATTAAAATTATTGGTAAATTACTGGTAAATTACCAACGGTAATTTAAATTGACGCAAATTACCATCGGGTTTTTAAGCCGTAAATTACGGTAATTAAAAATCTGTAAATTACCATTAATTACGGTAATTAATTTAGTAATTTACGCGGTAAATTACGGTTTGACATCCCTGGTTGTAATATCTCTACTCATGTACAGATGGCGCCAACAGAACATTGTTCCCCGCGGTAAGACTGTAAAGCCTCCCCCAGACTGAGTCGCATCGTTTTTGTCGCAAATCGTTGTGTGGTATCATAACCACTCTTTTGATATACATAGCAAAATTATCTGATCGCTGTTGCGGCGACAAAATCGCCTTAGTCTGAGGAAGCGGTTAACTTGTTTCGCGGCACTGTCAAAAATGCGGGGCCGTCCAAAGCGCGGGGCCGGGTTCCGGGGAACGCGCTGAACCCGCCTCGGGCCGGCCCTGCGTACACAGGAACAAGGAAAGCATTTAAAACACTCTTCTGCTTCCTGTATTTATTAATTATAGCTTCATATATTTATATTCTAAATTGCATTATTTTCTATAACAGCACTATTGACACGAATACTACAACCTAATAACTGGATTGTTATTTAGAAAATAAAGCATTTTCGGATTTTATGTTTGAGTTTGTATTATTATCGTATTATTCCTCACATTTGGAAGTTACTGAAGAGGTCATTAGTCATTTCCACATACCTACTAGTAATTATGTGGACTGACGTACAGTTCTTTAATATGTTTACTTTCGGAAAAAATAGGAATGCAATGGTTTCAGTTGATTTAGAAAATATAAACTTATGCTTAAAAATCGTTTAGTAAGTACTTATTTTATTATTGTTGTTTTAAGTACACCTATATTTTTACTTTATCATACGCAGTATGCTAAAGTATTGTAATCATGCCGAAAAAAAAAATTGAGGTTTTAGCGGAAATAGGTCTTTTTGGGTCCCCTGAACATTTTTGACCAAGGTACAAAAAAATGTCTGTGTGTGTGTGTGTGTGTGTGTGTATGTGTGTAAACGATTTTTGTGGCGACGATTCCGGAGAAACTACTAAAGGTATCGGGACGAAAGCTCATATTTAGAAGTTTCATGACCTAACTTAGAGCTGAAAAGCTTTTGGTTCAAAAGGGTCCAAAGGAACTGGTAGTTTATTCTAAGCCTTTTTCAAGGATTTTGCAAATGAGCTGCCATTTCTGTAATTTCGTCAAAAAAGTTCAACAATGAATTAAAGTAGAGGAAATTTTGAATAATTTATGCCTATGACTTTTTTTGGGAAAATTAATAGTTTAGCTACAAGAGCAAATTCTTTTTGATCGAGATCGGTCGCATCTGCATTGATATGAAACTGAATAGTAGCCAGGATTTTGACAAATATTTTTTGTGCTGTCACAGTCGAAAACAACTGATTTCATCAGAGGTTGGAGAACCGCTATGGAACGTTGCCGCTCTAGTGCTATACTAACTATAAATTGAGAAATTTGAATTAGCTTTTTAAACTTGACGTTTCGTCAAAGTGGTACCAACCTAACATTTCGTATACAGAAATATAAACATTTTTAATTATCCAATGAATAAAACTACCGCTTTTCAGTCAGGATTCTATACATATTTCTCAAGAAGCAACACAATAAACGTTGATGTCACTCCTGCCGAAAACTACATAGCGCGACTCGCTCACATGCGACGGCGACGCTCCGCGTTCGGTGACGCGCCGCATCACCGCTCGTCGCGCTATTCCATACTTTCGGCACTTGTGATATAAATAACTATTATTCTAATGACGTAGTGTAGGTAGTGTCAAATGCTGATGCTTTGACAATACCTACGATTTATCTCAATAAAATAGATTTTCATGCAGCTTAACTATTAATTTTATATATATTGTATGATAAAGTCATGTGCCTGGCCACATCAGATTTTTTACATTGTTGTACCTACAGGTTTAAAGATAATTAGGTCGACAAACTGTTGCTATTTTGGTCACCAAAAACAATCAACTTTTTCGAATACTACTCAAAAAATTTTGAAGACGCATCTTATTCACGCTCTTGTCGAAAATTATAAAACTAGCAAAGATGATTTGCATACTACGGTACACTGAAAAAAAAATCAAAATTGTCCTATTAAAAGGCCTAGGGTAAATTATAATTTGATCAAGCAAATATATTTTGCCTTTTTTAATTTTGAGTGAAACGTTGATAATGCGAATTGTATCATCGAACCCTCTGTGGGGTCAAAATGCCTGTATTGACATGAATATCAAACGATGAAAAATTTACTTTGATTGGACAATAACTTATTTTACACATTACACTTGCTGAACGATTTCAAAATTTGCTCAAATCTTTCATCAGTGTTTGTGAGCAAAATATACATGGGTACCATGGGTACTGTTCTATAACGTCTGTTCTTAGAGAACCATAAGAACGAATGACAGCGGTAGCAACCTAACCTCCAATTCGACCGCGAACGTGTGATGTGAACAAGATGTTTTCGTTGGTATGTTTTCACTTTGCTTCTGTTAAACATGCTAATGATGGATATATAAATTAGATAGGACAATTATCACAATTAAATGACAGTATTTTTAATAATTAAATATTAATCATGAACGAACTACCTAGTAGGCAACTTAATATACACAGCTAATAACCTATTCACGCGGTACGTTCATAACTTGGTTCATACGATTTTAAGCGATGAATCACCTTCAGCTCTCCCAGTTTTGCCTATATCGCATACTATTTGGTATAGAATATAATATGTGTACGCATGTTGACACATTTGATTTGTATTTAGAATTTAGCTAGGTTCTATCTGTTGTGAGAATGGTTCCTTTTTGTATAATCTAATCACGTGAATGCGAAATATTCGGAAATAAACAATTCCAATGATCGGTTAAAAATAGTAAATATTGGTTCAAGGTCACCAAGGTATGTCGGTGATAGTATGCTTTATATAAAGTATGATATTAAAAATAAATATTTGTTTGAAACACATTCCAAATTCGATCTAATTAGTTTCGCTCTTGTATGTAATTTGATTTTGTTCTAAAATCCGCACAAAAATCCATCCTACGCTGTTATTTTATTGCAATGTATCATATTTAATAGTGTGCACTTGTATTTTCAAAAGAAAAGTATGCAGGTAATACAAAAGACATGTAAACAAAGGATTTCATTTGAAAGCCCACTTATAAATAGTATTTTTTTCTTCTCTCCTTTCAGGTGAAAACTGTGAAGATGCACCTGTTCACGTTCGTGCAGATATTCTGCCTCACCGTGTTGTGGGTCGTCAAGTCTACAAAGGCGTCGCTCGCCTTTCCATTTTTCCTGCTATTGATGATCCCAATGCGTTCTCAGCTGAATAGATTCTTCACGCCAATTGAACTTCGTGGGGTAAGTACCTGCCACCGACAACAATACTCCGTGTCCAGTCGTATGTTGTTTTCGCCATACAAATGAAAATGATAATTTAGAGCGCATTATCGATAACAGCAGTGAGAATAGTGGGTCAGTGAACGTGGTTGAGGTCAGTCTCATCTTCTGTATTGAGGATGTCGTGTCTGGGATACTAAATTCTTAAGTTATCGATCGCGTCTCTCAGTCGTAATCAGAATTCGATATTCCTGATAACTGAGTAAACTTCAGTGACAGTTGCCTGCACCGAAATGCAGCGCATTAAGAAGGCATACAAACATAAACAGTACGTGCCTGTGGGTTATAAATTTTAATATAGGATTTAGTGTTTCCGAGAGTTTAATATTCTAGGAAATACGGGCAGGGTTGAGTTTATAGATTTTAAAGTAAAGCGGATGCTTGGTTTGATGCTTTCCTGCAATAGCCCATGATAAGTCAGAGTTTACTCTCGTTGCATGTGCGCTATGTGGTAGATGTGACCTATCCGTGCTTGTACTGACCGCAAATATGGACTTTGACTGCGTATACATAGTTTTCTCAAAATAGAACAGGCGACAACGTGATTTGTATGAACGTTAATAACAGTTCCATTAGAAACCAACTGGCAGCTACTTCCGACATTATAAGCTCACGTTCCTATAAATCACGATGAACATTCATAAAACTTACAATATGTAACTCTTATTTTTAAACAGGAAAACTGATTTATAGCAATTGTTTTAATATTCGTAAACATACGAATGTCGATACAATGAATATTTTATTGGAATCTTCGATTAGCCAACAAATTATAAAATGCTTTGCATTACTAATTGGAATTGCTTTGCGTTGGCAATTATTATTAATAACATAAAAATTTTACTGCATTCAAATCATACTCGTCATATTTTACGTAATAGTATGTTTACTAATCAAATTATTAGCTATTTAATAACAAATATCTCGGGCATTTTTGATTGAAAACATATGACATGTCCCATAACAGTCGCGATATCATCATTTATCAACTGATAGTAAATAATTTGTAGAGTAAGACCAAATACTACAATAAGTACACGTCAAGCAGTATAACCAAAGCATCAAATGGGTTTTTATTTTAAGCATTAGAAAGAAATATAATGTATTTTTAGATTTTTGTTTTGTTGTATTAAATAAATTTGTACTTAATATGAAAATCTCCATTACAATGGTCGTCAGATTTTGTATGTCATTTTGTATGTCCTTTTCTATTACAGGTCATAGTCGTGACAAAGTAACAACTTATTAACTAAACTTAATAGAAAACGCTGTTAACATAAGTGCCATCCTGTTAAACAAGGAAGCGTTTCACAAAAATGTATTTGAACTATTGTCAATGGCTGTGACCACAAAGGCTGTGAGAAAAAATTATTATGACACTTGCAACATTCAAAAAATAATAGTACTTCATAAAATCGAAATATACGGCCGGTATCATTTTGAAAAATTATGTAACCCGGTTTATTTAATAAAAGGTGGTGTGGTTTAACAAGTTCTAGGAAATGTTCCAAATGTTCACATTAGTATAAATGGAGGCGTCACATCGATATATTCTCTCATTTTCCAGTTTCCGTTTCAAAACGCACACCGTGTGTGCGTTTTTTTTTTGTGGGAAGCTATTTGAAGAGAAAGAAAAACCTTTAAATTGGAACAAACGTGCGCATTTTATGTGTTGATCAATAAAATAGGACGAGAAATAGAACGTAACTTTTTTTAGAACTACTTAACTCTTCTTATATGAGTTAAAAAATAGCTAGCCAAATAATAGTCAAATATTGCATTTTTATTGACAATGCAAAGAATGAAAATAAAATGAAAGAAGTAACAGACGGTTACTCGTGTAGGACCAACAGGTCCTTCATTGCATATGACCAACAGGTACAATGTCTCCGTTTGCATGAGATGAAAATATGTCTGTGGTGGCTACAGGCTACCGCTCTTAACGGATGTGACTATCCCATACTTTTTTTTTCTTCCTGATTATCTCCAAGATAAAGTGTGTACCGATAATCTGTACCATAGAGACAAACAAAAACGAACATCCGGGAAAAGATAGCGTTATAGTCTCCGAATGTTCTGAGAATTTAAGGACATACCTATAAAAAATAAGAACCATACATACATATTTTTGTGAAAGGTCCTTTTTATGGTCATTTACGAGAACTCGAGATCTTTAGAGTTTATCTGGCTACACATTCGAGGAATACTAGTTATAGCTTTTTCTCGAAAACCCTATCACGTATATTTTTCCTGTTTTTTAAATAGGTACAGTGGTTCTCAAACTAGACGCACCCTGATAACGGGGTGTAACATAATTAACAATAATATATTATTTTTATTATTTTAGTATTATGTACTATATACAGTGTACACTCATAATATGCCTGCACCCGCCATTTCCAGGGTCCAATATACATGGGTATTACAATATTAACGTTTTATATATAATAATAATACTTATTATTATTATAGTTTTAGATTAACCCGTGCCCCAACTCCAAAGCGGGCTCAAAATCAATAATGAACTTAGATTATAATATTTTTTAAATTAGTTTTACCATATTAAATTTACATTCCATATTTATTAGCTTAATCTAAAAGAATATCCGTTAACTTTTGAGACTAGATGGCAGAGCCGTAACATTTTTCCTAGTATGTACTCAGTGGCGTGCGGTGCATTTGTACATAAGGTGTGCAGTGGAGAATAAATATCAATACTTCGAAAAATACAAACTATTTTATTTAGTTATACTAAATGTACATTTAAACAACAAAAATAAGTTAAATAAAAACTTTTAATTTTGCCAGAAAATTTACTTTAGTAGTAGTTTCCATCATCAGATCATCATCAGACAACAAACAGAAAAACACAAAACAATCAGAAAAAATTACGGAAAATTGTAACAGAAAAAAATCAAATGCCTTAAAAATGAATAAAAATTTTAAACATACAGTCAATAATATTAATTATAAGAGGCACAAGAGTCACAAGACACCAGGCAACAGAATGATGCGCCAGGGATTTTTTATGCTACCATTTCGCATTATTTCTTTTGATTCTTTTGTTTTTTCTGCCTTTGGCTAATGATGATCTGTTGATCGAAACTTGTACCAAAGTAAATAGTCTTGCAAAATTAAGAGGGTTTTATTTAACTCCTATTCATTACTAAACTATATTTACCACAATATTATTTATGTGTTAACTCAATGCTCATTTCTGCATTTTAAAAAAATTGTTGTTTTTATAATAATCCGGCTTAGATTGTGAGTAACTTTTCTTGCAACAGAAATAAAACTGACCGTGGTGTAGGTAAATTTGACATAATTTTAATTTAATAACTCAAACCTTTCACAAAAATAGGCACAACATGCATCTTGTTATCAGAATTATTTCATTAATAAATAAAAATCATAAAAAAGATGTACATAAATAATTCATACCTCAAAATCAATAAACACTCCAACACAAATTTAAAACATAAACGTATGCCAAAAAAATGAATTTAACTTGACCAACAAAAAAATATGAGCGCAATAAATAAACACCGTAATACCACATGGAGTTTTTACTCTATGTGGTGTAAACCACTTTAAATTATTATTATAAAGAAATATTACTTAAGATGTGTGTATGGTGTACAGTACATACACACATAACACATCATTTTTTAGCCTGGACTACTTTAACATTTTTCTTTCTATTTCTCCTAAATCTAAGGGTGTTCACTGCACGCTCTGCACGTATGGACCGCACGCCACTGTATGTACTTAATTTATAAAAATACAATAATCTAAACTATCCTGGCCATCAAAGAACAAACTGAGACAAGTGAAAACTGTTTCTTGTGTGTTGTTTCGTACTATCTGAATCTGAAAGTAGAAATTGCAAATTGTGTCTGGTTTTTGACAAATAGAAATAATATTAGTTGCTTTTTTGGCAGTTTTTGTACACTACGGACCCACTAGTGTATACTGTACAGTACACTGTACAGTCAGTATATTCAGTATAATACAAGGACAGGTAAACATCAAACACCCAATCAGAAAACTTCTGGTCAATTTTCTTGTGGCGACTTTTTCCATAAGATAGAATTGCTTACAACTCCTTTCCGCTTCGCGTGGTTCTGGTAATTAAACCAAATCGACCGGAACAGCCGGCATTAAAATTTTGCACCGAGCTCGAAGTACCGTTCCTCGCAATTATAACTCTAGTCATAGAGAATAACGTATATCATCAACCTTTCGACACGTCATATGCTAGCCCCAATATTAAAGTCCTGTTAGACGAGGCCTACGATAAATTTTCGAATGCACACTCAAAACAATGGGTTCGATGCATCACGTCTGGTAGGCCGGAATAAGGATGTTTTGTTTTGTCTTATTCGGGTCGGCTGGTGAGCTATGGGACGTAGCGATTATTTAACAGCTGCTTGCAATGCGTGCCGCCGTCATGGTGCACGTAAATCCCAATAATGTCTCTGCTGATAAACCAGATGGTTTATATTAGAATTTGAGATGAAGGTGTATATTTGGAAAGAGGGGAACCCAGTTCGGTCACATCACAGCTATCCACTGAGGAAGAGGAACGAGTATTTACCAGGAAAATGTCAAAGTATATACTTATTTTATTTTTATTTAATTTTTACTTTATCATACGCAGTATAATAAAGTATTGTAATCATGAAAAAAAAAATGGGATTTTAGCGGAAATAGGTCTTTTTGGGTCCCCTGAACATTTTTGACCAAGGTACAAAAAAATGTCTGTGTGTGTGTGTGCGTGTACCCGTTTTTTGTGGAGACGATTCCGGAGAAACTACTGAAGGTATCGGGACGAAAGTTCATATTTAGAAGTTTCATAACTAAACTTAGAGCTGAAAAGCTTTTGGTTCAAAAGGGTCCAAAGGAACTGGCTATTTACTGTTAGCATTTTTCAACGATTTTGCAACTCAGCCGCCATTTCTGCAAGTTTGTCAAAATAGATAAATAATAAATTAAAGTAGAGGAAATTTTGTATAATTTATGTTTATAACATTTTTTGGTAAAATTAATAGTTTAGCTGCAGGAGCAAATTCTATTTGATCGAAATCGTGTCTGCATTAATAGCAAGTAGCCAGGATATTTTGAATCCTTTGACAGTATTCAGAACGTCAGCGGTTGCGAAACGTCAATTCAACACGCAAATGAATGGAGAATGCGAGAACGCGCGCACGTACACTGTACAGTGCAACAGTGTGTATTTCGATTTCGGATAGCCATGTTCTTATGTTTTCGCGAATAAATACAAGAAAGCCTGTAAGACGGTGTGGTAACATTAAAACTTATTTGGAATATTAAGCATAATTCTTTATAAACTTTTGTAGTTAGCACTGAAGACGTGGTAAAACCCGAAAATATAGTATGCTAGAAGCCAGTATAATATATTAATTATCAGAACCAATAACCTTTTTACTTTATCAAATGTAGTATGGCAAGGAGGTTTAGTCTTAGCATTTTGGAAATATTTTGCAAATAAGCCGCTATTTCTGGAATTTCGTCGAAATAGTTAAATAATAAATTAATGTAGAGGAAATTCTGAATAATTCATGACTATGAAATTTTTTGGTAAAATAAATATATTAGCCTCATGAGCAAATTCTATTTCATCGGGATCGGTCGTACTGCATTAAAACACTAGTATTAAAACTAGTTAGCCAGGATATGTCAGATATTGTGATTCTAATGATAGTAGGTAGTGTCAAATGCTGATGTTTTGACATTACATACTGTAAATATAATCAAAATATCTGTCTAGTTCTAGTAGTTTTATTTTAATGCAGACGTGGCCGATCTCGATCAAATAGAATGTCCTGCAGCTAAACTATTAATATATGGTGTGATAAAGTCATGTGCCTGGCCACATCAGATTTTTTCCGATATATTAATAATAAAGAGCAAAAAAGTTTCCTACACAATATATACTTAAAATGCATTTAATTTATTTCAGTTACATTTGTGGGTATTTATTAATCATAAAAACAATAATTGTCTAGAATTTGCTATTGCATATTAACTTAGTGATAGTTCTGTTAATGGCTTCAATTTCCTGCAGGCTGTTGAAGAACGGCAAAGTACCGCAATACTTTCTATAAATCCAGAATCACTTAAGATCCAAGCACCAGATATTATTTTCTCGTTGTGCACACTAATGAAATATATTGGTACTTGACTGCAGTTTTGTCATTAAGCTAAATCACAACAAAATACAGCAGGTCTACAGGGACAAATCATTTAGGGTATAATTGATTAATAACTAATCACTTCTAAAAACTCGTCAACAAGTGAAAATTTGTATATTTTTTACTAAACAGTTGCAAATTCTGATTAGATACAATCAAGGATCAAAAAATCTGGATGAAATCTGGAAGTAACCGTGCAGTTACTTCCAATTGTGTCATTATAAGAACCTTATTTTTCCTCGCAAAATAAAAATGAGTTACTGGTTGTTCTTTCCATTTATTTGCCTAACATTACCTGTCAACATACATTAAAACTACCGATATACCAAATCAATTGTTTCTTCTATCATTTCGTCTATTACTGCCCTAATGTTGACTTTATTAGGTCTTTTGGGTCCCCTGAATATTTTTGACCAAGGTACAAAAAATTTCTGTGTGTGTGTGTATGTGTGTACCCGGTATTTGTGGCGACGATCCCGGAAAAACTACTAAAGGTATCGGGACGAAAGTTCATATTTAGAAGTTTCATGACCAAACTTCAGACATGCCACAGACGCGGGCCATAATAAAGGATAGTTCGGGACTGCCTATGCCCTCGTAGCTGTAGTGGCGAAAGCTGTTGGGGATGTTAAGTTCAGACCCAGTTCTACCTCTCCTAAAACGCGTTATTTCTTGTTCAGGGTTTATGAAATTTGAGTGTAACTTCTTAGATAAATAAGGAGTTGGTCTGGGTGAAAAATAATCTTTTGGAAAGATAAAAATTAATTTTACTTCTACATGTTTGGCCTATTTAAAATATAAAACATCTAGCCCAACTCATGATACAAAAATAGATTTTTTATTTAAGTACAATTTTAACCCAAACATTATAATTGCGACAATAAAGCGTAAATACCAGAAATGTATTTGCCTATATTACTGCTGCCCGGCATATTACAGCATATACAGCATAGTACGTCAGAAGCTTTAAACACCGCCTATAACTGACGACTACGGATTGACGTTGGCGGGGGACAGGCTTACCACTCCCAGCAAAAAGAAACATCGCAACGAAATATTTCGTTTCGGAGTTGCTATTGTTATGATTATTATTATGACTGTTGGTGCATCTGAGTTATTATAAGAGTACCTACTGTTTGACTCCACTTGATTTCTGTAGTTATAGCTACTACAAACCAAGGCGTGTCACGGATTTTGACAAAAAAAAACGTATCCTTTTTCTTCCAGCCTCTATAAAGAAATTTTAATACAAATTTCTAGCATCGTATAAGTACTAAGAAAGAATCTCCACAATCCTATTAGGGGTTTGAGAGAAAATGAACCTAAATAAAAGTTGTGAGACTTTTCGTGTAGTTGAAATTTATTCAAAGTACCAATGTATCGAGAAACAGTGTTGCCATTTTTTTCAGACCATGTCATATATTCAATCGAATATCAGCGTAATGTTAAGACGAGCACAGAGAAACTCATTGAGCATTAATTCTATCACTGTCTACTTAGCACATTCTGTCAGATGGGGTTATTTCCTTGAAGGGTATCATTTTGTGCACACAAAACTCAAAAGCTTGAAACATAGCATTTAAACTATAAAGTAAGAAGCTCTTTGATGACTGACAACTGACAAATGCCCGGCTAAATATATATGTGCTGCACTACTTCACAAAATTCTAACCTCGTTTTAAAACAAGGTTTAAGCAGCTTCCTTTATTATATCTAGAAAATTTTGTGATTCGCAAGTGCCGTGTTTTTTTTTTTTGACGTCCTGTGGCATTTTTTGTGATTTAGTTGAGAATTAAAGTAGGCTTCAATAGAAGCACGATCGATGTAAAGCTATAAACGAAAAAAAAAAAAACAACACGCAACAACTCTGTGAAGTTATATAGCATAGGTTAATCGGAGTCGTATCAAATCAAGTAAATGCTACTTCAAAGAGTTGCCACATGTTTTTTGCTTGATAGTTATAATATTCAAGCTTTCATTTGAGCCTACTGAAAGAATTCTATCACGTCACAATTTTGATGAAGAAAATGGTAAAATAATGAATACACAGCAGCCCGACAGAATTCTTTAGGTAGGCTGACATGAAAGTTGAACATTGACCTTCACACCTATGAAAAGAAAAAAAATAGTTTGCTCTTGTGTTAAAGGTTCTCAAATTATTTTTCCATGAATTTAGGTTCTAGGCTCCATTCATTCGTTACAATAAGCTGAAATCATAACATAAACTATATTGGCTGTGAATTCCTTGTCCACCTGTTGCAAAAACCTGCAACAACAAAGAGAACCTCTTCAGCAGTAGTAAACTAACCCATGAAACAAGAAAATATATCGGCAACTTAGGTGCAAATCTTGTCATTTTTAGTTATCACTTATCGTTTAACTTCTCGGCTGTATGAATAAATTTCTCAACTTGCACATTTGTCATTTCTCAACAAATGTTGAGAGTGTATTTTGAAGACATTTAAGTTACAACTGTACTTATTGTTGTATTATTTATTTCAGCTTGATGGTGACCAACCTGACGATGATGACGACGAACCAGATTTCTACGCTGAGGCACCACTTCCAGGATAGATGTTTATCGCCTCTTTCTTATTTATTAGAAATTTATTTTTACTCAAATACTAACAAGAAACTTATTATTATCGCTGCTTGCCTGTGGCTGGTCCCAGTATAACTAAAGTATTAGAAAATGTTTTAAACAATAATTAACAAGGAACAGTAGTTTATACGTAAGATTACTACAGAAACTAAGTACCAGTATTAATATGCCCTAAAAACCTTACTACTTTAAGTAAATAGTTTAGTTCCCAATGGAATTAATTCGTTTATAGTGTTTAGTCTTTTCTTTTAATATTGTTTGGAATTGAAATTCCTTCTTTTGGTGGATGAGGGTATTATAATTGTAATTTAAAAGTACTTTGTTATTATTAATAATTTGTCAATTATTATTATGCAGTATTAGAGTTTATTTTATTAGAGCCTATATTAGACTGTGATTACATTTCCTCAGCTCACTTGTTATATCGCAGAGGATCGTTTACCAATTGGATGATTTTCCTCAATGATGAAGTACTTAGCATACTATGTATTTAAGAATAATAATTCATATACTATAATAATGTTGATCAAATTGAATCATTAATCAAATTTTTAGATGAATTTTATTCAATAACTTGTCGGGAATGTTAATCTTGATCAAAACTCTGGAACAATACTGTTTGTAGTGTAGATGAGCTTGCATGTAAGTGTAGATATTAAGCACACATATTCACATTGATGATGAACTTTGTTTTATGGACTCATGTTACTAGAGCCTACGTAGATTTTAAGATTGAAGGAATATTTATTGTAACAGTAAATAGTATTTCTAACTGTGATTTTACATGAAATGTCTGTTCTATTTCTATATTCAAAATAAATATTGTCTAATCTCCTAGATAGCGTGTCTATTTATTTTTACTATAGCTCGTTTAACCAGAGGCATGGCATATTTTTGGTGTAGTGCTATAAATTATTTGAATTTTATACAGGGTCATCTAAATTGGGCGTCTATGAAAAACAGTGTTTCCTGCTAACCGCATATCAAAACTTACTTCATAAGCGGTTAGGAGCAAGAGTTAATTAGTCATCACTAGACACCGGACACCCACAAAAAAGTACCTGTGTACCTGGACTTGTTATTCAGTTACGTATATCATTAGATTTGTCTGCATTATCTATATTCTCCGAGTACGACGCGGCGCAAATCCCTCTCTCTGTTGTCAACGTCTAGTAAAACTTCAAATGCAAATCTGCGCGCAAAAGTTGTCTCCAAATATAACAACCATTTTTACTTTATCATACATAGTATGATAAAGTATTGTGATCTTACCGAAGAAAAAAATGTCTGTGTGTGTGTATGTGTGTGCGTGTGTGCGTGCGTGTGCGTGTGTATCGTGTGTGTGTTGTGTATCGTATGTGTGCCCGATTTTTGTGGCGACGATTCCGAAGAAACTACTGTAGGTATCGGGACGAAAGTCCATATTTAGAAGTTTCATGACCAAACTTAGAGCTGAAAAGCTTTTTGTTCAAAAGGGTCCAAAGGAACTGGGTGTTTTCAAGGATTTTGCAACTGAGCCGCCATTTCTGTAATTTCGTCAAAATAGTTATATATAAATTAAAGTAGAGGAAATTTTGTAGATTTTATGTCTGTGACATGTTTTGGTAAAATTAATAGTTTAGCTGAATGAGCAAATTCTATTTGATCGATATCGTGTCTGCATTATAACCAAGTTAGCTAGGATTTGACAGTAATGAGTCCAAAACTGGGCAAAGTTAATCAGAAAGTTACTTCGTTAATCGTTAGTCCGTTAACGAAAAATCTAACTTCGTTAAACGATAGTCCGTTAATTTGTTACAAATGTAACGGGAGCTAACCGTTAATCGTTAACTTTTCACAAAAAATATAGGTTTTGTTCAGTGCTGATTTGTCGGTGAGTATACAACCCAAATAACTGCGGACCTTTCGGTTGCATACGTTAAAATTACCTTTCGAATCTAAGGTAAAAATCTGAACAATACAAAATCTTAACAGTACAAACAGATTTCTAACAATGGCCAAACCAACCCAAGGTAACTAAAATACCAACCTACTTTGGGTAATGCAAGATTTACAAAAGATATTGCAAATGGTATTGAAACAATACCATACTTATGATATTTTTGATTTAACGGATGATGAGTGTAGCGAAAGTTAATGAGTCCGTTAATGGTTTTGAATGTTAACTTAAAAGTTAATTTGTCAACGAAAAATTTAACTACGTTAATTAACAATTAACAGATTAACGCTTTTATGCCCAGCTTTGGTAATAACAGTAGGTAGTGTCAAACGCTGACATTTTGACAATCCTGGCTAACTAGTATTATTTTAATGCACGACCGATCTTTATCAAATAGAATATCATGCAGCTAAACTATTAATTTTATATACAGTATGATAAAGTATCTTGATGTGGGCGCATCGTTAAAATACATAATGATTAATGGACGGTTTTAGTGAATGGAAAGAAAATAGTCGTTTTGCATAGGTTTTTATCGCATTGGTTTGCGAATTTATGACGGACTGATGATGACTTTTAGATGGACTTAATGTTTTCGAATCACTAAAATGATCTTAAAGTAACCATGTAATTTAAATAAATCTTTTATATAAAGTCATTAAACTTTTTCTTTTTATAAATGCCATTGAATGATACGAGTTACTTTATAGTGACATGCGCGCGCATGAAGAAGCAACCACGCAAAAACCTTACGAGACCGGATTTGGATTCAGCGTAATTTAATATCTTGAAAACACATATTACGTAATAAATAGATTAAAGAGTTTCTCCGTAGTTTTTTCCCAGTGTATGACATAGGCGTACCTTTTTTACATCTTTTACTAATACCTATTTGTATGTCATGCTGTGTACATTTTATGGTACACAGCATCATTTAGATCATGTTATTAAGAAAATTATGTTCGACCGGGCCGAAGTTAAAATACCCCCCAGCGTAAAATATTTTTAGTGTGGCAAGAAGTGATTTTAGTTAGACGATCCGTACGAAGCTGCAAAAACGACGATTTTTGTGCGTTTGAACGGAGAGGGGTAATTCCCTAGTTCAGCAGTTTTCATATGCTGTAGCTACATTCAATTAATACCCTCCGAGTGCAAAAAATCTCATATTTAAAAGCAAAATTAAAAGATCGGTACGAAGTGTTTAGCCAATTTGCTGAACTTTCTTAGGTGCGGAACGCACCCGTTTCGGCACCCTTAATGGTGTTACAAATGTTATGACAAAGTGAATATACCCTACCCAGTAAATGTGGGGGATATAAAAATCGAACGGTGTTGGTTAGTCTTGTGTTTTAACATGACTCACATCAAGTGATGGTTCTGTAACAAATAAATTGTCAGAACATCTGGCGCATTCACCAAAATTTCAGTGGTGTTAATGTCGTCTATAATACACAATTATTACAAAATTACAATTTGTAACTGTTTTCACGATGAAATAGCGCTAAGATATTACTATAGATTTTTATAATTTTGTCTTTATACCTTGAAGTTATAGACACAAAATTTATTCGTAATTTGTAAATTATCTACAAAACAACATAACCTAGCTTAATGAACAAAAATTACAAACACTCAACTATTCCATAGCAACGGAAACTCCTGCAATAAATAATGCCAATCCCAAGAAATAGTATATTGTGTACATGTTGTGTACCAAGCCAAAAAACTGGTTCTTTTCCGGGCGAGAGAAGAGTTGCACAGGCGACCGTAGCGAGCCTGGGCACTTCTTGAGGCCCGGAAAACCACTTTCTGGGCGTGGTGCACACATAATGCTTTATCCTACACAACAATATCGTAATAAAATCACCCGTTTCTAAAGACTAATCTCGGACATATTGGCTTTTGACAAATAAAATGACGCGAAAACGACATTTTTCTACTTTGCGTTCGTTATGAATTCATAACGAAACCGGTTTCGGTGTCGTTATGAAAACACTAGATCACAAACTTTTAGTAATTTTTAGTTTTCCAAGATTGATGAAATTGACGTCAAGTGTCAAGTAAGGCTGACATCTGAATCGCTATTGGCTTGCCTCAATCGTATTTGTGAATTTTACTACAACTACCAACTGTTGAAGTAAAAATTACACTAGACTGTCATATGACAACCGCAATTTTTGACATTTATTTAAAATTAATGTCGCAAAGTAGAAAAAATCGTATATAACACTCGTTTTATAAGACGCATTGGCGCACTCGTTCCATTTGGGCACTCCTCGCTACGCTCGTCGTGCCCAAAACAACTCGTGCGCCAATTTTTGTCTTATAAAACTTGCTATATTATAACATACTATATCCTACACGATGCGAAAATTTCGTTTTCGTGGAGACACGAAAGATGTTATTTGCCAGCCAGCCCCAGCCCGGACTGTAATGAACACTTTTAGGGGCTAGCCCGGAAAATTGCAATATCTCTGTACATACATTTCGAAAATTGCGGTTGTCATCTTACAATCTAGAGTAGTTTCATATTCAACAGTTGGTAGTTGTACTAAAATTCTCAAATACGATTGACGCGAGCCAATAGCGATTGAGATGTCAGCCTTATTTGACACTTGGCGTCAATATCATCAGTCGTGGAAAACTAAAAGTTACCAAATGTTTGTGACCTAGTGTTTTCATAACGACACCGAAACCGGTTTCGTTATGAGTTCATAACGAACGCAAAGTAGAAAACATAACTGTTGCTTACCATCAGCACTATTGCGTATAATTTGTCATATTTAATTACCTAAACTTGTATGGAGAGTTCATGAAGAATTTTGATACTATAATGCAGGCAAGACTAAGAGAATAATTAGAAAGTTATCGATATATTAAAATCCGCGTATTTCGCATATTTGGAAACATACCTATTTCAAACATAAAAATTCATACATACATACATCATTTTCTAGTTTATTACTGTTGGTAGATAAAAATTACCAAAACACAATTTTAATGACAATTTATAATACAAACTGAAAATAAACCCAATCAGATCTATTTTACACGGCACTATTTCACTATTTTACTGCACTAAAATTTGAGCATGTGCAAAAACCGATAGTTTGGTCCATTTTCATCCATTTATCCAATAGGTCTTTGATAAGTATAGTTGGTAAGTACAGTGTCATATAAAAAGTACCCAAGTACCTCAACTTACTTCATTGAAGATATTGTTTTTTCATAGCATACAGCATTTGAATTAAAATGATCAAATATTATTGGAAAGTACCGTTTGCACCAAGATAATATTTTATACAAAAGTCAACTTAAATAGTTACGGGGGAGTTTTTAGATACTGGGTTTTATTTCTATCAACTTTTGAAACATCATAAGGAAATAGTAATGCAAGTGATTTTTTTTTCATATAGCTACAGCAGATTCCTCTAACTCTATTAACTGCCATTTCTAATTTTCTCCATATGGTATTTTGATATTCAAGCATACCTACTAATGGAAATAGCTCACCCTATATGTTGCAAATTCTAGGATTATCGTAATTTCGGAATTTTAGACGAAAAATCTCTAAATGTAACAATAATTTTGACCTAATGCAATTATTTCCAATGTTCTGTATTGTAGTCTATAAGTAATTTATAATTTAATATTATATAAAATTGCTATGTTTAATCATTTTAAGTATATAGTTATTGTTGGTTTGGCATATAAATCACAGAAATCTGACTTAAATTGACATAGAAGTAATAAAAGAACGAAGTGAAAGAAATAAGACAAGAGAAGTGCAAACAAAATAACTCAAAAATTTATTAAAATAAATTCAAATATCAATTTAATTGCCCTAATTACTGTCAATTAAATGTACACAAGTAACAATAAAAAGCAATATTGCAAATTATGAACGATATGTTGGCACCTCCACCAATTATACAAACCATTTATTCCTTCGTATATTGAACGCATACACTACGAAAGAGCGAGTTACTCCCAAGGGAACTTACCTCTAATGGGAACAGGTGAATTTCAACAACTTTCACTATAAAACAAAGATTAGAAAACACATAGATTACTTACATTCTATTTATTTATGAAAAATGCATATAAAAGTATTATAGTATAAATTATTGTAAAACTTTAACATTAAAGTAGAACCTGCATTTACAAAACAGAGTTTTTGGGTTAACCTGGAAGCTCCTATTGATCCTGAAGAATCAATTAATCTCAGAAGTTACTTACAATAGGCACTTTGGGAATTATCAACATTATTTAAAAACTAACCGATTATCATCGTAAAATAAAAAATATATATACTGCTATAATAAAATGAGTAAAATTAAGTCAGAAATTACGCTTGAAACCTCAATAACATTTTCTTGTGTGCTTTGTTAACTGCTGCACCCTAGCAAACGTCTTCTCGCACTTCTGGCACGAGAACGGCTTAGTCACAGAATGAGTGAGCATATGTCTGGTCAAAACATCCTTACGACCAAACTTCTTCTGGCAGATCTCACACTCGTACTGCTTCTCCTTAGTATGAACAATCATATGTTTGGTCATATTATGCGCCTGCTGGAACCTATTACCACATACAGCGCACACGTATGGCTTTTCACCAGTGTGGACACGTTGATGACGCAACAAATCGCACGGCTTCTTAAACACCCTGTTACAACTTTCGCAAGTGAAAATTTTATTTACATGGATGACATTTGGCTTCATTTCATGCACCTCCATGTGCTTATGACAGTCGGATTTTGTTTCAAAGGATTCTTTACATAACTGACACGTATAAGGTAATTTGCCTTCGTGTTTACGAATATGAGCTGTCAAAGCTTCTAAATTAGGAAAGCAATCTTTGCACTTTGTGCAACTGTATGGCATCGGACCTTGATGCACCTCCCGATGTTTACGGAGCAAGTATCGTGTTGGAAATTTTACCGAGCATATTTTACAGCGGTAGATCAAGAGCTCCGGATGATTGTCAGCGAGATGTTCGTAATATTGGTTGTAGGTGTCAAAATTGACCGAACAGACGTTACATCGTACCATGTAGTACTCAATATCATGGGTTTCATTGAGGATTTCTAGATCTATGTTGTTGTTGTTGTTCACAGAGTTTTCGTCGTTATTGTTCAAAGGTAAGCTGTCGATGACGGGATTCGTGAAATCTAACCCCAAACCCTTCATAAATGTCATTTTTGTACGTACGTATACTCCCAAGGGGTCACTCTTCTTCTTCTTCTTCCTGGTTTGTTGTTTTCGCAGGACAGGCTGTTTATAATCCAAGTCTTTACTATCTTCGGAATCATTAGAATTGTGGGACTTCAACGGCACTTTAGCGAGCTTCTCTTGTGAACGCCTTTTATGTTTTGTTGTAGCCATTTTTGCTAAATCGCGAAAGAAGGAAAATCTAAAACAAACTTACGTCAAAAAGAAGCACGTACACAGTTCCAACGATCGTACAAAGGAAAATAAACACAAAAATAATGTGTCCGATTATCCCGGGTCACATACTACTTTTCCAAACAATGCACCAGGTAATGGTTTACCCGTAATTCTAACTGTCCACGCCGAGACCCCTGGCGGAGGGAAGGTACACTAACCACCACTTGGCTATATGGTTGCCGCCATTTAGGCGGTCACTAGCTTGCTGTTCCCACCCAAACCTTGTGACGTTCCGTTGGCGCCAAACGAGTACTTTAATTACAAAGCCTAAGCAGAGCTTTTGTTTTTAAAAAGTTAAATTATTACAAAAAACACAAAACCGTCTACAAACTACGCACAAGTATTTAATTACGGTTAAAAATAATATAATGGTTGAAAAAAGTTAGGCTTTATATTAATTTGTGATTCGTTCCACTTTAGGTACTTAGTCTTTCACGTGTTTCACTTCTAGTTTTCGGTAGTACTAATCACTTAAAGCTTGATAATTAGTGGTCGCAACAGTTAAGACTTGGATTAACAGTGATCCCTTAAACAAAGGGACCGCATATGTATATAATTAGCTTATCAAAACCTCTTAGGGTTCTTAGGGCTGCATTTTATTATTATTTAGGGCAAGTGTAGGAACGGTAACACTTTGCCACTGCTCATAGAATACTATTTCATACAACAATTGTTGCTATTAGTACTATTTATTTTCTAATGTTGTTCATTAGTTTACTAAATTCCCCTTTCCCAGCAGATCTTCGACCAAGTCAAATAACTGAGGAACTAAACTTATTTGAAAATAGTAGTACAGATTTTGTGTGTTTTTTCTCATCAACCTGTAAAAGATAGGAAAACATATCGCACATCGTTGGATATTGGAAATTTTAAAGATTGCAGGCCCGTGTAGAAGTTGCATTCAATGGCACATACATAACTAATTTGAGTACAGTGATTTTTGTAGTAATTAATTTAAATACAAGCGTAATTCTCAATAGCAAATTAATAAATAATATGAAGGCTTATCCAAAGAGTTAAACAATATGACATAATCTAAAATTCTGGAATCGTATTAATCTAATCTATAACACAAATACTTAACAGCAATTTACAGGTATTTCCACAAAGTATCATAAGGAACTACATATAAAATATTAACAAATATGACTGTCTTTCAAATACGACCAGCTGAACAAATCATTTCCAGAAGAACAAAAATCGTCTCTTCCTAAACTGACTACGCCACTGGTTGTTCATGCAGACGTTTCAGTTTCAATTCAGTAGACAATTTAGCGTCATAATGCATACATATAGCTTTATACGTAATTGCATACTTTATCAAAATGGAAACGTAATTAATTTCCATGTACATTTATTCAATGCCATTCATTTGTTCGGGAAAGGCATATAGGAATTATAGCTGATAATCAAATGATTATATTGACGCCGGCAATAAATAAATGTTCAATTCATTAGAGAGCAAATTGTATCCAGTCCACAAATTGAAATGCTCTCATAATTTAGTCGAACAACATGCGAGTTAAAAGAGGACCAGCGTGGTTTAAGAAACCCAATAAAATATGTTGGTCGAAAAATAGTTCCCACGATAACTGCTTGGTATGTGCATTGGCTCCGTCTATATTTCTTGGATCATTATTTGGTTTAATTCCACTTGTTGGCCATTGTACGCAGAATGATAAAAACGTACAAAAAGCGTTTTATAAAACTTCCAAATTCAAGATGGCCACTGGGGTATGCGCATCTTTTGCTTTCTTGGTTATAATTGCTGGATATTGGTATATTCTATACGAAAACAAAGTTAATAATTTGCTGAAGCTGCAAATTATTGCTGAAGGTATCATCTCTCTTCAAACTGCTGGTATCGTGTTTAGTATGATGCTGAAAATAAATTCCTGTCAACTAGTATTAAATGGATGGAATGATATTCTGAACACACCTCAACATTTTGGAGTGAGAATTTTGCTGACAAGACGTGATATAAAGCGGCTAAGACAAAAAGGGAACATCTTATCAATTATAACGGTCTTGATAACATTTTCATTTGCGGTCCTATTGTATGGAAGCATCACAGAAGTTAACATTACACTGTATATCTTCAGGAACGTGGCTGCCGTGATATGCTTGTATACACAGCTAGTTATTGTCTTTCAATTTGGTACATATGGTGCATTTGTTGGTTACGCATTTTGCAGATACCAGCAACTGCTGATGACACATTTGAACGTACGTATACCAACATTCCAATTTCCTGCCGCAAACGTTGAATATCGAGAACTTAGCATTTCAACTAACAACTTAAAAACGCAACTAAAAGCGTTCATTCGTTTATATGAAGCCATGCTATTGAATATCAAAGTATTCAATTTATACGTCAATCCAATTATGTTGATATGGTTCTCCAGCGTTTTAGCCGTTTTGATAATCAACGTCTACCTTATTATAAAGCAATCTGGTTATGGCATACATGGCAACGATATAGCAACATTGGAAGGAGTAACTTTGTCTATAATTGGAGGAATGATATACTTGATAAATAGTGTTCAAGCTAGCAATGTTGTGGTATAAAAAGGTTAAAATGTAAAGGTAACAAAGATATTAGTTATTATTTTTATAGGTAGACAATATGTTATCCACTTTATACCGTTACCCGATTTGCAAGCTAAGTTGGGAGGAGGCAGCTCAGGTAGGTTTTACTAAATGCACCCTTCCGTTTGCATACTAAATACTTAATCTGCCTATAGGTTGAAACACTCATCAAAACCCTATCTTCTAAAAGACCGGTTCTAAATGCAGCTGGTATATTCACAATTGGCAGTCAACTGTTAGCATCGGTAAGGGTTACAACGTTACAAGTATCATAGAGATCGTTTCTTGTCAATATAAACAACCTTACATAAATATACTTTAAGTATACCTTTCTTTCATGTTGATTTGGTATAAAATTTCAATGATAATTATTATGGCCTATGGGTTTGTTTCAGGTATCCGGTACAGTGATTACGTACGTGTTAGTGGCTCTTCAGTTTCGACCATCATGGCAAGGAAAATTAAAATCTTCATTTTAGACAAGTTTATATTTTAACACTACTATATTGTACTTATTGCCTAAATTAACTAACAGATTGTATATTGTATAACATTAGTTAGGTATTATTTGTAGATTTCTTCGGACTATCACCCCAACAATAAGATACTTGGACACCGAACACAAAATAGTCACCCACCAAGCATATAATATTATGTGCATGCTTTTATTAACGTATACCTGCTTATCAGCGCTCGAGTTCCTTTGGATGCCACGTGATACAGTAACCGAAAACGCTTCTAGAGTCATCCCAAATAACTAATTTTAAATTTATACTAAAGAAAAATATTAAATACGGTATTAAATAAACAATCCTTCCCCTCCGCCATTTCGGCTTAAGAGTGAATATTGTCAAAATATATGATTAAATTATGCACTAGCAGTTACAAGGTTATTATTCTTTAGTGTGTTAAGAATGTTAACATCTCTTTTCAATTATAATAAATTCGTTTTATTATGTATATGTATAACCATCTTATTCTTTTGTAATGTATTTGCTTTATGATTTTTATAGCTCACATTAAACAAAAAATACTACTTACTACTGAACAAATTTCTGTTAATTCTTTTAACAAAAACATACAAGTTTCAACATCGGAACATATTTAAGTAAAAGACTGGAGTTTTGGAATTGAAAGTCTTTTCATTAGATTGTGTTGGCTGTAGCGCTGAATACAATAGCCATTTTTTCTAACGTTACTTGTTCAATGGATGTCTAAGATCAAAAAACAACAGACAGTTTTAATAATTTTAAAATAACATATACGGGTTCAATTGAATCTAAATCTGAAGAGAAATATAATAAATTTTTCCTAGTTTTTGACAAAAAAAAAATCCATAAATGCGCACTATCTAAATTTTTGTCTTTTATTTTATCCAAAGCTAAACAATTTATTCAGATTTTACGGAAAAACTATAGTATAATTATCAGGTCATTTGTTCCATATTTTGTTGTTGTTGACCAGTGTACCATTTATCTTCGATTTTTGTCAATATGTACCTATCAGAAGGCTTCTTAGCACTTGGTTTGATAACTTAGTCCTGAAGATGCCTCTTGCAACAGAGCGCGAAACGTCGACTGCTTCAAAGTCATCAACGCGGTTTCCACCCGGAAATCAATAGTAATTTGCTATTTCGAACTCAGAAAACAGAATACAGGCTGATTTTCGAGAAAAGCGAATTATTTAAACAAATAGAATTTCTTTAAGCAAATTAACAAATGTTTATAAACATTCCACTAAACTTGTAGTAATAATTTCTATGAGAAAAAAGAGAGTGAAATGATTAGTTGGATCAATTATGTGAAGAATGTAAATTTTTTCATTTAAGTGTAGTTTTCAGGATACTGTGGAGATGAGAGAATCCAAATCCATATGTATAGTAGGTCAAATTCTTCCTTGGAAAGTCCTCTACATGTCCTTAAGTAATCTTAAGTTTTCTCAAACCCCGAACAATTATTTGAAAAATACCAAAGCATCTCTTCTTTCTTACCAAGCATTTTCCCATCTACATTTAAGGCCTCGAATAGCAGGCTAAAAAAAATTTCAACAAAAAATTACGTGTCACATAAATGTTTTCAATGCATTTTTGAACCACCCTAATGGACACCCTTCTCCCATACAGCAAGCTAAATTTAGACAACTGCCCCCCTTCCGATTTGAGCTGGATACGCCCATGGATAGTTCAAAGATTGAAGAAAAAATTCAATTTAAATTCAAGGTTCATTCCGTGTAACGTGCTCAGTCGCAAATAAGTTAATATTTCCATACTAATTTCGCCTCCGCGTAAGGGACATTATCAATTTCTTTTACTGTATATCTTTGTTCGCTTGTAAGATGTGAGATTGGCGTCCGCTTAACAAAGATGTTCATCAGCTTGTTCGAAAATAGTGTCCGCATCCAGTCATGGGAGCGTCCGCTTATTGGAGAGAATTTTTACACATAATAATCGTATGGCCAAATTCGTTTCCAGAAAACTTGTCCGGGTATTGGGACTGTCCGCAGAGGAAGCTTTTACTGTTTTATATTCGCTAGACTTTTTATACGTGCCTTTGTGTGAGAACGGTGTAATAGCTGTAAATATTCCAGCTAGTATAATATTTTATACACCAAAATTAGTTTGAAACATCCACAAAAACTTACATTGGGTTTGTGTAGCCCATGGATCCGTGTACCCGGCACGGTGCATTATTTAAATATATAGCCATATGTCAATTTTTAGGTCCAGTGCTCAGATAAAGACAAAACGTGGTCCAGTAGGTAGGCTTAAGACGTTGATATGAGTGAGTGAATCAGTTTACCTTGCCAGTGTATGTATTCATATAATTTGCAAATATTTAGTAAATAACATATATTATCGAAGTTATAGGTGTATATTAATGAGAATAAAATTGCAGAGCCACAAGAACGTAAGTGATAACAGCGCCAGCAACCTGAAATGATATGATATTATGAAAAAGATTTTATGTGTGATTGTAATATTTACATAACTGTAAAAAATAAAAACTTACAGATGGGATCGCGGCAGTGGAAACAGTGAAAACATCCAAAATTCGGAATACTGGTTTTTGTTTAGTCAAAATTAGGGCAATATTTTCAAACTGCAATCGAAAAATAACAAATAACATTACTTTTATCTATTGAAAAGAAATACCTGATGTCGTTCGGTTTCCAAAAGAAACGCTAGCGGGTAGTTGTTTAAAAAAGAAATTGAATCTCTGGTCTGAAACAATAAATATTCTAACTGCCAATGTTTATGTTAACATATTATATAAACTTAAGCTTACGCAATTGGATAATCTGTCCGCTCTGATAAAAAAATTACCGATCAAAGAAAATATAATAAGCACTCTTATGTAACAAGTTATAACATCTGTTGAAACACGATCAGCCTCCAGTGTCATCAATGCCGCCAAGTAACACGTAATAGTCATCATAAATTCAGCATTCAATAACCACCAAACCATCCAGAATGAATATTGACCACACATTGTTCGAAATAATCGAATAATGCGGTTATATAAAATAATGATACGTTTTAGGTTTTCTCCCCTTTCAACATTAACATCAGCTTGCTTTCCCAAAATTTCCATTAGACAAAACTTGCCCATCGGTCCCGCAACTGTTTCAACTAACTGTTTATGGAAGTTGTAAAATAAAGTAGCAGTGAAGTCAAATTGAGTCATTGCCTGCAAGTAGTAGAATCCAGCTGTGTATGTTCCAATGCTCAATGCAGCATAATGATTAAGGCAACATATTTTGTCCATACCAGAACATTGCTCTATGTATGTAATGCCTAGCAAAAGAATAAAATTTGCAAACAATGTCATATATATATTCAACTGGGTGCGTCTCTTGAATTTCAAGACATCGGTCCCTGATATAAATGCTTCATTTCCATGAAATACATTTCTATAACATCGTACCAAATCTTCTTTAGACCGCCAGGTTATAAAATTATGCACGTATACCACCAAAAATCCAATCACGAATAGCAGCTCTCCTAGATAATAAAAACTTGTGGATACCGAACGTGAACTCTTTAGGACATTTATTAACACAGTCATTTCGTACACTGTAGAAGGTAATACGAATATGGAGCCAGCAGCTCTAGAATATGAAAAGCGGAAATTCTGAAAAGTACCAGTTTTCGTATGAATGCAATCATACAGTGCTAAATTTGTATTGTCAAACTGGAGACTAAGCTTGTAGGCACAGAAAAAGCAGTTTTCGTTAGTATCTTTAAATGCCGCCATACCAACAGTCAGCCTATATACAAGTGCTTTATATTATTG
This sequence comes from Melinopterus prodromus, assembly GCA_964023965.1. Taxonomy (NCBI): domain Eukaryota; kingdom Metazoa; phylum Arthropoda; class Insecta; order Coleoptera; family Scarabaeidae; genus Melinopterus; species Melinopterus prodromus. Next base: position 27,974,271 of record OZ030390.1, read on the forward strand.
TATACAGAGTATCTCAAAACGCTTTTGTTGGTATAATTATGATACATATATCGAATCCATTCCTCTGTTTACATATGGTCATAGCACATGAACGAAATACAATTTTCTTACTTTTATCATGAACGTTGATAAATCATATGCATTAGTGTATGCAGGGCCGGCGGGAGGCGTGTGCTAAGGCACCGTAATGAAAAGGCGCTAAAGGCTAGATTTTTCAATGCCAGTTTAAACATTAAAGTCATTAAACTGAGTTCAAATATGCAAAATCGGCACCAAAAAAAACCCAGTCCAAGAGATCTTAAAAATAAGTGAGAAATGTATTTATTTTAAAACATCAATGATGATGATTAAACAATAAAAATTTTCCCAAGTTCAGACTTGTACTGACTTTGCCTGTTTTAGTTGCTAAGCCTAGGCGCCCAGTAAGGATTTTTCATCGCCGAGGATAAAAATTTGCACCACGTATATGGGCGAAGTTCTTTACGAACCGTGTGTTTCATAACGGCGGTTAAAAATTTTCTGTAAGGAAAAAGACAAGTGGTGCCTGTGTTAAGATTTCCAAATTTAAAAACAAATTTAAAAATGACGTAAATGGACCAGGAAAATAGAATAGTTAGGGCAATCATTTCAGTTGAAAAGGCGATTGCACAGTCAATTAAAAATGAAAAACTACCAAAGAAATTTTAAAAACTGAAGCTACATGTGTTCCTTACAAAAAAATATACAGATTATCTCCGCGGATTGAGGTACATATGTGATTTTTCAAAAATTATAAACTCCTAGTTGTGGTTATTCCTCAGTAACGTGTCACACCCGTCACGCGTCACGCCCGCTTAACAACTATACATAAGCAATTGGAGCTTTTATTATTATTTTGATGCAAAATTATAACAAAAAGACTACTCATCTTTTAGAATTGTTGTAGATAGATGTTCAAGTTCAAACTGATAAGTTTTATGAAAAACCTTTTTAAATAGCCGTGACTATATTCCGTATTCTAATAAACTTAATAAATAATTCTATCTTTTATGTGAAATCTAGGCTAGCTACTATTATATTAATTGCATCATGTGTAGTAGCTATACTAAGCATATAAATAAGCCAGTAATCTTGTCAACGACATTAACAACTATGTGCGAGTTAAATGGGTTAAATGGGAGTTTAAATCAAAGTACTACCTGACAATGGCACACAAACATTTTCCTAATTATATGTAGATATAGTGACATCACAAGATGCCAACTTGGTATATTTAATTTTAGAAAAATATGACAAGAAGTTCTAAATAAGTTTTTTGGCAAGTTTTTCTAGCGCAGCCTTGCTTTTTTAAACACCAAAACTCCGAAGTTAAAACTACACCATGAAATAAAAGCTCACAAAAATTTACTGAAGTTTTTAAGGGAGTTTACGTTTTTTGTGACATCTCATGTTGATTAAAAAGAACTAATTTTATGATATTACCTTGTAGTAATTAAATTCTACATGCAAATTCTAAAATTTCAGATTATATTTAAGAGGCGATTGTAAGTATTTTAATCGTGCCACAAAGCGGTGGTTTGGCAACTGATTTTGTATCTGAAAGAAAAATATCATGCGCCGGGCATGAGTGTATGGAATGATAAATATGATACCATAGTTAATAGTAGTACCGTTTAGGCATGTTTCTACTATGTAATACTAAATAACAACCAAAATTTATGAATATTCAATTGCAATATTCTTAACTCCTACTCATGACACAATAAAAATATATTTATACCCCCTACATGTAACGTGGTGAGGATATATTGAGTTTGACGCAACATTTGTAACACCCGTAAGGAGGCGTGGTAGATTTAGACTTATATACAGCAGTGTCCGGCACTAACTTGGACACAAATGGGAAACATTTTTATTATCAATTTTTCAGAAAATTTTATATCAGTAAAAAGTTTAGGTATTGCCTTAAACCAAAAATGCAAACCTCAAGATATAACTATCTGCTTGCGTATACCGGATGTTACATTAAGAAAATGACTAAAGAGTAAAGACAATCTTAAAAAGGTGTTTAGGAGCAATAGAAGGTATCATATACGAAATTGGAAACACTTTCGTAAGATTTTTTTTAAATCACAATTTAATTTAATTAATCACGATTTTATAAACTAAAAGATAGTATTAGAAAACTAACTAAACAACACACCCTAACATTTTGATTTTATGACTGACGACAGAAACAAAATAAAAACAAACGACAAAAATAGGAATTTATCTTTTAAAATATTACAAAGAAAACACATGCTAACATTTTCTTTAATCAATAAATAATTTCAAAAAATACTAAACGTAATAAAATACAGCAATTTTTTACTAACAAACCTTACAATACAATATTTTACTCAATGTGGCCTCCTCCATTTTCAATGCATAATATTGTACGTTTTTTCATCTCTTTATGCACATTTCTGTGCGTTTGAGGATTTATGTTTTGGATGCAATTTTCGATTACATTTGTGAGATGTTGAACGGCGGTAAAGAGCCGTTGTGCGTACACATGTTGCTTTAAAGTGCCCCAAAGAAAAAATCCATTGGGGTAAGGTCGGGCAACCTCGCTGGCCATGGATGATTCGAATGTCTTTCTATCTATCGGTTTGGAAAACTTTCTTCTAACCAAAATCTCACTGATACTGTTGAAGTGTTGAGTGAACAGGTGCGCCATCTTGCTGAATGAGCATATATTTTCCCGAATATTCGAGCGCAGATTGTCCAAATATTCGGATAAGAATGTTTGCAACATTTCCAAATATCCTTGGGAGTTTAAAGTTTCGCGAAAAATACAGGGCCGACAATATGTTCGTTCAATATTCCGCACCATCAGACGTTAACTTTGAACGAATGCTGGTTTTGACATTCAATTTTAAAATTTGGAGGTTCTTGCGCCCACCATCTACTATTTTCGTAGTCTTCTCCTACGTTGCCTTGAAACCAAAAAGAAAAATCCAACCGTGCATTTAGGTCTCTATCTTGTAATGTATGAACATAACGGGGTTTGTATGCTTTAAATTTGCTTTTTTTTCAAGATTATCCTAATCGAACATTCTCACGTTTCGTTTGTTTCTTGTCTATGAGATAGAGACATTCTTGGGGCTTCCACGGCGGACAAAACAACATTCAGGGAATTTTCTTCAGTTGTTACACTTCTTCTGCGCGATAGGCGTTTTTCCTTTTGTGAATGGATCCAGTTTGCTTAAACCTTAAAACGACTTTTGCTACTGTTAAATAATTTAATTGTTTCCTTGGCTGCCTTCCATTAAAAATGATAGCAGTTTCCCTTAATTAATATTAATATGTAATAAAGTTAATGAACCTACAAAAATTCCGCTACTAATGAGCAAACGCCGCTACCCCGCTACTGTTCGAAAATTGCGCAGTAGTATCCTGTGGTGAGTAATTCAATATTTCTTCCACGAGGGGGCGACTCCTTCGTTTGTTGTGGCAATTTGGCAACAAACACAAATAGGTTGTTTTATTCGGTTTTATTAACATTTGAGTTAATTCTTTGTTTAGACGCTAGATGGAGGCGCACGATTGCCAACTTAAAGCATCTGACAGCTAACTACCATTAATCTGCTGCCAACCCAAAAATTAAATCCAAAACGCGTGGCAGCGAGAGAGACAGCAATGGCGTTTGTGAGCTTGGAAAGGAGATAGAGATTCCAAATGGTTGCCTGTAATGGAAGAACAAGAAGTGTCAAGGAAAGAATTTGAAAATGTTTTCATAACCTTCACGTATTCGAAATTTGAAATCAAAAACATGTGCTTCGAGTTAACGAATACAAAATATAAAGCTTCAGTTGTTTGTAACTCACAATTACATTTTCAAGTACTTTGGGGAATTCGTAACTAGAACGCGAAAATTATGTCAGTAGATGAAGTGATGGTGCGTGTTGGGGTAAGTTGTCGTATTTATTTCTGATTTTTTGTTATATGTGCTTGTTTTACAGTCGGATACTCTACTAGAAGAAAACTATACATTGTTAAAAGTAGACGACGACAACATGATGATATTGAATAGTGAAAGTTATAAGGAAGATACATCAGCAGAAGCTGTTCTTTGCGTTCCTATTGCTGACACGTTATTCGATTGCAATATTGATGGTTCCTTTATAGAACAACAGACTGAGGCCGAAGATTTTCTAAATGAGCACAACTATAATACTTCCGACGAGAACAACACTATGAATATGTACTGGGCCGATACACCAAAGAAAGAGAAGTACGCTTGTCAAGTTGTTTGTTTTAACCCGCCATTTCAATCGCTTATCGATTACCCGGGAATTCTATTGTGTTATAATAACCTGCATTTTACTGTTTTGTTTGAGACCTTTATTTTGCTATGATGTTATAAATTTACTACTTCTTAACCATTTGCTTGTGCTGTGCAAAGTGATGCACATTTGTGCATGCATGCGTGTGATACACAACGGAATATAGACTATATAGAATGCATTCTGTGAAGACTGGTTTCATTTATGAAAAATACGTGGTTATATTGAATACGTATATAACGAAACGGTACTATTGTGATTTGTTTTTAACAGTGACACTTCTAACTTTAACAAATTTTCTTTTAGTTCACAAAATTTAAAAAAATTCAGTAAGAGGTATGGTATGTTTGGGTTATCAACTTCATAATAGTTAAAACTAAAACTATTATTATGCATACAATGACATGCAAATGCACCTTCTTTATACTGCAATCCCTTTACTTCAGACTCGTTCACATCTGGTTCATTTTTATTTATGCCCGATTGCAGTGCAATGATATAGCATTTTTGACGTATTCGCTCGATGCACAGTCTCTGTGGGTGTACGTTCCAGGTATTATAAATACCTTCAGATTCATAAAACTCGTCAATTAAAATGTCAAATTTTTTTTATTCGTGGCCGTTTTTTGAATGGCAATTATTATCCTCTCATAATCCGAAGATGATGAAGATAATAATTACATAAGCCGGAACAGTTTCATTTCGTCGCAACTAGTCATAGTTAGTGCTAACTCCCAAAGTCAGTGCAAGAAAATTGCCCTGAGTGCGCCATGAGGGCAATTACTTTGGTCGTAAGTCGAACACCCCGCGCTAGGTGAGTGCCACCTGAAAATTATACGTCGAACACGCAAAACTGCCCAGGAGCAAGCCAGTGTAGTAAGTCGAAAATGCTAATAATGACATAAGCACAAAAAATAACCCGAAAATATATTTGATGATCAATTTCTTAATCGATAAGTAATACTATACCAAATTTTCTCTATACAAAATAAAAGGAAATAATGAAATAGCTATCAGTATAATAATAGCTTTCAAATGATAAAAGTGATGTGTACCTAATACTATTCAAATTGATTTGTCACGGAAATTCTTACAGATACAAATGACACATAAATGTCGCCAAGTGCAGGCTACATCACAATCCACTTATCACCAGTCTGCATAAGCGCATCAGGCATGCCTACTGATGACTTCAGTGCAAGAAGGAAATGGAAGTAGCGTTAATATGGCCTTAATTTCCATGGCTGCCTTAGTAGTAAATTGTTGTTGTCACGTTTTTTTTTTTAACTTGTTTTTATTTTACGTCGGTCTATTTCCGCAACTTATGTCAATCACCAATGCTGAGGGCAGGCTACACACATCCAGGAATTTTGTCGAACTGAAGGAATTCGAACCTCCAGTAAGAGTTCCTTAATGTGCATATCGCGTCATGACATCGAACAGTCAAACGGTAAAACACCGTATCTCCATACAAGAATTTTATCTAATTTTTTTAACAAATAGGTAAAAAAAATGTATAAGAAGTTATGGTCAGTGGCACGTTCTCCCATGGGCAAAATGTGCAATTGCCCAGGGCCCCCAATAACATGGGGCCCTAAGCCCCATGTTTAACAATCTCTATGCATTATTTCGGTGATTTCAGTAGATTTTTTTTTTTTTTTTTCGTGGATTATTTTTCCTATGTTTTTTGTAGACGACCCTCCATAGCATGACATTTTTGAAAAAAATAAGATAAGTATTTAAAAAAATTGAATATAACTTTAGCCCTAAAAAATATTTGGACTTGATAGAATTTTGTTCTTTTGTTACACATTTTTTAATAGGACACGTGGCAATTTTGGCCGCTCGTTTAACAGTAATGAAATAACACTTTACATAGTCAGTGATTACACTCTTCTTTGCAATGAAGTTCCAAGATTCAAGCTTACATTTCAGCTTACCTACCTAAAGAATGCAGTACCAAAAACCGAGATTGTTGGTATTTTGATCATTTTTGAGATTTTTTCGTTTAAATCTAAAAAACTACTATCGTAATGATCTGTTTTTTCTTTGCGATACACAAAAATGCTCGAAGAATGACGAGTGTTCTTAAAACCGCACCGCTATATACCAAACGCTTTATTTTCTAATGGCTTTGTCACATGCCAATAGAAATGATAAAAAAAAACAAAATTTGTTGCTTTTAGAAGTACCAAACTTTTTAGTCAAGCTACAGTCGATTATAAAGTCACTGTTTATAGTTTTAATAACGTAATTTTAGTAAGTTATTGTGTTGGATCCAATTTTTATGTTTAAAAAATATTTTTTTTTTTTTGGTAATATATTCTATACGTAAGTTGAGGGGCCCGGAATTACAGGTGTCTCTAGGGCCCATAAACTCCTAGACGCGGCCCTGCCTACGCTGTAGTAGCCTAATTTCTTCTGTTCACTTATTATTATTACCCATTCTTTTTTAACACAAATATTAACAGTTCTTGTTTTTGTGTATGTATAATTTGGTTTTTGTTTTTAATTTTTAGTGTTAATTTAAAGTGTACGTTCTGCCAGAAGATTATGAAGACTCCTGGTGGGTTCTATCGCCATTTACGTACTCACACTGGAGAAAAGCCTTTCCAGTGTCAACTATGCGATAAGAAATTCTCACAACATAGCAATTTATGGAAGCATGTTTTAATTCATACGGGTACGTTCCACTATGAGGTGAATTACGCATTAAAACCAATACTAACGATAAATTCTTTGTTCAGGTGAAAGAAGGTTTGAGTGTCCGCATTGCAATAAGAAATTCTCCCAGAGGGCAAACATGCAAAAGCACATGATGGTGCATACGGGGGAAAAGCCTTTCCACTGTGCTGTATGCGACAGAACGTTCACGCAACGTGCCAACTTGAACAAACATATTAGGATTCATACAGGTGAGAAAACGCTGTTATAAAACGCAATTTGGGAATACAAAGATAATATTTAATATACAGGCTGTAAGGTAAACATGCGACAAAAATTCAACGGGTTATTCCTTGGCCTATTCTAAGAATATTTTGTCCTATGATGATTTTTGAAAAACCCCTTTGTTTCGAATATACAGGACAAACAAAATTTGCGACAACCGTATTCGATATTCAATATTCAATAACGAGAAAATTGAATGCTTGTATCCAGGCTGGAGAAAGTCATTTCGAACATTTATTGTAGATTGAGTAACTTTACATGTACTTTTTATAATAAAATTTGCCACAAATTTTGTTCACCCTGTATCTTTGAAACAAATTGGTTTTTAAAAAATCATCATAGGACAAAATATTCTTAGAATAGACCAAGGAACAACCCGTTGAATTTTTGCCACATGTTTACCTAACACCCTGTATATAATAAGAATAATAATAATAATAATAGACTTTATTTCACAACAAATTATATAAACATACAAAATATTCAGTGCTGAAGAGCGTGTGCATTAGCCCTACAAACTTACTTAAAAATATATTTTGCTAACCAATCCCGTCAGAAATTGATTCTCCAATGCATTACAAACATTTAAAAAAAAAATTTGACTAAATCGATTAAGAACTCACATTTTGGCGAGTATCCTATGTTACTAAGGTAAGAATAGCAATTTTCTGAACGGACTTCTTTGTTTTACTTTCTTCTGGACGTTTCAAATGACATTTCATAAATTATCTTTATACCTCCCACATACACTGTGGTAGAGTATATTGAGTTTGTCACAGCCCTTAGGAAACGTGGCAGATCTAGTCTATATAGACTTGTATAGATATATATTTTTAAACAGCATTAAAAACTGAATCGATTTAGCTATGTCCGTCTGTCTGTGTACACGATAACTGCTGTAATTTTGAAGTAATTGATTTGAAACTTGGTATACAAGTTTATCTCTTCAATAGTAAGGAACAAGTTCGTGAGTGAGCAGATCGGTTCACTCAACCTTGTTTGTTTTTTACAAACATTAAAAAAAATGAACAAAAGCGGTCTAGACTTCGCACCTTGGCAAGTAAACAAGTAAAGTTTAGGAGAGTAAACTAATGCAACCATAACAAAGCCTAAGCGTCAATTCGAATACATGCATTCTCTTAGCACACAAGTCTATATAGACTATACCTATCACGCTTCCTAAGGGATGTCACAAATTTTGTGAGAAACTCAATATACCCTACCACAGTAGACGTGAGAGGTATAAAAATAATTTAAATTTGAGTTGTTTGTATGACACTGAAGTTTGAAATATCATTTCGCCCCTGCCGGGTCTTCTGACTACCTCTTTATTTTTTTATAAACGAAGAGTGCTGCCACACGTTGGTTTGTTGGCGCCCCTGGCGATCGCCCATCGCCCTGAATACAAGTAATTTACTAAGCCAGTATTACCAATTATCATTTATTTGGTTGCATACTTCTGCGATTATCTGGGATTCAGACATAAAAAACTTTGTAACAAATAAGTGATAGTTAAACCTTTTTGTGGAAGAAATTCCACACTCTATCCATTATTTTGTTTTAGGAGAAAAACCATACAGTTGTAAGTATTGTAATCGACAGTTTGCACAACAATCAAACATGCAAAAGCACGAGATGATTCATGAAGGTTTAAAGCCGTTTACTTGCACGATATGTACATCGGCATTTACACAACAGAGCAACCTTAAGAAGCATATGGAAATCCATACAACATCACCGAAGCCAAAGTCACCAAAATCGGATACTCTCTATAGCTGCAATGCTTGCTTGAAAGGTTATAAAAGTCTTGATGGTCTGTATAAACATATGGCAGCCTGTCCTCATATAGAAAATGCAAATATAGTAATAGAAATGGATGAAAACGAAGATAGTGATAATGCAGGAGAGATTTATATTGACGTTAGTAGTACTGAAGAAACAAACAAAGAATTGCCAATTATGCGGAATTCTCAAGAACTGTGGCTTCAGAATGTGATTGTTAGCAATGATATGTTTATTAATGAACACAACAGGAATTGTACATAAGTACAATATATTAAGACTATCTTGTTATTGTTTTACTGTCTATTATATTTGATTTTATGTGCAATTGATTTATTTATACATACTATGAATTAGTAGCCATTGATCTTAATATTGACATATTGACCAGTTGCTTTGAGTGGTATATCAGATACAAAAATAACTACATTATCGTTAAAATTGTTCATAAAAATATAATTATTGATTTGATTAGTTAAGTACTGAAAATTATTATATACACAAAAAAAATATTCTGAGAATATTAAACATTAATTATTTATTATGAAATTTATAGATGAGCCATTTTTTCCATTTTTGTGAGAATGCATGGGTTATTGTTTATTTGAATAGATACAAAACGATTAATTTAAGCAAAGTTGCGCACTTTTATGCTGATTAATTATTATTTAAAAAGACATTTATCCTATCTTTTGACGTGTAATGTCTTTGGTTTTTCTTGTCCATCTATGTTTGCATCAATGTCTCCAAAATTATTAACCTTAGCAAAATAATTTATACACCATATTAAACACGAAGCATGCATGGGCGCCCGTAGAGATGGACAAGGGGTTGCACTTACACCCCTGGCTTTTAATACAAGTGGGTAACGATCAACAAAAAAAGTCATGAAATACAGGCTGATTCATAACTAATGTTACATATTGAAACCCCACCTTCCCATATACAGAACAATTGTAAGACAATTAAAGAGTAATATTTAAGTTATTAATAATTATTTAATGTAAAGATATTTAGGAGACTTGCTAGATATGAATTCTCTCAAGGGGAGGTTCTCATGTAATCGGTCAAAAAATCATTTTCTTTTTCCTTTCATATTTTGAAACCTTGGAGTGTATAAAATCAGCGTCTGAAACAGTTCTTTGATTGTCACAAGTTTTACGGTTTTATACCCTCTGATATTCTCCGGAATAATTAAAAAAAAATAATTAAATAAATATATGGCAAAAGAAACAATATTGATATCTGTTACAACTTCTTTGAAAAACTGTCTCAAAGTTCAGCTACTTTTTAGATCTCTACATGAGAACCTCCCCTTAAAAGATCTATAAACATGGTTCCTGATGCCTTCTTTGGGAAAAGATGACAGCTTTGGTCTTTTGGGTAGAGAAAGTCAATGAACTTGCATAAATTGAGCTACCGATTCTAAGGCTAAGTTAAGGCTAATGACCGCCACTTTGACTGACGGGTTCAGAAATAAAAACAACGTCTACAGCATAAATTAGTGCTGTGACCACACAGTCCTAAATAACTGAATTAATGCCAGATATGTATAAATTAAATAATGTAGGGCTTTGCGTACTTTCTTGGGGAAGACCTCTAAAAGAGAATTTACTACTAAATATTTTCAACATCAGTTCTAAAACGTATCATTTTTTAGAGAAAAGCATTTTAACATTATGAAAACATTATGCAGGACAGAACATTTTTAGTACAAAGAATTTCTATTAAAACTGGAATAATAATACTGTCATATGCAGAAACAATATCAGCAAAAACGCCAACAAGAATTGTACCCTTATTAAATGCTGAAACAATGTTGGCAAAATGGGAAAACACACTGCTGAATATTTCCATTTTATATTGCATCAGAGCCTAGATAAACTCCTCTCTGGTTAATGCGTTGAGTACATTATTTATCTCACCAAGGGCAAGCGAATGGTCAGACTGCCTGATGATGTTTCTGGGTGTGGAGACAGACATTGACTACCATTAAAGAACATGAAGAAAGGCAACTGCATAAGTTTTGAAAAAAGATCCCGATCAGCTTTTTTTAAAGAAAGTTACCAATCCCAGATGGTGTATAATTGTGTAACTGTTTTGAACTATTAAGCGAAGAAGAAATATGGAAGTGGTTACTGCCATGAGTATCTTCACAGGTGTTACCAACAATAGCATTAGACGGGACAGAAGAGCAAAAAACTTGAAGCATTCGCTCCCAAATGCCAAAGCAAATGAACAACTTTGGAGGCATATCTGGCATTTATATTTTAGACGTTAAACATTTTGATATGATAAAATGTTTACTGAACTTTGATATCATTTTTCAAATTAATTAAAACTATCAGTGATTAAACAATTTGTCATGAAATATTGTCCACCTATGTTTGCATTAATATCTTTGAAAGTATTAAGCTTAGCAGAACAAATTATACACCATATTTCAGCCGAAAGATGTGAGTACATGTCGTGGACATCATACGACATTTTTCTGAATCAATTGGTCCTATTTTATAGACGGGCGAACTAGTCACGCAACAATCGATGATTTTGCGTCTCAAATGACTAGCCTACTAAAAGATAGATGAGGTGTTTCTGCGGGCGCTCATGGAAGTATGTGTGTACAGATAAACAAAGAATTACTTAAAAATATTTTATTTCATACTGTCCGGTATATTGATTTTCTTTAACAAATAGCATCGATTTGACCATGGCATATGTGGCCCATAATTTAATTTTTTACTTTTAAAATAAAATGTTATACGATACACGTCTGGTAGGGCTTGTAAGACTACTCGTATTACATTTACCTCGGCTCCTTAGTTTCCTCGTCCGTAATATTTAACTCGCTGTTACAAGTGGCCTACCGGACTTATAACGTAAATATCTAGAAAGATTGAATATAAAATGGATTTTCAGAACCGAGATAGTGTCAATAATGATTAATATCTATTCTGTCAAGTACACGTAATTAAACAACATGGCGGTCAAAATCAATACTAATGGTATTATTGTAGGACAAAACTGAGCACACTTTCCATGCACATTGCAATAAGTTCCCAATATTTTACAAAAACTATTGGATACCTTTTATACAAAGACTTTATCCTCTTAAAATTAGAATTCACATAACCAGTGTACTCAATCTTATTGTTCTAATGTGCCTATTTGAAACAAATCATCTGCTAATAAATCAAGTGCAAACATTGCGTTTTACGTATTTTTGTGGTTTTTCAATACAGCATTTTTCATACCGCTTTTAAAGTGGAAATCTAGTCTGTATTTGTTAGTCATGATTTTTAACCACATTGTATATATGTATGTAAATTTTGAAAAAAATTGTGTTATTCTTTTTTTTAAAGCCCTTTGGTTGTACATTTTTATAATTCTAAATTGTATTTACATGGAATAATATATACTATTACATAATGTAAATACTTTTTAAAAATATTTAATAAATTATTTATTTATTAAAAACCTTTTTGGTTTGTACCCTAATCTTGGTCAAAAATAATAAAATACATAAAAAACAAATAAAAATTTATCTAAAATTGTGACAAGATTCTCTACCGCTAAAGTGATATTCAGTGGAATGCTTGTGATGTGACCCAAATGGCCAGGTAAGACCAATATTTTTATTATATCTGTGGGTTACTCAATTATCATTCTCTACCATAGGATTCAAAAGTACTGATACCCGCTATGCTCACAAGTCCTTGGCTACTAAAGTACGGTGATAAATGGCTCTTTTAAAACTAAGTTTTTTCTGAAACAGTCGAAAACAATTAATCGCAACTGAAAGACATTTTTTTCCTTTATCATACGTAATATTATGTCAAGTATTGTAATTGTGCCACAAAAATTTTTGATCTTAGCAGAAATATGTCTTTTCGGGTCTCCTGGCCATTATTGACCAAGGTACAAAAAAATGTCTGTGGGTGTACCCGGTTTTGTGGCGACCATTCCGGAAAAACTACTAAAGTTATCAGGACGAGACTTTTCGGACGTTTCAAGACCAAATTTAGAGCTGGAAAAAGTTTTGTTCAAAAGGGTCCAAATGAACTGGAGTGTGGAGTGTGGTCGACTTAACATATCCAACTATTTTGCAAATGCGCAGCCATTTATGTTTGTTACAACGGGTTTAACTCGTTGAGGTTTAGTGTATCCTCTGGAGTCCCACAGGGATCGGTGCTTGGCCCATTGTTGTTTAATTTGTTTGTTAATGACTTGTTGTTATCCTGCCCTGCTTTGGTTTATGCAGATGACATAAAAATCTATTGTCGTCCGTTGCAGCGCTGATGCTGAGATGCTGCAGAAGGACCTTGATATGATTTCTAACTGGTGCAACATTAACCACCTTAGGATCAGGGAGTCAAAATGCAGTGTTGTCACTTATACTAAGAATAGGGTCCGTTGTGGCGGCGATATGTTATTAATAGCAAGGAAAGCTGGTTAAACGACGGTGAAAGTTGGTTATTAATAGCGTTCCTCTTCCAAGGCTGAATACTGTTAAGGATCTGGGAGTTGTGTTTGATTCAGCGTTGACATTTGTACCCCACATTACCGCCTTGTGTGTCTGCTTGGATTTAATTTGTGTACTACGAGAGAGCTTACAGATGTGGCAGCGATGAGATGGGCAAATATACGTTTATTATTATTATTATTTCTGTAATTTCGTCAAAATAGTTAAATAATAAATTAAAGTAGAGGTAATTTTGTATAATTTATGTCTATATTTTTTGGTAAAATTAATAGATCGCTCGTACTGCATTAAAACTAGTTTGCCAGGATTTGACAGATATTTGATTCTATTGACAGTACATCAGCGTTTGACACTGCTGTATAGTATGATAAAGTCATGTGCATGGCCACATTAGATTTTTTCTTTGAATGTTTCATATTGTTTTTGTACTTGAAAATTAATATATTTTAAGCGAAAATCATGTTTCGCTTAATTACCATGGACCAAAGTTGTACCAAAGTAGTCTCAACTCCAAGTAGTCTAAAGACTACTTTTACACACGTAGACGCTGTATGCGAGATGCGCGCATCTAAGACTCAGCCAATACCGGGTATACGGTATACTGGACAAAATCCTAAAACTCGTTCTCCTTGCGCATGGCGACACGTGAGTTCGCATTCAAAGAATGTAAAGAAAAGTAAAAACGTCACTTGAGTTCAAGTGTGGGGCCAGTAATCTGCGCTCCGACATGCAGTGTTTAGGTTTACCGCATGGTTTACCGTAACGGCACTGTAGTCGGAAATGACATACAGTATCCAACTGTATTTGTGTCGTATCTCATCCGAATTCCGTATCACGGATGCTGTATTTTGCAAAAGTGTCTACGTGTTTTTAGTAGTCTGTTGCCCAGTGTTGCCATGGTATATACAAGTCAGATATAACAATGTGGGCGTTCATATTAGTCAATCTTACCCAAATAAACCATAAATTAACAATGTTTCTAAAATCCACCTTTCAAGACTAAGGTTATTCAGTCTGCCAATTCATTGTCTGTATCAGTCTGGGCCAGCTGGCAGACAACACGAGGCTGTGCCGTAAAACTGTCTTGTTTAAAGTCCAACCAATTCCAGGTTTCTGGGTGACTGTGTCAGGAAAGGCGACCAAGGCAGTAATAGATGTGAGGGAGGGATACCAGGCATCTCGCCGGTGACTCATCAAACGGGGCCTTCGGAAGTTGTGCCATCATGAGTACTTAACGATCTGATATCTAGTATATCCAAATAGGGATTAAATTAAGGCAATTGCGGGTAGACGCTATAGCCCACATGACGTTTATACCCTTCTTGATGTGGAGCTACCCTACATTCCCCACGTATGTGGGGAATGAGGCACCGCTAAGAGACAATGACATGTGGTAGAGTTCTCAGCGTAAGCGTGCTCGACGGTGCACCCATCCTCCGATGAAAGGGTAACCTTTCTAACCTAGATGGGTACGGATAACGCGTCAGCGTTCCGGGCGGTGACTCGTCAAACGTGGATTCCGGAAGTTTTTCGACACGAGTACTTGGAGTTGCCAAGGCTGTGGGATGCACTAACTCTTTGGTGTAGACCCCTAGAACCACCGGGGGCTACCCTATACCATGGTTCCTATGCTGTGGGCGAATGGCCGCCTCTCTACGGTGTGTACAGATGTTGAGTAGAAGTTTGCGTAAGTGGCCTCGCCGGCGACTCGTCCAACTGTGTCGGGGAAGCCCGACTAACGCGAGTACCGAGGGGAAGGCTGGTCGAGGGCCCCCATGGCTGGTCTGTTTAGGAACGAGGTCTTACATTGTATCTTGGGAGCTTGCGTGTGATGGTACCAGTGGTGCAGACAATAACTTACTTAGTGGATTTATAAATGCCAGTCATGGCCTGTTTCTACAGGAGACGGACTCTCGGGGGCAGGTACATGCTTTCTAGGTGGCGTATACTGGATGCTGTATGGCGCAAGCTGGGTCAGCGAGCCGACCCCTATGGGACGGCGGTCCTTATTCATGTATCAGTCTGTAATGTCATTTAACTCCTATGATTCAACTGCGTATTGTTTGTGTTTATATTATTATTTATTTATTTATATTATTCAAACTGGACGAAAAAAACCAGGACATTGTAGGACATTCTTATAAAATTGTGATACACATTATTCACTCGTGACGTGTTAACTCGTGTTATCACGTCAGATCACACTGACACGTGACGTGTTTACACATCAGATCATATTCACACCTGATGAGTTATCTCGTGTTAACACGTCAGGTGTGAATATGCTAGCCGTAATTTTGTTGTAACCTGACGTGTTAACGCGAGTTACCCGTCAGGTGTATATAATGTGGCCGTAATTTTGTTGTGACGTGACCTGTTAACACGAGTTAACACGCACAAGTGTGAATAAGGTGCCGTAATTTTGTTGTGACGTGACGTGTTAATACGAGTTCACACGTCACGCGTGATTATGATCTCACGTGTAAACACGAGTTTACACGTCACGTGTGGATAATGTGTTCGTGGCTTACATTGTCCTCCTTACGAAATTTGGTCTTTAAAATGTTCAGCTGATCAAATGACGTCATTGACATTCATTCATTTTACTTTTACTATTGAGTATTGAATGAACACATGGTTTTCCTTTTGTTCTTTATTGTTTCTTCTTTGCAAGCCTTTAAAACATTATGCCTCCACATTCATATCTATCGCGCACGGCACTGTAGTCGCAAATGACACAAGCAGCTGTCATCAAATATCGCCGCCTCACATGCAGTATCCAACAGTATTTGCGTCGCATCTCATCCGAATTCCGTATCACGGATGCTACGCATACACAATCTACGTGTGTAAGCAGTCTAATCGTTAAGCTATTTATTTGTGTTAT
This sequence comes from Melinopterus prodromus, assembly GCA_964023965.1. NCBI lineage: Eukaryota > Metazoa > Arthropoda > Insecta > Coleoptera > Scarabaeidae > Melinopterus > Melinopterus prodromus. Next base: position 27,990,679 of record OZ030390.1, read on the forward strand.
TTTTTATTTCTTATAAATATTTATTTGTTTATTTCTTATATTAAATTTTGTTGCAAAAAAGTTAATATCTTACCTATTAGTTATGTTTTTTGTTAATTGCTCAGAAATCTTTTATTAGTTAAATACCCATCTTTTAACAGTTTTGTATGAAAAAAAAATCCTTTTATTTCAACACGGTATATAGGGGCCCCTAAATTCCAAATTGCCTAGGGTCACATGATGGCATAATGCGCTGCTACCTATAGAACCTGTTGAAAATGTATTCCATTATTAAATTATATTTAATAGTATATTCATACATAATATAATCACAGACTTTGGTAGGTATTATAATTTATATTTGTCTTATAAGATAGAAACAAATATTTTTTACAAATTATCGTGCGGTAACTGGTCCCACAACCGAGACTCTGTTGGGAAAATTGCCTTATAATACACATGAACATATATCTTTTCAACATTATGAATAACATATATAGTTGAGTTTCACGGATTTCAACACAGATGTACGTCTAGTCTACACAGGGGACCCTGTGTGTTTTTCACTTCAGCTCCTAAAAATCCTCATGAGAAACTACATGCAAATTTCTTATATAAATCTATATTACCATGGCCTGTACATCCCCAGGTAAGTATTACAATTTGGGCAGTAATGGTAAGTATTTTTACAGCTGTTCATGCAGTAAGGCAACAAACAACATGGCCAACAACCACAGATACACAAGGCCAATGCAGCAAAGTGGGTCATGTTCGATCGTTGATTGGTAATTTGAGTTATGACGTACGTTCCACAACGTTGACAAGCCGCAGGCATCGGATCAGGGCCCCAAAGCATATCAGGAGCACCTTCAATAATAAAGAAAAAGTTGATCTAAATTATTACCAAATCGGAAGCTAAATACAAACAATTAAAAGCAACACTTACCAGAGTCAACAACAGTTGGTCTATAAAAGTGTCCTTGTGCCTCAGCATAAGTTGGTGGGGGTGTTGGACTTATAAAAGGTGGTGATGGTTCCATAGCATCCACACGTCTTCCAAATAATCTTCTTGGAGATGGCCTTGTGGGGCCTATCCTCATAACAGCCGAGTAGGAGGGGGGTGCTCCTTCGACTGGAGGATCACCAACAACAGGCCTAGGAGGAACAAGTGATGGCGTAATTTGTATTTCATGCGAAGCAGTTTCTGCTACGGCATCTCGTGAAAATACGTCCACATTTTCCAATGTTCTGTAAGAATCTCTGGGTGTGCTTTGCGTGGCCGTGTCCACTTTGGAAGTATACTTTCCGGAAAGAGCCTGGTCCCACTTCTTCAAGCATTCCGAGCGCGCTTGCGTCGTTAGATTCTGCATGAGGAAACATCTTAAGGCTGTATTTGACATGCATGATTGTGATGGTCTTAATGTGCGCAAAGAACTGGTTAGGGAGTCAAATTGAGGAACGGGAAATAGTACTGATATCTGTCTATCTCTGTGGGTTTTGTCACATCGTTCAAGTACTTCTTCGATAGTATCGAATGCAACGCTACTTTTGGTGCCATCGGGCTTCTTTGAAGTATTTGCTGTGTCTCGGGATGTTTCGATTTTTATGGTTTTTGTTATGATTATAGGAAGGGACGAGTCATTTGGTGACCAACCGGAGGTACTTGGAAGACTAAGTTCGGTGATTTCGTCGTTTGATTTGGTGTTCTTAGCATTGTCGCTCATCCTATGAATTTCACATTTTGACAAACGATTATGGCGGAAATGTGACACTTTGTAAATTTACAAGTTTTGCTAATTGAAATGTGGGTGAATTTTGATGACTGAAATTTGACGTTTAATGTCATTGACATGGTTAGTTCGTATTTTAACATTTTAAAACTGACATTTTTTAAAAACATTTAAGCTTATTTGGATAGATTTGAGTTTGTTACTGGTTTAACGAAGGCTTAGGTACAACATGTCGTAACACCCAAAATTTACACAATTGCACAATAAGCATCATATAACATTGCCACCAGTTCTTTTTTTGTGAGTTAAAAGGTGAGTTTTGTGATACGAGAAGTTAAAGTCATGTTAAAGTCTAATTTTAGTCCTATAGTTGTCCATTAGTTCTTAATTTTATTTATTGGGGCCAATAAAGGTTTTTATTTAGGAATTCTATAGAGCAGAATCGTTTATCATTATTTTTTTTGTTATTACAATATTTCAAATCGGAAATATTCCGGCTAAGAGAATGGTTCGACTTTATTTAATTATAATTGACTTTAATTTTTATAGTTTAGCACAAGAAATATAAATGGAATAGAAGAAAAAATTTTCAGCAGCAACTTAATAGTATATTATTTGACGAGCACATAATTAAGGATATATGTAAATCGCGAGCATGAAGTTTACACGCGAGCCGTAGGCGAGCTTGTAATCATGCGAGCGATGTATATCCGTTATGTGCGAGTCAAATACGACATTTTATCTACGACTCATAAATTCCATTTTATGCAAAATATTTTAAATGTATTTGTCAATGATGGCGAGGCGAACTGTCAAATAACTGTCATCCACGTAGGTTTTGACAGACTTTGACACTAGCGTCATATAATGATGACAGTTATTATTATTATTATACAACGCTAGTGTCATTATAATCATTGGCGCGTATAATGATGGGGATTAAATAGTCATAGATACACAGAGAGAAATTTTTGTTTGATTCAAATAAATATGCATTGACTCAAAGAAATTTGTTGTTTCAATAGAGGCAAAGAAATATTTATTTGCGGATAAAAACGCATTTATTTGAAATATTTGTTTGGTAGAAAGAACATTGATTTGCGTCAAACAACTTATGTTTCCAGTTAAAAAGTTTGCAATTTGTGTATTATAAGAAATGAGATTTATTTACTTCAAATAATTATGATTGTGTTGAGTGAAAGAATTACATTTTTTTAAATTAACAAAATTGTTGGTCGTGTTAAAATGCTTAAAATTATTAATTTGTTGAAGGAATTAATAGACAAGAATTTTTCGGAAGACTCGCCATGTGTCATCTCCTTTTTGGGATGTCGCACATCCTCGACCAGTGCTTGGTCTTCCCAACGCAACATATAGTCAAGGTTAAATTAGTAAAGTGTACTCTGATTTGTAATCGCAACTTGAACCTGCAGGCACTGTACTCTTATAAGTTCTATACTGTCGATCACGCGGCATTATACTCTCGATATGTACGAAGTGCGAGGAGAGAGTTTACAGCGCCATCTAACAATACAGTTGGATGACATTAAAAATATATTTATTTGAATAAAAATATGATTTCTTTGGTGGAAGTAAACCTATTTTAAAGCCAAAACAAAAATATTACTTTGAAGGAAATAATTATCTTCTTGTGTACAAATATATTTATTTTAATCAAAATATGATTTCTTTGGCGGAAGTAAACCTATTTTTAAGCCAAAGACAAAATATTACTTCAAGCGAAATAAATCTCTCCTTATATACAAATTTATATGTTAGAATCAAAATTATATTTCATTGGTGTAAAGAAACGTTTTTTTAAAATCAAAACTAAAATATTACTTTAAAGGAAAGTAATTTTTGTTTGTATCCATATATATTTATTCCACTTAAATAAATATTTCAAATAAATTAATCTCTGCAAGCAAATAAACTATGAAGTAAATATTGTTGGCGTCAAAGAAATATGTTTTGACCCAAAAGAATAAATTCAAACAAATACATTTCTTTGAAACAAGAAATCTTTTCTCTCTGTGTACGTATGCAATGAACTTAGTATATGGGAGTCGTAGATAATTAGTATATTATTTGACGAGCACATAACTAAGGATATAAATCGCGAGCTTGAAACATGCGAGCGATTTATATCTGTTGTGTGCCAGTCGAATGCGACGTTTTATCTACGACTCATTAATTCCATTTTATATCAAAGATTTTAAATGTATTTGTCAATGATAGCAAGGCGAACTGTCCCATAACTGTCATCCACATAGGTTTTGACAAACTTTTGCACATTTGTCATTATTTGAACGAACTGTCATTGTTATACAACGCTAGTGTCATTATAATCATTGGCGTGTATCTTGGTGGGGATTATGTAGTCATAGATACGTTTGCAATGACCTTATTATATGTGAGTCGTAGATAATAAAATATTATTTGACAAGCACATAATTAATGATATAAATCGCGAGCATGAAGTTTACACGCGAGCCGTAGGCGAGCTTGTAATCATGCGAGCGATTTATATTCGTTATGTGAGAGTCAAATACGACGTTTTATCTACGACTCATAAATTCCAGTTTATGCAAAATATTTTAAATGTGTTTGTCAATATGGCGAGGCGAATTGTCAAATAACTGTCATCCAAGTAGGTTTTGGCAGACTTTGACACTAGCGTTGTATAATGATGACAGTTCGTTCAAATAATGAGGTCATTATTTGAACGAACTGTCATTATTATGCAACGCTAGTGTCATTATAATCATTGGCGCGTATAATTATGGGGATTATATAGTCCTAGATACGTATGCAATGAACTTATTATATGTGAGTCGTAGATAAATTAATTAATATGTGTAACGAACTAAAGCTTGTTCCTTGAATAAAGTAATAAAACAACACTTTGTCAATTGTATTTTTCTGAAACGTTTTGTTATGTAAGCCCATATACTATTTCCCCTAACATTTAGTCAAGTAAAAGCCTTGCCAAAATTACAAAAAATATTGGGTTTCAATAAAAAATATCGATGTTGCCATTTACATAAAAATGTTTATTTTGATAGGTAAAAATCGACGTGTTAGAGATTTTTCACGATGAACTCAGGAAAATATGTAAAGAAATTTAAAGAAATGTTAAAAAACTAGACCTAATCTGTTTCCAGAACAGTGAAAATGAAATTTACTATTGATTATAGCTTATACAAATTTTATATGTGTGTTGTGGTAAAAAAGCTTACAATAATGCCTGACCGGATGTATATCTTCTAGGTGTTGTTGGTACTAGAAATGAGGAGTGAGGAAATCTGTATATATTCAGTGGCGTAGCCACATATTCCGCGCCCTGGAGCAAGAAAAATCTGCACCCCCTTGTTTTCGGAAGAGGTCTGACATTTTTGAACAATTAATTTAATGTATGCCACCTCAATTCAATTTTTCAGTTTTAGATTGAACCAAAAACGGAGTTTATATATACAAAATCCTTGAGAAACTCAGTTTAGGGTTTTATGCCAATAAAAAACAATTAGTCAACAACTGGCTGTTTTCGATTTCTAACTAAATTAAAATAACCCTAATATTCTTCAAATGCGTTCACATGTGCTTCACCAGTGTTTTATATAAATACAGGTATCGTATTTGATGGAATTTTTCTGAAAACTAGTAACATTTACTATGTTAGATTTAAGACCATTTACACTAATTTTAGTTCTCGTAAAAACAAAGGTGGATATTACATAGGCCATTTCTTAGCCTGCTGAAGGACTATCTCGCAAATGTTCAAGTTTTAATTGTACTCTACTATCCTTCTTATTATTAAATATGATGCCCAATCATATTTTCAAATACTTGGGACGTGGAATGGATCATCCAGCATACAAATAAAGTTATACTTGCTTTTGACGTATTTTCAAAAATAAATAATAAAATTAGAAATAAGAAATTATTTTATGGCATGTTCGAAATGGCCACTGTTATCTGCTAGATAAAAATACAGTGTTTTCGAACTCTTCGCGAACGCAAATAATGGTAGCCATTATTCTAGCTTAAAAACCAATCAATTGATTTTTTTTTGTAATGGTTGAGTAGAGAATTGTATGCCCTTTCAGATGATATATCACAAGGTAGGGGATGCCATATGCAATTTCAAAGTCCGGTAGCTGCGGGGTGAAGGGATGAAACCTAAAATTCTCTTTGTACCATTTTTGAACTTCCCTTCGATATCTAAATCGACGTGTTTCCACTCAAAGCACTAATCGCATCAGGTCAAGAGTTGTTAAGGGTGGATACTTTTGAAATGAACAGACTGTATGTATAAACACAACGCACCAATTTATAAATCAAAATTATGATAATTAAGTCAAGATCACAAACCATTTAGATCATTAGAATTTTATTTAGAAATTCTGGCCATTTTTACACAAAAGTTTTTTTCATTTCTCTTCAAATTTTGCGCCCCATCTTCTACTCGTGCGCCTGGAGCAGTTTGCTCCCACTGCTCCTTGTAGATACGCCCTGTGTATATTATATTCTTAATTACCAACGCCAAAGCCATCTAAGTAATACTTTTTCTTTAGAAATGGGACAAAAAAATACATATATATATTTTGTAACATACTTCATATATTCTAAGAGGGTTTTTAATGCTTCGGAAAGATTTTGGGCGTCATCTTACCAGTGTGGCGGAGAGCGTTCTTCTCTAGCGAGGTCAAAAACTTAGCTATCATTCAGGTCATTGAAATGTACTAAACTTTGTGTACTAAACCAGTTTACAATCTAAATGATTTTTCCATCTTAGCTTTTTAAGGCTTTATTGCCTAACACCAAGATATTATTAAAGCACATATCATACCCACCTATACTCATCTATAACTTATAGAAAAAACATTCAAATTTGATAGGGTCCTGAGTGAGCCCTAGTTTAACAGAAAAATGGTTACCAGGCCTTTCCAGCCATTTCTGGGTTGGCACACCAATATATCTTAAATGCTGATGAAATATTTAATGAAGGTACTGAAGGTCCATAAGATCTGCAAAGCATATTTATGGTCAAATAGGGTTAGACACACAAGTTATTAAGAAAGAACATTTTGTCGATCTGTTAAGCAAATGGTTTAACTCCAACAAATATACACCGGGCATAGAAATCGGTTTAGAACCAGATGAAAACGAACCAACTGTTGTATTTTTTGCAGAGATTTTGCGAACTATAATTTCGCGTTTTCATCGATGGCATAGAATATTGACTACCGAAATAACATAAAATGGCCTTTTTTTGGCAAAAAGAGGATATAATAAATTGTTATATTTAACAAACTATAAAAAGCTACTTCAGATTTCGTATATTTTATTTCGAATATTTCGTTCAAAATGATTTAAATATAATTGTGTTAACACTTAATTATTTTACATTTGAAAGCACATGAATTGTATATAATCGAGGATGATGATAATGGACGTTCACATTATCACTAATTATTGAGCATATCGCACTTGCAAATTTTAGCTCCATACTCGTTTGAGTCGATTGGACACGATGTGCAAATGCGGCCGTCTTTTCTATTATATGTTCCTAAGAAGTACCCACAGTCCTGGCAGAATAGATACATTACATCGCTTCCTCCCAGTAGGAATGGCAGAAAGCATAGTGGCCAACAACCTACCAAGCATAGCGTACCAAAGGAATTTCTGGATACCTAAAACACGGAAAATATTGTGGAATGAATCGTATAAAAATGGATATAAAGCGGATTAAGCGCTGCTTTTATAGTTGTGCTATATACTTGGAAACGCTGAATATAGTAAATTATTAGTTATGTTGACGATTTACAAGATCACGAGCGGATTCAAAATAATAAAAAAAAACGTCTTGGATAGAAAAAGCTTCTTACGCATTGGTATTATATATTTTGATAATATACAATATATAATATTGTACTTTTATTTATAAGTATAATATAATAACACTGCTTCTGGATTCGGAATGAATGAATTTTCTGGCTAGTTCTTTGTCGCTTTATGTAGCACTACGCTGTTTTCTGTTGCCAATTTGTATATTAAATTAGTACAAAAAGGTTATTGTACATAGTACAATTTATTTTCGGATTTAACAAGCTTACCTTATTACGCTGTTTTCTTATTAGTGGAAGGCCAACTTTTCCACAATTTGGACACTCCTGTTCAACAGCACCTTGTTTCCAACTTTCAACTGAAATTGAACTATCGTTGGAGCCATTAGGACTCTGATCCTGATGTTACAGACCTGTGGTTTTGTAAGCCTTTTTATCTCTTTTGTCCTTCTTTTGGTGATGATGATGGCAACTGCAGGTGCAATCACAAGCACCGCCGCCTGAGACAACACCATCAGTAAACGAGAAATGAGTGAGAGGTTCTTCTTGGTGTTTCTCCAAGAGATGTCTACCAAAGGCAGTAACTTCGTCAGGTGTATACGATAATTGTTCTCCACATATTTGGCATTTTCCTACTGCTGATGCTGATGCCATCTTCAAACCAAATATAATCACAAAGATCGCACCAGTAAGCAATGATGCACCAGTTATGTGTCGAGTCTCATTTTTTCTTCGTAAGTAGCAAGTAGATTAAAGACCTATTCGTTGGCAATGTTTGGTTTCTTTACTATAGAATTTGAGAGTATTCTCCATATGCCGAAAATGTTGAGTGAACACGTCCCACCACCCCGTCAAGTATATGTCATATAGATGTCACTATGAGTTTTTCGAGAACACTTTCCTAATATTGCCTTAAGTATTTTGGGAAAACTCACTTTCAGATTTGGGCGTTTGTCGGTTTTAGTAGATTCTAGAGCAATGGGGGCAATACAATTCGGATTTAAATTTTGGGTGGACGTATGGGATAAAGAAGAGGCCTAAAGGACACAGGAGTAGCGACAAGATGAACTTTTTACATTCGCTCGGATCTCTAGTCTCAATATCGGCCCCACAAACTGGACATTGATACGGAAACCCGTACATTATGACAAAACTTGAAGGTAAAAGGAAAACGTAAAATATTTGCGCGGCATTGTTTAGACGTGTCAAAAATGATTAGTGATTTGTTGACAGATCAAATTGTTGTCTTAGTTCCCTGTGAGGTAGGTATGTTCAATAACTGCCGGTTGACAAATGTCACAGTTTCACGATTTAACCGTGGGGGCGGAGTGGTCGCAGTCGGTATTTTTACTTTATCATACGCAGTATGCTAAAGTATTGTAATCATGCCGAAAAAAAAAATTGAGATTTTAGCGGAAATAGGTCTTTTTGGGTCCCCTGAACATTTTTGACCAAGGTACAAAAAAATGTCTGTGTGTGTGTGTGTGTGTGTGTGCGTGCGTGCGTGTGTGTGTAAACGATTTTTGTGGCGATGATTCCGGAAAAACTACTAAAGGTATCGGGACGAAAGTTCATAATTAGAAGTTTCATGACCTAACTTAGAGCTGAAAAGCTTTTGGTTAAAAAGGGTCCAAAGGAACTGGTAGTTTATTCTAAGCCTTTTTCAAGAATTTTGCAAATGAGCCGCTATTTCTCTAATTTCGTCAAAATAGTTAAATAATAAATTAAAGTAGAGGAAATTCTGAATAATTTATGCCTATGAAATTTTTTGGTAAAATTAATAGTTTAGCTTTTTAGGTTATTCTAAGCCTTTTTGAAGGATTTTGGAAATGAGCCGCCATTTCTGTAATTTCGACAAAATAGTTCATTAATAAATTAAAGTAGAGGAAATTTTGAATAATTTATGCCTATGAAATTTTTTGGTAAAATTAATAGTTTAGCTTCAAGAGCAAATTCTATTTGATCGAGATCGGTCGCATCTGCATTGATATGAAATTACATAGTGGCCAGGATTTTGACAAATATTTTTTTGTGTTGTCACATTCGAAAACAGCTGATCTCATCAGAGGTTGGAGAACCACTATGGAACGTTGCCGCTGTAGTGCGGCAAATTTTAAAATACAAATTTCAAATAAAGTAAGATCACCAATTTGATTGTTTGTTGATAAGAAATATCAACCCGTCTTTATATCTAATTCCAAAAACGATACATTGAGAAAATTATAAATAAAGTATAGCGATGAGTGTAGTTTTATTTTAGTATGTTGGTAGGGATGTGTCATGAACAAATATAAATGTGTCAGAATTTGAATTACCTTTTTAAGGTGCGTTTTCATTAGTGATAATGGCAGTGGTAGCAGACGCCGTTATAGTATTTCCAATAGAAAATTGATAGTGACTCATGTTTATGCACATGCAAACTAATATGTGTCATTATCACGATATGTAAGAAACACTATAATTTCGGATTCTACCACCGCCATTAGCTACTATTACCTACTAATCGGAACGCACCTTTAAACTTGACGTTTCGTCAAAGTGGTACCAACCTAGCATTTACTATACAAAAATCATTTATTTTTTTTTAAATACGTATTTCTTAAAAAGCAACACAGTAAACGTTGATGTCGCTCCTGCCAAAAACTAGATAGCCGACTCGCTCATATGCGACGGCGACACTCCGCCTTCGGTGACGCGCCGCATCACCGCTCGTCGCGCTATTCCGTACTTTCGGCATTTGTGACATAAATAACTATTATTCTAATGACGTAGTGTAGGTAGTGTCAAATGCTGATGATTTGACAATACGTACGATTTATCTCAATAGAATAGATTCTCATGCAGCTAAACTATTAATTTTATATATTGTATGATAAAGTCATGTGCCTGGCCACATCAGATTTTTTACTTTATCATACGCAGGACGATAACGTATAGTAATCGTGCGAAAAAAATGAGATTTTATCGGAAATAGGTTTTTTTGGGTCCCCTGATCATGTTTGACCAAGGTACAAAATGTGTCTGTGTGTAAACGATTTTTGTGGCGACGATTCCGGAGAAACTACTAAAGGTATCGGGACGCAAGTTCATATTTAGAAGTTTTATGACCAAACTTAGAGCTGAAAAGCTTTTGATTCAAAAGGGTCCAAAGAAACTGGATGTTTCCTCTAAGCATAAAAATGCAAATGAACTGCCATTTCTGTAATTTCGTCAAAATAGTTAAATAATAAATTAAAGTAGAGGAAATTTTGTGTAATTCATGTCAGAATTATTTTTAGAATTATTTTTATTCTGACAGTAGTGTCAAAGGCTGGTTTTTTGACAATACCTACTGTCAATATTATCCATATACGTGTTAGGGATTATACGGAGCTTGCCCTATAGCTAGGCTTACCATAATTATGAAATTACAAACCGGGACAAGAATTACCTACTTTTGAAAATAAGTCAACACCCCATCCGCGCCTTGTGGTAGCTTTTTATAGTCTTTAATTTTTTTGAGTCTTTTGCTTCTGCTTTTCAAGTGTTTTCTTATGTATTTCGTCTTTTATATAACCCGAACATCAGATATACCAAAATTATCAACAAATGGGACGTTCCCATAAAAGTAAATTTGAATACCAAATAATGCATATATTTCAACACAAAACAGCACAAATTACTGTGCACAGATAAGACACTGATTTTGTCACAAGAGCTGTGAGATATCGTTTCAATTTTGTTTTCATAGATTCCAAACCAAGAAGTCTGCGTAACGCAAATCTAAGACGTGATGGAGACGTTCCCGGTTCGTCATCTACAAACAAAAAGAGCTTTTCCATATAACATTTTGTGACAAAAGAAAAACTGGAATAAGTGTAATTATTCATTGAAACTCTCGTATTTGTCGCTGAATGTACATTTAATATTATAATATCTTCTTTGATCAAATTAAAAAAAACAAATGAAGCATTCCACATTGGTGTTCTATTGGTGTTAAATAAGACATCTCGGAAGCCGTTGGAAATACTCATATTTTAATAATTATTGTTCAAACCGTTGCAAATTTAAAGCATTGGAACCTCTACACTTAAAAAATTGACGTTTGTTTTTTTAAATAAATATTCATATTTGTTAGATATTTAAATTGTGTATGGTAACAATCATAGCATGTATTTAATTTAATATTTGATCTTCAATTTGACGCATTACAGAAATTTATAGAACAACATTTAGAAAAGTTATAAAATTTCGTTATTTAGGGGTTCTTCACCTCAGAGCAAAACATTTTGCATTCATGAATAGGACTACCGCATCTAATGACCTATAATTTAGTATATGGTAAAAAGTTATATAATAATTTTTGAAAAAGTTATAAACATGTTATTACAGCCAACCAAAATATTAAGTCCCTCCACTTGGTGTCATACGTAATATCGTAATGTGGACTGTGGAGGCTTTTCAGCTTTTAATGTAATCATTTAATGTATACACTGTTTTTGTAAAAGCTATAAACATTTTTCTGTTGTACAAATATGTAATTTATACCGCAATACTCAAATCAGTACATAGTAGACACAATTAGTGTGATTTAGGGGTTGTATGTCACAAAGAAAATTTCTCAGCGTAAATGAGTAAATACAACGATTAATTACATACGAATTTGTCATATAAAGCAAAGATATGTTACATTTTTTTTTCAAATTCCTATACATTTAATTTTTGTAAAAGTTGTACCAATTTTTTTGTAGTTATTCGTGGTATATCTGAAAACTTGCATATAAAGTATATGCAAATTATTGTGATTTAAAGGTTGTTTGCTACAGAACGAGAAATAGTGACTAACTAATTGAGATAGATATCTACATTTTCACGTATGGAATATCGTCGTTCAGTAATTTTTAAAACGTTATAAACAATTCGACTTGCCTTTCTTATGTGGAAGCATTTTAGCTTACAGGTAGTTTTGTGGTTCATTAGTAAGGTTCAGCTTTCTCCGACAAAGTCTCAGAGAAAGAACCCGTTCTTTAAGATTCCGTTAGTGTTAGATATATCAGATAAGCTGCTAAACCAGATAATTAATTAACGGTACCGTATTAGAGAAAAAGCGTTTCAAGTTTGCGAAACGAAGAAAAAACATTTTGTTTCATACCTTGAGAAGTTAGCTGTTGTACACTATGCAATTCTTGCGCAAGAAGTTGTGAAGCAACTGAAATCTGCAAACAGAAATGGTTCTATTTCTAGACAGACTAGTCTAGCATATTAATTGTAGAAATTGTTCACGAAACGGCGTAATAAATTCAGTGGCGTAGCTAAGGGGGAGCGGCCCGCACCGGGTGCCACCCGTTTTGGGGTGACACCCTCGTGACACCCGACCGCGAAAAAAAACTTACACAAATCATCACAATGTTTTTCAATTATAAATCACTTAGGGTTGTAGCCATTTTAACCAACTTATTCATAACAAATGATTTAATTTATCAATTGTGATAATTTATAAATGTTTGTATGCTATGAAATAAATAATTATTGCAGATTAAAATGTTCACAAGTGGCAGTTAAACAAACACTACAGTTTTGCGAATTTTTACTTATGGTTATGATTAATTTGTAAATAATTTTTTTGTTTACAACAAAGCAATTTTTTGTTGCATGTATTGATCATACAATTAATTCATGTGGGCAACACTCATTTGCACAAAATATATGTTGTGTGACATTTTTCAGAACAATACAAACAATATTTAAATCTTTTTGCTTCTACTAGCTGCTTGGAAGAGCTTCTTAAACACAGCAAAACATCTGTTAAAAGACCCTTAACAACGCGTGGGAGTGCTCATGCTGCAGTAAAAGTATTTGCTGAACATTTTTATGAACTGTGGCTGCAATTTAGAAATTGTGTGATCAACAAGAAAACAAGGCACCAGAGCTGCTGCACAAAATATTATGCCTGCTGTGTGCGATTTCATATTTCTTTGGTATTTTTTCTTTTGGAATGATATACTATGGTAAATAAATTGCATGTATACTCAGATTGCATTTCAAAGTAAAAGGTTGAGTGTTGATCAGTTAGCTATCAAAATAGAGACATTTCGTCTATATATTGAAGAAAAACGGGAGTCATATTGTAGAAGAGGCAATAGATCTTGCTGTGAAAATATCAAACGACTACAACATTCCAATAGAAAGACGAATTCGTCGTAAAAAACGAATGGCCGGCGACTTGGCCACCGATGCAGGACTTATACACTGTAGGGTGTATCGAAAAAAACGTTTTTTTCGAGATTCAAAATTTCAAGTTGATTAAAAGTTGTCCCTATGGACCTACATATACTACAAAAAAAGTTGGCGTAATTAAAAATATTTAGGTCTCCCGCAGAAGGCCTAAAGTTTGTAATTTTTTTTAACAATTAGATTTTTTTTTCTATGAAAGATTAAGTGATTTTTCTTTACAAATACAAAGAGTTTAACAATATGGTGTAAAATTACCGTATACAAAAATATATTGCTGTAATGCAACATGTAGATCGCCTGCATTTTATTTAGATTCGATACAATTTTTAGAAAATTGATTGTTTTCGTATAATTACTTTTGGCGAATACTGAAGAGTTGAAATTAGCTGTCTCCAACTTTACTGGCTTTTACGATGAGTATCAGAAACAGAACTTCTCTTACACTTACCAAGGTTGCGAAGACATTTAAAAGCGGACATGTTACAGTTTCTAAATGGGCGTGTCTAGACTTCAAATTTATCGTGGAATGGGATATTACAGAATGTCTTAGGAATCTGATGACCGCACTAAAGTTATTTATCACAAAATGCGTATCAGTTACTTTGTGTGAAAGGTGTTTTAGCAAGTTAAAATTAATTAAAAATTATTTGCGGGCAAGAATGACCCAAACGAGACTTAACAATCTTGGCATATTAACAGTAGAATACCAGGCAACACAAAATATAAATTTTGAAAATGAGATTTCTGAGTTTGCGGCTAGTACAGCTAGAAAGAAGAGAAGAGATTCACTATCATACATCTATATGAAAGGATATACCTATAATAAAACAGTACTATTATTATCATAATATTGTAGTTATTAATAACACTAATTTGTATTAAATAAAATCATACTTTGCATTTATCGGTTTTTTGTTAATTTTAACGGTTTTCATTCCGAGGGTGACACTACGATTGCCGCACCGGGTGCCACCCATGGTAGCTACGCCACTGATAAATTGCGTAGTGTAAAACGGCTATAACAGGCAGAGAGAAGACAAAGAGAAAGACAATATCCAACATAATAATTTTATTTGTTTAAAAAAAATCACATCACATCAGTTCATAAATAAGAGAAACAATGGACATACAGAGTGTAAAAAAATATGACATAAAAATATTTTTAAAATACCGAAGAAAAAGGCTCATAATACTGATAGACATAACATAAACATGTTGTTACCTTCTCTTAAGTCGTCGATTCTTCTTATATCCCTTTCCAAACCAACCCGCCTGTACCTTCCTTGCCTGATCACTTTTTGGATTGCACGTTTCTGTCTCGTCCAGCTTTTGCATCTTCTCGACAGACGCCTCATCGCAATTTTCTACATCCTCCTCGTCAGTCGAGTAGTCGCAACAAACGCATACGTTGGGTTTCTTGTTCCCGTCCATCTTACTGACACGATACCCCAACTGAAGAAACTTGGCCGTACTTTTCGCGTAGAACAAACATGAATACGAATCGTAGAGTCTAAAGCAAAAATCGCACTGGGGTTCTTCACGTTTCAAGGGGACGATATCATTTAACCTATTAAAATTTTCATAATACGTCGGTGGATTTATAATACTATGCAGACCAGAATAAAGGAAATTCGTATACAAAGGATAATACAGAAAGTCTGGACACTCAAACAAACGATTCTGGAGTAGGATGTTGGACAGCTGGTAGTACCTGATTAATGCATCGTTTAAGAGTGCGTCCGGGGTGGGGCTTGTCACGTTAACGGGGCTCAAAATGTTATCTATGGAGAAAGCGGTTCGCGAGTCCGATTTCCGAGGTAGATTCTCTGTGTCTAGCAGATTTGGAAGACTGTCGTTCGGTGATGCATCAGTACTTATATTGCTTGTATTATCACAGGTGGCTGCTGAACTGTAAGCGGGCTTATCGAGATCAATTTCATCTTTTATCTCTTCTTTAATATCGGTCTCCTTTAAAAATGTCTGTGTGATGGTATGCTCTTCCCAATCCAATACGGCGGTATAATGAAAGAAAATCGGATCTTTCTCCCTATCGTAAGCAGGTACGGCAATCCCTAAAATCTCCATAACTCTCTTCATCACGACGTCGCATTTCCCGTGTAGTTTAACGTTGGCGCATTCATCTTTTGGAGTCCACTGTAGGTTTACGATATACAGATTAGGTCGTTTCTTTGCTGGTTTGTCCATCTGCCACAACCACGGATACTTCTTTAACACTTTCAGGCTTGAGCCTAGGCAGAGGATGGTTGTGGCGTCATCGGAATTTTTACACGCGCCCGACCAGTTTAGTGGCCAATTTAAGCTACCCCGTTCGCCAAAATGTACGATTGTGTCGAGTAGGGGTGTATTGCAAATGTAACATTTTCTCATTGTTTTGTGCGAGTAACGGGCCGTGTTTTCCGTCACATCGAATAAGCGTAAGTATTCTCGGACCGGTTTGCAACTCTTGCAAACCTCAATGTACATGTTACCGTGGAGTTCGGAGAGAGAGGTTTTCGGTAGGCCGGACCTGAGGTGCAAACCGTCGCAGTTCTGAGACACCACATACTTTAATATTTTCTTTCGGTACAGCTCGAATAAAGCCATGTGGGTGAAGGTTGGCTCCGCTTGACTGAGGTCATAATTTCTGAAATAAAAAATATTTAATATAACATGCTGAAGTACACCGTGTCCGGCAGTAAGTTAGACACTAATGGGAAAAGTTTTTATTATTAATTTTCCTGAAAATTTTATTCCTCTTAAGCCGCTGTATTATCTTAAATCTAAAATGCAAATATTAGAATGTAATTATATGCTTGCATGTACCGGGTGTCCGGGGTTATTAATGTTTCTCATGCCTTCTAGTATTTTGAATTACTTTTTCAAATAATATTTTTGCATGCGTACGTTTGTGTTGTCGTATTTGGTGACCTCTAATATTTCCAAATACTTTTTTCAAATAACAGTTTTGCATAGCTTTGAACCTAAAGCTACTTTAGTTTTGGTAACACCCAGAACATGCAAGCAGATTCTAATATTCATTCTAATGTATTTTAATATTTGCATCTTATAATGCAGAAGCTTTTATGAAGAACAACAGTTTCTTAAAAGTCAATAATATAAATGTTTCCCATTAGTGTCCATCTATCTGCCAGCCACACAATAGAAGTTTAATGTGAGGATTTTTAGTAATAAGTACGTGTCATAAGTCGAGATCAAGTGACATACAATCCCAAATTTTTTCCACAATAATATTTTAAGCAGTTTAAAATATATATAAACCATATAGTTATTGCCAGAAAGAACTTGTATAGACACAAAAAGAGCAAATATGTACTTAAATTATCAACAGATAAACCACACAATCTTATTGGTACCCCAAACTATCAGAAGCTTCACGCTAATAGTGGTCAGAAATGCTTCTGAAGTAATTTGTCTATGTTGATGGGATGCATCAATTCTTATTTTTTCAATATTATAAAAAACATGAAATTTGATCCATTAAACAATTAAACTGTATTTTACAAAAACAACAAACTGACAAACTTGGGTCCAAACTGTTGGGGATATTGCAATTTTTAATCAATTGCGGCACTTTGAAACTGGTTTTGTGACTGTTTATACTCAGTCTCAGTAGTGAAAATATCATAATAAATTGTTGCCTGAATATTATTAATGTTATGCAATAAAATGACAAAAGTTAACAGTAAAGAGGAGATGCATAATCTGAGATTTGTGCAACCACTGATAAGTGTTTATGCTACTATCCAGACAGTTTTTTTTTAATTAAACATACAATATTCAGTGCAAGTGCATATATGTACATACAGAGTGTAGATACAAAAAAAACCTAGCCTGTCAATCGTTTGCCCTGAAAAGCTGGTCTTATTACATTCCAACGAATAAATGTAGGAAGGTGCAAAGTTCACAGATCACTATGTAGTTAAATAAAAATGACTGGTTACTCAAAAGTATTTCAAACTAGGAACTTATTAAGTCATTTCCTAAAGCTTTTATTTGATTTTTCTCACAGGACAAGATATTGACAGGGTGTGTTTCCTGTTGTATACATTATATATACACAGTGCTCGGGGAGTTTGATATAAAAGATCTGAAGGGGCGATGGGAGAAGTAGTTTAGAGTTGTTTTAACCTATCATATGAAAAAGTATTTCAAGTATCACAGGTGGAATTTTAGTGCAAATAATTTAACAAAAAAAAAAAAAAACAAGCAACTGATGATCAACAAACGTCAATTCAAGCTACCAACCAATTCATTTTGGTCATGGCCTGCTTTAAACAAAGCTTTACTTCAAGCTTCTTGAGAACAACCTATGCTCATTTAACATCTGAGTTACTCGCTTTAAAAGGAAAAGTTTTAAACAAATCAAATATACTAAATTTCTTTCAGTTTCCACTACGTGGAGTCTAAATAGATGTTAGACTAGTTGCATACGCTAACATTATTTGTGTTTGTTTTGTGACATTGATACACACATAATTTTGAACAAATTAATTATCGTTGCCACTTTTTAGAATAAACTTGTGGTTCTCTATTTAACGGCTGATTTTGTGTGGTAAATACCTAAAGCAAATCTGTCGCTAGCACTCAGTCTATAAGTGTCTCACCTACAGTAAGCAAAATAGTAAATAATAAACAAATTATCTTACCCTATATCTTTACCCTGTTGAAGTCTAGTCCATATACCATTTGTCCCTCTATAATCTGGTATCTTCGCAGCTGTACTTATACCGGCACCAGTATAGACGACTAGATGTTGAGCCTGGGCGATCGCTTGTGCAAGAATCCGACATTTCCTTTCTAACTCTTCCGGCGAGTCTTCAAATTCTTCCAGCCGCTTCTTGGCAGTGTCACGTTTCTTCCATCGAGACTTGACCTCCTTAACCGCATCTGAATGCTCTCTCAACGTTTCCTGTTCGTCGATTGTTCGCTCATTCTCAAGTTTTTGTAGTATAAGTGATACCTAAATAGAAAAGTAAAGAGATGAGACCGTACTAGAGGTACGGATTTGTTTGTCGTATGAAATGTGTACCTTTTTGATAGATGCATTTTTCTCGTCTTTGGCACATACTTTCTTCTCAATCTTCTGCTTTCTTAGCAGCCTCCCACTTTTACAATTCGTTTCTGCGTCACTCTGATTATCAAAATGATCAACATCACCATCCTGCAATTCCATTGTAGCGCTGGTACTTATCCCACTTATGCATTCTTTTGATATGGAATTATTTGTAAACAAACGTAACAAGTCACTTCAACATTTCCGTAAATATTTTTCACGGTAAACACTAAACATAGAAGACTTTTAGGCATTGATGGCAGCCGCATCCACGATCACAACACGAAATAGAAATTCGTACGAGCTAAACTAACATCTAGCAATTCATAAAAGGTAACATGGCTAAAGATCTACGATCGTACGGTTCTTTAAATAGACATACATATGTTTGATAAGTCCCGTAACATGCATATTGCGTTGCGATGCCGTAAATTGAATAGGTGTTTAGTCGTTTCTTATGTCAATACGAAAACGTCAAATAACCCGTGCGAAACAGATTGATATGTAGGTAGAGGAGTGAATGCATTTTATTGTGGTTAACTTATTGACCATGTATTTGAGTAAGTGCAGTAAAATATTGTGCTCGTTACTTTTATATGTACTGTAATAAAAAAATCTGTACTTAGAAATTTGTACACAGCACCTAATTTTAGTGACCCAATCGTTCCGTACCAACCATATCTTTTAATGAATGATGTAAATTTGTGTAAATTTCAATAACTTATTTTACACAGTATGTATATAATAATAATATTAAACAACCAAACCATTTTTTAATGCAAATCCATAGTCAATAAATTTGAATCTGGATCTAGTTAAGACTACGTAGTGATTTTCATTTTATAAAGATGGAAGGCACCATATCAAAAAGTAATTTTTAATTTTTATTAATTGTTTGAGTCCGTATTTTTTTGTGATTTCAAGGATCAATTCAGTATATGTTATCCTTTAAACATGTTATATTAATTTTTCCTAAATAAATATAGCGGATCAAATAAAATCGTTGCATTTATTGCTGTGCTACTGTGCATTATTTTGCCGGCATTTTTCAGTAAACTTCACGCTGTTGTTTGTTTTACGTTTGGTTGCACTGATGTCCAAATGACTGATGGGTCAACAGAACAATTAAAACGATTTACATTTACTTCGAAAATTAACCATAGGGGCGAACCTCAGGAAGAAGTTTTAGAAATCGTTATTCCCGAAGTAAGTACACATTATTTTATCTCGGTATCGTTGGTATGCTGACGGAATTTCTGTTAGATAACCAGCCATGTGGTACTAACCAAACAAGTACTAATATCTTGTAATCTTTGCAGTTACTACAAGCGAGTTACTCGTTCTACACTTGGCCTTGTGCACCGATATTGGCTTGGTTTTTGTGGGAGCGTCGCCACGAGTTATTAAATAAACGTGTATTGGAAATTGGTTCCGGTACAGCCCTACCAGGAATAGTAGCTGCAAAGTGCGGGGCCAAAGTGACGCTGAGTGAATCCGTGACTCTACCAAAGTCATTACTACACGTAGAACGAAGTTGTCGCTTAAACAATCTAATTGTGAATCGTGACGTTAACCTAATTGGTCTGACGTGGGGTTTATTCTTGCATGATATTGAAGCACACGGTCCGATTGATCTAATCTTGGGTTCTGACTGTTTTTACGATCCGGCGATATTCGAAGACATCTTGGTTACCGTTTCATATATCTTGGAAAATAACCCAGATTCGAAGTTTCTGTGTACTTACCAGGAACGCAGTTCTGATTGGAGTATTGAACATTTGCTAGCTAAGTGGAATTTAAAGTGTTTTGTGCATAATATTGAGAAATTAGGTTCTAGTGTTGGACTCGATTTGCACGAACTAATTGGGGGGCACACGATACATTTATTTGAAATATCGCGTTAATATGGCATCTGTCAGCAGGGCTTTGCATAGATTGTACGTTGGAAACATACCTTGGACCGTCGGTAGTAACGAATTGAAACATTACTTTAGTAAATTTGGACCGATATATAACGCTACTGTTGTTTTTGATAAGAATACAGGTTTGACGAGAAGTTACGGGTTTGTTGTTTTCCATAATAGGCAGGCTTTCGATTCGGCTATTAATGCTGAACACGAGCTAGAAGGATACAACTTAAGAGTTCATCCATCAACAGGTAGCTCCAATAACGAGAAAGATTAGAGACTAACTAACGTGTTTTGTAGTAGTTTAATTAGTTTATTTTTTATTGAAACGTAGTAATACAATGGCTAGATCGGACAGTTTTAAAGATTTACAGGAGCTTGGTATTGACTGCGAAGCTGAAGACGAATTAACTGAACAGTTTAAGAAAGCAGCAGCTCATTTACAAAGTATTGTTTCTACTGTTGATAATTCGAATTTAGCTTTGTTATACGGTTATTACAAACAAGCAAATGAAGGCCGTTGCACAATATCCAAACCAGGTTGGTTTGATTCTAAGGGCAGACATAAGTGGGAGGCTTGGCACAAACTTGGCGATATGCCATCTACAGAAGCAAAAATCCTCTACATAGAAACCATAAAGAAAATTGACATTAGTTTTAATGTTGACCAACCACAGAAAACGGCAGGTTGGGTTAACGTCTCCACATTGCAATCTATTGACGATAATGTCACTGATTCACAGAAATCATTAACCGACTATGTAAAAGACGACGATGTAGTAAAAGTTTCAAACATCTTGCGTACGTATGAAAATAACCGACTGCAGCAAGTCTTGAACCAGCTCGATGGTGAGGGCATGGGGTTGATTCACTGGGCTGCGGATAGAGGTTCTGTTGGGATGCTGCAATTGTTACTTTCTATGGGCGTCAACGTTGATCTACCGGATTCCGAACAGCAGACGCCACTACATTACACTGCGAGTTGCGGGCATGTGGACTGCATTAGGCTGTTAATGGACTATGGTGCTGATGCTAAGGTTGTCGATGCCAGCGGAGATGCTCCAATTGATGTCTGCAGTGATGAAGCGACCAAAGCCGTGTTTCTCAAATGACTAATGTAGAAAATTGCATCTAGTTCTTGTAGTATTTGTATATGTAATAAACTTATATTATCATATGATGTGTTTTATTACGTAGGTGCTAATTTATCAAAACAATTTTACTTATGTGATAAGATTTATCTATGTTGAAACAAATTTTTATAGTATAATAAATTGCACGTTTACACTGATATCAGTATTCACTATTATCACTTGCTAATGTTCTGTCTTGATGTTGATTAAATAAAAAGTGATTTTTGTGGTGGTAGTACAGTGTTAGGTATGTATAGATGCATTAAAATCCATTCCTTTTATATTTTTACCATCAAGCAACTGTTAAGAGATGAGAGTTTGGAATAATGTTAACTGAACATTCAGTCAAGTTACATTCATGCTACTGGGTTTTTCGTTTTTCATTTGTGTAATTTACATGTCTATGATTGTATGTTATTTTTAAGTGCTATTACAAATATCAATTATTTTCTCAGTATGCATAATAATAATTTGATTTTTTTTTAAATTAGGTCTATGTTAACATTTACAATTAAAAAATGAAATTAGTCATTCTGCTTCCTAATCTACATCCCTACCTACATTTCTCCCACAATTATTGCAGGGATGGTAAACTTAATCCAGGATTAACACTGTTACAAGGTGATTGATGTTGGTACTAAAGATTAGCTATATTAATATAATATATTAATCTATATTAATATATAGAAAAATTATTGCATAAGTTGCTATCATACCCAAAATTGTTGGTAATTAAAAAACATAGTAGACCTTCGACGTTCGGAGTTTTGCCCCATGGACAACAACCCTTAAATGGCGATAATGTCCGTTCGAATAGCAAACGTATTTCAAACATTTGCGACAGACAAAAGTTTATAAGGAAAAATTACTGCATAAATTTCTATCGTACCCCAAAAGGTAATGAAAAGACTTAGTAGCCTGTCGACGCGCGGAGTTTTTCCCCATGGACAACAACCCTTCAATGGCGATAATGTCCGTTCTAATGGCAAACGTATTCAAACAGTAAAGAAAAATGTTTATAAGTTTAGCAGAAATTGTTTCATAAATTTCTATCACACCTCAAATTGTAGGTAATTAAAAGACCTAGTAGCCTTTCGGCGCTCGGAGTTTTGCCCCTGGACAACAACCCCTAAATGGTGATATTGTCTGTTCCAATAGCAAACGTATTTCAATCAGTTGCTACAGAAAAAAGTTTATAACTTTTGCACAAATTGTTGCATGCATTTCTCATACCTCACATTGTAGAGAATTAAAAGACCTAGCAACCCTTTGACGGTCGTAGTATTGCCCCATGGACAACATACCCTTGCATAGCGATAATTTTTGATCTAATAGCAAACATATTTCAATCAGTTGCTCCAGAAAAATGTTTACATGTTTTGGAAATTTTGTTCCATAAATTTCTATCATTCCTAAAATTGTAGCTAATTAAGTCTTAGTAGTCCTTCGACGTTTAGAGCCCCATGGGGAAGAACCCTGCTTAAATGGCCAGTCGAATAGCAAACGTATTTCAAACAGTTGCGACAGAAAAATATTTATAACTTTTGTAACAATTAATGCAAAAATTTCTATCATTCCACAAATTGTATGTAATTAAACAACCTATAAGCCCTTCGATGCTCGGAGTTTAGCCAAATGGCCATAATTTCCGTTCGAATAGCAAACGTATTTCAATCAGTCAACTTTTGCAAAAATTGATAACATAATAAATTGTCACTTGTTTGTTTCTGTATTTATTTTTTTTAATTGTGCATCTATAAATTTTTATGTGTAAATTCATAAGTTTATAATTAGGTATTTCATGATTTTTTTGTTGATCTTTCCCCTATTATATCAAAAGCCCGGGGGGGGGGGGGTGCAAGTGTACCTTGCCACCTTGCACCCTTGCCTCTTTCTGCGGTCGCCCATTCACATATGTCCGTAACCTATAATGTGCTAAAAATCGAGAATAAAGAGTTGAATTTACTTTTTATTTAGTCTTACAACAATAAATTTATGTACTCTTATGCATGTTCTTTTTCTCTTCTAACTTTAGCTTCTTCTTCATTTCGCTCAAAATAGAAGATTAAGAAATTATATCATTACCTACACGCATTTGGTTTGATGTCTTTAAAAACAATAAATACATTTCGTCGGATTACTTCGAGTACCTATTACAACCAGTAAATTTAATTTTTACATAAAAACTGAATTATTTGCTGATTACTTTATATAGCAAGTTCTCCTAACTTGGGTCAACAGCCCTGTGTTCCACGCATGGTTATGAAACTGGTATTCCATGGCAAATATTAGTAGACCGGAAGGCGGTGGACACAACCGTAACGTCAGTAAAACGACTTTCAGGAATGGTTGTGTAGCAAAAGTTTACAATTGGCAGATATAAGTAATGTTGGTTAGACACGGTCCTGGATGAAAGCCGTTTATAGTTTTTTTTCACGTTTTATAGTCAAACAACAAACTCAAAGTGTTGATAATGGACGATAAAAATCCATAAAAAAATACTATTTTAACGCCCAATACCCACAGGATCGTATTACTTAATTACTATGACTCCAATACTAAAAAAATTTCCCAGTTCTATAACAACATTATATTATCATTAATTTTTGTATAAAATAATGCTTTATCGTTGTTATGCGCAGTTAAATAGATTATAGCTTATTCATCTTACATACTGATTGAGATAACAAAAGTTGTTATTGTTTTTACATTCTATGTACCTTGTACCTAATAAGTAGCAGACAATATAGTTTGTAATAGTTATAATTCAATTCTTATTCGGGCCATGCGTAGGGCGAATCTATACAGCGCGTGCGTTTCAGCTGTTTCAGTGGACTCGTTTCAGATGATCACCCATGACTTCAGAACACTTCAGAGCATACAGAGTTCAGATTGCCGGCATGTGTAACCGTAACTGTATTCGGTGATAATTGTCTAGATTCAGTACTAGTATTTTTGCGATGATTGGTTAAATTTTTTGATCTACAAGAAATTCGTTAAAGTTATAACATTTTAATGTAAGTACGAGATGTTATAGGTTAGTTAAAATTTAAAGCACCGGTGTACAGTTCATAATGTATCATTACGCTTCTTTCATGATCTCGTCACACAATTGTTTTATGTACAAATTAATAACCTGAACATCTCATGCACTGCTCATCTGTTTGTACCTTGTCTACCGTTCTTGACAATGACATTTGACCTTTTATTAGGATTGTGTGAGATGACCTCATCGCAATAATAATTAATTTGTCAATTCAACTATACCTACCTACATAATGCTTCTAGAAAAAAAATTTTGAACTGATTGGTATGGTGAATTAAAATGGATTGATATGTGTAAATTATGAATAATATTATAGACTAAACGTCAGGCGTTTATAAATAACTTTTTATTTCGTATTAGCTTATATTCAATACATACAAATTCTTAAATCAAGATCAAGAGCGACAGAGCCGTATCTAAAAAATTACAATGATTATTGCATTTGCTACATTAATATAACTTTAAAATGTACAAACAACTGTTTGATTGTTGATTTGATGTGTCACCTAATCTGCGGCTGTGGTCGAGCCGCCGATTCAGCTCATACGTCACGATATGATTAATTCATGATAATTCATGATTAATTCCTAAATAATAAATACCAATAAAAGCAGATATTCATATTTTCTGTTTAGAAGATATAAATAGATGACCCCGCACGAGCGAATCGGCACACATCTCTCGTTTCGATAATATTGACTCTTGTGGTTGAAGGCGCATAACTCGAAAACTACTGAACAGAAAAAATTAAATACAGTGTGTCACACTCCTGAATATTTTCTACATAAGTTGTATGACTGTCAGCATTTTTTGCCTGTCGGTGTAAACATGAGCGCGGAGAAATGAGAAAAGGTATGCGATTCTTGCACTTTAAAATTAACGCTCGTCATTCCAAGTTTCTTCCTTGTAAACCGCTTGCTACAAAAATTTTAATTTTTGTTCAGGTTGCATTTAGAGCCTCTATAGATCGGCGTTTTAGTTTTCTTCAGTTTTTGTGTAATAAAGCTTGCGAACAAGATTTTCATGGAAGCTGATATCTCAGTAACGAATATTAGCACGATAACGGGATATGCACGTAAATAATCGTCATATTTTATTTAATGCGACTGTAGAAAAATAATTGCATAATAATTTTTAAGTAATTTTTAAAGCGATTTAATATGAATGATATAAATTTCGTGCAGCGCGCACTACGTCAATCGTAACGGCACATGAAAACGTAGCTGGGACAGTGGAAGATTATTTACTATTAGTGCGATACGACCAGAACAATATAATTGTGGAATTTTAACTAGTAGTGTGAGTTAAATATAGATAATGAATTTAATAGTACCTACAATTAATTATACCCACATCTCGTTCGACTGCCTCGCACCAAAACCCACATGCGAGGGAAGCCGAACTGCGCAAAATATTGTTCATGTTTGTTTCGGTCTTAAAAATTAACAAATAGTCGGAATGCTATTAAATACAAGGGATGTGTATCGTAGTAAATACGGATTATTTGTATCCTAACTGCGTTGTCCTGCTAACATTCGTTACTGAGATATCGGCATTCATCAAAATCTCGTTCGCAACGTTTGTCACAAACGAACTAAAGAAAACAAAAACGCCAATCGTTCCGATCAATGTTTCTGGTGCCTTTTGTTTTCTTCGCTTTTATCTGAAAATTCCAGGGTTTCGGAATTCATTCGATATAGATTCTCAAAAAACTACATTCTGTTGTGACTGGTTGTTGTTAGTCATTTGATTGTATGCTACACTCCACTTTTCTGCTGGGAGTGATCGGCAGTTTTTTTGCTATCTTGAAAATATCAGTAAGAATTATAATTCCCATAATTATAGATAGTAAAATGTAAATATCGGTAAGAATTATAATTCCCATAATTATAGATAGTAAAATATGCTATACCTACATATAAAAGGTGTCAAAAATTGCTTTATAACGAACACGAAGTAGAGTGGAGGATATTGAAGGACTTCTGAGGAAGTTGACGAAACTAGTATTTTTTATGTAGCAAGATATGTTTCAACGAAACTGTTTACTGTACCTACTTAAATAACTTGCAGAACTGTTGCCATTTTCAGAGAAAATTATAGTTTCCGAGATTATCGCAAAAAACTGAATATTCCTTTCTTTCAACCCCTATAAAAATGTTTGCAGCGCCGGTATGGGTGGGCCTTCTAATATAATGTTTATTATCTAATTTGACTGGACTATAGAATCATATGTGATTAATATTGTTTGCTAGAGCCATAAGGCCCATAAGACATTATCAGACAATTTCCTACAAATTGGTTCGTGTTCTTATATTGTCTCTTGTGGTTACAGCTGATCGTAATTGTCGTGGTTGTCATATTACCCATGTGAATTATTAAATGATCTTGTTTCATTAACCTCGTTGAAACGTTTGTCGGATCACAACTTTACTGTGCTCGTGTTCTGTATTGATTAGGACTCTAATAAGTACTTATTCATAGTATACTAATACCAATAAGTAAATTCAGGGAAAAATGTTTGACGTCAAGATGGCGAAGTAACTCTATAACTTGTGAGTAATAACAAGGTATTCGTTATTAGATAATAATTTTCTGCTATTTTTATCTATGTACCTGATTATTATGTGAGATATAAGAAACTTATCAAATGACTCAGTCACAACATATTAAGCTATGGTATTATGGAATTAGTACAGTTTCGCAATCAGTACTTTATTTACTTATAATTATCTATTTTTGGATATTGTTTTCGGTAATAATAAGACATTTCTTACAATTTCAGAATGGAGAATTCGGAAATGTGGGGAGTCTTTCAATTACGTGTATTTTTTAATTTGTAAATCGGAAACTATGCTACTTGTCCGAAGACACTGTCCTATCGCTAGAAATACAATTACCAATATTGACATGGCACGATTTCTCGATTCTGGTTTATTATTTCTTGGTTTATTACCAGGTTCCAAATTATTTATTCATATGCCATGGTACATATAACGTGTTTCAAAAGGTATGGTGATAACTTTAAGGGCTAATTTTGGCTTTCTCTGTAAAAAATGTAAATAAACTTTTGTTATCGACCTGTAAGAAAAGGTGGCAGATTCATTTCTTCGATTTCCAATGGATTGATTAATTTTAATAATAGAGAAATTGTTGAATAATTTGAGTAACTGATGATAATCCAGCAAGTTTCTATTAACATTTTTATCATTATTACTCAGAAAGGACAAATTGCATAAACCCTGAAATTTGTGACCATACGTTGGACAAATGAATGCAGGGTGCATCATTACAGTCGCACTGGATATTACATTTATCGTAAGAGAAAAATACTTTCTGCAAAAGTTATTTTGCCCAACAATTACCCACCCACTTATTTTTTTTTTTCATTTTTCATTTATACAGGATGTTGCATTTTGGCGTGAAGCAAAAAAGATTATTGTTTTTAATGGAATGCCCTAGATGTGGTATGTTATGAACACTAAAGAAGTCGTGTCGAACTGTAAATATCAGTAAATATTTTCTGAAATATTCAAAATAATCAATATTGTTTGTCAAAAAATTGGTATTTGCATGCTATATAACCAAAAGTAATAGATAGATTCTGATGTCTAGAAAAATTAGATGAGCTATACATCGTGATCGTAGCATGTAGTAATGGCTTTTCTTGATTTATCCATGGAACATCCTTTACATTATTCGCTAAGTGGATTGCTCCTTAAGCCTTTTATATTTATATTCAGTATGTCCTATCTATTTTTGAAAGTTTTTGTGAATCAAAATATGACTACAGCCGTGGTTTTTTGCACGTTTGGTATTTGTGTCTGAGCGCACACATCACTACAAAGAAACACCGTCTATTCAACTCTTTCAGAAGTGAACAATTTTTTTTGATAGTACAGGATTTAAGGCTTACTTTAGTAGTAATTTGAGTTTTTTTGGTCACTGTGTTCACAAACGGTTGAATATCTCAGAAATTAATATTAAGTATTCAAAAATGGTATGATAATTTGGCATTACATTTAAAAATATAGCTATTTATGTACCAAGGGAATTACACGGATGTTTATGCCCCGAGGGTATAAACATCTTGAAATGCCCGAGGTGCATACAAAACTTTATGTCTACAATGGTTTTGTTCCTCCGTTTGAATAATATTAATAAATATTTTGACGTTATGAAGTGACATGCGTATCTATGGAGTTGAATAACAATACAAGAGAAAACAGTTCGGAGTTGAGTGACAAATGCCGACAATAACAACCTCAATCGCCAATAATTGACATTGACGAGTGACAATACAGTCAATTAATTATTAATTGTCAACTTATAACCATAATCACCAATAATTGACATTGATGATTTAAAATTTACATTTTGAATGACAAATATTTGATATATTTGACATATAACCATGGCAACCCTTAATGTCCGCGCGGGCGTTAAGAATCCTTTCACGCCCTCTCGGGCGTTAAGAAGAAGTTTTTGCCCCGGCATCTAAGATGTAAAATGTCACTTTATGATCATGTAGGAGTGTAGGACATAAAATATTTTTACCTTTACGCCTAAATACAACATCCTATAGAAATGAAAATATAGTTGTAGAAAATGAAATGAAATATTTTATCGTTTTAATATAACGGAAATATCGACCACTGCGACTCTGGTGACCTGGTATATAGATCATAATCGAAGCCAACGACGCGGCGGTCATTACAATTCTACCGCTGGAATCACACAAGTTTATTTAAATAAATAATAAGGTATAAACACTGAGCTATTTTATGTCAATGGTAAAGTTGTGATGATTCAACTTTGTCCTTTGTACTTGTGCATGACACCCGCAGTGGGGTGTCATGAGGCATGTGGGTGCACTTGCACTCCCTGGCTTTTCATATAACAGGGGAAAGATCAACAAGAAAAAAATCGTGCAATACATGCTGATTTATAACTAATGTTAAAAACACTTAATAAAATAAATTATTAATAATTAATAAAATAAATAATACATTTCTGAATTAACACACAAAAACTCATAGAAACAAACAAGTGGCACCTGATTATGTTATCAATTTTTGCAAAAGTTGACTGATTGTAATACGTTTATTAGATTATCGCCATTAGCAAAACTGCGAGCGTCGAAGGGCTACTAGATCTTTTACTTTTTAGTTACCTACAATTTGAGGTATGATAGAAATATTTTAATGTACATTTTTGCCAAAGTTATAAACTATATTCTGTAGCAACTGATTGAAATACGTTTCCTATTCGATCGGAGATTATCGCCATTTAGGGGTTGTCACCCATAGGGCAAAACTCCGAACGTCGATAGACTACTAGGGGTTTTCATTACCTACAATTTGGGGTATGATAGAAATGTATGCAGTATTTTTTCCATATGTTGTAAAGATTTTTCTGCAGCAAATGTTTGAAAGACGTTTGCTATTCGAACGGACATTATCTCCATTTAGGGCTAGTTTTCCCTGGGGCAAACATCCGCTCTACGTCTTTTAATTACCTATAGTTTGGTATGTATGATGCAACAATTATTGCAAAAGTTATAAACGATTGGGTTTTTATACCAAAAGCGGAACCGTAGCTTGGGTTTCCGTTAACCCTATTTTTAGAGTTGGCAACTATTAACCCAACCCATAGCCGGCCTTTATTTTGCACCACCCTGGAAATATTGAAGAAATATCTGAGGCCGTCCATGTGCTTGTGGGAAAGTCTATAAAGTCTACTGACAAGACGTAGTACCTGATTGCAGAACTGATTTTAAGAGTCGTAGTACGTAGTACCTGATTGCAGAACTGATTTTTAAGAGTATGAAGCAATAACAATACGTATATAGTCTATATAGATACTTGTTTGATAAACCGACCAACAAAAAAAAAATGCCGGACAAATGACAACTGATTCGGATAGGATCTTTTCCCAGGAAGCAAAATCTGAAGACTGAAATAGTGAATTGGCTCTAGCTTTCGCGAAAAACAGTGTGAAAGATGCAAAAACTCGGTTTTTGCTGCTTTTGAACAAATGCAAAACACTAACGTTATGTAGTAGATGTTTATATGTAGTATTAAATATAACTTTGAACATTCTGCTTTAAGACCATATAGCGAGAAATGTTATCAACTTTGAACATTGTACACCACTTTTCATTAGACCGCGCGTCAATTGCAATTGCAGCATTGAATGGAGCGGACTGGTTCTTTCCTTTATTTATACATAGCACTGGCCAAATAAAAGTTTGTTGAAAAATGATAACTAATTTAAGTAGGATTTGTCCCAAGAAATCCGAATCTGAACACAAAATTAGTGAATTGGATCTAGTATTTGCGATAAATAGTATTAAAGGTAAAACAAATCGTGTTTTTGCTACTTTTGAACACATGCAAAACAATAACGTTATGGAGTAGATGTTTATATGTAGGATCAAGTGAATCTTTTAAGCTTCTCCTTTAGAACCACATAGCAAGAACTCAGATGGCATAAACTTACCGGGGGGAAGTTAGCCATCAAAGTTATCCATAAAACTGTTTTTCAGCCGATATCAATAAATGATACTCTTACCTCAATTTATAAAAAATGCGAATAGGCGGTCTTTGGAAATAAACGACTCATTTATAAATAAAGGAAGAAGCCGAGCGTTCTGTTAGGCGCGTGCTCCGATGGAACCGTGGTGTTTAAAGTTTAAGCCATCTGATTTCTTGCTATATGGTCTTAAATGAGAAGGTTCAAAGTTTTATTTGATCCTACATGTAAACATCTAGTACCTACATAACGTTGCATGTGTTAGTAGCGAAATGTTTAGTAGCAAAAAGCTAGTTTTTTCACCTTTAATACCGCTTTTCGCAAACACTAGAGCCAATTCAATATTTCTCTGTTCAGATTCGGACTCCTGAGCAAAAAATCCTATCAAAATCAGATATTATCTGTCAGGCAATTTGAAGACGGCAAAATTTTATTGGCCAGTGATAGTTATACCATTCCCTTCCTATTCACGACACGTGGTTGTTCATCATTCTATAACCACTTCTACGTTACAACACCAGTATAAGGTAGGAACATACTCAAGAAGTTAACCTATTTGTAAATGAATAGGAAATATTGTACTTTTGCTGATCGATCAGTTCTATCAATCGATTTTTTTCCAAGGCATTGTCCTAAATAAGATTCAACTCCACTCCTGAACCCTCCGTCTCCTTTCCACTCCAACACAAACAGCGTTTATAATGTACCAAGAGCACAATGATGTGATATGTCAAACAAAGATGAAGATACGCCAAACGACCCGACCAGCAATTGGCACTAACGAGTTTCCGGGCTGGATGTTGTAAAATTGGCTACCGGCCATGCAGAGGAACGTTAGGGGTCTGCTGCAGTCTAAAAACTTCAGATGTCGCACGCGAAACATCGCTCTATAAAATAATTGGTTTCTCTAAAACTCGCCTGCAAGGAAATCGACACTTCACAACATGCAGCAACGCAATGTAATGTCTCAGGTCACCGAACGAAAACCAAAAACGTAGTTGCTTTTATTGTTAAACCATAAAGTGCGTTATCTGTACTGGCATATCACTCTGAGACCAGCAGAATAATGTCCATACAACTTGACATAAGGATTGTAAAATTCAACCGGGATTCCACTCAGGGGTTCCGCGAGATATAGGCACTGCTCGGCGAAAAAAATAGCAACAATTAGCAGTGGTGATTGGCGGGTTTCATTCTGATCCTACATTCCAGATGAGATTACTAAAATATCGCCAAACAAGTTCTTAGCGTTCTTAGCGACTGTGAAAGAAAATGTGTCCTACCATTCATAGGAAAGCAATAAATATACAGATTGGTTTCTATGCGAATAATGATATGGTTAATCACAATAGAATTATTTTGTATTCAGATTTTTTTGTTAGATACATTAACAAATGCTATTGCAGGAAGTCTGTATTAATTATCAGGGAGGGGAGGAGGAGAGGCCGTGAGTATTTCATGCAAACTTTCACTAACAACATTCAAAAAATTTCATGACAAATATCAATACAAAATGACAGAACATACCCAGACGCCGAATGTGGTTCCGACCATCAGGTTCTACTAGTTTGTGAACTGCCCCGAAATTTAAGACCACGGTTAACTCCTAAAAGAATAGACACTGGTGGTATCTATTCAGAGACACACCACACCACACAAAACAGTTAGAATTCCAGGAGCTAAAGGATGACTTTGCCCAACTGAATGCAGACCGTCTGTGGGAAAACTTAAAATCAACTCAAAAGAGAGAATCCCTAGATTAAAGACGAATAACAGTGATATGGGGCGACATGAAGGCCTCATTGGGTGGTTTGCTAATTTTTGGTATCATGATAACTTCTGCTATTTTCCAGACATGGAGACGTATTCTAATCTAAAGGATGCATAGGTAATTGTTTAAATACTTTCCCTGTGATGAGATAATATCCAGGTGCCATCATTAGACTTTGCATTCATTACTTTGGCGACTTCCTTTGGAGTAACTAGGTAGATGGCTTCTTCTTCTTCATAAGTTATAGCAACCTGCGCGATTGGCTCTGATTAGATGTTGTGGGCTGGAAGGCTTTTGTTAGATATTCTGCAAAAATTTCAACCTGCTGTATATTGACTTTTGCCCACCTGCCGTCTATTTGTGGTATAGGTAGGACGTATGCCCCTAAGTAGAACTTCCCCAGCAGCGCCAGTGAGAGTACAAGATTATCTAAGCGATCGATTCAAAGTACCAGGTAAGTGCACAATGGTGCATTGTTTCACTCATATTATTGGGTGTGGAATGAGTCATCAGAAAAGCTTCCCACAATTGGGGTGGCGGTATAATCATCAAAGGATAACAGATATCAAATCTTCTATATGCATACCATACAACATTACTTGGAACATCGGAACATGAATTGGCAAGCTTAATATCTAAATAAAACGAAGTCAGCAAGGATGTGGGGTTGAAAATAAACACATCAAAAACAAAAATAATGATAACTAATAAATGATCCTTAGAAGACGACCCAATACCAGCAATCATTGCTAGAATCGAGTTATTTCCTTTTAAAAATTGTTTAGTTTCTTTACAAAATAGCTTAGTCAGTTAAATTTCGCTTTAAATAAAAATAATAATAAATGTCTTTATTCTCCACACAAAAAAAGAAAACAAATACATTTCCATATAATTATTTAAGTATGAAAGAACGTTGCACCTTATCAAAAAGAAACCTGCGTACTGCACACCTCAACGTCGAGAGATGGTTGCATTTGAAAGAATCGGGTAACCTGTTGTATCGCGAGTAAATGTCGTAAGAAAATGACCTCCGAAAAAATGCGGTCCTATGAGCAGGTGGTGTAGTGAGATTCTTATTACGTATATTAACAGAATGAATTTCACCCCGAAATTGCACTTTACGTAATAAGTAAGGAGGGTTACCTGGCGTCAAGATTTTGTGGTACAAGACAAGAGAGTGCATACTCATTCGATTCTGCATGTTCAACCAGCCAATATCTTTCAATTTGAATCTTATGTGCTCATATTTGTGAATACAAAAAAACATATCTGAGGCAGGCGTTCTGCACTCTCTGCATTCCCGCCACATTCACAGCATCCACACAAGGACCGTACACAGGAAAACAATAATTAAACAGGGATAATACAACACTCTCACACGAAATAGTCTTCAAACTCACACGGAACACATGGATAAATGGAAAGAGCAACCTATGATTCAGGAAAGCAGAGCGAACAACTCTGATGGACATGTCGCAACAATCGTGACAATCGTTATGTAAATACCTCGGCGTAGATAATGAAAGTTATGAGCAAACATAGATCTGATAATTTAAACCTACGTTTTTAACAATTTGAACAATGTGATAGTGTAAATCGATCACTTAGCGGCGCCTCCGCCATTTATGCTACACGTGACTCTATTGTTTTATAGGATTCACAATTATTTCCCATTTGCGTTGTAGGCAGTGAGGCTTGGTAGATAAAATGTGATGAGGCGAATGTTGATCGATTGCGCACAATGATTATTTTTAACCTCTAGACGAGCAAAAAAATATCAAAAGCACACGGTTTTATCAGTGACATAATGGACTAGATAACAGTTTGGCAGGTAGTTATAACAGATAATGATCATACTGTATACATGATTGTCTCGGAATGTAAACTAAGATTAACGTCCATCCCATATTGTTGTTTTGATATATGTAGGCGATTTTATTAGAGTATTCATTCATCACTGGGCTTAATTTAACTAGGTCTTTCAATAACCACAAAACAAATGTTAACAAAGTACACTCGGAATGCCGTATATTTCCTCCAGAGAACTTCCATTCATCTCCATAGAATTTCACAGCAAAAGTTTATGTTTTTCCTTCAAAGGACCAGCGCTAGAAACAGTGGCGGCTCGTGATCTAGAAAAATGGGGGTTACAACTTTCAGGTACCTACCAGTTTTATATGACATATCTGTCTTATAGAAAAATATTTTTATTTGTGTACTAAAAATGACTCATTCTTATTCCTAAATACTTAAAAAATAAAAATACTCATTCTAATACTTAAATACAAGATAATTTTAATTAGCTTTGGCTGCTACGTCCTATGAGTCTTAAATCCCTGTTATTGTTTAGTACTATACACGGTGTCCCACTTTTTTTCGCGGCATTTTTGTTTCAGATAGTGAATGTTCACACTGAGTAAAAAGTTTTATATGGACTTGTAAGTTTGTTCAATTAGTTAAAAAGTTACAGCCGTCTGAAATATTAACAAATCGATATTTTAAACGGCTCTTTTTTCCTAACCTATTCAGAAAACCAATAAGTCTGTAATAGTTCGTCGGTTGGGTATAATCTGGTTATAAAGTAACCATACTTTTTAGTTTTAAGAACTTTATCTAAGTACCACAACCTTAACCATTATGAAATTTATCTCCCTAAACACGCTCAGCACGTAAGTTCTTGCATTAGGACCAATGCAGTATTTTATCAGACAAAGCCCATCACTCTTACCATGATAATCACTATTTGAACTCAATAAAAATGTAACCAAAATCTCTACCATTAAATTGTAGCTGGTTTGCTCACTTTAAATACTAAAATAAACTTACTCGTAAGTAAAACTCAAATCTCAATAACAGAATAACAAATATTTATTTACAATTAAAACAAAAGAATTAAAACAATGAACTGAAACTCTAAATCTACCAAATATTTTCAGGAGTTGTCAGATTATACAAAACACATTAAATTAAAATTAAACACACAGTAAGGAAGTAATGATCAGCTTACTATTTACAAAAGCACACACTAAAAACTACATTTTAATATAAAGCAAGCGGGAAGCTTGCGAACTGGTTTGTTTTACATCTCAAACCGCTCTGTATCTCTTCTGGATGCTGACGAATCGACGCCGCACCTATTTATTAAAACTTCCCCCTCCCTGACTTCATATTAGGGGAAAAAGGGACCACACGACAAGCTAAATGAAATTTGTAGATGATAAGCCAGTTACCTCAAAAGCATAATCATCTCGCTCAGCAGTATATTACACAGTTTATGACAAATGTCATAATCATGGGAATAAAAACCATTAAAACGTTTCACATGTGATAAGATTATGTGTTGAATGTCTCTCACAGACCAACGCGCAATAATAACGTTGGTCCCATAAACAGAGCAATAGCAATTATCACATTCCTCCCCCGTTAGATAAAATATTTATTACAAAAATAATGCCAATAGATTTGCCTCACATATTGGGGCAAATCATGTTGTGCTTAATAATGGCAACAGGAAGAAAATTGTGAGGAGTTGGGTGGCATCGTTGTCGGATGCGGATATTGGCTCTATTTACATATACTCAACGTAAAGTAACATCAACCTACCGAATTTTCTTTTCTTTTTTTCCTATTTTTTTTTCTTATGGGTCAACCACTGTGCATGCATCATAACCATTTATAAGAGAAAACCACATACAACTGCTTGACAGTTACGTGGTTGTGTCCCTCCTGCTCTGTCAGTTGAATCGTTTATATTTCAAGTGCGGGATATGCTTTATTGGTAATATTCGTGCATTGGTATTATGTTTTTCTTTTACTTTTTTAATGAACACTTGTTCAGTTTTTTGTTGTATATTGTTTTTTTTTTATTATTATGATCAATGATTGTTATTGTGTAACTTGAGTTTATTTTTTATTGTGGGGAGCTTTTGTATTATTTTATGTACGAAAACCAATAAAGCCTTTTTATTTTATTTTTATTTATTATAATTAGTACAGGTCCATATAGAACTTCTTCCTCGAAATAAGATTTACTTTTTTGAAAAAATCTGTAAAAACTATATTTGTGACATGTTTTGCTGACAATGAGTGCTTCCTAATTCGGTCGGTTAGATGATTTAAATCTGTAATATCTGTTTTTTGTCCACCGCCCATTGGCTCCAAACAATAGACAAGGAAAACAAAACACAAGCATTTTTGACGCCATGCCCACAAATCCACTCATATTTACTGTAAACATCAGCATTAAATGTCCTAGTAAATCACCGAGATTTGCTTGACAAGCATTGTTTTATCACTAAATTAGGGATAGGCCTCCCAAGCCTTTTTATTTCGCTCTTATCGATGTAATTTAGACTGCTAAATGGTTGAGCTAATAAACTCCGTACTGAATTCATTGTTTGTTTCTAATTTCGTGTAATTAGGGCTTCACGGGAAACTCCACAGCGTACGAGTGTCAACTGTCTACAACCTGCAGTGCAATAATGCACGTCGCCAGTTGCGTAACCATGATGTCGGTTCGCTTCTAGACACCACTGGGGGCGTGGTCCAGTAGTTCTGGTGTACTGGATACTTGCAACCATTTCAGAGTAAACGCACCAATTAATGCGGCCTTGCTGCTGCCATAGGCCGTAAGCAGTCTTGCGCTTGGAATTCTCGATAAAATGCTCGATATTTTATTCAATTATATTTTATAGATAGTTGCATATTGACAATTACACTATTATTTACATACAATTAAACTCTTTTTGTTTCCTTGTTATTTTTGGGGGTTGCGCAAACCTGCAAACCAATGGACGAGGCGCCACTGGCTAGAAACATAAAATATGATGTAAATAGGTTATGAAACCCAGTGTTATAAATAGCAGTTTTAACGGTTTTAAAATTGATATTTATGACAGAGGGTGTCTGTTATAAATACTCTTTTTCTTTGCCTGCATTAGTAGTTGATGAATTTTGTAAACTAACCTGCTTAATCAGGTTACTCAACTTATTGTGTAAAATTACATCTAATTTATACAAATAAACTACAGCAAATGCTGCAAATGCGAATGCATAGTTGTATGTAATGAAGTTATAACAAGAATGTTATAAGACAAATTTTGAACTTTTCTCATTATTTTTTATCGGTAAAAGGCAAATATGTTTGTAGATATTTATTTTTTTAAGGCATGAACCTATTTCCGTCCCTCTATCAAACGTTGGGAATTACCTCAAAACAGTGTAACCCATTATCTAATTTTTTTTTCAAATTTTAAAAAATCAGCTTTTTGACATAATCAAAATTAAACTTTTAATTTTTAATTAAGAAAATGAAAGTCGCCCACAATCCCTATATCAGGAGAATTTTTATCAGGAGAACGCTCATGGAAAAAGCTATAAAATGTCATTTATACAACCGCTCTAGATTAATTACAAACATAATTCTAAAACGGGATAATATATTTTATCATAAAATTTGGTATTTTTCTATAACTACATGAAGACAACAATTGTACAATATTTTATCTAAATCCAAGGTGGTGAAGAATAAAACTGTGTTGATTTGACATGTAATTACCCAGCTTAATTGCTTTTCAGCTTGTTTGAAAGAACAATCTAAAATATGCTCTTACTTTTCTCGATAACTTAAATATGTTCCATTATTCATAATGTATAACAATAACTTAGCAAATATATTACAGCAAATTATGCAACATATAATTTTCATAATGAATAGTTCTTTTTCGATAAACGCTATGGCCGCAAAAGAATTTCAAAAGGGTCTTCTAAGGGCACAATTCTGGTATTTAGATACTTGGCATAACAGTAGGTAATGTTTGGAATACGCTGTAAATCCAGGCCGACTGGACTAATAGGCGTAATTCTTGAAATATCACCAATTTGTGAACAATTTAAATGGTGTGATGACTACATATTAATTAAATAGCTGCT
Source organism: Melinopterus prodromus (assembly GCA_964023965.1). Lineage (NCBI taxonomy): Eukaryota > Metazoa > Arthropoda > Insecta > Coleoptera > Scarabaeidae > Melinopterus > Melinopterus prodromus. The sequence continues at coordinate 28,029,840 of OZ030390.1, forward strand.
ATTTGAGAGATAAATAATTATTGAATAATATTATTGTTAGTCGCCTACAGTCACGTTTTCTATAGTACAGACATTACGCATACATTAGGCAAAAGATTAATTATCTATAAGTGACATGTGACTATGACTCACATTAGGTCAAATTGTATTCAGGTGTGTGACAGATTTATCATAAAAATCGGATTAAAATATGTCCTTTACTGATAATGAATGTTGAGAGTCATTTTAATTTTACAGGTTTTGATCACTATTAAAGCGGAATACCGTCGTTGAGTCTGTTGAACATAAACATGATAGTCTGCGTGATAATTAAAATTTACCCTTAATTATTCATAACGTTTATCATTGTATTCATTATTAATTTGATAATACGAACAAGATACAATTGTGATTGATTACTTATTGGAAAGAGAGATACGATATGCTGCACTTAGGTTTTTTTTAATTTTTGTTACTAATAGCGTTTTATTTCAAATAGAACAAATTCCATTGATACTTGTGTCTTCTTTTGCAACTTATTGGGGTATCTAATGTTTGTAACTAATTTCCAGTATTATGATGACATTAACTTTGAATGGGCATGGAGTTTATTTGAATTTCCGTGCACGTGTTTATACGTATTGATTTTAAGGAATAGAGTGACCAAATTGTTTACAAACAATAATGTTACATTGTTAATTATACATTAGCCAACGAATAAACCAACACACAAATAATAAAAATTATTTTTACGTTATCAGTTTCCCCATCGGAGCACATTTTAGATAAGATATAAGCCTGTAATACGGTGAGAGTGCGTTTTGTGCAAATGACTGGCACCATCTGTTAAATTTTGGAATACGTAACATAAATGTCACTATCGATTTTTTTTACCAGACCATTGGTGGTAAACGCGTTGAAATGTTTCCAAAAATATTTTTTAAACATTTCGCCGTCAATCGAAAATTATAATTTATCCAATGGTCAAGATTAGAGGCCGTTAAACATCTGACCAATATTTATTATGCGCTGTATATGAGACATAATCAAAATCAAAATCACAATAATTTATTCATTACACTGTGCAGAGTTGAGTTTAAGGTCGCGAGGACAATACAAGCGGTGAGCGGTAGAGTGTCGCCGATCTACTGCTCTGCCGCTCACCGCTCGTATTGTAGCCGCAGCCTAAAGTAAAATAGCCAATATTGTCGATGTTGCTGACAACATGGAATTATTCACTAAATATTTTAACAATATCAATAAAAAATGATGAATCACAATAATTAATGAAAAACAATAGTCTCTATCTTATCATGATCAATAATTGTGGCTGCATGAAGGTTACCTAACCTATTTTACTTCAATAGAAAATAAAATTATTTTTTTCAATATTACTAATATAGGCGTATATGTACGGAATCTGACCAAGTCTCTCGTCTCACGTAGATAAGGAAATTTTGTGAACAATTTATCTATCTAAAATTCCACCATCCAATTAAGTATGCGATATCAATTCAATCAAAAAAATAATCAATTGATTTACCGTAGCCGTGCATGTATACTTTATCAGCTAATTTCCAAGATACTGTTATCTATGGATCAAAACGTCAAAATGTATTAAATATCGCAGATTTGTATCGATAGTCGTCATTTTTCGTCCCTCGCGCTGGTGGGCTGAACGGTTTCTGTATGTGGACAGTGTAACTTGAACAGATACCAGAAAAACCAACAGAGGACTGTAGAGTGTCGTGGGTGTTTTGTTCGCCAAAAGCAAAGTGAGTACGGCCGAATTCTACAAAAATAATTCTTAGATTAATTCTGTTTCGAGCTTTATGTTAAAATTTTGTTGTACCTACTAATTATCATGTAAGCCTAAAAACATCATTGCTTCTATGTTATGGCCAAGGAGTGAAATGAAAATGACAATTACGCATTTTTGTCCTACAAGAAGATAATAAAATTAACTAATTATCTTCTATCATTATTAAATCTATTGCACGTAATATCTAGTAAAATAACACATACTACATATTTAAATACATGTTGCAATACAATATCGCGAAAACAAGTAATATGCTATTAAATTAGTACTATTGAGATTTTTACGATACCTACAATACAAGACAAGTTCACTGATAACGCAGTAATTGAATCTGTTACAAATGAGTCACATCTATAACGAAACAGGAACACACCTGAACCAAAACAATTCTTAACGTGTATGATGTTTAATTTTCACATGGTTGAACCGCAGAAACAGTAAAGTTTCGTGATCATACTGATCATATCAGTACGTACCTCGGGCACACATATGTATGTTTTTACCATGTAGGCTCCTACTAGAAAGTCCTGGGTTCGACTCCATATGCCCACCTAAACCCGTTCGTTTCGTGAACAGTTGGACACGTGACGACGTGCCTCACAAGAAGAGAACTGTCCGGTTGTCAGGCAAGGTATCTCTGAGGACAGATAGCACTGGAAGATAGCATGCTAGATGTTGTGCATACAAACAGATATATAAAAATACACCTGTACACACACACATACGGTGAAGTCAACAAGAGAGGCTACCCTACTAAACCCAACTAATACCGAATAGTCCAGTGGCGGCTCGTGCATTGGTTTGCAGGTTTGCGCAACCCCCAAAAATACCAAGGAAACAAAAAGAGTTGAATTGTACCAAATAATAGTGTAATTGTCAATATGCAACGATCTATGACATATAATTTAATTTATTACCTTCCTCTATCGCTCCAAGCAGTAAATGAATTCTGTGCCTCTCAATGGCTATCGAAAAAAAATTTTTTCCTAGCGATAACTCTAAGAGTTTCAAAAAGAAATATATATACATATATTACAATATTGAAAGAGCGTTCGGTTCTTTGTTTTTCTTCATTAGATGTGAACGAAATGAAAAATGTTTTTTTTTTATTATGGAAAGATCAACGCTACGCTTGATGCGTTGGTGGCACATGGTTGGAAGTTGATACATTACCTGCGCTAACGAATGATCTGGTTTGGATGCAGACCATATAATGGCTGTATCTGTCTTCATGAACCCAACATGTGACATAACTTCATAATGTAAAGGTATCCAAACTGGATCTAGGCAGTTCAGCATATGACTCAGAGGAAGCATGGAGACCTAGTCAGTAGTGGTTTCGATGACTAAGAAGTTCTTAGAAGAGCTATGTACAATGTACATATATCTATAATAAATAGCAATAAACCTAACGATATTTTCTGAATGTACTTGAAATCTTCGGATCTACGAATAAGAACACATGGATGCCTTCGCACGGGAACTGTGATTATTAATAACGTAAATTCCAGGTAATGTTAGTGTATATCAACAGTGCTGATATAGAGGTCAAAGTTCTTTTTAAGGAGTTCACGGAATTATTGAGAAGTTTATAAATGAATCATTCATGTCCTGCAATTAGGTTTCCCATCTACTCGATATTCATGTGAGAAGCAGGTGTATTTATTCAGACGATCTTGTAAATAAATAAGTTATCCTTGAGAAGATGTCGATGACACTGTGCGTTGTAATGAGGTTCTATAAACTAAAGACGGCATGTCAAACGATTGATTTATTGCACAGTTTTGATTTCACAACAGCCATCCATAATTCATAATTTTGATGATGAATTACTTTGTGTGTCAGTAACAGCGAATATCAATGGAGGTCAGGAAATGAAAGCAATCGATTGACAGAAACGATACTCCAACTACATTTGTTTCATAAAGTAGAAAAAGTTCTCCTCGTTCTCGTATGTCATACATGCGGACCATCTATTGCTTCATCTTGTTATACGAAGTCTATCACTTGTTATATCCAACTGATTCATGTATCTGACAAGTTACATCTCTTGACCATCATGACCATCACTCCTTGCACCGTTTCAGTAATCTTCCTGGTTGCTTCGACTGCTCGGTTTCCATTCTTTACCAATCTTGAAAATTCTATAGTTTTTATCATTTGTCATTCGTGATTCATACCTGTTTTGCTGCCGCTTCATGGCCTCTTCTTTGACGTAGCAATTCTGACAATATCATGTGAGCTACATATTTCCCTTTTATTGAGTCTGATGCTCAATCTCGCATTGATGTGAGTGTAACTGTAACGTTTTGTATCTCTGTTATACTTTATAGTATCTTTTATGTTTTTTACATCAATTTTTGTACATGCAATTTGGCAATGCTGACCTGGTTTGCCGTCAGTTCTGCTTCCAAGTACCTATCTGAATCGTAATACCAGTTTGAGTCGGAGGTTTGGTTTGCAAGCTTGCGTCGAATGGGTTCTCTGGCACTCGCGTGTGTTCGTTTTTTGTGTTGACACATATCTGTATTGCACATTAAATTACCCTGCCAAGATCGATAGAAGCTTCTGGATACTCCTTTAGATTTCGGTCGTTATGACTAGAAAGCGGATAAACATGGTATAGTTGTTTACATAATAACTTTTATACTTAAAAAAAGTTAAAAATAAGTATTTATACGTACATATATTTTACTAAAATATAAAGTTCACCTAAAATAAAAATCAGCAGATAATAATATTATTTATTTATATTATATTTTTATACAATATAGAACACCTCCTTCTCATACCTACTGGCGAAATTAGTGAAAATTTCAAATTATTAAAAGGAACACCAATGACCATTCATAAAAACACGAAGCGATTTTAGAGAGATGATACAGCAAGTATTTTCAATAGGAATTTATCCAATTTGTAATTATCTGTTTCCATATGCCTGGTGTTACCAGAATTATCAAAAACTCGTAAGAGTAAAATATCTTTGTTTTAAAAGTTATGATACACGGTAAAAAAAATTACAATAATATCCATGGTTGCAAATACGCCAGCCATCCTGATATGATTATACAGTCGTGTTGTAACAAACTACAGTAAAATTACAGTTACGATTGTAAAATACAATTACTTAACGTCTTGTGAGTTGTTATTTATTTTGATATGGTCAATTACATGAATAATGGTCTGGTTTTCATATATTTCATGTAAATCTATGGGAGATTTTTTATGTTATTGGTATGATGTAAGTATATAATAATTGTTACCGTATTATGTAAATATTCCGTACAATTTATTAAACTTATTTCAAAAATGATTGCCGTATATGTATGTATACAATTGTAATATATTTTTGTTTGGAAAACATTGCCAATTTATTAAATACCTAATATAATATTTTGTTCTAACATTGAATTGTCCATCACGAGTGATAATTGAAACTATAGGTACGCAAGTATAAATATAGAATATATTTTGAATAGAAAATATTAAACATACACACAGTTTTAACATAAATCAAAAAAGAAATTTATAGCATCAAAAAAGTGTATATCATTAATCATTATACATATGTTATGAGATTATAAATCATAGGTGTATGCGATTTAGATCATATCTTTAACACTCAACCATAAATAAAAGATTTATTTTAGATTATCGAATTTCAAAGAGGTAGGTTATCCAATAGATTTAATGCAATACATTTTTATTTGATGTAGCATAATCCCCCTTTCTAAAATGGAGCGAAAACATAACTGAGACATAAAGTTAAGCTATAAAACTACATATTATTTAGACATAGACAACAATAAATTGAAGAGATGAAAAGTAAAAGGGGTTTTGTATCCAAAATAGTTTAATATGACACAGGATTTACCCTTAAACCCCTTTGCATTTCTCTTGATTTTGTAACGTAGGTACATACACAAACCTTCAGGAAATACATGTAATTAAGAAGTTTTAGACTTGGTTAGAATTGGTTTACACTGCTGCCTTATCCAAAAATATGTTTGTACCTCACCTATTTCAACGGCCCAAGGTGGAAGGTTCTTTAAAGTTCTTTAACATATCGTCCATATCACCTTTCTAAAACCCAAAGATTTTATTAGACTAATAAAACGCATATTTCTAATTTCAATGTTTACCTTCACTCTTATCCGCAATTTTATAACTTTCTCTTTAAAATGTTTTGGTGTAATCAATACACTTTTCCTTGTAATGTTCACAATGAAAAACAAAACCATGTATATCACTATGTATTCATCATTTAGTACGGTTTTAAACTCCAGAGTGAATAAATTGCAGCTCAACGGCATGTTTGATGCAAAAAACGCACACTTACCTCATCGTATAAACCGAAAACACAATCACAATGTGTAGCACAATCACTACAATATTAGAGATCAATATACTCCAAAGCAATCAAATAACAAATCATTTTAGCTTCAGCCGCTTAATACCTAATAAAAAAAGATCCAATCTAATATTTTGAAATACTGTTTCTAATAATATTTTTGCATAGCTTTGCCGATGAAGGTACTTTACTCTTATACAATTTTCAACTTTTTGGCAGCACGTGGTATGTGCAACTAAGAAGACTAGTTAATTTCCTAATTAAAGACTTTATTCTTTCTGAAAACCTTGTTTTAAATAACAATTTTGTATAGCTTTGAACATACTCATCAGGGTCTTTCAGTGTTTTGGTAACACCCGGTACATGCAAGCAAAAACTTACATTCTAATATTAGCATATTTTCTTTTATGAAGTATATAATTTTCTGAAAAGTTAATAACAACAATTTTTCCATTAGTATCCAACTTGCAGCTGGACACGGTTGTAAGCTGCTGGCAATAAAACAACATAACCGAAATGCTTAGAACCGCTCTCTATTGATTGACTGCAGTGTCTAACAGATGACTTTAATTTTACTTTCTCTGTAAATGTTCGTTTGACCATTAGACCATTTTTTAAAATTTTTTTAATTTGGTTTAACTACCCACCGTTTTCAAGATATTAATTTCTTAACACGGTCGGTAGGAAAACAAAATAAAAAAGAATCGCCAAACATCGTCAAACAAATAGTCAATATATGGAGTAGGTAATCAAAACTTGAAAATTCTAATGACGAGGGTCAAACTCACGCATCTCCATAGTCAGGTTGATAAAGCACATACTGTAAAAATTGGGGATCAGGTGCTCCCTTCCAAAGATGTTTTGTGCTGTTATTCCTCCGCACTTTTCTGCGTGTTCTTATCAACGTTTTTTAAAATAAGTGGATAAGCTCACATTCTACTAAATCGTCAAACTATGCATGAGCTAAGAGCATGGATTGATGATTTCAATTTATTGCATATGGCAACTTGACAAAGTTACCACAGGTTACCAAATAAATCAATACCCTGGAAACTACTATATTTGCACATACGTCGGCCAGTTAACTTCGTAGCTATCAGAATCGCTAAAATAGAACGTGTTTAGTGACGTCACTGAATTTTTGAGTACATCGCTAATATACGCTGAGAGCAAAGATAACACTATCAACGATCAGACTACACTGAATAACAATGGATTATTTCATTTGCATGTACTTGTAAGCCTTACGATTTAGAATACAATTTATAGACAATTGGATAGTTGTGTTCTTTTTTATTAGCATTATAATAATATAACATTGTAAATGTACTAGCTGCCATAACTAAAACAACCAAGAAGCGGTGAGATTTATTTTTACTAAATTTAGTACAAATGGAAGGTTATTGGTATGGTTGGTATGACAAGTAAAAAAATAGATGTATAAAAAGTCGCTTCTGCTATGAAGTCTTTAGAAGAAAAGTTTTTCAAGAATGTACTACTGGTTTTGTAATAGGTGGTGGTAGTGGCGTGAAAGCGAAGATAACTTAATTTTTTATGTCCTTCATGATCATAAAGTGACATTTTTCGTCTTAGATACCGGGGCAAAAACTGCGTCTTAACGCCCGCGCGGGCGTTAAGCGTTGCCATGGTTATACATCAAATATATCAAATAGTTGTCATTCAAATTGTAAATTTTAAGTCATCAATGTCAATTGTGGGCGATTAAGGTTATAAGTTTGATAATTAATTGTCTGTACTGTCACTCGGCAATGTCAATTATTGGCGATTAAGGTTATAAGTTTGACAATTAATTGTCTGTATTGTCACTCAACTCCGAATTGTTTGTTTTGTTATTTAATTCCGTAGATACGAATTTCACTTGATAACGTCAAAATATTTATTAAAATTATTCAAACGGAGGAACGAAACTACTGTAGGACATAAAATTTTGTATGCACCTCGGGCATTACTTGACGTTTATACCATCGGGCGACTTAAAAAGTTAAACGGTCACCCTCGGGGCATAAACATCCGTGTAATGCCCTTGGTACATAAATAACTATTGAAATGACATGGCCTGTGATTCTATAAATTTTTGATTTTTTTGCAAAATGTAATTGGATATAGTGCCAAAATAGTAGTACTGTCCTAATTACAACGGGTTTTGAATTATTACTATATTTGTCTAAAAATTATAATTTTGAAAAAACAAATTACATCTCACTGGTCATTTTAACAACATTTTAACAATTTACACTATTCGAAACTGATACTACAATTGCAATTAAATGTAAAAATGCAAATGCATTAAATGTAAAATTCTGAAATTGAAATTGTTTGATAGACGTCTTGATTGAACTTTCCATTCTACATAGAATTTGATCATAAAACACAAACAAATTTCTAGTAATTAAAAAAATATTTTGTTCTTAAGATGATGCTGTTTATTAGACAAAAAAAGTAATAACTCAAGTACTATACGGAATAGGGTAGCATTACCTTAGTACTTTATGCTTCAAAATTCTACACTGAAATAAACAAATCTGTTTAAAAAATTAAGTTGATCCCGTTTTTACGACAATAGATAGCTGTAACATAACCAGTAACAAGAAAAGTGCTGTATATATATTTTTGCAGGATGTTTTTGAAGATATTCAAATGTTCAGATGAAAATGACACACTTTGTAACACACTTGTCAAGATGTCCACATACATTTTCACTACTTGGATTGGACATGTACTAGGGTATATAATTAAAAGGGAAAACAAATAGCCCTGGGATTCTTTAACCAAATTTTGTAGAAAAGTTTGGTGTTATATACTCTACAATGTGACTTATTAGTTGTATGTCCCATAATCGGTAGGAGGGTAAGGAGTATAATTAACCCTCTGGATCGTTCCTGGATGCTTTAAGGAACAAATTTGTTGCTTGGGACATAAAAACCTTAAGATGGCGTAATTGATAAACATTTTTTCCATTTCTTTTTCAAAACGAGCCTCCGGTTTTTGGTGTTTAGTAACTGATGGTAGTCATTATAATTTTCGAACTGAGTCTCACAGATTGCTGCATATAAAGAGATATATGTGTTCCAATTCACTTATTTTCTTAGTCATCATTACATCATCATCACAGATGGCACTGCATACAATTAATTGGTTACAGAATACTGTTTTATCAATTAGTCCACAGTCAATAGTTGTCAAAGTATTCCACTATATAGTCATTACAATCTGAAATAACTCTATTGAAATGAAACGAATACAACATATTTGCAGATTCACCATGTGGAGGAGTTTGGAGAAATTCCTGCTGCTAACATGGAAGAACTGGCTGCTGCAGTGGAGACATCCTATGCAAACGGCGATCGAAGTTTTGTCGCCCGTAATCTTCTCAGCCCTTTTGGTCCTCATTAGAAGCTTAGTAGACCCAGAAAGCTTGGACACCATAACATTTCCTAGATTTCAATTGGACATGCAAGGGGACGTGTTCAATATGACAGGCGTCCCAGAGCTAGTACAGTACGACAATATCAATATTTGTGTTTGTGTTGATGTTAACGATTCTTCGTTTTACAGGTTACAGAGAGTTGTGTATTCACCATGCAACAATACAGTTCTTAAGGAAGTAATGGACAGAGTGGCGGAGAAATACAACCTGTCAGCGTTCTGTTTAGCTAACGCTAGGACCTTGCAAAGTGCTCTTGAGATAGATTTCACTGGCACGTTAGCAGGGGTCACTTTTGATGATTCGTACAGTGGTAGCACTGATATCGATAAGAACATCAGTTTCACGTTAAGGTTTCCAGGAGAATTAAGAACATCCTTGTCAGGAGCCAGTTTCATTGATATGTGGTGGACAAATCTATTGTTTCCTATCTATCAGATGGCTGGGCCTAGGAATTACGAGAATGAGTATGGTGCTATTCCAAGTATGATACCGCAACCACCATAAGCTTCTTTGGAATACAAATTTATCGTCTTTTAGATTATTTCACTGAAGGATTCTTGACCGTTCAACATGACGTATCCGAAGAAATTATCAGGTACCACCTGAACCAAGCTAGCCAAGATGACTCCGATATTCCAGAGATTTGGATGCAAAGGTTTCCTTACCCAGCGTGGATTAATGACCCTCTCCTACAAGCCTTGCAGAGTTTTGTTGGTATCATCATTATGCTAAGTTTCGTATACACTTGCATCAATACAGTAAAAGTTATCACAACTGAAAAGGAGAAGCAACTTAAGGTAACACGACTACTTAATCGACGTTTAACATAGCATAGACGTTTTACGTTATATTTATAACCTATTTTGACAACTGAACAACAACTGAAAATGTATTGCCTAAATAAATTCATTCTTGCAGCAAGAATATTGACAGTTAAATTTTGCACTCCTGTTACTCACACCAACTTTTTAAAATCCATTTCCACAGTAAGAACACAAAAATGTAATGTTTCCAATCTAAACTCTATTTGTCGTTTTAATTAAAAATATTTCCCAATATTTTAATAGAACCAAAAAAATAAATTTGTTCTAAATACATATCGTAAAACGTATATAAAATTGTCCAACTAAATTAATTACCTTAATTTACAGGAAGCTATGAAAATCATGGGTTTGCCAAATTGGCTACATTGGACAGCGTGGTTTTTGAAGATCTTCTTCTTTCTATTAATCTCAATTATTTTGATGGTTGTCCTTCTGAAAGTTTCTTGGTATCCGGACACTACGTACAGCGTCTTCACTCACGCAAATGCATTTGTGCTTTTTGTATTCCTCCTATTTTATATGTTTGCAACAATAACATTCTGCTTTGCAATCAGTGTTTTCTTTACAAATGGTTAGTATGCTCATGGTCGATGTTAATTATGTATGATTAACAACATATCTTTCAGCAAACACTGCATCTACAATTGCTGGTTTGGCTTGGTTCTTATCATATTGCCCTTACCTATTCATGCAAGAGAGTTACAACGATTTAAGTTTGAGCACAAAATTAGTTGCTATGTTGGCTTCAAATACCGCCATGGCATATGGCTTTCAATTAGTACTTATGTTTGAAGGAACCGGAGATGGTAATTATTTTTTGTCAATAGCTTAAATAATAGAGTTTTTAAATCGTTTATTTTAGGATTGCAATGGAACAATATGTTTCATCCAGTCAACATCGACGATGATCTAACGTTAGCCCATGTCATCATGATGCTCATTATCGATACTTTTATATATTTGGCGATAGCATTATACGTTGAGGCTGTATTTCCTGGAGAGTATGGTGTAGCCGAAGTTTGGTATTATCCATTCACCTCCTCCTACTGGTGTGGAAAGAAACGTTACGTTGGTGTGGGTGATAAACATGAACAGAACCTTCCAACTTCAGACATTTACGAATCGGAACCAACCAATTTGAATGCAGGAATTAAGATTAGACATATGAGAAAAGTGTATTCTAATAAAAAGGTAGCAGTGAGAGACTTATCCCTAAACATGTTTGAAGATCAGATCACCGTTCTTCTTGGCCACAATGGTGCTGGAAAGACAACAACAATGTCAATGTTGACCGGTATGATTACGCCATCTGAAGGTACAGCAGTCATAAACGGGTACGACTTAAGAGCTGACCTAAATGGCGTTCGCGACAGTTTAGGATTATGTCCCCAGCACAATATATTATTTGATGATTTAACTGTCGCTGAACATTTGTACTTCTTCAGCAAACTAAAAGGCATGAACGATAGAAAAGAGATAGACGCAGAAATAGATAAGTACGTAGAATTATTGGAATTGGTACCGAAAAAGCACGCCAAATCCAGCACCCTCTCAGGTGGCATGAAGAGGAAACTATGCGTTGCGATGGCTTTATGCGGTAAATCTAAGGTATGCATGTTTGACGAACCAACAGCAGGTATGGACCCAGCTGCCAGAAGGGCTCTATGGGACCTGATGCAAAAGCAAAAGAAGGGCAGAACAATTTTGTTGAGTACTCATTTTATGGACGAAGCGGATCTATTGGGAGACAGGATAGCTATTATGGCCGGTGGTAAGTTGCAATGTTGCGGAACCAGCTTCTTCCTCAAGAAAAAATATGGAGCCGGCTACCACTTAGTCATGGACAAAACTCAACAATGCGACGTCAGCAAAGTGACTAATCTCCTGAGAGTTCACATACCAACAATAAACGTGGAGAGCAACGTTGGATCCGAACTAACTTATCTTCTGACCGAAGAACAGGCGTCAGTATTCGAAGAGATGTTGGGGGATTTGGAGAACAATAGCGTGCAATTAGGTATTAATTCTTACGGCATTTCATTAACAACGATGGAAGAAGTTTTTATGAAGTAAGCTCAGTGTAATATGTAAATTTCAACATTTTTATTTACTCATTGTTTAGGGTTGGTGCGGACCATGGCCAAGAGGAAGAAAACGACGAATCCGACATGATTTCAAACAAGAAAAACACTCACATTGATGTTTTGAAGGTACAAAACGGAAACAATAATGATTTCAAGCATTCATCCGATACAAAGTGTAAGTACGCCTTAAATAGCATAGAATTTTAGATTTAAACCTGAAAAAAATGTTAATCTGAAAACGAATGGGTACTTTCTATTTAGTATATTGTTACTACTATTGTTTAGTAGAAATTGTCTATACTTATTTCGTAGAAATTTTGTATTTGCATTTGTAGAAATGACAGGTTAAAAAATCATACAGTTAACGGAAATGTTAGCAAAATTTCTGTTATCAGGACTTTTAAGGACGCTGAGTGCGAATAAGTATTGAACCAGCATTTAAACATATTATTTAAGCATATTCATAATAGCTTCACCAAAGTGGCAATAAATGATAACTAAAAAACATATTTTTGGTATATGGTTTTATTATCTATTTGCTCTCCTATGTTACCAGCGCAGTCAAAATGTGATGGTTATACGTTTTTTAACATTCTATTACATCAGTGTGATTTTTCCTGTCCAAGCCAATATTGCCTTTATTACAAGAGATAGAAGAAATATTTTATCATTAGTAATTCTTAATCGTTATTGCATCGGAAATCAACTTCTTTTAATACAACAGTAATGTTCTTAGTCTTTTTTAAAATCAGTTGTCATTAGTTCGATATTTGTTTTGTTGTTGGACAAAGTAAAAATTTGTATTCGATTCTACTATTTTTGACAAATTCAGTAGGAAATCTGCCGTTATTTTAACATCTACACCCAAATGTTTACCGATTAATTTTGTTTATTAAAGTTAATAGTTGTTGTATGCAAAATTTATTAAAAACAATGAACAAACATATTGGTTTAAAATAAAAAAGTAATTGATTTTAATTAACTTTCAGAACCGGTAGTAACCCCTAGATATTATGTTAACGTTATGAAATACAATCCTGTAATTGAAGGCATGAGAATGAAAAGTGGACAAAAACATATGGTTTCCTATGGTCTTTAGGCACTTTTCAATATGAGCCCTTCAATGTTATTAAGTCACCTTCAGGCCGCTCGACACAAAAATGTCTGGGCCAAACAAGAACCTAATCTACAGTGTGTAGATAAGACAGGAACGGTGTTGAACACATAAGGGTCTACTTATTGCCTAAAAGCCATTGTCCTTTTCAAATGCAAAGCCTCCTACAACATCAAAATTAATCAGTTACAAATGAAGTAATCATATTAGTAATGTTGTTATTGGAAAACCGTTTGTTAAGAATTCAAAAATTAAATACTAGAAGCTAATTATCGGGCATATCCGGCATCACATACGCAACCATATAAACGTGTTACGGACTATTAGTCCTGATCAGTACGGTATAGTCAAGGAGCAATATGGAAGCTCAACGAAGAAACACAAAAAAAGGGACCATAAGCAGGATGACCAATGCCGCCAATTTGGTGCTTCAAAAACTAAAGTTTTATAACACTTAAAACCATGGTATATGCATACTTTAAGTTATATAATAACGTAAGCTAAAAGTTGTCGTTAGACATTAAGAAAACATTGGCCAAACGCGATGTAGGGACGGATTTGAATCCTATGCATGTTACTAAATAGAAAGTATCCAATTTGCAGATTTATATTTTGTTTTGTTTTGGCGAATGGTCCAAAATGCTTAATTGAAAATGTAAAATCAAGTAAAGGATTGTTATTTTGCAGTGAATGTAACTGAAGGAGAATTATTGACTGGATTTGCTTTAAAACGCAATCAGTTGATGGCAATGATGATGAAAAAAGTGTTATCAACGATGCGATCATGGGTTCTTTTCTTAATCCAAAATATTATACCGATATTCTTCATGAGCATTGCTATAGTTGTAGCAAGAACTATGGCCAACACGCCCGAGCTACCAGCGTTTGAAATGTCCATGGATCCATATGATAACCCTATCACAACAATCACCACCGATTCTACCGGAAATGACTTCTATCAAACATTCAAAGACATGTTAACTAGCGAAAATCGACTAGTTACAGATTTGCTAGACACAAATTTCACAGCACACATGTTACAACAGACAGAAGAATCGGTAACAACGGTTAGAATGAGACATTTATTCGCAGCTTCATTCGTTACCGAAAACAATTCTATCGTCGCCTGGTTCAACAACGAACCGTTCCACACTCCACCGCTGGCTCTTCAGTATACAATGAATACAGTTCTGCAAACTAAATTGGGCAATGATTATTCTATTTCAGTTGTTAACCATCCAATGCCTTTCACTCCAACCACGCAGGTTAGTAGACAATTTTTGAAACTGTATGTATAGAGTTGTGCATTTTCCGGTTGATGTTCCAGTTTAATCAGTTAGCCCAAGGAAACAACATGGGCTTCCAAATCGCGTTTAACGTCGGTTTCACCATGGCGTTCATTTCCTCGTTCTATGTGCTGTTTTACGTCAGAGAGAGAGTCAATAAGTCCAAACATCTCCAGTTTGTGTCCGGAGCAAACGTTGGCATCTACTGGGTTACTGCGTATTGCTGGGACTTTTTAACTTACTTAGTCACTGCCTTATGTTTGATCGCTACTTTGGCATGCTTCCAAGAGGATGGATTCAGCAGTGTTGATGAAATTGGTAGTACTATCTTTATATTTTCAGTATCTATCATCGTATATATCATGTTATTTGTAGGGCGGATATTCTTCTTGCTGCTTCTGTTTGGAATCGCAATGTTACCAGAAATGTATCTGGCGTCATTCCTATTTGAAATACCCGCAACTGGTTATACAAGGATGACATTGGTTAATATATTTTTAGGTAAGAGTTTTACTATATTCACAGGAAATTTAATACATCACGGCATCACCCTTCTGACTTTTTTTATATAACTACGGATTTTTTCCATTCCCTGCAAATTTTGTCTGAATTATTTTTTGTCAAATATTATTACTGTTAAATAACTTCAGTAGACATTTTTAACGTGAAGTTTTAGTCATTGTCAATTAGTTATTCACTGTATTTATCTCAAAAAGGCTGTACAGGTTTTTTCTTGGAGGAAGATCATGTTTAAAAGTGTCATTTCAAATAAACTGTAACACATGGAAACAAAGTCTGCACGTTCTTGGATACGGAAAGATTTAAAGTTTTCAAACTCCTTCGCTATGTTTTAGAAGTTGCACTCAGTGGCACATAGCAGAGGCGTTTGTTATTTATAAGAAAATATCATGAAAATAGCAACCATTTTGGCTTGGATTTTTTTGATGTTATGTTGAAGTTTTGAAAATGTGTCGAAGACATCTATCTAACTTTAACAATAGATTCAAACTTGTAAACTGTAGCACTCAGAACGACTTCTCCGAAACTTTTGATCGGGATTTAAAAACTCCAAACCCTTCTCTAAGTAATGATAAATTGTGTTTATATTTGTGTTTATATCTGTAGCAGTTAGTTTTTAACTAAACAAGTATTTCAATAAAAGTGATAATAGACATAATAAATCTAAATATATAGCTACTAGTCCGTCTAAAATCGCCTGTTCTTTGTGATACCCTGTATAGACGTAGTTAATATAATATGCAGTGTGTCTATAAAATGTCTGGATTACCTATTAAACTGACATATTGTGATTTTTTAGGCATTGCTGCATTTATGGTTGTGCAGGTGTTAGCATTTGAAGGATTAGATTTGGAAAATGTAGCTGATGCGCTGCACTGGGTATTCCTTATTGTACCTCACTACGCACTATCCAGTGGCATACAGGAAATGAGCATGAAAACCTCGATTAATAATTTGTGTGCTCACATCAATGAACTTGCCGAGGCAGCCTTAAATATTACCGCAGATATGGGAGATGTTGCTTGCACGACGGTACCAAATAGATGCTGCGGTCTGGATGATAATTTCTTGGCTTGGGACAATGGCGGCGTTGGCAGAAATCTCCTGTTTATGGGTATTTGCGCAATCGTGTTAACGGTTGCGCTGATGCTCAAGGAGTACAGGGTTTTCGATAAGATCATATACACGTGTAAGAAACAAATGAGTAAGACTCCTCCGGCAGATGAGGTTGACGACAGCGACGTATTGGAAGAAAGACGCAAAGTAAACAGTGGAGATATAAGTACTAAGGATTTCAGTGTTGTCCTAAAGGACGTGACTAAATACTATGATAGTTTCCTTGCGGTTAATAAATTGAGCTTAGGTATCAAAGGTTACGAATGCTTTGGGCTGTTGGGCGTTAACGGTGCCGGAAAAACAACCACCTTCAAGATGATGACAGGGGACGTACCGATATCTAGTGGGGATGCATGGATATACGGAATGAACGTAAAAACCGAAATGAAACAAGTTCACAAGCGAATTGGCTATTGTCCCCAGTTTGATGCCTTATTGGACGATCTAACAGGAAGAGAAACATTGATAATGTACTGTCTATTGAGAGGAGTTCCATACGCAGACAGTAAATATATTGCAGAAAGCCTGGCCAAAGAGTTTGATTTCGCCAGACATATAAATAAACGTGTCAAAGAGTACAGTGGTGGCAACAAGAGAAAGCTAAGTGCTGCAATTGCATTGATTGGTGATCCACCCATAGTATTCCTGGACGAGCCAACTACAGGTTAGTTTTCTTTTACTTATTTACTTAATACTGTCGTTACTCAATGTTAATGATTGTAGGTATGGATCCAGCAACCAAACGAAATCTATGGAACACTCTCTGCAGGATTCGAGATAATGGCAAGTGTCTAGTTCTGACATCGCACAGCATGGAGGAGTGCGAAGCACTGTGCACAAGATTGGCTATAATGGTAAATGGTTCATTCAAATGTTTGGGTTCAACGCAACATCTCAAGAATAAATTCTCGCAAGGCTATACCTTAACCATAAAAATAACAAAAGCTGGTTCAGATAAATCATTGGAAAATGTTGATATTGAACCAATATCAGAGTTTGTAAAATCAAAATTTCCGAGTGCCATACTAAGGGAGTATCACCAAGAGCTACTTACGTTCTACATTCCTGACGAAAGCATGCCTTGGTCCAAAATGTTTGGAGTCATGGAGAAGGGAAAGCGAGCATTAAATATAGAAGATTATTCATTAGGACAAGCAAGTTTAGAACAAGTAAGTTCACCAAAAATAGCCTGAAAATAAATAGAACTAATCTTTAATGTTTTTAGGTGTTCTTATTCTTTACAAAATCCCAGAGAATAACTGCGGATGACTAGAGAGCAAAATAAAGTGAACCGTACTTTTACTGGAATCTTCAGTGTGGTGACATACAAAGCACCGCTTACTATTTTACTGTCTTGTGATAACATTACTGAATTCAATTGACAATGTATAAGTTTGTATTATTATGATAAGTGTAATACCTCTTTCTAGTTTATGTGTTTTTACAGATAATTTATATTTTAAATTATGATAGTAACTAATAAATTTTATAATAATTATATATATCTTTGTGTCTATGTCTATAGTTTCAAATATTTAAGAACCGTTTACACCCACCCTGTTCTACCCTTCAAAAACGCGTTTTCAATTAGAGGCGTTATTTATTGATGAAACAAAAGTTTTTTTGGGTTTAAACAACCTCTCGTTCAAATATATTTTTAATATATGTACAGGTGTTTATTTAATTATGGAAATTTGCAAACCTTTCCTTTTTCTAACAGAACACCCTGAATATTTAACATTTCTTTAATTCTAAGATAATTCTTAGGATATTAGGTTGGGATTATTTCTTTAAAAAATTTTAATTTTTTTAGTTATAAGCTCTTAATCAATCTTTTAACTTTTACTTTAACCAAACGGGTAAAAAATAAAAAAATCAAAAGAAAATAACAACACAATAAAATAGAGTTAAACTTAATGTTCAAACTGTCACATTAAAATAAATGTGTATGTGTGTGGGAAAATATTCTTAATTGGAAGTTCAGTAGTTTTGCTCAATTGCTCATAACTCAAAAATAATGCATTTTCAAAAAAACTTATTTCTATAAAATTTGTTAGAATTAATCTTAGAGTTAAAAAAATAAAGGTGTTCTATTCGAATTTTTTTTCGAATTATTTGCAGTTCGTGAATTATTTAGGTGTTCCGGTAATTTTGACTATGTTTGGTCAATATCTTCTATTTAAAAAATAATTATTACAAAAAATTACTCGTGTCAAATTCTTAGAATTAATCTTAAGAAATTAAAAAATGTAATAATATATAGGGCTGTTCTATTTAAAAAAGCAAATGTTACCAAATTTCTATAGTAAAATCAGCACCCTGTATATTGAAAGTATATTTAAAAGATAGCTTGTTTTAAGCCAAGAAAGTTTTGATTTAACAATTTTTGAAATTTCTTACGGTTGGAGAATTATTTGATTATTGACTCAAATAGTAATAGATATGCGACTTTATTTGAAGGCATAGTCAGAAGTTCAGTGGGTGTCACAATAGTATATTATTTAACGAGCACATAAATCAGGGGGTGCGCACTCAAGCTTTGTCAAACTATCACCATCGGCGCTGCTAGAAAAAATTTAACGCGGGTAACGCGATGATAACGCGCAGGTTCACGCCTGCGCTGTTAACCCTAATAATATAGTGTCAGTGTCATCAATGTCACACGTCGTTCACGTATCGGCGTTTGTGTGCCGATTTTCTATATTGTACTAGCGGGTTTCTAATTATTGTAAAGACATTGGTTGTGTATTGTTGTGTGCGGACTTGTCCAACTACTTGCAAAACGCATAGTATGTTCAGCTTTCCTACTGATCGACAGGTAATTCCAAGTTGTTTCTTAAATATTAACCTTAAATTGTACCTTAACTTAAAGTAAACCTTAAGTACAACTAATATACAAATAATCAATTTATTATCTGCTATAAATAATAATATAAATTTAGTAATATACAAATGTCTGAGGCCTATAGTATTTTTAAAATTTTCAGTTTCTTGAAAAGTGGAATGAAGTGGTAGGCAGACAAGATTTGTTCAAAAAGGACATTGTGAAGATCAGGAAGAGTTACCTGGTATGTTGCAGATATTTTTCGGACTAACAGATGTTTCCATTTAATAAGAACAGGCGCAATTTAAAAAAATTGAGTTTCCTGACTAGTATGTGAATGGTAAGTTCAATAAAATCAATGTTTGATGTAAAATTTATTAAATATCTGCATCAGGTTCAGATCTTCGTGAAAAATATGTACTAGGTGATGTACCTAACACACCCAAACAGATAACTGTGGGATCCACAAGTGTTGAGCAGATAACTGTGGAGTCTGAGAGCGTTGAACAGATAGCTGCCGGATCCAAAAGCGTTGAACACCGTTGTGGAGGTTGGAGAAGAATTAGCAAGATGGGACCATCATATTGCTAAGGACTTGCATGTGAGGACCAAGCTGTTCGAACATTCTTCTAACACCGAATGCATAACTGGAGCGATAGCATATGCAACAACTGCAAACTATTTACGTGCTAAATTGAACAAAGTTACATACAATTTTATGATGGGCCAGCTGAACCACCAGAAGCTCCGAAGTAGAGGACGTCGCTTCGATTTAGACGATTTTAAAATATTATTATCGGTTATTATAGTTATTCTTGTAATATACGGCATTTAATTTAATGTATGGTTTTCTTTCTTATACCTGAATTGAGGTCATTTTGTTCGATATTTGCCATAACAGACACATTTCTATACTTTGCTCTAATAGGTTCAATTTATTTGTTTCGCCTAGGAAAACTACAGAAATGTGCAAGTTAGTGCAAAATCGAACAAACGGTCCTTGAGCTTAATTTTAATTTAATAGCAATTTTTAAATAATGGCGGGAAAGATTCAATTGGGAGAGCAGCGCCTTTGGCGATAGTTTGACAAACTAAACTACACGTTTCAGAGTCGCCTATCTATTTACATATATATATCTTTAATCTATGACATAAATAAGGATATAAATCGCGAGCATGAAGTTTATACGCGAAACACTACTAAAACCGAGGTAGGATCATTAATTCAAACTAAAATCTAATCCAAAGAAGCTCTATTCAAGATTTCATGGTGGCGTATTAAGGTGGCAATCCCAGTGTGCACCCAAGAATTATAGAATAGAAGATTACGCCTTGCGCAGGTTGTCATTAATTTCTGAGCGAGTTTGACAATCAGCTGATGTTTTTGTCTAGTGTGACGTCATAACAATCATAGCATTATACTAGCGAAAACAACCGATTGTTTTTTTTTCGGATAACCTAACTAATCACTCACATCAATGTTGACATGTTCGTTGACAAAATATATGTCACTTTGACACTTTGTTTTGACAGCAAGTCTGGTGTGACGTAGATGCGCAGAACGAAACGATTTTGGTAGGCCGATCGGCGTAATCTCTGTTTCGATCATTCTTGGTGTGCACCGACCTTGAAAGCAATAAAGATTGACAATTGTAGAAAGTGACAAATCCAACTAATATTTTCAAGGATCCTCATAGGCATGAAGATATATACCATAAAAAAGTACTTAGACCCATTTTTGCTTCTTATGTGGAAGAATTACAAAGTTCAAAACAGACACCGAATAAGAACAGTTTTGGCGATGCTTGTCCCATTGTTAATAACATGGGTTATGGCCTATGCCCGACACGCGGTGTCACCAAACGAACGAGGCCCTATGCTTTACGACCCATTTCTTCCTTCATCTTCACCCGTATTTATCACCAAGTATATTATGTTAACAATAATTCTTGAGTAAACATGCGTTACTCTCATAATGTTGATAGAAGCAGAAAAATGATCTATTGGTCGCCGTGTAATAATACGGCTGTAGAGGAAATCATGGAAACAATACTGACGCAATATAACTTTGATGGAAAATGTTACCGAAATTCTAAATTATTGACCAGCGCAACCACTGCAGATACGAACACAACTTTTGGTGCGGTACTGTTTGAGGACTCATTGATTGATAAAAGCAGCATTGGCAAAAATATCACAGTTACAATAAGGTATTATTATGAATTTACACATTAATAATGGTTACCCAAAATATACCCAATACAGATTACAATCAGGAAAGAATCCATATAATGATTGGCGTACAACAAAAGTAAGCGACAATCGATTAGCACCTGGACCGAGAGACTGGGATAAGCCTTATGGTTCAACTACTCCTGGTACCTACTCTACATATTAAATAATATTTGATCTTGCAATGATGTATAATATTTTTATTGCAGACTATTTCGGCTTGGGATTCATAACACTGCAGCATGACATCGCTCTCGCAGTTATAAAACACAAGATGGCCAAAACTGGCAGTACCAAATCTCTTCCTAAGGTTAAAATGAATCGGTTTCCACATCCCAAATGGCAGGACGTACCGTTCTTATTCAGTTATAGGTCAAATCTCGGAATGATGCTTGCCTTTTCATTCATGGTTATGGCCATTGGAAGTGTCCACGATATTGCAATGGAAAAACAAACTCAGATGAAGGTGTGTTGAAATATACAGGGTGTTGTCAGAAACGATTTTAATAACGAATACACTTCGTTATATTGACTTATTTTTACGAGTAGAGGAAATCTAAGCAACGCTTTGAATACTTTATAGCTTGCTACGTGCATTCTTGTATATTCCCATGCGGTAAACAAGTTACAGCGCAATACCGTGTAAAATATTTTGTATCATTTTGTAACTTACAAGTCATGTAACAATCTTGATAAGTTTCTTTGCAGTGCGCCGAAAAAATTATGAAAATCGGTAAAAAATCATATTTTTGTCTCTAATTTTTAACATCGTGTATAAAAATTAATCTTACACTCTTTTAGGAAATTATGAAGGTTATGGGTTTGTCAGATTTGTTGCACTGGTTGGCTTGGTTTGCCAAAATATTTACATTTATGCTAATAATCACGATTATAATATTGCTTATTCTAACTACACCGATTTTATCCGGACGACGTATGCAGATCTTCAAACATAGTAATCCATTGCTTATTGGAATTTTATTCGTACTCTACATATTTGCAACCACATCTTTTGCTTTAATGATAAGCGCCTTTTTCAAAAGAGGTACATAACGTCAATGATATACTATACAAGTTGTCCCTCAACTTCTGGGCATAAATTTAGAGGCATGCTACGAAAGTTATAATAATATGATGAAAACTTTTATATATATTTTTTTACAAATCGGTTTCTACTTTAATGTACTATCGTGAGCATAAAAACGGGGAAACACACATTTGCATTAATTAAACTGGGCTTCCAAGATGGGCTTCGTAATGTCATGTCAGTACGTTTGTCATGTCACATTAATGTGTCTTGAATTCTGACGTAAGAAATATAAATGCCGCAATAGAATGAATTTTGACCTCGACTGCATGATGGAATCAGTATTCGAGAAATTGCTGCTGAATTAAATGTAGGCTACAATACCGCAAGAAATAAATGTGTTGAAATCGGAACAAGTTTGTAGGTTGACATATACTGTCAAAGTTTAGAGTTCATAGGTTAATGTTGCACCAGAAATCGTAAGGAATATTAAAACTCTACAAAATGTAACTACCATCTAGAGTATCTAGACGAATTCAGGAGATTGCGACTGCTCATGACGCGACAAATTGACGCATCTTGTACTGTTTTCACTGAACAATTGCGAGCCAGCTTTTGTAAGGACCCATAATCCTTTTGGTCTTATGTAAACCTGAAGAGGGGGGCAAGTAGAATACCCGCTGTGTTAAGAGATGAATTGGTTGAACACTCAAGGCCACTAGATATTATGAACGCTTTCGCTAAGTCTTTTTCTGCTATCTACACCTCATCTACGTCCACTTTTGGAGAATCTGGGTCAACGTTGCCATCCTCGGTGAGATGTGTTAGCAGGGATGCTGTAATCGGTATAATGGGGAGGATGTCAAACACACATACGGCTGAAGATGATCAGATCCCCAGCTTTTTGGTGCGGGATGCGAGGTGTGTGTTTGCGGGGCCTTTGTCAACCATCATTGATTGTGCCATCAGGACTTGCACCTTTCCGAATTTGTGGAAACAAGCACGCCTATGTTTAAGAAGGGAGATAAGTCACTTGTTGCTAATTATAGCCCTATCGCAATCCTTTCTCACTTCTCCAAGGCTTTTGAGCAAGTCCATGTATGACGGCGTCCAGGTAGTATTCTCACCGAACCAGTACGGATTTGTCCCTAAACGCTCTACCATCACCAACCTAGCTTGTATTACGCAATATCTCTCTTAGATGCTTGACGGAGGAGATCAGGCCGATGTTATTTACACCGACTTTGCCAAGGATTTTGATACCATAGATCATGGAATTTTATTGCGAAAGCTTGATGATGTTGGTATGTGCGCACCGTCCTTGGAATTGATATCATCTTACCTCTATGGCAGAACATGTGCGGTTCACTACAAGGGCTTTAGGTCCGAATATTTCACCCCTACGTCTGGTGTTTCGCAGGGTTCTAACCTCGGTCCGCTACTCTTCAATATATACATCAACGACTTGCTAACCTCACTGACTTGTCCAGTTTTGGCGTACGCTGATGATATAAAGATATTTTCGTCCATCAGGTCCCTCACTGACGCTAGAACTCAACATCAGTAATTGCTTCTACGCTACTTATACCAGGAAGAGAAACCCAATTGATGGAGGTTACACGGTTGAATCTGCACTGTTGACAGGAGGCTGTCGTTTGTCCCGCATTTCAGGACTAAAAACTATTGATAGTTTTTAATTAATTAAAGCTATTTCCTGTAAAGTGTAAAGAATAAGAAAAAACACATAGCATTTTCTGAACCTATCAGTATTTTTATCCGGTATGAAACCATTTAAAACCCAAAGTCTTCATTGACTGGCCTATTTTACGTTTTGATGTATGTAACCTTACAACAATTTTGTCAACTGCACCATAACTGCACAGAAAATCAAAAGAAATTTAGTTGTAAATAGTGCACCATACTGACTACTGACCCATTGTAAATATATTCGAACATTTCGAATGCTAAAGTGGCAGCACTGAATATGTCGTAGGCAAACGGTTATTTCTGGCAAAAGGCTTTTGCCTAGGCGAAAGCTATTTGCCATGGCAAATAAATATTGAGTCTTCATTTATATGATTAAAGTTATTTGCCTAGGCAAATGTATTTGCCCAAGCCGTTGTTAGGCAAATAGAATTTTGTATAGACATCGATCGGATTCTCTTACCTCCTCTCTGTCAGGTTTGCTCGGTTTTCCAGTCTAGTATAACTTTTTCCTGGTAAACGGGAAACTAAACATTCCAAACCAAAAAGTCTTATTTTAGTGGAATAAAATCCATAGGTATCAAATCATATCTGCGAACTTATGAGTATTGACGCTTGTCACAACAAATCAGGCGTCACTTCATTACAATCATGATGATTAGAATACGATATTACTCAGAAGTAAGGTGCAGAATTTTCGAACGCAACTTATGTCCACAAGTTGTGGGACACTTGTATACTGCATTAAAAATATAGGTTAAATAAGTTTTGTTACTGCGCGTAGCAACGTTAGCTGCCAATTTTTCGGCAATTATTTGGTACTTATCAACTTTTCCTTACCTTAAATGCTATCCATTTACTGGGGTGCCATCAATTCTTTGGGCTATGGCAATAATGTGTGCATCAAATTCTGCATTTTGCGTTGGTATGCAAGTGTCTGTAATGTTTGAAGAAACTGGAGAAGGTGATTTTCAAGTTTAATCCCATAATATTTGGTTTTACTCTCTTTCATTACATTTTAGGGTTGGGTTTTTGCAATATGTGTAAGTCAGTAAGTCCTGGATACCCTGTAACTATGTGCCATGTATATTTGATGTTAGTAATTGATGCAATCGTATATCTAGCGATCGCTCTTTATGTAGACGCTTTATATCCTGGCGAATATGGTATTCCAAAGAAATGGAACTTTCTGTTCCGTAAGTCGTTTTGGGTTGCACGGAGAAAACGTCCTGCCGGTAACAATAATTTATGCCTATAGGCATTGCTTATAGACCACTGCCGCTCTAGCCTGGAATAGAAGGAAATAGAACGAAGTGGAGGATTGAACGCCATGATACGTTTAGTTACAATAGATTCTTCAGATGAAGCGTAGGTATGTTGCGGTTGGCGACAAAAAAACAAAATGGAGGGAAACAACAAATATACGGTACACGACATAAATTTAAAAAGAGAGTAATGTGGCGAATTTCATTACTTACCTATTTCTTGAATTTGACAGTTAGATTGTCACTTAATTATGTAGTTTTCTATGTTATGGTCGCTAGTCTGTAGTCAACTAGTTTAATTAATTGTTTTTTCTACTCCTATTGAGGAATGCATTCATTATCATGGCAACTTATGATAAGTAATACTAACCATTCCCCACACACATGACAAATATTTCATTCCTGGCTCCTCATACCCCGCCAGTAGTGAGAAATATTTCATTCCTCACGGCTTTAGAACCAATCACAGCTCTGGATTTTTCATTTCCAAATTGTTGATACACTGCTTAGCGACATTGTCAAGGCATTGACAACGTCGCTAAGTGACAAGGCGCACCAAACAATTTTAATCTGTCAAAATCCTGTAAACCGTCATAGTGACATACAGCTGTCCCTATATGCACAACAATTAATTTATAAAATTTCGTTGCATGGTCGTAGAAAAAGTATAGTATTCCATTCGCAAGTAATGGCAATTTCTCACTCGAACGCTTTGCAGCACTCGCCTACGGCTCGTGCTGCAAACTTCGTTCTCGTGAGAAATTGCTTACATTACTTGCTCATAGAATAATATACGGCCTATTTTCTACTCCTATTGAGGAATGCATTCATTATCAAGGCAATTTATGATAAGTAATACTAACCATTCCCCACACACATGACAAATATTTCATTCCTGGCTCCTCATACTCCGCCAGTAGTGAGAAATATTTCATTCCTCACGGCTTTCACAGGTCTGGATTTTTCATTTCCAAATTGTTGATACACTGCTTAGCGACATTGTCAAGGCATTGACAACGTCGCTAAGTGACAAGGCGCACCAAACAATTTTAATCTGTCAAAATCCTGTAAACCGTCATAGTAACATACAGCTGTCCCTATATCCACAAAAATGAATTTATAAAATTTCGTTGCATGGTCGTAGAAAAAGTATAGTATTCCCCAGATAACAATCGTGAGCCACACGCAATCCTCATGGCTTGATCATCAGTCTGTGCAGTAAAAATGCTTGAGAATCTCAGGCATTACGCCGACCCTGATGTCTAGTGCAAGCAATGTGTTCATCAGCAACTCAGGGTTGCGTCACAAAAAAACGACACGGTGATGCAATGCTGAACCATAATATTACTAATTCGCTGTACATTATTTACTTTTATAAATATAATTATCGCAAGTGAAACTGCTTATGAGTGAATAACATATTATATTAAACGCATATTTTACATTTATAGCAATAAAATTACGATTATTTCCCGTTTAGTGGTAATTTTTAGTTCCAAAGGTTGGCGAGACGTGCACATGCGCGTCGGTCTCCCTGGTACGGTAACGAGGGACGCGTTCCGCCATATTGCCATTGCCAAGTGTACACAAGTGTATTCGCAGCATATTCGCAGCGATTCGTAGATTGTAAGCGTACAATATTAGTGTCATTTCAAGTGTTCATTTCAAGTGCAGTCAGGTATGTAGTTTTACTTTGTTTACAATATTAACCTAATTGAAGTTACACGTCTGAATCTTTTTTCAGATTACATCACAAACATAAATATTTACGTTGTATTTCTGGTTCATGTTTGAATTTTTTTTCCAGTTTCTGCTCAAAAGTGTACGTGTTTTGTTGGGCCCGGATCGAAAAAGGAGTTCAAGGTGGAAATGATTGAAGTTTTAAGAGCTACAAAACAACGCCAAAGGAATACTTTAAAAAAAAAATTACCCACCAATGGAAATGTTGCCAACCGAATGAATGCCGAATTGGATCCACTAGAGGTAGAACAACACATCTCCGAGGATGATGACATGCCAGACATTCAGAAGGAGGAATGTTTGGCACGCATCAAACAGTTGGCAGCAAGTCAAGGAACTGACAAGGAAGATGAAGAGAGCGATGAGACGAATGTTTGGTCGCCAACATCGCCCCTTTTATGTTTTTAAACATGCTTCTAGAGAAGCATCGACGTTTAATATGTTTAAATAGAATTAATTCTAACGGGTAAAGGATAGTCCCAAATGTCTTCGAAGAAAAAAGCTGTTGTGTTTCCTTTTAATATGGCATTTAATGTTTTCGGTAAGTACTTTCGCCCCAAGTTCTGGGCATCATCAGACCTACAAAATGTTTAGAGACAAAGGTTACATATAAACGCAAAAATGTGGGAGCAAATCGAAAAAACCTCCCCAAACATACGATTTGCTCCCACATTTTTGCGTTTATATGTAACCTTTGTCTCTAAACATTTTGTAGGTCTGATGATGCCCAGAACTTGGGGCGAAAGTACTTACCGAAAACATTAAATGCCATATTAAAAGGAAACACAACAGCTTTTTTCTTCCAAGACATTTGGGACTATCCTTTACCCGTTAGAATTAATTCTACTTGATCAAACGCCCAGGAAATATCACTTAATCAAATATGTTTAAATATTGTTTTGTTTTTATTTATACTTTCATATTTTAATATTATACATATTTTTATTTATTAATTCAATAAAAAATATATATAAATGTTTTATGCTCCTTATTTTTCCCGTCATTAAGCATATGAATAATAAGTATATATATATACATAAAAACAACAACAAAAAACGCGAATATTGCGTCGTGATTGCGTCACAGTGAAGGATTTTTAATGTAAAGGTGCCGCATTATCCACTGCATTTATCGGTGTTCGCGTGACTACTGCTCATCCGCTGCCGCGTTTCTAGCTACATTTCTCAGGCATTGCGTGTGGGTACACGTTTCGCGGCTCACCTGAGGCACAACCCAGGACGCATCTGCTGGCAATATGCAGTGTCGAGCGGCATGCAATGTCGCAAGCGTGCAGTCATGGTGAGCTTTGGTTTGTTATCTGGGTCCATTCGCAAGTAATGGCAATTTCTCACTCGAACGCTTTGCAGCACTCGCCTACGGCTCGTGCTGCAAACTTCGTTCTCGTAAGAAATTGGTTACATTACTTGCTCATAGAATAATATACTATTATCTACGACTCACATATAATAAGCTCATTGCATACGTATCTATGACTATATAATCCCTATCATTATACGCGCCAATGATTATAATGACACTAGCGTTGTATAATGATGACAGTTCGTTCAAATAATGAGGTCATTATCACTGTCATCATTATACAACGCTAGTGTCAACATCTGTCAAAACCTACGTGGATGACAGTTATCTGACAGTTCGCCTCGCCATCATTGACAAATACATTTAAAATATTTTGCATAAAATGGAATTTATGAGTCGTAGATAAAACGTCGTATTTGACTCGCACATAACGGATATAAATCGCTCGCATGATTACACGCTCGCCTACGGCTCGCGTGTAAACTTCATGCTCGCGATTTATATCCTTAATTATGTGCTCGTCAAATAATATACTATTATATACTGACAGATCAGGCCGTATCTTTTTGCATGCTGTTAACCATAGATGAAATCATTTTTTTTTATTGAAGAATACAAATATAATTATTAATCATATTTTTCAATAATTGTAATAATGTAATACACTGCTAAAAAATACGGGAACACTTTTTCGAAACCTGCTCCAATGTTCCAACTGTTAGTTACTTCTAAAAAATGTAAGTTAATAACGCAAAACAAAATGGATATGATATTAACTATTTTCAACTACGTGTCTGTTGGATAAATGATTCCATTGTCACGTAACTTGTTTATACCTGCTATGTAGGGAAATTAATTCCTATATTAATATTATGTATATCACCAATTTTTAGCATGCTAACAACTGATTTTCAGAGAAACATCACTCATACACAAGCAAAGTAAAATGCAATTTTTTTGTGTCTAGTGTGCATTCCACACTGAATTACAGGTACGGCGATTTTTCCGTTCCATAATGTTAATAGGACCTGCTTATCCTTCGCACACAGGCACTTTCGCCTATGCGAAGTAATTTGTATTGTTGTTGTATTGTGTATTATTGTTTTTATTGCTAATAAACATTATTATTAACTATTAACTATTATTTCAATCTATTCCACGCTAGTGTGCTTGTGCTTGATGCTTAAGGTGGAAACTGGAAACCAATCGAAATAGGTATAAAATTGGCATTAGAGTCCTGCAGTTTCCTACTGCAGGACGGCATATCTGAGTATAGGTACAAACAACGTACAAATACTCGTTTGACGAGTGAGTACGAACGATACGTATTGCTGCATGTACGTGGCGAGATCCCCAGTACTGGGTTTAACTTGATAACAAATTTTCAAACGTGAATGTTGAGATGATGAATTCAATTTCATTGCAGTTTGTAATTAAAGCCAAATAAGTTGTCCAATGTTTTTTTTAAATTATTTTGTTATTAAGGCAACATTTTTCAGGTTACCCGGTCTTCAAAACTCAGTCAAAATGCCATACGAATGATACAGCGTAATGTACATATTATAGATTAGTCAGGACGTCGAAATTTAGTCAAAAACCAATTTTAGACTTATCTTGCTTTTTTCAGGTTCTATTTTGCCCATTACCTGGGCTGTTATTATTTATTTATTATTATTATCCAAATAATAACTTGCAGGCATAGTGAAATCTTACAGTTATATGGATGATTATGATCAATCTGAAGTCTTCCAACCGGAGCCGACAAATTTGGACGTTGGTATCGCAATCAAAAACCTGAAAAAGTCATTTCACGGAAGTGTAGCAGTGAATGGTATAAGTTTAAATATGTATCAAGGTCAAATCACAGTGTTGGTTGGACACAACGGCGCTGGAAAGTCAACAACAATGGCCATGATAATTGGCTCCTTACCTTCCACTGACGGAGAAATAATTGTTAATGGTTATACCATACCAGAAGAAATCAGCAAAGTGAGATCTAGTATGGGTTGGTGTCCACAAAATAATGTTTTGTTTGATGAGCTTACAGTAGCAGAGCATCTGTACCTATTCAGCAGATTAAAAGGCTCATCAATAAATGAATCAGCGACTGAAACCGAAAAATTTCTCAAATTATTGGGTCTAACATCTCAGGTAAATAGTATAAAATTTAATCATAAGCCGCTAAGTCGGGAATTAGAACATAGGCCTCAAATCAATCACCAAACCAGCTATAGTTAATTGACAAATATTTTTGATATTCGGTAGGTCCATAGCAGCTGACACATCAGCTGGGCCACCTAGCGTTATTTGGTGACTGTGCAATTTCAATGTTGCCGTATTACAAAGGCCGAGGGTTCATAGTAGAACAATTTTTGATAAGAAACGGCTACGGGATACGATACGGCATTCCTATTCCATTTCCACAACTACATATACAGGGTGGTCGTTTTAACTTGAGACTCCTAAATATCTCGTGAAATATGCATGGTACGATAAAAGTGTCTTTAGTAAACTTGTAGGTCTCAAAGGGGGAAATGAGATGATGATATCAATTTCATTGCAGATGGCGCTGCAATCGGTGAAAATGAGGCTAACTTCATTCTTTTAAATGGGTACACCCATTTTTTTATCAAATTGTGACTTTACGCTAAATAAGAACAATCTTTTGTCTGAACATTTTTTCGTACGATGCACCTATTAAAAGTTATTGACGATGGAAGTTTGTGGCGGCTGCAGTAGTTACGACCGCTGCCACTGCATGGGATGCGCTCGCCGTCTGGCAGTCACAGCGTCGACCGAGTAGACACTCATGGTACAACGTAGGAAGGTGTGTGCGTAACCGGGACACGTTTTGGTATCTCGCGCGTATCGTCGCCATGCGCATAGGGTTTGTTTACGCACGAAAAAAATGCATCGTACGAAAAAGTTTCAGACAAAAGATTCTTCTTATTTAGCGTAAAATCATAATTTGATAAAAAAATTGGGTATTCCCATGTAAAAAATGAAGTTAGCCTCATTTTCGCCGATTACAGCGCCATCTGCTGAAACTGATATCGTCATCTCATTTCCCCCTTTGTGTACTGTAGGACTAGTTTACCAAAGACACTTTTGTCACGAAATATTTAGGAGTCTCAAGTTAAAAGGACCGCCCGGTATATGTAGTTGAAAAAACAGCCTTAAGTAATGTCCGTGAAGTTACCAATGGATTTAGATTTAGATTCATATATCGAAATTTACCATCGCCCAGACAATTATTGCGCATGACTGAGTTTTCTCTAAATTGAACTAAATTTGTCACAGTAACGACACGTTATGCTCGTACTAGTGATAATAATACGAAGTTATGTAAATATCGTCATTTATAGATATTACGGGCTGAATCAAGTTAAAATATTTCCAGATAAATTGAGCGCCGCACAAAGCCACTATTAAAAATATTACTTTCTCGAACAGTAAAGATGATGTGTGTCCAATTCCTTTCACATAGCTTAATTAGATACTACAAATTATGAATCCGGGGTCAAAGCGTCCATGACAGCCGTCAGGGTGGGTCAAAAATGAAATTGAATGTTGTCGCCGGCCGTGGACTTGAATTAGAAATAGAAATTTATTAACATTCTGTACAGAGATTAGTCATAATGTTTTGTGTATGGTATTCAATAACTTGTATATTGCTGGAGGCTCGCGACGAATATGTCAACGTTGTATCTTTAGGTATCTTTAGGAGGTGATTCTTGAGGGTGTTCTTCAAGTTCCAAATATAGAAAATAGGATAGTATCCACATGACACCAGAAAGAAAATAAAACAACAATAAAATAGATAAAGCATTCCTAACAATGTTACTACTGAAACCCTAAGCTATCGATTGGTATCGTTTTATCGACTGATTTCAGTTTCATCTAGAATGACTCGACTAAAAGTCAGTGTCACGTCGTTGCTGCGCTACATATTAACATTAAACTAAGCGATGGCACTCATGACATTCTTCCAGGCTGTCAAGGCTGTTCTTGCAAACACACGACCAGTGTTAGAAATGAAATATGAGTGCCGTATCGTGAAGACAGTGCGTTTCCGGATATGAGTTTCTTATTAAAAATTGTACTATAACTATGACACCTCTGCAATACTTTACATACATTTAGTAACGTGTCGTCTTTAAGAAATATTTGTTTACTATCTTGGGATAGTAAGATTTAAGAAAGTAGAGTAGTATCGTCGATCTTGCGAGCACCATAGCCTATAGCCATATTTCTCATCGGTCTTTTCTAGAACTTCTACATCTACGCATATAAAGGTCGTCTCACTTTCTTCCTCGTAAATCTTTTTCCCCGATAGTTAATAATGTCACACTAAACATAAAGTTTCACTTTTTTGAATTTTTTACGCATCACATCTACCAACTTATTCTTTTGTACACCTAATTGAAGTATCTACCAAACCGTAGAAAGACAAGATGTCTATGACTCTATCAGGGGGAACGAAAAGAAAATTATGCGCTGCAATGGCATTATGCGGCAACACAAAAGTTTGCCTTTTCGATGAACCATCTGCAGGTGTGGACCCCAGAGCTAGAAGGTACTTATGGGATATTATCCAATCACAAAAAGAAGGTCTAATAGAACCACTATTGATTTTATAGTACTACCCATTAATAAATATTTTAGGACGAACAATTGTACTCACAACCCAGTGCATGGATGAGGCAGATGTTCTAGGTGATAGGATAGCCATTCTAGTGACCGGTAGAGTGCAATGTTGTGGAAGCGGCTTCTTCTTGAAAAAGAACTTTGGTTCCGGGTATAAGTTAATCATAGAGAAAGGCCCCGAATGCGATATCAACGGAATAATGGAACTGCTCCGAAAATACATACTTGACGCAGCAGTACGAGCTTTAAGATTGGAAAACAACTGAATAAGCAATTGCTTGTTTTAGATCACCAGTAATAATACATCTGAGATAACTTTCTCGTTATCTGGCGAAAATGCTGAAGTGTTCGAAGAAATGCTAACAGATCTAGAAAATAGTAGCGAGAAGTTGGGCATTACATCTTATAGAATTTCATTCACGACAATGGATGAAGTTTTCTTGGGGTAATTCACCAAAATATTCGATATTTATGATTTCATATACGTCCAAATATTAACTAAAATCGATTGATATCAATCAGTTTTCTCGGCTGCATTTAATCTTCTCAATACATTGTACATAAGAAAATCTAGAATGACTGGACTAATATACAGGTGTCCCAAATACATTAATGGCCTTAAGAAATTGAAATACACGTTCCTTCCATATATAAAAGTTGCAGATAATCATTCGCTCTTCAACCCGAAAAAAAAATTTCATGTTGTCATACATCCCACAACAACGTACCAATACAAACGTATGTTAATGGAACACTAGGTGTATTATTGCTGTTTTTGATTAAGATTTGTATCCTAATTGTTTTGCAAAAACTTGTATTAGGTTATTATCCGCTTTTTCTGAGATATTGTTTAATTAATGCCAAAAATGTTCTCTGGGTGAGGTAACTTACAGGCTAAAGAACCAAAAGAACTCATGTTGGATTGTAAAACTATTGCACTTCTGGAGAGTTATTATTAATTTGCGATTCTAATATGACATTAGACCAAGCAACAGAGAATTTTACGTGACAAAAATACTACCACGAATCCGACGGTCCCAGGTCACGTGGAACAGTCCGTAGATGTATTGTGATGTATTTCCTACTCGCAAGAAATGATATCTTAATTTGTTATAAACATAAAACCTCAAAAAATCGTGTTTTTTTCGTTGTTTGTTTGTAAAAACTGAACCGACTGAGCAATCTTGACGCGTTTCTCCAAAACTTCATAACTCCACCAA
Source organism: Melinopterus prodromus (assembly GCA_964023965.1). Taxonomy (NCBI): domain Eukaryota; kingdom Metazoa; phylum Arthropoda; class Insecta; order Coleoptera; family Scarabaeidae; genus Melinopterus; species Melinopterus prodromus. Next base: position 28,064,362 of record OZ030390.1, read on the forward strand.
GCTGTAGCGTAGGCTTTTGCGTGAAAGTAGCGATTCATGGGTACTTTGAGTGTGGGCAACCCAGGCGTTTTCCGATGATTAGTTTTTTCACAATTGCGATTTGAATTCAGGCTTACGTATTTCACGTATTTCGAAAGTAGAAGTATTGTGCTACAAAACGCCTATTCTTATTTTGCGTTATAATATTGCGAAATAGGTGAAAAATGCTTGCAAACATAACCGAAAACTGCCGCGCGGTCCAACGCGGTCAAGTAGTGAGGGCAGGCGGCCGACGCGGGGAAGCTCGAAAGCGCGCTTGTATTACTATCGAGTTAAGCATTATCGAAAAACTAATTTAATGATGTTTCAGAGTATTTCAAGGTATACAGGATATATAATTCTTAAGGTATTTCACATATAACAAACCTCCCCTTTTTCCGATTTACATACTGAAATCTAAAATCAACAACTATCGAAAAGTCCTTACTATCGAAAACGAGTTTACTTGTTTCCTTAACGTTATTACTTACCACAAAATGATTTTTTTAAGAATGCCTATTTTTGGCATTAATTTCACAATATTTTCACAGTAAAAGTTGATGCCATAATAGTTAGGATACAAATCTTAATCAAAATTGCAGTAATGTATGAAGCGTACCATTAAAAAAAACATAAGTTTGTGTTGATGTTGTTGTGGGACATGCGAATGATAATCTACAACATTTGTATATGGAAGAGACGTATATTTCGATTTCTGATGGCCTTACTTTGTTCCTAGCGTGGGACACCCCTATATAATGACACCGTAGAGTTTTTACGTTCTAATCTGCAAACTATGATTATGAACCACGTACACGGTCTCAATGCAAATAAATTACATTATCCTTGACATATTCATAAAAACTATCGTTAATTTCCTTATGTCGGCCAATACTGTACTTATAATATTGAAATTTTAGGATTGGAAACGTGGAAGAATTCTCAGACGAAGATGAACAATATCTTCAACAAACCAAAAGTAGTGCTGCAAATATGGCTGCTTTTGAGTCCAGCGATTCTGTTTCCGGTAAGTGGATACTATGTACCTATCTATCTACAGTAGGATTAGGTATGTAGCTACTTAAAGAATTACCGTAGATTGTCAATATAATTAAACGCCGAGCGAGTATTTGTTTTAAAATTTTAGCTATCGGTTTCGTCTTTCGACATCATTGATCCCAACGAATTTACAATATGTCAAAATGTCGTTTTTTTCTTTCGCTCCCTACAGACATATATTACACCAAAGTTCCAAGATGGTCAAGTCAAAAATGTGCGAATACAATATTGATTTGACATATAATTATACAAAGCCTAAGTCGAGTGTTTCTTTTTAAAAGGTTTTGTTTTATTATAAAAAGAACGAAAATATCTATAAAACTACGCACAAGTTTATAATTACGTTTAAAATTATATAATGGTTAACCAATACGGCTGTAATTTTAGAGTAAAGGTGCGTTGTGATTAGTGGTAATGTTAATGGTAGCAAACGCCATTATAGTATTTCTGATATAAAATTGCTAGTTTATCTACCATGGCGAGCATAAAAAATCTGATTTGGCCAGGCACATGATTTTATCATACTATACAGCAGTGGCAAACGATAATGATCTGACAATACTGTCAAAAGAATCAAAATATCTGTCAAACTCTGGCAAACTAGTTGTACTGCAGATACGAGCGATCGCGATCAAATAGAATGTTTTGATGTGTGTAGTTGAGTTAGAGCTGGTTCGAATAATAACTGCTAGCGAATATAACTGCGTCAACTGCTATGCACGTCTTTCAAAGTTAAAGTTAAAGCTCATGCATCTAAACTATTAATTTCATGTCATTAACATAAATTATTCAACATTTTCTCTACTTAAATTTATTATTAAACTATTTTGTGGAAATAACTGAAATGGCGGGTCATTTGCTGAATAATGCAAAAGATAAACCTCCAGTTCCGTTGGACCCTTTTGAACAAAACTTCCTTCAGCTCTAAGTTTAGTCATGAAGCTTCGAAATATGAAGTTCCGTCCCGATACCTTTAGTACAGGGTGCGGCAGAGAAACTTGCTGATTTCAAGTGGGCGCCAATGGGCGACGCGTGGTCAGGAACGGGCAGGGAGGGTCTCATTCGAAAGAGGGGCTCTTGAAGTTTTGTTACCCCTCAAGCCAGTGTGTTGGACAAAGGAGCAGCGTGCGTTCGCCGTTGAGGCCTACTTTTCCAATGGCCGTTCGCCACCCAACGTGCCTTCCGAACTCGATTCAATATTCGCTTCGCGGACCCCGTTCCTGGCCGGCAAAGATCGTTTCATAGGTGAACGCTTTCAGCCAAAGTGGCAGTGTGGCAAAAAAACGCCTGGACGTCAACGGACTTCGAGTACCCCAGAATGGCATCGAGAGAGTGAGGCTGTCTTTTTTTAGCTCTCCCGGGCGTTCGGGGCGCAAACACGCAGGTGGTCTGGGGATTTCTGATCGCACTGTGAGACGAATTCTTCACGACGAACTCGAGTTTCATCCCTACAAACTTGCTGTGGTGCAACTGCTCAGTGAACGCGATTTTTCTCCTCGACAAATTTGCGCGCTCTCCAGATTTGTTTCCCTGTGACTTCTTTTTATGGGGATATCTCAAATCCATTGGTTACAATGACAAACCACGGACCCTGCAACACCTGAAAAACAACATTTGCCAAGTCATCGCCAGCATTCTCGTCGATATGCTCGAAAGAATGGAACAAAACTTCAAAAAGCGGGAGGATCAGTGTATCGCTAAGGAGGGCCGCCATTTGCCCAACGTCATTTTTAAAACCACATGAGACAAAAATTCATGATGTGTACAATACCACAAAAAAAGAATTAAACCAATATGTGAAATACTTTGTCTTTTATTGGCATTTCAAATCAGCAAGTTTCTCTGCCGCACCCTGTACTTTCTCCGGAATCGTTGCCACAAAACAATGGGTAAACACACGCACAGACATTTTTTTACCTTGGTCAAAAATGTTCAGGGGCCCCAAAAGGACATATTTCCGCAAGAATCTAAAAAATCTGACATTTATGATATGCCATTTATGATACTTTTTAGTAGTGTTTTTAATGTAAATGTTGATGTTGTGACTATACTGTCAATAGTATCAAAATTTTTGTCAAATCCTGGCTAGCTATTTTTCATGTAGCACGAGCGATCTCGATCAAGTAGAATGTGCTCATGCAGCTAAACTATTATTTTTACCAAACAAATTTCACCAAACTTACACACCAACTACTTTAATTTATTATAACAGAAAATACGAAATTACAAAATTATAGTAATTATGAAGTTACAGAAATTGCGGCTCATTTAATAATAATAGGTTTTATCTACGACTCACATATAATACGTTCATTGCATACGTATTATGGCGTATCAAAAAACTCTTTTCGAGTTGATAAAAAATTGTCCCTGTGGACCCTCACATACCACCAAAAAATGGCCCTATTGAATAATATTTAGGTCTCTACGCAGGAGGTCTAAAGTGTATCTTTAAAAATTCGAATTTTTTCATATTTTCTTTTAATGAAATATGAAGTGGTTTTTCTTTTTTAAAGCCCACATGTCCGCACACAATAAAAAATTTAATGACAATTTTACTTTTATCAAAATTTAAACACATTTTTTAAATTATACGAAAATATTCATTTTTCTAAAAATTTTAACGAATCTAAATAAAGTCCGATCTAAATGTTGCATTAGAGTAATATATTTATATAGACGGTAATTTCACACCCTTACGTAGAATGATAAAGTAATGTAATCGTGCCGAAAAAAAATTGAGATTTTAGCGGAAATAGGCATTTTTGGGTCCCCTGTTCATTTTTGACCAAGGTACAAGAAAATGTCTGTGTGTGTATGTGTGTATGTGTGTATGTGTGTATGTATGTATGTATGTGTGTATGTCGTATATGTGTATGTGTAGAGGGTGTGTATGTGTGTATGTGTGTATGTGTGTATGTGTGTATGTGTGTATGTGTGTATGTGTGTAAGTGTGTAAGTGTGTATGTGTGTATGTGTGTGCGTGTGTGCGTGTGTGCGTGTGTGCGTGTGTGCGTGTGTGCGTGTGTGCTTGTGTGCGTGTGTGCGTGTGTGCGCGTGTGCGCGTGTGCGCGTGTGCGCGTGTGCGCGTGTGCGGGTGTGCGCGTGTGCGTGTGTGCGTGTGTGCGTGTGTGTGTGTGTGTGTGTGTGTGTGTGTGTGTGTGTGTGTGTGTGTATGAGTGTGTGTATGTGTGTATGAGTGTTTGAGTGTTTGAGTGTTTGAGTGTTTGAGTGTGTGTATGTGTGTACTCGATTTTTGTGGCGATGATTCCGGAGAAACTACTAAAGGTATCGGGACGAAAGTTCATATTTAGAAGTTTTATGATCAAACTTAGAGCTGAGAAGCTTTTGGTTGAAAAGGGTCCAAAGGAACTGCCTGTTTCCTCTAAGCATTTTTCAAGGGTAATGGAAATGAGCCGCCATTTCTGTAATTTCGTCAAAATAGTTAAATAATAAATTAAAGTAGAGGAAATTTTGTATAATTTATGTCCATGACATGTTTTGGTAAAATTAATAGTTTAGCGGTATGAGCAAATTCTTTTTGTTCGAGATCGTGTCTGCATTAAAACTTAGTTAGCGAGTGTCCAGTGGCACTACGTCGGATGAGATAGAGGTCACAACGCTAGTGTTGAAACAGCCTGCTGTTACCAACATTCTTTATATCATTTTGTATTTATATGATATTATCAAAATATCTGTCAAATCCTGACTAACTTGTTTTATATTAATACAGACACGATCGATCGCGATCAAATAAAATCGCAGCTAAACTATTAATTTTATATATTGTGTGATAAAGTCATGTGCCTGGCCACAACAGATTTTTGTATTTGAAAAAGAAAAATCACTTAACCTGCCATTGAAAAAAAAATTGTAAGAAAATTATCTACTTTGGGCCTTCTGATGGAGACCTAAATATTTTTCAATTGCGCCAATTTTTGTTGTTGTATACGTAGGTCCATATGGACACCTGTTTATCAACTTGAAATTACTAATTAAAAAAAAACTAAAAATTACACTAATTTCACAAATGGTGAGTGAGATATTATGATGTTTTGCAAAAATTTGGGAATGTGAGAATGTGGACTGCTGCTGTCTCGCGAAGACTATGATGGACATTAGACGCCGAAGTTCACGTACAGATTGGCCGTACAAAAGCTTGTTTGGAGGGCACTATGCAATTGTTTAAAATTTCAGTAAGTTGAAAGTTGAGGCATTAAAAATATCGTTATTTATTATGAATTTCGTAAAATTTCGTACTAGAGATACGTGCGGGTCACATTTCACCGTAGTAAAAACATGTGGGTGGCGCGATTCATACTTTCAACTGCAAGATTAGGTAAAAGTTTATTAACATTTGTTGTTCCTTATATTGAGTTACACTACCCCTCAAAATTATTGCACGTAATTAGTGTACACCCCTGTATAATATTATAAGGTTTTCCTTACATTTTCACTATAATATTGCACTCGGGCAAATGAGATGCAAGTTGACAAACTACTAGGATTTCTTTAAATGTGCGTATGTTGTCAAACCAGTTGCTATCCATACCCTCGTTTGTCTACTAACTAAAATGCAAAACATACCGGCCGACTGAACATGTCCCCCATTGGTGTACAATGGATTTCAGGGGTACACTATCTCCCAATCTCGTATTAGTAAAAACTGAAAAATGCCAATGGAACTTCTACAGTTTCACTGATAAAACTTTACCTAGCATTTACCTCAAGTGTCCCTCTCCCAAATCGGAAAATCTACCTTAACTATATTGAATATTGCAATCATGAAAGTTTCGAAAGATTATTTAGTGATTTAAGTTTAGCGCGTCATTGTGAAGTTAAACGTATATGTTACTGTGGTATGTCAAAACAAAAGAAGATGTCTCACATTGGCACTATTGGTAGACCTTACAAATACCACCACTGCCCATGCGTCTATGCTAAGAAAAAGTTAGGAACAATTCACGCTATTTCCAACTATACCATTTTTTAGAACTTTTTTCGAGTTACTAACAACGAAAACGAGTTTGGAAAAAGACGAAAGTAGTCTATTGTAAAATTAGCTTTAGTAAAAATGAAAAATTAGTTAGCCTTTAGCTTGTATTTTGTCGGGCTGAAAGTTCTTCAATGATCAAAATATATTTGGATATTTAAGTGTACCATTTTTGCCCATGGCTGACATTATCCGCAATGCCATTTATTCATCATCGTGCGCGCTTGTGTGACCTGGGCCGGTGTCAGACGATTTTGTTTGTTTTCAAAACGTAAAACTTTGACGTAGGTCAAACAGGCTTCTTCATGGTTGCCACTCATTTTAGAGTATACACTATACATATATATATATTTTCTAGAATGGGATCATCTCACTGGAAGAAAACTAAAAGTTAATCAGATCCATGCATTGCTGACGAAGAGGTTCTTGTGCAGCCGTAGAACTAAATTCCTCCTGCACCAATTTGGAATAATTGCTGTCATGATGATTGTGATCGGAATTGAAACAATTAGGAAAAAGCATACAGGACAACCCCTACCTCTCTTATTATCCTTGAATATGTATAAGTCGCCGTTAATTATGATGACTACTGACGATATCAACAACAAATACTATGACATTTATCAGAAAATGCTAAAAGAAGAAAATGTGAAATTTTTTGATTGGAAGAGACAGGACTTTAGCAGCCAGATGATGAAATACGTAAGTTATCCACATACAGATGACAAAGAAATATGAAAAATATGTTGACTTATATTTGTATTCTATTATATTCTTTGTATTTGTATGCTAATTATTTGCAGATTGAAGAAAACCCGCGCGACTGGAAATGGTTTGCGCATTTTGGTGCCACCTTCACAAAGGATGCTATAACTACTTGGTTTAACCCAGAGGGCTTCCATACAGTAGCCGTTGCTCTGCAGTACACGTCAAACGCCATTTTGAGAGGACAAGTAAATTGTTCAAATTGTAGAATTCAGTTTAAGAATCATCCCCTTCCGACCAAAGCGATTACTCAGGTAATTAGGGAAGTTTGTCCAAATAGCGGATAGACAAAGCACCTGCGACAAATTTCTACACTCACAAATCTACTTCTTTTACAGCTTATTACTACTCCCCAACTTCAGAACTTTTCTGCTAACAACACATATCAATATATTAAACACACCAAAAACTTAAATTTGGCTAACTGTCTGATGGTTTCGTTTAATGGAACTAACCTGTACACCAACGTCCCCGTGGATTTTACTTTAAACATTGTAGACAAACTTTTTAATGAACATCGTAATGATCGGACGAAGATCTCTCATTACAGCATGATACTCAAAGATATCGTCAAACATAATTTTTGCACATTGAAGAACAAATACTATAAACTTAACGATGGATTGCCTATGGGAATGGGTCTGTCTTCTGTTCTCACCGAAATTTATTTCGATTTTATTGAACAAGAATACATTATCAATGACAGCAACCCGTTCAAACGTCATATTACTAAATGGATTCGCTATGCGGACTATGTGTTTTGTCTGTGGAGTGGTAACAGTGATGCGCTTGACAACTTTTTGATCTTTATAAACAATTTACATAATAAGTTAAACTTCACTTAGAAATAGAAAACACCCAAAGTTTTTCAACAACGAAATTTCCTTGATTTAACATTGACTAAAACTAACAATAAATTAATATTTGACATTTTTAGAAAACTATCCTCAGTTCCAACAATAAACCCTTTTACTTCAGCAGATCCTTTTTCCCAACGTATGGCATCTTTCCGCTACATGCTCAACAGCCGCCTTACATATCCTTTAGAACTCAATTCAAGACTTAAAGAACTCAATTTTATACACGAACTTGCCTTACTCATTCCCGACAAGGCAAATCGACCGTGTTTTGCGCCAAACCATAATTAACACTGATCCACTTTACATTAATAAGAAGCCATCAGACAGAATATACAAATAATTCGCTTATAACAAAACTACTGCCAAACTTAACAAAATTCTACCTAAATTTAATATTTTCCCTGCTTTTAAGAATTCTACTCAAATATATAATTTATTGTCCAACTTCAAAATCCCCACTCCTATCATCGATTGTTCTGGTGTCTACTCAATCAGCTGCACTAATTGCTCATTGTGTTATATAGGCCAGACTGGAAGGAAAATTTCACAAAGAATCAGCGAACATAAAACGAGAAATTTTTCAAATTTATTTAAACACAAATTAGATACAGGTCACAATATAAATTATGAAAACTTTAAACTTTTACATAGATGTACAAAGAGGCTATAAACTCGATTTACTTGAGCAATACGAAATCGACAAACTTACATTTAATAAACATGTCAATCTACTTAACGATCAAATCAATTTTCCTCACCAACCTCTTTTCAAATATATACTTCCGTCTGGCCCGTGTTAGTCGAGATAGAAACCTGTAATCGTGTGTGACGTTGATTGCATACTTATTGTACTAGTCGTTGGTATCCCTTCATTTCCGTTCACTCTCCAAACGAGATGCCTGTTGCGTCGTTGCTGCTCTACGCTTTTTATTATTTCCTTGATAACTTGACCATAAGTTTTTGTTGTATTATTGTAACTCTATTACCCAATAGTTATTTTTAAAATGTAGTATTGTCCTTAACTATAACTTTCACAAGAAGCTTTATATAATTATTGCTTCTTCTACGTTTTAGATTTAGGCTGATGATGATCACTTAGCTGATCGAAACCGGTACCTAATTAAAATAAATAACCATCAAAGGAACAAAGAGGTTTTATTTCCAATACATATATTACTCACCTTTAAAAATTATGGACTCATTCAACAACTGTTTTTTTTTATTTTCTTAAAAACATTAAGATTTTTCGAACTGTTTGTCGAGGATGCTTCCTAATTTATGGTTTACCCCATCATGCCAGACTCTGTCCAAAGGAAAATTGCTGAACAAACCTATCTTCTTTAATGTTTTTTTTTTTTTCGATAGGGTCCGCTATTTGATGTACGTGGTTAATAATCGAGTGCTTATTCCGAAATCTGAATTGCTGATGGTCTGAAATATCGGTTATATATAATCGGTTATAGTGTTATCACTTTTTCGAAAAAACGGGCCGGCCGTATATTACCACATAGGAAAAACACCGCTTATTGGAATCATCGCAACGGATTATGTTATCACTTTTTCTGAAGTCGGTTCTTGCGATGAGCAACGAATAACCAAAATAATATACGCGCGGCGAAGAACCGAGGCGGTAAAATCAAATAAGCTGTGTTTGTTTTTGTGAATCGAGCCGAACGCCCATTCGTTTTGGCACGTCAGCATATGCGCCGTTACTACCGCGGAGCGTCCTACAGAAGATGAAATTTGTTAATCTGTAATGTTTTCAATATCCCAAACTGAATGTGAACAACAGAAAGTGGGCGCAGATACTATAGAAATATTGCCAGCTCCAACAAATAAAGAAATGCGGAATGCTTTAGAAGTTTTACGTGGTGGTGTCCAGCATAGATTGTCTAATTTTCAGGCGCATTACGGGTACAAATTCACCATAAACGCACTTCTTTGCAACCACCTGAGACAAACAAGTATTGAGGAATAATTCTAATTTAGTTTGTGTACCTACATACCTCAAGTAAAGCATCAATTTTTATTTTATTTTATGAATATTATGTATGTAATATTAAGTTTCAGAATAAAGATTTTTTTAGAATTTTTGTTTTCTTCGGCTGTTATTATCGATCGGTTATTGTTATCAAAAACTCCGAGTCCCGATGTGATGACATTAAGCGGCGTGCACTGTACTAACTAATAGTAGAGACCTCATTTCAATTCATGTTATACACACTGTTATAAAAAGTACATTTCGAAGCACAGTGTAAGAAACTCCAAAATATTGATTCTTTTACGACTCTCCAAAATATTTAATGTAAATTAATATTTTCAGTTGGAGGAAGTAGGTGGTGATGTGATGAATACGGCTTATCTACTTACGATGGCTTTAATATTTTTCACCGCATTTTACATATTTGACTATATTAGAGAACGTGTCACCAAAGCCACGCATCTACAGTACTGTACTGGCGTTTCTATTGGAATATACTGGCTGACTAATTACGTGTGGGACTTCTTGACATACCTTTTAACAATTGGACTAATTGTGATGTGTTTGGCTATTCTTGGAGTGGGCGGATTTTCCACCTTCGAAGAAATTGGTAAGCATTCATCACATCATTAAATTATTGAATATAACAAATATATATTATTTATTGCTTTCAAAGGAAGACTGACTTTGGTCCTATTGTTATTTGGATTAGCGGTTCTGCCGGAAATGCATCTCCTGTCCGATGTATTCAGATCACCAGAAGGTGGAGTCGAAAAAATTATTTTTGTGCATTATTTTCTGGGACCGATGTTATGTCTACTAATGGGAACCATTGTCCTAGAAGCTCTCAGGGAAACAGCAATGATGCCTTACCTAAATTACATTTGCGTCGCGTTCTACTTCGTTCCAAGCTTTGCACTTTCATCAGCACTCTTCCAGTTAGGTCAAAAGTACGCAGAAAATCGGATATGCCACGAATTGAAGGCAAAAATTGCTTCGTCCGAAGCTCGACTGTCGCCTTGTCAAGTATTAGCAACTTGTTGTGGTATAATAATGTCCTATGTACGCACATAAAAAGACGCAGTTTGATTTACCACTGATTCAGCACAGGGTATTTTATTTGAACCAGCTCGCGATCATTTCCACATTGAGCTAAATCAAACGAAGTAGGAATTTAAGAATGAGGAAATTCAGTGTTTCATGCAGTGGATGAATTTATGAACCGGAGAGAGCACAGCAGCTAGACTGTATTTCTACACATACATCTACACATGTTCTGTTTCGACGCTTTTTGAATGGGTTAATAATTTGGTGACATACAGGCGGGGTATAAATTTTAAATAAATTAAAAATTACAGCCACAACCTGGATTTGAACCAGGAACTTTTGCGTCGCTAGCACAATGGTCTAACCAACTGACCTATTGAGGCCTATGACATTTGTTAGGGATAATTTTCATATCAAGGAAAGGTAGTAGTCATTTACTACCAAACACCAACCTATAATGACACCTATCAAATGTCATCTACTTGGAAGTAGGGTTCACAATGTAATTACAATGTAATTATTTGATTGCATGTACAGGATGTTACCAAAGCTCTGAAAAACTCTTAAGAAGAAAGTATCTTTATTTTAAAAGCTATGTACAAATAATAATACTAATAATCCACGCCTTAACATCCCCCAACAGCTTTCGCCACTACGGGGGCATCGGCAGGCCCGATTTATCATTATTATGGCCCACGTCTGAGGCACGTCTTAAGTTGTTTGGGTTTCAGCATTCGCCGAAGAGGAAAGGAAAACCCCAGAAAAACCTTTACTCTGAAAGCAGGGCGTGAGGGTCGAACTCACGCCCCCCAGACTGATAGCCAAGCGCTTTACCGCTGCGTCACAGTCTGGCTTGAAAAAGTGTTTAGTAATATTAGAGGGTACTAAATAAGAGATTATAATCTCCTTCGTCGTTGCTGGAACCCCCGGTATATGGAACGTCGAAGGTGACTATAATTTCAATATAGCCTTCTAATATTTTAAAATACTTTTTCAAAGAATATTTTGCATATCTTTGACTCTTATGTAATTTTCATTTCATTGGCAACACGCGGTGTATGCAACGGAGACTTCCAAATACTTTTTCAAACAACATTTTTCCAAAGCTTTGTGTTCAAAGGTACTTTACTCTTCAGTGTTTTCATAGTTTTGGTAACACCCGGTACATGCAAGCAAATACTTACATTCTAATATTTGCATTTTAGGCTAGGATAATCCAGACATTTTTATGAAGGATAAAAGTTTCTAAAATATGAAATAAAAATGTTAATTGTTAAACACACCCACTATATGCAATGGAGAAGGTGATTATAATTTCGTATTTGATGATAGCTAATACTTTTAAATACATTTTACAAATAACATTTTTGCGTAGCTTTAAAAATCAAGGTACCTAACTCTTATGGGGTTTTCATAGTTTTGGTAGCACCCTGTACAGAAACAGGAACTTTTTACTGAAATAAAATTATCTGGAAAATTGATAATTAAAATGTTTCTATTTGTGTCCAAGTTAGTGCCGGACACTGTATATACCAACTTTTACGTACGTTTCCCCTAAACCCGAGATCCTAACTTAATAAACTAAAAACAAATTCAATGCGCTGCAATGTATTAATAAATAACTATTTAATTGTAAATTACTGGGTCCAGACTGGAACGGTAAGACACACGGTCATTTGTATTGGGCTGACGGTCTTTAAGTTTATCTCATGGGGAAGACAGCTATAACTTGGATGCATTGCTTCTTAAAAACAATCTACCTCCCTCAATAAGTTTGCGAACGAGATTGTTGGCGCCAAACACAAAAGAAGGCCAGAAACACATTCCAACCATGCAAGCGAAAACTACTAGCCCTAGCCAACATCAAAGTACTAAGTACCTTGGCCATAGGGAGCTTTTGGAAAAAGAAAGAACTGCTACTCGCAATCACATTCATACCGTTCAGGTAATCCTGTAATAGAAATCTCTGCGTGTCCATCATATGGCATAATGACAATCTAACGACAAACAAAATAATAAAAAGGGATAATAGTCTGTCATAAATATCATAAGACACTTTGATCTTCTGAACGTCATAACTCGGACACGGTCATGTGTTTTGTATTTTTCTTTTTAAATCATGTGATGCTGTTATCCCTTTAAACATCCGGAACGCGGAATGACACACCCTGTATTTGGCTATATTTTTGGGGTAATAAAAAGGGGATCTTCTTTTATATTTTAGTTGTAACACGTTGCCCCACTGGTTAACAACAAATAACGCTACAATTTTTATTATGGTTCACTTTAGTAATTTAAGTACTTCAGTAAGTTGCAAATTGAAGTTGAAGGTTCTATTGATAACAGTGTATTTTTAGTTTTGGTGTTTGGCTATAGTCTAATTTTATGAATAAAAGTTGAAGAATTCTAACAAGTTGCCTCGCTCTCCTCTCTCCTTAGACCAATTATTCTTAGTATAACTACAAATTTCTGTGTATAAGTAACTTTGACAATTTTTTCACTGTGTATTTTTATGTGTGTACGTATTAAGTAGCTACTAACTCCATTCGCTCTGTTTATAGATATCAATGACAATTTTCTCGGATGGGAGGGCCGTGGCATAGGCAAACAACTCCTAATACTATCACTAATTACAGTCTTTTCGTATATAATAATATTTTTAAAAGCGTACAATATTAATAGAATATTGATATACATGATTAATAAAAAAATAAAGAATGCAGAATCTGATGGCACTGATGATAGTGATGTGTTAGAAGAAAAGAGAACAATCAAAGATGGAGAAGTTGAACCTGAAGATTGTTACGTTCTGCTAAAAGACTTGAACAAACATTACAAGAAATTCCCCGCAGTTGACCAATTATGTTTGTCCGTAAGAAGTTTCGAGTGCTTCGGACTCGTGGGTGTGAATGGTGCTGGTAAAACTACGACATTTCGTATGATGACTGGAGATTTATCGATCTCAAGCGGGGACTGTTGGGTTTTCAGTTACAATATAAAGAGGCACCCAAGTAAAGCGATGCTGTACATAGGTTACTGTCCGCAGTTTGATGCTTTATTAGATGAGTTGACTGGATACGAGACTTTAATGATGTACGGTCTTTTGTCAGGCATACCATCCGTACAATGCAATATCGCAGCTCATACTATGGCCATGCGGTTTGACTTCTACGAACATTTGAATAAACGAGTAAGTTGCTATAGTGGTGGCACCAAGAGAAAACTTAGTACCGCCATAGCGATACTTGGTAACGCACCAATTATTTTTCTGGACGAACCAACAACAGGTAAATTTAGCAATCATTTTACCCTTACTGCACGTATAATAGCAATTGTTCGGGGTTAAGTCACTTTTCAACCATTTTGAGTAAATGCAGAAATTGTATGTTAGATGGTAGACATAATCTAGGGTAGCCAGATTTTCAAGAGACTAATGCTGTCGTCGTTATACACAGGATATACATCGGTATATGCTGTTGTTAACAGGATGTCAACAAAATAAGTCATTTGCCAAAGAATAGTTTATCAACAACAAGAAAAGCTGAAGTTGTGATTTAATTTCTTACTCAAAAACCAGTTTTTGCGAGGAATCGAGTATTGCACTAGGTTACAAAAATAAGGTTTAATAGCTTTTTAAAATAACGTCAATTTAAGTTGTAATATACCTAGTTCAGATGTAATAACTGATCAGTGCGTTTTTACTATCTTTCACGTCAAGATGTGGATTTTGATATACTGGAATGTAGTTTTCGATACCAAAGATATATCAGATTTAATGATTGGCTATACAATATTTTGTGTTGAAACCAATTTTGTTTTAATATTTTTTTTAACAACTGTTTTATAATTGGACTCAGCGTTTATGCAAAATTATATTATAGATCTATTTTATGACAGTAGCTGATCAGTTTTCGCAATTCGCGTATCATGTAAAATTAAAGCCACCTCAAAGTGCACAAATTACTACCGAAATATGTAGTAAGAAAATATGTAGCAGATGTCTCACGGAACACGACAATAAATTTTTGATATTCCACAAGTTCTAGTTATTTGAAAGATTGTAAACGAATTCGTCCATATGAAATTTTTCACTTAGAATTTTTCACTTTCTGAAAAAAGTTTTGCAGGAAGAAACGTGGACACCTGTATATATGATTTTTATAATTTTAATTATTATGTGTTGTCAAAGATGTTTAAGTTTTCATGAAAGATAATTGAAACATTAGCTGCTGAAAATTAAATACACATATAATACTTTGAGTGTAACGATGGCTTCATACAAAATACATGCTCTGTCAATAATACACATCAAATATCTTTAAGTAAAAGCAGCAGTAAATTATATTTAGAGAATTTAATTACATTTACTGATTATATTTTAATATTATAACTCTATATTCAATTATAAGCAACAAGTTGTGAAATAAATTAATATAAGGTGTCGTGATATTACGCAATATCGTAAAATGAGATTTTCGTATCATATTATCAAAAACTGTATTAACCGGGGGGGAAGTTAGCCATTAAAGTTATCAATAAAACCTATCCGTACAAAAAAAAAAATTCAGACAAAAGATTGTTCTTATTTAGCGTAAAATCATAATTTGATAAAAAATTTCGGAATTTCCGTTTTAAAAAAAAGTCAGCGCCATTTTCACCGATTGTTGCGCCATCTGCAATGAAACTGATATCGTTATCTCATTTCTCCCTTTGAGTCTTACAAGTATACTTGTACCATGCACTTATACCATGCATATTTCTCGAGATATTTAGGAGTCTCAAGTTAAAAGAACCACCAGGTATATAAGCAGTATGGTAGCAGTACATTTAAGTTGCTTTCCAGTCTCCTTCCTGACTACATTCCCATCAGCAGGTACCAAAAACTCTATTAGAGTGCACAACTTCCTCTAGAAATCCTTTACCACGATATGTGGCTTATTAGCATCAAGCATTCTTTCAGCGGCGATAGACATGTTCCTTAATATGGTAATATAAGCGTTACTCACAACAGGAAACGGAGTTGGGAACATACATTGTAATGTATATGTCGTAGGCAAATGGTTATTCTGGCAAAAGGCTTTTGCCTAGACAAAAGCTATTTGCCATGGCAAATAGACATTGAGTCTGCTTTTATATGTTTAAAGCTTTTTATCTAGGCAAATGTATTTGCCCAAGCAGTTGTTAAGCAAATAGCATTTTGTTTAGAAATCGATCGGCTAAGTTTCGCTACGCTAAAATACATTCCGTACGGGTAGAGAAGTCCGTGAGCCATCAATTAATGGGGGTCTCTCGTCCTTCCTCTCTGTCGGTTATGCTCATTTGGATAACAAAAAGTCTTTGACGACAGGCATTGCCATACACATTGCAGCAAGTTTTTTTCTTATTTTTTCTCTGCCGATTTGATTTATACGGGAAAAATATTGACGTAAGCGAATGGTTTTAGCAAACAGAGTGTAGCCGCAATCGCAAGTGACAGTGCGCATACCAGCATTGAGCATAGTTTTGGTTTTTCAAATTATGTGAGGGTATGTGATTGTTGACAGCGTTATTAAGTTCATGTCCGTTTCTTATCCCAACAATAGGCCCTTGGTATTATGACGTATTTGAGAATTAACATGCACGGATTGCACATAACCTCACATAATTTTAAAACAAAAGCGATTGAAAACTAAATGCTATTTGCCTGACAACGGCCTTGGCAAATACATTTGTTTTAAAAATATAAATAAAGGTTCAATATCTATTTGACCAAGCAAATAGCTCTTGCCTGGCAAACGGCTTTTGCCTAAAATAACCATTTGCCTACGACATATACATGTTCCCACCCTATCATGCCTAGAAATGTAATGCGACTCAGCTAACACTGGACGTGCCGACAATAAATGATAGACATGTTCCGGAGCCTGATGACATAGCCTATAACTCCCATCATCAGCAACTCTCATAATCTGTTGCTCTCGGTATCTGGTACGTACTGCCTGATCTTGCGCCGCTATGATAGAGGATTCCGTTTCAGCGTTAATGTTCCCATGAACACTTTCTACAAATATTAAGAATTGGTCATGCATTGGCTTACTACATTACCCTCTCTCATTGTCTGATTTATTCTTAACTTAATCTCTCGCTTTAAACTATCCACTAAAATTCTATTTCCATAATTATCTAGTTCTTCCACTTGAAATTTTTCTAAAATAAGTTTATATTTAGTAACTATTGACTTACCATAAGTATCCCTAATTAATTGTCTAATGACGTTATCTTCCTTGTTGGCCTTTACAACATTCTTAAATATAAAATTTTGAGAGGATGCTATTTAAGCGTACTTTATTTAAATAGATATGTCCATTAAAATAAATTCTTTAAGATTTAAAATATTCAATATTGTGCATTAAATAAATGTACATGTTACATAAAAAAATGTTGTGCCCTAGAATGGATAACTTGTGCATGAAAAATGTTATAATGAGCAATATTTTATTCATATTGTGCCTTAAAATGAAAAATGCATTAAAATAATAAAATAAATATTACTAGAACTACTGCCCATAAAAATTAACACTGATCTGATTTTGACGATTCGTTTGTTAACGCGTACTTTCAATAATATACCATCTTATTAATTAATTCAAATAGCTCATCCTTCATATTATATTAAATAAAAATGCAACTGTTTTCATCATCTTTAAAGATAACCTAGTACGTGATTGGATTTTTCGTGACTTTGCAATGTTATCGTTGCAAACGTTCAATTCCACTTATTTTTGAGTAAAACCAAAAAAACGATGTTTCAAAATTTCACACTGTATACTAAAAGAATCACCCTGTATACGATGCTATAAAATCTCTACTATTCCTTTTGACCAAAAGAAAACAAATGTCATTATCTACTATTTTGTTACATTGTCAGAAAGATTGCATAGCCATACATAAAGCAACATAACTTTGGATTGAAATTCAATTATTGCGAATATGGTATGTTTGTAGTCTTTACAACATAAGCAATAAATTTTACAAAAGAATGCTTGCATTTACTTAATATCTTTGGGAATATGCGGAATCAAAAATTTGTACCGTTTTTTTGCTCACAGTGTATAGTTTGACTGTAAAAACTTGAACGCTAACTTTTAAAGGTCACGTTCCAAGTAGCTTCTATTATACATTATATAGGAATGGACCCCGGAGCACGTAGAAAGATATGGGATAACTTACATGCTGAAAGGGAAGATGGAAAGTGCTTGATTTTGACATCTCACAACATGGAAGAGTGCGAAACTTTGTGCACACGGATAGGTATTATGGTCAACGGCAGATTTAAGTGTTTAGGATCTCCACAACACTTAAAAAATAAGTTTCCTCAAGGGCATGTCCTTACAATCAAAATGAATGCAATTCCTATTTTTACCAGGGAAAAGGATGTGAGGAATATACAAGCCTTTGTCCGACACAATTTTACAGACATCGCTCTGAAGGAGGATCATTTTGGATTGTTAATATTTCATATATCAAGCGAAAGTGTTAGTTGGCCAAAGATGTTTGGTCAACTGGAGAGCGCGAAGATAGATTTAAATATTGATGATTATTCTATTTCGCAGTGCAGTTTAGAAGACGTGAGTACACGCTAGGAATATTAAACCACAGTTGGTATTTTTTTAAATTTTAGGTATTTATATATATAACAAAACAACAAATAGATGACTCTCATTAGAACGTCGACATCTCCTTGATAATTTTTTTATATATAACAAACTCTTTCGATGGATTACTGTTTGACTGTAATATTTTCTATACATTTTTATTATACAATGAACAAAATAATATCGGGAAGTTTTATTGTGTTTAATTTTACTAGAATATCACCTTAACCTAGGGTTTCCAGATTTTATTCGTCCAAATATATGCTATTAAAAGTATGTGAGATCACGAAAAAATATACTTGAACTTGTTTTTATTGTTGCATCGCAACACATTTTACAGTAATAAGGTATCGCATTTTTTAACAGTTACCTATTATTGATTGGCAATTCTAATAACACTTCTCTCCAATAATTGGAGATTTGTTTAACGTAAATAAGTAAAATTTTAAATGGAGCACCCTGTATATCTTGTTATAATTAAAAAAATCTATAAATCACCTCCTAAAATGTAAAACTCGATCACTTTCGTCAACAGCTACAAAGTTATTAAGCATCTAATTGAACATATATAACCCATGGAAAATAATTATTCATAAATTAATAAAATGTCTAGTTGCAGCAACGAAATTCAACATTCAACAATCATACAGCATTTTTTAGTCATTGCAAACGAGCTGTTGGCACGGTAGAAATCATTTTAATATTGTTTAATTGATTTCTTTTAACACTTAATCGTCTTGTTACATTTACACCACTGACCTCAGGGACATACTGTTAAATTTGTATACCCATAAACGAATCAACGTGTGACTTTGTTGTATTAATATTTTCATGAATAGAAGTAATTTCACTAACAATATAATGGCGAACATCAATATCCCAAATTTTCAACTTATCCGAAATTGCGTCGTGAATTAGTACCGTCAACTCCTGCTTTATAATATGAATAGATTCGTGAATTCTCCTATCAACATATTGTTTGTGTGTACCATCACCATCTTTGGTTGGTGTTCTTATGTTGCATAATTTGCGGTTTCGGATAACATAATTTCCATCTTCTGTAAGGGTGAACGTCTGTGCTTGCTGTGTCTGTGTACCTGACTCTTTAGTCTGTGAGATCTTCCGAATTTGTGTACGCCCATCTTAAAAAATTACTTGCACCTTTCGCAGCTCCTTGATATAATTTCGTTTTTGTGGGTATTGTTTCCAGTAGCTGGTGAAGCGGTCAGCAGTCTTACGCGGTCTACTAACTCATTAATATTATCCCAGTATATATATACTACACATTTCTATCATCGACTTTCATTTGGAGATCACCCGAAAACGTCGGCTGCCATATAATAAAGGTAAGTATCTAAATCAAGTGTTTTTCTCCAACAGTGGTTTTATGATTTTAATATATTTATACGATCTACTCGCCGTTCGCGCATTCACAT
Source organism: Melinopterus prodromus (assembly GCA_964023965.1). NCBI lineage: Eukaryota > Metazoa > Arthropoda > Insecta > Coleoptera > Scarabaeidae > Melinopterus > Melinopterus prodromus. Next base: position 28,084,155 of record OZ030390.1, read on the forward strand.
CAAATTACTGTTTATGACCATTCGTTAAATTGACTATTTCATGATTTTCCTGCATATTCTTACGTGTATAACCTGCTGGCAATTTTATAAAAATTAATTCTTATAGTTCTGTGGTTCCAAATCATTTTTCTCAAATATTAAACTAGAAAGTAGAAGGTCTGTTTTTCCGCAACCAGAAGGACCGCATATAATCCTTAATACTGTTTGTAAGTAGTTCATCATGACGCCTATAAGTAGACACCTCATCATTCGAACATACGGTGTCCAGGTTAATCACCAGTAGTGATAGTGATGGATGACTGACGACCCTCATGCTACCGAATACTGAATAATACTAAAAATACCTATAAATAATATGCTATTTATATTTGATTTGAAGTTACTGAAGATGCGATGGAGAGGTGTATGGGACGTACACAAACAAATTATTAAATGATTAAAATCCTGTTTGAACCTACATACGTTGTCACATGTACGGCAATACGTGGGAGGAAAACAAAAAGTAACATATACAGGGCGTGATGCGTGAGTAATAGCGTCATGCGTGTGTGAGGCAGATGAGAGCCCGGTGAGAGGCGGGTGAGAGGCAGGTGAGTGGCGGGTGACAGGCAGGTAAGAGGCAGACAGAAACCAACAGATTAAAAACCTATTTGAACATGCATATGTGCTCACGTGTACAGCTATACGTGAGAGGTAAACAAAAAGTAACATATATAGCGCGTAATGCTTGCGTGACAACGTGATATGTGTGAGGCAGATGAGAGGCGGGTGAGAGGCAGACAGAAACCAACAGATAAAAACCTATTTGTACATTTATATGTGCTCACATGTGTAGCTGTACGTGAGAGGTAAAAAAGTAACATAATATAGGGCTATAAAAATCTCTATTTTATCATCAATTATGTATAATTAAAATGAAACGCTGTGGGTTTGTTGATGGGGTTTTTATTGAGGGATCTTGCAGACCGGTTTCGAACGGGTGTTCATCATCAGTGCAAACGTCTACACCAGTGCAAATGTCCGACGTTTAGACGTTTCAACTGATGACGAACACCCGTTCGAAACCGGTCTGCAAGATCCCTCAATAAAAACCTCATCAACAAACCCACAGCGTTTCGTTTTAATTATAATATAGGGCGTGATGCGTGTATAATAGCGTGACGCGTGTGTGGGCCAGATGAGAGGAAAGTGAGAGGCCGGTGAGAGGCGGGTGAGAGGCAGTTAGAAACCAACAGATTCAAAACCTATTTGCACATGGATACGTGGTCACGATTATCATCGATACTATATAAAGATAGTCCTGCTTATGCAGATAATCTTGAAAATTTTCAGGAGAAAAATATTTGTCAGAATATTCATTTTGAAGATAAAGAAGCGGATATTTCCATAGTAACTTCTCACAGTTTAGAAGATTACGTGGTACAGATCGGATCACCCCGAATGCGATGTACTGATTGCTACAAGAATATTTCGAGAAAATTTAAGAGAAAGAAGTTTGTTAGTTTGCAAGCAATGGTATACCTGTTTGCAAGAAATGTACCGAATGTTTTAGGAAAATTCATACATAGAATTTTTACTTTATCATACGCAGTATTATAAAGTATTGTAATCGTGCCGAAATAAAAAATTGAGTTTTTAGCGGAAATAGGTCTTTTTGGGTCCCCTGAACATTTTTGACCAAGGTACAAAAAAATGTCTGTGTGTGTGTGTGTGTGTGTGTGTGTGTGTGTGTGTGTGTGTGTATGTGTGTGTGTGTACCCGTTTTTTGTGGAGACGATTCCGGAGAAACTACTGAAGGTATCGGGCCGAAAGTTCATATTTAGAAGTTTCATGACTAAACTTAGAGCTGAAAAGCTTTTGGTTCAAAAGGGTCCAAAGAACTGGGTATTTACTCCTACCATTTTTCAACGATTTTGCAATTGAGCCGCTATTTCTGTAATTTCGTCAAAATTGTTATATAATAAATTAAAGCAGAGGAAATTTTGAATAATTTATGCCTATGACACTTTTTGGTAAAATTAATAGTTTAGCTGCAAGAGCAAATTCTATTTGATCGAGATCGGTCGCATCTGCATTGATATGAAACTACATAGTAGCCAGGATTTTGACAAATATTTTTTGTGCTGTCACCACAGAAATGTCTAAGGCTGTCACACTCGAAAACAGCTGATTCCATCAGAGGTTGGGGAGCCGCTATGGAACGTTGCCGCTCTAGTGCGGAAAGTACAAAATTCACAATTCACAAATTTGATTGTTTGTTGATAAGTAATATCAACCCGTTGTTATATCTAATTGTAAAAACGATAAATTGAGAAAATTGTAAATAAAGTATAGCGATGAGTGTAGTTATATTTTAGTATGTTGGTACGGATATGACATCTACTGTGTCATGAACGAATATAAATCTTACTAGAAATCAATATACGAACATAGCGTATGAATTCAGAATTTGAATTAGCTTATTATTAACTAATTAAGCTTATTATTAATTAGCTTATTATTATTAAGTGGTATCAACCTAACATTTCCTATACAGAAATATATCCATTTTTGATTTTTTTAAATACGTTTTTCTAAAAAGCAACACAGATAACGTTGATGTCACTCCTGCGACGCTCCGCCATCGGTGACGCGCCGCCACACCGCTCGTCGCGCTATTCCGTACTTTCGGCACTTGTGAGATAAATAACTATTATTCTGATGACAGTAGGTAGTGTCAAATGCTGATGCTTTGACAATACCTACTATTGATGCTATTGACTATCAAAATATCTGCCAAATCCTGGCTGGCTAGTTTAATTTTAATGCAGACACGATTTATCTCAATCAAATAGATTCTCATGCAGCTAAACTATTAATTTTATATTTGGATGATAAAGTTATGTGCCTGGCCACATCAGATTTTTTATCTATCGGGCCATTTTATAACCGAAAATTTAGTATCTAAAATAAGCCCAGCAAACTCAAGTGTATATTTCTTATAGCCATCTCCGAAATATGCATCAATGAGGACACTAACATCGACGACTTTGTTTGATTGGGTGGGGATTGGAAAGTACATAGTACCTATATATTCAAATAATTATAGTGTCTTTGGTTAGTCTCCAGTTTACTGTCAAAGAATAAATGATACAATCAAAATGAGAATTGCGGTAGTTAATACACAGGGTTTCCAACTGGGATCAGGTGTCTTCATGGTGAAGACCTTGTGCATCTACGATGAAAAATATATGTCAAATCAACTTTTTTTTTTCAACCACCAAGTCTGTGAATCTAAATAGTGATGAGGAAAAAATGAGTGGAGGCCGTGGAGGCAAACAGCTTATTGGATGACTCATACGCACAATATAAATTTGGAGATGATTGATACAGGGTATCCCACCAAGCCTCTAATGGAGTTGAACACACCATGCAAGTTTCATACATGTAGACCAGTTGGTGCTGTGTGTGCCATGAACTATTGCAAGATACTTTATAATTATGTAATGATGGCTCTTCCACACTAATAATGATGGTTTTATGTTCATTGTCTATGTTTTAGTCTTTAATATAGCTGGCGAATGAATTAGTGACAATTGTGCTCAACGAGGATCTTGAGCATCTCAGATAGATATTATGGAGTCATTATTGGGTCGTACAGTACTAATCTTAGTCTGGATAGGTGGAAATGAAACTTTATAATATTAATAATTCGGTTGGTGAGTGAATTATCGACACTTGTGATTATCAGCAGCACTGGTAGGTATTATTTGTTGATCTATTAGTATGTCATACTGTAAGGTGTTAGAAGTGATAGTCAGGCGTGTGCTATATAAATAATCTGCTACATCTAAATAGAAACACACAAGAAAATCGTCATTTAAACTATTAAATTACTATAATTACCCTGTATACAAACACCCAGTATATCTCGTTTTATGACGCGCCATCCACTGATTCAGCGTTCGGATGTTACATCTATGGGCAAACACGAGTAAGAGGTAGAGATGTAGGGAATACATGAGCGATCTACTACGTCTACTGAGCAGCTACTCAACAGAGCAGCTACTAGAATGAGCAAAAGCCGCTACTAATATGCGCCACTATGAGGAGGTTCCTCAAGTTGTGTTTCTCAACTCTGTCGGTAAGAGCGCTAGGGAGCAAATGAGCAATCTACTACGTCTACTGAGCAGCTACTCAACAGAGCAGCTGCTAAAATGAGGAGCAGCTACTAAAATGAGCAACTAGGAGGAGGCTTCTCAAGTTTAGTTTCTCAAGTCTGGAGCGATATACTAAGTCTACTGAACAGCTACTCAATAGAGCAGCTACTAAAATGAGCAGGAGCAGCTAATCAAATGAGCAAGAGCAGCTACTGAAATGAGCAAAAATGAGAAGACTCCTTACGGCCTTTTCACACGGGACACGGCGTCCGTGCGTTTTTATACCTGTACGGTTCGAAGTGTATGAGATTAAATGATAGCTTTCACACGTACCGTGCCGTTTCCGTCCACCACGAACGCACGGATTCCGTGCCGACCTTTTCACATGGGGCACGGCGTCCGTGCGTTTTTGTCCATGTACGGTTCGAAGTGTATGAAATTAAACCATAGCTTTCACACGTACCGTGCCGTCGCCGTCCACCGTATGGTCGCCGTGCCTCACCACCGATTTCGCACGGCGACCCTCCGCTCGGTAGTGCATTGAGTTAAATCGTAGCGTTCACACGCACCGTGCGGTTTTCACACGGTTTGTATTCGAGGACTGGTAACAACCTATATTTTCAGTGGCAATGCGCGTAGATTTTCTGAATCTGTAATCTGCGAATTGCAAATAGGGAACGCTTGTAGTGTTGCTCACCACGCGAAGGTACTAGGGTCTGATTCGGTCGCTACTATTAATCGCGTACATTCACGTGCGCAGACGACATAATTTAAATGTAGCTCGTTCGGCCGGGACTCTAGAAAGCCCTTGCTATATAAGTGTATACAATAGAAATTAAATGATGTCGACCTATGACCGAACTCGATAGTACAGACTGGTTCGTCCAGGTTTGAATTGACTGAACAGGGCACAGGAATAATTGAAGAACTTCTCTTCTTCTGCTCGCAGCTCTTCAAATAACGCATAATAACGTTCCAAAATCTTCGCGTTTCATATTTATTGGGTGAACCCAAAGAATGCGTTGCCTGCGTTTCTGACGTTGCCGACGTCTACACAAGAACCATAACGAAATAATACGTTTAGGGCTCCATGGGTAATGACTACCAGGGATGTTAAATTTCGGTAATTAATTATTTCGATAAAATAGCGCTGAAATCAAAATTATTAATTTGAAATATTTAATTACACCGTAACTAAAAATTAAAAATGCTAAATTACGCATGCTGAAATTACCAGGTAATTTAAAATTCAGAATGGTAAATTACGCAGGCTTAAATTACTGGGTAGCGATAGATACTCACGTCAATAGAAATGTAGGGCACAACCGTAAAAGTCATAAAAGAACGCTAAATCTGCTCCTTAATATTTTTATTTACCTTCCTTTAAAATAATATATTATGTTGTCTATTAATAGATAATGTATGTGTTTTTAATGACCTCTGCACAAGGCTGCAAGGTGCTTCTGCAGTTTTCCCTTGCTTTGCAAACAAAAATTTCTTTTTTATTTGCAAAGCATAAATGGCCTTGTTTTTCTAAATTGCGTTGACTTGCAGTGATACCCGCAAAGGGAATACCCTGGGCTTCAGCGAAGCTCGGTACTACCAATTTGCCCTGATGCTCTTCATTACTTATCAAAATTTATTAGTGAAATTTTAGTACTTATATGTGGTATCTATATTATATTATCTAGGATTAATATATTTAATGAGATGTATCAGAGCGTTCCAATAAATAATATTAATAATTATTATAATAATAATAATAAAGGTTGTTTACACAAAAGAAAATGCAAATGGTAAGAAAAAAAAACACTTAAAGTCCATTCAATACAAAAAGATTAGCTATACTTTTTCAGATAATATCATTTGTGAAATATCATATCAAGTATATCAATTGAAGAGTGGAAAGAGGCTTTGATAATGAAAAAGATTAAATAAAGTCACGGTATTAAAATAATGTCCGGATACAAAATTGTTGTTGTTTGTGAAACCAGGTACAAGAAATAAAATACAAATAAATTATAAAAAAAGAAAAAGAAAGTATTTTTAGTGGGTAATCATTTTCAGGCATCTGAAATTATTATAAATATTAGTAAATTACCATCAGTAATATATGTGACGGTAAATTGCCTTTGGTAAATATTTTACTGAGTAATTCACCCGGTAAACTACGCGTTTACCGCCCTGGATAGCACTGAATCGCCGCTCAACTCTGCACAACTGTATAGGTATAGCCAGCTGCATGCGTGGCCGTGCCGTTTGAAATCCGTGCCTGTGTGTAAGCACACAACAACCGTGGACGGTCGAAGCCGCATGGACGCCGTGTACGGTTCGAAGTGTATGAGATTAAATGGTAGCTTTCACACGTACCGTGCCGTGCCGTTTGAAATCCGTGCACGGACGCCGTGCCCCGTGTGAAAAGGCCGTAAAGTTATGTTTCTCAACTCTCATTTCTCAACTCTCATACTACTGCCACTCAATAAACTGCCATCGAAATCGAAGAATTTGATTATGCACCGGTAGTTGATGACCGCAAAATATTTGTTCTGGGCCAGCGGTCAATTAAGTAAGCATACCACACAAATGTGCCAAATTAAAAATATACAAAGCGTCCTTCAGAGATTAAATGAATATCTGCCTTATCAAGGTTATTGATGAACATCTCACTATCTCTATTTATTGATGATACATATAACTTCATACACCCTTTGTGTATAAAGTACATTTGGTTTAAATGTTATATGTACATAGTTCTAAAATCATTAAGTACCTAAATATAATTACGTGCCTTAATTGATTTTTATTTTCGGTACTTCTCCCTGGTCTATCCCTGGGAGAAATCTGTTCCAGATTTGTCAGTTCCAAACTACATAACGTGTCACAAGACGTCAAATGGCATCGTCAAAGAAAATATATGTTGACTCCGCCAATTAACGCTCGAGAATAGACACGATAGACACATTCCTAAAGTTTTCTCAGTCCCGAGAATTACAGAGACAAAATTCTGTAAAAGTACAATACATTTATATAAATAATCTACAGCAAAATGCTGTAAAAAATATGGGAATGCTCAAAAATTATAGCAAATTTATGTAAATGTAAGAACGGTAAAAATTTTAACTGATACAATAACTTTTTCCTCCTCAACTCCGAAAGCTTTTACTTACTCAACAGTTTAAAAACATTTAAAGAACACCAATTTGTTTGGGTTTTCTTTATAAACCATTCATTTTTCACCGCGATCTCACTAATTCTCGGACATTTAAAATTACTTCACTTATTTACAAGCTGTTTACAACTAGTCCACTCCTAAGCGTACACAATCATCTTATAAGAAAACAAATGTTGCGTATTTAACACATACCTACATACGTATCCGTTGCGACATGGTTAGGACAAATTGTACATGAACCTTTATCTAACAAATATTGACAATAGTTACAAAATGTGACAGCGTCAATCCTGAATATCAAACAGTAATAATCGCCATAAATCTTTAAAAGCTAGATTATGGTGAATCTTAAAAGCAATTTTATCAAATTATGTCTTCTCGTATGGAAGAATTACAGACTTCAAATCAGACACCCGATTAGGACATTTTTGGAGTTAGCAATCCCGGTCATTATGTTGTTAATTATGCTCTGGTCTAGAAAACTGTCAGCATCAGAAGAGAGAGGGCCTCATGCTTATCCATCATTTCTTCCTATCTCTGCAGAAGCTTTTCTCACCAAGTATGTTATGGCAGTTAAATTACCAAAGTATGATTATTTGATAACATTATGCTATAGCAAAAGAAATATTTATTGGTCGCCGTGTGCAAATAATCAAGTCCGGGAAATCATGAAGACAGTAGTGGTACCATATCACATGAATGAGAGATGTTACAAGGATGCTGAAGAATTAGACACTGCAACAAGGACAGATGTAGACAGCACGTTTGGTGCTGTAGCATTTGAGGATTCATTGAGTGGGAAAAAAGACATTGGTGAAAAAGTGAAAATTACAATAAGGCATTATTAAACTACCACACATAATCTGAAATGTTGATGATAAATTGTCTACAATATAGGTTACCATCAGGAATTAGTGCAGAGGATGATTGGCATACAGATGGTATATACCATAGCAGAATATCAACTGGACCGAAACATTGGGATAACGTTTATGGTGCATGGTCTCCTGGTATGTAATCCAATCATATTTAATGTTAAAACTATCGTTTTTTTGTTATGCTAGATTACTTCCGTTTGGGATTTCTAACATTGCAACATGATATCTCTATAATATTAATCAAGATCAAGATTAATAAAACTGGCGGCACTGACGATTCCATTCCAGTTATTAAAATGAATCGGTTTCCACATCCCTTATGGGTGCATGAGCCATTATTATATACTTTAAGGAACGCCATTGGACCGTACTTGGCGTTTTCCTTTGTTGTGTCGTGTATTGGAAGTGTACAGGATATCACAAGGGAAAAAGAGAGACAGATAAAGGTCTGAAACTATACACTACTCCCTATGGTGGTTCTTATTTATTTTGTAAAAATAAAGCTTTTTTTGCGGGGATTTCTCCGTTTCTCTTTTATATCCATACTTAATACCTGTGAAATTTAAGATCGATCGATCGATACATATTAACCCGTGTCCCAAAAGTCTCAAAGATGAGAATAAGGGACAATTTAATAAAAAAAAATAAAAAATGTATTGTGTTTTACCATAATCCCAGTTTTCCACCAAACGGACAAAACAAACAAAACAGCAACTCTTGCCGAAAAACCTAAACAGCAAGTGTTTTCAAAGATTGTGAAAATTCGAGTCATTTGCGACTGTTTTTGTTTTGTTTTATCCATTCAAAAGGTTTCGGTGTGTTTACCAACTCGTTCGGTGTAGTGGAAATAAGTGGTTGTGTTTTAGTTTCTGGATTATCATATTATCATAATCAATCAACTCAATGGAAACAGATTTCAAACAAAAACTAAACTGGGACATAATACTGTCTCATGTCTGCTTGGTGGAAACAAATGTTTCTGGTTTGTTTTAGTTCAGTCTTCTTTTAATGTCCCAAAAACAAAATCCCACAGTTGTTAGCCTAGTTTTAAAGAATAATCCATTAGCTTTTGACTCTAGATATTAGAGCATTTCACAAATTTCGAAGTACTGAATTTGTTAAAACTACAATAATCTGAGCTAAGTTATTTTCCATACAATCTGAATCTGAAAGCAAAAACTTCGATGTGTGTCAAGTTTTTTCTCAAAAATTAGGCTTAACTCGGAATTTCTACATTCAAATTCAAATTATACGAAAACAATCATACCATATCAATGACTAGTGCGTTTTCACAGGGCGCTAGCATGTGATGTCTTATGCATAAAACCACTGAAAAAGTATTCGGTGGATTTACCGTAATATAATGGGTAATTTTGTTGCCCTTGATATGACTGGAATTGGACCGATAAGTAATTTTGCAGGGTCGAAATAGTTATTTACGTACCAAGGGCATTACACGTATGTGTAATGCCCTGACGGTGACCGTTAAAAAGCTCTCGGGTCTCTCGGCCCTCGAGCCTTTTAAGTCGCCTGAGGGTATAAACATCAAGTAATGCCCGAGGTGCATACAAAATCTTATGTCCTTTTGTTCCTCCGTTTGAATAATGTTAATAAATATTTTGACGTTATCAAGTGAACGCATGTCACGGAGTTGAACCTACGGAGTTGAATCTATGTTGTTGAATAACAATACAAAAAATTCGGAGTTGACTGACAATACAGACAATTAATTATCAAACTTATGACCTTAATCGCCAATAATTGCTATTGCCGAGTGACAGTACAGACAATTAATTGTCAAACTTATAACCTTAATCGCCAATAATTGACATTGATGACATAAAATTTACAATTTGAATGACAAATATTTGATATATTTGACATATAACCATGGCAACCCTTAATGTTCGAGCGGGCGTTCAGAAGCAGTTTTTGCCCCGGTATCTAAGATGTAAAACGTCACTTTATGATCATGTAGGACTATAAAGCAAATTTTCACGGTACAACTTTAAAATTTATTCTTCCACTATTCATTATTTCAATAAAATATTTCAATCAAAGTAAGATTAATTATAATAACGAGTATAAAAATATACGCCCCGCCAAGGCACTACGCCCCATATAATCTATTTTTCTTTAAATGCAGTGTAGTGGTTCTCACACTGGGGCAGTACCTACGAATGCGAGATGACACGAAGGGGTCATGTGAGACGGAGTTGGGTTATTTGCAATAAGAGAAAAGTCCTCATATAAATATCAACAAACAGCGCATAAATACACAAAATCCCTTATAACCACAACTCAAGTTGACACTTTACAGAGGTGGGAACTGTCTCATTACGTGTGTTCTACTCAAGTCATCACATCTTAAAGGTTTGTTTATTAATACGTACACATATCACGCTACGAGTCGCATCTTGAGACGGTATATCACGTAACTAGGTTGTAACGAAACTCCGTTCGTCATACATAAATGCATGTTTATTTTGTTAGTAATAAGTTTTTATTGATTGTATAACTTTTATTTGTGTGCATTTATTTTGGAGAATCCCGTTCTTGTATATTTTTTAACTCGTCTGAACGTCCGATACGAGACTGGTTTGGACCGGCCACCCAGACATACTTGTTTCGTGAATGGTGGGGTCGTTTTGACGGTATATAAACCCGACCATTTCCCTGTAGATATCAGTCTCCCGGCTGGCCCCTTGGTCTGGCGGGAGAACTCCAGAGAGTCTATTTCCGTTGGCCCCTTGCATGCTGCTGAAATAGCTCAAAGACCTCGCTGTTGGCCCTTTGAATGCTGATACGAGACCTCAAGGCAGTGTTTCCCAACCGGTGTTCCGCGGAACGCTAGGAGCGGAGCTGCCCTATACGCCTGACGTGGGTGCGAGAAGGACAGTTGAAGAAAGTTGGGAAACACTGCCTTAAGGTATTATCTGATGGCCCTTTGCATGCTGTTGGTAATACGTCGAACTGCTTACGTCTGCTGGCCGTAGTTGGCCAGCTAGTTTTGCCAAGTATATGTTTTTCCAGATATGTTAGTTTTTCCAGATATATGTTGATTTAGTACAATCGATTTCCGCCGTCACCGAATCGGGAATAATTTCCCGCCCCGTTAACCTGTCTGCGGTAATAATATTAGTTTACTTAATACCCGAACCCAGCCGCGCCGCCGCGTGGAAGTAAATATAACCGTAACCCGTTATTTCCAGTAATCACATGTAAATGATTAATGGTGAAGAATACATTTATTACTTTATAAAATCATCGTATTTTTCTCCGACGAACCTAGGACCTACGAGCTACCTATTACAGGGTTAAATATTGTTATATTTATTGTGTAACGCCTCAACACTGCAACAGAGAACGACCTGCGTTATAAAGTATAAGACTGGATCTGAGACATGACTATTAATACGAGTCTTAGTTCTATACGTGTCGGTATTGGAAAATGTCAATTTGAGGTGTAATTTGCGCATGATCACAGAACTTAACTTAAAAATTATAAGTCGTTCACAGCAGCTTGGTATCGGTATATAGTCCAGTCATTACTTTCTTGGTACAAAAGGTCGGGCAGACTTGAAATTTCGCAGGAGTGTTGACTTGGAGGTCCTAACCATGACACTAACTTTTGCGACCACGGTCGACCATCACTTCGACTGGTATTTCAACAAAAAATGGCACCCAAAACCAGTTTATAGCATATAACTCCAGTATTTTAGGTTTGAAACTTTTTACTTTATCATACGCAGTATGTAAAGTATTGTAATCGTGCCGAAAAAAATTTTTGAGATTTTAGCAGAAATAGGTCTTTATGGGTCCCCTGAACATTTTTGACCAAGGTACAAAAAAATGTCTGTGTGTGTGTGTGTATGTGTGTGTGTGTGTGTGTGTGTGTGTGTGTGTGTGTGTGTGTGTGTGTGTGTGTGTGTACCCAATTTTTGTTAATTCATTTCCGGAGAAACTACTAAAGGTATCGGCACGGAGCTTCATATTTAGAAGTTTCATGACCAAACTTAGAGTTGAAAAGCTTTTGGTTCAAAAGGGTCCAAAGGAACTGGGTGTTTACTCCAAGCCTTTTTCAAGGATTTTAGAAATCAGCCGCCATTTCTGTAATTTCGTCAAAATAGTTAAATAATAAATTAAAGCAGAGGAAATTTTGAATAATTTATGCCTATGACATTTTTTGGTAAAATTAATAGTTTAGCTTTTTAGTTTATTCTAAGCCTTTTTCAAGGATTTTGGAAATGAGCCGCCATTTCTGTAATTTCGACAAAATAGTTAATTAATAAATTAAAGTAGAGGAAATTTTGAATAATTTATGCCTATAACATTTTTTGGTAAAATTAATAGTTTACCTTCAAGAGCAAATTCTACTTGATCGAGATCGGTCGCATCTGCATTGATATGAAATTACATAGTAGCCAGGATTTTGACAAATATTTTTTTGTGTTGTCACATTCGAAAACAGCTGATCTCATCAGAGGTTGGAGAACCACTATGGAACGTGCCGCTGTAGTGCGCAAAATTATAAAATACAAATTTCAAATAAAATAAGATCACCAATTTGATTGTTTGTTGATAAGAAATATCAACCCGTCTTTATATCTAATTCTAAAAATGATACATTGAGAAAATTATAAATAAAGTATAGCGATGACTGTAGTTTTATTTTAGTATGTTGGTAGGGATGTGTCATGAACAAATCTAAATCTGTCAGAATTTGAATTACCTTTTTAAGGTGCGTTTTCATTAGTGATAATGGCAGTGTTAGCAGACGCCGTTATAGTATTTCCAATAGAAAATTGCTAGTGACTCCTGTGTGTGTACATGCAAACTAATATGTGTCATTATCACGATATGTAAGAAATACTATAATTTCGTATTCTACCACCGCAATTAGCTACCATTACCTACCAATCGGAACGCACCTTTCGTCAAAGTGGTACCAACCTACCATTTACTATACAGAAATCATTTTTTTATTACGTATTTCTTAAAAAGCAACACAATAAACGTTGATGTCGCTCCTGCCAAAAACTAGATAGCGCGATTCGCTCATATGCGACGGTTACACTCCGCCTTCGGTTACGCGCCGTATCACCGCTCGTCGCGCTATTCCGTACTTTCGGCATTTGTGACATAAATAACTATTATTCTAATGACGTACTGTAGGTAGTGTCAAATGCTGATGCTTTGACAATACCTACGATTTATCTCTATAGAATAGATTCTCATGCAGCTAAACTATTAATTATATATATTGTATGATAAAGTCATGTGCCTGGCCACATCAGATTTTTTTTAATGTTTGAGGGGATAGAATATGATACAAAATTACTTATACATATACATTTTATTTGTCAGACTCATACTTTGTGAGTTTATTTCAGTAATAAAGTTGTGAAAGTGTAGACTAGGCCTACCAAGGATACCACGATAAAAAAAACTCTACTTGATGGGTACTGTACTGGCAAACTATGAGCCTGAACGAAAAAGTATATATATTTGGTAGCAAATTTTCCTCTATAACTTTCAATAAAGTGCATGAAAGTGTATAATGGAAAACGCTATAGTTTGTGAATAAATCTTGTTCAACCCCGGCCCACTGGCTGTTATGCTCTAATTAACCCATGCCTAAACACCTATATCTATAAACAATCAACGATTATGGCGTAGTGATTAATCGGTTAGTAGATTAATTGGCAGGTTTTTTGTCTATGTCAACGATAACCATGCTCGGAGTGCAAAACAGTACAAAACTTGCACTGGTTGTAGAACAAGTAATAAACTACGTGAGTACAACCAACCGCACACCACAGTGCGCACCAGTTTACTAAAAGAAAACGCCATTAGATTATTGAATTTAAAAAAGTAACTGACAACATGTGAAATGCTGTGATATAAATCAATAACTGGTACGTAAATTTATTGTAGTAAAACAAAATAACAAGTTTCTATTTTTGTTTTTATTAAACTAATTTTTGCGTGTGTTAATATGAATTCATCAATCACAAATTTTACAGGAATTAAGTGTGGATATACTGGAACAAATTGAGAGGGTCCAGCAGAAAAAAATAACAGAAATATGGATCATTCCACAGCTCATAAAAATTAGGGAAACACGATATTGAACCTGCAGCTTTTTTAAATTAAAGACAGGCGCATAAATAAACGTCAAAACATTATTCTTTCAACATTACGTTCTTTCAGGTTTATTCTGTTCCGTTATTCGGGGTAGCGCGTATACCTCCACAACTATTCAATAAATGTTGACGTATTTTGTTATGAGTGATACCTAAAATATAAAAGGAATTTTTGGGTAAAAGATTGATCAAAATTTGTGGGGTAGTTGCTGAGTTATAACTATAGGCACAACAAGTATTTTCAGCGGGTGTACTCCAAACTATAATAACACCATGCCACTGTCAAGACATCGTACGTGTTCTTCAACAAGGACCTGACCTAACTTCTAAAAGATCTGTTATATTGACTTCTTTGAATCTGATTGACATCTAACCCAGCGGTCTACAAAGTAGTGTCCATAAAATTTACGTATATCTACAATTTTCCTGATCTGCCTGATAGACTGATAAATTATAATAATTATAATAAATTCCGACGATACTTTTGGTATCTTACTTTATGTGACCCCTTCAAAGTTAGATATAAACTTATTTTACGGAACCCTAAAACATGATTAGTACATTGAATCAATTCAATAATATCCAACGAATAGTTGAGTTTAATTATTGTAATTTTCTGGTAAATATAGGCATCTAAAAAGTGTTCCCCTAATTTCTTGAGTAGTGCGTATGATATTTCAGTAATTAATCAATTCTTAGGAAGCCATGAAGGTTATGGGATTGACAAATTGGTTGTGCTGGCTGTCTTGGTTTATTAGAATATTAACGTTTATGCTAATAACGATGAGTATAATATTGATAATGCTAACTACCCCAATTATATCTGGACGGCAAGCGAATGTCTTCAAACACGCGGATGTTTACGTGGTGCTCATTTTTTTCATATTCTACATATGCGCAACAGCCACGTTATGCTTTATGATAAGTGTTTTCTTTCGAAGAGGTATTACATTAATATTAGTTACACGATATCATTAACCTCATACAAATATTTCTTTTACGGTACAGCATCGTTAGCTGTTGGTTTCGCTGGCATTCTTTGGTTCTTGTCAAGTTTGCCATACATTAAATGCTATCCACTACTTCTATCGCCAAAACTCGCGGTTGCTTTGGCTATAATGCTTACACCAAATTCAGCTTTCTGCGTTGGAATGCATGTTATTATAATGTTTGAAGAAAGTACTGAAGGTGATATAATAATAGTTTTAGACTGATCTTGCATTTATCAGTTTCTATTTTAGGGTTGACGTTTAAAAATATATGTAGACCGATACATCCCAGATACACTGTATCTATGTGTCACGTGATATTGATGTTAGCAATTGATGCTTTAATATATCTTGCTGCTGCTCTTTATTTAGAAGCTCTATTTCCTGGTGAATATGGAATTCCAGAGAGATGGGACTTTTTATGCCATAAGTCGTATTGGATTAAACGAAAAAAATCTACAATCGGTAAAAAAATATCAATTCTTCATTTTCTAAATTAATTTGCCTGGATAGTGACCTCTTCTAGTAACATCAGAGAATTTGATCGATTTGATGAAGCATTTGAACCTGAACCAACCGGTATGCAAGTTGGTATCGCAATTAAAAACCTAACAAAAGAATTTAGCAAGACTACTGTCGTGGATGATGTCAACTTGAATATGTATCGGGGTCAAATAACAGTTTTGTTAGGTCACAATGGCGCTGGAAAGTCAACAACCATGAGCATGGTGGCTGGTACTATTCCTCCCACCGAAGGAACTATAATTGTTAATGGGTATACCATATCAGAAGAACCAACTGCAGCTAGATCAAGTCTGGGATGGTGTCCACAACATAATATATTATTTGATGAACTGACCGTTGGTGAACATCTGTACTTTTTCAGCAGATTGAAAGGAGCATCTAAATGTGAGTCAGAAGCCGAAGTGACCAAATTCATAAAATTATTGGCTCTAACATCCAAGGTGAATAGCAATTTAATAATGTAGTAAAGCATTAAATGCTATTCAAAATTTTTGTAAAGACACTTGGTGGTGTGTTTACTACACGGAGGCATAAACAAACTTTATATCCAACATGTCCTAATTTGATTCGCTAATTAGTTATGGCTTCTTAAGGCTGCAATTAGTTGATACGAACAGCGTCAGGAAAGCTTATCGTATGCGGTGGTCTTTTAAAACAAAAGAAAATCAATTTACCGTCACTGTCATATTAATTAATCTAAATAATATTAAAGTGTAATTATAAAGAGGGCCGAATCTTTGTGATACGGTACAGGGTTACTTACTACCGTACTTTTTTCAAAGAGCGGAAGGGATTTGACGGTCCCGCCTCCACCTCGCTGTCGGGTATCACCAAAGCATTCAGCCAACAGCGACATCTTCCTTAATCTGGTTTTAGTCAAGCTTTCTCTTTCGCTCTTTTGGGTTTGGGCAAAAACCTTTAATTACGCGAAAAACCAAATCAAAAACAGCCACCTTACATACGCTAAGTACATACCTTACAACTATTCACTAACTACTAAACATGCATTTTATTAATTCTTATCTAACATGTTCTTAAGTAACTGCTAAACTACCAAACTAAACATGCAGCACATTTTCATGTGGCCTTTGCGCCCAAGCGCTCTACGCAACGCCCACGCACCTATCGCCCACCAGTCACGAAAAACGAAAAGCGCACAGAGCGACGCTGGGAATACATTCACGGCTTCGCATTTACGCATTTACATTTACGCGTTCGTGCGCTATCACCAGGACTTGTTTAGATAGATAGATCTTCTGGGACCTTCTGGGACTGCGGTACTCAGCCTTGATGGTCCGATTTTCCTGTACTCTTATCTTTCTGTCGTTTCGGTCTTTCCTGGAGCTCTCCTGCGCCGGCTTTCCGGGCGCTATCACATCTTTCTTCTACCATCTCCGTTCTGTCTCCAGGCCCGTCTCGGTCCCTTATGCACTTATCATCCTTGTCCGTTTCTTGGAGGCTTCTTCTTATTGTTTCGGAGATGTGTTTCCATGGATCGACCTTTCAGCATCTCTTCCGCCATCTACTCTTCTGTCAGTACTTCTTTTTGCGGGCACGCCCTCTCAGTTGTTCCCATTAATTGCATTCAAAGAGCGTGTAGCCTGGTGTGTCCACTCCTCCGCAGTACGCACATTCCGGTCCCTCTCTCCTCTTGTGCTTGTTGAGGTAGGTCTCGAAACAACCATGTCCAGTGAGCACCTGTGTCAGTTCCTAGGTAACCTCACCATGATTTCGGTTTACCCAGTCTGCCACTCAGGGTATCAGACGGTGGGTCCAGCGGTAGACTTCTGCGTTGTCCCACTCCGTCGGCCATCTTTCGAGCGTCGTGTTTCGGTGTTCCGTTCTTATCACTCGATCTGCGGGTGTCTGGAGGTGCTTTTGAGCTCGTTCATCCAACTTTAGATGTATCGGGACTAGTGAAGAGAACCTGAACAACCGCTGTCCAGACTGTTCGGTATGCCGACGTCACTCCGATGGCTGCTCTTCGCTGCTTTTTAGTGAGCCCCTCCCATCTATTAGCATACGCTAGGTCTTCCACCCTGACTGGGGCAGCGTACAGCATTATTGACTCCGCCACCGATGATAGAATTCTCCTCTTGCCCGCTCGGGGCCCTTTACTTTAGGTATGGGTCTGAGCAGTGCTTCTTGTGCGTGAGATTCCGTCCAATGTGCACTCCCAGATATTTCACACTTCGCGAGGGCCTGGTCGTCACTCCGCCTACTGAATGCCCCAACTTGGCCTTGGTTTAATCTGCCGCAGAGCATTACCGCTTCTGGTTTTCTCTGCGGCCAACTCAAGGCGGTACTGCTCCAACCACTCCACGATGCAAGCGATTGCCGAGTTGGCTTCATCTTGGACCTCAGCGCACGTTTTGCCGGTTGCTATTAGTGCTAGGTCATCGGCGAAACCCACCAATTCTACTCCTGGAGTCCCCAGTCTCAACGCCCCATCGTAGAAGACATTGCACAGTGTTGGTCCGAAAACTGACCCCGGTGAGACCCCGCTGATGATGGACATTCTTTCCGTGACACCGTTGTTTCCTGTGAGCACCAACTACCTATTCTCCAAGTAGTTTTGGAGAAGTCTTCCTACGTAGGGTCTTTTACGTAGGTACACTTCTTTGTAACTCCGCTCTTCCCACGCCACGGTGTTGAAGGCGTTTTTTACATCTGGAGTAACCAGCATGCAGAAGTGCTTGGGTTCGCCACGTTCCCTGGTTTGCCCTCCTTGCAGCTTCCGTGACAACGTTCAGTGCGTCCGCTGTTGATCGTCTCTCACTGAAGCCGACCTGATTGTCTGCTAGTAGAGGTTTGGCATCTAGCTCACATTTGAGTCTGTTCCCCAGAAGTTGCTCCAGGAGTTTTCCCGCACTGTCGAGCAGGTAAATTGGTGTCTACTTGGCTGGCGTTGCCTTCCCCTTTGTGAACTACTAATTTGGCAGTCTTCCACTGGTCGGGATATATTCCTTCGGTTAGAATCCCGTTCATGACTTCGGTGACGTATTCACCCGCTCGTTGCACCTTGGTTTTGACCGTCTCTGGTGGTATTCCATCGAGACCGGGGGCCTTGATCCGATTTATGCTGGCGGTTGCTTGTCTTGTTTCATCGACTGTAAAAAAAGCTCTACGTTCATCTCCTCACCCGCGTTCAGCCATCTGTGCGTGAGCCGCACTTGGTGCTCAGGAAAGAGTTCCTTGGCGATCTCTCTAGTTACATCTAGTGTCAGGTTTGGCGTGGGAGTTCTGGGGGAGTTCGCCCCGCAGATTATGCTCCACTTCTTCTAGTACGCTAGCCCAGTGGTTCTCCTTTGATTGAACGATTGCTGCTTCTAGCATTTTTCTCCCATCCTTGTAGGTTCAAGAAGCTGCGTTCTTCTGACGTCCTCATGCCTATCGTCTTCTTCAGGATTTGTTGCAGGCCCTCCTGAGGTCCGCTATCTCGTCGGTCCACTAGTAAACCGAGCTTCTCCCGGGCCATTTCTGTTAGGCATCGACGCCTCGCATGCTTGTGCATGCAAGTGCTGACATGCATGTCCCGGCGTCGGGGGCTCCGCCATTTATTTCGTGCAGGAATGTATCGGTAAAACTTGCCTCATCCAGCCTCCTGGCATCATAACCATTGCCGAAAGGCATCACGTTGTCCTGATTTGCGTTAGTCATCAGCCGGTACGAGATGTCTTGAGATATGATCGCTCAACGACTGCTTCTCTACCACGTGCCAACTCCCCATCTCGCGAGCAATGCTATCTGAAGCAACGGTGACGTCAATGACCGAGCCTCCTCCGCCTCTTCTGAATGTATTGCTCCTTCCTTCGTTCACTGGCATCATGCCGTTTCTCCTCTGTTGTTGGTCCACCTACCAAGCTTCTCTGTGTTAGCACTGTTTTCCTCGCAGCCCAGCATAACATCGACGTCTCTCCTTGCCGCTGTTGCTGCTAGTAGCTCCTGGGCGGCACATCGTCTGCCTAGATTTACTTGCAGGATTTTGACCATATTGTTGTTGTCGTATATCTCCTGTCACTCCCCCTGATGGACTTGTTTCATCCGCCTAGTAGACCCGAAGTGCAACCCCACTTTTTCAACGTCTTCCGATGCTTTGTTCTCGCAGACGTCGTAGCTCGACGAGGAAACGGAGGTACGGTTTTCTTAGGTTTTTGTAGAGCGGCATTCCCTCCGACATTATCTTAGCTTCAGCGGAGACTTTACTTTCTCTTCCTACTATTGGTCCATACTCAGTTTTCTCGAAGTATACCAGGTAGTTTCTGAGCATGTCCAAAAGGGTCCTGTCTCACAGTTTCTGCTGGGCGTAACGTAACAAATAAATTTACATAATCGGTACATATTTTTCCAATTATTAAGGGGAGCCGTCACCCCTGGAAGTTTAACATGATTCCTCACTTTAAGCATGTTACAAGTACAAAAATCAATTTTATTTAGCCTAAAGTACCTATATATTTTTCTTTAAAAATTCGTATTTTTTATATTTTTATTTTTTTATGCTTGCTTAGTGTGCGTGTGCGCGCGTGGGCGTGCGCGTGTGCGCGTGGGCGTGCGCGTGGGCGTGTCCGTGTGCGTTTGCGTGTGAGTGTGCGTGTGTACCGTTTTTTTTTGTGGCGACGATTCCTGGGAAACTACTAAAGGTATCGGGACGAAACTTCATATTTAAACGTTTTATGACCAAATTTAGAGCTAAAAAATTTTCTTTAAAAGGGGTCTAAAGGAACAATAGTTTACTATTAGCATTTTTCAACGATTTTGCAAATCAGTTGCTATTTCTGCAATTTCGTCAAAATAGTTAAATAATAAATTAAAGTGAAGGAAATTTGGTAAAATTAATAGTTTAGCTGCATGAGCAAATTGTATTTTATCGAGATCGCTCGTACTAGTTAGCCAGGGTTTGACAGATATTTTGATTCTATGGACATTATTGTCAGCACACCAGCGTTTGACACTGCTGTATTGCATACTATGATAACGTCATGTGCCTGGCCACACCTGATTATTTTTCTAATAAAAGATTAACTGATTTTCCTTTTTCAAAGCCCACATGGGCACACATACTAAAATATTTAATGGCAAATAAACTTTTATCAACATCTAAGCACATTCCTTAAAGCATGGCAATTTTTCTAAAAGTCCTATTAAATCTATATAACCTGCAGGCGATCTAAACGTTGCATTAGAGTAATATATTTTCGTATACGTTAATTCACACCTTATTGTTAAACTTTTTCTAATTGAACAATCCATTAATTTTACATTTAAAAAATTCTAATTTTTAAAGTAAATTATAAACTTTAGGTCTCCTGCGGGAGACCTAAATATGTATTGTGTGGTATATGTGGTCCATAGGGACTACATTTTATCAACTTGAAATTTTAAACTTGAACGATTTTGTGATACACTTTAACACACAAAATACTTTTACAGTTTGGCATGTTTCTTATTAAACAATAAATTACTTATAATTATATAATAAAAATAAGTTTTCCAGTCCCAATTGTCGGTTCTAACCAGATTCAAAGATTAAAATATTTTGTTTTGCCTCCACAGGCTCACTATGTTGTCACACTGTAAGTTTGTAAACCAATTTTTGTTTCCGGTTCCGTTCCCGCGGTATCGCTTTGGCGTTGAGCAATACAATACACAGCTTAATCCTAAATTCAGAAAAACAAGAAATCCAGAACTTTGTCAGGGGGCATGAAAAGAAAACTATGCGCAGCGTTGGCGTTATGCGGTAATTCGCGGGTTTGCCTTTTCGATGAACCATCTTCAGGAGTGGACCCCGGTGCTAGACGAGATTTATGGGATATTATCCAATCCCAAAAAGAAGGTCTGATACAACTACTGTTGGTTTTAAAATAGAAACTATTAGTAATAAATAATTTAGGACGAACAATTTTACTAACAACCCAGTTTATGGATGAAGCAGACGTTCTTGGTGATAGGATAGCAATCTTGGTAGCCGGAAAATTGCAGTGCTGCGGAAGCGGGTTCTTCTTGAAGAAGAAATACGGGTCCGGGTATAAATTGATCATAGCGAAAAGACCCACCTGCAATGTTGACGGAGTAACGAAATTGTTGCAGACATACATTCCTCCCACAGAAGTGCGTTTTGGCAAGATGAAAAGCCCAATAGTAATGCTTGTTTTAGGTCTACAGTAATGATGCATCAGAATTAACTTATTTGTTACTTGAAGAAAATGCTGCAGTGTTTGAGGATATGCTCAGAGATCTGGAAAGAAATAGCAAAAAGTTAGGCATTGACTCTTACGGAATATCTGTGTCCACAATGGAGGAAGTTTTCTTGCGGCAACTTTCTAAATTTATTATATTTATTTTGTATTCTATCTTGTAATTTTAGTGTTGGAAATGTCGAGGAAAACACAGAAGAAATACCAAGCACCAGACCAAGCAAAAACGAGGTCACTGATGTAGATTCATTGTCCACTAGTAGTATTTCCGGTAAGAGCATTTTATATATCTTTACTTTTTTTATTCAATATTATTCTAGCATTGCAGTATCTATCCGGGGGGAAACGGAAAGTTAATCAATTTCGTGCAATGTTGATGAAGAAATACTTATGTAGCCTTAGATCAAAAATTGTCTTCGTACAACTAGCAATAGTTGCAATTATGATGACAGTGGTTGGAATTGAAGAATTTAAGGATAAGTATTCGCCGGAACCACCACCACGTTTGTTATCCATAAGCATGTACCCATCACCTATAGTTATGATGACAACGGATTCACTTAACAATACATATTATAAATATTATCATGTATTGCTAAAAGAAAAGCATACAACATATTTTGATTGGGAAATGGAAGATATTAGCGATAATATTATTGATTACGTAACTCGTCAAGTAATAAAGAAACCATTAATAGTGAATATTTAATTATAGATTGAAATGCACCCGTATGACTGGAGATGGCATGCGCTATTTGCCGCTACATTCTCAAACGAAGAAATACTTACCTGGTTTAATCCAGAGGGGTTTCATACCGTAGCCGTTGCTCTTCAATACACCCTCAATATCATTTACAGAGTTAAAGTAAATCAACACTGTGAAATTGAGTTTGAAAATCATCCTCTACCAAACGCAGCAAGTAGTCGGGTAGGCATCAGTGAGTTATTAAGTTAATTACTTCTATTTTAGAAGACATTAGATGTTGGATGCCAACTGTTACTGTTAGACTAAAGGGTCATCTTAAGAGCATTTATTTAAAGGGAGTATAGTTCTGGTACTAATTGCTTTGAGCAATTACAGTGATGTCGAACTCCATGAACACAAAACAATCAAATTAAATTGAAAAATTAAAAAAGTAGTACCTATCTATACGCAAAAAAAATATTTACAAAACACAATTAATAACGAACATACCTTCTTATCGCAAAACTGTTGGCCCAGTCAAATTAGGCTTTGACGTAGCTAAACTAAAAATTAGGTACACCTAATAGTCTAAGATCCGACGACAGGATTACAATGTCCATCTGTTAGTTAATAAAACAAAATTTTTACTTTATCATACCTAGTAGGACAAAGTATTGTAATTGTAATTTGTAACGCACCTCGTTCTCTGGTGCAGTGTTGGCTTCACTTGGCTCCAACAGAATAATACCTGTTTACAACTGGCTACCAGAAGTTGCGACCAAGTGAGCAAAGGTAACTTACCTTTTAAACTCCTTTATGTATCCGGCTTTGCAATGAATTATAATTTATCTTAAAAACAAGTGAACGGAATTGTTTGAAAATAATGGAACATCAAAGTTTGTCAAAATTGTAGGTGGCCGGTTTAATTTGACTGGACTATACGTTTTCTTTGCTAAACTTCGTTTTTTTCTTTTTCGTTTTTACCGTTGAATTCGTTTCTTCGGCTATCATATAACCCTAATACCCATCGCCTCCACCAATTATGATTATTGTTGACTGGACTGTAAAAATGTTGGAGTGCAATCAACTAACATATCAGAGAACGGTATTTTTTTCCGTAAAATACCTTTGAAATTAAAATTATTAATATGAAATATTATATCATCACGTAACTAAAAATTAAAACGGTAATTTGCACTGTTAATACGGGACACTGTATGTTAGATTGCTAGTTATGTTAATAAAAATGTTTGGTAAATAAAAGTCATTATTTTTCCGGTAAATTCAAATAATTAATTTCAAGTAGTAAATTACCACGTAATTAAAAATTCAAACTAATAAATTATAATTTTGTAAATTACCGGGAAGGTTATTCAAAATGAGAAATTACCGATGACATTATGAGTAGATATGAGAGCTACTTATGTTTATAAAAATGTATGATACAACCTTAAAAATTTTAGCTATATACACCGGAAGAGATCGCGTGGTCTAGAATTGCAAAATAAAAAAAACAGACTTCAATTGCTGAAAGATATCTGAAGCTGATTTAACTCTGGTAATCAAATAAACGGACCTTTTTCCTGAGCTTCGAGATGGGAAATTTTAACGAAGCAAGGATTTTAAACGCTTCGCAAAAAAAAACATGTTTTAAACATGTTTTATTTCATGTTTAAAACTTTTTTTATGCGAAGTGTTTAAAAGCATTGTTTCGTTAAAAAACATGTTTTGAACAAGGAATAAAACTAGTTCGAAATATGTTTTATATTATGCAATTATTTTATTTGTAAGCATTTTAATCGGCGTCTTTTAATTCCTTATTTTACTTGCTACCACTGATATCGTATAGTTTTATGTTATGAAAAACAACAAAAACTGTTCAAATGTCGGTAGTTTAAAACACGTTGAAAACGCAGCAAACAAACTGTTTAAAACATGTTTTAAACAAAATGTTTATTTTAAAACATGTTTAACACTGTTTTAAAACAAACTGTTTTAAGCATAACAACCCTGGCAAGTGTTGTTGCTAAATCGACAAATATTTTAATACTATCGTCAGATCTTTTGGAATCAGCAAGAGGCATCTACTAAAATAATCGTAAATTACTTGGTCAAATTTGGCCTGCTGCAGCCCCCTGTTTTAGCCGCCCGCGTGCGGTGCACGCGCTGCACACCTGCTAGTATCGGCCCTGCTCTTACCAAAGTTGTAACCCATATTTCTACATCACGAGCCGCCACTGTGTTACAACCTTCAAAAGGTCACACTGTTCGCAAATAACAACTTGTATAGTATATTTTTCTCTAGAAAGGCTGAAATTCTGAAAAAAATCTGTAACTAAATAATCTTTCCTAAAAACCGGGACATTTGTGAAACTGCGCGGGACACGGGACAAAATGTGAAAAGTCGGGACTGTCACGCCAATAACGGGACGTCTGGTCACCTTAGACATGAGGTCAAAGAATGAAAATACAATGATTCCGGGCAATGGGTCCTTACTGTCCTTAGTACAGTAAAATTAGGATTTCACTTTGAAAAAATTCGAACTAGCTGGATTTTTGTATACAATTTTGTTGGGCATTATAAATACATACCGTTACTTTAACTATAGGAAGAAAGATATTGAACAAAACTACGCCGAAGAAATTGCAGTCGTGTGTGACATTATCCTGCTTGCTATTGGTCTGACGACACCCACACATACATTTGAATATATAGTTACAGTACAGTTTGAATACAAGTTTTGTTGCATTTTCGCAAATAAAACGAGGTAAGCAACTTCTTAAGCTTCTGATGGAAATATTTTGCCATTTCGAAAATGGTCAAGTTTTTACTGCATGCTATTGCTTTTCTTATTATAAAATACAATAGTCAATCTTGTTTTTAAATACATAACACGCGGAATGGGTCAGTCAGCACATGAATAACGAACGCTCTTACAAATCTTATGTAACGCGCTTTTGACGTATTTTCAGGAACATAATTTGAAAACACCAACTCATACTTAAACTATGCACAGACTATTTCTTGTAGAAAAGATCTAGTAATTTCGTAATATCGCTCATTATCCGATCAAGAAAGTAAGACGATGTTTAATAACCATTTTGGTCCTCTTCGACCATGAATAACTCGCGACGCAGAAAATATCGATGGCACATGTTGCATGTTATTTGTAATGCCCAATCAAAGGTTGCTAAAGTTTTACCACGGGGTTTGAATCGTTTCGAATTGAGCATTATTTGACTAATTTCACTGGAGTACCCCTCGGATAAAAGTATAGTCTTCTGCCGGCTTTATATGTGTCGTAGGCAAATGGTTATTTTAGGCAAAAGGCTTTTGCCTAGGCAAAAGCTTTTTACCTGGGCAAATAGATATTCATCCTTTATTTACATTTTTAAAGCTATTTGCCTAGGCAAATGTATTTGCCAAGACCGTTGTCAGGCAAATAGCATTTAGTTTTCAATCGCTTTTGTTTTAAAATTATGATAGGTTATGTGCAATCCATGCATGTTAATTCTCAAATACGTCATAATTATTATTTACTCGTTGATTACTTTTGAGTAATATCGTATTCTAACAATCAATTTCCTAATGAATTTACACCTGATTTGTTGTGACAACCGTCAATACTCATGAATGCGGTGATACTAAAACAGGACTTTTAGGTTAGGAATGTTTAGTTTCTCCTTTACCAGGAAAAAGTTATACTTGACTGGAAAACACAAAATTTCTGAATTCTTGTCGACTGGACGATTTTACGCATCAATGCAGATGATATCACCTAACTCCTATTTTGCATACGGAAATCATGCGAAACAAATGTACAACTACGTGTGTTATAGTATATTACATTACAAGAGCTGTAACTAGCATATTACGTGCGAGTGGAAAGTTAACATTTCGCGGCGAGTTTTGTTATTTTTCACGAGCACGTTATATGCGTGTACAGCTCGAGTATTGTACATAGTTTTACCTACGACCGACAATTTCAATAAATTGTATCAAAAATGTCAAATAAATAAAGGTAAGGATATTTGACGGGTGACAATATTTGACGGTATTCGCGCGACCTCTATTGCAACTACGGAGAACTTTGTCTGAAGTGTCGGCCAAAAATTCCAATACAAATTCAACATAAATGTTCACGAATATGCAATATATGTTACAGCTCGACTATTGCACTTACCTACGACCGAAAATTTCAATAAATATAAATAGTATCAAAAATGACAAATAATGAATCAAAATATTCGCGCGACATCTGTCATTATGACATTAGGTCGTGCGTAAAAAACACAAACGCACAGCCAAACGCACACGTATGTTATAAGCGATATACGAGCGAAGCACTCCGTGCCGTAAGTGACGTTTACACATACGGTCGTAGGTAATAGTATATTACATTACAAGAGCTGTAACTAGCATATTACGTGCGAGTGGAAAGTTAACATACGAGCCGCGAAGCGGCGAGTTTTGTTATTTTTCACGAGCACGTTATATGTGTGTACAGCTCGAGTATTGTACATAGTTTTACCTACGACCGACAATTTCAATAAATTGTATCAAAAATGTCAAATAAATAAAGGTAAGGATATTTGACGGCACGACGGGTGACAATTATTTGACGGTATTCGCGCGACATCTATTGCAACTACGGAGAACTTTGTCTGAAATGTCGACCGAAAATTCCAATACAAATTCAACATAAATGTTCACGAGCATGCAATATATGTTACAGCTCGAGTATTGCACTTACCTACGACCGAAAATTTCAATAAATATAAATAGTATCAAAAATGACAAATAATTAATCAAAATATTTGCGCGACATCTGTCATTATGACATTAGGTCGTGCGTAAAAAACACAAACGCACACGTATGTTATAAGCGATATACGAGCGAAGCAGTCCGTGACGTAAGGGACGTTTACACGTCGGTCGTAGGTAAAAAAGTTTAGATGTCTTCATAATGGTTCACCGATATGCTGCGGAGGTTACTGTGATGTTCGAAACACAGTCGCTGAACCAAGTGCTTATTGTTGTGATAAAAACGGAGTAGAACTTAATAACGCTGTCTACAATCACATAACCTCACATAATTTGAAAATCCAACAGTATGCTGCTATGCGCACTGTCACTTGCGATTACGGTTACACTCTGTTTGCTAAAACCATTCGCTTACGTCATTGTTTTTTCTCCGTATGAATCAAATCGGCACCAAAAATTTTTAAAAATATTGCTGCAATGTTTATGGCAATGCCTGTCGCCAAAGACGTTTTGGTATACACATGACCATAACCGACAGATAGGAAGGACGAGAGACCCCCATTAATTGATGACTCTACGGAATGTATTTTAGCGTCGCGAAACGTAACCGAGCGATTTCTAAACAAAATGCTATTTGCCTAACAACGGCTTGGGCAAATACATTTGCCTAGGCAAATAGCTTTAAACATATAAAAGCAGACTCAATATCTATTTGCCATGGCAAATAGCTTTTGCCTAGGCAAAAGCCTTTTGCCAGAAATAACCATTTGCCTACGACATATGCTTCTAAACAAAAATATCCGGGCCGGGTGGGCCCCATGGGTCGTAGGCACGTGTGCACCGCTCACTGTGCACACCCACTAGCTACGCAACTGTTATATGTGTCAATTTCGGTAAAACCTTGGCATTAGATAGAATTGTAATTGACCTATAGGTCACCATTTTGATAATAATAATAATTATAACCATGTATTGTACTATTTGGACTTACGACTTACACAATTCCTTGAACTGAAGACCTTACAATACGGTCATGTTTTGATAAACAGTCTTGCAAAATATTTTGGTAGTTTTGGCGTAGGTAATTTAACCAAAATACATGAAACTTGCAGACATATATTTTTAAACTACAGGTCAGAATACAAGTAGGTAATTTAACCAACACATGAAACTTGCAGAGATATATTTTTATACTACAGGTCAGAATACAAGAACTCAATCTTTTTTATTTTTAGTTGAAGATGATGGGTTATGACATGATAAATACGGCTCATCTACTAACGATAGCTTTAATATTTTCTACCGCATTTTTTATATTCTACTATATTAGAGAACGTGTAACGAGGTCTATGCATCTACAGTGCGTTGTTGGTGTAGATATACGAATATATTGGCTTACCAGTTATATCTGGGACTACTTAATCTTCCTCATATTGGTTGGACTAATTGTGATTTGTTTTGCTAGTTTTGGAGTGGACGGGTTTTCGACCTTTCCAGAAACTGGTAAGAGCATGCACTAAATGTGGGAAGGAATAATAAATATCATTTGTTGCTCCCAAAGGAAGATTGATCTTCTTGCTGGTGTTATTTGGATTCGCGATTTTGTTTGAAATGCATCTTCTATCATATGTAATTTCTTCTGCGGAGGCTGGAGTTGCAGCGGCAGTGTTCCTCAATTATTTTATGGGACCGATTGCTTGCCTTATGATGGGAACAATCATCCTAGAAGCTCTCAGGGGAACAAAGCTAATGCCTTACGTAAATGACGTATGCATAGTGTTATACTTTATACCTTCATTTGCACTATCATCAGCACTATTTCAATTGGGACAGAAACACGCTGAGAATAAAATATGCGAAGAATTGCACGCAAATATCCGAAAGTCCGAAGCGCCTGTTTCGGCATGTCAAATAACACCAATATGTTGTAGTAACAATGAAAATTATCTTGGATGGAAGCACCGTGGTATAGGCAAACAACTCCTAATGCTGTCTCTGTTTTCTATAATTGCTGTTTCAATAATATTTTTTAAAGAGTTCGATGTTTATAAAATACTGAAATATAAAGCTTCTAATAAAAGGACGATGAGGCCAGAATCTGATGACACCATCGATGATGATGTTTTAAAAGAAAAGCGAATGATCAGAAATGATGAAGTAAAACCTGAAGATTGCTACGTCTTAGTTAAAGACTTGTGCAAATGTTACAAGAAATTTGTCGCAGTTAACCGATTATGTTTGGCGGTCAGAAGTTTTGAGTGTTTTGGTCTCCTGGGTGTCAATGGCGCTGGCAAGACCACTACTTTCCGTATGCTCTCTGGAGACTTATTGATCACAAGCGGAGAATGCTGGATTTACAGTTACAACATAAAAAGACACCCAAAAAAAGCGATTTCATCTATAGGTTACTGTCCACAATTTGATGCCCTGTTGGATGAGTTGACGGGTTTTGAAACATTAATCATGTATAGCCTATTGACAGGCATACCATTCGCTCAATGTCATCGCGCAGCTGACATTATGGCCAAGAAGTTTGACTTTTCCATCCATTTGCACAAGCAAGTTAAAAAATATAGTGGTGGAAACAAAAGAAAACTTAGTACCGCAATAGCATTTATTGGTGAACATCCAATTGTATTTCTGGACGAACCGACAACAGGTAAATTTAACATAAAACAACGGAATCCTTTCCGTTAAAAAATAAATTTCGGATTTGTAAACATTCAACAATGTGAATTAAGTTGGCGTTTGAAAAGGATATGCAGCCAAATATAGAAGTATAGAATACTGGTGTGGCAGCCAGCTGAAAGTTAAACGTCTATATTTTGTTACATATTCTCTATTATTATAATTCTCTACTAATGCTAATAGAGCAATTGCCTCTTTAATGCCAGTTTTCTTATTTATTACTTATAGTGGATCATAGAAGTATCAAATTCAGCACCGGATTTAGGACTGTGGGGGGCCCTGGGCTGAAAAGCGGTGGGGGCCCTAGGCAAAGAAAAGCTATGGGGCCCTGAGCAAAAAAAAGCTATGGCGGCCCCTGAGCACATATAGGCACATTACTTGATGACATGATTTTGCATTGTAAACACGTAAAATGGCAAATATTCTTCGCCACTTTACACTATGGCGTCTGCAACTTTTTAATACTCGCAGGACGGACGCTGAACTTCCGGGGGGTTATATAATATATTGTGAATAGTTGAAACAAATTTGCATCTTAAATAGTTATTCCATCATCGTTGTCAACATGGAAACAAGTACAAGAAAATAAACTTGAATCTATAGCTTTCTTACTTAATGTTCGTTCTTCTTTTATTTTAAAGATATTTTTTTACATTTTTTAAAGAATACTCATTGAAATAAAGAACATAACATGTCAAATGTCATGGGTCCCAATAGCAGAGTTAGTTGTGCATTGTGGTAATAAGAAAGAAAATATGCCTGAATCTGAACAATCTTTTATTGTAAAAAACTAACCAAAACAAATGTTGTATCCTACCTTTATTCCACCGACTTCCAATAATGAATGTTTTTTCTTCAATTTTCATTGGATTTTCGGTTGTTTACTATTTATTCATACTGTAAGCCTTTTTATAGATTTAAGAAGAACGTCTAAAAATATGAGTTAAATATGTGTTTTCAGTAACAATAAAGTTAATAATTGTTTTGATTTGGATCGAAACCCGATAATAACAATTTTTAATTTTTTTTTGCTTGTTGTAGTGCCTATGGTTTTCAGAGGAGTTTTTACTTTATCTATTTTTTACCAAATTTAAAATAAATCAAAATCAGTTCGACTAAATTACAAAAACAGATTAACTAACCATGTGCTGCATTTCTATAACTAGAAATACCGTGCTTCTACGTAATACAATCATGAACGCAAAGGCAAGTATGTTATTTGTCAACAAGATCCAACTAAAAAAGCTAATATGTTGTTACAAATGATAGAAAATATCTCAGTAACTTTTTTGTATATCTATGGCTGGTATCTGAAATTCTGGACATATAAATACCATTTTCAAAAGTCGGGACGACTTAATCAATCGGGACAAGTGGTCAAAATTCGGGACTACCCGCACAAATAGGGACAGTTGGTCACCCTACTTTATACACATGATTTCACTAAAAGTGTTAAACTGCTGTGGTGGTTTTATTTTTGGTCACCTGTACAGTATTATTTTTATAATTTTTGTTTGTTTTGTTTCATTTTGGTAGGGGCCCCTGGGCTGCAGCTCAGTCAGCCCTTCCTTAGATCCGGCGCTGATCAAATTATCACAATAATAAAATACTAACTGGTATTATACAATAGGAATGGATCCAGCAACACGGCGAAAGCTATGGGACAACTTAATTAGAGAAAGAGACAATGGGAAGTGCCTAATTTTGACATCTCACAGCATGGAAGAATGTGAAGCGATGTGCACACGGATAGGCATTATGGTGAACGGCACCTTTAAATGTTTGGGATCGACACAGCACTTAAAAAATAAATTTTCACAAGGTCATGTACTAACAATCAAAATGAAGGAAACTCCGATTGTGTCAAGAGACGGCGACATGAGCAATGTTAAAGATTTTGTCCAACAGTGTTTTGAAGATGCTGCTCTTACGGAGGACCATTTTGGGTTGCTGATATTTTATATACCAAGTAAAAATGTCACGTGGTCAACAATGTTTGGAAAAATGGAGGAAGCTAAGAAAACTTTAAATATCGACGATTATTCTCTATCGCAGTCTAGTTTACAAGAAGTAAGATTCAACCCGCATTTTTATTTAAATGCAATTTGTTTGTTTCGTTTTTATTTTAGGTGTTTATTTATTTAACCAAATCGCAACGAGGTGACAGTAGTCCATAGATTACTTATATATAATTTGATAAACATACAGTTACCATAATTGCATAGTAGAAAGTTACTGAAAAATTTGTTATCACCCGCTCTGATAGAATCCCAGTACTTACGTTAGTGAATAAAATAAGCAGCATAAATTAGTTTGTATATAAATATCGACCTATTAATTTAATTGTTACAAATTTATGGTAAAAATTGTTGACAACCCAATGTGTAAAATTCAAAATATATATTTTGTAAACAAGTGATTAGTGTTATTTCTCTATAAATTCTAAGCTGTTTTCCCTACAGTAAACAGTGACCTCTAATCTAACTGGAAAGGACGCGCGCTTTACATTAGCTGGCGTGAATTCAGGCAGGCGCAACCAAAAGAGACAGAGCGATGATGTGGGGTATGTGTCACTGTACGAATACCGTAAATTGCGGAAAGCAGTAGTGCTTCGCTCTATTCCACCTGAACCATTGTCATTGCCATTGTCCTTTAAAAAAGGCCCAGGAAGACCGCCACCTTCACCCCGATGCCTGCTATCGCCGTGAGGCATTCTGCAGCACATCTTCCTTCATTAACACAACAAGAATTTGATATAAAAAACTGAGCCGCTTCGCTCTTATGCTCTAGTTACTTTTTAAACAAATATGTTAACAAATCTTGACACACGGCATAACCCGGAAGCAGTTTATTTTCTAAATGTGTACAACCAATCTCAACCGGAGCTGGCACCTTAACAGGTTTACATAATTTACCCTTAAAAGTAAACAAATTACCTAGTTAACTACCTTAGACTTCTAAGTCTCCGTACTTTACCCTAACTACAGGCGTCCACGCGCACACACTGGGACAGATCCTAACCTATTTTCCGAAGCAGCGTTTTTTGTCGTGCGGCTCCTCCCCTGAGTCCGTAGTATCCAGAAGTCTGTGGTCCGGTATTTCCGGACTTGTTCGGGCTTTCCTCCCTCCCCCCACCTTGGCGCGAATTTGTTGGTTCAGCGGAGAAGAAAGCGATTGTAATGTTACCGGCTAGGGGTTGTATGTGTGTTTTTATTCGGTTGATTATACGAAACAGTTATATGAAAAAAGTTTTTTAAGCTTTGAACTAGACTTGATGACACCCATAGCTCAAGTAGTCTTCTACTCCCTCCCCCCTTGAGTTTTTTCTGTATCCGCCACTGTAATATGGTACAGGTAATCTGCTCCCACGGTTCCAAACTTTGCAGCATTCTCCGCACCAATCCTCCAACACTGCTGTCATCCCCGCACTTCATCCTATAGACTTCCCAGCGGGAGCATGCAAACAGCGTGTGCTCCGGTGGAGTCCTCTTCCTCTCCGCAACGTCTGCATTCGGAGCCGCCCCAACTCTTAAATTTCTAGAGGTAGCCCCAAAGCATCAGTGCCGTCAGGGCTTGGGTGAGCTCGTAGGTTACGTCTCTGTGCTACCTACTCGTCCACCCTTCCAAATCCGTTATCAGTCGGTGCGTCCACCGACCGTTGTTGTCCTCGTCCCATTCTCTCTGCCAGGCTTCCATCGTGCGTCGGCGATGTTCTCGTCTGGAGGTGCCATATGTCCGCGCCGTCGACAGCACAAAGATCTCGAAGATGTGATAAACTTGGCCGGTTCAAACTTCACAATTTTTATGAATTCAATCCCCCTAATGAATACATAATATTTATTAATAATACTATACTATTATGACATAATTTAGACCAATTTGAGATTTTGTCCTAAATATCATCGCAATATTTTCTCAAACTGTGATAAATGCAGGGCTGGTGACAACACTGCTTTCGTATATAAGAAACAAAACGTACCGGCACGACGGACGCTTTCTTGAAGGGTGGCGCTACTACCAGCCACCGGCCGTTACTCTAAAATACCGGCCAGGCCTTGAATACTGATCAGCAGTGTTGCCACAAATTGCGGAATTTTCGTAAAGTAGCGGGGTAGCTGCCTTTGCTGATTAATAGCGGATTATTTTAGATTGGATAATCCTACGGAATCCCTATGCAGATTAGCATACAACGGCACCCCCGTGTCCCCATCGACATCAACAATCCACATACAATCATTAATTTTTTTCTCCACCAGAATACTATGCCAAATATTTTTTCTCACCTACAACTCACGCCAACTCACGCCTGTTTCAGATCGACGGATTTGTTTGTGTATCGGTGTACTTCCGAGAGCAGTGCAGGCACGGTGGAGTTTGCATATTTGTCAATAGAAACATAAAGGCTATTGACATTACAGCGATTAGGGAGTTGTCCACAGAAAAGGACTGTGAATTGGCAGCTATAGCCATCTCGTTAGCCTGAACACTGTTATCATCTGTAGCTACCGGTCCCCACAAGGCAAACCCATTGTCTTTTTTGAGACAGTTGACCTCGCCTTCTCCCATGTTCTGGAGAAATTTCCACCTGACTGCAGGATCATATGGGCTGGCGATTTTAATATAGATCTCAGTACCTCCAACCAAGAATCCAAAGAACTAGCTTTGGTAATGAAAGGTAATGGAATGAGGAAAACAATTGATGACTGGACACACAGAAGCCACCATAGCAAATCCTGTGTTGACAACATATTTGTAAATATAGTAAACCTTAAGGAGGCAAAGGTACTGAACACCAACATCAGCGACCATCGAGCCCAGATAGTGCACATTTCCTGTGAAGAGCTGGTTGAACATAAAAAGACTGCAATTATGAGACGTGCTTACTCTGTGCACAATATCCAAAGTTTCAGACTCGCACTGTCGCAGGAAAACTGGGATACTGTATATAAGGAGAGTGGTGCCGAGGAGAGTTTGGCTGCTTTCATGAACGCTCTGAGTTACGCCTTTGAAGCAACATTTCCACTCGTGCCCTCTAAACCAAAGAAGTTGGCTTACCCATCACCTGAACTTGTACAGATGAAGGAAACACTAGACTTCATGACGAGATTACTCGACACGCATAACGAAGAAACATACTCCAGATCAGTTGCAAATTATAGAAAATTCTATAATGAGCAAGTATTAGTACACAATAGAACAAATAACATCAAAAAGATTAAAAACAGTGACAACAAATCTAAAACAATCTGGAGTTTAATAAATAAAGAAACAGGACGAACAGAAAGGGCAAAGAACATTGATACGCCATCTTGCAATGACTTCGCAACCTTCTTTGCATCATCTCCGCAAGTGCTCAAGAGAGACTTTGAACCACCACGGATGACAGTCACGGGGAAATCAATGTTCTTCCAGCCAACTGATGATGGGGAAGTGACATCCATCCTTTTCAATATGAAAAACAAGACCTCTACCGACATATATGGAATGAAACCAAAAATTATCAAAGAGGTACGGCACAAAATAGCTCTCCCACTTGCTCATATCATTAACAACTGCCTGGCGACAGGTACCTTCCCAGCTCAATTCAAAAGAGCACTGCTGCATCCCATATACAAAAAGGGAGAGGTCACGGAATGTTCAAACTACCGGCCTATAGCAATCTTACCTACGCTCTCAAAGGTGATGGAAAAAGTAATGGTGATGCGAATAAATGACTTCTTTGAAGCATTCCAATACTATAGCACCGAACAGTTTGGCTTTAGACCTAAAACGAACACAACACACGCCATGCACTCACTTTTGAGCTGTGTATATGGAGCGATTGAGAAACGTCAAAAATGTCAATCCCTCTTCTGTGATCTCTCTCTGGCATTCGACAGTATATCGCACGAACTTTTGGTTGCTAAGATGGAATTCTACGGCTTCAGGGGAGTAGCAAAAAAGCTGATACAGTCGACCTATCGCCTATCGCAGAGAAAGCAGATCGTGACAATTAACAACACATGGAGTGAAGAATACTCTGTCACTGAGGGCGTCCCACAGGGATCCTTGTTGGGGCCAGTACTGTTTGTAGTGTATGTCAACGATCTGCCTCACACACTAAACAGCCATACTGTAATGTATGCCGACGACACCACATTAACAGTGGTGGGTGAGGATACTCTAATGTTGGAGAATAACGCAACAAAAGCTCTTGAAGATGCCGAACACTGGTTTGAAAAAACCAACTATCGCTCAATAGGCAAAAAACACAGGCCGTTGATTACACGATGGACAGGTGGCAGAAGGTGGGAGACAGTGCTAGGTTCCTGGGGCTGTCGATAGATGGCAGGTTCACGTGGAGATCACATGTGGAGAAGCTGTGCCAGAGCTTATCCAGAGCAGTTTATGCAGTGAGAGTGGTCGCGCGCACGGCGGGAGAGGAGGCGGCCCTGGTGGCATACCACGGACAATTCCATTCTTCTATGATTTATGGCTTAGAGGCGTGGGGACTGACTTGCCACCTCCAGATGGTACTAACACAGCAAAAAAAAGCCATAAGAAGTATAAGGAGTCTATCTGGGGTTGTGACCTGCAGACCACACTTCAGGGATCTGCAGATCCTCACAGCTCCGGCAGCTTACATTATGTTGACGTTGCCAAAGGTACATCAAAGCACGCTGGTTCATGGTATGGAGTTAGTGGGGGACTCGCACTCTTACATGACCAGAGGAAGAGAGTCACTGCGGCCTCCTGCAATTAGACTTGCTACAGCAGAGTACTTGAGAAAGCCAATACAACTTTATAACAAATGTCCAGGTGAATGGAAAACAAGCAAAGCTAGCTTTAGAGAAGCTTTGACCTGATAGCGACGGTCCCCTATTCAAGTGACGCATTCATGCCTGGGATTCCAAAGTGACGGGATTGTTCATTATATTATTATGCCTATTGTATTATCATTATAGTTAAAGTTTCTTTATTTCTTATCTGAAATGTATTGTTGACGGACCCTGTACAGGGTAAAATAAACTATTTCTATTTCTATACGACCTCAAAATGGAGTTTGTGCACAAAGAAATACAAAAAAAAAATGCAAGAGGTCACGACAAAAGGCTCCATCTTCACGTAAACGTTGAGGCCATCCAGCTCCTCAACAACACTGGATTGATCAAAAGACTCAAAAGGAAGAAGCATTTTGAGTTGGTGTAAATCTGAGTTAGTGACAAGTAGTGTGCAAGAAAAGCATGACCAGTATACCAGGACAAACTGAGAGACATCAATAAGTGCCTGTTAGGTTAAGTTACACTAGAAATATAAGTTACAGTTTAAATTTCCCGCTATTAGACATTCATTACTCTAGCGCCCTTTACCCCTTTACGCTTGATGATTGAAAGGCATGAATAACATGAGTGGGTTATCCACCCGAATCAGTGCCCGCAGCATTTTGGCCTATACACATTTTGACCTACCACAGCTATATTGATAAGCAGCAATATGATGGTTAGAAAATGTAAAGCTCTCTGTGGGATGTACTTTGCAATGAATGGTATTGAATTCATAGTTTTTTTTTTATGAGGAAATATTAAATGACCCAGCTCAACAAAGTTAGTATTCAGTCTATGAAAACAAAAGCCAAGAAATAAAAGATATATTAAAATACATATAAACTTTATTCAATAAAAGAAAAATTAAAATGAAAACAAAAATATTACAAAGATAAAGAACGAAACAACAATGACCAAATTGGAAGTTAAAAGCATACACAAACGGCATAGTAATCGTATAATGCACAAGTTCTTTTAATTTTTTTTCTTTTTATATAAAATGCCCATTTTCGTAGAAATAGAAAAACAAAATGCTACCGGAATGTTAATATAATGAAGGACTGTTTCACAGTAGACAGCCTAATCTTCAAAAGCAATAATTAAGATATCTATTTTACTATTAGTTACATAAAAATTAAAAGAACTGGTTTTGTTGGTATTTTTTTTATAATGAGGATATGTTTGTTTATATAACTGAATAACCATATTCCTGTTATAAACAAATTTATAGAGCTGACCGCTATGACAATCATTGTACAAAATTGATATCATTAAATCAATAAAAAGTATTCTTTTATTATACTGGCTGTAGTTCAACAAACAATTAGCACCAAGACTACTAGATTTTGACTTAGTTTCAAAGCATGTATCAGCTGGCCACCATAGTCTAAAGAAATCAACTAAGATTGGATTTGAACATTTTAATTAATTTAATCAAAGTAACATTGTTACAGTTAGATAATAATTGAAGATGGTGCAGTATTTATTAAATTAATTTATTTTTATGTAATGGCCAACCACTAAAGTTTAGAAAAGAATATTTTAAATAAGAACATAACTCAAATACTTTTCTCAAGTTCAGTCAAATATATATATATAAATATATAATGTATATAGAATTTTATAATAATAATAATAGCTAATCTTACGAGGAGGTTATAATACAAATTATACAATATATCTTTTTTTTTGAAATCACCAAATTCACTAGAGTAGTTTTGAAATAAAAAAAAGCAAACTGGCTACAGCTAAAGATCCGTACTGTCACCATCCGCCTTAATCTTGTGGGTTGCCGCTGAAACGGGAGGCGGCGGTGGAGGTTCCGTAGGCTTATTCAAGGCTTTTGGTGAAGGCGGCGTCGTCAGCAAACTCACCTGCTCCACAATATTCCCATCGGATCTCGTCCGGACGTGATGACTAGCTTTCGAATTTCCATTACACCTTTCCCCCACATCAATGTTGAGCATCTCATTTGACTTCCTGTGGGCAGGCTTAGTCGGAACGTCCGGCTTACCGATAGACCCAGTACGTGCTCTAGGATCACAGTTAGAATTAATATCGTTCAATTTATTCTCGAGGGAATTACGTGGAGCGGGTAGAAGTTTGTCCTGATGATGCCCCAAGAATCTCTCCTTCTCGGCCATTTGCGTGTCATGGCCAAGGGATCGGTGATTAGTAGGTATGGTGACGATGCTTGGTTGCTGCTTGTGCGGAACGTTATAAACGGAGCACTGAGTCCTCTGGACATCGTCAGAACGTACCGGTGGCCCCCTAAGGGAGGCGGGTCGTATAGGCACTGCGGGTTTATGGGATCGCAATTGCGACGGGTCGAAATCATCGCAGACGGAATTTAGAGATCGGGTCATCAGCGACGATTCTTCCTTGATGAACTGATGGCTGCCCTCTTTATCGTCGAGAAGCATAGTGCGCGGCGCGGCAACGGGTTTCGGGTGGGTGTCAGCAATGGGTGGTTTTGAGGATACGACGTCCGGTAGCTGCGCAGTAATCTGGTGAACGGGCTTTGCTGTCGATAGTTGGATGTTTACTGGGTTTGAGACGTACCTGTAGAGTTGGGAAATTGCGTCATTTCTCAGTATTGTATGTAATTGTTATTTTTTGATACAGTAATCGGTACTTTGCATTATTATTATTATTATCATTAAGGTACATCCATTTGTACGTATACAGGCTATTTCTGAAAGTTAACCTTGAAGAAGCATATGTCCAAGAATGTAAGAAACATGTTTTGTCACATAAGGTATGGTCTTAATACAACTTAATTAATTCTGGAGAATATATTAATAAAGAAGAATGGCCCTGTTCAGCGTAAAAAAATTATCACCCTATTGTGCGGCAACCAGTTAGAAAATAATTCCTCCCGCCACACATGTCGCTTACAGTGACATTGACCTACACTACATTAGTCTGTTCATATAACCGTAATCAGCTGTTTGTTGGTTACTCGACAGAACTTTTGGAAATGGAACCTTAAGGTGCGTGTTTTTTGTAGTGATGTGTAGTAAAGCGTGTTTGTATCACAGATAAGCCACCAGATTTTCCCAACCACTGTGTAATCACAATTTTTGTAATTTTGCATCACATTTCTGGATTAGGTATGTATCTACCTTGTTAATTTTTCTATAAATGTTACTACTCAGTGGAAGATTGCATGACTGAGAGACTCAAAGTTCATGCTCTGTGAATTGAGTTCTTGGGTTACATTTTAATCTTAAATTATTTTACTTTTACTTGAATCTTTTGATTTTAACAAACTTGGATTTGATTTATACTTAAGTTTGCAACCGTCTTACAGTCATGCGTTTTCGGCCATATACCAAGGCACACCCAAGCCGATTTTGTTAGTACCTAAAACTTAGACCAATAGATCAAAATAGCTTCTCTTTCCTTGTTAGAAACACACTGTAATTTTTTATTTCCCATATTTCATTTATATTTTTGTTTACTTCTTTATTAAAATTTGGTGAAAATACACATTTAATTTATAGATTTATTACAGTTACAATCATTACAGGTAATTTCAGAAAAGATCGCCATAGAATCTATCACAGACAAATGTTCCCTTCCTATTATACATGTAACCTTGTTAAATATTATTGTTTTTATAGCATTTAAGCATGGAGGAAGGAGGAGTCGACATAAGCGCTCGGATATGGGATCACTTTCCCCATTCCGGAGAACTTTTAATGTCAAAGTGACATTCACAACGTTTACGTCTTTTCATTTTATTTATCTCGCTTATTATTTATTTTATTTGTTTAAAAATATAATGAATTTGTATAAATTGATACATAAAAACGTAACGTCTAATTGCGCTGTTTGCAGCTGCAACCGCAGAAAATCAGCTATAAACTAGATTTCGACTAGAGTAACATTTGATCGGCAAGTGATATATATCAACAATGTACAGGCTTATACTGGCCACACGCACGAACATTTTTTGAAACATGTTTATTACGTATTTGTTAAAAATTAGATTAAATAAATTCTCAAGTGTTTATATAAAGTACCCGCTCAACACATTACAATGTATTACAGCTAAAATTTCTTGAAATTTCTGGCCAATTTCAGAGTTAATCCGGACGTGGCAGGTGGCCAACTGTCAGGGTACTTTAGTGTCATGTTAGCCCCGCCCTCCGGGGTCATTTTCTCGCTGCTAAATGTATAGCATATAGCCAGTCCAACTTCCTCAATGCATTTAAGAGTAAAGAGCTTTATTAGTAGTGTAGAAAAAATTACTTAATACATTACAGTATTAGTACACAATATACAGGGTCATCATACACGATTTTAGTCAAACTAGGCCATGCCCATGTTAATTAATTTTTGTCGCTACACATCTATCTGTCAAAATTGAAACAGGTTATGCAACCACTTTAACTTCTGCGCATAGAACAATGGTATTCCATTCAAATAGAGTGGCAACCAGAAATCTTTACATTGGATACCATGGCCTACTTCGACTACAATCATTTATAACGACCCTATATTTATGTATCATACACAATAATTACTATTCTTTCCCCTTCAATGTCCTTCCGAGTGCTGAGTTATCCTCTTACCAGTGGGCGGAACTGAAGGTGGTTTCTGTTTGTGTATTTTAGTGTGTGTATGTGCGCCTCAAGTCGAGGTCATCCGCTTAATCGGTTGTTGTAAGCATGTTTTATTTTGAGTCCAAAACATTGGTATGTTAATACTCATTTAATTTGTTCTGGTATTTTGTTGAATCTAGTGTTCTTGTAGCTTGTGTATATTTAGTTCTTTTATATTTTCATGTTTGTTCTTGGTCCGATTTGTATGTAAAATTTGAAAATTTCAGGTTATTTTTTGTGGATAACTTGAAAAACTAACAAAGATGGGTGAAACTTGCTAAATTTTTTAGATAATAATTGTTAGTACAAGGTAATTTTAAAGCCTTTCATCTTAAAGCCCTCTAAATAGTTCTTTTTATTGGCAATATTTTTTGGTGAATTGTTATAAAATAAAATAAATAAAATAATAAATGCAAAATAATAATAAAATATATATAATAAAATAATAATAAATAATATGATATATTTATATAAAATAATAATAAATAATAATACAATATAATATACTAGTTAATTTGTTAATAAGTAATTAAGCGGTTTATTTATTAATTATTGAACATTGTGACCTGGAATGTCTTTCCCTAACTTAGGATAGAGAACCTGCTCGGCAAAATTTGT
Organism: Melinopterus prodromus; assembly: GCA_964023965.1. NCBI lineage: Eukaryota > Metazoa > Arthropoda > Insecta > Coleoptera > Scarabaeidae > Melinopterus > Melinopterus prodromus. The sequence goes on from OZ030390.1 coordinate 28,126,367, forward strand.
TACAAAATGTGGTCCACTCAAGTTTTCATTAAAATCTCCAAAGCTATTAATCTTAGCAAAACAAATTATGCGTCATATTAGAGATGAAGAATGTAGGGACATTATAAACAACTTATAAATAATGAAAGATATAGGTTTGTGAGAAGGTTAAAAATAGTTTTGAAAATTGGGTTTCCATACCAAAACCCTAGCCTAAAACATTCAATAGGTAATATATTGCCAATTGTTCACGAAAAACAATCCACTAAATTTGCTTCAATCTTAGATAGTCCGAAGAAAAAATATCCGTTAAAGTAAATGTAAAGATTACCTCAGAACCCAGTTGTTACTTTGGGTCTTCAAAACAATCACAAAAATCAACCAGTAGAAAGTAACAAATACTACACACTACACACCGATCACTACATAACATACCTGTGCTCGACAGTTTTCGAGTCATCTAAGTTAATTTGTGCTTCCTTAATTTGAACTGTTTGGTGGTTGTCTTCATGTACTAAACTCCTACGTTTAAGAGGTTTATTTTCCTCGTCGCTGTGTATCACGCTTTGGTTGATTTTATTCTTCGGTTGTTTGGTTAGAGTGAGGCTTCCGGATGGATAGAACGATCGATGTTCAGAATCTAACCGTTCATCTGGAAATCGACTAGAGTACGAGACGGCGTTTTGGTCTATGGCAACCTGCTTCATTTTGTCAACGTGCAAGTGGGCAAACTCGCTGCTATCGTAGCTGACTTTCCGCAGCTCAACGTCAGAGCGACTCGGCGGTTCCGGCGCGACCGGTTTCTTCTTCCTGATCAGAGTCTTTGGGCTGGCCGTATCTGAATGTAAACTTTCCGAATCCCTATCTAGATGTTGCCTGTTGGTCGCGGCTACAAAAGTCCTTTGGAACTCGCACTCCTCCAGCAAGTCGCCGCTGGTCAATTCCAAATAACAGCTGATGTCGCGGTCAAACAGCTTCTCAAAGTTGGTAACGAAGTACTCGACGACTGCATTTGCAACGGAACAATTCGACATGTCGTCGCTATTGCGATCTTGCCAGAGTAGATTTGGAGCCATGACGATTGCGATATTTGACGAGTTCATCTTGGTTTCGGGGTGTTTGGATAGCTTGCCGAGGAACTGCATCAGGTAGGTAAGATTGTCCCTATTGGCTTGCGGAAGCTTCTGTAAGACGGCCTTGACGAATTCGAGTTTTTGTTCTTCAGGCACACGCATCGTGTTCATCCAGTCATTATAAAGCATGCTAGTTAGGAGGGGTTCGGGAAGCTCGCGTAAATACATTTTTAATGTGCTGGCTATCACGTGCACATCTCTGTATTCGGGAAGCAACGGGCAAGAGAAGCTACCAGAGTCGATTGATAACTTCATCCTTTTAACTCTAGTTACACCTGCAAAGAATAATAGATAATAGAAAAATGAAACATTTGCATGTAGGTTACATACTTCCTGCTACTCTAAAGAGGCCTTCCTCGGACATTCCCACTTCCGATAAGGCGCAAATGCATATTTCTAAAGGGTAAGCTATTTTCCTGTTAGTTACTCTTAAATGTTCTTCAAGAGAAGTACCAAAAATTGGTTTTATGCGACTATCACCTGGAATAAAAAAGAAAAGCGTCAAATGCTACAACAATTATGTTTAATAACTTCTTAGGATTATTCCCATATATCTTTACAAACCTATATTAAAATTTGTCCACTTAGATTAAAATTAATAAAAATCATTACATTTAGGCCTGGGTATAAATGAGTTCGACTTATAAGAAAATATTTTATACTGTAGAAGAGAAAATAACCCCATCTATGAACTGTTTAAAAATAAACAATCCATGGGATGACGATATAGAATTAATATAATAATAATAATATGATAATATTCCTTGGTGGAATTCTCTGGTGCTTTATTTTGAAAATGCTTGTTTCAAATTATTTCTGTTTCAAAACGAGTGTATCTTAACAGATACAGTAACTTTCAGAAATAGAAGTACAGTATTTTTATTATAAAAACCTATATATAAAACAACTTTTGTTCCAATCGGCCTTTGTTATCGCGATATTTGACTTGTGGCTGGGGTAAATTAATAAACAAAAGGATGATTCATTATTTACATTAGGAGACACGCAAAATAGTCAAGTGGGACCCAAGTTGGAAATCAAAAATGATTGGTGGGCCAAGAACTGCAAACTGTATCAGAAGATAATTGCAAAAAATAATATAATATAGCTAATATTTAAAAATGGCGGTATCTTCAAAAGGCTTTTATTTCATCATAAATGTTTCAATTTTATAAAATATTTAATAGTAATACCAATTTTGGAATTTTAATGGACCTAATAAAATTAATAGAATAATACTAGTGTTTATTATTTTCCTTACTAGTGTGTTATATATAAATTTCTTGGCAATAGTTTAGTAAGTGTTGTAATTTCGTTGTAATTACTAAATGCAATGCTAAAAAAACACAAGTAGTTAATAAAAAAATCTGATGTGGCGTGGTACATGACTTTATCATACTATTTATAAAATACATAGTAAATGAGATTCTATTTGATCGTGGTCGCTCGTATCTGCATTAAAATAAAGCTATATATTAATACTATAAAAAGTGGTCGGAATTCTTATTTTAGTTGTATTTTAGCAATCGCTACATTTTTTGTTTTTTTTTTGGGACCCAAAAGAGCATATTACCGCCAAAATCCCAAAAAATGTTCCTTCTGGTGAGATTAAATTGGGTATCCTAAATAAAATTATTTCAAATTTCATTCAAACACATTATTTGTTTATTGATAAATAGACAAAAAATATTTTTTTTTACTATAATACTTGGAATATTGCATAAGAATATTATTTAATATCATTAATCAATGGATTGAAATATGTGTTACCATTGAGTTAAAGTTAGGAGGGAATTAGTTTTTCAATATGTAGAAAACTATAGGGATTGCATGAACATATTTGGAGAAGATTTTTCATTAGAGTAACTAAGGTCCACCCTAATGTACATATGTAAAAAATGATAAATTTAAATATTGTATCTAATCATTGAAACATGATAAAACGTATTTACATAATATTCCTGGTAAAATTTTCCATACAAAATATAAAAATACTTCAAATATCCGGTATGAATAAATCAACAATCCACACCTATTTATCAGCGTAGATATTGAGCAAAATTATCGCAATTTGTCCTTATCAGTTTGCACAAATGTGACAGTTGTGTCAACAAAGAACTAAAGCAATTCCATCATGTACTCACCGATTGTTTTCTCCAAGCTAGGAATGATACGTTCCAAACTCTTCAAGGCACTTTCATGGTGCGCACGCTGCAGTTTCAAAATCTGCAAAATGTACTGAGAGACCTCATTCTCTCGCCTTAAAATACTAAACATCTCCGCTGCCAACGCATCCCTACTCTGCTCAACTTTCACGTCCGCGTCTTCCATTTCCGACTTTATACTTTCCTTCTGCGCTCCATGTTTAGTTGCCTGTAAAAAACTTACTTTTTAGATTATTAACGTCTTAACAACCATTACAAACAAAAAATACATTTTTTTACTTACACTATTATATCTATTTTTAGCGGAATCTTTGTCCAGTACATGCTTAGTGAGGGACTTGCGAAGCTTTAAAACGTTAGGCAATTCCTTGTCTAAAATGTCTTGGAGCGGCTTAGCAACCAACTTCTCGACGTTCAGCTCGTGTTGTACCTGCTCCTCGGCAAGTTGAAACTCTGCTTCCGAGGCCGCCGTGAGGATCTCGCGGAAAAGTTCGCAAACATCCTCCTGCTTGCCGTTCGACTCCGGACCTTCAACCTCACGCTTCGTACTCTGGTGGAACACCGCGCCCAACTGATATTCAGCACATTTTTTCTGCAAAAAAAATGAAATAACCTGAATGTGGAGGTTTTTCATGTAAAGCTATATAGACACTTGTGGGCACAGTCCACACACACAAAATTTATCCTGGTACTCCGAAAGAGAGCTGAAAGGTGCCTGATAGCGGAACACCCTGGAAGTCACGTCAAGCCTCAATAACAACACAAAATACTAACAGTCTACGCAGTTTAACTTCTCCGCTGTCTATGTAACGTACATAACACCATCAACAACGTCCCAAACCAAGCAGATCACCACAGCTACACCACTAGGAATGGAAATCATCTACGACCAGACTTTTCTCGTCTGTCGACAACAGACAATAAAGCGTTTCGAATATATAATAGCCTCCCGACAAGCTGGAGGTCTCAGACATACAGATCATTCCAAAATACACTTAAAGACCACCTGATTATAGCACTCCCTATAGCATCAAAGAGTTCAATCCCCAGGAAATAGTGTGAAATATTGAAATATTATATGTCATTTAATTATTAATGATTTACGTTGATTATAAAATTTTCATCAGTTGGCTTTTGACGTTATTCTGTACAGAGTGTCTAAATATATATTCTATTCTATATTTAACGGGCAAACATGCAATATTCACTAAATCCACCCTACACGTTTTAGATACACATTTATATATAATTTGGTGTAGCTCTATCAATGCATGAGCTTAGAGTCAAGTAAAATCCTTTTTTCATCTTACAAAATCAAGCCTGAAACAATCAGTTTCGAAATTGATATAACCTTCCATTCTAAAGCCAATTTTGCAAGGAATTTCATTTCAAGAAATTTATAGTAGGTTTTTAGATTCTTTACTTTTAGACAAATAAGGCAATAACTCAAAAAGTGTAAGGATTATGGTGGGACTATGTTAGTACTTTACATTGGTCTCGTTATCAATAGCGCCCTATATAACAAAATCTCTAACACGTCGTTATTGCCTTCATGAACAGAAATATTTGTTTTTAGTTTATCATACATACTATGATAAAGTATCACAATGATATTATAATTTTTTTTTAAATTTTAGCTGAAATATGTCCTTTTGTGTCTCCTGAACATTTTGACCAAGGCACGAAAAAATTAAGTTTTGAAAGAACTTTTGTTCAAAAAGGCCTAAGGGAACTGGAGGTTTATTCTTAGCATTTTTAAACGAGTTTGCTAATGAGCTGCCATTTATGTAATTTCATCAAAATTGTTGAATAATAAATTAAAGTAGAGAAAATTTTGTATAACTTATGTCTATGACATAAGTTAATTAATTTTTGGTTAAATTAATAATTTAGCTGCATGAGCAAACGTTAACTTTAAGACTGCTTACACACGTAGACGCTGTATGCGAGACGCGCGCGTCTGAGATTCAGCTAATACATGTGTTCAAATGGAGCCTTTCACACGGCGACGCGCGACGGATACAGCGTCGCGATGCTGAATTTACGAATTTCAACTTTTCACCCGTCTGCTGCGGAATCCGTGACGAGATACCGATTTTACATTGCAGTATATGGAGCCGTTCAGACGCGCATACTGCCGCGCGAAGGTGTCAATCATAGCATAGACGTGTGGAGATGGGGTAAGGGTAGGCAGTGGGTGCATTTCAGTTTGGTAAAAAGTGTCCCCATGCGAGGATCTTACAATGGAGCGGTTTATGTTCGACCTCACCGTCATCGACTGTAGTTTTTTCGGTGGTATTCTTTTTTGCACAAGGCTGCAGACACATTATTCACTCGTGACGTGTTAACTCGTGTTGTCACGTCTGATCTCACTGACACGTGACGTATTTACACGTCAGATCATGATAACCTGACGAGTTATCTCGTGTTGACACGAGTTAAGACGTCAGGTGTGAATATGGTAGCCGTAATTTTGTTGTACCGTGACGTGTTAACACGTCAGGTGTGAGGAAGGTAGCGGTAATTTTCTTGTGACGTGACGGAACAATACGAGTTATCACGTCACGTGATTATGCTCTGACGTGTAAACACGAGTTAATACGTCACGTGTGAATAATGTGGTAGTGGCTTACGGTGTCCTCCTTACGCAAATTGCTCTCAATACAGCTGATCAAATGACTTCATTGATATTCATTCATCGTACTTTTACTATTGAATGAACCCACATGGTTCTCCTTTTGTTTTATTTTTCTTCTTTGCAAGCCTTCAAAACATTTTGCATTACCCCACATCTATATTTATCGCGCACGGCACTGTAGTCGCAAATGACACAAGACAGCTGTCATCAAATATGGCCGCCTCGCATACAGTATCCAGCAGTATTTGCGTCGCATCTCATCCGAATTCCGTATCACGGATGCAGAATTTCGCATACAGCGTCTACGTGTGTAAGCAGTCTAAAAGTCATGAATACCAGTCGACTCTGTTGGTCGCTCAGCGCTCAGTGCATTATGTATATACAGTAAATAGTTTAGTGACGCGTTTTTATTTGAACTAGCGCTAACCTGACTACACATATCAAACATTCTATTTGATCCAGATCGCTCATACCTGCATTACAAGTTACAACTAGTTTGCCAGGATTTGGCAGAAATTTTGATTCTATTGACAGTATTGTCAGATCATCAGCGTTTGCCACTGCTGTATAGTATGATAAAGTCAAGTGCCTCGCCATATCAGATTTTTTGTTTACTTTTCAATATAATCAAATGCTAAATAAGGTTAATAAAATAATGATAGATTAATCCAGCCTATATATTATTTTTTAACACCTTTTTGTGACGTAATCTATTGCTAGTATCTGAAAATCATTTAAATTAATGTTGTTGGTTAATGTTAAATTATTTTTGGCTCAGATGAGACCATTATGCAGGATAAAATGTAGGATCTCATGTCTGTACCAAATAAAACATCCTCCTATAGGACAATATTTTCCACTTTGTCAATGCTATTTGAAAAGCTAATATCAAATAGTCTGAAGTTAACCGTACCAAACATTTTACAAACAACCAAGTCCACAGAATCATAACAGAAATAGAAAGAACATATCCATCCATGCAGCGAAGACTATAGTAACTACATAGGGATTGCACTAGAGTTACGGTAGTCTTCATTGCTTGGGTCGATAAAAGGTATGATCCTATGAGGAGTACCACATGGTCATGTGCTTGACCCAATTCTGTAGCTTCTTCATACAAATGATAAGGTATTCTAAGGATTTTTTCCCACTGAACAGATATCAAATAAATTTGTAATTATTTTGACGATTTTCTTTTTGTTCCATAACGATTCTGGTCTTATCTCAAAAGCAAAAAATATTTACTGCTAAATAGTTTTACGTTCCTACATGAATTTGTGAATGGAAATTTCCTCAACCTAAGTTTTTTTCTAAAAAGGAACTGGAATTGCGCGCACCTGTGTAAGTATTAATATGCAATAACAATGTTGTAGCCAGTAAATAAGTCCCTCTTTTATATTTGTTGTATGTACTTAAACTTCCAAACCTGCAGTAATATGTAGTGTAAGGTTAACAGGCAAACCTATTTTGTCTCAGTAGCAGAGCAATTTTCTTGTAGGTGCAAATAACTAAAATTTAAAACAGGATTTTATTAGAAATTTTATAAATAAATGATTTGAAGAGAGTGAGAAGAAAACCCAAACGAACATGTGAGTCGATGACTTCGGTGCTGGAATAGTGGGGATCCCAACTGGAAAAAGGCAAAAGTGAGACAAAGAGCTTTTCTCACCTCAACACCATCAACAAAGGTAGATAAAAATTCTAGATAATTAATGAGATAAATGAATGTTTACGTGTGTAATACAGAAGCACTTCTATTGAATGTCTAGAAAGTATAGAAAATGTTTATTTGTTTTATTAATAATAAAAATTTTAAATAAAGTGAAGTTTCCAATAAATACAAATTGGTCTTGAACAGCTAGATGGAGCCACTGTCGCCGCTTTTCTGATGATACTGCTATCTATCATGGCAATAGCTACAGAATTTTGAATGCAACAATGTGTGAAGCAAATCTGCCAAATGCTGTCAACAATATTAGTGACTGGATGCAATAAGAACAATAAACAAAACCAAATCTGCTTTTATAAAGTTCACCAACAAGAGATTACAATACATTCCAATGCAAATAAATAATACCACCCTACTTAAACAAAATCCCTTGGTATGACTCCGGATACCAAGCTTTGCTGGAGTGCATTAGAAATAAATGAGCAGAACTGGGCGTAAAATAGAACAAAATTCACCAGTTTATAAACAGGACGGTTGCTTACTCAATTGCTTTACAAGCAGATACTCAAACCTATCGGGACTTATGGTAGCCAACAGTGGGACTGTAGTAAGCCACACAATATCAGCATCATTCAATGCTTCCAAAATCAGGTACTATTATGAAACATAATATGTAGTTACAAAAAAATCACTATCAAAAAAAGACGTCGACCACTGGGAAAACTTGACTGGGCACTGACATAGTAGAAAACTGATGAAGAAAACCTCAAGACATATAGCCACAGAGGTAATCAAACTCAGTAGCAACAACCTAAGGATGGTGACTGGACATAACTAGGCACTGAACCCTCAGGAAGAACCTGCACACTATACAACTTCTGAAAGGAGAACCTCTGTGCAGACTTAGTAACGAAGAGGAGGAAGACGTCTCTCATATCTTATTCGAATGCCTTGCATTGACCTCCTGGAGGTAAGCAAACTTTGGGAGAGGAAACCCCACAACTGGAAGAAAATTTTGGTTAACTACATTAGCGGCGGCAATACAACAAGCCACATTGTTGCAGTGCCTCAGCCAACGCTCACGGCAGCAATAAATAAAGAAAACAAAATTAAATCAATTTTGAGATGGAGTTAGTAACCGACAAAATAGGAAAGTTTCCAATGAAACATCAGAACAGCCTCCTACAGCACATCAATGTCAAGGCAATCTGTCTTTTTGTCAACAGTGACCTGTGACAGTGCAAATTGCACATACTCTAAGTTAGAAAACTCACCGATGCGATAAGGAACTAGCGATATGCGACAGCGTATATGTTTCTATGGAAACATAAAGCCGCGATACGCGAGAGCCTATATGTTTCTATAGAAATATATCGACTGTCGCGTATCACAAGTAATCGCAAGTCGCTTATCGCATCGGTCAGTTTTCTGCCATAAGCACTAAACATATTAATTAGTGGAGTGAATTTACAAAAGCAGAGCACTTTGGTTTCAAAAGAGCTATGCTATGAAGAGATGTCCGTTAAGAGAGAGTACACTGCTAAGACATAAAAGAAGACACAATGACAGGGCACTTCCAGCATTGAGCTACTTGATTGCCCAATTTGAGTTGTCAACAGTATCAAATTTGAATACGTATAATAAGCATCTTGCAAATAAATACCAGGAAGTTCCTATTAGGTAATCAATTTACCAATCTAGCGCTACAACGTTGTCTTAATTGCGAGAGCTACTGGTAACGAATATCAATTAGACGGAAAACTTACGAGTCTCTTATCCCTGTTCTCTTGCGGCGCAACATCATTTGGTATCTTCTTCCATATAGCGGTAAGGGCACTTCTCAGGTATTCTACTTTACGTTCTGCTGTCTGCAGTTCCTCATAGTTAAGCTCTTCAGTTTTTTCGCCCCTGAAAACGAAAATTGCTCGATGAAATAAACAAAAACATTCATTGTGGAAGATTGAGGGCCAGTACAAATTGTTTATCTCTGATAAGCAAAACTGTCAGAAAGGAAAATTGTGACATATTTGCTCGATGAGTAAAGGGAAGGTTAAATATGCCGTTAGGCCCGCGGTTTTTTTGGTATTTTGGGGTAGGAAAGAAGATAGATAAACAATTAGTTGACGATTTTTTAATGGGCAGTACTGACGGGAGGTGACAAAAAACAACGCCCATAGGCCAGTGCAACAATGGAATAAATATATAAAGTAATCAAAAACGTTACCTAAGAAATGTTTGGTCGGCGAGTTGTTTCACACGAAAAAATTGTTTCTTCATACTTCATTAAGCATTAGTTAATCCAGATTTCGTCGTCACTCTTAATCGGCGCCGTGATTTGTCGGATTTTGCACAACCAACAGCTCCCACAAAACTGGACTAAAACATAATATTGCGAAGCACTTATCACTGATAGTAGCACTGATAATAATAATTATTATTGTCGACTTTTTCAATGTAGGTATGAGATCATAGAAGAAAGAGATGCCCAATAAAAACACTTTCGACTTTTGTTGTTTACAATGTGCGATTTTTGTTGATTCGTTCGTCTTCTCAAAGTCGTGTCAAACGTACAATTAAAAACTTTCGCGGCCACATAAATGATTCATATCTACAAAAATAAATGTTACACTACCATCAAAATTTTACACCACACCACCGCAGCGACATCACTAAAATCCGAATTGCTCCCTACTTATTACAACGGCTACGTTCCAAAGTTTAAGTCAACAAATAATGAGTAGCTCATTTTGTGAGGTGCGCACCACTGATTAATATATTTTTAATATTTCTTATAAATTACAATACGAAACGTTGTAGTTTTGAATCAATACATCAACGAAGTTTAACAAGAGCAATTTAGAACGGCCACTCCAACTCAAGTTTTACTATGAATTGGAAGATGGCGCTAGTGAGATGGCATTAAATTTGTTAATTTATGGCTGCTCTCATATTTATGCATTCTTTAGTTTAAACAAAATTAATACATCAAAAAGTAATATAAAGTAATGTTACTAGTACACAGTTTACACGACTGTACACATACAAAGTTAATTACAAAATGTTTATTGTATATTTGGTTGCATACCGTCACCATCAATATAAATGGATATCGTTAGCACCATCTTTCTTTAAACTATGTGCATTATTCGATAAGTAGACGAATAATTTATTAATTTACCTACTAGAGCACAGCTAGTAGCTACTAGAGGCACTACTTAAAAGTAGAAATCTACATATGTACTTCGTTGAACATTTTAAATTTTATATGAACGTATTCTTATTCTTCTGTATTCTTATTTCAATTTATTCAATTTATTTTCTCTCACCAGGCGACTGGCGAGGTGTGTTGTTATATTTCTTGGTGGTTACAAACCTAAAACAGGCCATTGGGTTGGGTTTAAACTTGCCAACTCCAAAAGTTTTTCGCTCGCATTTTAAGACGCGTATGCAAGGGTATTTTCGTACGTAGTCATTGACGATATACGGTATATACAGTGCAAAAATCTGGTTGATCCTTAAAGATAAAGGGTAAATCTAGACAGACAGATGATTCTCGAGTGCCAAAAACGTTTTATGTAATAAATTTGAGCAGCAGAAAAACGGTGTTTTGTGAGGACTACAAACTGCACCTCAAATTTAAATTCTACACAGAAACATACGCTCCAGAACATCTATCTACAAAGGTTAGGGTATTATGGATACCGTTACCAAAATAAATGCATATCTGTAGTATAAATTTGTTGACAACAACGTTTGAAATGTTGACAAATCTGGTGATATTCCGGGGAATTATAGATTTTCGTTGAAACAGTTGGAAATTGAAGTTCAATGATTCTTACAGAGATGGCGCCACCTAATAAAGTGCTCCATGCTCCAAGAGTATACTACCCAATATACAATACGTACTCTGATGTACATTATTATGTCGGCATAATTTTCGAACTAATTAAGTGATTTTTTTTACAATTGCAGCCATATTACCTTTACGAATTTAATATATACTTATTTATAATGACACTTGTACAAACTATAGTACAGATAAAAACAAATATAAAATACCCCGCATATATATAAAATAAAAACTAAGTTATGAACCGTAACTTAGTACAAAATTGTTTTATTAAATTCAAAATAAATAAAGTATTATAATCTTTTTGCTATAATATCATATTATGTGGGAAATCAAGGAAACAAAGTAATTCATCGTAAATTATTTTATTATAAAACTATGCATAAGATTTACAATGCTTACGATCGTGTACAACTCTACGTCTCTACTGTCAAAGAAGCGTAATAGCCGGATAACCATATATACATATTTACAGTAAAATATATATGAACACTATGAACGATCACAAATTATAAAATAATTCAGTAAGCCCCTACTTTCATGATGTCGAATTCAAATATAGATATAAGTATAATAATCGATAACATTTAAATTATTTGATTATTAAATTATTTGAAATGCAATATTATTCTTTAATCTTCTTTAACTACGATTCATGGTAACAACTACGCCAGCTGTATGGATGCGATTTTACAGCCATGTCGTAAAAAAGCAATGCGTTTGTAAAATTACAGGTACGATTGTAAAATACAATTACATAAAGTCTTGTAAATTTGCTATTAATTTTGATGCGGTCAATTACATGAATAATGGTGAGGTTTTCATGTATGTCATGTAAATATAGGGTAATGCAATGGCATTGATATACTAAAGACAATTATTCATAAAAATATTTTTAAATCAACGTGTGATGTGTATGACAGAAAATAACGTAAAAGCGCCCACTTAAAAAGTTCAGTAAATTTGTATGAGTTTTTATTCCATGGCGTAGTTTTAACTTCGGAGTTTTGCTGTTTAAAAGAACTAGGAAAAAAAAAATTCAAAATTTTGCCAAAAAAGTTATTTAGAATTTCTTTTTCATAGATTTTGATATTTTTCCAAAATTAAAAATACCAAGTTGGCATCTTGTATGTCACAATATCTAGGTACATATATAATTAGGAAAATGTATGACATTGTCAGGTTCTTCTGAGTTAGAAACCACTCTACTGATTTTAAGTCCCATTATTGTTATTGTCTTTAACCAAATTATTGGCTTATTTATATACTTATTATAGCTACTACACATTATGCAATCAATATAAGAGTAGCTAGCCTAAATTTCATATAAAACAAGAATTATTTATTAACTTTATTAGAATAGAAACTTTACACTACAGTAATTCCGCGAATTTTTAATTTTAGGTTTCGAAAACCAAAAGACCGCTGTGCTGGTAACGACCGTCACGGCTATTTAAAAAGGGTTTTCATAAAACTTATTAGTGAACATCTAATTCTAAACGATGAGCAGTCGTTTTGCTATAATGTTGCATCAAAATAATAAAAAACGCCCCCATTGCTTTTGAATAGTCGTTAAACGGGCGTGACGGGTGTGACACGTTACTGCGTAGTAACCCACAACTAGGAGTCTGACATTTTTGAAAAACCACAATAAAAATTTCTTTCCTCTGTCCCGGTGTTTATGATCGCTATGTTTGCCAGTATCTATAATGTATGTTAGCCACGGGACAGCATGTTTAATTATATTAGATTCTACTGCTTGACCACTGATAACATTTTTTTTTATTTATCTGTGGTCTAATATCAGCAGTTGTGTTATAAAGAACACAACTCTTGATATAACACCGCTCAACTATGGATTTTTTATGGTGCACGTCCGCGTCCGCTAAATTTTAGCTGGGCGCGCATTCCGGTAGATGTCAGCACCGACATCTCTTGGGTATATAACCAGATTGATTAGTGCAGTTGTAAACCAGTCTTGTGTAGTTGGTTGTTCCGTGTATAGTGATTGTTAGAAGCACGTGTGGCTGAGCGCGTATTTAAACGATGGCTGTAAACAAATCTTTTCGGAATGTAATCCTGCTCGGATTGGCGTTCATGCTAATTTTTACTGCGTTTCAAACTATGGGAAACATACAGGTTAGTAAACACGATGACATATAGATCAAATTTGACAACAACCTAACATTTTTAGATTTTTGATTTTTTATATTAACTCAATTATTAATAGTGTACATTAAATAAATTAAAGTATAAATAAAAATAATTAAGACACTATAAATACATTGAAAGTTAAGAAAGTCACTTACCGCATGGGTAAATGAATTATTTTGAAAGTCGTTGAATTACCAGTACCCGAAAAACAACATTCCGCCGGCCGTACTACTAAAAATAGCCCAAATAACGGGCTAATTCGTGCAGCGAATTGATTAATATCTGGGCCTTAATGCACCAACATTTAAAAAGATACATGCACATATCGGTCCTAATTGTTGTTATCAACATAATAGATAAGTACACTTCCGCCTGTGTTGACAGAGTTAATTAGGATATAGTTTTGTAAACAAGATTTCTTGTTTATTGTTATATTCGGAATAATATATTGGGATTATACGTATGCACGACATTACGTCAGTTTATCTAATTAAATGCTCGCGCCAAACCATGAACTAACAAGTGTTCAAGCCTGCTTAACACCAGTTAGTTTATGTCTCACTAACTTTATACGCAATGTAATCCGATCCAGTTTTCAACTTTTGATAAATCTTGATCAAATTTTACATATCTTCTCCCATTGCGTACATCCAATTAAAAATATTGAATATTTATAATATGCTTATAATATGCTGAAATTATAGAAATGTAGGTACGTTCATTATAAATATAAATGATTGTAATTTTAATATCATCAATACTTTACATTCTAATTTGTCCCGACTGGGCCTGAAACATTCTAACAATTTTCAGGAAAAATAAAATTTGTCTTCATTCAATATACAGATCTTGGCGATCTGAAAATCTATCGACTCTTTAGCAGACTCAGGTTTTTTTATGCATTGATGGTTATCAGCTTGGGTTTTATCCATCTGGATCAACTGACACAGCGTATTTTATTATTTAAGCTTCAAAATCATGTTTTACATTGGTTGTATTGCATCAATGTACAGATATAAATCTGTCAAAAATGGATTTTGAAGCAAGCTCTCGAAAAAAGCTCGCAAAACTCAAGGCTAGCAAAAACGGCTTTGGTTGTTCTTGCACCAATTGATACAGATATAGACCAAGCAATAGAGATTTTTGACAAAAATAGTATCTGCAAGCCGACAGTTCCAGGTCACGTGAACCAGTCCGTAGATGTATTGTCCTTTCGACTCGCAACTTAATTAGTTATAAACAAAAAACCTAAAAAATCGTGTGTTTTTTGTTTTTTGCTTGTGAAAGCTGAACCGATGGAGCAATCTTGATGCTTTCAACAAACGCATTGTAGAGAATGAAAAGAAGAAAAAAATGAACCCTGCACGGTCTCGATTAGATTAATATTAACGAAGTCGGAAAAACCCGGGAAAATCTACGTTTTCAAAAAATTCATATTTCCACCAGAAAGTTGCGATTGATGGGTGCTTTAAGTGTGCACAACCCAGGCGTCGCGTCGCGGCTACATGGTTTGGCCAAAATAATTGATTAAGATGTGCATTTTGTAGGGGAATGAATGTAGTTTTAGCACAATCCTAGCCTTTTTAACTAACTCGAAAACAGGGGTTTACACAAAGTAGGAAAATTTGGCTTCTTTTGAGTACGCTCTAGCGACCAAACAGTTCAACCAAAAATTCATTTTTGCGGTATTCTTATAGGAAATTGAATGTACTTTAATTTTTATTACTTTAAATTATTAGTATTAGTAGTAATAATGAGGAATATAAAAAAGTGAAGGACAACAAAAAAGGCCACTACATGGAGCGGGTGGGCTTATTGGTGAGCAGGTGTGCACGCTGTGGTGTATTGTTGCTTTCAAGTTTATAATTTCAAAATTATGGTAGGTCTATAGAGTATATAGAGGACTCAAACTCTTCACGAAACGGTCAACCTGATGAACCGTCATGGTCAGAACTCAAAGAAAGCGTTTCCTTTTTTTGCGTCTCTGGCTACACCTAGCTAGGGAAGTTAGATACGATACGACATTTTGAAGTACCGGCACTTTCCCTTCCGATGCTTGATATTTTGTATCGGAGTTTCAGCATGCAAACGGTACGAAAATATACGTTTTTTTGCCAGTGTCGAATCTTATTGTCACCTGGTGCGATAGCACGGTTAAATAAATATGAACGCTTTAACGGCCAGAATCAATTTCCGACAACAACTGCGCACTTCAGAACTCTGTAGTCTCTGAACTTTAACGGCGTAAACAACATAGTTGGCAATACGATGAGATATTCATATTATCAAAAATACAAAATTGTTATTTTCTTTCTGTACGTGAAGGCGTTTTTTAACCTTTGCTGCATAGATATTAAAGTTCAGTAAACCTTGAGATTACTTTTCCATTGTTTTTTATTTGATTTTAAAGTAAATATAATACTCTGTATGTTATTGTTATATGGTGAGCTTGAAAACGTGGAAACAATCTTCAAACACGCCGATTTCGAATTATCAAAGTACACATTTATGTCAAATTTAATTTCCCACCTTAATTGTTTTATGGCGTCAACGATTATTATATGGCAACCTATTTTTTTTTGTAATTTATTGATTTATCTGTTAATAGTTTTAATAGTGAACTACAAAATGTATGGTCTTTCACAAAAAATTTTTTCAAAATATTGACAGGCTAACATTAGGGTAATATTGATCACTTCAGTTTGTTTATGGAGTGCGAATAGGCGTTTTCGGTTGATTTTTGTCCGATATTGCATTTATTGTTAGTTTTGTTTATGGATGCGCCCGCACACCACTTATAGAATAGCTGTAGATGTTCCACAAATTTATTAACAAACTTTAGGCAATACATAGTCGTATTCTCAAAAATTTTCTCATTTAGGGCCATAAAATGTTTCCGCTACCCTTTAAAACAATTATAGGATCTACCAAAATCAGTAAGAAAAAGATGGAGTAACCAATTAAAATAGTGTTGATGTTTTTAAGTCAGTAACAAGTGACGGTAGTAAATGCAATTTTTCACAAAAATGTGTCTTAGCCATACAAAATGTATATGTTTGGGAGTTTTTAAAATAACAAATCGTCTCAGAGTATACACAGTGGGCCAACAAGACTTTACAAATTTTTAATCACCCGTATTTCCAATAATACATATATAGTCAATTCAAATATTTCTTTTAAAAACGAATTGCTTGTAGTGTGAAGATTGAAACCATACCATGTTCGCAATAACAAAACGCTTCAACCCAAAGTTATGTTGCTTTAGGTTTCGCTATGCAACATTTCTGATAACATCGGGTCAATTTAATGTCGAATGAAAAGTGTAATAAAATTAGTAGTTACAGGGTGAAATTTTGAAACATCGTTTTTTGCTGTTTTTACTCAAATGAGATGTGGAATTGCGAATATGGTATGTTTTCAATCCTCACAACATGGGCAATTAGTTTTTCAGAGAATTGCTTGCTTAAATTTACTTAAAATCTTTGGAAATATGAGTAATTGAACTTTTGTACCGCTTTTTTGGCCCACAGTGTACAACCGCTCATTGTATATATGTTATATCAACGTGAATATCATCTACCACCCATCAACATTAAAATTGTATACCTAAATTTTCAAATTTAGCAGATATCAGAAATGTGTACCGGTACTTTATTGTCCGGTACGGTACCTGTATAACAAATGTATCGGAACATCTCTACTTAGGGATCGTCCATTAATCACGTGAGGTCCAAATAGGGGAGGGGGGGCTTTGGATTACATCACTATTCATCACAATGGGGGAGGGGGGGTTGTTGTGGCATATGACGTGTATATAAATATTATTTTTTTATTATTTTTCAATAAAAAGTATTCGGAAAATATTTTAGTTTTTTCAACAAAAAAATACACGTGATGTTAGATAGGGGGAGGGGGGGTACCTTAGAACCTCACCAAATATCACCAGGGGGGAGGGGGGGTGTAAAAAGGGGGCTTAAAAACCTCACGTGATTAATGGACGACCCCTTATGGCCATCTCTACCCCTGGCGGCGAAAACTAGAACCAAATGCCGCGCTTCCGGACCCTTTCTGCCTCCAATTCTATCTGTGTTTAAAATATGTCCAACATCTCACATTATTACGACAGCAATAATAAAAAATATTACACAACGTTGACATTGAGTAGTCACCTCAAGAACCCGCCAATAAATGACATGTTATTCAGTGCAATGTGAGAATAAATACCTAACTTTTAATATTGTTGCTACATGAAAATGACATCCGGGTTATGTTATGGTATATACCTATACCTAAATATGTACATATTATGTACCTACTAAATACCTAAATTTGACAATGGCTGATTGAAAGGTCTCAATATCCATAAGATACTTCTTGACATCAAACCGGAACAGTAAGTTATAAATATTAAAATACTAATAAAGTGACTATCGCAATGTGTTCGTGGAAAACGGCCTTAACGCCAGATAACAGCAAAAAACGCTTGAAATATTACAATCACGTCTCCCCACTATAATTCGCAATCAAAGGTCGACCGCTTTCGTCAGAGACACACCTCCAGCAGCAGGCTGTTGCACATGGTAGATTACAAGCGCGTAGAGACGTGAAATGTGTGTCAGTAATGCCCCACAAGCGGCAACACGCACTCTCAATTCACTTAAATTAGTACCATTTGTTTACTTTTCAAAGAAATGTCGCATATTGCTCGCCCGTTTTGCTTTGGAAAGTTACCGCAACTATGTGATAATTTTCCAGAAGATTGTTCAGTTATTAACCAGAATTGCGTCATTTGTTCAATTCTATTTTCGGAATAGTAGTAAAAATTTTAACAAAATAAAGATACGAACGTTCAAAGTTTATTAACGAATCCTACTTCTGATGTTAGGAAATTTATCAAAGTATTCGCAAAAATATGCTTGTTTTATGGACCAAGGTCGCTGCTTGCACTAAATGATGATTTATTTATGTGTTTTGTAGCTTTATTGTGTGATTCCTTACGCAAGCGAATATTATTCAACAAAATATATCATTCATTTACGTTTTTGAAGGTCTTTTTCAACTTCTGGTGGTCTGGTGGGTGTGGTGCATTCACCATATATGCTGTCACTTTATTTCTACGGAACATTTACATTCGGGGTTCATTGAACCCATTACATGATTTTCTTTTTTATAACCAGTCAGACGAGTTCGTTTGCAGTAAAATATTACTGTTTCTCCTAAATACTCTGCAATAGACCATCCCGATAATTAAATAATTGCGTGATAGGTCGAGAGCTACGTACAACATCATGCCCTCATTAAACATCACTACGAAAATAATATAATATATATCTGATAATAATTACAAATCTGGAATATGCTGTATGGTATATATTGTATTTATAAGAATTGAACAGAGCCCGGAGAGCTGATAAAATAAAAACAAAACAAAATCACTTCTGAATTTTGATATGAAATGTAAAATGGTGTTGAGAAGTTGTTATTAGAAGCGCGTTGAGTTGATTTATTTGCAATTAATACGTTTCCGAGTTTGAAAGTTATTACGTTAGGTCATTACGTGTTTTGTTTTTTTTTCATGGATGCGTCCGCACACCACTTACAGAACCACTGTAAATGTTTACAGGATTTCAGGTCAAAGTAAAACGATTAAGGTTTACTATGACGCCGTTCTGAGGTGTCTACCACTATGGCTGCTTTATTAAACAATATTTACATATATATTATTTATATGATAATTCAATGCTCCTTTCCGCATTTTAAAAACATTTATGATCTTTTCATAAAAATCCGGCTTAGATTGTAAATATGTTTATAACATAAATAAAACTGACCGTGGTGTAGGTAACTCTGAAATAACTTTTCATTAATACGAATACACTTTTATACAAATACGCACCCCATGCATCTTGTTATCAAAATTATTGCGTTATTAAATAAAAATCATAAAAAAATGTAGATAAATAGTTCATACCTCAAAATCAAGAAACACCTCCATCACAAGTTTAAGACAAACGCCAAATCTCAACTGCGCATCGGAGCTGCTGCACGCTGGAAATGCGTTTGCCCAAACGCGAATTTATATTGACGAACAGACAAAAAATATACGTGAAATATACGTGAATTAAATTAAAAAAATCTCATCTGGCTTTCTCTGGATTATTTATTGGAGTTTAAAGAATGCATAGGTAAAAGTTCGATCAAAATTTGTTGGTAGTTTTTGAATTACACCTAAGTTTGCAATGTGTAACGTCCGTGGCTCGTGAGCCCCCCTAGCCGCTGCACGCGTCAGCGATATGGTTCCGTGGTAGCATACTCAATGTCTGTGTATCGGTTGGTTGTAAAGATCGGACACCGGACAAATAAATTAGTGAGTTCTGTAATATTCAGTCTCTAGAATATAGTTTTATTTCAACAACGCTAGAGTTTGCGATACTTCATACATTATTTACTTACGTCTAAAACAGCAATGATTCTTGAATTCGCCCATTTTAACCCAAAGTGCACCGGTTGTCGCTGCACTAAGATGGCAGTACTCGCAGAGGGGGCATGGGCGCCCGCAGAGAGGGGAAGTGTTGATTTATAAATAGTTTTAAAAACATTAAACATTTAATTAAAAAAATAAAATAATAGAACTTAGTAATAAAATAATTAATAAACTTCAGTACTTACACATAAAAATTCATAGATGCTAATTACGAAAAAACGGCTATTAGGTCTTTTAGTTACCTACAATTTGGGGTATATTAGAAATTTCTGCAAAAGTTGTAAAAAATTTACTGTCGTAACTATTTGAAATACGTTTGCTATTCGAATGGAGATTATCTCCTTTTATGTGTTAACTTCGGATAAGCGCCCACGGCGCAAGACACCGTATTTTAAATTTTTATTCGAAAATATGTTTGCTCATGTTATTTTTAATGATATTTAATAAAACTTTGTTAATGCTTAATGCTTAATGCTTGGCTATCAGTCTGATGGGCGTGAGTTCGATCCTCGCGCCTTGCTTTCAGAGTGAAGGTTTTTCTGTGGTTTTCCTTTACTCCTCGGCGAATGCTGAAAGCGAAACAACTTAAGACGTGCCACAGACGCGGGCCATAATAATGATAATGTGGGCCTGCCGATGCCCCCGTAGTGGCGAAAGCTGTTGGGGGGATGTTAAGGCGTGGATTATTATTGTTGCCATTTAAGGGTTGTCGTCCCTGGGGCAAAACTCCAAACGTTGAAGAACTACTAGGACTTTTAATTACCTATAAGTTGAGGTATGATAGAAATTTATGCAACATTTTTTGCAGAAGTTATAAACATTTTTCTGTGGGAAATGATTGAAATACGTTTGCTATTCCAACGGACATTATAGCCATTTAGAAGAACTCCGAACGCTGATGGACTACTACGTCTTTTCACCTACAATTTGGAGTATGACAGAAATTTATGCAGTATTTTTTCCACATGTTATAAACATTTTTCTGCAGCAAATGTTTGAAATACGTTTGCTATTCGCTCGGAAATTATCGCCATTTAGGGCTAGTTGTCCATGGGGCAAAACTCCGATTGTCGAAGGGGTATTAGGTCTTTTAATTACCTACAATTTGCAGTATGAAAGAAATTTATGCAATAATTTTTCTTCAAAAGTTATTAACATTTTTCTGGAGCAAATGTTTAAAATAAAGTTGCTATTCGAACGGACATTATCGCCATTTAGGGGTAGTTGTCCATAGGGTAAAACTCCGCTCTACGTCTTTTAACTACCTACAATTTGTGGTATAACAGAAATTTATGCAACAATTTTTGCAAAAGTTATAACGATTGTTTATTCATACCAACAGCGGAACGGTAGCTCCGGTTTCCGTTAACCCTATTTTTTTGAGTTGGCAGCACATTTCTGTGACTGCGACTGAGGCGGAGGTCAAATGTTCGACTTTCCCGGAGGCGGAGGCGAAGGCCAAGTGTCGACTCTCCCGGAGATTGAGGCGGCGGCGGAGGTTATAAAAAATGGTTCTCCTTTAATAATCGATTATTCATAATAGGTAACACATATGATTTTGGGTTGGCGATTTATTGGGTTTATATGGGCCACGAACTTAAATATTCATTAATCGACTTATCTCAATTACTTCAAAAATCGATTATGTAGTCCGAATGCGCCCATCACACACGTCGCGCCGTACTGGCATGGAATATATAATATGGATTTCTTGGAGGGTGGGACAATTCCCACAGCACCTAGGCCTCATTAGGCCCCTTTTGCTAACCTCCGAGGGGTTCATGTGGCCTAAGCTGTGTCGCTGTGTCGAGCCATCCTGCGGCCTTCGTGAAGGCGAGGATGTCGCTCGGCGGAACCCCTCTGATGGCGGATAAATCCAGCCATCTTTCACCCAGAAAACGTTGACGTAATGTCGAAAGTGCCGGACACTCGCACAGAAAGTGTTCTGCCGTCTCTTCCTCGCTTTCGCATCCTCTGCACATTTGGCCGTACTGGCATACACTTATACCTCCGCTATACCTCCGCCAAAGAAAAGACGGAGGCGGAGGCGAGCAAGAAAAGGCGGAGGCGGAGGTTGAATAACCAGCGGAGGTTACGTCTTTACGGAGGCGGACCTCCGTTAGATCCCTACTCTTAACCCAACCCATGGCCGGCTTTCGTGTGCACCCCCTGGAAATATTTCTGCGGGCACCCATGGTGTCTGGACGGGAGGTGCTCAGCTCTAGCAATGATATAAAGTGATTGGACCGAACAAGTGCACCGGAGTTATTACTCCATATGGTGTAAATTACTTTAAATTATTATGACAAAGAAATATTAGGTACTTAATATGTGTGTATGATGTACATACATACATAATATATATATATTTTTTTGGCTGGGCTACTTTAATATTTTTCTTTCCCCATTGACACGAACAATTTCGAACAACGTCGAACAAAAACTTCGAAAACATTACTTATTTTTGTGTGTCCGGCTATGACACTATAGGTAGCGTTTAAAAAAAATCGTAAGAATTAAAATATGTCGAAAACTGTTAACTTTTGGATCGTGCATTTGGGGTGAAATAACTTGCAAATGGCCTCTACTATGACGTGTTTAAAAGAATACGTTTAGTCACCAATAATCCTATATAATATATCTAAAAATGTACGTGTTTTAGGAGTTTTTTTTTTTAAAATAATAAACGTTTTCAGAGATTTTCTCATCTTTCCATACTTTACCAATCGGGCCGACAATGTCTAGTAAACTATGTTTTTTTTTCTATAAAAAGGACCATTCAGTAGTCTTGAAACAATCTGAATGACTTCTCTCAATTATAGGCCAATATAAGTGCTTTTATAATAACTGTTTAACAATTTTGGTCACTAATTAGCTTAGTTAGCTTAAATGCGTAATTAGCGTTTTCTTTCCTCCATGTCATTTTACCTTTGTAGCGATGCTGTTTAAGACTATAATTTTATCACCCAAACTATTTACCCCACCACATTTACTATGGTGAGGGTATATTGAGTTTGCCACAATGTCCGTTTGTCTGTCCGTCTGTGTACACGATGCTGTAATTTTGAAGTAATTGATCTGAAATTTGGTATACAAGCTTATCTCTTAAAAAGTAAGGACAAGTTCGTGAAAGGGCAAAATCGGTTCACTTTTTTTATACATGTTTATTGTAGGGGTATTTTAACTTCGCACGGCTGAAGATTATTTTCTTACTAGTTTTTATGTTGGAGCAATCGAGCAGACTGTGTATGACTAGTGCATTTGGCGCATAGGGCTTGTGGCTATGGTTAATGATCCTTTGGACGATGCAACTTTTCCGTAGCGGATTATATGCGCACTTCAGAGCAAATAAAACATATCGCAGTCAATATTTATTACCATAAAAAACATTATCAGACGTTGTTTTTATTAGCATACCATACATAATGCATTATCAGGGCTAGTTCAGAGCAAATATGCAAAATAGAGATTGCAAAATATTTTTTCTAATTAATTGGGTTTGCGAAATTTGAACAGAAGTATCTGTCCCACTAACCCGCTTTGATAACCCCGGTATTGCGACGAGAAAAATGAATATCAAAAGGCGGCGAGTCATTTCATGTGGGCGGAAGATTTGAGTTTAGAAAAAAATGCCAAGGTTTGACGTACTTACTATTATTTGTTTTTTTGATTTGACTGAAACCGAGCCCGCGATTGATTAAAAGTATGCCGCATAATAAAAAGTTTCGTAAATATGTAGGTAATAAATTTTATCTGTTTATGGCAGCGTAAATAGATCTCGATGTACGTTGACGAATTAGTATGTTACAATTTTATTAATACGGTGCAATTGTGTTATTGGAACGTTAGCTGGCAACAACATACTGTGATAATTATATTTATTAACTAGATACCTGTTTACACCAGAATAATTGTTGATGTTAGTGTTGCGGACTGTTGCTTTGGTCTAAACGCACCTTAAGTTATAACGTTTATTTTCCATACCTTTATTGCCAATTTCCACACCTTTGTATTTACCAAATATTGAATTGGTTGCTATTTTATGTAAGTTTTGGTCTTTGCAATGACACATTTAGTGGATGACCTCAAAGTTACGCTTGACAAATTTTTGAGACATTATATAATGGTCTGCAGTTAGTTTCTAACCTGTTAAGAAGCCACCGGCGCGTTATGCCGTCACGGGGCCCTGGGCAATTTTGAATTTGGGCGCACGCTCATGTACAGTATTGAATTAGGAAACATTTTTTCGTTGGAAAGTTATTTTTTGTACAAATGGATAAGTCAATTTTAGTTGATTGTTAACTGAGGCATTTCATCCTAAACTACGACATCGTCAATGTCCTCCGACTATGTACTTATTAAGTTTGTGGATGTCACAGTCTTTTAAATCTTTCTGTTACGTTATTTAAAGTTGTTTTAGGGAAACAATTTAAAATATTTTTACGCGTCAGCCCGGCTATTAATTTCTGCCATTAAGCGATTGCATACATGTGAACAATTACCAATACCCAATACTTGCCATTCAATTGCATCTCCTCTTCACATTGTCCTTCACAGTGTTCTTTCCGTATTTTTTCTAATATTATTACTTTCATAATTTGTATACATAGTTAACGCATAAAATTTTTATTCCACATCATCAAAATATTTACTATTATTTCGAATGTCTGTTGATATACCTACAGTGTATCCTGCGTATAGTGGACTCTACTCGATATTGTTGTTGTCTTTTATAATTTTGAATTAAAATTATTTGGTGTACAATAATAGGGTGTCTAACCATCCCGAATTGGGTGGGACAGTCCCGTAGTTTGACACCGTGTCCCGTCTCATGAAGCTCCCCGAATGTTGTCCCTCATTTAAAAAAGTTACTGTAATATCCAGAATTTGTGAGACACCATCCATCAACCACCATTGAATAATTTGATTAGCATAACTTCATACTTTGCCGTATTAAGGAAATGAGCCGCATCTACAAAATAGTAACTGAGAGATTTTCCATTCATTTTTTATAATGTATTACATCTACGAAAAGTAATAGTTATTTATGTAGGTACCAAGGGCATGGATGTTTATGCCCCGAGGGTGATCGCTTTTTAAGTCGCCCGAGGGTATAAACATCAAGTAATGCCCGAGGTGCATAAAAAAGTTTATGTCCTACAATGGTTTGTTTTGTTCCTCCGTTTGAATAATATTTATAAATATTTTGAAGTTAACAAGTGACATGCGTATCTACGGACTAGAATAACAATACAAACAATGCGGAGTTGAGTGACAATACAGACAATTAATTGTCAAACTTATAACCTTAATCGCCAATAATTGACATTGACGACTCAAATTTTAAAATTTGTATGACAAATATTTGATATATTTGACATATAACCATGGCAACCCTTAATGCCCGCGCGGGCGTTAAGAATCCTTAACGCCCTCGCGGGCGTTAAGAAGTATTTTCCCAGGTATCTATGATGTAAAATGTCACTTTATGATCATGTAGGACATAAAATATGTTTGTAAAATAAGTTCAGTTTAAGACTACTTACAGATGTAGACGCTGTATGCGAAATTCAGTATCCGTGATACGGAATTCGGATGAGATTCGACGTAAATACTGTTGGATACTATAGGGGTTTTCATTAAGAGCGACGCATTTTGTTTATTAAATTAAACGACTTGTGGGTTAGTTATGGAAATGATTTTTAGTTCAAATGAAAGTACAATCGATGCCATTATTTATGGAATACGACATCGTTCAAATGACCGCCGCGGAAGCGTTGGCACGAGTGAATACGCTGGCCCAATTTTCCATGATTCGAGCACACAAATCGGCCGAATATCGCGTTCCATGTTGGTTTGAAATCGTTCTAACGTTTCTGGATTATTGGCATAGATCAGCAATTTAATGTAACTCCAACAAAGAAAATCTAAAGGGTTTAAATCGCACGAACGAGGCGGCCATTTGCGAGCACCGTTGCGTGAGATAACTCGCTCGCCGAAGTTGGTGTGCAATAATTCGATTGTGTCGTACGCTGCATGGCACGTTGAGCCCTCCTGTTGGAACCACATATCGTCCAAGTTCATAGCGTCGAGCTGGTTCCTAAAATGGTCCGATATCATTGGCCTGTAGCGATTGCCGTTGACTGTTTTTGGCGCGCCGTTTTCATCAAAAACGTAAAATAGGCCAATGACGCCGCTGGCATGAAAACCGCACCGTGTGTTATTAAATGGCATAGACTGACGTGTCAAACTGTGAAAGAATTGCGAAAACACCTTAACTCCTATTCGAGAAATGTCGAAAACAAAATGCGTTGCTCTAAATGAAAAACCCTATATATTCGAGGCGGCGATATGTAACAACAGCTATTTTGTGTCATTTGCGACTACACTGCTGTGCGCAGTAGACATGGATGTGGAGGAAGCATACAGTTTTGCATATGGGTTCATCCAATAGTAAAATTAAGAGAAGAAATAGGAATGTTTAAACTACTTTACCACGAATTACAAGAACGATCAAAATCTTTTTAACTGTTACCCGATGTCAATGAAATCATTTGATATATTATTTGTAAGAGATTCATTTTGCTGCCCTTCTATCAGCTCTTTGTTGTTATCGCACATCTTTAAACACGTCTACACAGCGCACTGCTGTTTCTTATACTTATTTGCATAATCAATCACACAGTAGGAAGTGTTCCACACACAGCTCATCGGTACCACCATCTTATACATTTCTCATTGTCGAACATACGTTATTGTAAGATCCTAGCTTGGCGACATTTTTACCAGACTCAAATGTGCCTACTGCCTATCCCTACTAGTGTTACCAACCCGGTGAGACCGTTACCCACCAGAAACTTTGAAGGAATACACCAGAACAGCACCAAATTAGGACCAGTTTTAAAAAAAAATTAGAATATTATTTACTAATCCTAAGGAATATACCAAGGAATATATAATAAAGAGACATTCTGAATAGGTATAAATAAATCATAATTGTAACAAATAACGCATAAAAATGCAAATAAATGCTTCTTCTAGAAAACATTGAACGGACTACCAAACTACCAAACACTATAATAACGAACATGAGTTCCATCTAGTTCGACCACTTCATTAATAATCTAGATCACTTCTTGATTTTCTGCATGAGATGAATATGTTCCATTTATTTTAATTTATTTAATTTTGCCAATAACACCCTTTGGCAGAGTATAAGCATCAAAACATTCAATAGTTAACATTGTATTACTCATACTAACACCAAGCCTGTTTCTTAATTTAGATTTTATAATATTCAACTGACTAAACATTCTTTATACTTCAGCATTTAAATAGAATAGCACTAATAACTACTAACAAATGGCAAAGTTACAACATCGTGCCCAAACAGTTTTGTATTTACAGAATTTTTTATTTCTCTAAGATCCATCGATCTTCGTCCACATTTTTTCAATTGACTCAATTTTAGAAAATAAACTGCTTCCGGGTTATTCTGTGTGTCAAGATTTGTTAATGCTGACGTTTTGCGAACCATGTTGCTCGCTTCTTCAAAGCTAATTGAATACTGAATACACCACCATCCCCAACAGAAGAGAAGTGTTAGTAACACTCTGTTCAACAGAGCCGAGAAGGTGTGCGACCTTGGACGACGAACGGAAACACTTGGAGTGGGCTCTACGTCAGAATGGATACACCAAGTCTGACATACGAGGTGTCACACAAAGAAACCCGCAAGTCTCAGAGGAGCGACAAGAGTCAAAGGGGTTCGCTTGCTTACCATACGTAAGTGGGGTATCAGAAATAATCGGTAGAATACTGAAGAAATCGGGTATCACGATAAGGTATAGAGCACCAGCAAAGGTAAAGGATCTTTTGCAAAAACCAAAGGATATCACACCCCTCCTGAAGAACGAAGGGGTATACAAGATAACATGTGAGTGTGGTACATGCTATGTAGGACAGACAGGACGAAGTATTGAATGTCGAGTCAAGGAGCACAGTAGAGACACCCGGCTACTCAAGATTCAACTGCTATTGCTCAATACTGCCACGAGTCGTGACACACAATGATTTTCGATGACGTGAAGATGTTATCATCGAAGGCTTATTAGAGAAGCCATCGAAATTTACAATCATCCTAACAATATCAATCGCGAGGATGGTACTGACATTAGTGGGGTCTGGAAATGGATCCTAACGCGGTCAAGTGGAAAAGCACATGGGAGCGGCAGCTCCAGATGTGCGCAGTGAGCTGTAAATACAGATATATAAGGGAGAGTTTGTTGGTAGGTCTTCAGTATTCAATTAGCTTTGAAGAAACGAGCAACATGGTTTGCGAAATGTCAGCATTAACAAATCTTGACACACGGCATAACCCGGCAGCAGTTTATTTTCTAAATGATTCTGGCTGTGAAAGCCTACGTACTTATTTGACTCAATTTTATTACGATTTTTGTAAAAGTATAAGGAAAGGTAACACCATGGTATTACTGATGGCTTATCATGAGTGAGAGCGTTTCCTACAGTGTTGCCCTCTATTGGCCTTGACTCATCATTAAGAGCAATCCGTACTCATCGGGCCTCAGTTTCTAGGCACTGGGGGGGTGTTTAGAGGAAGCGGGCAAAGGCGGAGCCTAGTCGGCGGGTGTACATTCGAAGCAAGAAGTAGAGCTTAGCCACGCTTAGCGCTTAGCCATCAGGTCGCCCGTGCCCCGCTTCCACCGCAAGTTGCGATATCAGTGTTCTCACTCATCGCGGACGTCGGAGAGAGACAAAAGATACTGCGGACGGAGCGGGCTGTCGCCTGCCGGGCGGTTGGCAAAATATAACTTTGGACAGAGCTCGCTCGCTATTACAATATTTTACCTTACAATAAACGCGGTGACATTGACCATTTTTATAATTAAATATTGTAATATTTCCTATATGCATAATACAATGTAATATTTCCTATATGCATAATACAAATTTAAATATATGACAAACTGACTGTTATTGCTGTTGTAAATTGAATTAGTAATTCATGAAAACTACTGGCCTTTGTATGACAATAAATCAACAAAAAGTACACAAAAATAATAAATATCCAATATACTCATACACTAGGGTTGCCAAGTGTCCTCCTTTGAGGAGGACAGTCCTTTCTTAACCGATTTTGTCTTCCATCCTCCATTTGCACTCATTTGTCCTCCGCTCTTATTGATAGAAGATGACAGTTATTTTGCTCTCATATCCTTTCTATATTCAGCGATACAATTTGTTTCAAATTATGTCTTCTTTCAAATCCAAAATTGATACAAGGATCGATGAAAGTTTCTTTGGGATACAGGTGGGAAATAAAATGAAGAATCCTGTACAATTCAACAAAGTGAAAGAAGATTTTCTTCGGTTTTATAATTCTGCATTGAAATATCTCTCAAAGAGATTTGATTTTGCTACCACCTCATCCTGGCACTCAAAAATTTCCCAATTTCAAATTTCTTATGGATGCCATTCAATTTATTAATTTGGGTGAAAAGTTACAAATTTTGATTTGTATCACCTTTGGGTGATAATTTGTTCGAAGAAGTTGTGATCTTGAAGCAAGTGTAGGTACGTCATCAAAGAAGCTGTAGATTTTGTTCAAATGGAAACATGTGGCATTTGATTTTTAATAAAACTGTAACTGCTCTGCAAAATATATTCAGGATGATAGCATTTTTGTAAGTATCCCGACGTCATCTGCTTTCATCGAACGTGTGTTTTCGCACATGGATAATAAGTGGCGGGATGAACAAAATCGGGCATCTTTGGACCTGATAAAAAGCCACCTTCTGATTTCAGTAAATTCAACTTCCGCCTGTATTGATTTTTTAATAAAATAAAATTGAATAATACTCTTCTAAGAGCCGCGAAGACCCAAACTAAATACAAATTTCTCAAAAAGTAGCGAGGTAGGTGCAAGGTAGGTGCTTACTTAAAAAATGAGTACCTAAATTAGGTAACCTAATACCTACATATAGTCTTGCAGATAAAATTAAATTTTCTACCTTGCTCTTGATTTTTTAAGGATTTATTATTTTACCCGTGACTTTGTGGGTAATAAAGGGTATATTACGTTATTATTATGTTTACCTATACATAGTTTATATAAAATACTTGATAATGTGTTTATTCATATACCTACTTACCAGAACGTATTTTTTTAAATTTTATATTGTTCATTAGTGTTCATTTGGTTTTGTTATAAATACAAAAATAAAGATTCATACCTACATCAATTTAACATCACTATTATCATTAGTATTCCAAATCAAATGTCCTTCTTCTCGAAGTTATATAGTTGGCAACCCTATCATACACACGTACACTGTATATTTACAAAATTGTCTACATTGTCATTATAGGATATTATAGAAAGATATTTTTAAGAATATAAAATATTGACACTATAATATAAATACATATAAATATGTACTTACCTTTTGTTTAATAAATAATCTACTTTAGTGGGTGCAATAGATTTAAAGTGGTAAATGCCCGGTCCCTAGGTAATAAACCCGTATTTTTATGAAACCTTTTGCATCGTGTATCAAAGACAATGTTAAAAAAATTTACCAATTTTGTTGGACGCTTGGCATATTTTTGAATTTATAAAATGTAAAAAAATTGCGATTATGTATAAAAACGAAATAACTCTCTTAATTTAAATAAATTTGTAGAGCCACAAAAATACTGTCCAAATAGGTACATATTGGAGATACTGATTATAAATGTAAGATCAACATAAATGTAATGTCAATTCATAATAAAATTTAGCGAGTTAAAACGCGCTCCTATGCGACCCTGATATGATAGGCAGTCCAATGCAGGCGTCGAATAGCCAGTCGCTAAAATCCTCGCAAAAGAGAGATGACGGATATCATGCGCTTTCTTTTTCGGTTTCTGTTTTCAGTGACTGTACCCGATTGCCGCGCTTGAACGTCATTGGTTTATCCAACTCAGCCGCCAAGAATGCCGCTAGAGTGCGTAACACGACAATAACAACTTTTACGCCAGAGCACCACATGTAAGGGTAAAGTTTTGAGTGAAAAAAGCATATCGGGTATTGATATTTTTAATTGAAACTTTGTACACTTATAGAAAAAGGCGTAACTTAAACAAATCTAGTGGTACTTATTTCAATTTTAACTTGAGTTCTCCGTTAAAAAATCGTAAAATCAGTCAATTTTATGTAAGATTCAGTAACAGATTTATCAAAACCAAACAAAAATATCAAAAATCTACCACTAGAAGCACAATTATACACTTTTTATCTTTAGTTTGGTGTATTGTATTTACGATTCTGTCAACTAATAGATAAGAAAACCCCTCAAAACTTTCCCGTGTTTTGCCAGTAGAAAGTTGGGGTACGGATTCCTCTTAATATACCTCGCTGAAGGGCGACATAGAGGGCTGAAATTCTCGTTTCATCGTGGTTTTCAGCTTAGGTTGATAATGAACACATTTCGTTACTGTTTGCGGTTTCATAATGCTCGGCTTTCTTCATGAAACCGTGGCCAAGACGGCTAACATCCGAACCGCAATTTCTAAATTTATATAAAATTATTTTAGTGATATTACACATCTTCGTCGGAATATAACCCGATGGCAAAATACTTTTTCTGCATTGCTTCTTCAGATGGCAGTATTCAGTATTCATTTAGCTCTGAAGAAGCAATTTTCTAAATGATTCTGGCCGTGAAAGCCTACGTACTTATTTGTTCAGAAATAACTTTTCTAAAGAAACAAAGTAATAATAAAATAAAAGGTGTCGCAAACAAATTTGACCAAATAATAAACGCCTTATTACTACCCGTAAAGATATCAAAAGTTACTGACATAAAGGAGGTTACAAGATTAGTTTTTGACTATCGCGTACAGCCCCTACACAAGGACATTCTTGTTTTATTCAGTAATTAGCTTAGTGTCGTGAGTAGCTTGGTGTAATATCGTTTGAGTAATGTTTACTTCAAATAGCACGTGTAATCGTAGCTAACGCAAACATTAAAGATCACCTGTTCGTCTACAACTATTGCATATTTAACAACTTTCGGTTTTTATTTCCAGCGACGTACGGTCAGTTGCTACTATACAAAGGTCGAGGTGTTGTGAATGAATACGTCACGATATACTTTCACCGGTTGACTACCATTTCTGATGAAATTCTCACCTCACACATAAACGCATAGTATACAAGAGTCAATCCACCGTGCATGTGCCTGGTTGGTCGACAAAGCATACTTGCCTCTTTTGACGTTATCGTTGCTGTTTTAGTACGCGTTTGTAAATTTAGTTATTTTACTTGTCTTGCTGCAACTTTTGGTGAATTTCCACTGGCTCAGTTCTAAAGTATTTTTTAACCCGATTTGCACAATAAATTCAGTCGGTCACTTAGTTATAATTTATAAGTTATTACCAAATACGAATGTACCTATATATTTGTTTCTATTATTTATGTATTCTATTTCGTTTGTGTGGTAATGTATTTAACATCCATTCCTACGCGATACTTTTATTTCAAGTAATTCTATTTATTTATTCTGCATTGCAACACCTGCACACAGTAGCTGCTGCAAGGAACAGCTACGTTTCCTTGGCTGGGATAAGAATTACAACTTTAAAGAAGTTGAAATTGAAAGTTCATGGTTGTCCGGAGAACTACGGTCATCTCGTTTTATGGCAAACGCAAATATTTTGTTTAAAGTCCCGTTTACATTGCTGGTAGGCTGCTAAAACTGTAATGTATAAAATTGTAATAGTACGTAACCATACCTTTTAGTTTTAAGAACTTTATCTGTACCACAAGCTTAACCATAATGAAATTTATAAGACCAATGCAGTATTTTATCAGACAAAGCCGATGACTCTTACCATGATAATCACTATTTGAACTCAATAAACGGTGTAATCAAAATCTCTACCTTTAAATTGTAGCTGGTTTGCTCACTTTAAATACTAAAATAAACTTACTCGTAAGTAAAATTCAAATCTCAATAAAAGAATAATATATTTATTTACAATTAAAACAAAAGAATTAAAACAATGAACTGAAACTCTAAATCTTCCAAATATTTTGAGGAGTTGTCAGATTATACAAAGCACATTAAATTAAAATTAATCACAAAGTAAGGAAGTAATGATCGGCTTACCATTTACAAAAGCACGCACAAAAAACTACATTTTAATATTAAGCAAGCGGGAAGCTTGCGGACTGGTTTTGTTTTACATCTCAAACCGCCCTTTTGGCTTCTGCGATACCAGCGAATCGACGCCTCACCTATTTATTAAAACTTCCCCCTCCCTGACTTCATATTAGGACAAATAGGGACCACACGCCAAGGTAAATGAAATGTGTAGATGATAAGCCAATTCCCTAAAAGCATAATAATCTCGCTCAGCAGTATACAGTTCAAATGTCATAATCTATTACCAAAGAACGCCCTTAGATGCATGGGAACAAAAGCCATCAAAAAGTTTCACATGTGATAAGATTACGTGTTGAATGTCTCTCACAGACCAACGCGCGAAAACGTTGATCCCATAAACAGAGTAATAGCAATCATCACATTCCTCCCCCGTTAAATAAAATAATCATTACAAAAATAATGCCAATTAGTACAAAATAACCAAAATGTTACCTTACATCTAAGGTAACTGAGACAAGTCACGATTTGAAATTTCACTTTAGTTTCCTGTCAGTATAAATTTTCGACTATAATATTGCAAATCACTCTGTATATTTATTGATTTTCTATGAATGGGACCGACATAATTTTCGTCATAGGAGCTCTGTACTTGTCTGGTGATAGGTTAGTTATCTTATCTGCAATGTAAGATCATATTGAATTCCACCACCAACAACTCTGTTCTTCTCCTAAAGTACCATTATGAGCAGCAGATTCAAATTATAGGTTTATTTTGTCACTCATTCTGAAAGAAAATTGAAAACAAATAATGTTAGACTTTGACTAATACTTTGCCAGATTGTTGTTTTCTTGAGGTCATTTTGTTTTTATGTAACAGATAATTGTAAGTAATATATTACATTATTGCCAATTGAAGTTAATGAATAGTCTAGAATGTGGCCCGTTGGATGTAATATCGAAATAACAGTGGTTTATTGGGTTAGGAGGGCTCCAAATCAAAATTATTCATGGATTGATCTTCGTTATTATTCCAATATTTCAAATAATAATCCCATGCGGAACCCCTGACGATATCACGCGGAACCCCAGGGTTCCGCGGATCCCCGGCTGGGAACCATTGAAGGGGCTAACCCGTTCAATAGTATGCAGTTTTTAACAAATTTGTTATCATCAGTATCATGTTTTGGACGGTCGCAATGTGTCAATGTTGCTTTCCTTTTCGTATATTTCGATGCTTTAGGTGTGCTTCATTTCAAACTTCCCACTATTTGTTTATTCTTTTATGATCGTCATTGTCAAAAAACCACAGATTGTCCGATTATATGGTACATTTTACAGCTTATTGTACTAAAGGTACATATATTGTTATTTATAACCACTATCCAGTCGATCTTATATGCTTGTAAGATGCTAAAAGCCTGCTCAAAACATAGGTTCATTCGAATGGGTTGCCACTTGCCACGTGTTCTTGTTTCGCGAGGATTATCCTCGTGACTATTGTTCTCGCAAAACGTATTTTTAGCAAAATTTTATAATTTTTTTCATGAATACGTGTTACAAATTTTGGCTTTTCACTCTCTAAAACAAGACATTTTTAAGAAACCTTTAAAAAGTTAAAAGTTTCCTCTGACTATCATCGATTTTCTTATTTATTTTTTTTTATTACTGCATTTCTTGAGCAATGTCTCCATGTTACTGTGCAGCAAGCTGATACTCGTATTACGACGATTATTTTTGTTTAAAGTAAAGCAAACGTGTGACAGCTGACTGACAACTGTTGGAATTAGATCTTGAGTTTCTAGGAAGTGGACAACTATGTCAGAGTTATTTTGAACATTTTTATTAGGATATCTTCAAAGATTTAGTTTTTTCAAGTAGCTTCTTACAAACTGTGTGTTATCCCATAATTTCGAGGTAATAATAAATAGCTGAATCAATAGCCATAATCTATCAACTGACTCTAGTTGAGAATAACGAACGGCAAAGCGTCTACAGTAACTTTTCCACTAAGTTTCTGAAAAACTACAGTAAATACGCACTTTCGAAGATTCAGATTATACAAAAGAAATCGTTATTTTTGTTCTTGGCCAGTGTAGTCATTTGCTTCGATTCTTGTCATTTTGAAAACTTCCGAAAATAACATTTTGACGTAAATCCAGTAAAACAGCTGCGGTGGGACAGTGCAAAAATGTTAAGAAAATTGTCAGTTTACTTGAAGCATTATTCCTAAAAGACTTTTAGTTAATTGCACAACAATGTCCCCGCTATATTCAAGATGTTCTCGTGTCGAAAGGTTGCCACAATAACACGAAACCAAACAAATATTAGCTATTACTTCAAGTAAAACCTTTAGTGTGCAAGTGTAAACAAAAATAATAGTATTTGCTTTACTTTTTACTTCAAATAGAAGTAAAAAGGGAGTAGTTGCTACACGTTTTGCTTTTTAAAGAAAGCTCTTAATTTGGTATATTGACGCCTATAGCTATTGAAACCTATGTTGAAACCTACAGCTTTGTAGCCACGGTTATCCTTTCCAGGGAGGTATAAGGTATACCTTCTGCAACGCAAAAGCAAAAATATAAGCCAGCAATTTTTTTAATTCGTACGTGGTTGGGAAAGTTTATGGTCTACAACATGCATAAAGATATTCTGCTGTAGAAGGCAGTAGAATCGAGAATTTCGCTGAATTTGGCAATTTGTACAAAACTATTATTCTGGTGTTTATGAGATGGTCCACCGTTTCTCCCAGCGTTTCTGCTCATGCCCAACATGTTCTGGCAAATCTTTTCTTGTTAATGACTCCTGTTGTTACCGCGAAGTACACGTTAAGATTTAGGTAATTATGCAATGGCAACAATTACGAGACATATAATCAGTAGTGATATGGAAAAGCCTTGTACTGATCATATGCTGAGCTTGTTTGGGTTCGTACCTTCGCTTAATCGCTTCTTTGAATCATATCTTTGCGGAACAACTAATTATGTCTACTACAACGGATTTAGATCTGGCGTCTTTACCTCAACGTCGACCCCAAGGGTCAAACCTCGGACCATTGTTTTTTTTTCTTTTTATCAACGAGCTTATCGAGTCAATCCATCGTCCAGTGCTTGCATAAGCTGACGATTTGAAGATTTTCTGCAAAAATTTTTCCAACGTCACTGCCATAAAGTCTCTCTTCTTCGCTTTGGTTGTCAGTAAACTAGAGTATGCCAACGTTATTTGGTATCCCATCTACAACTCGCATAGCCTTACGATGGAAAGAATTCAACGTAAGATGCTGAAATACTTGTCATTTAGACTTGATGGGATCTATCCAACTCAAGCTATGGATTATACTGAATTGCTGACTAGGCATGCATTTTCATCTTTGGCCTCTCGACGTGATGGGACTAGTGCAGGCCTTCTTGTTAGCATTGTGCTTAATAAAATTGATGAATGAATGTCCTATGGCATGGTGTCTAGGGTTGACTTTCATATTCCTCGTCTGGCCGCCAGAAGCAACGCCACATTTAGAAGACCGACTCCAAGGAATAATGCCATTCGCCGTGCACCACTCGTGCACTCAGTGAGGAATGCTGATGCTGCATTTGACGACGTATTTGTTCTCTGACGTGACTTATTACAGTTTTCCCTACATTACTCACATAATGTTTAGAATGTTAATGTACTAATTTGGAATTACTTTGCCTTGTTTTCTGTTATGTAATTTTTAATATTATAATGTATAACCTCACTATCTGGCCCTACTGTGGAGTGTTCTGTTGGGCTTAATAAATATTATTATTATTATTATTATACTCTTTGTTCGTAATTTTATTTGTGAAGAAATCTACAATTTCTTATTTTTTGCAGAAAACTATATTGGATTCAGTATCGAAGGTAGATCCAGACTTTCACGGCGATGGATATACTAGTTTGGCCATCATCTACGCTGTGTTTGCAACACTAAACTGGGCAGCACCGTCTGTCATCGGTCTCATCGGTCCCAAGTGGTCAATGTTATTTGGGGCTATCACTTACGTGTGAGTAATTTCAAATAATTTGTACAATGCATCGGAAACCTTCAATTTATAATCATAATACAATTTCTAGGTTGTTCATACTATCGTTCCTGCTTCCCAAAACGTGGCTGCTTTACACGGCCAGCGCTGTAATCGGAGTAGGCGCCGCAATGATATGGACAGGTCAGGGCAACTATCTAACATTGAATTCGACCAGTGCCACCATATCCCGGAACTCCGGGGTATTCTGGGCCTTGCTACAGTTTAGGTAAGAGCGGACATTCTATAAATAGCGTAATTGTTGCTTATTGTGGTTACCTAATATAAATATTGTGTATTGAATAATGCACATTCATTGTCGTGGTAATCTAGAATGATATGACAGTGTTAACTGATGTTAACTGCTTTAGTTTTCTATGTAGCACATCTACAACCAGAATGCGCAATGACGTAAATTCCAATTTAAGTGGTTTTGACGTATGTACTTATATCTCTTTTAACACTATTATTTTTATACCCCCACATTTAATGTGGTGCGGGCATATTGAGTTTGATTCACCATTTGTAACACCTGGAAACGTGGCAGATATGGACTATGTGGATTTGATCAGAATTGAAAACTGAATCGATTTAGCTATATCCGTCTGTGTACACGATAACAGCCGTAATTTTGAAGCGATTGATCTGAAATTTTGTATACAAGCTTATCGCTTAAAAAGTAAGGACAAATCCGTGAATGGGCAAAATTGGTTCACTTGTTTTTTTACATATTTTACTGTGGGGGTATTTTAACTTCAGCACGGCTGAAGATAATTTTCTTACTATTTATAGTTAGAATCTTGCCTTTTTTATATTATATTCTTAACTATAACATTGTAGCACATATTTTTAATTTTTTTCTGGTGGTATCATTCTTTGTATTGTAATGCGATACTTAACGTGACAACACGTGAAACCACTATGGCCGAATACGTGAAACAATCAAAAGTAAACAATCTGTTATTATTTTTGTGTTTAATGGGTGTTAAAAATCGGCTTTTCAGACATTTCAGGACCTTTAGATGTTACATATTGCATTATACCGGGTGATTCAATTTCGAGGCTCACCATGGGGATCTCGCTTATTAGTGGAGATAGAGCCTATGTTTAAATTTGGCAAAGTTTCGTATTTTTGTGTTGATCAATTATCTGAACACAAATTTAAGCTATCATTTTTCATTTTGAGGATATCCGCAAAACACTGAAATGTTAAATTATCGTTTTTAATTTTTTATTGAAAACCATAAGTAGCTAGACATTTGAAACAAAAACATTCTACAGCTACTCCTTAACAAGGAATGCAGCGTTATTTCTTAATTTGAGATAACATCAAAGATGGCGGAGTAACCACGGCCAACTTTTGTTTTTCTTATGGGTGGCATGTTGAATTTTGTCATTTTCCGATAGTCGTGTTTTTCTCATTTCCGCAATGTATAACATGTTGGCATTAGTTTTTAAAACAATGGCGTAATAATAAAAAAAAACCTTCAGGTACCCAACTGGAGCTTGGTTACAGACCGCCGAACTCGTTGCCAAGCAACGTCAACGAAATGCACTTGGATCAAGCGGCGCGTGCAGCGTTGGGTTGGCCACAGCGTTGGCCATTTAACCAAATTAGCCTTAATTGTGGTTGATTGTGGATATAAAATGGCGTTTACTAATAACGAAAACCGTTATTATACCGTTGTTGTAAAAACTAATGCCAACATGTTATACATTGCGGAAATGAGAAAAAACACGACTATTGGAAAATACCAAAATTCAACATGGTGCTCATAAGAAAAACAAAAGGTGGCCATGCTTACGCCGCCATCTTTGATATTATTTCAAATTAAAACATAATACTGCATTCCTTGTTAAAAAGTAGCTATAGAATGTTTTTGTTTTAAATGTCTAGCTACTCTTGGTTTTGAATAAAAAATTAAAAACGATATCTTAACATTTCATGGCGATCTCGCTTATTAGTGGAGATAGAGCAAAGTTTCGTATTTTTGTGTTGATCAATTATCTGAAAAGAAATTTAAGCTATCATTTTTCTTCAAAATGAAAAATGATAGCTTAAATTTCTTTTCAGATAATTGATCAACACAAAAATACGAAACTTTGCTCTATCTCCACTAATAAGCGAGATCGCCATGGTGAGCCTCGAAATTGAATCACCCGGTATACATTATATAGGACGTTTACTTATTCGGTAATTTTGCTTGTTTTGCTTATTCATATTTTGTAGCTGGACCCGAGGATAATATTAGACATATCCTAATCAATAATCCCACAAACACAGTTATAATAAAGACTGTTTATCCAGGCTTGATAGTTATTATGTATCAGTTCACAATTTAGATGTAGGTTTTTTATTGGTAGTATCTACCTTAAAAATACAATAATTGATGCATAATGTTCTGTGCACTGCAAATTTACCAGCAGAAGAATCGACGGTGTTTTAGGACTTTAGGATTGATTTGCAATTGTCATTTTTTACTAAAGCACTTAAACTTAAGTTGCAGAAGTGTAGACTAAGCTCATATAATTTGGAAACGTCGTAACATATCAAAGGAAAAAAATACACTTTCATAACAATAGAAACGTCTACTATTTCGGTCATTATTCACAGTACTATGCAATTACATATCCCATAAACTATTTATAACTGTTATTTTGAAGACAGTTGACTTTTACCATCCAATAGCTATTAGTAAATTATATATTTCTTGTAGTTATTATTTCCAGTAACTTTTTATTTTTGATACCTGGTTTTACAAATGTTACATAAAAAAGAAACAAGCAAAAAAAGAAATTTAATATATAATTCGTTGTATTGTAAATAATTTGTTATTATCACATTCTAATATTATAAGTTGGTACAACCGGCCCTGAGAGATATATGAATATTTGAAGTAATTAACAAGCTAATTACCAGAAAAATTGTTCTGAGATATTTAGAAAATAGTGCCTGGTAAGCTAAATGTTGAATACAAAAGCTTAACAATTTTTATATCATACTTAAGCAAATAGTAGATAATATTGTGGTGATATTATTTTATCTAGTTCTTGTAATGAAAAAGCATTAAAAATAAAACCAATAATTAGTAGAAGATGCTAAGTGCCATCTATAGAATATTAGTCTAAAGATGGCAATTGTTTTAGCAGTGTGTAAAACTCATAAAATATAAACATAGGTACTGCTGACATAAAATAAGTCATCTGAGAAAGTTTACTTTATACAGGTGTCTGTTTTCCGTGGGTATACATGGGGTGAAACGATGTTTTTTAAGAAGATATATTTACTAAAAGAAAATAACGGGTTGAGGAACGACTAAGGAAGATATTAACGATAAAATGTAATTTTGAATTATTTAATTTTTGATTTTATAGCTAATTTTATTTAGTATCATAAATCAACCTTTATAATGGATTAAATGTTCAATATTATGTCAGGCGCTAAAATATCTGATTAATGTTTGATTATTTAGATTTTTTTTAAAGCATGGTATGTGTATGTATGTCGTATCACTAACGTCAACATTCAAAAAAATATACAACGATGAGACTAACATCTATAGATTGACACAGACCATCCGTGCGAGGTTTTTACTTGGTTATATAACGTCATAGAGATCCAGAAAAAAACAGCATAACATAAGCTTATCCAAAGAATTTAAGCTGTTTCCGGAATATACCAGAAGTTAGCATAAGTGAACTCAGGATCACAATTCCAATTCTCATTTTTGCTGACTATGAAGGTTAATGGCAAGGGTATTCCTGAGGGAGCAGGTTGCACTTAGTATGCCTATAATTAATCATTATTACTGTGTACGTAGCCTTTTGTATTAGTACAGGCAAATTAACTGATTAGAAGCCAAAACCGGTATTAATTGTAGACAGGACTTTTATCATTGGAAACGGTAAAGGGGCTCAGTGTGAACGTAAATAGTTAAATGCAGGTCATGGAGTCATATAGTGTTTATTTGGGGGGTGGGCGGGGGGGTTGAAAGCGGCTGCAAAATATATTATTGTGTCTTCGTGACCTCATGTCAATGGTGCTCATTTTTCTTGTTTTTACATGTACTTATTGACACAATAATAAAAATAATAGTCCCTATTTAAGAACAAGCTCAAAATTGAAAAACCTCAAAAATGACCTTTGCAACAATGAATTCTGCAGTAATAGTTCATAATTTCCTTAAATTTTTAAGAAAATTGCAAATCTGGTTGCGCCATTCAATTGTACGGAAAAATACAAAAGCAACCGACTCTCATTTCTACACTAATGCTAAAAAATGTTAAGTAAGCTAAATTATCAGTTTTTCTCTTAGAATCAAAAAGAATTCAATAGAAAAGTTAAAGATAATGTACAAATTTACAATTTTTGGAGAGTGACCTACATAACATAACCTCAAAACATTCGAGAAATGTGCAAAATCAATTTTTTATGTATAATTTCAATTATCGCAGAAATTAGTTTTGACGAGAAAAGTATATTTCAGTTGATTATCGAAGAATCAGTACAAGAGAAAAGATTGTGCGTATAACTTGGACACTGAAATATGTAAAACATGAAATATTAAAAAAATAGTTCTAGATTTAAATAACTTAGAAGACAGTTCCACTAAAATGGAGCAGCCGCATCTCCCAGGAAATGTGTCAGCTGAAGAAAGACTAATAAATATTTTAGGTTCCAAGGAGATGACAAATAAATGTTCTAATTCGCTGGATTTGAATAATACAACAAAATAGCCAAGTTGAGAAGTACGGTCTAAAAAACAGCAAATCCTTTTGTCAGATTCCATTACAGATTAAAAGCAACGGAAGACGAAAATATTAAAAATTCTACGCATTATCCACACCTACTAAAATATGTCAATAAATTGTTTGTTCATAGGTATACCTAATATTACAACCGTAGATTTTCTTCTACTAATATGTCAATAAGACTAGCAGAAAAATTATGCTAGCAAGACTAGGTAATTTATTTACACTGATTTCATAAACACTATCAAAGCCGTGAAATGAAAACGGAGTCGGCTCTGCTTTTGCGAGAAAGAAAAAAACATTGCGCAAATTGCAAAAAGAACCACGACATTAGTATATTTTAAAATATTAACGTGAATTTAAAACCTAAATTACTAAATAGTACACATTATAACGTTAAATTAAAAATGGTAAACCATATTCTTGGAATACTGTGTGTGTGTATTATTACAGTTTTGTTTAGTTATTTTTGCTATTTTTACCAAATTGCTACGTCTGGCTATGCCTGCCACGTGATTTTGACAAAGTAACCAATATTAACATTTTATTATTATTAATATTTACCTATTGTTATAACTTATTGTGATATGTAAGTGCCAATGATGAATAATTTAAAATTTTGTTTGGAAAGCATTTTAACTACAATAATAAAAATATTGTTACCGCTTTTTATCGAACGCTTTGAAAAAGAATTTTTGGACAAAATTTGAAAAAGCTGGACTGTCCTGCAAAAAGCGGGACGTCTAGTCACCTTATGTATGGAGGAAGGGTATGTCACATACGTATGGGAAAGAGTGCAATAAACATAACAAGAAAATACGGAAGGGTGAGAGACGCCACCCTCGCCCCTCTGGATACGCCCATGCACGAGCCGTAGGCGAGTGTATAACGATGCGGGCGAAATATGTGCTCGTCAAAGAATACTATTCTGTTGTGGACAATATCATTTATTTTATTGCCTAATTGTACTTGTACCTGCAACACCGCGCTTGTTATCTTGAGAGCTGAGACCATTATTGTTAATTAGAAAATTATCAGTTCTTGGAACACCAATGGGCATGTAGATATAATACGTACATATAAGTATTTTTATCAAATCGATTGTAGCACAATCGCGCGGAAGGTCAGTTTTTTAAACAAGTTTATTAATATTGTGCTTTCGCCGAATAGTTTACAGAATACTAATAAAATAAACATGTAGATACCTAATCAGGCAATAATTGTATTAACGATTAGAAATTTATTTAAGGTTTGTTACCCTGATATATTATCTGCACTAAAGCAATTGTTTATACGATTATATCGAGTTTACGGCTTTACAATTGATTTATTGTACTTGAACATAAACCTTAATATATGACGGAACAAGATTAATATTTCGGCATAACTGATTGACTACAGATTGTCTTGATTGATTGAATTATACGTCCACATAATGCAATAGATATGCTACATCTTGTTTTAATAATGTATTGTTTTTTTGTTTTAATTATTATTTGGAGTTGGTATGAGAGTATATACCCATACAAGGCCACAGTTTATTGAAATACTTGTTTGCTTTTCTATAACTAGTTTCTCATACTACATTGTTTGGAATCAGAAACATTCTAGATGTTTGACTCAAGTAGTCATTTGATAAGGCATTATTATTTTTAACTTTGTTTGTTTACATGATATTTAATCAAAATGTATTGTCATTTTAAGAAGTAAATACAGTCAATTCCGTTTAATCGGGACACCGGTTAATCGGGACAGCGGCTTATTAGGGACGAATTCTAAAGAACGGAAACAAAACCGAGAAAATAACACAAATTTACTCCGCTTTTTCGGGACAATATTTCGCATAGTGGGACAGTAATCGTGTAAATTCAAAAAATGAAAAATGTTTTTCTATGGAATAAAACTCATTGTTAGCGTTAATACCGCCACTAATTGAAAATTGCAGATGAGAACAT
This sequence comes from Melinopterus prodromus, assembly GCA_964023965.1. NCBI lineage: Eukaryota > Metazoa > Arthropoda > Insecta > Coleoptera > Scarabaeidae > Melinopterus > Melinopterus prodromus. The sequence continues at coordinate 28,170,355 of OZ030390.1, forward strand.
ATATCGGCCCATGAACACATCACTGCACACATCACTACACTTCGATTTTGTGGCAACTGAGAGGAATCATGAAGATTTAAAATTGTAAACGTTGCCAGATAATAACCATGAACCATTAGGTTCACGAAAAATATAGCCGCTATGCAGGGTGAAGTTTTAAATAATAAATGAAGATTTAAAAAAATGTAAGTCCACAAATTTACAATCTCTCAGTTCATTTAGTTCTCCATATACTAATGGCAGCTGGTCGTGGGAGACCCTGTCTACAACAGATATCTTAAAATTAGTGTTTTGCATTAGTCCGATTTTTATTATTGTTTGATTCATCTGTGGTAGAATTTGTATTTGAGTATCAGTTTTGAACATATAGATACCTACATGGTGCGAGAGAAAGGATACGTTTTACAATTTATTAAATAAAGTTTTGACATTCGGATAATAGGACCAGCCGCTTAATATACTTGTCCCGATGCGTCCCGGTTAGGCGGAATTGATTGTATAAGAATTACTGATAGAGATTAAAGCTCAAAAGTTCAAAAAGCTGTTCAACTGGATTCCGAGATTTTCGTGTTTTTTGGGCTTCACTAACACCTCTATCTATTTGATCTCTTGTTCAATCTATCGTCAATTTTAGTATTATTCTTCGTCTTATTTTCTATTTTAATTTTGTTCTAAACCATTTTGTAATTTCTTTCAGTATGTTTATTGGCAACTTATTCGTATACTTTCAATTCCAAGGCAAAACAGAGATCGACAAAGGTACCAGAATTACTGTCATAATTGTATTATCTGCGATAGCTACAGCCGGGACTGTGTTAGTATTGTTTTTGCCAAAAGCAAGAAACGAAGAGACAAATTTGGAAGTTACTGAACATAAAGGGGCAGTGCAAGCATTGAAGGAATCTGCAAAATTATTTATAACCCGGAATATGATGCTTCTTTGCGTTGCCTTCCTTTACACAGGTAATTATTTCTCTGAAACATTCTTCTATACGCAGTTTTTCATTATACCTCATGTTAACCAAGGTAATGTATTTTAGGGGTGGAATTATCATTCTTCAGCGGCGTGTACAGTCCAAGCATTGGCTTCACGAAGCAGTTGGGAGAAGTATCAACACAGCTGGTTGGTTTATCTGGAATCTTTATTGGAGTCGGTGAAGTTTTAGGTATGTATATCTTAGCGTCTGTTGGAATATTGAGAAAATGGGTACTTTTTTCAAGGCGGTGCGACTTTTGGAATTCTTGGAGCGAAGACCACTCGTTGGGGACGAGATCCGATTGTTATTGGAGGATTCATCATCCACGTAGTAGCCTTCTTTCTAATATTCCTAAACTTGCCGAATAATGCACCTTTTGGAGCTACCAATGATGAGGCTTTCATACCAACGAACGCTTATTTGGCGATTTTCTGCTCTTTCCTCTTAGGTCTTGGAGACGCTTGCTTCAATACGCAGATATACTCCATATTGGGCGACATATATTCAACCGATAGCGCGTCAGCCTTTGCCATTTTCAAATTCACACAGGTGAGAAAGTATACAAATTACGGTAAACTATGATCATGTTGATTTCTGTGACATATTTCTCACAGAGATGAGTGAAACATAAGCATGGAAGCTTGTACAGTGACCGATTAAATCATGGAAATGAAATAAATCAGTTAAATTAAAAGAAAAAGAGCAAATTACAAATAAATGTAATTAGTTCTTTATGGACTTTTTGAAAATGTCCCGTTGAAAATGAAAACTACGAGTTTCATTTAAATATTTATTGTTTGTTGATTTTTGGTAATTATCTATTACGTTTTGGTTATATTTTTAAATAAGACGGTGTTTAAATTGCTCATAAAACATGCAAAATAATATACAACTTGGGGATCTCACCATGGGGATCTTGCTTATTAGTGGGGATAGAGCCTATGTTTAAATTTGACAAAGTTTCGTATTGTGTTGATCAATTATCTGAAAAGAAATTTAAGCTATCATTTTTCATTTTGAAGATATTTGCAAAAAACTGAAATGTTCAGTTATTGGTTTAATTTTTTATTCAAAACTAAATGTAGCATGACATTTGAAACAAAAACATTCTATAGCTAATTTTTAACTAGGAATGCAGTGTCATTTATTAAGTTGAAGTAACAATAAAGATGGAGGCATAACCATGGCCAACTTTTGTTTTTCTTATGGACGCCATGTTGAATTTTGACATTTTCCGATAGTCGTGTTTTTACTCATTTCCGCAATGTATAACATGTTGGCAATATTTTTTAAAACAATAGTGTAATAATAAAAAACACATTCAACCACTACCAACAACTATCTTATCAACGAATCTAAGAATAGCTACAGCAAATAAATGTTAAAATGTATCGTAGTATCCTTGTCTGTAATATAATAATATGCGAACTGTGTGTCTGAGGTTATATAGTATAGTACATATTTATTTCCCGAACAGAACGTCACCTTCGCATATGAAAATGCTTGTAATTTTTAAAATAACATCGTTACATATGCATTTTCGTCCATGTTTATTTGAATCATACAAGGCATACAAGCATGATATTCGTATAAAACTAATTTGTTGTTCTTGTCTAAACACGATAAAATTGGAGCGGCAAAATTAAATTAAATATTGTATGACCCAATTTCATTGACACACTATCATCACACTAGAGGATAGCAAATACTTAAAGCTAGTAATCTTTGGCATGACAAAAGATTTATATCACTCTACGTTTATGTCATTGAAAACAACAATTAAATTCTAACCTACATTGCAAACTCTTGCACTATGAACCTATTACTAATGTACTTGATGCGTTGATCTTTGAATAGAATCATTCTGGCTAACTCATTCCTTAATTATCAAATTAGTAACAACATGTGATATCAAAATAACGAAAATACATATGTATTAGTTGATATAAACACATCCTACATAAATATTATTAATAGAGCTGATAACAAATTGACAATGCTACTTCATTTGATTGCGGTAACATAATTTGCAGCATTTATCACCATTTTATACACATAAATTATAAGTTGATTGTAATGCGTTTACAATAAGAATCCGTTTGATTAGAATAATATAATGAATAATACAAGACTACAGTATAATAATAAAAGGAAATTTTTTAAATAAATGTCCACAAAGTTTGGTTTGCAGTCCAAATACTTTTTGAATCCTCATCCCAAGTGTGTCAAAATTATACTCTGAAAAAGATCGTAACAATATCGTACATGTTATTGCAAAATATTAGATATTTTCTGCCTTATGAATAAATGATAAGGATAAGGTGCAACTATTGTTCAGATTGTTAGCAGTGATCAAACATTATTTCAACTGCTGTGTTGGTTTAATGGCGTTGGGAGCATTCGAATCAAATAAAGACTATCTCATCTTTGCTGACGTTTCGAATTATTTAAAATCATATTCATAGCTCAGATGGATGGTATTTAAACTTAAATTAAAACAATCACAATGCGCATTTGTTTAGGTCGACAGACATCACAGAATTCTCTGAAATGGCATTTTTGATATTGCGAGCTGGACTGAAATGAAACTTTCAACCTTGAACTCAAAGCTGTGAAGATGAACACTAAAATTTAAAACTCCATGTAGTGGTTTTCAGAGTTGTTACATCGTATTCTATTACGTCGCGTATTTTTTGTAGCAACCAAAATTGCAAGAAAGGGATTATCGCCATTCTTTGCTTCGCACGTTTGGTTGGCAGGTTCGTAAACTACTTAAAAAAGGGTATGGGTGCGATTTAAGCGTGCATTATTTAAATAGATAAGTGCATTAAGATAGATACTTTGTACATTAAAAAAAGAAATAATATGCATTAAATAAATATGAATATGTTGCATAAAAAATTTAATAATGAGCATTATTTAATTCATATTGTGCCCTAGAATGGCTGACTTGAGCATTAAAATAATACATACTGAGCATTAAATAAATATCAATATGTTACATAAAAAATATTCTAATGAGAAATATTTTCGTCTGTCATGTTTCCCTAAAATTGATAAAAATTAACTTAAATCAATTACACAATCAGGAGAAAAAATATCGAAACTAACTTTGTTATTGTATTACTAAATTTAACGTCTAAATACCTACATAGCGATATTAAATATTATATTTTCATTTGTAGGTTCTATCTCTATTATCGGATTCATAAAATGAAACATGGATAAACCGTGGTGAAAGTCAGATCAAAGATCGTTGGGTAGATTCTGAGTTATATCGAAACAAAGAAGGTTGTAAACATCATATCTCACACGTGAGATGTGAAGATTTTTGCTCTGAACTGTACTCACCGAACAGTTCTTGTCATTAAAAAGTCCACATTAATACCTTCAGTCAATTAATAATTTCTTTAATGAAAGAATCACGTCGCGCAACCTTAAAATATTGCATTAGAACTTATGCAACAAATTCATTAACTTAAAAAAACATTGGTAATTCTTCCACTCAACACAATAATTATTTGAACTAGTAACGACTGTATAAAATAATGTATAATACGTAAAATTATCCACATTATCTTCTATAATAACCTGAAAATTTACAATCTTTCATCACGCCAGAGGTCGAAAAATTAATTCTTCCATCAACATGAATTGCGAGATACACCCTGTATCACAAGACCGAAATTATACGACGCGCTGTATATCAGAAGGGATTAGTCTCCTAAATTTGTGGTCGGCACACATGCTAAAACAAACAAGGCAAACGCAAATAATTACCGGGCAAACACAACCTGTTTAACTTACATTATATTTTGTGAGGTGATTTTACGTTTTTTTCGTCAAAGTTAAAGCAAAGAAATTAAAACGTTCCCTTTTTCGCGCTCCTACGGCGTTAAAACGCTTTATAAATTACAATTTTTTGAACATAACCCAAAAATATAATTTGAATTAAAACAAAATCTGATGTGGCCAGCACATTACCTACTTTATCATACTATACGTCATGGCAATCTCGACGCATCTGCGTGTCGAATTCGCGTGCAATGCAAACGCTGATGTTCTGACAATACCGTCAAAAGAATCAAAATATCTGTCAAATCCTGGCTAACTAGTTGTAATGCAGACAAGAAAAATAGAATTTGCTCATACAGTTAAACTATGAATATTTAAAAAAAACATTTTATATACATATGTTATAAAAAATTTCCTATAGTTTAATTTATTATCTATCTTGACAAAATTACTGAAACGGCGGCTCATTTGCAAAATCGTTGAAAACCTCCATTTTACAAGAAATCCCAACCAGTCGTTATGTAATTTAGAAAAGAATTTTTTTCCATTAGAAAACAAACGTTTTCATTAATTGGTTGTTGTAAAAATATTACATTGTTTTTGGAATGTTATGTATGTTTTATATGTATAAAAACCCCGCACAGGTGTTATGTATGTTTCATTTACACAGAATAACCGTATTTGAAACGACACATACGGCGTAATGGTACTTATCTATTGAAATACAGCGGAAAGGCCAAAACGTACATTATTAGACAACGTTGATTATTATAGCAACCAAAAGGAAAAACAAAATATTGACAATTGTACAGCATCTAATTCTACTAAATACGTGTGCAAAAAGAATTTTTATTATATGTCGTATTACGACAGTTTCTTAAACAATAAAAAATCTGATGTGGCCAGGCACATGACTTTATCATACAAAATATAAAATTAATAGTTTAGCTGCATGAGAATCTATTTGATTGAGATAAATCATGTCTGCATTAAAATTAAACTAGTTAGCCAGGATTTGACAGATATTTTAATAGTCAATAGTATCAATAGCAGGTATTGTTAAAGCATCAGCGTTTGACACTACCTACTGTCATCAGAATAATAGTTATTCATCTCACAAGTGCCGAAAGTACGGAATAGCGCGACGACCGGTGATGCGGCGCGTGACCGCGCGTCACCGATGGCGGAGCGTCACAGTCGCATGTGAGGGAGTCGCGTTATGTAGACAGGAGTGACATCAACGTTTTTGTGTTGGTTTTTGAGAAATATGTATTAAAAAAAATCAAAAATGGTTATTGTATAGGAAATGTTAGATTAATACCGCTTCTACGAAACGTCAAGTTTAAAAGGCTAATCAATTCAAATTGTGACAGATTTATATTCGTTCATGACAGTGTAGATGTCACATCCGTACCTACATACTAAAATATAACTACACTCATAGCTATACTTTATTTACAATTTTCTCAATTGATCGTTTTTAGAATTAGATATAACAATGGGTTAATATTTCTTATCAACAAACAATCAAATTGGTGATCTTATTTTATTTGAATTTTGTATTTTGTACATTGCTGCACTAGAGCGGCAACGTTCTATAGCGGTTCTCCAACCTCTGATGAAATCAGCTGTTTTCGAGTGTGACAGCGATAGACATTTCTGTGGTGACAGCACAAAAAAATATTTGTCAAATCCAGGCTACTATGTAGTTCGAGGATGTAGTTTCATCTCAATGCAGATGCGACCGATCTCGATCAAATAGAATTTGCTCTTGAAGCTAAACTATTAATTTTACCAAAAAATGTCGCAGACAAATTATTCAGAATTTCCCCTACTTTAATTTATTATTTATCTATTTTGACAAAATTACAGAAATGGCGGCTCAATTGCAAAATCGTTGAAAAATGCTAAGAGTAAATGGCCAGTTCCTTTGGGCCCTTTTGAACAAAAAGCTTTTCAGCTCTAAGTTTAGTCATGAAACTTTTAAATATGAACTTTCGTCCCGATACCTTTAGTAGTTTCTCCGGAATCGTCTCCACAAAATACGGGTACACACACACACAGACATTTTTTTGTACCTTGGTCAAAAATGTTCAGGGGACCCATAAAGACCTATTTCCGCTAAAATCTCAATTTTTTTTTCGGCACGATTACAATACTTCATCATACTGCGTATGATAAAGTAAAAAAGCTGATGTGGCCAGGCACATAACTTTATCATACAATATATAAAATTAATAGTTTAGCTGCTTGAGAATCTATTTTATTGAGATAAATCGTAGGTATTGTCAAAGCATCAGCACTTGACACTACCTACACTACGTCTTTAGAATAATAGTTATTTATGTCACAAGTGCCGAAAGTACGGAATAGCACGACGAGCGGTGAGGCGGCGCGTCACCGAAGCGTCACCGTCACACGTGAACAAGTTGCGCTATCTAGTTTTTTGGGAGGAGTGACATCAACGTCTATTGTGCTGCTTTTTGAGAAAATAGTATTTAAAAAATAAAAATGGTTATATTTCTGTATAGGAAATGTTAGGTTGGTACCACTGTGACGAAACTTCAAGTTTAATTCAAATTCTGACAGATTTATATTTGTTCATGACACTGTAGATGTGTCATCCGTACCAACATATTAAAATAGAACTACACTCATCGCTATACTTTATTTACAATTTTCTCAATTTATCGTTTTTAGAATTAGATATAAAGACAGGTTGATATTTCTTATCAACAAACAATCAAATTGGTGATCTTATTTTATTTATAATTTGTGTTTTGTAATTTGCCGCACTAGAGGGGCAACGTTTCATAGCGGTTCTCCAACTTCTGATGAAGTCAGCTGTTTTCGAGTGTGACAGCACAAAAAAATATTTGTCTAAATCCTAGCTACTATGTAGTTTCATATCAATGCAGATGCGACCGATCTCGATCAAATAGAACTTGCTCTTGCAGCTAAACTATTAATTTTACCAAAAAATGTCATAGGCATAAATTATTCAAAATTTCCTCTACTTTAATTTATTATTGAACTATTTTGACGAAATTGCAGAAATGGCGGCTCATTTGCAAAATCCTTGAAAAAGGCTTAGAATAAACTACCAGTTCCTTTGGACCCTTTTGAACCAAAAGCTTTTCAGCTCTAAGTTAGGTCATGAAACTTCTAAATATGAACTTTCGTCCCGATACCTTTAGTAGTTTCTCCGGAATCGTCGCCACAAAAATCGTTTACACACACACGCACACACACACACACAGACATTTTTTTGTACCTTGGTCAAAAATGTTCAGGGGACCCAAAAAGACCTATTTCCGCTAAAATCTCAATTTTTTTTTTCGGCATGATTACAATACTTTAACATACTGCGTATGATAAAGTAAAAATAAACAAGTATAACAACAAGCAGTAGAACAAGACGTAGGATACATATGCTACAACACACATTCTTATACATATTATAAGGGTTTAAACTATTACTAATATCGCCTTTCCTCAAACGCGCGCCATTTGGAATAGTGTTATGATTGTACCTAGATTTATATTTACACTATGAACTGATTTATTCAAAGAAAATAAAACAGTTCACTTCCCTGTCAAATCCATTTTTATGACTCAGTTATAAAGTTTTATTTATCTGACACCAAAACCACAAAGCAACGACAGGACTAAGCTGTACGATACACATAAATGCGCTACGGGTTGCAGAACTTAATGCACACTATAATCTCTCCAGGGCGCATTATAATTTTCTCATGGCACAATTTAGAATATTGAATGCTCTTACCAAATTTTCAAATGCTGATTTATTTAAACTATTGAAGATATATATTTTTTAATTATCAATTATTTTTTGAGATGCACGTTATATTTTTACTTTATCATACGCAGTATGCTAAAGTATTGTAATCATGCCGAAAAAAAAAATTGAGATTTTAGCGGAAATAGGTCTTTTTGGGTCCCCTGAACATTTTTGACCAAGGTACAAAAAAATGTCTGTGTGTGTGTGTGTGTGTATGTGTGTGTGTGCGTATGTGTGTACTCGATTTTTGTGGCGACGGTTCCGGAGAAACTACTAAAGGTATCGGGACGAAAGTTCATATTTAGACGTTTTATGACCAAACTTAGAGCTGAAAAGCTTTTGGTTCAAAAGGGTCCAAAGGAACTGGTAGTTTATTCTATGCCTTTTTCAAGGATTTTGCAGATGAGCCGCCATTTCTGTAATTTCGTCAAAATAGTTAAATAATAAATTAAAGCAGAGGAAATTTTGAATAATTTATGCCTATGACATTTTTTGGTAGAATTAATAGTTTAGCTGCAAGAGCAAATTCTATTTGATCGAGATCGGTCGCATCTGCATTGATATGAAACTACATAGTAGCCAGGATTTTGACAAATACTTTTTTTGTGCTGTCACCACAGAAATGTCTATGGCTGTCACCACGCTGTCACACTCGGAGAACCGCTATGGAACGTCATCTACAGTGTCATGAACGAATATAAATCTGTCAGATTTTGAATTAGCTTTTTAAACTTGACATTTCGTAGAAGTGGTATCAACCTAACATTTTCTATACCGAAATAAATCCATTTTTGAATTTTTTTTAAAATACGTATTTCTCAAAAAGCAACACAAAAAACGTTGATGTCACTCCTGCCGAAAACTACATAACGCGACTCGCTCACATGCGACGACGACGCTCCGTCATCGGTGACGCGCCGCATCACCGCTAGTTGTGCTATTCCGTACTTTCGGCACTTGTGAGATAAACAACTATTATTCTGATGACAGTAGGTAGTGTCAAATGCTGATGCTTTGACAATACCTTCGATTGATACTATTGACTATCAAAATATCTATCAAATCCTGGCTGAGTAGTTTAATTTTAATGCAGAAACGATTTATCTCAGTCAAATAGATTCTCATGCAGCTAAACTATTAATTTTATATATTGTATGATAAAGTCATGTGCCTGGCCACATCAGATTTTTATAGATGTAACGATTGTATTGCACATTTATTTATTTAAGTGCACAAATATATTATGAAAGGAACATTCAAATATATAAACGTACAATTATTTATTATGATGCACATATTATAAATATATTGCACATTTATTGTTTTAAATGCTCAAGGCATTTTTGCATTGTTCAAATATTTTTTGTAATGGTCAAATGTTTTTTGTATTGGTCAAATATTTTAGCAAATTCTTACAATAAACACACGTTTCATTTTATACATTGCGCAAATAATTTGTACTTCTTAAAAAACCTATCAGAATCATATGTTGCACCTTTTAGGACACAAAAAAATCGAAGAATATTGCGCTGTGTAGAATCTTGATTCCATGGTAAATTATAATTTGAATTATCGAGTTTGAAATTAACTAACGTGTGAAATAACAGGCTTTTTTTATTTTTCTTAACGAAATTATCCTAAAATATGAAATTTGTATAGGAATGAATACAAAAAAAAAACTGTAGTTTACACTCAACGGTGTACAGAGCGACAACAATCCGCATGAATTTGGTAGTGCAGTAATTATTTGATGCAATGAAAAAGGTATGAACCGTAAACATGATTGTGGGCATATGGTTGCCAGATCACATAATTTAAAAGAAAATCTCATTAGTTATTTTTCAGTTATCCGGATTTCTATTTTTATGTTTGAAAAGCTACTATAACTCATACATTTATGGGCATTTTACTTTTCTTCAATTCGAACGGTAAATTTAATGTTATTTGAAAAGTTGATTAGCGTTTTTGAAATTATAACTAAGAAGCTCTTAAGTGTATGACTATACCTTGTGTAATACGTAAAAGTTGCGAAAATCTGAAAAAGGTCGAAAAAGTCATATCTCATATATTTCTCACGGCATCGTCTACGTTTAGTAGTATTATTATATATTTTGGAACTTAACATCTCTCAACCCTAGCCGATCAGTTAGCTCTTACGTTTCTTTAAGTGTACCAGAATAATGCTTGCACAACAACTTATTGAAGGCTCATATCGCCGTAGATAAAGTTTTGTTGTGATTCACTTATCACTTACATTTATGGTAAATGAAAAAGAAAACACTTTCTGTACACCTATAGCCACATTACAACCAGCCACTAGGCGGAATTTCACTGCAAATCCTACATATTATTGTAAGTTTTAAATCGTCATTGTCATGTATTGGCAATTAACGTTATTCTGTTGTGTTCTGTTCTGTTGTGACAATTAATTGTCTGCATTATCACCCAACTCCGAATTGTTTGTATTGTTATTCAACTGCGTAGATACGCATGTCACTTGATTACGTCAAAATATTTATTAATATTATTCAAACGGAGCAACAAAACCAAAGCTGGGCACAAAAGCGTTAATCCGTTAATCGTTAATTAACGAAGTTAAATTTTTCGTTAACGAATTAACTTTTATGTTAACTTTCAAAACCATTAACGGACTCATTAACTTCCGCTACATTTGTCATCCGTTAATTCAAGTCCGTTAAATCGAAATAATAAACATTTCAAACTTGGTTTTGTATGACGTACTACTTTGTGCGACACGGCGTACATAAAGCATGTGCATGAATTGTTTAATTTTTAGTTACGTTTTGTATGTACAGTCGCGGAAAAAATATGTTCACATCCTAAATTTCTTGCTTCCATGTAACTCAGTAACTACCAAACGAAATTTGATCCGACTTCCTTCCAGAAATTTTATGATGTAGACGTACTATTTTCCGCGATTTATTATGTAATAGGAAATATTTAACTATTTTTTTAATACTGGTACTTTTCAATAAACACAAATTGTTTCAAAATATAAATCGAAACTTAAAAATAAACCTTCTAAACCTTTCTTCTAACTGCAACCACCTTAGTTTGGCTTTTCAATGTCTTTTATAAATATTACATCTCGCAATGTAGTTACTTTAGTTACCACTGTGCCTAGTTTAAAAAATTCCTAAGGCAATTTTAACTTATGCAACCGAAAGATCAGTTGTTATTAGGTTATACTCAATATAACATTTTATAAAAAGTTAACGATTAACGGTTAACGTTAACTTCCGTTACATTTCTAGCAAATTAACGGACTATCGGTTAACGAAGTTAACTTTTTCGGTAACGGATTATCGATTAACGAAGTTAACTTTCTGATTAACTTTGCCCAGCTTTGAACAAAACATTGTAGGACATAAAATTTTGTATGTATGTACTATGCTCGCCAAAAATAAAGTCGTACACCACATATGCAACCAAATGTACCTAACATATTTTTTTAGCTTTCTAAATGGTTCTTTTATAACTGTCATTCTGACTTTAATCTTAAGTAGGTACGAACATGCATCAACTGTCAAGTAGACAATTAAAAACAAGCCAGTATTACATTATGTAAAAACTAGAATTTTTTTTTTTGCGGGCATAGTACCACGGGCATTAGTTGATGTTCATACGCTCGGGCGACGGTCACCCTCGGAACATCCGTTTAATGCCCTTGGTACATAGTAATAGATAATATTACTGATTATGAATTATGATAGTAAATAGATAAAATAATGGTTGTTTCTTTTCAGTCTGTTGCAGCTGCGGCATGCTTCTTCTATTCATCACACATAGGACTATATATTCAGCTAGGAATTTTGCTGGCGCTAGCAGTACTCGGCACTATCTGTTTTGTACTTGTAGAATGGTCTGCGAAGAGGGCAAAGGTAGGCGACACAGATACTATGTCAAATAGTACATCTGATCTAGAATCGGACATATCGAAAAATTGAAAATAATACCAACAAACGCACCTACGCTGTGCCGTTATCAAAATGTAAAACTAACAAACAGTATGTATATATAAATATGTATGAAATGCTGACGTGGTTCTGAGAAGAATGCTTCTCAGACATTTCAGACACGCAAAATATGATACGAGTTTGCTGGTTTAATCATCGATAAATAATGTGAACGCTGAAAATAAAAATAAGTGACAAATTTTGTACTACCGGTGAACAGTGGTCTCTTGGTTACGTTAGTGTAGTTCTTTTCACTCAAACCGGCGCGGCACTGCATGCCACAACTGATTTTTTTTTTATCTCGGAGTTGTATACAATTGACGTATTTGTTAAACATTCATAATTTATTATGCATTTTCAACATATACGACAAAATTAGAATTAGTCAGATGTGATTTTAATTATGACGTATCGGTATACCTCTATCTTGTGGATGTACCGACAGCAATGCGCAGAGCGTGAATATATTCTTGCTTGTCAAGGTGTACAAAGGCTGGTTGAGTGGAATGTGCATATAATTCATTGTAAAACAATTTCAACATTGAACTGTAATAAACTTGAGACAATATAATATTGACAAAGGTAGGGCTTCATGGCATATAGAAACTATTGCTCAATATTATTTTTTTAATGACGTTATAAATTTACAACTTATATGAAGTTATAAATTTACAACCTACACACCTACACCTGTACATACATACATTAAAAAATTGCCAAATTTTGCATTCCATTATCTTTTTAATGTTTCCAATATGTTTTTGTACTTTATCTTTTAATTGTCTTGCCTAGGTTGCGGTTTAAAAAGGATATGCAAGCAAACATGCTTCATGTTTTTAATTAGTTATTATATCGTGTGTTCAAGTTTTTGCATTCAAACTATACTTTGTCTGGCTGACGGATTTTTGGTGACTCCTTTTTAGTCTACTTGTGCTCAATTCAAAAGGACCAATAGTCATAGAGATTTGCCGAAATTCGACCGAATAGCGGAGATCCGACCTTGAAACGAGATTTCTAAAGCTCTTACCAAGAGAAGAAGCGGGAAAAATTGTGAACCTAATAACATTAAAAACATCAAAATCACAATTAAATTCCCGGGTTTTAGAGAAGTCTACGTATTGAAATGTATTTATAAATGTAAACGTAACCTAATTAATTATAGGTTAATAATATGGTTCAAAATGACACCCACAACCTGGATTTAAACCAGGGACCTTAGCGTCGCTTGCAGAATTCTCTCCCTTGATGTCACCATATAATTAGTAATTATAGTACGATTTCCTGCACGGGCTGCTATTTCGACTATTTTTTTTAAAGACCTTGGGTCATCGCCCTATTTTATTAGCTAATAATTTTGGTTATATGTACTGAGAGAGCCGAATTTATTTATTTATGAATTTTTAAAACGGCTGTTTGATTAGTTTAGATTATTTATTGCTTTAGTTTATACTTTAAATATGTTTTATATGTATACATAATCAACGGTTTATATTTATGTTCTTTGTTTGTGTTAACTAGTTTTTGTTTGCAGTTATGTTTTTAAACAAACTTTTATATTCACGTCTACTGTGAAGTCTTTTACATTATTCATTGACTAGAAACAAACAACACCGCTCTTAAAAATGGACGATTGCAAGTAGATTACATTCCGCTGTCTGATTATAACTGATTATTAGCTAAGAAAATAGAGTGATGACTTTTACGCCAAATTGTATAAACAATAGGGAGTATCGAAAAAACGATTTTTCGAAATTCAAAATTCCAAGGAGATAAAAAGTTGTCCCTGTGAACTCTCATATACCATAAAAAAATTGGCCCAATTATGAATCTGTGGGTTATGTTTACCACGATAATTACATTTCATCTCATCGACTTCTCCTTTGATGAAGTATTTGCTGATTCGTTTAATAACTTTAACGATGAATTGTGGGTTATGCTTTGAAGTCTAATCTAACTGGAAGGGAGGCGCGCTTTACATTGGCTGGCGACAATTTGGGCAGAGGCAAGCAAAAGAGACAGAGCGATGATGTGGGGTATGTGTCCCTGTCTGACTACCGTAGGTAGATAGCAGAATGGAGTAGTGTGCATTTAATTAAAAACGATATCTCAAATACAAGTGTCAAACCGCATACGGCTATGGTACTGTATGAGATAGAAAGAGATACCTAGCCCACATCACTTCGGGTTGCATACCAGTTGCATTTGCCTCAGTTATTCACTATGTCGCGTCCTTTCCAGTTATACGTATGTATTTAGGTACATTTCACTGTGGTTACGTTTACCACGATATTTACATTTTATGTCGTTGACGGGGAATTTGATCGTGCTTCTGACCCTTTTAATTTTATTGGGTTACCAAGTTTCGCCGCTAACAGAACCCCGTTTCAATGTCGGATCTCCGCTATTAATTGCATTTCCTTTTTAAACTCCGCCTTAAGGGGGCAATAGTATCTTGTGAGCCAAGGATTTTGTGTATTATATTAGCATACAGAAATATGGTAACTTAAGAGCTATTGTTCTTAAGTTACCATATTTCTGTCACCGATATACCTGTAATGGACCTACATTTTAATTTCTCAAGAAAAAGTTAGTCTTTCTCAAAAAGGTATAAGTCAGAATTTTGATTCCACCTACTGGTGGTCAAAAAGCAAAAAATCTTAGGAGTGAGCTATCATGTTTTATATTTAAATAAAAAATATCGTAGAGAATAATTTTAAATGTATTTTGTTTGCTTAAATTTGCAATTGGAATCTTGTATCTTAATCTCAGACATCGGGACATCGGTCCATTTCAGTTGGATTTAGGAATCAGAACCAAACTACTACAATATAGAAAGACTATGTCCTAAAAATAATTTTTATTCAGAGTTTGCATGTGACATCGAAAGCTTTCAACTTGATATTTTAAAGCACAATTTGAAAAACTACCAAATACTGAAATTATTTCTATATTACATCTAGTTACAACTTAATTCGCAAAAAAACTATCTAACGGTTGTTTTTTTCTTACATCAAAAGTACTTATTGTGAAATATTTCTAAAAACTCAGTAAATAATTCACAGAATCTTAAATTACAGGTATAGAATGTACAATTTGCTTATAGTTGATTTTTAATATGTTTGTCGGTTTTGAAGAATTAGTAAAGGCATCTGACAAAATAATTTGCTGATTATAACATTTTTCAAAACTATTGATGAAACATTAATGACTTTTTCTCGTGAAATGAAAATGTTTGCCCGTTATAGATACTTGATACTTGTGAAAAGGTTTCCGCACTTTGTACCGTTACTTTTTTAGATTTTGGTTATTATTTGTTTTGTATCTTTATTTAAATTATTTACTTTACCGTCAATTTGAATATTTTGTACACAGTTTGATGTATTCTAAATATTGCGTTTGTTTTATATTTTGATGTACATAATACTACTGAAAAATTTAAATTAAGGTATGACTGAATTGTAAACTTTCATTATTGTTATCATTGTTATCTGTTCATAATGTGTACAGTCCCGAAACCTTTGTGCACATGGCAACATCCCCATAAAAAAAAAAAAAAAAAAAAAAAAAAAAAAAAAAAAAATAAAAAAATCAACTACTAAAACGCAAATTAATTACAATTTATTGTAGGTGCTTCATAAACAACCTCCAGGACAATTTGAACACATTGTTTCTTTTCATTCATTCTGAAACCCACAAATTGTTGCTATCCACCAAGTTGTGCTGGTTGCTATTCGTAAATACCCAATTTCAATCGGAGGAACGTCTATGAATGACTTTTAATAACTTGTACTTTCCTCATTAGTTTAATAACGACACCATGTACCTATACAAATTTACTCTGAAAATATCAGTGGCCGGTCACGTGGCATTCGGACATTAAGATTTAATAGGTTTGTTCGACCAGCACCAAAATAAGTGCAAAAAGCACTTTTTTTTTTCGCATGCGAAATGGGAGTGCTGTTCGAAAGAACCTAATAATGACTGCGTATATGATAGCGTTTGTGAATAATAATGACTTTAGGGCACCTACAAACCCCTAAGATAGTCAACTAACCCCCAATCAATGAAGCCTATATGATAAGATAACGCTACCATCGAAAATGTGTTGGTTTTTCATAAAATTGTATTGGTAAATGGTTTCTTCCCTTCATGTTATTAGAGTTGCATACCATTCAGGATGAGATTGACGCTACATTCAAACGTTGATTCTCAGTTCCAAATTGGATGATTGAATTTAAAAACACTGTTTTGTAACATTACTAGTGGTTAGACTTTAATAACTTAAATACCATTGTTGATTGTTTAATACCATGTCTTGCTACTACATTTTGTTGATATCTACAGTATGAAAATTACTAACAAACTGAAGGTTATTGTGCAGGCCACCAAAACGACTTTTTCTAACATATTTTCGAGATCAGAGTGTTATAATATAAAGATAAGTAGTTGGTTTTGGTGCCATGGCCAAACATCCGGAAGTTTGTCGGTCCAACATTTTCCAGCCAGTCTAAACCACCACATTGTATGTTATTTTTGCATTTAAGACATGTAGTATTATTTATTATTACGTCATTATTTCATAAATTGTTGGTATCGTGTTATTACTGTCGAAGGTTCATCCGATGTATCTAGTCAGTATTTTTATTTTATTGAAATGTACATTAACCATTTAATTTAACTTATATGAAACATGTAATTGTTTGATTGTACAACAAAAACAGTGCACTGCGTTTTTTGAGCATGCGTAATAGAAAGAACGTTTAGTAATTGAACCAAAATATAATCGAAAGTGACCACTGTACGCCATTTTAAGGTTGATGCACACTATACGTTTCGTTTCTTTCCATATATTGGCCGGGTGCGCGTACGACAAGAACGTCTGTTTTGCCGCCGAAAGAGTCTAAGATCGCCAGGAGGTGGCGCTGTTCTAAGCAGTTTTCTCCCTAGTAATTACCGACGTGGTGTAGTTACCTGTAGCCAGAGTGCGTTTACGAACGCCAACAGCTGACAGAAATCAAAGTCGACTACAGCGCCTTTGCGTGTACCGGTGACCGAGAAAACTTCTGGCGGATACATATTCCGCAACGGGCGCGTAAAACGTTTATGCATCCCCCACTCTATACTGTGCACGGGGCCAATAGGCCTAGCTGCAATACCACGTGTCACCTTGGGTAAAGTATAGGTGATACCTGGTCTTGCAGCTAGACCATCGATATGTAAAATATGCGAAAGTATACGAATTCAATCACTTAAGATGGGCTTCGAAATGAGTAGGCAACCAAATATACCTAATCATTTTGTTGTCAGTATTTCACCGAAATGGTATTTCAATTCTAATTATACGTTAAACTGAACTTGAAACCTTTGCCGATAATACAAACAATATCCGTAATTCTGTCGAGTGTAGGTGACAATTCTGTGAATATCGGCGTTTTTTTGTTGAACGCAAGAAGACTACGACTTAGCCACCAACAATCTTAAAATCTGTCACCTAGACTCGACAGAATTGAGCCGGTAATTTTTTGTATTATCGGCAAAGGTTTCAAGTTCAGTTTAACGTATAATTTGAATGGTAATACCTAACCATTTCGGTGAAATACTGTCAACAAAATTATGAGGTATATTTGGTTGCCTACTCATTTCGAAGCCCACCTTAAATCACCAGTAAAATGAACAGATTATAGACGTATACTACCAAAGTATGGATATGGAACGCAAAGGGGAACGTATAGTGTACGTCACAAAAATCAAAAGCGATATCGATGCCATAACCAATTTTATAAAAAATAGAATAATTGAAATCCTAGATTTGTTTCACAGACCCGTAATGGATTAACTAGAAATAATGAACTAAGTTTATTATTTGTTTTTATTGTTGTAGCTCTTTAATTTCGTGTGTGTACGGTTTGTAAATGACAGGAGAATGCGCACGATACTTATAATGTGTATTGTACTCTACGTACTTTTGTGGACAACAGTACTGTATGTCCTGATCAAAAAGAAATACCGTAAATGAAAAGACGATGGGACTAACATGATGTTGAACTGCCTGTGATTTTGACGTTTTAACGTTGTACCTACTGCTGAGAGACTGAAGTTTTATGTACGTACAAGAACTTGTGCCCTTTGGAACATTTTACCACAGTACTGTCGATTACTGTATTTTTTTTTCTTTTTAAGTGCGTTGTATATATTATATTATATTATATTGTTAAGAAAAATGTGGTTCAGGAATATTTTGTAAAGTAGGTTATGCAAAATTGTAATGTTAAGAGAAATAAATTATTTTATGTTAATATTTGTTTCATTATCGTTTAAAGCGTTCTAATATTGCACATACGTGCACAATACTTGTGACAAAAGTCAGTCAAATGAGGAAAATACTAAAAATGTAGCCAAAATTAGTGAAATCAAAGGAGGAGAAAGTAAGGTAAGACCTCGATTCACTCGCCCCTAATTTGATATACTAAAATAACAAAGGGCGACTTTGATGAACTTTGTTCTTTGACTTTGATAAACAGTGTTCTGCTAGGACCACTGCACATCAACCTTTTAATACATGTGTTGGGCCCATATTGCAACGTACAAATGAATGCCACAACTTCAGAAAAGCCGTAAAACAACAAAGGGCGCTGTTTTGATTCTCCATCTAATTTGTACCGGTTGTTACCCGTCTAATTGTTTTTACTCGTGCTAATAATATACCTGATGACGAGAGTATTTATTGTCTGTAATTTTTTCCCATATTTGATAATTTAGGACTGAAGACGGCTTTAACAACCGAAACATGTTCCCTATATAAATAATTTTTTTATGAAAGCTATGTTAAATATAGAGGTTTCGAATTGTTTTTGTTAATACTGTCATACATGGCTTAGGGGGGGGGGGGGGGCATGTGAAAAAATATGTTTACCCGCCAAAAAAAAAGAAAACGATTAGTGACGATTAAAATTATACTGCGTTTTCTACAATATCTCCTTTGCAGGTTTTATAATGCTTTAAATGCCTTTCTTTTATGGAAAACGTACAAATAAGTAATTATATTTTTTTGAACAAATTTTGCGTCATGCGTATGCTTACTGCAATTGGTTACATTTTGGATTTTGTAGCTGCTGTATAGCATCCGCCATTTGAAGTTTTTAAAATCTGGCGTCAAATTTGTGTCTAGTGGCACAAAAATCATCTTTTATACCAATTGGCACATAACCTAACTTGCTAACATTAAACCTTGTTTAAACCCGTAAACAAAATTTTATAAGAATTAATTAAAAAATAAAAGTAATTCTCGTATGAAAGAAAGATATGCGTAATATTTTTGGATAAGAGAAGGCTATGATGTAACAGTTTTTAATAAACTACCATTTTCTGTATTTGCTCAAGATTTTGTGTAATTTTGGCAGCTTGCACACTAGGGTGGTTCAAATTTACACCCTGCAATATTTGTTTTTTGCTGGAGGGCAACGATTCCCCGGCCTATTCCTTTTCCGGAAAAAAACTCCCCCAAAAATTGAGAAAAATGGGTTAACGTTAACACGTGCCACGAGTTTCCCTTTTAAAATACATTGGAAAGTGTCTCTTTCTTCCCGTTTTTACGTTTCGCTTATGGAAAAAAAAATTCCAGGTGCAGAGCTCCTCAAGGATCAAATCCACAACCACTATATTTTATCACCGCCCCCGCCCCTGCAGTACACTAAAAACAATGCAAAATTTTCCCCAAATTTCCAATTTTACAAAGTTACGTGATTTATTATTTTTTTGGCAGAAATTACTATTATTAGATTCTTGACATGTTTTTGTCATTTATTAACTAATTTAAAACTGTTTAAACAATAACCATTTGTGTAAACAAAATATACGACGTTACGAACATATTTTTCTATCGTTAGCAAAAATTATTAAATTATTGTTAACTAAATAGCAATTGTGTAAACAATTGCCATTTGTTTAAAGAAAAATGTATAATGTTACGCACATATTCTTCGAATTTTGCAATAATTATTAGATTATTGGCATTTCTTGTCATGCCCTGCTTTCAGAGTGATGGTTTTTCTGTGGTTTTCCTTTACTCCTCGGCGAATGCTGAAAGCCAAACAACTTAAGACGTGCTACAGACGCGGGCCATAATAAAGATAATTCGGGCCTACCGATGCCCCCGTAGTGGCGAAAGCTGTTGGGGGATGTTAAGGCGTGGATTATTATTATTGTTGTCTAATTTGCAATTGTTTAAACAAAACCATATCAATGTATTGTGAATGGTGATACAGGCGGGATGTAAATTTATAAATAAATTAGAAATTACAGCCACACACTGGATTTGAACCAGTGTGTGGTTCAAGAGCATTGTGTCGCTAGCACAATGCTCTCACCAATGATAAAAAAGCCAATAATTTAATAATTTCTGCTAAAGTTCTCTAAAGTTTCGTAAGATCGTATATTTGTATTTGCACAAATGGTAATAGTTTAGCTGCATGAAATTTAAACGAAATCGGTCGTGTCTGCATTAAAATAAAACTGTTAGGATTTGACAGATTTGCTTATATTATTGACAGTAGGTATTCTCAAAACATCAACGTTTGACGCTACCTACTGCCATTAGAATAAAAATATCTGTTAAATCCTGGCTAACTTGCTTTATATTAATGCAGACACGACCGATCTTGATCACTAGACTCTGCTCCTGCAGCGAATCCATTAATTTTACCAAAAAATGTCATAGATTATACAAAATTTCCTCTACTTTAATTGATTATTTAACTATTTTGACGAAATTACAGAAATGGCGGCTCGTTTGCAAAATCCTTGAAAAATGATAAGAGTAACCATCCAATTCCTTTGGACCCTTTTGAACCAAAAGCTTTTCAGCTCTAAGTTTGATCATAAAACTTCTAAATATGAAGTTTCGTCCCGATACCTTCAGTAATTTCTCCGGAATCGTCGCCACAAAAATCGGGTACACACACACACACACATGTACAGTTCTATTCAATAAAAAAGCGTACACGTATTGAGGGCTATTGTAAAAAGGGATAATTTTTAATCGTTTCCAAGGAAACCTATTTCTGACATTTTGTATTTCAAATGTTTTCAAATTGCTCTTTATAATTTAATTATGCCGCGACAAACAATATCGATAACTAAAGCGCGAATCGTTACTAAGTTGGAAGAAGGGTGGTGTATAAGGGCAGTAGCTTAAGAATTTCGATTGGCTAAGAAATGAAGTAAAAAATAATAAAATCCTTGAAAAAATATCGACATAATTCGGTTCTCATCGAGTTTGTAGTTACAGGTTACTACAGGTTACTAAGTGACAACAATTAAAAGATAGGTTTACAATATCGCAATCTACCCAAAACTGTGCTTACTACTTGTACGCCTTTTTTTGAATAGAACTTTACACACACACACAGATTTTTTTTGTGCCTTGGTCAAAAATGATCAGGGTACCCAAAAATACCTATTTAAATATACCTAAAGTACTCTATCATACTGCGTATGATAAAAGTAAAAATATGTCACTAATCTAATAATAATCATTTCTGCTAAAAAATAATAAAACACGTAACATTGTAAAATTGTAAACTTGGGGAAACTTTTGTCTCATATTTAGGGTACTATGGAGGGTGGGGGGTGGTGATAAAAAAATACTGGTTATGGATTTGTTCCTTGGGGAGTTCTGAACAATTTTTGATAATCTCCTGCAACTTTTTTTTTTAAATACGATTCGTGAAATAAAAAAGGAAAAAAGCATTTTGCACTGTATTTTAAATGAAAAATTTGATGTGTTCGTGGCACGTGTTAACGTTAACCGATCTTTCTCAAATAATATTTACCTACAATTTGACATATGCAATACAGTAAAATTACCAAAAATAAGGAAAACAAAGCCAGCTCTGTTGAGAGCCGGCGATTATTATATATTATAATAACCCTCACTTGCACATGTATTTTAAGAACCACTGTATTTACGATAAAGTGGAAAGTAACTTTTACTGTATAATCTTATAAGGATTAATTTTTACAGAAGCTAAATTTGCGAAATTGTGACCGTTTTGCGACAATATCCAAAACTCGCGCTCTCATGTGGCGTCAGAGATTTGTCTAAGATTTCGGGACGCCATAGAATATTGAAACCCAACACAATCCGTGTCGGGTCCCAAGCGGGCAACTTGATTGTATTTATTTCCCTTAATATCCCATTTTACAGTATGGTAGCGGAGATCATAATTTTTGCTTCAGTTGTTGCGTATTTGGGATTTATGACGCAGGGAAGCAAAGAAACAGTGTTTATAACTTTAGCAAAAGAACTTTTTATCATATGTCGATAGGTTAGTTACTAAGTATAGGCAACTTCGTTTTTTTTTTCTTGGCCAATAACCCCAAAGTCGCGTACATATATTGTTATTTGCTTATCGTATTGATAGCTGCAAAAATACGCTAATGAATTGTTTGTTTCATTGCAGAAAGCTGCTGCATTAAAAGCTACAGAGCAAACGAAAACGGCATGATTTCGTAGAGCGGTTTGATTTGTATTGAAGAAAAATGAAGAAATCCTAATATTAATTTAACGGTGATGTATATACACAGACTCGGTTAGAAAATACAATGTAAAGCACAAACTGAAACACAATTCTTAATTTTAAAAGAAAAACGTTCATTTTAGGCTAAGGTAAATGCAGCATACATGAATTATTTTGTGTTATATCCTGATGGCAACGCAATAATGAATATGTTGAGAACCCCGCCTCTATGGGTATGTCAGAATCACCTTCTGTGAAAACTTTTCTGTTCATATCAAGAAGGCATTTACGTGTCCGCCATGCTTGTATTTTGTTATGGTCTATTGTAAAATTCCCTTGTCTTCAATAGACACTTAAGAGATGATAAGACTGCTATTATTATTGTCACGTAAAGGTGCGTTTCCATTAGTGCTAATGGCAGTGGTAGCAGACGCCATTATAGTATTTTTAAGAGAAAACTGCTAGTGACTCATGTTTATGTACATGCAAACTAATATGTGTCACTATCACGAGATGTGAGAAATACTATAATTTTGTATGCTACCACCGCCATTACCACCAATCGGAACACACCTTAAGACGTTACATATCTGACAGCACCTATTTAGAAACACCTGAACATATACCAAAAATTATCAAGGGTTTGCAAAATTTTCTATTTATATCTGTTGCTAAGATGGCGCTTATTTTGGCCAATGTTCATTGCCTTCGCGGGGGGCAGCCAAACAGGAAGTGAAAAAAAATCATAATCTTATACGTGTAGCGCACAACGTGTTAAAAATACTTATTATATAACAATATGCTTAACGTCGTTATTTTTTCTGCTGGTCGACGACCCATACGTTTGTCGTGCAACGGCATTAACAAGGGGTGGGTTCATTGGCTTCCTACTTCGTGTTTTTTGTCAATACAACAGATGATGATGCTCTACTGGAGCTGTGAACTTTGTGACTCTACTGTGATATAGCATATAATTTATAAAGTTATATAATATAACACATTTTCGAAGTTCATGCAATTTATCCATAATGATATATAGAAATAATATAAAGAAATAAAAAAAAAATAATTCTAAAGATTATTTATATTAATTAATTACACTGGAGAAAATTTAAGTTTTTTTTGGTTTGACTGTCAAGTGACTACATGGTATCAGTATTCGATAAAGTTTTCTGTGATAGATCTTCGATATTATTAATAATTCTCTCCGTGGCAGCATAAACATTAAACAATATATTGCATATGTATTTTTTTGGGAACAAGACAATTGATAATTAGGACAAACTTTGGTTCTGGATTTTGCGAATGAATTTTGCCCACCATAAAAAAATATGAAGATGTTACAACTTTTAATTGGCATTAAAAAATGCCAAAGATTCAGCAAAATATTATCTAGCTCTTGCGTTATAGTCTTATGACATTCATGATCAGTAATCATGTCTAATTATATTATCCAATTTGTTATCGTTTTAATATGGGCTTTGTATCAAAGATTTCTTTATAGCTCCCGTTTTTTTTTGTAGAATCATAAAAATCAAAACTAATTAATTTTGTTTTAATATGTAAACTGTACGTGTAAAACGGGGTACGGGTGTCCCGTAATTCGATCTACATGGATTTTAGTAGACAATTAACCCAACTAATGTATATGCAATTCATTTTCATTTCGTTAGTTATTCTGCTTAAAAAAAGCGTTTATTTTTCTAAAACGATTTTTACTTTATCATACGTAAGTATCACAATGTATGTAACCGTGTCAAAAAAATTGAGATTTTAGCAGAGATAAGACCTTTTGGATCCCCAGGATATTTTTGACTAAGGTAGAAACAAATGTCTGTGTGTCTGTGTATGTGTGTGTGGCTGTGGGTGCCCGTTTTTGTGGCGACGATTCCAAATAAACTACTAAAGGTATCGGGACGAAACATCTTTTAGAAGTTCCATGATACAACTTCGAGCTGAAAGAAGTTTTGTTCAAAAGGGCCTACAGGAACTGGAGGTTTACTCTTAGCATTTTCAGCCATTTTGCAAATAAACCGCCATTTCTGAAATTTTGTCAAAATAGTTAAGTAATAAATTAAAGTAGAGACAATTTGGTATAATTTATGTATATGACATTTTTTGGTAAAATTAATTGTTTTCCTACATGAGCAAATTTCAGCTATTTCATCGATGTCGCTCGTACTGCATTAAAACTAGTTAGCCAAGATTTGACAGATATTTTGATAATATTGCCAGTATTTTCAAAACATCAGAGTTTGACATAGTTTTTTGGTACTGCTACATACTATGATACAGTCATGTGTCTGGCCACATCAGATTTTTTTTGTAGCGTCATAAAAATCTATTAACTTTGTTTTCAATATGTAAAATGGACATGGCTTTTAGAAGACATTTAACCCAACTAAAGTGTATGCAATTCGTTTACATTTCGTTGTTATACTGCTTAAAGAAGCGTTTACTTTTCCATGTTTTCCATGTTCATAATATTTTCTTTAAGAAAATAGAAAATATGTCCGCAACATATTGAATATATTTGTTTAAACAAATGGTATTTGTGTAAACAATTGCTAATTAATTGATAAATGACATTTTTTCACTAGATGCAGTAGTTTTCGAGTTATTAACGAAATACTGAGAAACGGTACCTTTAACCCTTGAATACCTATAATTTTTTTGGCATATTTATTTTTCTATTATAAACATGGCTCTACGAACTAGAGAATTGTTTGCCACCTACTAGTGCATTCCAGCAACATACTTTTCTAAAATTGTTGAGCATTCTATAAAATTTGACATCTGGGGTTATTTGCCTTCAGTTGTAAAAGTTAGCGGGACGCGGCATTGTAGCCTCTCTTACAAACTGAAAAACAATGTTGTTATAATTCATATTATTTGTAAAAACTAATGTGAAATAAATATGTAGGGGTTGATTTAAAGTTAGTAGAATAGTTTTAAACATTTGATAATAGGTAAAGTTGTAATATAAGGATGTTGGTTACAAAATTTGTTTGTTGTAGTTTTACAACATTATGCGTTCAGTACAGAATATGTTCTATTTATATACCATATGATAAAAGGCAAAGCTGTGATATAAATATGTGTTACAGAATTTGTTTGTTGTAGTTCTACAACATTATGCGTTTAGTACAGAATTTGTTTTATTTGTATGAAGCTGGTTTCTTGTAGTTGAATATTTGAGTGAAATTAGTAATGTTAGTGATCATGAAGACGTCTCTGAAATGCTTCTTGAAACTTTGAAGGTTTTTGTAAATGCTACAAACATGTTTCGACTTACGCCATCATCAGTGTAAGTAAACTGTAAAGCAAAATAAAGCAATGGGAACCAATGTCAGAAATAAGAAATTTTATAAGGAAGTTTTCATACTGAAATTTTGACTATAAGTTTCCTTAAACATTTGTTACTTGTGACATTGGTTCTCTTAGTTTTGTTTTGCTTTTTAGTTTACTTACATTGATGATGGCGTATGCTGAAACATGTTTGTAGCAAGTAAATAAACCTGTGAAGTTTCAAGCGGCTTTTCTTTGTATCTACTAGTTTTTCATCATGGGCCCACTTGAACTGATAGCTTACTTGTTCCGCCGTCAGTTCAAGAACAAGCTAATGCAGACGATGCAAATACTGTTAGTGAGGATATTTATGCTAATGTAGTTTCTACCAGTACCAATCGAAATACCAAAGTTAACGCAACAAAGCGAAGAGTGAAGAAAATTATTTAGTATTAAATTTTCACAGAAATTATTACTTTATATTAATGAATACTTTATAATTTGTCCACGAGTGAAAGATGTAATGGTCTAAACCATTACATCTTTCAGCCGCAGAATTGAAACAATACATAGGAACTTTAATTTTCATGTTCATTGTCTTTTCATGTCTTACTGAAATACTCGTTGTTACTGGAATAGTGACTCACCCACCGCCTTTGACACATCTTCTCCCAACTTTGACTATTGAGGACTTTGTAGGTAGGTGTAAATATCGAGCCTTAGTCAGAGATAGTACGATAATTTCTACATTTTAACGACACTAATGCACATTTGGCTGCCATTATAGCTCGACATAAAATATTCACGATGAGTAAAAAGTAGTATATTCGTATATTTCACCATTTAAGAGATCTGATAGCCTCTTAAAAGCCCAAAATGGAATTTATTAGATTTTAGAACCTTTAATTAAGAGATACCATAAAAACCATACCAACGACTACCAACCTTGAAAACGTTTTGGTGCAAAATGGATATGTCGAGTTTTACATACACCCTGCTCAAGCATCTTTGAGAAAGGAACAAGCGATGAAACTCAGGATTATTTAAATAAGTACTGTAATATTATCTCATTTAGCAACTGTTTGGGTTATTTAGAAAATAAATAATTGTTGCTTTTATTTGTTTTCTCTCAAAGGGTGCAATAAACGATGAATAACTATGGTTTGTTAACGTAACCATTATCTAGGAATTTGGTATTTTGCAGATAAAACGCTGTTATGAAATAGCAGTCGGGTACAAACGAGAACCAGGCAAATTGAGGCAATGATAATTAAATGGCAAAAATTGGTTTGAATTGTACCGACGAGCTATAGACGATATAGATTAACCAACAGAAATCAGGTTTTTAATGTAAATAGTGCATAGTAAGTGGCATAGTACGCATAGTAGTAGTTAATGTTGCATATTCCAATGGAATTTTGCATTTATTTTCTTCATTGATTTATTAGAAAAATGATTCGATAGAATTAGCTGTATTAGCTAGAATTCTCCGCACAGTGTTTTGGAAGGCATGTAAGATTGTAAGATTAGTATGGGCCCCGAAATCTGGTCGAATACTATTTGGTTATGTGGAACCATTATAAGTTATATCGACCTTAATATGTAAACATTAATAGAAAAAATCCATAGATATCTATATTACAAATATACGAGGGTATACAATTATACAAATATAGTATACAAATATACTAGAGTATACAACAAATATACAATTAACCAAACGGTATTTGGAAGAAAAAGATATCTGCGTTCGAATTAATTCTCGAATACCAAAACTAATAAGAGGAATGCGGTGGTCTTTTGTCTGGCCGAGGTTTTGAAACCACTCGTTCACTAAATCACTAGGCGTCAATAACGTTGAACCGGAAGAGGACAAGTGCCGGCAAATAGAAACGTGCCTCGACAACAGCCAACACCAACGATACCCGTATTGTCACCGCTGAGGAACGGAAGTAACAATAAACCAGTGCTGCGGCCAGATTGAAAAAGTTATTAGGGGTGTCACAGACGTGAGAATTTGACGAGCTGATTTCAGTCTACACCTCATTCTCAAACCGAACACTGACGAAACACAACAGGCATTATTTTAGTTATTATTGAATATAGTTTAATGCTGCTACAGTGTGATAGCTCAGCCCGGTTAAATTTTAGCAGATAAAGGTTAAGGAATTTAAAAAATTGGGTACCTCACAGCATATATTTTGTACCAACATCGGTTCTGGTGTATGTAGGCTTCAGTGATAGGAGTGCCAGGTGTCCTGGATTTTACAGGATAACCTGGATTCCGGCTTAAATTTTATTAAAAATTTAAAGTAATTTAGGAGATTAACTATACATATGCAGTTTATTGTGTTGTGATTACTGACGGGAACAAAATTTAATAGTCTATATCAGGGGTTCTCAACCTTTTAGGTTCCATGTACCAAATAAAAAATATTCAAATGTCTCCGTACCACCCACCTTTATACAAAAATGCATATTAAACGTACATAAATGAAAAAAGTTTATATTAGATTTTAATTATACATACCTACATATTATTTTGTACCAAAATAATAACTTTTTAACGACTGTTTACATGACAATATTTTGGAGACTGTGGCGAACTTAATAATAAAATTATAAACCCCTAACCACAACAAGTATTTTAGAAACCTAAATACGTATTTCAGCAACTATGTTGCCAACTTCAGTAGAAACTAAAAAAAGAAAAGAGAGATTAGCACTTCATAGTATCTTTACTGGATATTGTCCAAGCAAATCACTAGTGGAAGTCACTTCCGGTAAAGATACTATGAAGTGCTAATCTCTCTTTTCTTTTTTTAGTTTCTACTGAAGATGGCAACATAGTTGCTGAAATACGTACTTAGGTTTCTAAAATACTTGTTGTGGTTAGGGGTTTATAATTTTATTATATGACAGTTTACATGGAAAAAAATAAAAAATTCTAAAAAGACAATCGTCTAACAATAAACAATTATATAACAAAACTTCATTTGGTATACAAAAACAAACTAAAAACATCGCTTACATTGAAGTAATATAAAATAATTTACATATTGACGCGACTGGGATTGTTTTGCTAAACCCATTTTTTTTGTTAATTTTATGCTCAGTGAATGTTAGTTTCAACCTCAAATTTGCCTTAGTAATTAATTTTGTCCTATGTTTGTCCTTTAAATTAATATTGATGGCAACTATATTTGACATAAATTGGTGGCGCAAAAAAGCATTAAAAATCTAATAACTTAATGTGCAATTTCTTTAAAATAATTCTTCCTATGGGTCTAAACATTGGTGTGTAAGGAAGTTTCTATCAATGTTTCTCTTTGGCAGTGAAGTTATCTGGTATACTCATAGTTTTTGGACTTCTGATCCACTTTTCATTGTCATAGTTTTCTGGAAAATAACTGTTTAACTTGGTTATTGTGATAATGATTTTTTCAAGAAAGCAATTTATTTTTATTAACTTCTTTTTATTGTTGCGGTAATTTTACAATAATAAAATATTAAATTAAACAATAACAATAAACGACCATTTCTCCCTGCAAAACTAAATTTATACTATTCAACTTTCCAAAAATATCAGCTAAATATGCTAACCGAACTATATTTGAAGTCGAAAAAGCCTCTGCATGGAAAACTTCTGATTTAAGTACGAAGAGACAATGTTATCTTCTTACTGCTTGATCCAAAACTGTTTTTAGTCTGTCGGGTATAGATTTTGCTACTAGAACATCCCGATGGATTTTGCAGTGAGTGAATTGAGCTTTTGGAGCTACTGTTTTAGTTTTTTTGAGGGCCGCGATTCTTTTCTGTTAAAGCCCGAGCTCCATCAGTGCAGACACCAACAAATTTCTTCCATGGAATGGCATTGTTAAACATTATTAAAATTTATCACCAGATCTTCTTTCGGGCAGAGGTTCCTAAAATATATATTCCTCTGCAATTTCCTCTTCAACCTCAAATCAGTTAAAGACTAATAATTAATCAAAATAACTTCGGTACTTTCATCTAACTGTAGCGTACAATATTTACTTTGTTTTGCCTTTTTACCTGCACTTTCTTTTACACAATCTGCCATTGTAGAAATACGTCTGTGTACGGCACTATTTAATACTGGAATTTCATTTAATTAGGCCTTTATAATTTTATGTGAAACATTATTAGTACCACCGGTTGAGAACCCCTGGTCTATACAACCTAAATTTTAACACTCGCATCTATAAAAAGATGACGAAAAGAAGAAAATGACTTGATAATTGATATTGATATTGATGACTGATAATTGATATTTCACAATTTTCAATCGCTCTTTTCTAGCAATCAATTTTCTGTTGTATCATAAAGGCAAAATAAAAGATACATCTAAATTATAAACGGAACAGGGCAATGCCTTTTAAACAAAAGTCGGTGACGTCATAAGTAAAAAATAAAGATGGAAGACTAAAAATAAAAAATAAAGTATTAAGGATATTAATTTGATATACAAATGTGGATTTTGATAGGATTTTTGAAAATACATATAATATGCAGTTTTAATTTAACTAAACTTATTTCATACTTTTGCCGCTCACTATATAAACATGTGTGGATAATTTTTATTGTACATTTATAATTATTATAATAACCATGTTTTCAAAAACATAATAAATAGGGAAATAATTTTAATATTTATATAGGTACAAATGAAATGTTGTGCTGGAATTGTTGGTTCGTCCTGATTTTTTGGCAACCTTATTCAGTGACTCGAATATTTATTAACTTATTTATTTTAAATTTATTATTATAAAAATAATCCTATAAATAAATTAATAGGACAATGTCTTATTACTAGTGTTAATAGCTAAGTTACTGTTAAATAAACTATAGTTGTATAGGTGCACTGACCTGTACCCAGTTTCTTTGCCTTTGAACAGGATTTTATTTGTTCCGTTAAAGATTAGTTACAAAAGGTACATAACGGTTAAAAAATACCTGCATCCCATACCTATTGTCCATAGAACAATATTTTTGATTTCGGTCCTTTATAGCGCCCTTTTCCAAATTTACGATTGCGGTGACATGATGAACCACATTTTATGTAACGGGGTGTAACCAAGGTAAGTAAGTTTTTGGAGATAAGATTGATGCAATTACTGTTTTTACACGTATATCTTTTCATCTTTTCAGTTTAGGTAATTGAATGTTTCTCTCAATTTATTTTTTGTTATGTTCCTATGACTAAAAATTATCTTATAGTCATAAATGTTACAAGCGAGGGCCTTACTTAATTTATGTTGATAAAATACACAATTTTCAAGAAATGCGCAATTAATTGTTTCAGTGTAATGCAAAAAAAATTTTAATATCGCCGCGAGTTTTTTTTTTCGTGTAGAACGCGAATAATAGGATATCTTATTCTGGGAAATTTTGAGCAGCGTTCTTGCAGAAGTTTGAAACGATATTTAGAAAGAATAAGTGAGGTTCATATTTATTTTTTATATGATCTAGCTTTTTACCACTATATTGAAATGATTAGGTGTAGTTTTCTAGAAAATTGAGTTTTTATCGACATTTCGTATACAAAATTAACAAGGGTATCATAATCTTCAACCACACTCAGATATGCAAAGAATCCTTCCAAACCACGGCCTCCCATAAAGAATAAGTGAATATTGTAAATTTGGGTAAATTTTTTCTTGGCAAAAAATTTGAGAGCACATTCTACAGGGTGTCTCAACAGTGCGATCTCGAAAGATAGAGCCTCTGTTAATGAAGATACTTTAAAACTGATTTCACTCATAAACATTATTTTATTTTAAAAAAAGTGAAATTATTCGAGAAAACAGTACTTTAGGTAAATACTCAACTAGTTTATTAGTTAATGTAGGCGTAGAAGCACTTATTGATAGAAAAATCTATTTCTTATGAAGAAGACTAGTTATCTCTGCAATGGTTTATTTTATCGCTAGTGTGTACTAGTCCTTTTTTGTGCAGAACGATGCGTAGAATCCAAAAAAATAATTAGATGTAATGTGTTCCATTTAAAAAAATTATCTTTCTTAGGAAACACTGTTTGCAATATTTTATTGCAGATTATGACCATCCTGTACACAATTTGGATATGGTAGGTAATCACGCTAATAGAACGCTTCTTACTTAATCATAATCGAAGCGTGCGCAATAAAATTAAAAACAGGTATTGAGATATACTACTTTTCTTAGACTGCTGTTTTTCCATAAAAATGCCAATAAATCAAAAAGTATAAACTTTAGCCTAGGTAAAGTTTTTTTTTTCATTGTCGTAAAATTTTGCGAGGAATTTAAAATTGTGCCGAAATATAGGTTGTTCCATTAAAACAAAACATAGTTTGGGTTGGTACTACCTTATGGAACAGACTGTATACAAGCTGATAATTTTAAATTGTGCGCCGCGGCGTTCTGTATATATGAGTGAAATCAGTTTTAAAATATCTTCATTAACAGAGGTACAATCTTCCGAGATCGCACTGTTGAGACACTGTATAGTGAATCAGTCATAATAACTAGTACTGTCTGAAAAGAAACAGAAACATGATAATTTATAAACATTTTCCTTTGATTTACGTGATTATAATTTTTTGATAATAGTTTTTGTAAATGTAAGTAGGTCCATCAGCGGTATTTAGAATATAATTAAAAATCTTGTCTTATTTTCCATATATTTATTAATTCATCTTTCAAAAACTCTTCAATTGTAAACAAAGTACATTCTCAATAATCTTTAATATACATATCACAGTATAGCAAACAAATATACAATATTTGCGATTTCATCATTACAACTTAAGATAAGAAGACTTAAAATGAAATCTCAATCACAATTAATCAATTACAATAAAATTTGATACATAACACGTTCGATTTCATTCTAACTCGTTGTTATTGTCGTTTTACAATTATTAATTATTCTTCTTTACATGAGATCGCAATAGGCACGTTTTTTTTATGAAGGAATATTAGATAATAAAATTATATAAACAGTAGGGATATAATATGGAAGGTTTTCTATTGTGGCACATTGAATTCATTTGATGTACCTAATTGTTACGATAATCTATGCGATAATAAAGTCATCAATACACATTTTTATTAATTAAAAGACGCGTATTGAAGTAAAATATCGCACATTATTTATCGAAGAGTAGGGTTAGAAATAGTTATAAAAAGACACATTTAAAAATAATATAAGCACAGCATTTAAATAAGTGTTCTATTTAAAATTAACAAGAGATATTATAATTACAACCATGTTTAAACAATATTTGAAAGAATCACAGCTATCAAAAGATTATGATTCTTTCAGTACTGAATTGAGTTGTAAATATACTTTTTTTTTATATACATTGGCAAATAAATATAATTCTATATTTACAAACAATCATTAACATCTCCAATATGGAGTAAATACTTCGTATGTACATCTCAAAGGGGTAGACACAAATAAAAATTGCACCGATTAAGTTCGTCGGTAAGGTAGGACGCTGTAGCACCATCTTTTTATCCATAAACCGGCCCATCCCCTGTCGAACAGAATACTTTTTGATCACAGACATAGCTAAGCAAACTAGTTCTCATTAACAACTAGCTCCTTAAGACACAATGGGCCTTGCCTTCTTCAGAAAGTTTATGCATCAGTTGCGCCCAATCTTCCAGGCGAGGCGCGCACTTTATTGTCAAATCACCCAACTTGCGCTTTGCCATGAAGACGAACTCGCCAACTCCATGGCTAACACCGCAATGTTCCGCAATATTCACTTTCAGTTCTTCAGTGTCTTCCGCGGAAGAATCATCGATTGAGTTCGTCTCTATGTCTCTGTAACCTTCATCCATTGTGTGCCGAATCATTTTCGTCACCTTTACGAGAAGTTGAGAAACTTGCAGATCGTCGTCGTTTTCAACGCCACGAATTATACCTCTCGTAACTGTAACACACAAAGAAAGATTAAGATAAAGAAGGTTGTTTTATTATCGACGTCTCGAGAGCTAACACGGCAAAGCTGTTAGAAGAGGTTAGATTTATTACGGCAATAAAGCCCAGGTATATAACGTGTTTATTGCTTAATGGATCGCAGTTAAGCACGTTCCCGTAAACGTGCTTTATTGACGAAAATATCGGATTTAGAATTAATATTTGATGAAATGTTTGGAATATGGACCTGTTGGGCCGTGTCAACAGGTTGACGTCACGTACTAAGCTACCCCAAGGGGGTGCTTTAGTGCGTGCCTTTCCTCAGATAAGTGTTTAAATATTTTGAGAGTCGCCTTGGAATTTATTTATGATTAACGGATATATGATGCACGCTTCTAGGAACGCGTTTTGGTTTATCCGTGTTTGCCCCGAGATATGGATGAAGAGCAAACGTTGCTTGTATGCTCGTGCAAGACAAATATTGAAACAAACTAGGAAACTCTTACGTTCGTGTTCAGATAAATCGGTTAATGTACTTTGCTTGTGTTTGCTCTGATGCCGGTTTAATGATGCAAAGACTTCAAACTTACCTAAATCACTTGTGCAGAACGCGTGGGCTAATTCCCGGTCCGTGCAAGGTCTGCATTCTGTGAACAAGAGGATTATATTAAAACTTTATTCGAAAAACAAGTCGTAAAATGCAAATTAGCCACACTTTAGCGGCGACTTTGTATTTACAAGGCTTTTACGAGCCATATATACCATGAGACCACTTAAGGATAAAACCATATTTACCTTCGGAAGGATCATATCCAGTGGCACCTCTCGGCAACGTCTGTAAGTCGTACTCGATATCTGCTACTCGCTTCTGCACGCTCCCCGTATCGGCGGCTTCAACGTAAATGGCGACCAACCCATTTTTACTATTGAAACACCTGCGATAAAAAAGAACTTTAGAGATCTGGAAGCGCATAAAAATCCGCATTACGGATTTAAGATGCTTACCTGGCGGCCTTGGTGCCAACATGTTGGTTGGTATACAAAGGATGCAGCGAACGTGGTCCTTCGAGGAAGACGCGAGCTGCTATATCCTTCCCACCGTCATGATGCAGTTTGATACAAGCCCGAAACTCCCGATTTTGAGCTGGTTGGCGCAGCAAGATCCTCAGGGCGCCTCTGGGGTATAGCCAAGTTACTCTTCCCGATGAACATCGCAGGTAAACTGGAGTAACACCTCTAGTAGACGATGTTGACGTCAAACCACTGAAAAAATAAATAAAAAAACATTATGTTTGTGGAAAATCTGTATATGATCGTTGGTTCCTTTTTGGAGGTCAGATCTGATTACTGTCAAATATTATACGATCTTCTTCACAAATAATTAATGATAAGTTTTTACAACGGTAACGGAGAAGCCCTGAACATGTAACATGCATCGTTCTGAACAACGATACACAGAAGACATCTAAAAGGTAGGTTAGATTTAGTACAATTGGTTGAATATTGGCTGCTTTGTTCAGTTTTGAAGCAGACAAGTAGGTAGGTCCATATACATATAAATGCCCGGTTATCATTAATTGTAATTTGTAATTGAGCCTCCGCAAAAAAAGCTTGGCTTGTATGCAGACACCCATAAAGTGGTTCAATTTTAAGCGCTCATAAATCAACGTCGGATGGGAAAGCGAAACGTAAAAAAGCGCTCACGAAACTCTCACCTTTGGATTAATGAATCCCGCGAATGCTAATCGCCGTCATTTGTTTTTCGAGCCGGGGATATATCACTTTTAATTCAAAGTCCGCCAGTGAAGTAAATAAAGCGCACCGCCATCTGCCGGTAATAATGAGACGCTAATGACGTTAAGTTCACGGTTCCGTTACCGTGTCCAGTCCATCCAGGCGTGGACATCGTCAGCTCCTTTGATCTGAGCACGCGGCCGATGAGGTATGTATGTACCTCGGTTCTTGGTAGGCTTCGATATCAATAGGTTATTAAGCGGGATGTATAGCAAACGTTCGCCAATTTACGATACAAACCAGTATTAATGCTGAGCATATGTCCGCAATTATTCATACCCGGGCATGTAACGGAGCCACGCTGTATAATGATCACTTGTAAAACGATTGTAAATGGCCGGTGTCTAAATATTGGATTCTTAACTGGCCGATTTATGCCTATGCCTTTAAAGACCACGTGTAATTGCCAAGAATTTGATGTTACCCGGATGCACGGAGTATAAACGAAACTACATAATGACGGGTAATGTAAGTTTACGCTATACGTGTCCAAACAAGAAGATGGGAAGTCTCATGCGAAACCAAAGCCCACTACATAAAATTGTGATAAATGCCAATTTAATCGTCGTTTAGCTGTGCACGTGTATTGCTGCCTTAATTTGATTGTTGATTGCTCAAATAGATGGAATAGATGGACGAGAAGACAAACTACATATAGTACGTATAGGTTATACCACGAGAGCTGCAAGTGAGTCATCGATTTCAGCTGTTATTTTGGTGATACGTTACCGACCATTCCCGTGCGTCAGACAGAAACAGCGTACATTTTCAGGGTTTTCGGGATTAAAGATTTTGTAATCCCGGGACCCCGGGATTGATCCCGGGATTCATGAGAATAGCGAAAATTGCCGAATCAAAACGCCTGGGATGACAAATCAGTAAGAAACGCCTAAAATATATTTTATTGAATAAAATCTTTTACCTACCCCGAAACGTAATCAACGTTTTCAAATTTTACAAGTAGAAAACCAAAATTGACGGTTTAAAAGGTAAAAGGTATCAAAGTGTGCGTATCGACATCAATAATAAATAAAATATATACTCTATTAGAAAATAACTTGCTCTTACATCTTTAATTTGTTAAAAAGTTTTGTATTTTTGCAAAATGTTTCAAGAATAGTCACGGCAAAAGAACTTGTTTGATCGAGCCAAACTTTCAATTTTCCATATTGATGCCAATAGAACATCTTGACGTATTTTTGTTTTCTTCGTTAAGATAAAATTGGATAACTTTAGAATTCATATGTCATGGATGTTCATTCATGTGAAGACCTTATTTATTGTTCAAAATCGATGAAATATTCGGTGCAACTTCTTAGAATATTAAATACCAAATTTCTTGCCATGAAAAAAAAATATTGGATACTTGTAGGTTTTTCGGTTTTCTCAAATACAGTTCAAATAGCCCAACCATACATTATAGATTTTTTTATCTAAGTGCCCTTTCTGACCAAACTTTTCCACTAAAAAAAGCGATAATTGTGCGATGAAGAAGTGTCAAAAGTGACCATATTACCTCTGTCACAGTTCAGCACAAACTCGAGATGCTTCGTACCAAAATATTACATTTTTTAGTTTATGGTAAAATCCTTAAACTGGAAGAGACTTTTTGCTTATTTTTATTACCTAATTACTAATTTTATATTCTGTAGTACTTCACTGAATCCTGGTAAAGAAATCCGCCACAAATTTCTTTACTTTTATGTTTATGTTTTTTCCTGTTGTTGAGGGTAAAGTAACTAAAAAGACTTTAGCAAGTTGAAAAGGTTCATGTTTGTCTCTATATCGAATTATATCTAGTACTTGGAAAATCTGTTGGTCCTATTATGGCAACATGATGGTGTAACCGAACATTTTATGCTTGATACATAATTTAATAAGAAAGGGTGCTGTTATAGACTGATATTCATACTTATTATTGTAGGTCAGTGGCCACAAGTTAACTTTTTAGGATCCCGGGATTTAGATTTATGATCCCGGGATTCCAAAAAACTCATTATTTGTCGGGATCCCGTAATCCCGGGACTGGAAGCCCTAGTACGTATGCAATAGAAGGTACTTGTAAAAAATAAAGGTGCAATACTGTCTGTGGTATGTACAAGATGAAGAAAGATGTTTGAAAACGTTTTGGCTGGCTTCTCTTAATGCAGTTTTCCAAAATCAAATGCAAATGTCAGGAAATTCTACAAACCTGTTTTAAGTAACTATGTATAGAGGTAACTGCATCAAGTGATCAAGTCATTATATTCAATCTCCGACAAAGAAAACAAATGAATGAATCATTAGTTTAGAACGTGCGACGACTTGAAAAAGACCAGCGTGTGCAGGTAACCCGACTTAACTCTAATTAACGAGCGTAACACCAAATAAAACACGAACTAGCGCATTCAGTGCATTTCCTCCGCGGTGACGTTAGCCTAGGTAAAAGTAGCCCAGTTTCACCTCACGTACAAGAGTCAGCGAAAGACTCCTAGGCGTGTGGTAATGATACGGGGACACGCCCTGGCTATCTAGATCCGATGGCAACATTCTAATCCGGTTCTTGCAGCGCACGCCAACCAGATCTATAAATATATAATTTCGATCCTCGGCGCGTTACGAAATGTTTTGAAAACATTTAGACTGCAGGTGCGACCCTTATGCAATTAGGTAAAAGGGGTTTGTCCATGAAGAAGACACACGAGAAGATTTCGCGAGGCTCTGGTTACGAAGAGAGACTCAAATTTCGCGGCTTTTGTACTTCTTCATGGATGATTGGCTTTGCGATATCGTATTTCGATTTGGCACGATCGGGTTGCTCAAAGGGTTCAATCGGGCGATTACTAGGTGGCTTATCAATGCGGGATTCTGTTACGTTGCAGTTTGACAGATAAGAGCGTATAAAGGTTATGAGAAGGCAGATCGTCCAGGAGGATCTTGGTCCATGTGGTTGCCATTAAAACGGGGGGACTCCAATTTCAAAGACAACCGTGTCTCGGGTTCCGTAAAATCACAGTTCCGTAACATTGGACCAACACTTGCACCACAGATTTTTGTCTACCCGGGGAAACATCAAGAAATACACCCTGGTATGCATTTTATACGTTGTGGTTGGCATGCTTATAAGGTAGAGATAAAACAGAACTCGTTTCTGACGCCATTAATTAAAATTCTTCTTTGTAAGTCGATTTCCATTTCAGCGCAACAACGCCGAATATAGCGCGATAAGAAAACGGTTACTTTTGCAAGACTCGGCTTATTGCGTAACGCAAAAAGTTTTCGCGTTCTTTTGTCAAATACGGAGAAACGAAAGTGAAATCCCTACCGACGACGAGCAAGGATAATATATTAATTGCAACCTTCGTTGTATCGATAAGGCGGCACTTGAAAGTTGTTGCCTCGCGCACGGGAAAAGACGTTGAATAATAATCGAATTAACCATTTCTGGGGACGGACAATTTCGGGATTGCGTGACGGTACATGAAAAAGCGCGATTTCGCGCGTATATTAATTATGTGGTAGGTATGTACAGTTCGTGGCACAAGAGCGTGGACATTCTACCTTCTTATAAAATTACAGTGTGAGTACACAGTGACTAAACAACTGCTGCTATTACTATAAATTCACAAATTTCGCAGTAAAAAATTTAAAATGTAATACTTAATAATCTGAAATAACTAAAAGACAGATAGATAGATATACACTTCGCGGGAGTTTCGCATCTTTCTTCGCAAAAACCGCGGCTTTGCCTTCAAAATGCCGTTTGGGTGCTGCGTGGACTCGCGAATCGCGGATTTAGCGCCAATTTGTCTTAATTCTTCGCGAAAAATCGACGTACGGCAATTTCGCCACTTGAATTCCATTGCAAAATTTTTTGGAGCGGGTACGTTCAGTACTTTCCCGAAAATTGGAGTCCTTAAGTCCTCAAAGGATATGTGGAGAAGCAACAATGGGTGCTCTACCGCGCCATTTAAGCCTCGAAACACGATTCTTTAATGCATTGGCGATCCTATTTGTTTATATTTTGCTCACTTTTCGTATGTTTTTCCTTCAATTTGAGTAAATTTATGGACATCGATCGGCTTGGCAGTGTACTACTCGAATCGCCATGACGACGGACAA
This sequence comes from Melinopterus prodromus, assembly GCA_964023965.1. Lineage (NCBI taxonomy): Eukaryota > Metazoa > Arthropoda > Insecta > Coleoptera > Scarabaeidae > Melinopterus > Melinopterus prodromus. The sequence continues at coordinate 28,210,539 of OZ030390.1, forward strand.
ATAACATGACAGTTACGTGTTTGACATTCTCAAAATGACAATTCTCGAAATGGCTAAAATAGCGATAAAATGTTGTCGCAGGCGTTTAATAAACTAAACAACATTTTGTTTCGCCATGATTAATGCAAATACTTACCAAACATGAAACTGCTAGCTTCAATAATGATAAAGATATTCAAAAGACTGTATTTGTACCATATAGTGTTACGTTTTTGGGTAACGCTCTTCGCGCTGTTGTGTCGCGGACTGTATATTCCCGATGAAATACAGCGTGTGTCAGGCCGGGTAAAAACGGGCCCCATCCAATAAATTTTAATTGCTTAATTAAATTGTTGACATTTCGGGAGTAAGCCGGAACAACCGTTAAGTCGGCGAAAGAAAAAAATCTTGCGCATCAGCGAAAAATATTCCCATTACAGTTAGCTCGGGATAGCTCTATAGAATCATCGCAATGTCGGACGGACGATTTAATGCAATTACGCAGTGATTGCTACGTTTTATCTCTTACTCGTCCCGATTTTTAATCGGTTCATTTCTCCACGTATCGAGGTTAACGCTGCAACTGACAAAAAAAAACGAGACAAGAAATTGTTGCAAAACTAATTCACGCAATAGACAACGAGCTGCTGCAGAGGTGTAGAGAGAGATCTAGCAGCCGCTTCATTTTTTTCAAATAAAATTGTGAGAAAGAGAAAGCTCCGCATGATTTCCTAAGCCGAATGCTAACCTTACGCTTACTTATCGTGCACGAAAAACAAAAGGTGGGTATAATTTGTTGAAAGTTGAAGTGTCCTGCAGCACGCAGACAACACAAGAGATAAGTGACGAAAAAAATCTATTTCCGTGGAGTTTTCAATAATAGGTAATTCTGAAATTGAGTTGGGTGTTCAACGATGATATATACGTTGACATAACCTCACATAATTTCAAAGCCCACACCATGCGATTTGCATTTTGGTAAATACATTTGACTAGGCAATTACCGTTTAAAATATAAATAAAGACTCTCGTTAACTTGATGTGGTTGAATGCGGTGGCCTTACCACAAATATTACGACGTAGAAATGCAAATCGCCATTCGAAAGAACAGAGAAATTAATCATTTTGTACCTGTTGGAAACAACGTTACGTCTGCTGAAATCCGAAGATTTATTATCTTGAATGGTGGGTTCAGGTCGGACATTAAGGTAGGCCCTAAGGGCTACGGAGATCTGTTATTACATACCAACCTAATCACGTGGAAAAGGCAAAAGGCAAACCCGTTTCATGTGCACCGTCCCGCAACGAAAACCAAAGGCAACGACGGCACACCGAAAAAAGATAATCACCGAATTATTAGCGAAAATTGACAGGTATTCGAAACCGTTGGCCCTTTTGTCGCAATACGCATTCGGGCGGTTTTATCGCCCTATTGGGCGGTCTTGCTATGCGGTGTGTGAAATTATTATATTTCTCAATAACGGGGTTACGGCCCATGGACGGGTCACGATTTACATCTTAGCTGTTCCTACCCTGAGGCCTGTTGCACCTACGAAACGACCTAACGCAACCTCGTCGTCCTGGCAACGAAGAAATCTCGCATTTACAAGAAGAAAGAAAATTACCGCAATGCTGAAAATGCATGCATATGCAGATAGATATATGGCTTATCCATGATCTTGACCATATGGACATCTGGTGTATGGAAAATAGGACGCCTGGCGACTCCCTTTCAAGGTTCTCGTTAGAAAAATCCATTCTAACGAGGAAAACGTCACACCTTAACCTCTGTAGGGTCAGTACAGGTCATTGTGTTGAGTGTATACCTCCGTATAAGAATGGCAGGAACTCATTTACGTAGCAGGTGTGCATTGTCTCCTGCAAATAGACTTGCTGCGAGCAAACATAACCTTGACGAGCTTTTGCAATTTACTGCTACATCTATGCAAAAAGCATTAATTGCAAAACTGAGCGGGGGAAATCCCTGCTTCTCACGTTTCTATACCTCCGACTTAATCGTTTCAGAGAAAGTATTTACAAATGCAATCCAGATATTTGACACAGATGTAAAGTATTTTAATATTATAAACATGACGGTGCCGTGAAAATAAACACTGAAAACTGTGTATAGAAGTGATGCGTGAGAACGTAAACGATGCTGAAGAGCCTCCACATGTAATTAAATCGGTGAGAATTCGAATAGAATTAAGTCATCTGTAGTGGAAGTGTAAATAAAGAGGAAATTGTCGTACGATGTATGTAGATTGACTTTATTACCCATGCAGAAAAATAACATCATCTCTATTTATAATCCCAACGGCAAAACAATCTTGTGAGGTTAAGTGATCAAGTCAATTAAAAACAATTTAAGAATGGGTAGTAATTCGTTTGATGCTTTTTAATTAGTATTTATTTTAATCTTGGCTAAAAGAACACTTGACTGCACTGCATTTACAATACACATATATAAATTTTACCCAGAAAAATTACGACGTTAATCATACCCAGAAAAATGTCAATATTACTCAATAATAAGGAACATAAGGATGGCTGTAGGATGTTTGCGGTTGCTGTTACACTAAAATCTTTTTTCGTCGATTTTCAAAAAATCCGCTGCTAAAACCAGTTAGCGTAAAAGTCGTGGGTTCAGCAAAGCACGAGGATGGTGTCAGGTTCATAGCATGTAGGACGATGTCGTCCTACGCACGGAGGCTCATCGCGTTCAATGTCGAGGTTTCAACATCTACGGGTCCAGCGACAGAAATTCTACAATAAAACGTGTATAATCCACGACCGTATGACGAAGAAACCACCAATTTCTCCTCTAATGCATTCCTATTGTGTAATCCGACGTTTGAACACCTCCTCCGCTAATAAAACGGTGATCTCCCACAATTGGAGGTCAAGATTGCTGTTAGAAACGTTTAAGGATGTAATATTTGTGCAATTAACAGCATTGAAGATTACAGGACGTATATTTAAGGTGAACGCTGGAAATGGGGCAAAATAATGGGGTGCCTAGTATTAGGTTATACACTTAGATTTTAGCTGCAACACGTGTCGATTTGTGGGTGTTTATTTTCGATGAAACTCTATACTTGTGCTTAACCCTGTATCTTTCAGTTTCAAGATAAACACCATTACAAATTTAGAATGTATTTCCATACGGTGTGGAGCGAAATTATAAGAAAACAAGTTACCATAAATTTGAGATTATCTTCGGCTACACAAGCTTTTATTCTACAGGAAGAGGACAAGCCTCCTCAAGTTTGTTCTAAATCAGGGGTTCTCAACCGGTGGTACGCTTACGACTGGTGGTATGCGAAGGACTTCTAGGTGGTACAGGAAAGGTACCAAGCTTTTTGGGTAAAATCATATTTATTTTGATGATAATGTTTGACCCAAAATTATAACGGCAAAATTAAATAATATTCCATTATCAAATGGTGTCGTATAGAGACGTATTTCTAAAATGGCAGATTGTGTAAAAGAAAGTGTAGTTGAAAAGGCAAAACAAAGTAAATATTTTACGCTAGAAATTGCAGAGGAACATTTATTTTAGGAACCTCCGCCCGAAAGAAGATCTGGTGATAAATTTTAATAATTGTATGTTTAACAATTCCATTCCATGGAAGAAATTTATTGGTGTCTGCACTGAGGGAGCTCGGGCTTTAACAGAGCTCGAAATTAAAAAAATGGGTTTAGCAAAGCAATCCCAATATTTAAATTATTTTATATTACTTCAATGTAAGTGATGTTTTTACTTTGCTTTTGTATACCAAATTAAGTTTTGTTATATAATTGTTCATTGTTAGACTATTGTCTTTTTAGAACTTTTTTATTTTTTCCAAAATAAACTGTAGTTAAAAAGTTATATTATTTTGGTACAAAGTAATATGTAGGTATGTATATTTAAAATCTGATATAAACTTTTTTTCATTTATAATGTATTAATATGCACTTTTGTATAAAGGTTGGTGGTACAAAGAAATTTGAATATTTTTTATGTGGTACAGGGAACCTAAAAGGTTGAGAACCCCTGCTCTGAATAATTGCTTCTCCAATGTCAATTATTTCCTAAATAAGAGGGAAAATACCTATGGTCCAAAAACGCAAAATGCTCAATTAATATCCGAAATGTGGATAAGTTTTTAATTTTATTATCATACTGAAAGAACAGAGTGAATACTCGACATTATTTGCAACATTAACGATTAGTTATTTTGCCAAGTTCAAGATGTAAATTTAACTTACTTTCTTTAATATGAATTTTTCTATATATTCTGTGTACGAACTAAATATTGTAGGTAAATAAATAAACTTTTATGAACTAAGATATTAGAAGATTAATAAAGGTTAATTACTGCTTTTCTAATGGTAAAAACGATCAATTTTAAGGTCCAAGAAGATAACACACAAATGTTTTATTTCAATGTCCGTGAATATAGCAATAAAATATGCCAAGTTTAGGTCATATTTCGGGGTTTGGAGAAAAAAATATCAAATATTGATATTTGTCGTAAACTGTTCTTCGTAAAAAAACTTATTATTCTGTATTTTCTTTTTCAGGTCACGTTACTCATTTTTTTAAACGTTTATGATAAAAAGATGCAAATTGTAAAAAAAGCGTTTCTAATCATTTTTCAGGACAAAAAAACACTAATTTTAAAAGACGATTCAGTAAACTATTTCTTGTATATACATAATGCACGGAGGGCTGAGCGAGAAACAGAGTCAACTGCTATGCAAGTTTTCAAAATTAAAGTTTGCTTATGCAGCTAAACTATTAATTTTACCAAAAAATGTCATAGACATAAATTTCCTCTATGTTATTTTATCATTTAACTATTTTAACGAAATTACAGGAATGGCAGTTCATTTGCAAAATCGTTGAAAAATGCTAAGAGTAAACCTCCTGTTCCTTTGGGCCCTTTTGATCAAAACTTCTCGCAGCTCTAAGTTTAGTCATGAAACTTGCTCTGAAGTACACACACACACAGACATTTTTTGTACATTTTTTGTCAAAAATTCAGTGGACACAAAAGGACTTATTTCCGCTAAAATCTCAAAGTTTTTTTCGACACGATTACAATACTTGGTGGCTATGCTACACACACTCCTTAATACATCACTGGAATACATCAATAAAAAAGAACGTAGTCTTCAACAACAACAAAAAATCTAACACTTTGAGTGAAAACTGATTCCATACAACGAGATAAAATATCATAGGGGGTGCTAAAATGTCTTCAGTATGTTACCACCCTAATTGCCAGCCGCTATCGCTGGAATACACTTAAGGAAGACTTTATATCATGGCTTGTATTTTGTAGTGGAAGCCGACTAGTACATGTGTTACCGCAGAACACATAAGACCGCGTATTTGATAACTTAGGAGGAGTGTGCTTGGCGTGCTTAGCAGCGCGGCCCGCTTTGATCTAGCCCATTTCCACAACGTACCCGATCGAAGTCTGCATTTTCAATGCGTGATAAACTGCTCGAACAATGTAAATAAAGAGTTTTATCGGCCGTGTAAGCCATTATTTCGTTCTGGTAATGAGGTGAAGTGTCTCAGGAGACACGTTCGAGTCCATTCTAACGAACCGACGTGCACCTGAACTTGAAATTGAAGAAAAAATACATCGATTGAACACACCAAGCGTCGTGGATCTGGGTATTGTTCTTTGGGTTCAGAGAAGGAATTGCTGAATGGTTATTCAATTCTTGGAGTCCTTACATAAGCTATAAATGGAATACTCGATCGAAATGAACACGCAACGTCATATTACTCATATAGGTTTCAGTTCTGAGAAAATGTTTCGATTACTCGCGCACAAAGTATTTCTTAGCTTCCGTCTGATATAGTTAACATGTGGTTTTCCAATAATTCCATTGTGTGATGCATATTACATGCCTCTTGTAATGCAACGCGGCCTTTGTATGGGGCTATATTGACGAAGTTAATGGGACCATCATTAAACTGATAATGAGTATGCCTTTTAGTGGTACAATGTCTTCGTTCTTCGTAATTACTTTACAAGACCTATAAAATGTATTTTATTGGGTAGCTGCTTCCAGATGATTGTACTTTCTTAGGTTTTAGATAGGTAAAGCAGCTTGCTATCTATTGGTTTGGTCTCTTATGGGTTAAGTGTATTGTTTAAGAATGTTTAGTGGTCAGATTGGGATTATTTGAGGTGTAATTATTTATGTTAAGCTTGCATGGTGATAATGCATACTTAGTAGTATCGTTTTCTTCGTGAATACATGTTTGGAGACATGATATTAAGGTTTTCTGCTGTTGACATTATGTTAGTGTGTGATGCCTTATGATGTGTCAATTCAAAACTCAAAAGCCATTTTAATCATTTTCAAATTCCATAAGAAGTCACGTTAACTTTTTAAATAGAACTAAAAAAATAATTTAGAGATTTTCTAAATAACTATAATACTGTACAATACTTATTTTTTCCACAATTTGGTATTTTAAGAATTTTTGTTTTTTAGAAGACGTTTCCGACTTAAGGTGGCTTATTCTACGTCGCATCACATACATCGGACGTTTTGCATGTCCACAATAGAACTAGAAAGTTTTTGTTGTATTACCGGTACACATTTATGCATTTCATTACGACACCGTCGGTTGTGGAGCTATAAAAGTCGGCTTAGTTGCTTACGTAATTTATCACCAGCACTGGAGAGACTGTAGGCGAGGTCCAGAGCGCCGCTAATGCCAACCTCTGATAAATCATTAATCTAAAATGTCCCGAGACCATTTCAGTGCGCTTTATTGTTGTGGGGGCCCCAGGTAGGTGGGATATTAAAAAAATAAAACGTAACCAAGCCACACACGCGCGTCATTTTACACCGAACCCCAATTGAAGTTCATTAGGATGGGAGATGTGACAATGGCATTTTATGATCGTAGCCCGTAAAGTCGGCCCATAAAGTTTGAGGGTACTTTACATTTTTTATTTAAGTTCCGACGGTTACGTAAAATATTTTATAAGGCCTTTGTAATTTGGGGGGTAATTATCTGTGGACGGAGACGACATAATAACACATTCGGAGGTTAAGAATGAAAAAAGCTTTTAAGCAATTTGGCCACCAGGCACAATCTTGACTTCGTTCCGGACCTCTGCGGCGAAGAAAAGGCCAATTCGAACACTTAGCCATCGACTTATTTTCGATTCATATCGCCACGGTAATAATACGTTGAGTGGAGGTAACCATAACCACTTTCGGCCGTTATCTAGATGATTCTTATTGCCTACTCATCTTCCCAATTCTACTAGACCTAATCCAGAAACCATTTGAATACATATTTACATTTCAATTTAGATTAACATACCCCCGTCGAGTAATACGCATTCCACATTTAAACATGATCTCATATTTCAATATTTCCGCAAATAACAATTATTTGCATCGGCATTCCGAGAACTGTATGGAATATATTAAATTACAACAACAAATAACCGAGTCAGTCAGTATTTTCTCGCTGAGCCGCAGAAAATTTAACGAACGTTTCGTGACTTTTAACAATAACTGAACACAAAAAGAGACGAAACACGATCCATTATCGCAAACAGAGGGGGCGTAGGCGTATCGAAACACCCTTTGGGCACCAAAAGGACCATTTTCAATAATCGACCATTAAAAAGTACCTGCTGTAGATCGGATCTTTTTAATATATTGTCATACAAATGGGTTTCATTACTCAGCAGTTTTTTCGCATTAATGCCGGTGGCTCCGGCCACAAAGGATCTAAGGAGATTAGGTGAATTGTGTTTTCTCCGACCAAACGAAACAGTTTGTTTCGATTAAGGGTGGATCAATGCAAGGTTAAACAGTAACTACGAGTTTAATTTAGGTTAACTCTTAACTTTGAGTTTACGGGTTCATTAATGGTCGGGTTAACCCTAACTACCACTTAAATCGTGATTAATTTTACCCGCCAGAATTTTTGATAGTTAAAGCGCTAGTTAAAACTCCTAGTTTACGGTGGCGCGCGCATGCAGTGATCCGCGTAGAATCGCGCAGTGGATATTCTAACCTAACGTTCCATATGTTGTGAGATTTTATTTATTTACTATAGCGATGAATCTTTTGGGTGATCGTTGTCGACTCGATGATGGTGAAGAAATCAGCGATTTCGACTATCAAAAGAAACTTTTCTTGGTTGTATCCACTCGATTGATGGGAGTATACAATGTCCATCATATATTATGTAAGTTCAGTTTATATTTGTATGTTTTTGTGTTAAAATGGTGTTTCTTTTTTAGAAATCATGCTGTGTCCCCTATTAAAAACTTGTGCTAACTCTCCGAGTCTACACTACAGTGGGTTTTAACTAGCAGTTCCTCGTCTAAAAGGGACAATAGAACGTACCAAACATAGGTACGCAATCTCCAGGTTTCCAATTTTTACTTTTATTAAACTACGTTTATTGTAGCAACTGACTAAGCGGAGATTTTTAGAAACAGTAAGGGCGGATAAACTTCCCGACTGTGCCTTCGCCTAACCTACTTCAGAACAAAATTATTACGAAACATAGACAAAAAAAAATCTACAGAAAGCAACATAATATGTAAACTCCTATGCAAAGAAAATGCTTTGAAATTCAAACAGAAATGCGGTAACATGGCGATAACCGATGCACAGCTGACAGTGAAGCGCTTTATATCACGAGAAAACTACTAAGATCTTATTTTTCTATGATTGGCGACATTGCTTTTCCATTGCCAACCTCTTCTTAACCTATAGTCGCTTAACTAGAAGTTTAGACTGTATTGAAAGACTCGACATTTTCGTTACTAGGAGTTAACGTAAACTACCAGTTTGTTAACTAGAAGATTTAACCTTGCATTGATAGATCCACCCTAAGGAAATTTGCGTTTAACAAAATGTGACTTCTATCTGGAAACGCGCCGTATGGGAGCGGGAGAGTCATAAGATGATACTAGCTTTAGAAACATCATAAGTAGGTAGTGGGATGCATCATAGGATACCTCCTTTTTTAACCAAACTACAAGCAAATTGGTTTAAGATTATACAACCGTTTTGATGTGTGTAAACTTGATAATTTAGTATCCCATTTGTTAAACATTAAAGTGTAGGAAAGGTTTAATAAATATTCATGAGTTGGTAGTGTTGTTTTGGGGATAGCTCGAAAATTAATAAAATGACAATGATTTTGGTAAACATGTGTTCCTCGTGTGTATAAATTGGAGTCTTAACAGGCCCGTATGGTTGACAGGGCGCGGTTGGTCGTTCTTTTTCTCTCGGGCGAGCGGGTGGCACCAGAAATATCAACATAACAATGGTATTAATGATCGTAGATGGAGACGGTGGGCCGGCCGTACACGATACATTTTATTTAAAATAGGAGTCCGCCGTCCACGCACCCGGGACGACAACAATCGGCGATCACGTGGGTGTGTTGGGTTGCTCCACATTTTTCTCCTCTCCGTCTCCGCACAGCTGTTCCAGCACCATGCCAGCCAAGGATAGCCTGATAATACGATTTATATCTTCCAATGGGCACAGTACACAGTACCACACCGCAAGGGGGCGGTGCTCTCTTCTCTTCTTTGGAGTGGGTTGAATTCGCTCGGGGTGCTTTCAATTACTTCAAGTCGTATCGCGGCCTCGGCGTGCATGATTTGCATTTAGAGCTTTTGTTACCACGAGCCTTTGTCGATCGCATGAGGACTGTCTTTTTCGTCATTTGCGGCCTCGTCGAGTGGGCGTTTTGACGACAAAGCACCGCTACTTTTATTATCGTATTTACATTCCGATAGATTTGAAACGTACTGATCAGCAGTTTCAGTGGTGTTTATTGTGAGAACCAGTGAGAAACGATACTTGGTTTATGCAAGTGAAGCAATCTTGCAAAACATACTTGCGTTCCATTGATATTGCTTCCTCGGAGTATCTTATTGTTGCAAGTCATCTGAAATCGAGCCTGAGATCTGATATCAAAAGAAGATATAGAATCCATATTTCATATGAAACATCGCCATGCGCTATCTCCGCCAGGGTTTAGTTATATCGTAATTTATACTGCCGAAGAAGCTGTTGGTAGTCGATATCATATGTCACTGCTATTAAGAGATACGTGTCCAAGCAGCGTTAACCATGAAAAATAAAACAGTGGAGAGACGGAATTGATGTTGGCATATTAGTGTTGTGACACGGGCGTTTCTTTACCTCGAACCCATAACCACACGAGTGTCCCGTTATCAGCCATTTGTACTAAAACTGAGAACTCTTTCTCAACCGCATATAATGGATTACAAAGAGTTCCTTTTATCTTCTAGCGAGCGTGGGCAGTCGCGCCGTTGACACGTCTTGAAAAGCGCCACGAGAGACAAAGACGGAAAGCCGTCTGGTACCTAGGCGCATATATGGCAACGCCTATTGTGGGGGCCAGTTGGAGTGTGCGACAGGGTAGGGCCTTTGGCCCCCTAGGCTCTGGCCCACGTACTCATTGTCATCCCCACCCAGAGATCTCGCTCTGATAAACTGGAGAGCATGTCTCAGGTCCGGCATAAAATATAGTTCGTCGATTTTCTTACAAACACATTTTATTATAATGCGTCGGATATATAGGCGAGCCTATTGTTCTTGAACTTTCAATTGTTTCGACTCGAACGCTTGCTATTGTTTCGAGTTTTTTCGAACCCGTTTCCTTGATACTGTTTCAATGTCCAATTACGGCCAGAACTTGTAATACCTGTGATACATACACCTTATTAATATGATTAATTCAATTCATTCTCTTATAATTGACAGGTTCGCTTTGTTATGTGGAGTAATCAATGCTTTAGTTTTGGTTGTCAAACTTCCTTTAGAACACGAGTTATCTGACAGTACCATAGAGGTTTAGAAGTTTAGACATGTTGCTGAGAAGGTCAGGTACGCAAGCCTCCTGGTGATTAGCTATTGACATCCGTATCAAGATAGACAGTTAAGTAGCTCACCATGAAACTTTGCTAATGGATACTCAAAAGATAAAACTTCCGGCATTTGCAGTTGCAATGTTTCGCTTCCATTGTAGATCATCCCAGCCATAAAATCTTTTGTTGTTGGCAATAGGGGTAGTCACAGTAGGCAAACAAACCTAACAAGCACTACTGTGACTATAAGTGAACAGTGACAGTGCGATTATGTCTGTAATAATAACGGAAGGCAACAATGTAGATGTCATATATTATGTAACTAATGCTATTGTAATTTATGAACACCACAAGACGAAGACCATCGACTTCATGATAATACACACCACATTAATTACCTACATTAAAATATTGAGGTTATCTTACACTCCCATGCGTTTCCCCAGAAATATTTTGATTACATCCATCACGAATATAAAAAGAAACCATTAAATGAAATTAATCGCGTTCTGCTTATACGTGTATAGGAAGAAACACGGAAACGGACCAATGAGAAATAATAAGTTCACTGTCATTAACAGGCAAAATATTAACGTTCCTTAACGGACCCTTTAATTAGTGGACTCGTCATCAATTACCGACAGAATTTTCGTTCATTACGAAGATATATCTCCGCAGCTGACACACCAAGAATTCGCAACAATAATTCCGGTCGCCCGGTTTCGGAGGAATTGTAATAAAACGAGACGGTTTGGGAATAATACTGAATAATCCGAGTGGTATTACACTTCTAAGACCGGTTTTAATAATAATTTACATGTCATTGGCTGTGTAGCCCACGGCTCGTGCTCGCTGCGCACGCCAACCAACCGAGAAAGATTTCTTTGGCTCGAGCGGCACCACAGATTGATCAGGGCCTTCGAGCAGTTCTGGTTTATATAGAGGCTGACCACAGTGCACTCGATTACACTATGGATACTGAAATCAGTTATTTCATGGATACTACAATAAACTTTTTAAATTTGATCAAATCACAAAGCGAAGCCAATTCATTTCCCCTGCAGATAAGAGTAGCAGGAGAGAGAATCTGGGCCAACGTGCAAGCGGAGGAATTAACAGTTAACAGGGTTGGCAGGCGAACCGTGAAGAGCGATTCTGATTCGCCTTTTTCGGTCGCAAGTTAATGAGTTATTTTTGCCAGAGGAGACGCGCAATTACTAATATCGAGGACAATGAGGGTCTTTAATGACGCTTTAAATGCCTGATAAGAGCGCAGACGCCGAGTACCGTGCGTACCCCGGAGGCACGCGCCTTCGCGAAATCAGAAATCGTACCAGATTGCGCAGAGAAGACCACCATGGTTGGAATAAAGATTATACAGATATCTTCAGGAATTCTGCGAGTTTCATCTTCGAAGTCTTTGATTTTATATCCGCTTGGTAACATGTAGGCAAGTGAGGATATATGGTGATGAATGTAGAGAAATGATGAACATGAAGAAGACATTGTGAGGCACATTACACATCATCCAGAGGATGATGACAACAGAACGATTCCGGCAGATAACGAATGGAAATCTGCAGGTACCAGAAGGATAGAACACCGAAAAGTGTGGCGAACTGTGGACGGTTGGGTGGAGGGCTTTGGAGAATAGGGCAAAAACCAGATGATAGGAAGTAAACGTGGACTCAGCTGAGAGAGTTAGGTTATTTCGAAAGAATTTAACGGCCCAATATAAAATATGGTAACATGATGATGTCTTCAAAAATGTTGACTACGATTCGCCGAATTTAGTCTTCTGCGGTAATACCGTTAATTCAATTACGCGGATCGCTCGCTCAGTTGGATGGATGTAAACACGACAAGAATGCGCTCGAAGAAAAAAAAAATTAACTCGTCCAACGGAGCAGCCTTCACGAAGGTGGTTTTTCGACGACGCACGTGACACTATCTCGCATTTATCTCGACCGTTCTGTGTGCGTAGGATCGCCGCCCGATAGGATTTCGCTTTTTCCACTGTCGTTAATTAACAATATTTGGAACACGCTTCTCGGGCCGTTAAAGAAGAGACCTCCAGAAGAACGGTGTCGTGAGAATCGCTGTTCTCCCATGGATTATAGCAGACGAGATCCCATGCTCAAAAAAATCGCGCACATGTGGCGAATTGTCTCGCGCAAAACGTTTGCGCCAAAAGAGTTGATTTATCATCTGACGCCTACCAGAACTCGATATGTTTGTTTGGTTTGCTTGAAAAACGTCACGGGAACAGAGTTTTGGTAGATGTCTGTAGTTTTTTTTTATACGGAGAATTTTGATGGTATATTTATAATGAAGAAAGTTCGATCCCACTTCAGACTCTGTTTTTAATTGTTTTTGTTGATTTCAAACAATATGCTTTATCTTATGTAGCTGGGTACTTGAAAATACTTGAAAAACTTCTGAAACATTCTGGAGGGTAAACTCATTATACATCTACTATTTCAGACAAAAATTATCAGCCACACCTAAACAGTTCATAAAAACTTAGACGTGTGTGATAAATTGTGCCATAGCTAAGCTCGCAAACAGTGGAGCATTATATGTTCTCACGTAATAACACACAATGTTAATATAAACATAACCGTACGATACCAAGCAGTATTCAATATCTCATATACCTATGAGTATCTGCTGTCACGATACCATATTTTGTAAATAAATACCTACCACAGAACAAATAATAAATATAATCTAACCGTTGTCACGATTTTAGGTTTCGAATGTTGAACTTGAAACCCATGTGAACGTTTATGTTTTGGCCTGCCACAAGCTAGCTAACCACAAACGTGGGATGGCGATTATTACGAGTTGTTAACTTGGATTTCCGTTTGGTAAATTAACGTTTTAAAGCAGTGGGACGCTAATTTAACCCTATGTGGAGTTCTTTAAAACGTAAACGAGTTCTTACCTTCCTGTCCAATCGCACTCATCGCTGATGATAGTCGCAGATGTCAGCAGGATCAAACTGGCCAGGATAATCAAGTAATCCATGAGGACACTAGCACTTACAGATGCCATCGTTGCACAAAAAATCCCACTCGGCAAAATCCGACAACGTCAATGTGTCATTTTTGTTCTGTTCGATCGATTGTTGTAAATTGCAACAATTACATGATTTAATTTTCAGTGTAATTGTCGAAAACTCAACAACCCGATGGAAGTCACGAAATAGCACTATCCGCACTAGTTATTTTAAAAGATATTTTCGAAAAATTGGTTTGTTGTTTTTTGAAAATACGTAATAAACGCGCAAAATCGAGCGGGAAGAGCGTAAAGACCTTCCTCGATATGCGTTTGTTGAAAACTGATTTTACCGCGTCAACAGGCAAGTGGTTTGAATGGTCGTGCGCGTTCGGAAAAGCTCTCGAGCCTGGCCGAGGGTACTCCCACCACTCCCACCGCCATCCCGGATTTAAATGACCACAATCCGGATCGGATAGAGTAGCCGATAGCTACGACCGGCCGGCTTGGCGCAACGCCGTGTGCTCTTGTTGTGTTTTGTTTTTGTAATAAGAATTTCTAATTTATTCGAATGGATTCGTGGAGGGCTGGCCGCGCGAACCGGCACCATAACTCGTATTATATGCGCGACAGAGCGCTATATTGTGTACGGCCATGCGTAGGCATAATTTATGGTGGTTTGTTTTGCTTGAAGTAAATGTAACATTCGTATATTCGACTGTGCGCGCACGTACAGTTGTTATTTATTTAATGATCTGAAATAACTCGAGGTGGTTTCTAATTGCGATTTGTGAGGGCATTGTTAAAGAAGTGGTTGACTTGACTGCTTGGCGTTCGGCGCCAAACCTCATTTTACCGTACAGTTAATCGAGAATAAAAGATTTACCTTTTAGGGACATGCTTGAGTATGCTGTATACTGTACGTTGTGTAGTATCTGAACAGTTTAAAATTATAGGTCTACCAAATTTAGCTAAACCGCTATTAGGTGTTGCACGACTATTAAAGTAAAGACTATTTATCTTACAAGATTTGTTTGTTACATCGCGTTTGAAAATAAATGCACCGCACCAGTCAAAAATGGTCACAAATTCTTTTTCATGTTGATTTTCAGCAATTAAGGCTAAAATGACGCAGCTCATTGCAAACATTTGTTTGCGTTTGAGGTATTTTGCACTTCCTTGTAACAAAACAAGTTGTAGTATTCACATACATAATTAGTACCTACCTTAAAATTAGCTAGCAAAAAGAAAAATCCAATACATTTGCCCTTTTGGCACCCGATGCGGAAACTGATGGGTTTCAATATTCTATATACAGTAAAGTATGGAAACATTGACACTTTTTTAAATGGCAACGCAATATTCTTCCTACTTATTTTGGTAGGTCATTTAATTGACTAAATGGTATCGGATATTTTATGGCCTTACATAAAAAAATTATCGAAAAAAGACTAAAAGATAATTTTAGGGAAAATAGCCTTTGTGAATTAAATGTGAAATTGCGTTTTGGGTAGAACTAATTGCCCTGAAAAAGAATATGATCGCCAAAATTTTCTACCGCGCAAGATTTTGGAAAAAAATGTTGTGAAATTGTAAAAAAACGTTATTTTGGTAATTTTTACAAATTAATAGCAGCTGAACCCATTGTCCTAGAAACCTCAAAATGGTCTCATAATAAACCTTTTACATAAAATCCCAAAAGTTTGTTCCCAAATGTTTTGAAGCATTTACAGCTATTTCTTGAGTGGGATGTGGACGTCTCCATAAAAGAAACATCAAAAAACGCAATGACCTGACGTGAACCCAGATTCGCATTCAGCGCAAATAAATTAATCGAAAACAACTATTCGGTTTCCATAAACAAGCAAATGTTATCAATATTACCCTAATTTTTCCTCATTTTTCTCGAAAATTTTCTAATGTAAGTCGAAGTTGCCGCAGTTCATTACATACAATTACACACGCAGACTTGTTGGTCCCGGCAACCAGTCGGGACCACGCTTCTGGTTGTCTTTATGATACCAAAGCAGTGAGGGATAATTCTATCAACTTCAGGGGAAAGCACAAAGAGCACAATTGCGCCTAAATGCATCGGGAAAGTAACCCCGTTTTCCCGTACTGTAATACACAATAGAAGGGCACTGTCGTACTACGAAAAAAAAAAAAGTTCGGTTTATAGAATAGTCACCTGGCACTTCGGAATAGAAACAAAGAAGGACATCTAACTGTATCAGTTGGAAACTGGCCGAATATTTCAGAGAAATAACAAATTTGAAGAGCATTTCTATAGACAATGAGTTTCTTGATAATTTGTAGGGATATAATATTAGATAGAAGTAAATTTACATATGTACTCCAATTGACTGTTGAGAACATTTAGAAAGCCATTAGAACGTATTTTTTTTATTGAAACAAACTAATAGAGCTGCCCGGTATAATAAAAAAGGTCAAGGTGTTGATATTGTTGAAATAAACCAGTCTTTGTTAGTATTGCCGCATTTCAAATAACATTTAAACTAGATTTGATGTCCGTTAACTATGTCTTGTTTATTTACGTTGCCAATAGATTAAATGCGGTTGGGTATATGCGTTATTGGCTAATACGATAACATAGGCGCCGTATGAAGAAGCTATTGATGATAATACTTGTTGTTGTATGTTATGTAAATAGAAATGTGTACTATAGATAGATATACTTTTATAGAACAGTTATAAAAACTCGCTGTACTGACACTGATAGTTCTCGGTTTTGATCAAGGGATCAATAACTTAAGTCGAAGAATGTTAACATTAGAGGAGATACGTAATTGAAATTATTGAGAAACCTGGTCTTCTAAATATTATTTTTTGGGTCAGAATTAGGGCTTCCAATCCAATCAGTAAAAAACGCCTAAAATATAATTTATTGGGCAATATTTTTTACCCCCGTTGAACATAATCAACGTTTTCAAATTTTACCTTATAAGTAGAAAACCAAAATTGTCGGGTTAAAAGGTGTCAAAATGACCGCGGAGAAGTTAGCCATAAAAGATATCCATAACTTTTTTTTATCGAATTTTTTAATGAAACATATGCCAAACGATAGAGCTGTTCAAGTAGTATATCCCATAGTTTTGCACCAAAAATTTATCGAACGGTTTTGTCTAAAATTTGATTTAATTAAGAGAGCGGTACCTAATAAGAGCGCCCGACGTTTATATACACAATTGCAAATTACTCCGTCCACCGACATCATAGAGAATCGACGTCAGCCAATTCGTAAAGCACATGAAATAGTGCATCCGACGACGGTATTAACAGGATACTACCCTTAAGACATCCTACCCTAATGCGTCTGTAAAATGAGAAATTGCTGCGCAATTCGCCAGGTGAATGCTATAAATATTTATAACTTTTACAATTGTTATTGCATAACTTTCTTTCATACATCAAATTGTAGGTAATTACAAGGGCTAGCCACCCACGAACGCTCGGAGTTTTGCACCGTTCCTAACAACCCCTAAATGGCGAGAGTACGTAACCACCCATATAAGAAAAATTCGCCGGTAGCCAGAGATAGTTGTTTATAACTTTTGCAAATATCATTGCATAACTTTCTGTCATACGTCAAATTGTAGCTAATTACAAGGGCTAACCACCCACGGACGTTCAGAGTTTTGCACCGTTGCTAACAACCCCTAAATGGCGATAGTACGTAACCACCCATATTGTAAAAATTCGCCGGTAGCCAGAGATATTTGTTTATAACTTTTACAAATATTATTGCATAACTTTCTTTCATACATCAAATTGTAGGTAATTACAAGGGCTAGCCACCCACGAGCGCTCGGAGTTTTGCACCATTGCTAACAACCCCTAAATGGCGATAGTACGTAACCACCTATATAGTAAAAATTCGCCGGTAGCCAGAGATATTTGTTTATAACTTTTACAAATATTATTGCATAACTTTCTTTCATACATCAAATTGTAGGTAATTACAAGGGCTAGCCACCCACGAGCGCTCGGAGTTTTGCACCATTGCTAACAACCCCTAAATGGCGATAGTACGTGACCACCCATATAGTAAAAATTCGCCGGTAGCCAGAGATATTTGTTTATAACTTTTACAAATATTATTGCATAACTTTCTTTCATACATCAAATTGTAGGTAATTACAAGGGCTAGCCACCCACGAGCGCTCGGAGTTTTGCACCATTGCTAACAACCCCTAAATGGCGATAGTACGTGACCACCCATATAGTAAAAATTCGCCGGTAGCCAGAGATATTTGTTTATAACTTTTACAAATATTATTGCATAACTTTCTTTCATACATCAAATTGTAGGTAATTACAAGGGCTAGCCATCCACGAGCGTTCGGAGTTTTGCACCATTGCTAACAACCCCTAAATGGCGATAGTACGTAACCACCTATATAGTAAAAATTCGCCGGTAGCCAGAGATATTTGTTTATAACTTTTACAAATATTATTTCATAACTTTCTTTCATACATCAAATTGTAGGTAATTGTAAGGGCTAGCCATCCACGAGCGCTCGGAGTTTTGCACCGTTGCTAACAACCCCCAAATGGCGATAGTACGTAACCACCCATATAGTAAAAATTCGCCGGTAGCCAGAGATATTTGTTTATAACTTTTACAAATATTATTGCATAACTTTCTTTCATACATCAAATTGTAGGTAATTACAAGGGCTAGCCACCCACGAGCGCTCGGAGTTTTGCACCATTGCTAACAACCCCTAAATGGCGATAGTACGTAACCACCCATCTAATGGGAAATAGGAAAAATCGGTTTGTGAAGCAAAAAAGGGCAACCGAAATGCTATTAATTTCATGTATTTGAATTTCTGAAAATTAAATATTGATGGGTGGGGGCTGGGTCAGCGTGAATTTAGCCCCCCCCCAGAAGAAAAATTAAATTTTGCTCGAAAACTAAGGACGCAAACAAAGCTATTAAATGGCAATAGAGGGTAAACGAGAGGCAAACGATGGGATTTTTTTTTCAAACATTTTCGTGACCATGGGGGCTAAGGTCCAAAGCCAAAAAGGTTTGACTTCTGTAAAATCTGGCTAGTCAGATAATTTGCATGTGGTTGGCGTAAAATGCAAATTTGGCGTACAAAAAGTTGTAAACAATATATGAAAAATTATAAGCAAATATCGCTGGCTACCGGCGAATTTTTACTATATGGGTGGTTACGTACTATCGCCATTTAGGGGTTGTTAGCAACTGTGCAAAACTCCGAGCGCTCGTGGGTGGTTAGCCCTTGTAATTACCTACAATTTGATGTATGAAAGAAAGTTATGCAATAATATTTGTAAAAGTTATAAACAAATATCTCTGGCTACCGGCGAATTTTTACTATATGGGTGGTTACGTACTATCGCCATTTAGGGGTTGTTAGCAATGGTGCAAAACTCCGAGCGCTCGTGGGTGGCTAGCCCTTGTAATTACCTACAATTTGATGTATGAAGGAAAGTTATGCAATCATATTTGTAAAAGTTATAAACAAATATCTCTGGCTACCGGCGAATTTTTACTATATAGGTGGTTACGTACTATCGCCATTTAGGGGTTGTTAGCAATGGTGCAAAACTCAGAGCGCTCGTGGGTGGCTAGCCCTTGTAATTACCTACAATTTGATGTATGAAAGAAAGTTATGCAAAAATATTTGTAAAAGTTATAAACAAATATCTCTGGCTACCGGCGAATTTTTACTATATGGGTGGTTACGTACTATCGCCACTTAGGGGTTGTTAGCAATGGTGCAAAACTCCGAGCGCTCGTGGGTGGCTAGCCCTTGTAATTACCTACAATTTGAAGTATGAAGGAAAGTTATGCAATAATATTTGTAAAAGTTATAAACAAATATCTCTGGCTACCGGCGAATCTTTACTATATAGGTGGTTACGTACTATCGCCATTTAGGGGTTGTTAGCAATGGTGCAAAACTCCGAGCGCCCGTGGGTGGCTAGCCCTTATAATTACCTACAATTTGATGTATGAAAGAAAGTTATGCAATAATATTTGTAAAAGTTATAAACAAATATCTCTGGCAACCGACGAATTTTTACTATATGGGTGGTTACGTACTATCGCCACTTAGGGGTTGTTAGCAATGGTGCAAAACTCCAAGCGTTCGTGGGTGGCTAGCCCTTGTAATTACCTACAATTTGATGTATGAAGGAAAGTTATGCAATAATATTTGTAAAAGTTATAAACAAATATCTCTGGCTACCGGCGAATATTTACTATATAGGTGGTCACGTACTATCGCCATTTAGGGGTTGTTAGCAATGGTGCAAAACTCCGAGCGCTCGTGGGTGGCTAGCCCTTGTAATTACCTACAATTTGATGTATGAAACAAAGTTATGCAATAATATTTGTAAAAGTTATAAACAAATATCTCTGGCTACCGACGAATTTTTACTATATGGGTGGTTACGTACTATCGCCACTTAGGGGTTGTTAGCAATGGTGCAAAACTCCGAGCGCTCGTGGGTGGCTAGCCCTTGTAATTACCTACAATTTGATGTATGAAAGAAAGTTATGCAATAATATTTGTAAAAGTTACAAACAAATATCTCTGGCTACCGACGAATTTTTACTATACGGGTGGTTACGTACTATCGCCATTTAGGGGTTGTTAGCAATGGTGCAAAACTCCAAGCGTTCGTGGGTGGCTAGCCCTTGTAATTACCTACAATTTGACGTATGACAGAAAGTTATGCAATAATATTTGCAAAAGTTATAAACAACTATCTCTGGCTACCGGCGAATTTTTACTATATGGGTGGTTACGTACTCTCGCCATTTAGGGGTTGTTAGGAACGGTGCAAAACTCCGAGCGTTCGTGGGTGGCTAGCCCTTGTAATTACCTACAATTTGATGTATGAAAGAAAGTTATGCAATAACAATTGTAAATGTTATGAATATTTATAGCATTCACCTGGCGAATTGCGCAGCAATTTCTCATTTCACAGACGCATTAGGGTAGGATGTCTTAAGGGTAGTATCCTGTTAATACCGTCGTCGGATGCATTATTTCATGTGCTTTACGAATTGGCTGACGTCGATTCTCTGTGATGTCGGTGGACGGAGTAATTTGCAATTGTGTATATAAACGTCGGGCGCTGTTATTAGGTACCGCTCTCTTAATTAAATCAAATTTTAGGCAAAACCGTTCGATAAATTTTTGGTGCAAAACTATGGGATATACTACTTCAACAGCTCTATCGTTTGGCATATGTTTCATTAAAAAATTCGATAAAAAAAGTTATGGATATCTTTTATGGCTAACTTCTCTGCGGTGTCAAAATGTACGTATTGACATCAGTTACAAAAAATTTAAACTCTATGAAATAATACCTTGCTCGTCCATCTTAATTCAAGAATTGTCACGGCAAAAAAAATTGTTTGATCGAGCCAAATTTAAAATTTTTTATATTAATGCCAATAAACGTTTATACGAACCGTGTTGGAGTAAATAATTTCCAAAATGGTATGATTTATTCAGTAAAGTGAAAAATGTACCCTTCTCAACAACTGCACGCCATAATGTCACCACCAAGACTTCATAGTTCGGTCGGTTCTTGTGCCGTGCACAAGTCCTGTGCGTTTAGTTGAGTTTAGGCCATACTATATTTGTCAAATCTTTCTTAATCCCTGGGGTATATCTCCTTCAAGGTTTGCAGCTTTCTTAGAGACTGTATCAAACTGTATCAAAATGTATGTTGTATATTGTATCAAAATTGTGGTATTTTAATGAACCCAAAGTACCTATAAAATCAATCATTTTACAAAGAAACAAAGATTCCGTTCAGAACACTAAACTGTAATCCAGAGTACCCGCTGAACAATGCGACAAAAGGTTTAGTATGGTGACTTTCATCTTTCACACAAGAGAAGTTATTACAGGTTGTACCGCTGCTTTATATCATCGAGATTTTAATATAAATTCCGGCCATTATGCATCGGTCGCTACTAGCGCTACAGTTATACACATATACATACTGCGGCCCTGCATATATTAAATATTTCTCATTATGCTCTCCACAAAAGCCTTTTCTTGCAGAGGCGGCCTTACCATCTCGAACCGCTGATGCTGAGGCGAATCAGAAATGGTCCGCTGCAGTTTGCAAAAACGGTCACGAGAATTCCGCGGAAACAAAAGCGTCTGTCGGCTATTAAGTGCGCGATATTAGTAAATATAATGACGTTGAAATTCCATCGATATATGCATGGCGGAGACAATAGCCCGCGGTATGCGACCGAGTCAATGTCTCCATAACTAATTGGTCGTCTGTGTATGCAACAGATTTCGATTATTGGCTAGCGAGAGAGGTTCAAGGAACGACCGAGGAACACTCTTCGCCATACAACGAGCACGCGTTACAATCTGCTCTTAAAGCTGCGTACAAATCGAGCTGAGCTCGTGCGAGCTGTTCATGCAGTGCATGTAAATCAGTAGCAATATTACAGACAAATAAAGGACCCGGGAACTTATACGAGAAAAGGAACGGTTAATTTTGTATAACTGGTTGAAGTTTTTTGCGATTTCACGTCAACCGGTTAGATGACATTAGAAATGCCCGTTCGAATGTCAAACGATTGTTTGGTGATTGTTGGGTGATTGTCGATTGACATTAGAAATGACCGTTGTAATGCCAAACGATCGGTTGACGTGAATCGCTAAAAATTAATTGAATTAATTATACTAAATTGACCGTTAATTTTTTCACTTTGATAGTAAATATTGTCCGCTACAATGTGGCATTTTTAGATTTGTTATTTAAGTGAGTGAGATTCGAGGAATGAAGAATTAATATCTGACAGGCACAATTTTTTATGGATTCTAATTAATAACGTATTTTCCTATTAACTATGACACTAAACATTTTAATATGTTACTACTGAAACCATAAGCTATCGATGGTATCAGTTTCATAGACTGCAATTAATGTACCGAATACAACGTACCTATATCAAATATCTAGAATGACTGGACTAGTAGGTATGTTTGAAAGGAAAACCAAGTAACCAGAAAATCGGCACGCAGACTTGAATAAAGAAACATAGCTACTGCAAACGCCATTAGAAAAAATCTGATGTGGCCAGGCACATGACTTTATCATACAAAATATAAAATTAATAGTTTAGCTGCATGAGAATCTATTTGATTGAGATTGCATTAAAATTAAACTAGTCAGCCAGGATTTGACAGATATTTTGATAGTCAATAGTGTCAATAGTAGGTATTGTCAAAGCCTAAGCAATTGACACTACCTACTGTCATCAGAATAATAGTTATTTATCTCACAAGTGCCGAAAGTACGGAATACTGCGACGAGCGGTGATGCGGCGCGTCACCGATGGCGGGTCGTCGCCGTCGCATGTGAGCGAGTCGCGCTATGTAGTTTTCGGCAGGAGTGACATCAACGTTTTTTGTGTTGCATTTTGAGAAATACGAGTTTAAAAAATATCAAAAATGGTTATATTTCTGTATAGGAAATGTTAGGTTGATACAGCTTCTATGAAACGTCCAGTTTAAAAAGCTAATTCAAATTCTGACAGATTTATATTCGTTCATGACCTTCCTCCATGTTCATGACACTGTAGATGTCACATCCGTACCAACATACTAAAATATTACTACACTCATCGCTATACTTAATTTACAATTTTCTCAATTTATCGTTTTTACAATTAGATATAACAACGGGCTGATATTTCTTATCTACAAACAATCAAATTGGTGAATTTATTTTATTTGAATTTTGTACATTTACATACATACTCTGATGAAATCAGCTGTTTTCGAATGTGACAGCCATAGACATTTCTGTGGTGACAGCACAAAAAAATATTTGTCAAATCCAGGCTGTTATGTAGTTTCATATCAGCTGTTTTGGAGTGTGACAGCCATAGACATTTCTGTGGTGACAGCAGAAAAAATATTTGTCAAATCCAGGCTACTATGTAGTTTCGTATCAATGCAGAAACTATCAATTTTACCAAAAAATGTTATAGACATAAATTATACAAAATTACCTCTACATTAATTTATTATTTATCTATTTTGTCGAAATTACAGAAATTGCGGCTCATTTGCAAAATCGTTGCAAAATGCTAAGAGTATACCCCGTTCCTTTGGACCCTTTTGAAAGAAAAGCTTTTCAGCTTTTGGCGCACACACTGCTTTAAAATACTGAAATAGCGATAGGAACATACATCTTCCTTGACTGTGCCTATATCCCTTATCTCCCATGCTCGTTGAATTTGCTATTCCAAATTTGTCATTATAAATGAAACTTCTAAATATGAACTTTCGGCCCGATACCTTTAGTAGTTTCTCCGGAATCGTCTCCACAAAAATCGAGTACACACACATAAACACACACACATGCACACACACACAGACATTTTTTGTACCTTGGTCAAAAGTGTTCAGGGTACCCAAAAAGACCTATTTCCGCTAAAATCTCAATTTTCTTTTTTGGCACGACTACAATACTTTATTATATTGCGTATGATAAAGTAAAAATAGTCATCTATAAACCAGAAAGATGGTAATATATAAAAAGTTATGAAAATTATCAAAATTTTTACCAAGGCCATCTCACCCAAACTTTAGCTATAGAGGACTTGTTTATGGATGTGGCTTGAA
The DNA here is from genome assembly GCA_964023965.1 of Melinopterus prodromus. Classification (NCBI taxonomy): domain Eukaryota; kingdom Metazoa; phylum Arthropoda; class Insecta; order Coleoptera; family Scarabaeidae; genus Melinopterus; species Melinopterus prodromus. The sequence goes on from OZ030390.1 coordinate 28,235,092, forward strand.
TTCAGAAGGGCATTGACGTTGTCTTCATCATCAGGTGAACTCAAGCAGACGCTGCGTTACGTTTTAATCTTGAAGTCTTCGGAGCAGTGATGGGTGAAAATAAATCTTCCAAAAAGGAATGTCTGAGCTGGAACAACGTGTAGGTCATAATTGACCAACCACATCTTTGAAACAGGTGATAAGTTGTATATGTGTGGTATAACATTAAGGTAGAAAAAGATAATCCAACAACAGAAATCACCCGACGAAGCAGGTTGTTAGAGGGACAGAATACAGAATACACATATCAGATGGAAAACATGAGTCACAGAAGTGATGAAGCGTGTTGTAAGGATCAGGCAACATCTGATCGGACAATGCTGGTGGCACATCCGAGAAAGACGTAGAAGAAAATGGAGGCCTATGTACAGTAGTGGATGACTGTGGGCTAAAGAAAACTAAGAATAAGTACATAGCTATTTTGCTGGAATGATAAAACATTTCTAATTTCAAACTATGTATCATCATAAACATCTCAACGTAATTATTTGATCATCTTGTACAGTCATGGAAAGATGTATGTTCCTTATCGGCATCGCTATCGCAAAATTTTAAACGAGCCTGACGGTTAAACGTGTACTGGTTTTAGTTAGTCTCCTCTCGGTCGCTATGCAAAAAATGGATAAACCACAGACTTTAAAATACTGAAATAGCGATAGCATACATCTTCCGTGACTGTGCCTTTATCTCCCAAGCTCGTTAAATTTGCTATTCCGAATTTGGTTTCCTCACATACTTCACTTTGGTCTCTCACTATTAACGTTTTTGTTTAAGAATTTGCTCTTACTTACCTTGTTAGTTACGTATAAATGTGTATAATTGCTTGAGATTTTCGGGCATTCTTATTGTGAATGTCAAAAGTTATTAGAAACATTTTTTAGTTTAACCTACTAAGTCAATTTTTAAATCTGAATTTTTTCTTTTGAAAACTGCATAACCTTTTTTCAAGTTTTATAACACACACCAACAGTGATTTATACTCATTGTCTTGGTTCACAGGGAAGCAGTCTCTTGTTTTAAGGTCGCCGGTACATACATACATAGTAAAAGTCTCTAAAAATTTTAACTGTAACATCTCATAACCTGTTGCTTGAGCTGGAATAATTGAGCTGGCATCTTTCCACCTATTGACCTATTGAATTTCTCACCCGATCTCAATTTGGGTAGCATTTTCATGTCTTTTTATTGGTTCAAGAGTCAGAGTTAGTTAGTAGGAGTTAGTTAGTAAGACTAAAAATAATGAATCTGTTCCTGTGCAACCTATTTTTTTGTAGTCGCATATATTTTTGCTAGCAGTCTCGTATATTTGTATAGTAAAATCTGGCAAGTCTACTCAGACCCCACCTGTGTTTCGCAGGGTTAATAATAGGGAAATTGCGCTGTTCTTTAGTAAAACAAAACCGGCATATTGATTGGCCGATTGCAAAAATAATGGGTAACAAAAGAATATCTGAATTTTTAATTCCAAACATTCTCCGACTTCTAACAACTTATCCATTAAACGAAACAATTTACTACGCAACGACCTCCTTTGGATAACTCACCATGAGTGACGTTGTACAGCGGGCTGCGTTTGCCTTGAGTGCTTTAAAAGTTGAGATGCATTTGTTATGGCCCACTCTGTATAAACTATAATTTTAACAATTAGTTAAATTTCACTATAATTTTCATCTTAAAATTGTATAATATTATATTTTAATGAAATCGAACGATCACATTTCTGATATATAATGACCCATCAATCTTTCTTCCGTTTCCTCTATGAATGATCATAAAATACATTAAAAACTAAATGGACAACAACATAAGCAAGGACACAATCCCCACACGCCTATACTGTGACTGCTTAAAAAATAATTATTTGGTAGGACACAATATAGGACGAAAAACGTCCCTTACGAAGTAGTAGTCCAAAAAAAAAAAAAATCAATCGGTAAACTCTTCTATCTCTTCTGCTCGCAAGTTATGTTATCGGTTTGAACTCGGCTTGAAGATCGTCTCTTCGCTGCTAATGCGTTGGACGCCACTCTGTCCGCTTGTCGTCTGCCGCGAATTCGCTCGTCTTAAAAAGCAAACATGCTTAGCAGTCGCGCGATCCATTAAATTTACCATCGAACAGATTGAACGTGACTTTTATGACACAACTGTCGCTTAATTAACAATAGGACAACATGTGGCCACTGGGTTCGGCGCCAGATTATTAACGCAAGCAAATATTCGAATTGTTTATAATAAAAAAATACGGACATGTGGCATTTGCTGCACATTCTCAAATTTAAATACCAATGAGACAAAATTAAGTGAATAAAGGTCAATAACGGTTAAGTAATTAGACTTTATAAGATTTAGTAATATCCGTCTTCCATGAATTTTTCCAGCATTTTCTAAATTGGTGCCACACGAATTGATGCAAGGTTATTCGAAAAGAAAGAGCACATTTATTGTGGTATATATGAAAATGACCATGCCACACAATAGTGTTGGTTCAAGAAACTGATTAGCAAATTTATGTAAGTCTGTAGCATAAATATATGACAAAATAGGTACATAGACAAAACGACTTAGCAATGTCGCATCGTTTTCCAAAAAAAAAAACCCAAAAGCTAAAGCGTTGCTGTGTCGCGATGTATGCATTCTTTATATGCAAGTTTTTAAAACTGAAGCTTTCTCTATCCAATGAAGCAATATGTTTTCTCTACCACAGTTTCCTAGAAATAACCTTGAAAAATTCCAAAAACTTTATTTATTATAAACATCAATCTTTTACATTTGAGTGTACCGAGAAAAGCATCTTTTTCAAAATCAAATAAAAAGTTCTATGCACCCAGATATACCTACCACCATTAAACCTAGCAAATATTTAAATCTCCCCCAACAGGACTAAAGTTCATAATTTACTCAAAAAATATGTTCTTTTTTAATGAGGGTAAAGTATTTTTTTTCAAGTTTTATGTGCACATTATTCAGTATTATTTTTATGTATTATTTTAGTATTGGATTATTATTTTAAACATTGGATTAATCAACAATCCATGAACAATTTTGATTGGAGCCCATCTCGTCCAATAAACCACTGTTATTTCGATATTACATCCAACGTGCAAGACTTTGTTATTCATTAACTTCATTTGTCAATATTACTAATAATTATCTGTTAAAACAAAATAACTGCAAGAAAACGACAACCTGGCAGAGTTAGTGAGAGTTATGTATGTGTATATTACTAACTATAATTTGAATCTGCTGCTCAAAATGGTACTTTAGGAGAAGAACAGAGTTTGTAGGTGGTGGACTTCAATATGATCTTACATTCCAGATAAGATGACTAACCTATCACTAAACAAGTTCTGAGCTTCTATGACAAAAATTATGTCAGCACTACTCATCAAAAATCAATAAACATAGGGATATACGGATAAATATGCGGAAATATACGGTGATTGGCAATTCTAGGCGAACGTTTATGTGGGCAGGAAACTCAAGTGTAATTTAAACATTGGTGACATTGGTGAACATTTAGTAAACAAAAATTATTGTATAAAAATAAAAAAAATAATAAAAATAATGAAGTACTAATTTTGCTAAAGCAAAAAATTTAAAGTTCTCCACATTTTTTATAATTAATTTGGTGTTTTTACATTTAATTTTTACCTCGAGTTATAAATTTTCTTGTATTGGTGCAGTTTTCAACAGTGTGTATGTATGAGCAAGGTTTTTCTTATTTAACAAACTTTAAGATAAAATATAGAAATCATCTGTTATAGATGAAATAAGTGTGTACAAATATTTTCTTCTTAGGTGTTTATTCGCACACTTTTTTCTCAGAACGTAATTATTGTTCTGACTAAAACTTTTCCTAATAACTTATCTACTTTTGCAATACCTTAAACAGTACTAAAACATTAATAAATCAGTATTTTAAAGAATATTAGCTTGTTATCAATAAGTCTATACTCTATATGAAACGTTTTACTCAAAATAAATATTTTCTCAATTTTAGTATGTTGACCAATTATATTTTTTTAAATTTTTATTCCTTGTTTGATTTGTATTTTCTTTTTCTTCCTCTTAAGAGGCCCCTTATTCTCCTATACTTCGTTACTTTGCATTATGGACACTTTCCAAGATCCGCCAGGTTTCAACCCAATTTAAGACACGTGAGTAAATTTAGTAAATTTATTGTTTTTGTTTTCGTTGTAAATTAAGGACAATGGTGCTGGGATCGACAAATCTAACAATTGTTATTTTGTCAAGAGTCAAACATTTTTAATATGACCTAAATAATACTAAAATCTAAATTTAATGACATAGATTCTAGAAAAAACTCCCCTTTTGACCCCATTTGTGCCTTATCAAACAGGGTCACGTATGCATATACATTTCTAGGGCACTGAAATAGGCAACTCACCACTTTGCCTAACTAAATATGCACCCTCCGTCCAAAAATAGCTATCGGTGTGAGTTATCTCTTCCTTTTCACGAAAATGAGAGTCAGGAGTAACGGTATAACAAAAGGCAACAATTTTTTCCTCGTAATTTGTACAGGCCATTCGGGGCAACGCTATCTCGAGGAAAAATCGAAGAAACCACTTAGATTCTATCGGGGCCGTAAACATGCCGAAATTTGTACGACCCATCCTGGCAAGGCCCGGAGATAAACGACACCGACCGCAAGTCATCACGTGCACATTGTTTCAGGTCACCTTCGTCATGTTTACGATTCTTCGCATCCTTGAAGAATTATCTGTTCCTGGTTGTTATCATTGACGGATTTTTATCAATCTGTATCTGTGTATTTTAAGCGAAAACAAAAATTGTGCATGGTATGTTGATATTTGGCACACCCTTTTATTAATAATTACACACACACAAAAATAATTGAGAAAAATTGTATGTAGTTAATCATACACGAAAAGCAGAGCATTTAGCTGAAAATAGATGATATCCGAAATTGTGAATATTTTCATGAAAATTAACATTATGTAAGATGTTGAAATCTTTAACAAAATGAGAGAAAATACAATGTTTGGGGTTGATACGAAAATGGTTGTACAGTAGACCGTTGGTAATCCGAACCAATTGGGACCAAAGGTGGTTCGGATTATCAAATAGTGCAGCTAAAATTGTAGAAAACGAGTATTGGATACAAGATATAAAAGAAAAGCAATATATTTCTTTAAACAGGAATTGATAAAAATGGCTTTTTACTCGGTTACTCAGTGATTTATTTGTTATTATTTGCTTTTTAAGCGTGCGGACTTTCGAACGTTCGGATTACAGAGGTTCGGATTATCGACGCTCTACTGTATTTATTCCATAAAATGAAAAATCTACCTCTTGGCAAAAACAGTACGCCATAATGTCGCCACCAAGACGGTTCGCTTCACAGTTCGGCCCGTTTGGCCGGTACTTGTATTGTAGTCACTTGTGCACTTGATTACTTTTAATAAACTCATTAGTATTTGGCATGGAGCAGTCTATTTTCATCCATGTTAAATACGGAAACAACAAAAGTGGATGTGAATTGTAAACGAAAGTTTAGATTTTGTCGCAACACGATAGGTAACGACAGATACACAATATTACGTATCTAGATATATTGTATACCTTTGCATGTAGATTACTATATTTTTTAACATTTCAGCTACATTATAACCATAGTGGCTGTCATTGTAGATTGGGATGGATTGACCGCATCTTGTGCCAGGAGATGAATTTTAATTACCCATTGTTAAAAGATATATTCGTAAGTTTCATTAACTACAAATATATAAATATATAAGTAACTGATAACTATTGATTTCCATTTATATTACAGCTTTTCTTGACATCCACACTTGTAAATTATAAAATTTAAGAATATAAATTTTAATTGAAAATGTTTAACGACATACTTTGTCAAAGTAATAATATAGGTTAATATGGTGACACAAGAACGGGATGCCAATTTTAAATAAATCAAAAATTACACCCACAACCTGGATTTGAACCATGGACCTTTGCGTCGCTAGCACAACTCTGTCCAATCTGTCTTAGGCCTCAGTAGCTCAGATGGGAGAGCATTCAATAATTTCATCAATAATACTTACTGATATAAAAATCTATGAACAAAAAAAAAATCTGATGTGGCCAGGCACATGACTTTATCATACAATATATAAAATTAATAGTTTAGCTGCATGAGAATCTATTCTATAGAGATAAATCGTAGGTATTGTCAAAGCATCAGTATTTGACACTACCTACACTACGTCATTAGAATAATAGTAATTTATGTCACAAATGCCGAAAGTACGGAATAGCGCGACGAGCGGTGATACGGCGCGTCACCGAAGGCGGAGTGTAGCCGTCGCATATGAGCGAGTCGCGCTATCTAGTTTTTGGCAGGAGCGACATCAACGTTTATTGTGTTGCTTTTTAAGAAATACGTATGTAAAAAAAAATAAATGATTTCTGTATAGTAAATGCTAGGTTGGTACCACTTTGACGAAAAGTGCGTTCCGATTGGTAGGTAATGGTAGCTAATGGCGGTGGTAGAATACGAAATTATAGTATTTCTTACATAACGTGATAATGACACATATTAGTTTGCATGTACATAAACATGAGTCACTAGCAATTTTCTATTGGAAATACTATAACGGCGTCTGCTACCACTGCCATTATCACTAATGAAAGCGCACCTTAAAAAGGTAATTCAAATTCTGACAGATTTATATTTGTTCATGACATATCCCTACCAACATACTAAAATAAAACTACACTCATCGCTATACTTTATTTATAATTTTCTCAATGTATCATTTTTAGAATTAGATATAAAGACGGGTTGATATTTCGTATCAACAAACAATCAAATTGGTGATCTTATTTTATTTGAAATTTGTATTTTATAATTTTGCGCACTACAGCGGCACGTTCCATAGTGGTTCTCCAACCTCTGATGAGATCAGCTGTTTTTGAATGTGACAACACAAAAAAATATTTGTCAAAATCCTGGCTACTATGTAATTTCATATCAATGCATTTGCGACCGATCTCGATCAAATAGAATTTGCTCTTGAAGGTAAACTATTAATTTTACCAAAAAATGTTATAAGCATAAATTATTCAAAATTTCCTCTACTTTAATTTATTAATTAACTATTTTGTCGAAATTACAGAAATGGCGGCTCATTTCCAAAATCCTTGAAAAAGGCTTAGAATAAACTAAAAAGCTAAACTATTAATTTTACCAAAAAATGTCATAGGCATAAATTATTCAAAATTTCCTCTGCTTTAATTTATTATTTAACTATTTTGACGAAATTACAGAAATGGCGGCTGATTTCTAAAGTCCTTGAAAAAGGCTTGGAGTAAACACCCAGTTCCTTTGGACCCTTTTGAACCAAAAGCTTTTCAACTCTAAGTTTGGTCATGAAACTTCTAAATATGAAGTTCCGTGCCGATACCTTTAGTAGTTTCTCCGGAAATGAATTAACAAAAATTGGGTACACACACACACACACACACACACACACACACACACACATACACACACACACACACAGACATTTTTTTGTACCTTGGTCAAAAATGTTCAGGGGACCCATAAAGACCTATTTCCGCTAAAATCTCAAAAAAAATTTTCGGCACGATTACAATACTTTACATACTGCGTATGATAAAGTAAAAACAGAACTAGATTATGACCTTGGTATTTATATATTATGTCCTCGAAGCCCATTATTCTGATCTGAAAGCATTTCCTGGACGCTTATCGAAATAATGAGGTCTGTTAGTATCCCAAAGATGACAGCGATACCATCGTTATGTACAAAAACCAATTCACATGATATTGGTGGTGCAAAATATATGATTAGCATCAAAATAAACATTAAATATGTAGATCTAGAATAGTAAATGAGCACAAGATGATAAAAGGCTATAGTGACTCACTCTACTCCTTACGTCTTACTAACGCATTATTCCTGTCAGTACCAAAAAACAGTATTATTTTGTGCATTGTGTTTGTAGTAATATGTGTTTTTTTTTGTTAAAATGACACTAATGCAGTTGGTGAATTTGTTTCTATGAATATAAATAAAACTCAAAGAGTTATTTCTAATGGTATCTAATTAGATAATTGGGCTCCTGACTATATGTTTCGGTACAAACTGTCCCGTCTTCAGGGCATGCATGCTACATAAACAATATAGAACTTAACACATAAGTTGTAGCATAGCCTGAAGACGAAACAGTTTGTACCGAAACAAGTAGCGAGTAGTGCAATTATCTAGTTAAATACCATCAGAAACAACTCTTTGCGTTTTATTTTTGTTGATATTAAACATCTGATGGAATGGAGTCGTCTATATCAACACTAAATTTGTTACTGTTAATTTGGTATACCGATTATAGAAAACAATAACATTATTTGCAATGAGCAATTTGATCAAGAGGATGAAATATGAGAAGTGGAACGACGAACTGGAATAAGATCATCTTATGTGGATGGTCGCCTGATCCACCAAAACAGAAAGAATTCATATAGAATCTCTTCCACTATTGGTGATAAGAGCAACTGGTATACCTATAGTAGAAGCTGTAATTGCATAACCGGCACAGTTACCTTTCCTGTCAGCATACTTTTATGTAAAGAATAAAGTAATGAAGAAAGAAACTCTAGGTATCGCATGAGTAGCTCTCCTATCCATCGGATAGTAGGTTATTATTTCTTACTTTTGCCTTCTCATGGCTTACTTGCGTTCCACTGGTATTGTAATTAGTATTGTTGTTAAGAGTTTCCTTTACCGAACGGGTGAAAGAGAAGTGGACAACAATAAGAGTGATTGATGTAGAGTTAAAATTGACCCATTCTTAGTGCTAAGTAACATATGGGTATATAATTATCGTACAAGGTTATCTGTGTCGGGCGGGCGTTGAAAGCACAATTGATTTTTAACATGAAAGAAGTGTAGAGTGTAGATGGCTCCTTTTGGGCGGTAACGTGAGAAATATGTCGATGTACCTGTCGATTGTTAAGCGGCATTTGCATGTAAGTGAATTGTAGGGAAGGTATAGCAATTTGTGACATGTTGCATATTTCCTTTGAGAGGTGAAGGCTTTTAGCATTAATGAGTTTTAATGAAGATGAATATTCATTTTATGAATAACACCCATCGTAAATGTATATTTTTTTCCTGGTAATAAGGGGAAGGAAATATTATGTAGTAACGACGAAGAGAAGTTTATGAATTCAGTTTAGAACAGTTCAACTCTATACACCCAGGAAGACCAGATTTTCCCTTCGGAAAACACAGGCAAAAATAGACGAAATTCTACATAAAAAATTGCCGGAATGTTTTAGAAACGTTCTTTTTGGACAAATTAGTTGAGGTTTTTCAATGGCAAACGCGACAGTCCTATAAATTAAGTGCGATAACACTGTATTCGCTACTAGAAAAAGATTGTGGTGTTTGAAGAAGGATGCTATGGGAAAAGTAGTATTGTTACATTAAAACACATTTTTAGAATAATTGGAATATAGACTACTTACAATTTTGCGATTGGTTTGGTCAATACCCGCCATTTATTCAACAATATTTCTTTTAACCAATCAAATAATCTTGTTGAAATGTTAAGAACGTGAACTATGTAAAATAAAGTATAACAAATTGTATTGGAATAATATCAGCCATTTCACGTGATGATAAAGAAAGAGATGATAATATCTTCCAATGTGTATAAGCTTTGCATATTAGAAACATTGGATAGAAACAATTATTTTCAATTACATATGCGTGATTTTCATACGTAGAAATTTTTATTTTCTTATGTTACCTTTGTTTTCCAATTTCAAAATAAAAAAAAAGATCCGGCTCTTAAAAATATCACAGACCTGGCGTACTCATGCAAATTTTAATTGCAAATATTAAACAAAGTGTATAGGTACAAGTTCAATTAAAGGTGCACAGAAGTATGCGGGGAGTTCAAGACTGAAATAAAAAGCAATCCCCCCCTAGTGGTTTCTAAAGAAATTTTGGGTTTAGCTGAAATGCAGCGTGGGGAGAGAAGAACCCACCACCACACCGCTGCACGGCATCCACAAATTTATCTCTATATTCTTCCACAGCACCCAGCGTTTAATTCCGAATGTTATTATTGGTCTTATGATTGTTTCGTACACCGAACTTTATTGCTAGCGTTCTCATTTTCAACTTTGAGCAAATGACTTATGTTTCTTGCTGTATCATCAAACCGTCTCTAATTTCTCCTCTTTCTCCTGTACTCCTCCGTATTTTCATGTATTTGGAGTTTTCCCATCTCTATAAAGGTGAACTCTTTATCGAGTTCTCCTGTAAACGACTTCAGCTCTTTATTCGTCCTTGCCAAAAGTGCTATGTCGTCTGTATATGCCACTATTTGAAGAAGTTTATTAAGGATCGAGTATCTCTTTATTATTTTGGTATTTATTGCGCGTTCTAAGGCGATTTTAAACAGCTTTGTTGAAAGGGGCTCTCCTTGTTTTAAAGCGTGGTTTGATATGAACTGGTCTCGAGTTATTTCTCTTATTCTCACTCTGTTTACAGTTTCTAGTAGTCATTGTAGTCAGATGTATGATTTTTTGGCTCAACCTCATTCTATCCAATGCCTTCCCCACTGATTTTATCTTTATTGTCTCGTACGCTCGCCTGAAAGCGATGAATATTGTGCATAACCTGAAAGAATTTTCGTGACATTTCTCTACAGCAATTCTAAGTTTGAATATATCGTGTTAATATATAGTGTTGATCTTCTAGGTCTAAACCAACTTAGTGAATCGCCTATTTCTTTTTCTGATTTGTCCCTGATTCTGTTGGTTATGAGTTGGGCCTACGTTTTCTATACTAAATTTAGGAGCGATATCCGTCTATAATTCTGAATCTTATTTTTGTCCACTTTTTTATACAAGTGGTTCACTCATTCCATTCATTAAGCATCATTCTTCTTGCAAAATTTGGTTAATGAGATAGTGCATTTTCTGAAATAAATTTCCCCTCCGTAGTTGATTGCTTCCACCGTTATCTCGTCGCATAGCAGAAAGGAAAACACAATTGAAAACAAAACTTCTTGGTCGCAATGGCGCCTTTCTTGGTATATATGCTTTTTCAAAGTTTTAGGTACGCTAGTCAAAATTGTAATTAAAAAAATATCTGTCGCAGTAAACATCAGTTAATTGTGGTTGTAGATACTCACCTAATCAAGTCATGAAAATATGCTAATCTACAGAAATTGAGATATAAAATGACTTCCGCCAGATTGTTTTTTTTATCTGCCGGCGGTTAGATTTTAGGTTAGAATCGGCGAACTGACCTAATAGTAATTTGGATATGGTCAGAAAAAACTGGCATGTAGTACACATACAATGACATAACTACAATGATAAGGACACTTGGCCAATGTGAGCGAGGGTCGCACCCTTTCAGGCGTATGTTGAAGAGTAGTGGGACAGACAAATTACAAATTTGACAAATTTGAATATATTTTCGTAGATTTGGTGTTTGCTTTTCGGTTAAATACGATAGTTTCGAAAATTACATGATAATCACGCTCACGGTATATGTAGTACTTTATTAAGTAAATCTAATGTGTATATAAAAAAAGTAAAATTAACAAGAATATTTGGTTTTTTATAAGTACTTCAAGTGGTTCTGACCAGACAAATATAACACGAAACTAAAGAATATATAAAAAACAGTACCTAACAAGAATTTTTGGTTTTATATAACTTCTTCAAGTGCTTCTGATCAGACAAATATAACCAGTTAATTCTTGACTGCTTGTTAGTATAATTCACAGTAATTGCGTATCTACATGGTATAAGTGGGTAGAGTGAACAGCTTGGATTTGATGTGTTATTCTAGGTTAATTCTTGGTCAGGTTAACAGTTGATATTTTGACTGTATTGGATTGGCGGGACCCTCATGGCACACAATTTAAAAACACGGAAGTGATGAACTTTCAGACCAAGATCTTCAAGAGTTCAGACCGACTTTCAGTTTTGGTTGAAAACTATACTCTGGAGATCGTTGACCAATATATGTACATACCTTCGCCATATTATAATATTGGGCAAGAAAAATAAGTTCAGGTATAGAAACAGATTGTGATTGTGTATTTTGGAAACTTAAGATGGCGAGGTAGGGAAGAATCTAATCCAGGAGAGGATGACGAAGGGCTGATGAAGTAGACCTGGCCTAGACGCCCCAATCAACAATTTTTGCGGTAGAATACATTAGAAAAAAAAAATATTAGCCAAATATCAGAAATATTCCGACGCAAACTAAACAAGAAGGCCTCGGTCAGTTTATTAAAGTTCAATTATGATGCAGTGTTCTACTTCCAAGAAGATCGCGCAGAAGCAACATTAAAATCACTAAGATGTCAATCAGGAAAAAATTACGACACACTTCGTCAGTAAATGGTAAACCCACTATGGAAGAGCACTTCGCCATGTATAGACACAATATCGAGCGTAACACGCATCATGCGAGAAGAAAAAAGTAGCGAATTGATCAGATAATAGGTATATATTTGGATGCGACGACTCGCCGACGACATCAAAAGGTAAATTGCGGCGATCGTTGGTACGTCGATGAGAGCTACGAGAATGGAAAAGGACGGTCGAAGAATGCGCACATGTTTGCCGGCGATTATTTCTCTCGCTGACGGTCCGGCGATTGTAATTGAACGCACGTGCTCCCTCCACACCAAACGGTAATGTAAACTAGCTCCCGGTTGCCCGTTTTGGGCGGACAACGTGTATGCAATGATGCCTTCTTGACGAGAATCTAACTATACTAAGAACAGAGCTGCTACATAGTTGCACTCTGCATCGTAACGGTCATATTCGGATAGTGCAGGCACATTGCTGTATTACCAAGCACACCAAAGTAAGCAAACTGCTGGTATTGTCCCCAGAGTTGGACGATCGGTACGGGATAAGCATACAAGGCTTTAGATGGTCCTATGGCGTTCTGGCGGAAATGGGTACATCTTTCTATTGGAATACCGCTTCTGCAACGGATTGTAGGTTTAACTTTATACATCTACTTTTAAGTGAAGATGCACGACTACACAGGTGTTTCATAATAGCAAGTAGTCGTGAAGGGTGTTACACGTTGGATGATTTTAAAACAGTTCATTTCAACATAGATGCGCAAATGCTTTATTATTGAGACATTGTATGTTAAACTTATATAAAAGAAAACAATTTTTATTTAATATTTTCGATACTGCATTGGATTTGTCAGGTACATTACCAATCAAGTTAGATATTTATTACACTGGTTCCTAACATGGGGTTCAATGAAAGCTTGAACCGTGGTATATTATTTGTTATCATCATAAATGACTATCAAAATTGTTCACCATTCACCAGAGCAAATCGTCACAAATATAACTGGTTCCAAAGATCGTCAAATGCAATATCTGCAAAGATTGGAAACAGAGAAAGAACGTCTATTAACAAGCCATCATTGAAAAAAAAATTGTATTGTTAGAGGCGTTTTACGGTAGTACTTTTTGGTGAGTTTCGTTAAATTGAAATTGCTACTTTTCTCGATTAATCCCTTCCATCAGTCGCCTGCATTTTGTGATATAAACTACCCAGGAATGTACTTTAAACGGTAAATTTCTCATTTTAACTAAGAAAAACTTTTGTACTTTGTAATTTTATAGCCTTAGAATATCAATACAAAATCAAGCAGTCAAACAAGAATTATGACAATGATTATCACCGCCTTTATTGTAAGTTCTATGAGTTTATGGCAAAGTTGGTGAAAATGAATTGACAAGTAATCTAACATGATGCAAGTATTTTCTGTTAGGACAAATAAGTTTTCTACTAAACGCAAGTGTTTCACTGTTATTGTGGCGTTCAATAACCTAAATTTTTAATGGGGTTACGCTACAACATTTAGTCAAAATAAAAAACTCATTTAAAGTTATGTTATCACACCAAGTGCTAAGAAGATACACAAATATATAACGTCAAGAAGGCAATTTCAATCAAAATTTCTGTACGTTAGAATCAAACAAATTCCAACTCTTGCATTAAATTTTTCTTCTTTCAAGTAAAAAGTAATTTCTCACCAAATATGTCACTATTCAATAAGGTCAATTCTTTATCGAAGTAAAAGTACTTTTTGATTTAAGACTTTATTTTTGTCTTACTTTTGTAATCTTCTTTAAAGGAATAGATATTTTCCACCCAAGAACACTGGTGGTTAGGTATTCTTGTGAGGAGTAAAAAAAATACTTGGACTTTTAAGAAAATAATATTCCTAATTTAAAAATGTCTTAGTTTTCTTGATTTCACAAACCAAAAGATTGTTCTTGTAGATAAACCAACAAACAGCTGACCACATATGACCCTGGCGAATGTAGGTCAGTGTCGCTGTAGCCGTCACGCCAAGGTGGGGGCAGACCGATATGTTGCCGGCGGCGTTGATGTGTCACCAGTTGCATCACAACCGTGGTGGAGTGTTGTCGATTTTCTTGCGCTGAGCAGGAAAGGAGTTCGTCTTTCTTTATTAAGTTTCTCAAGAAAGGGTAAAGTTAGATCATACCACTCATACGTTATTTGACAAAACGTGCTTATTACGTAATTGGGCATATGGTCCTTCAAGGTTAGCAGTTACTTCTGTAACACCCTGAGATACAAGTGATATGCTTGATTGGAAGATAATACTCTTGATATAAGAGTACGTTTCCCTCTGGGTACAAAGAATGTTTGTTTGAGTAAAATAACATTTGTTGTAGTCTTATTGTTTTGACTCGAATAAACTTACTTTTTTTGCAGAAACTCATCAAACAAATAATTATTTGAACTGAACAAAAGTTTCTATTTGTGCATAATCTATGGTGCAGTGTTAAGGGGAATAAAAATTTGTTTTTGATCTATGATTATTGAAATTAATATTTTTAGATAAAAACCAACTTTTACCGTCAAATCAACAAACTTTTCACAAAGCCTACAGGTGTTTCTAAAACATTAATATTTGTTGGCCAGCCACTTCACACATCAAATTACACAGTTAGTATATTGGTACCTATTCAACAGTAGACATATGCGTGAGACAGCAGAAAGTTATAAACCGAGTAGCGTACTCCGTGACCCGTGTTTATTAGTGCGTTAGGAAGCTCCTATTTGATTAGCGGGTGAAGTAAATGCGACATGGGAAACAGTTCCGGATACAGTCAATAAGTGCACTGGGCTATCGTGCTATCGGTGAGGGTCAGGATCGCGCTCCCTTCCGGATGGCGGACGGGTTCCCACGGTGGTCCCCCGTTCTTGTCCTACCTGACACGTGGCGCCACGTGCGCCAATTGTTATATTTGACGTGTGGCCCCATTGTGCACCGCACTAACACTGTCGCAAATATGACGCGTGTGCTGTTTGCTAAGAGCTACGGTAGCGAATAGGTGCCATTGTGATTATTCGTCCAAACTAGTAACCCGTATTGTCGGTGTATTTGTTCGCTAGGGTTATCTCGAATGACAAGCGTAGTTTGTATATGGGGTAGGTTGGGAACCATTGTGAATGCAATGAATATTTATGATGGAACGTGAAACTTGGAGTCTGATGGGTTCTGTAGAACTGATACAAACATACTTAATGCAGTAATGCTTAATAATACAAGATGTATTTAATGAATAATAATGAATACCTTGGACAATAAAATACTGCGATTAATAATGGGACAAAAAGGCAAATGCATACTGAGGAAGAATGAATTTAGGCGTGATGCAGGAATTATATGGTGGTAAAGAAAATATTATTTCCCGGCTTTTGCTGCTTCATATTCTGCAGAGCAGGTACAGATTGACATGGTGGTTGATGGATTCCCGATGGCTAGTAGGAAAAATTAATGATAATATACGAAGTAATTTTAATAAAGATATCTTTAAAACACGTGTTGCCGTGGAGCTCGCTGCTGTACAAATACAAGAAGATTCTTCAGGGAAAGCCTGGCTATGAAATACGTACCAGAAGAGTTCTGAAAAAATGTGAAAGTGGCCTTTATACCAGATCAGGGAAGGATCTCATTTGCTACAGACCAATATGTATTACGTTGTTACTTCTTCTAAAGATGGTGGAGAAACTTAAGGGCCACTGCACTGGTATCAACGCGTCTTTTAACTAGAGACATCGTGCGATTCGGACCTACACCAACTGGTGAGACACAGCCTGGTTGTTCTCTGAACAACCAGGAGGTGGCGCTGGCTACGGTCTGGGTCTGGGTATGGGTATTGAGGGAGCTTTTGATAATTGTTGTTTAGATGTATTTTAGTGGTTCTGTCTGCCATTGCGCATAATGGCAATATGTGTTTTTAACATCAGCTGAAGCTGATTGACGGTATACTCAATTATTATCATGACATGTATGTACATGACATGACATCCATGTAATTTACATTTATACTTGAAAGATAACGAAACAAATAAATTAAATCATCGGCACAGCAATATAAAATATAAGCTAGAAAGAAACATTATGGTGGTCCTTTTTTCTTATTTTTTCAGCTGTCCGCTGTAAATTTTAATTCTTAATTCCTGTAAAATTTGAGATTGATGAATACATATTAGCACGTAGCTCAAGAAGTAGCTCAAAAAATAATAAAAAACTTTTTATTTGGTTTGACTACTATAAATTTTCATAAATACAATAATCTAAGTTACGTGACTATACGGGCCAAGAATGAACAAAATCGAACCAGTGATAACTGTTTCTGGTATGATTTTTTCCGTAGCATCTGAATCTGGTAGAAATTTTTACTTGAGCCTAGTTTTTGAGAAACCCCGTTCCCAAAAGCTGTAAAAAGTCCAAAAACACATCTTTCTAAAAATTGGTCACAAATTGGAATTTCTGCATTCCGATTCAGATTGTACGGAAAAAACATACTAGACACAGCTTAGATTTTTGTGTTTTTTAGCAAAGTACCTACTTACGTCTTGGAAATGTGTGAAATGCTCTGATATCTTTTTTTTATTTAAGCTAACAATTGTGGTACAAGATGGTGTAAAAGAAACCAAATGGTTTTTTTATAGTATTAAATTTAACTTATTCGAAATTTAAGCCCCTTGAGACACGGGTTAGTACGTTTAGATGGATCTCAAATTTCACGAATTTTCAGGAAGTAAGTACCTATGGATACAAAAAAGAGGGTTCTCCAGAAAAAAGTAAAAAATTATAATTTTTTCGATATAAATCAGGAATAAAATAACTTTGCGTTAAAAAAACAATGCAGTAAAAATGATTATTTTTAATGTTATAGCTAGTCATACTTTCTCTATGAAAGGCAAGTTTACTTTTTCGTGTAGCAGTGTCAACAATTTTCGTACAAAATGGCTGACAAACCACAATAAGGAAACTCTAGACCTTGAGGAAGACAATGATTCGTGCTTCCAACTCCGCAGTGGTGTCGAAAGAACAATAATAATTGTTCGAAGTACAAAGAATTCTTATCAAAAATAATGAACTGTAATGAACCCCACTACTTCACGAAAATATTTCCTTCTAGCAGAGTAATCAATCAGACTTGCCTTATCATAATCATTTCCTCGAATAGGCACAACACATCATGGTGTAGACTGTAGACTGTAGAGCATAGATGTTTTTCCTTTGTTGCTAAACCAGCAAATAATAAATTACTTGTAAATCAAATAAACAAAATAATAACTAATAACTAAAAGAAAATTAATTGATTATGTTGGCGCACCAGCTTGTTTACACCAATCTCGAATACATATAAAAACTTTGGGTATGTCGTTCTGCAATGTAACATAAAACATATACATATTCATTATACATACAGCGAGATATAATGTATAGAGCCTGTATTTCCACTTCTGTGAGTACATGCAAATCAATTAGTAGTTGTTGATGTTCCGTGGACACCGATTCGTATCGAGCTTAACCAGCATGAAATTGTACGCACTGTTTTAATGTTTACACCAGCTTCTCTCTTTCCAGATGAACGCGGACGCAGTGGCGCGGTGGTGGCATGGGCAAGACCGTTGCAAGCCGGCAGACGCCGCCAACTACACAGTAATATATCCGTCCAAATATAGTACCGTGTGATCATCTTTGCGCTGCTGTCTGAACGGTGTCACATGTTGTCTCACCCTAAACTGGAGCATGTGAACTTTGTTCATTTAATGGTGGTCTCCTCCCACAACCACCGTCTCTCAAAACAAATATTAATTGACTTACGAACTCGAGCAACAATGATTTATAACAGATGTTAACGATTACAATGTTATAAGAGATGTTTAATATTAATAACTTACTTACTTACTTTCTATGTAGTTGCATAAACAATGCAATCGGTTGTATTGTAAAATTGGTCACACGTAAACATATCACCATTGATTGGTTGACTTGGTTGACCGCCACAGGAATACTATGTTTGCTAAAAACTATGGTGGAAAATTCAAAGTTTCCTCAGCCATTTTTGATCACCATGTATAAACATTTTATATAAATAAATAAAAATCAAATATCAATTACATGTAAAATTGCATAATTTAAATTAAACCATACTCTATCTGGTTGGACTGGCTTTAAGAAAAACTGAGGATGTCTGCCATTCCAGGAAAATTCCTGAATCTCCTAGACAC
Source organism: Melinopterus prodromus (assembly GCA_964023965.1). Taxonomy (NCBI): domain Eukaryota; kingdom Metazoa; phylum Arthropoda; class Insecta; order Coleoptera; family Scarabaeidae; genus Melinopterus; species Melinopterus prodromus. Next base: position 28,253,777 of record OZ030390.1, read on the forward strand.
GTACGTTAGACACCATCTGCAAAGCTCGAGAATAAAACAGTAGTGCATATATGTATGTATAGTGTATAGCCAGTCCGCGTACGCTGAGTATGGAATCCCATAAGGAGGAATTACACCACTCCTATATACATGCTACATACGAATGGCTCTTTAAACTAAAACTCAAGAATAATAGAAAAAAATGCAGCAAAAACAGGACATCGGATAAGACTTTAAATTGATTTTGATGGGGTTACGTGAAATCTGTTGATAGTGTTTAAAATAAAAGAGCAATACCTACCTACACATTTTCAAATTGGAAACGAGACAAGTACCTACAACTGATCTATTTGACAATTATTATTATCACAATTATAATGTTTGGGTTAAAATTGTACTTAAATAAAAGATCTATTTTTGCTTCATGAGTTGGGCTAGATGTTTTATATTTGAAAAAAGCCAGATGTAGTAGTAAAATAAATTTTTATCTTTCCAAAAAAATATTTTGTGTCCATCCCAACTCATTATTTAACTAAGAAGTTACACTGAAAATTTCTTAAACTTTGAACAATAAATAACGTTTTTATTACAAAACACGTTTTAGGAGAGGTCTTACTGGGTCTTAAGTGTTTTTAGTTACTATACCCTCAACAAAAATATTATTGATGTATTTGAAACAGAAAAAAACATATCGTAAAAAATAAAAAAATAAGTTAGTGACGGATTTCTTTCCCGGAATTCATTGAGGTACTACAGAATAAACAATTAGTGAATAGGTAATAAGTAGGGCGAAAAAAATAAGTATATAATACAGATACACATTAATCCCAATATATTTCACTGTAAAATGAAACGTAAATTGTACCAAAAATGACTATTAATCGTTGTCATTAATGATTCACCCCAATCAAACGAACGATGTTATTTCTTGTTCAGATTTTCAAAATTCTTCCAGTTTAAGGAAACTTCCCTTAAACTAAAAAAAAAATTTCGGCATGATTACAATACTTCATCATACTGCGTATAATAAAGTAAAAAAAAAATATTAAGGTATGTATGATGTTTCTGTCATGGCGTGCGTCGCGTAGATTGCGTATCAGTTAAACTATCTCGAGTTTAGATGAGCTGTGCCAGCGGTAATATGGTAATTTTTTACATTTCTTTATCGCACAATTAACGCTTTTTTAGTGGAAAAGTATTGTCAACAAGTGCACTTAGATAAAAAAAATCTAGTTTTATAAAGTGCTATTTAAACTAAATTTAACAAAACCGAAAGACGTACAAGTAATATTAATATTTTTCATGCCTAGATCATGAATATTTTGTATTCTAAGAAGTTGCACTGAATATTTCATCAATTTTGAACAATAAATGCATCTTTACTTGAAAACGTGTTTAGAACTAGGTCTAAAGCTAGGTCCTAAAGTCATTACACCTGTTATGTTTTTGGTAACAATAATCGTTTTATTTAAAATGCAATTAGTTCCTGTGTAAATTCTAAAGTTATTCAATTTTATCTTAAAAAAGTAACAAAAAATTCGTCAAAATGTTTTATTGGCATTAATATCAAAAATTGAAAATTTGACTAGATCAAACAATTTCTTTTGCCGTGACTATTCTTGAAAGATTTTACAAAAATGTAAAATATTTGAGCAAATGATGCGCCAGAGCAAGTTATTATCTAATAGAGTTTAAATTTTGTTCGTTATTGATGTCAATACGTACAGTTTTTACCTTATCAACCGACCATTTGGTTTTCTACTTGTGAAGTAAAATTTGAAAACGTTGATCAAGTGTCGGGGTAAAAGATATTGCCGAATAAGGTATATGTTAAGCATTTCCTACTGACTGGATTTAAGTTTTAGCATCCCCGGCATCGGCGGTGATACGGTAATTTTTGCTTTTTTTCATTGACCCCGGGATCATTCCAGGGATCCCGGTATTACAAAAGCCTTTAATCCCGAAATCCCGGGATCAGTAAAGTGTCCGAGATTGGAAGCCCTACTCTATACTGTGGGCAAAGAAACGTTAAATATTTTCAATTATATTGTGTTTCCATTAAAATCTGTTGTAACTTCTCTGACGGCTAGGTCTTAGCTATTCGTTTTTCACGTAAAAAACATCTTTATTTGGACGTTATAGAGAAAAAATAGGAGCACACAATCTAGTTAGACAGTTCAGGATACTGATGGAAACGCTCTTCATTACACAATGCCAGTTTTACATGAAACATGCAAAGAGATGATTTGAAGTAATGTGTCATACAAGAAAAATGTAACGTAATCGGAAAAATGTTTTCTATCGAATAATCAAGGCGCACACTGCACACTGTACATATAAAGTGCATGGGAAGTAATGACTGGCCAAAAATCTAATTGGTTGTTAGGGCACGTTAGAAGGAGCCAGTATTATAATAGTGGCTAAAATCGAGTTAGTGTTTATTTTACGATTTTCGACTATTTTTACCAATTCATTGCCACCTGAATTAATAAACAAAAGATCTGATGTGGCCAGACATATGACTTAATCATACTATACAGTAGTATCACACGCTGATGATCTGGCAATACTGTCAATTGAATCCAAATTACTGTACTTTATCATACGCAGTATGATGAAGTATTGTTATTAAGGTAGAATCTGTGGGTAGGTAGGTTTGGTTCATAGCAATATGATACATGTTAATCCAGAACTTACACATTAACATCTCTTGTCGATACACCTGTTGATACATTGACATCTAACGTAACCCTTAGTGTATCCCGAGACTGAAGTACACCCAACTGCAGCCTGAAGGGTAATTTCTGTATCCTTCACATCTTCAATTGACAAAAATTACTGATTACAAATATCAAATTTATTGCGCGAGAAAACTTGCTACAACAACCTTCTACTTTCTACATAACCTCACACTTACAGTGGAAGTAAACTAATGTTACAGGCAGTCCGTTCAGTTTATCAATTAGCCAGGAATCTTGCTATTTTGGGTGACTAAAACGATTAATGTTATCATATTAGCCAACATCATAAATGCTTGTTATACAAACTATCTAAAATACTGGGTTAATATTAAAACAATAGTATCAAATAACGACATTAACCAAAACGAATATATAGTTTGCATACTAACCAACTAGCTTGTAAACAAGCTGCTGTTTACCCGCTATTTTGCAACAAAGGGCAAAATATCTCAAAATAACGGCGCTTTTAGTTAGTTTGCAAAATAGCTAGTTAGTTTTGAAACTAGCCAAGTATCCATTTTATCCGTAACATATATACCTACATAATGCACAGAGCGACCAACAGAGACGACTTCCATGCATGACTTTGAAAGTTAAAATTTGCTCATGCAGCTAAACTATTAATTTTACCAAAATATGTCATCGACATAAATTATACAAAATAAGTATATTATTACATTATTTTGACGAAATTAAAGAAATGGCGGCTCATTTCCAAAATCATTGCAAAATGCTAACAGTAAACCAGTTCATTTGGCCCCTTATGAACAAAACTTGTTTCAGTTTAGTCATGAAACTTCTAAACATGAAGTTTCGTTCCGATACCTTCAGTAGTTTCTCCGGATTTTTTATCTTGGTCAAAAACATTCAGGGGATCCAAAGGGACATATTTCCACTAAAATATCATTCTTTTTGGCAAGATTACAATACTTCATACTCAGGGCGCCATTAAAAATTTCAATGATGTCATACTAACCCCACAAAAGTACGTACCTATCCCGAAAAATGGATTTTTTTATATAATAGCAGATCTCAAAATTTAATTCGTCTAGCTTTCTAAAAATATAAACGTGCGTACCTATGGCGTGGGTCACCCGGAGGAGTTACTTGATCAATAGGTGACGTTCAAAAGAACTACCAGTAATGTAAATATAAATTTATTTTAAAATAAATTTGTTTCTATTGAGGTGAAAATTTGGAAGTTAAATACCAATATTGATACAATTGGATACTAAATCTTTAATATTGTTACGAATATCGTGTTTTTAGTTAGCTTTGAATAGTTTTCAAATAGTAGAAAAATGATGTGTGTAAAGTGTCATAGTTACCTGAAAACTCTCAGACAGCTTGACATAGTTTTTCTGAAAGTTTCGTAGATTTGTAATTCTTGTTGTAACTCTTAAAAAGCAATAAACAACATCACAGAAGCAGTTTTTGTGACAATATCAAGCTTTAATATCAATTATTCTATGCTTCGTGTCAATAAATTAAATCGAATTCTTTACGCCAGTTGTGCAGAAATAGATACAAACGCATACCACTGCATCGGTTTTGCTCATCGATAATTCAAGGGAAATATTTGAAATTGTTTAAAAACCCGTACGTGTGCTCGCGGGTCTTCTCAGCTGCGGCTCGCCGGTCGGTAATGAACTTTTTGATTCGCCGAACGGAGGCATGCGGACCCGCGAGCGCTGGAAAAAAAGCACGAACGTAAAGCGCGTCCGTATATGTCATGGGAGCGAGGGTCCCTCCTGCCCTTATTCGGCAACGTACGCATACGCGTCCACTGCAGTCGGTTCTGTTTACAGAAGATACGCTCAGCATTATCATACCGAAACGTCCGACTTGCTCAGCTTAATTAATGTTTTACTTATAACGAATTAAATTGCACGAGCCTCCCTAATTGAAAACGCCATTTCAACCGTTTGGTTATTTCTGTTTAATGTCCGATGTTGGTTTTCTATTTATTTGATGATTTATTTTATTTGACAAATTTCAATAATAATGACTACTATATTATTAGGAGCAGATATAAAAAATAAATGATCTTTAGGCAGACTGTAATGAAAGCTTCGAGTTTGAACATTGATGCTCTGAAGCGAAAAATCAAGTGACACCTTGTAAAGTGATGTGACAAAGTTTAAAAAGATTTTTACGGATTTTTATCACTAAAATAGAACGCGAGTTCTCTAAGTAGACCGAAATGAAAGCTTGAAGCCTAAACTTTTAAATGTCTCAACGACGCCGAACAATAATGGGTAGCAACTCTGTGAAGTTTTATATAATGACAGTAAAAACGGAATCAAAATTATTACCTTCATAGCTTAAATGTTGAGTAAAAATCATTGTTGTTCAGCATAACTTATTATTGGCAAGAAATAACTCCATATTCATCATTGGAATCACAATTGTTTGAACGAAAAAGGAAATTCTTCTTCAGGAATGATGAAGTTTATTAAAAAGATATATCACAATACCGGTTTCGGGTCACCCCGTCGTCAGTTGCAAACGTCATTAATTGAAAAATACATGCGCGCTATATTATACATTTTCACTAGATACTATGTCTGTTGATAGGCAATGGAGTCTTCCATTGCCTATCAACAGACATAGTATCTAGTGAAAATGTATAATATAGCGCGCATGTATTTTTCAATTAATGACGTTTGCAACTGACGACGGGGTGACCCGAAACCGGTATTGTGATATATCTTTTTAATAAACTTCATCATTCCTGAAGAAGAATTTCCTTTTTCTTTCAAACAATTATAACTTATTATGTTTTATTACCTACATTTATGGATTATTGTCTAAGGACCATTCAATCAAAAGCACGAGTAAGGAAATGGAAATCAATGGGTTTAATAAACAAAAGGATATTTTACAAACTTGACAACTACCAATTTGTCCACCTACTAATTATAAACTAAACCATGAAAACCTACCTATTATGCATTTGTTGCTTATATATTTTGAAAAAAAAAATTGTTGAACTGGAAGAAAAATAAACCTGGCAAATGTTGATCATTGGAACACGAACGTACTTACTAACATCAACAAACCGCCATCAAGTGTTAGTCTCCACCTACAATAGCTAAAATACAAATTGAAAGAGGAGTCAGACAGGGAGAAACAAGATCATCTTACATGCTTGCAATAAATGCATAAATGCATTATGTTAATCATAAGATCAGCTGAAAAGATAACAATACAAGATATAAAAAATTGTATATCCTAAGATGTTTTGGTAAAAAAGGGTTCTATTAAATACTCACCGTCGGGTTCTTTCCCCTTATTTTCAGATCATTTAATGTTTTCTAATTTTTCAAATTCAAATATTTCTCGATCAATTTTTAGCTTGCCGACAAACCACTACAGAAAACGTTATCACCGATATTTTGTCAAACAAATTCGCATTTTTTCTGGTTGCCATTTTGTATTATATAAGTAGTTGTGTTTATACCTTGTGTAAAAAGAAGGAATTGTATCAATTAATCGTAGCTTTATCAAATTATAAACAGTGTTTATCCGAGAACGTGCCTCTCTTAGTTGTTATAGCGTATTTTGTTCTATATTTTTGTGTTTGTCGAAGCAGAACACGACGGTAAGTTTTTTTTACTGGAGAATCATCTGTTTTTACCAAAACATCTTATGTTATACAATTTTAATATCTTGTATTGTTAGCTTTTCAGCTGGTCTGATGATGTACATAATAGATCGAAGATTTTCTATTTTTTTCGGTAATCTAAAGATCACCTTAGTTGTTAAGATCACCTAGCCATACAGGCTATGTTTCTAAGATGATTGTAGAGCTATAGGACAAAAAAACAGATAGGAGGGATGTCTGTGAAGATAAACATTACAAAACTGAAGTTGCGAAGACTCTTTGAATGTTTACCATAATTTTAGCCATAATTTTGGTAAAAACAGCGAAAATTTAGGTCTTAAGAAGGAACAGAATAGAAAAAAAATAAGGGAAAGGTGATATGTGTGAGTAACTTTTGCGTATCCATACATATACATACACATATGTAACGATGAGTCAAACAATGTTTAATGCAATTTATTTTTCGTACAATAACACTAAAACATGATCAAATGTAGGTACTAAATCAGCGTATTCTGCCGGTCCTCACATACATAATAGTATTGTAGCTAACATCAGGGGCGGATTCACCACAGGTCGAAATTAGGTGATTGCCAGGGGCCTAAAGTCTCAGGGGGCCAAAAATCAAAGGGACTAAAAGACAAAAGAATATAAAACAAAATCTTTTGAAACTGGTGTTTTACTAGCTACTAGCGTTTTGAAACCACATGCATTTTAACATACAACTATTAAAACACTACAAAACAAGAATCTACATCTGTTGGTTGTAAAATTATATAAATCGTTTATAAAAAGTCATAGAGATAATTACAATGATTTTGAAAATATGGGAAAAAATTACTATTTGTCAGGATTACCAAATAGATAACAAAAGGGCAAAAAAATCCTACAAGACGGCGAAACTAGACTAAATGACACACAATTTGATGGAAGAGGAGGATATACGAAAAAATGTGGTTATTGCCGTTATAGACACAGTTTTTACTGAGATATCAAAGCGAAAAATGGCATATGAAAAAAAATTTGGTCTGCTTTTCAGAAAAATTTATTATCATCAGAGGACGAAATAAGAACTTACAGACTTAAATGGAATAAGAAGTACAAAAATTAAAAGATTTGCATAAAAATGATGTGGACGATTATTTTCCTCTGAAATGTCTTCAGCATAAATATTTTTTGATGCAATGTGGTCACTACGGCACCCTAAATTTGAGGGAATTTCTACAAAGTTTAAAATAAGAAAGCCTGGGCTCGATGTTACAGTCAATTCTGTACTAGTACATTTTGTGCCGATTAAGCGGTCGACCCAATTATACGAAGTTCCAAAACAAATTATACAGAATACAGATACAGAATTTTGTCCCGAAAACATTTAACATAAAAGTTTTGTGTTATTTCGTCGGTTTTGTATTCGCTCTTTATAATGTGTTCCTAATAAACGGTTGACCCGATTAACCGATGTTTCTATTAAGCGGAATTGATTGTATTGATGACGTAGTGAGAATTTATCTCTGCCTTCCATCCACCAAAGCCACTGCAGAGAGGTCTTCTTCGACATTAAGAAAAATTAAAGATTATCTCAGTAAACACTCTATCAGATGAGAAGACCGGGCACTGATCAACGTTACTCATCACATATTATTAAAACAAAGAAAAAATGATTTTTTTAATGTTTATCTTCACTGTTCGGAAATAATTTTATTTTAGTAGACGACTAGTTTCGTCCTACCGGAGATTATCAAAGCCTACGTACCCGAATCTTAAAAAATGTACAAAGCGATGTCCATAACGATGAGTACAAGATAACAATTAATCAAAAAGCACACGGCTTCCACCGAAGATCACAAACGCAATCAAAAGATCAAGCCTTAAAATGAAAATATTTGACGAATGAACCAAACTCAAACGTGCAAACGCAAAGCGTCAAGAACCATTCGTTCTTGTCCTGCATTTGACTATACATTAAATGATATAGTTTTGTATAATAAAAGACTAATTATAATTTTCTCAAGTATCTTCATTTTTAAAAATGAAATGGAGCTCAGGGCGAAATAGGATCGCCCAGGGCGAAAAAGTCTTAATCCGCCTCTGGCTAACATCAAAATATTACAATGCTGGGAATATTACTGCATGACAGTGGTTCAGTGAAAAACAAAGATAAAATGATAACGCTTGTTTAATAGCTTATTAGAACATGCAAACCTATAATTAATTACATTTAGCACGCAAATTAAAAACACCAGATCGTTTCATTATCTCACAGACAATTAACTTTAGAAAGGTATAACAATAACATTTAACGGTTGCGTAACGGATTACCGCGCACAAGAAACGTTACAGTTGATAATTCCTCACAGTTAATTGAAAAATAAACAAAACAACCAGTTTATGTATATTATAGACCGTAGAAAATTATCAATGAGACAATTTAAGTATTGTCTCTGGTTAAGCATTTCCTCCTCAATGCCGTTCATCGGAAGGCTGCTTTAATTATATCTTCCTGTTCGGAAGTGCACTACTCTAGTTTCTATACGAACGTCACAAAAAAGGAACAATTAATACCATTCGTGGTATTCGTCGGTATGATTTATGTAGAATGGTGTCGGTGGAGATAGGTCATGAAATGTGTATTACACATTGTAGTCTGTTCCCGTTCCTGATCCGAGTGCGTCCTCATGACGCTGCGTACCGGAATCGCGCAGGCATTTTCTCGTGGGATAGAGATGTCGTTCTAAATATGCCACGCATCCATTCCCATTGCGTAGAAGTGTGAGACGCGCACAGCATGTGTGATAACTTTGATGATATGCTTAATGATATATTTACAGATCTTCTGGTAGCGTTTGTAGCGCGTCGGACTTCTTTAGCCGCTACTTTTTACCGTACCTATGCGACTGCTGCTGTGTTGATGTTTGCAGTGTGTGTGTTTATCTACGCCTATAATTGCTTTTATAAGCGCTAACCAGATTTTCTGTGTATGTGACGGAATGTCGATTAGAAATGACGATAACGCTAGGATGTTTATTTTGGTTTAGATCTATGGGGAAGTGGTTTAGCTGTTATTATTCGGTTGGCACTTCACAGTCGGGGTATCTGATTTGGTATTGGAATGCTGGGTAGATGTGCCGCCAAAAGTGTATCGAATTTTGATAAATAAACATTATGGTAAGTTCCCAGGATCTGTGGTGTAATGCAATACGGTTGTAATACATATCTGGGTTTTGGAAATCGTTCTGGAGAATCAGTTAATCAAGTAGGGTTTCACATCAAAGTGAATGAATGTTAATGAACATAACTGCAATTTATCGAATTTTGATAAAAATGATTTAAATACAAAATCTACTATTGTATTCATTTCACAACCATGATTTGCCGATAGTTAAAAATATGTCTCAAGAAATAAAGTACAGTATACCTGAGCTAAGTATTAGAGTATTATGTTACTTTTTGCAAATTTAAAATCCTTCAGTAGATAATGAATTTATCGGTTGTTTTTAAATTACAATTCAAATTATCTTATTAAACCAGCTAAGTATTTACCTAAAGTACTGTTTTCTCGAATTATTTTAAATTTTACTTGTACCTAGGCTATGAAAAAGTGTGCTAAACAAGTTGTCAGTTGTGATTGTTAGGGTTGTTAAGTTAGCATAATTTTGCATAATTTAGGGAAATTTGGCGAACTTTTCCCAGGAAGAACTAATTCACATGGTGTGGGTTTTTGGCGAACGCAACAAAAATGCTTTATTAGCAAGTAGAGTTGACAGTTTACCACCGACAGATACCTTAATAACTCCTTTAGCACAGTTTTTCACAGCCTACAAGGTATAAGTAAAATTTTATTTCAAATTATAATATTGAATTGCAGATGTGATAGGGTATTCTATTTTATTAAACAAAGATGAAATTATGCGAGAAAGCAGTATTTTAGGTAAATACTTAACTAGTTTAATGGTTAATGTAGGTGTAGAAGCACCAATTGATAGAATTATCGATTTTTAATGAAGAAGACTAGTTATCTCTGCAATTGTTTATTTTAGCACTGGCGTGTGCTAGTACTTTTTTATGCAGAACGATGCGTAGAAAAAGAACTAGATACAGGCTGTTCCATTTAAAAAAATAACTTTCTTAGGAAAAACTGTTTGCTATATTTTGTTGCAGATTATGACCATCCTGTATACAATTTGGATATGGTAGTTAATCACGCTAATAGAACGCTTCTTAAACATAATCAAAGCGTGCAAAATAAAATTAAACACAGTTATTGACATACAGCTTTCTTAGACATAATGCCAATAAACCATAAAGTATAAAGTTTAGTGTAGGTAGGTAATGTTATGTTTCATTGGCGTAGAATTTAACGACGAATTTAAAATCGTGTCGAAATATATGTTCCATTAAAAAAAAAACATAAATTTGGTTTGGTACTACCTTATGGAACACCCTGCATACATCCTAATAATTTTAAAAAGTGCGCTTCGGCGTTCTGTATATATGAGTGAAATCAGTTTTGAAATATCTTTATTAACAAAGGCACAATCTTCCGAGATCACACCGTTGAGACACCCTGTATATATTAAAAATTCTACACTAGTGACTACAGAACAGCTATTCTTTAATTATTGAAAATACGTACGTATTTATTTATCAAAATTAGGTATAGTCTCTTGTTTTTAGTTGTAACCAAATATTCAATTTGATACAAAATGATCGAAATCTTTGTCTCTATTTAATTTGCACATTTGTTGGGCACCTTTATTATTCGAAAACAATGAAATTTGGAGTTTTTTCATGCAGAGTAGTGCCAAGTCGCCTGTTATTTCTAATGAACAGAGGTGTGAAAATATTATGTATGTGTAAAACATGGTATACCCTTTAAAGGGTACATAAGTATCAACAAGAAAAAAATACATAAGTACTCTAGCACGTTTAATTTTATGCTCCCCTGAGCACCAGACGCCCATTACGTAACACGTCACCCCTATATCTATATATTTGTCAGCAATTTAGGGGTCAGCGAATTCACCTAGCTATTAGGGGAAGGCGCGTGAGAACGATGGGGTAACATCGACTACGCGCGTGGTATGATTTGATTTTGATCGAGAGGGTGCGCAAACACCCGCAGGTAAACAATTGACTGCTGATGTATAAATGGGAATGTTGGTAGGGGTCTATTTTGTGGGACACTTAGTTCAGATTACAGACCGCAAAGGCTTTATTTTTAGTTAGCGCGGCGGATTACTTATCAATAGAATTGTAATATGCGATACCGTTTCAAATCCTTCGCATTGTAAAAAAAATTACAATATTGTATTCAAATTGAATGGTTTTACTTATTGCGGTAAGAAGCAAAATTAGATTCCCAAGATACCATAACTCATCGAAGTCCAAGGAATTTGTAAAAAAACAACTTCATTAATAAGCGAATTGTCAAGATAAACAACGCCATACTTCCATATGGAATAAATGCAAAGTACAAAGAGAAGAAAAAAGAATAAAATAGAGTAGAACTTGGCCTCAATATAGAAAAAATACAGTCAATTCCGTTTATTCGGGACAGCCGCTTATTAGGGACAAAAACAAGGAGATAACACAAATTTATTCCGCTTTTTCGAGACAATATTCGGTTTAATAGGGACAGTAATTGTGTGAATTTTACGAATTCAAATTACTCTTCAGTTGAATAAAACCTGTTGTTAGCGTTAACACAACAGCGCCACGGATTGAGAAACAGGACGCACAAATAAGAACTGATATATCGGCCCATGAACGCTACACAATTTTTGGCAACTAAGAGGACTAAAGAAGTTTTTACCGCTATGTAAATTCTGTCTTGAAAAGTGGATAATAACCATCAATCATTAGGTTCATGCTCATGTAAAAGGTATGTATATATACAGTGTGTCCCCCGATAGGTTAAACGACTCCTATAAAAGGTAACAATTTTCCGTGTTAACTTTTATTTTTTGGTGTTTAGCCTTTTCCTGCTTGGCAACAGACTAATTACAAAACAATTTCAAATTCAAGTTAAATTTTTCGTTAACGAATTACACAACTTTTAAGTTAACGTTCAAAACCATTAACGGACTCATTAACTTGAGCTACATTCATCATCCGTTAATTCAAGTCCGTTAATTGAAAATATCAGCAAACATTTCAAATTGCTATAGGCATTTTGTGCATGTTCGGACTTATGTAAGTTTACATGTATATGACGTACTACTACAGGCGACGCGGCGGCCGTATCTAAAGCATGCACGCGAATTGTGTTGTTTTTAGCATGTTTTTAGTTCTTAACAGTTCCGGATTCCCGGTCGCACGAAAACAGAACAACAAAAGCTTTGCCTAGTGAAGATCCTATTTTATTATGTAATTTTCATATTGTTACTTTTTAACAAATACTTTTGTTTCAATATTTAAACCTAAACTTAAAAAAGCACCCTTCTAAAATTTCTAACTCCAACCAGCTTAGTTGATCTTTTCAATATCTTCTGTAAATCTTGCATCTCGCAACGTAGGTTTTTTTGTTACCTTGCGCCACTTTGGCCATTGTTAGAAATTTATTTGTATTGTTAAGGTTTTGTTGCTATTTCAAACATGTCGGAGTGTATTTTGCTTGTTATTATTGTTTTAGATACTATATATAGTATACAGTATACTGTATACAAATGTGTTTAATGTAGGTTAGATGACTATTTATAACTACAACAAAAGCCCCCCAAGTTTACCGGTATATATATAAAATTCCTAAAGTAATTTTAACCGATGCAATCGGAAGGTCCGCAGTTATTTAGGTTGCATACTCACCGGCAGACCTATATTTTTTGGTGAAAAAATTAACGATTAACGGTTAACTTTAACTTCCGTTATATTTGTAACAAATTAACGGACTATCGGTTAACGAAGTTAACTTTTTCGTTAACGGAATAACGATTAACGAAGTTAACTTTCTGATTAACTTTGCCCAGCTTTGGTTTTATCATCTGTGGTAGAATTTCTCGTTGAGTACCAGTTTTGAAAATATACAAGGTGCAAAACAAGCATACGTTTTTCAATTTAATCAATAAAATATTTAAAAAATAAAAAAGCTAATTCTGTAATTTTTTTGGACTTCGAATGATAGAGCCAGCCGCTTAATTAGGACAAAATAGTACTAGTCTCGATGTGTTGTCAATCAGAGTTGTCAATTAAGAATAAACACGATACATACAGTGTGTCCAGGAAAGTCCTGACCATATGGAATTTTTATTATCCATTTCTCAGAAAATTTTATGGTTTATAAAACTTGGCGGCTTGTATAAAACCAAAACGGCAACCGTCAAATATGTAAATTTTAGGACCATATACCTAGTGATTCAGAATTTGTGATAAGAGTAAAGTGCCTTTATTTTTATTATTATCGAAAAACTTTATTTGGAAATGTTGTTTAGAAGTAAAAACTATATACAAATTTGAAGTCAATTAATTAATTCTTTTTTTACCACAAATATTAGTGAATGCCAGTGATACTAAAAATTTCTTTTTAATCTATTTTTAGAAATTTAAATAAGGTATTTACACTTTTAGAAATTTTGATATAACTAATGTTTATTTAAAACACCTATCACCCTATCGATAATAATAGATCATACAATAACTAATACAGGACTGCGACTTACTTTTATTTCAATTAATATTAATGATTTTGGATATGTTTATAATAGTAATTATCCATCTACAGCAAGCGATTATCTCGATGTTGCTGATATTTTCAATGAAGGATATCCGGACAACCAAATTGCCCACTCAACCATTTCTAGGATAATCCAGAAAATTCAAGCATACTGGATCTGTTGAAAATATCTTTAAAACCTTTGGCTTGATCCCAACTACAATTTTAATTTTGTTAGTATATATCTTTGTAGGTTAGCTGGACCAGCACTTAGTTGCCACATCAGCGATTGGCAATACATAATCTTAATTTACACACGACGAACACTCTCCATTTCTAAATACTCTTTTCCCATTATAACTCCCATTATTCATCCAGGATCCGAAAACTTACTCGCAATATTTTACTCAATGATTATTTGAAATTTTATTCATAGCAACAATGGACGTAATAAATCAGCCGAGCAGATGTTTTAAATGAGCATTATGTCCGCTAACGGAGCGAACCCCATAAGAAAAATCCGACGAAGAAGGCGCGGCATAAACCACCAGAGTTCTCGATTGCCAATAAGACCAAATTGAGGGGATAATGGATAGCTTTGTAAGGACCAAAAGAGCAATTACCGGCCGGTAATATATACGTCCTGATGAGGACACCTGTTGAATCCTTGAATTTGAAATAAACGCCACAGCCGAGGTCTCGTATACGCACACTGCAAGTGCGAATCATTTACCATTGTTGTCCCGTAATACACCTCGGGCTCACTGTGGAACAGGTGCAGGTCCCATTGAAGGTCCCAAACGCGCCGTGGTGTATTGGTACAAGTAGCCAGATGCCAGCTCAAGACGCGGTCCTTATAAAAGCGTAATTAATTACGGGATACGATGCCTATAGCATATTAGCACTGCTCAGGTTGCGCTTGTCTGAAAGTTTCAATTTGTTGGACGATATTAATCACCACGTTATTGTGCAATTGGAACATGAAGGTTAATAAGGCTTTTAAGGAGTTCGTTTAGGTATCTTTTAAGAAATGGTTAAAGTTGTAATGTGTATGGACAAAAGCATGACCTTTGATTTACATACTATGACGGTAGTAAGTGTGATTGAATATATTATGTCATTCGTTTTAAGAACTAGTTTTACCCACCAAAAATCAAAATGGTTATGCATTTTGCAATTGAATAGATGCTTGAGTGACCAGAGTGATTTACTGAACCAGTAATTTGTTGTACTTTCATTGTGCTTGAGCCGTGGATGATTGTAATTTTGTAATTTTTCAATTTGAAAATCTCTTTTAAAGGACATCTCCGTTCTGGATTCACCAGAACGATTGCTGAGTTTGCCCATCACCAGTGATGAGAATGATCTGTGGATCTGCGAATTATAACTTTGAAATGAACTATCACATGCTTCCATATATCATCAGTACAGTTCGGGTGTCCTTTGGTCAAGTATTCTGGTGTACCAACATCGTCAACGATAGTTAGAGAAGTGTTCAACGCTTTACGTCAGGAAAATCTCTACATAACATTTTATTTAGGAGACCATGATGATATGTTGTTATCGTATTGACTTGGCTCGAGTCAATAAGTGTTTACAAGAAGCTACAATGAAATACTATAAGTATAATCATTTTTGGGCTAAAGACAAATCCCAATCTTGAAGCCCTAACAAGTTCAGAGAAGCATCTTGATAAAAGACCCGCCGAAACAGTTCTTTTGAATGAAACTAATGTTTATCAGTTTCATGGTTTACGAATTATGATAAGGAAAAGAAAGGCGTTTTTTGTAATTCACAAAATATATTTTTTTTTAATGCTTGAATATAACTTGAAAATAATTAAATTTTTGTGTAGTGCGGTGCAGTTATATCTGACGTTAGATGTTGGGAACTGGTCATATACAGGCAACGTATTAGATATATTAATTTCACAGAAAGACTTTTGTAGCGGGCTTTTGCCCGACTAGAATATAAATATATAAATTTACATACTACTATGCGCAATAATATTATATATTCATATAATTCATAATTAATATAAGCAAATATTAACATTCTAGATATCGAAAATCCACCAATTAATAAATCGATTTAAAGTAAAAAGATAAAAACAAAAACAAGACACTAATAAAACAATACTAAGAACAAATGTTGACCAACTTACAAGCCCCAGCTACTGAGAATGTAGTATATACAGAAATTATACCGGAAAACGGAATAATATCTTTTGTGGAAAAGTACGTCGCAGACCCCCACCAATCATGACGCTGCGCAGAGATATGCGGTCTCTGGTTGGTTAATTGATTAATAATTCATTCATTAGTTATTTACTTAACTTTTACTGCTATTTAGGTTTTGTTTTTTATTTTAGATATGTATTTGGGGTCCTTAAAACATAACAAAAACAAAAAATTTTAAAAAATTTCCCATAATTATCATTTGTGAACCGCCATTTCAATTTTGCAATTTAAAAGTCATATACGTATACAACGTGATTCAAAATACCAAAATGCCATGTTTGAAGGAGTTTTCAGCGATACCCAAAAATACCCCCAAAAAACATCACGCAGGCCAGGGTTTTTGAGCAGTTTTAGTAAGTTCGTCATGGAACCAAATAGAAGATTTTACCAATTTGCAGACTGACAATTTCTTTCAGGGTTAAAACGTAATATACCTGAGCTAATATAACCAGGAAAAAATTATTAACAATCATTATGTAACTAATTAATATAGTTAATTATTAATTTTGGTGCCACTAACGAGATTATAAAATCTAATTGCTTTTTCTAAAAGTAGTTATTACTCTAATAATTATTTGCAAATATAGTACAAAATTACGTTGATACACTCTATTCACATTTGTCCGCTGTAAAAACTCATTCATTATATTATATATATCGAGAATTGATTAAGAAGATTTATTTCTATCGCGTGACAAGATATTCTGTCGTGGAAAGTACATTGACCGCCACTTTTTGGCGTACAAAATTAATTAAATCAAAAAAGGATACTTTTTATCATTTGCACATTGACAATAAGCTCGATACAATTCAACGAGTTTCTAGATGCGATACGAAAAACGCAGCTTGGTGGAAAAAGGATAAACGCAACCAACCATTCACGAATAAATTACATCGACGTCGTCCAGCAGGCATTAAACAAGCGAACTCCGCGAACACAACGGTGCCCCTTTGCCAAATAAAACGTGATTCACGACTTACAACGATAATTAACTAATTGCAGTCAAATCCAAAAGGGGAACTAAGATGGATGGCGATAAACGCACTGGACCGACGAAAATGTCAAGTCGTGATTCGACATTTCTTTCGTTAGCTCTTTCAACGCTATCTCAGCTAACACAGCTAACGAGTATTATTTTAATTGGTCCCCAGTATCTAACTATAATTGAATTAAAGATATTCTTCATATTGTGGGCTTTTATGACTTCGGTGGACGGAGATTTGTGTACATGGATCGTTAGATGTCTACAATTTTCATTTATTTAAATCACAATTTATAATAAACATTTAAATACAAACGTTGACGTACAAGGTTGATGAGATATATTGGTGGGACGCTGTGGGCGATTATAAACTTTTCGAAGAACAACATTACATTTTCTTTAATGAACTTCAAATACTCATAATAATATAAATCTTAATAATAACAGAATCAGACGAGATAACCGAAAACATAGTGAAAAAGAACTAAGTAATAAATCTTGCAGGGTTTTAAAAATATAGTTGGTTCAAATATTCGGAATCCCTGTGAATTATAATATTGATCTTTCGAATATACAAAAACAATAAATTAATTGTACTAATAGATTGGACTATACAAGGCGGGATTGTGATCCCCATTTATCGCAGGTATAAAGAATGATATACATCTGAAGATTACTGTATTGCAAAATTATTTATTAATACAGTAAAATTAGACGAAAAATGGGCTATAAGGGGAAGTAATCCCAATACAGTTGCCCTTTTGTGATCCGACGGTGAAAGTGTTGGGTTTAAATATTTTTTCTACTTTGCGTTTGTTATAACACATAACAAAACTGCTTTCGTTGTCGTTATGACAACACCAGATCACAAACTTTTAGTAAGTTTAGTATTCCAATATTGATGATATTGATGTCAATTGTCAAATAAGGCTGACATCCCAATAGCTATTCGCTCGCCTCAATCGTATTTGTGATAAAACTACTCTAGATGACAACCGCAATATTCGAAATTTATGTAAAATTAATGTCGCAATGTAGAAAAAAAAGTATATAACAGTCATTTTATAAGACGTACTGGCGCACTCGTTCCATTTGGGCACTCCTCGCTCATCGTGCCCAAAGCAGTTCGTACGTGCGCGTTTGCGATTTTGCGAATTTTATTGCAAATCGGTCGCGATGTTGTAATTTTAGCTTTTGAATAAAGTTAATACATATACAATTCTGCCCAAAAAATGTATAATCCACTTTTTAATATATTTATTCTTTTTATTAATAAAATATAATTAAAAAAGGTAAATAATTCTAAATTTCCATTTAATTCCGTCAATATAATTTTGCATTAAATATTTAAATATTCAAAAACACTTTTTCAATTCTTTTTCATAACTCATAAACAAACATATGCCCGTATTAGGGGACTAAATTTTTTTGTCACTTAAATCATCTTGATGATTGCATTTATTGTGATTCCTTGACTGTCCATGTTTTGTTGATTTTTGTTTTGTTTTAGAATCGGATTACTGAACTATTGGTTAAATTAGTTAATTTTCACTAATAAACTGAAGGCTGTATTTTGTCGATTACTTTCTTATTTAAGCTGCGAGAAAGTGTACATCGTTAGGTTAGAAGCTCCCATCAAAATAAAAAAAAATATAAAATATAGGCTGCCATTATGCTATTGCCAAAACAGGTGATGACGTTATAAGTATTAAAAAAATTGATCAATTCTGTAAATAATATCTTCATATGTGCTATAATTTTAATCTGTATAGCACTTTCAGTTTTTCCTTTACCACAAATATTAATAAAGTTGTCGATGTTATCCGCTTCTTAATTTCCACCTGTGTATCTTTATGGTGGAAGGTCTGAAAAGTATAGAAAAACGTGAAACTACGGACACATACTATATTCAGTTTAAGTTTCACAATTGTGTACCTTACAAAATATCAGTGTTATTTTACTCTTGGAGATGCCTATTTATTAGTTAGTGTTTTCTATTATGAAATTAGGTATCATATTCTGAACAATCGGCCTTAGATATTACCAAATACATCCGGTAAACGACACTTCAGAAAACACAGATCCATAAAATCGTTGATGTTATAATAATTGTAATCTATACCTCTATACATCTATCTCTTTCAAAACAATTAACGATGTATCTTGTTTCTTGTGTTGTAACCAATCTCGATATTATTTTCAATATTGAAAAACCATTGACCATTGACATACATATATATTCTATGTAATTTAAGATACATTTCTCACGCACAATGCGTAATTTGTCCAAAGTGCTTGCACCTGCCGTTGTGTTATTTAGCCTTGACTTCGAATCTGTGGTACAGAAATAATGTAGCTGCCCGACAGAAATAAAAGTCCATGTGATTATTGTTATTAATGCTTATTGAAATATTGCATCCTTCACAGCTGACTTTGCTCATATTTGCAGTTAATTAACAACAAAAGAATACGACCGCGGACTTGTTTTCTGCGGCTTGATTAAGTATAGATCTATAATTCAGTACCATGATCAATTTCGCTTGTAGACTGACAGGTATGTTGTTTCCTTTTATTGCGCTCATAATTGGAGTAATTGGTAATGCAAATTAACTTATGTTCACATCCTGTTGATTACAATTCCAAGAAATACTAGAACACGTGGTTTTTATGTCACACAGTTCTATGTATGTTTTTAATGTGGATTATATTAACCGACGGGTGGCGTTTAAATCGGAAATGCAGTTATAATTTTCAATCGGCTATTACATATGCATGTTTAACTTTGTACATTACAAATATACATTAGAGTGAACTCAGTTAATAATAAAAAAAAATACCTGGTTCAATTCTGACAAGTGTAGGTGACGAATTCTGTTAATATTGGCATTTTTTAGTTGAACGCAAGAAAACTACAACATAGCCACGATGGCCGGATATTTTTTATATTATCGGCAAAAGTTCCAAGTTCAGTTTACAAGTTTTAATATCTAATCATTTCGGTATAATACTGATTACAAATGTATGAAGTATATTTGGTTGCCTACTCATTTCGAAGCCAACCTTAAAGAATAAGAGTGAGGGTTCGGCAAAATTACTCAAAAAATGTAATAAATACGGAAGCACAATGAAACCGTAGAACGGCTTTTATTGTTCTTAAGATCGTCATAAAGATATGACGATCTGCTAATGGCACAATATCTTGGCAGCCATGTAGTATAGAGCCACACAAAACTTTCATTTTCTACTTCAATAGGTTACTCAACACAGACAAATTTTAGTAAGTAGATACATATTCATAAACATATATTTATAAACATATTCAGTTCGTGTATGTGATAAACTACCGCAAATATGCAGTAAAATTTTGGGGCAATGTTTTAAAATTTAAGTCAATAATTTGTAACCAATTACAGAAATAATGCGGTAAAAGTAAATTCGCAGTTAGTTCAGTGTAAGAGCGTGCGGTTATATCTCCAGTTGTGAAGCTCACAGAATCAAACAGAAGACAGAAGGTCCTCTGGTCAATTTCCCTTCCAGTAACGTTTGAATCGTCAAAATCACATGGCTAGATCGAACACCGTTCGCTTTGACAATTCCAAATATAGTGAATTGGCAGTTTTTGATACTTAAGCAAGTCATAACTTCGTTACCGTTTCATACAGAAAAAAATCAGTTTCTCCAGCGTAATCAGAGTCAAAAACTGTACCATGGACTAAACTATTAATTGGGTTCCCGTAAAGCGTACGGTTTTCCCAGAAAATGTAAAACTATAACTTTCGCGGTTTTTCGCGATTTTCTCGCGAACCGAGCATCTTAGAGCAACGCGGTCTTTAAAAACATTTTCCTCGGCCAATTTTTCCCAGTAATGTTTGCATCGTCAAAATCACATGGCTAGATCGAACACAGTTCGCTTTGACAATTCCAAATATAGTGAATTGGCAGTTTTAAAGTAGGAGTAGGGGTTTTGAAATTGGCTAACATGCTATAATTAGGGCTGGTGGAAGCAGGATAAATATCAAATTTTGATAACATTTTGTAAAGTTTAGTAATGGTGCTATGTTAAAGGTCTATAAATTTTATTAGTTTGTTTTTCGCAAATATAAAGAGGATCAGTTTTTATTAAATAATGTTTCGCAGGAAATAAGTTTATATATTATCTTTATATACTATATAATTTAAATCAGCAATCTTCGAATAGTTCCCAAACGATATGTGAGACAACGATTAATCATGAAACGAAATTAGGCCAGACGTTGTGAAAAATGGTGTCCATAATCAAACTGGTTAGCTGTTACTGTGTCGTTTGGGAAACATGCGCAGTGTCTATGCTGGTCTTAATCATATATGGGTTGCAAGGAGGACAGTTTTGGTACTAGGAAGTAACGTACTGATGCTGATGTTGCTTTTGATGAGGGTAGATTTTTCGCGATTCGAATGGTACCCTGGGGAAGTCAACCATAAAAGTGATTCTTAATATTTACACCAATGAATAACATGATTACCAACACGTATGACAGTTTTTGTAACAAGAAATGGTATAGAAAATGGACAAAGATGGTGTAAACGTCGAGAAACAAACATACCTGACTTTAAAAACGAGGACATTCATTACTTTCTTCAACTGATGTTACCATTTATATATCAAAATACCGGTATAATTTACGGTGGCCCGCACTTATGAATGTTTTTTTCCGGTCAAGATTATAATAATCAGCAGTTTAGAAAGATTGACAAGATCGCTGGACGTCAAGTAGCGATACAAAACCATACCAGGAACAACAATCTGAAAACAGGCCAAGAGGGTTTTGGTTATCTTTGACCGTGAATAGCTAAAAGTAACGCAAAAATGTTATTAATCTGGACATTGTCAATGCCATAACAATGTAAAATTTGCGTTTCCTTCTTACCTACGTCATAAAATATACAAAATTATTAATACTATCTTAATATTGACTGCTATTGCTATAATATGCGTGATGCAGCACATGCATTATTAATTACTTCACTTGCTACATTTTCATATGTTAATATATGCATATTTTATAATAACACTAATAAGCGCGTGGATGATAATAAAAGAACTTAAATGATTCCAAATTATACATGCGACACATGCATATGAGTTATATTAAAAGGCTAAGATGTGAGCTGCTAGCTAATGCCTGGTAATTATCCCTTATATGAATTTATCACATACATTTATTACATTAAATATGCAACTAAGAATTCTCAGAGATATAGTGCCTAGTTTTTTGTAAAATGACACTTTGATAGTGCCAGGTATCTATACTTTAAAAACACTTGCCACAATCTCGACTAAATATTACGAAATATCAACTCCAAGAAGACAAACACAAGCAGCAATATACTATCAGCTGTCATAAACGTTAAAATGTTACTATTTGTATGCCGGTACATCCACCCAGCCCGAGAGTGGCACATTGTTTGAAGATCTTTATTGTAGAACGACACCGATAACGGCGAGAAGGTGGGTCCAGGATGTCCATAAATTACCTAAAACGTAAGAAGGAAGAAGATAGGGCGATATAGAAACACACTTTTATCACCATATTTTTCAAGGAAATGACGTGTGTCGTCGAAGGTTCGTCTCCGTATACGCACATAAAGATTAAAAATGTGGCGTGGAGGTGAAAGCACGCTTCACGCATTCTAATGATCCCGACTCGGCGGGGTGCATTGCGAGACGTCAACCGAAGGCAAGAACAATACTAAAGCCTGTCTTACACAATGCTCAATTTGTAAGACAATATATACGATTGAGAAATGCTAAAGAAATAATTCGAAAACGTCTATGTATATTCTGAAGCAATCTGCCATGTTGAATTCGAAAAACGAGAGCCCCCGATTTTTTATTAAAAAAATTTCTACCACAGATCGATACTTGAATTGACCAACAACAAAAGGATGATACAAAATTATGCCGCGTTGTGTATTAAGCATTTATTTATATTTAATATCAATTTATATGGACTTACACAGCAAAACATATTTAAAACGGGATGCGACTTAAATGCCAATCATAATTCCATCTGAATGAATACTTTCAACAGAGGCAAAAATGTTTATGGATCCATAAAAGACACCAAGTTACAATCTGTACCCATTTATGAATCAACCCAGTGGCCATTGTATAATTAACCGACTGCCCGACACTTGACTTCTTCATCATTAAGAATGCTGATCCCAAACGCACCAAAATAGAAAACTGTAATGACTTGACAGCCGATTATTCTGCAGTTATAATGACTCTTCTCAAGCGTAGAAGTCAAAGAATATATTCCATTCCTGCACAATAAAAGAACAAACTGGGAACTAAATAAGATTAATTTGATCCACAAAGGAATACATATGATACATTTATGTATTTTTTGTTTTGAAGGTATCTTGGTAAAAAAAAATTACAGGAAAAAGTTGAATTGTTGTTGATACCTTCAAAACAAAAAATACATAAATGTATCATATGTATTCCTTTGTGGATCAAATTAATCTTATTTAGTTCCCAGTTTGTTCTTTTATTGTGCAGGAATGGAATATATTCTTTGACTTCTACGCTTGAGAAGAGTCATTATAACTGCAGAATAATCGGCTGTCAAGTCATTACAGTTTGCATGGAGGAACTAGCAATTTTTGACCTAAATCTACTATTGTAACATTTTCCGAGGTGTGGGAAATACCGTAATTTGCTTTCTTCCTTCCTTCCTCTTCCTTCTTCTTCCTTCGTTTTCTTCTTCTTCCTTCTTCTTCCTTCCTCTTCCTTCTTCTTTCTTAATTTATCTTCTTCCTTCTTCCTAATTGTTCTTCCTTCATCCTTCTTCTATCTTCTTCCTTCTTCATCCTTCTTCTATCTTCTTCCATCTTCATCCTTCTTCTATCGTCTTCCTCCTTCATCCATCTTCCTTCTTCGTCCTTCTTCATTCGTCTTCATTCCTCTTCCTTCTTGTTCCTTCTTCTTCTTTCTTCTTCCTTCTTCTTCCTTCTCATTCCTTCTTCTTCATTCTTCTTCCTTCTTATTCCTTCTTCTTCCTTCTTCTTCCATCTTCTTCCTTCTTCTTCTACTTCCTTCCTCTTCGTTCTTCTTCCTTCTTCTTCCTTCTTCGTCCTTCTTCTCCCTTCTTCTTCCTTCTTCGTCCTTCTTCTTCTTTCTTCTTCTTCCTTCTTCTTCCCTCTTCTTCCTTCTTCTTCCTTCTTCTTTCTTATTCTTCCTTGTTCTTCCTTCTTCTTCCTTCTTCTTCCTCCTTCTTCTTCCTTCTTCTTCCTTCTTCTTCCCTTTTCGTCCTTCTTCTTCTTCCTTCTTCTTCGTCCATCTTCTTCCTTTTTCTTCCTTCTTCTTCCTTCTTCTTCCTTGTTCTTCCTTCTTCTTCCTTCTTCTTTTTCTTCTTCAGTCTTCTTCATTCTGCTTCCTTATTCTTCCTTCTTCATTCTTCTTCCTTTTCTTCCTCGTTAAAGAAATTGCCGTAACAATTGCCAAACACCTACATAATGATTTCCTACCCTTTCTATCAGTGATCCCGCAGAAGATGAGCTTGGAATCAGACTTTCTTAAAATCCCTTAATTGGGCTACAAAAATTGAAGACAGTGAAATCATCAAAATAACCAATAAAAATACTTTAGAAGGCTCTTTTAAAAATATTTAAAATTAAGAACAATTATTATTACAATTATTCCTCCAATTTCGCCATACTGGAACATAGCGCAAATGATATTGATCACACAAATGAAAACATGGAAAAGCAGAAAATATGCTTTATTGGTAAACGTAATAAAGGCTGATAACATAAAAAAGAGTTGTATCATCGTTTTCTTCTTCTTCCTTCTTCTTCCTTCCTCTTCCTTCTTCTTTCGTCTATCTTCTTCCTTCTTCATCCTTCTTCTATCTTCTTCCATCTTCGTCCTTCTTCATTCGTCTTTCTCCTTTTTCCTTCCTCTCCCTTCTTGTTCCTTCTTCTTCCTCCTCCTCCTTTTTTCTTCCTTCTTCTTCATTCTCCTTCCTTCTTCTTCATTCTTCTTCCTTCTTCTTCCTTCTTCTTCCTTCTTCTTCCTTCTTCTTCCTTCTTCTTCCTTCTTCTTCCTTCTTCTTCCTTCTTCTTCCTTCTTCTTCCTTCTTCTTCCTTCTTCTTCCTTCTTCTTCCTTCTTCGTCCTTCTTCTCCCTTCTTCTTCCTTCGTCGTCCTTCTTCTTCTTTCTTCTTCTTCCTTCTTCTTCCCTCTTCTTCCTTCTTCTTCCTTCTTCTTCCTCCTTCTTCTTCCTTATTCTTCCTTCTTCTTCCTTCTTCTTCCCTTTTCTTCCTTCTTCTTCTTCCCTTTTCTTCCTTCTTCTTCCTTCTTCTTCCTTCTTCTTCCTTCTTCTTCCTTGTTCTTCCTTCTTCTTCCTTCTCCTTTTTTTCTTCAGTCTTCTTCACTCTGCTTCCTTATTCTTCCTTCTTCATTCTTCTTCCTTTTCTTCCTTGTTAAAGAAATTGCCGTAACAATTGCCAAACACCTACATAATGATTTCCTACCCTTTCTATCAGTGATCCCGCAGAAGATGAGCTTGGAATAAGACTTACTTAAAATCCCTTAATTGGGCTACAAAAATTGAAGCCAGTGAAATCATCAAAATAACCAATAAAAATACTATAGAAGGCTCTTTTAAAAATATTTAAAATTAATAACAATTATTATTACAATTATTCCTCCAATTTCGCCATACTGGAACATAGCGCAAATGATATTGATCACACAAATGAAAACATGGAAAAGCAGAAAATATGCTTTATTGGTAAACGTAATAAAGGCTGATAACATAAAAAAGTGTTGTATCAAAATTCTAACACTATGTCATAACGTCTTTAAATTAGAAAACAATCAAAATTGGCTTTTGGAATATTTTTAGAATAAACAACATCAGACATTCAACATCATAAACATTTTAAAAGTCTTTTTTCATTAAGCAATTATTGATTCAAAATTATCAAACTAAAAACAAATTTTTTGTTTCTAACTCAATAGTTATTAGGACAAACGACAACTATTTACTCAAGAGAAATGATCAGTGATGATAGTTTTGTCTTGCAGAGCCTAAAATTCTCCACAGTGTCAGACAGGCTTTGCTGTAGGCAGCGATAGCCATTTTAGAAATTTATGCAAAACCCGGCCGACCCTTGCCGTCTTTTGTTCTCGGAGACGGCGACCTGTGCCCAGCTCCTTTTTTCGTCGCGGTTGTCGATTTTTGGACAGGTAAAGACAATCGCCGGACGAAATGCAGCACGGGCCAAAAACAGGTAACAAGAATCCTTCGGTCGCATAAAAGGCTTCGGTGGTTTTTAGATCGATGATTGCTTAAGGCCCAAATAGGGGATAAGTTATTGTCCACCGAAATGAGGCAAGCCATCCTTCTACAATATTTATATTTTTTAATAAGACCGTCGACGTAAAGGATATACCCATTACGTAATAAGTAACTTATGTATATAATCATTTATTTCAATATTTTATAGGAATATAATGTAAACTCAGCTAAAGCATCTTATTGCTAAAAATCTATTAATGGTACTAATCCGGACTAAACTTTGCAGAATACGCAATAAGTAGTTTACACCAGTAAAAGAATATAATAAATAATTCTCGTATCTAATAAATCTCAAATATCGATTGAAAAAATTATGATAAAAATACTTTGTAATGCGAATGTATAATTAAAAAACTCATGGCTATTGTTACTTGTGCTATTCCTGAATATTTATAAATGAGTGAATGATTGATTGATATTAAGTTATTGATTGATGCAAATCCTATGCGCTTAAGAAGTGCCTATGACAAGCGTTGGTGTACAATGAATGACTTATTAACATTTAGATTGCGTTCTTCCACATTCGTTGCATTTAAAGAAATAAAATGTATGCCCGATATGTCGTTTTACATAATTGAATTGTCACGCGTATTGTCTTCGGCAGTATGACAACAATGCAATACTAGTCTGCTGTTCAAATCTGCAAGGCCGCTTTTTATCTGTAATCTATATCTATGAAACTGTGTGTACCGATGAAATTTGTATGAGATGTCTGATTTGAAATCAAGAACCCCCTGTTAGGCCATTTTAAAAAATCAATTTTGGTGTTATTAAAAACTAGAGTGGTTTGATGTTTATAAAAGTTTCAATAGCTTAAAACCTCAGGTGATACCGCCTTGTTGAAAAAAAGATTTTGTATATGCAATTCAAACATTTGTTTTAAATTTTTTTTTTAAATAACTTGGAAAATATGTTTTAGACATTATTTGACATTTAAACAATTTATTTTCATTGCTTAATGAGTGGACTAAAAGTGCAGAAAATTTTAATGATTTATAACATTTTTAAAATGCGTTTATATGTTTAAAGCATATTTAAAATACGTTGCAATCAAAACTGTTGAAGACAATATTTTAAACATAACAACCATGCACACTTGTAAATTTGGTATTTCGATTCTCCTTTAAAAATGAATGTTTTTACTAGTGTGAACAGTAGAATACCTAATATAAAATACGCAAAGCTGGGCACAAAAGCGTTAGTCCGTTAATCGTTAATTAACGAAGTTATATTTTACGTTAACGATTTACTTTTTAAGTTAACTTTTAAAATCATTAACGGAGTATTACCCTTCGCTACATTCATCATGCGTTAATTCAAGTCCGTTAAATCGAAAATGTCATAGTTAAACATTTGCAATTGCTATAGGCATTGTGTGCAAGTTCGGATTTGGTTTTGTTTACTTTTGTGACGTACTACTTTGTGAAACGCGGCGTTCCTATATAAAGCATGCGCGCGATCTTTTTTGTTTTTAGTTACTTCCCAGTTGCCAGTTACTTTCCAGTTGGTTCCCGGTCTTATTGTGATACCATTTGTTATGTATTAATAAATATTTAAGTTTTTTTATATTGTTACTTTTTAATGAATACCTTTCCAACTATATACCTAAACTGAAAAACGCAGCCTTCAAGCAGCCTTTTCTTCTAATGCCAACAACGTTAGTTGATCTTTTCAATATATTTTATAAATCTTGTTGCTGGTAATGTAGTTATTTTAGTTACGACTGTACCTAGTGGAAAAATGACAGGCAAGTTACATGCAACCGAACGGTCTGTAGCTATTTGCGTTGCCGGTAAATACCGGCTGATCGGCACTCAACATAACCTACTTTTTGTAAAAAGTTAACAATTAATGGTTAACGTTAACTTCCGTTACATTTATGACTATCGGTTAACGATGTTAAGTTTCCGTTAACGGATTAATGACAACGAAGTTAACTTTCTGATTAACTTTGCCCAGCTTTGATAATAACTAACAACTCTGCAGTGTAGACCACTGTCACGGAAATTTCAAGTAAATGCCACAATTGAAAAAGGGACCCTAAGGGGCGTGAACAATTAGGGTGGTTTGTTGTTATATGAAAGTAGACACCGCCAAAAATTTAAAGATGTTATTGATCTAAAACATTGTATTTTAGGTATTTTGGTATCATGGTATTTTTTCAAGGAGGTTCAAATTTGATTTTGGGAGTAAATCATCTATGAAATTCGTAACCATTGCAGAGTGGTGGGTTAAATTTCCAAAGCGGTCACCCAAACACTTACGCCCACATATTTAGTCAAAATTATTATCAAGGTACATACATATAATTCTTATAATTGAGTACAAAAATCATTGTTGTTTTTCAATCAAAGTCATGTGCGTTTCCATATTGAAAATTTCGAAATAGCTCGGAAAAGAAGTATATGCAGATGTACCTCAGGGTAGCGTCTTGGGACCATCACTATATGTGACCCAGCACGCATAAAATCGCCCTGCTATCCCTCGATTCGATTGTATTGGCCCCTGTGTTTGAAAATTCATAACTCTAAACCTACTGAAGAAAAAATGTAATAAAGTGTGTCATACTCCTGAATCATTTCTACATCAGTTGTAACTACTACTATCATTTTCTGGCTCTCGGTTTAAACATGAGCACGAGAGAAGTAAAAAAAGGTACCCGACTTTCGCATTTTCAAATTAGCGCTCATCTTTATACCGCTTATCACAAACAAAATCAATTTTTGTTCAGGATGCATTCACAATTATTTCTATATACTGGCCTTTTATGTAATAAAGGTTGTGAACAAGGTAATGATGGAAACGGATATCTCAGTAACAAATATTAGCACGATAAGGAGGTAATTAATAATGCGAGTAAACAACCATCATATTTTAATTAATTCGTCCGCACATGATGGGGTCTAATATGGAATAGGGTTTCAGGACATGGCGCGGACCGCCATGTCCGCGCCAAGTCTGATATGGCTTATATGAATAATTTCCAACAGTTAGAGAATGTGTCTACCACATCTTGCCACATTAGAATATGACACGGCTCCAATGGCGTACAGATATCTATCCATATGAACTACCAATAACATATAACGACATGACGCCATAATTACATATGCAAATAGTTGTAATATTTGAGCACGTCCTTAGATTCAAACAAAAAGTGGAAAGAAGAATTAGGAAGAACAGAGCAGCGCTTACCCTCAGACATTAACAGGGTTGTACTGACGGGCGCCTGAAAAGTAGTGACAGTACAGAATTATTACGAATTATTACGAATTTAGAATCAATCAAATACTTAAAATACCTATATTATTTGACGAGCACATAATTACGGACATAAATCGCGAACATGAAGTTTATACGCGAGCCGTAGGCGAGCGTGTTAAGATGAGTGCGATTTATATCTGTAGTGTGCGAGTCGACTACGATGTTTTATCTACGACTCATAAATTCCATTTTATATAAAATATTTTAAATGTATTTGTCTATGGTTGCAAGGGGAACTGTCAAATAACTGTAATCCACGTAGGTTTTGACAGATTTTGACAGTACATTCGTATAATGATAACAGTTCGTTTGCATATTGAATGTCATTATTCAAACGAACTCATTCGTCATTATTATACAAAGCTACTGTCATTATAATCATTGGTATGTATCATGGTAGGGATGTATAGTCATAGATACGTATGCAATGAACTTTTTATATGTGAGTTGTAGATAAAGTGACTTTATTCGATACCATCCAGCTTTGGTACCAAATAACGAATTATTTATGGGATCCAGGAACATAGCTATCATTAGCGAGATGAAAAGAATAAGAAAACCAATTAAAAAGATTGTCCGCCAAGTGTGAATGTTGCCTTCTAATTCATTTGGATTTTTTTAACGCTAGGTGTCAATTGAAAGTTTCATAGCCAACACTAATTCTTTTGTTATATCTTAGCATGATGTCACACTGTTAAGATCAGGCGAATTCAGCGGCTACTGGATCACCTTTTCCAATCCATATTTTAATTTCTTCGGGTCTACGGTTGTTTCATATGACCATTGTAATAATGTTTACAAACCATGATTAAATGGTACGTGGTGGGAGTTTGTATTTCCTTTGCCTTCATCTAACACCGCTTTGGTACCACAGTCAGTCGTGACGGTGTCCATTTAGGGCGCTATCGTAAAAAAAGAATTAACAAAGAAGTGGTCCACCGTCGAAGCCCACGAGAGTTACCTCCGACTGCCATTAGGGGCGGTTAATTTTTAACCCAGCCGAGATCATATCGCGGGCTAATTGATTGGATTGTCACACTTCCATCAGCGGCAGCTCTTTGAATTTTATCTCGACCGGTCGCTACTAATCAAGGCGAATTAATTTTATTACGGGCGACGAGACCGGAGGCGGCCATCTTTTCGAACACTTAATTCCGTCTGGTAACCGATATAGATGTAAAATAATTTATAGCGGATGTACCACAGTCTGACGTTTACGTTGAATCGGGTGTCGGTTCTAGTATCAAGCACGTCACACGTAACGTCATAATGTTCCATTTGTTGTGAGTATGGTAGTGGAACTGACGTATGCGGGACTTTAATGTAATGCAATTCAGTTTCTAATTGCAGTAAATTCCATACCGTGATTACATTATAATGAAAATAGTTGCATGTTTTTATTGTTGCATATAGATTATAGTATATAAGATATAGGATGATAGTCCGATAATTGGGAGCACCTAATTTATGACATATTCAGAAACTATATTGCACCTACTTTAACTTAACTAAATGCTCCTATGCAATTCATACTTCTTTTTTAATTTAAAAACATTTAATTGTGTATGTATTTAACAATCCTCCAATAAAATTAAATATATAATATAAAATAATTTATAAAATAAATAATAAAACATTTTTGTCGGTATATGTTGCTATAAACGATTAATTAGAAACAACATACCGATATATAAATTCTAACAAATCAATAATTTTGACAGTGAACAGTGTAAGCTTGTTCTAACGCAAAATTTGTTTGCGATATATTATGGTACTTTGCCCAGATATCATCTGAAATACAGATATTCATTTATTTATTATCATTGAAATGGATATTATAAAACGGAGCGCTTCAGGATATTCTTTATGAAAACTTAGTCTAATGTCACCGCCTACATACCCTAAAAGTTTGTAATAGTTATTGGGACATGATGTTTATGAATCCAGGTAATTCAATCTTTAGTATAGTTTATCTACGTTTCGTTTGCCTACTAAGGCATCAATGGTTTATGAGTCCTGACTTCTTTTGGTATGGCGTCAACCAAAAACTCCCAAACAATCAAAATCATTATATAATTATAATTCACTAATTAGGTAATTGCGTTGTTCTTGCTCCTTATAAAACGGTTAATGCCCGCTATTCCACATACTGCTACATTTGGCACAATCGAAAAAAGCATTGACCATATGCGCTGAGCTGTCGAACAATTTATTCCATTTAAAATCAATTTGGGCATCCTTTTTCGTCCAATCAATATACCATATATAAGAGGCCCGAACGGTAAGATTGATGCACTCAAATTAAATCATACGAGGTAATGTTTGTTGAGTGAAGGGGCGCTACCATATCTGGGCGAAGCTGGTGATTTTTTATCGGTAGCGGTACCGCGCTGCATGCGAGAGAATGAATTTTCTTCATAATTAAGCATTCCGCGGAGTGATCACCCGTGCACTCTTTTTGGGCATAGCTGGACATAAGTGGTCAACGGTGCGGCCTTTTTGTGGTACCAGATCTGACATATACGGCAATTCGCATTTTATACGGATGCGCGCATGTTTACTTGTCTAAATTGCACATTGTAGCCGAAAGTTTGGCAAATGGTCCGGACAAGTGCCATTAACCTTTTTTGGCACGAATTATAGCGAATTTGTCTTTGTGCGATTCTGTAAAGTACAGTGCGTGACATGTGTTTACCCTCAAGCCACAACAATTGATGCAAGCTTTTAAACAAAAGTTTCTAGATACCATGTGTCAAAGTTGCAAAGACTGCAGCAGTTGTCCGCGATATGTTCAAAGCGATACTTAATTAATATCAAAATAAATATTACAAAAAATAAAGCATCTAATTTTGTCTACAAATTTTACCACCTCTAGTGTCTTAATATCCTCTAACATGCGATGGGTAATCAATTAAATAAATTATCGAATAATTTATGAGAAATCAGTTCGGTCATTTTTTATTTTCACACTAAAGTGTTGTTTTAAGAAAAAGCAAATAAACGAATATGTCACGTAGATGCGCATAAAATCAGAAGAAGCAATTATCAATTGGTGATCAATTACTATAGAGTTCCTTTTTTATAGGTAGGAGCAGCTCAAAAATGTGAGTCTAGACTCGTCTTTATGCATATCAGCCATTGTCACTGTCAACAAAATTTATTGAGCATTAAGTATATAGTGTATATATCATGTTTATTCATTTCACCCCATATATCACCCCTAGTGTAGCAGAGAAACTCATAATATGGATTCAGGCAGCTTCAATATCATCACAAACTAAGAATGCGGCAATATTTGTGACCAGCTCCGAAGAAAGGAGTCTTACTGCTAAAATCAAGTTTTCGAGAAATGCGCCTCTAGAGTACAGCGCTGCCCGGCGCTAAATAATAGTAAGGACACATGTGTTTGAAGACTCAAAACTCAGAAACTACTTATCAAAGGCAAATGAAATATTTCTGCACTTCGGTATAAAGATGAACGCGAGAGAAGTGTAAAGAGGTAGCCGATTATGCAGTTTTAATTATTTTAAATTAACACTCGCTTGTCCGATTTTTCTTCCAAACCTCTTACTGCAAAAATGTCAGATCACGATCGAGTAAAATTTGGAATCTTGTCTATTGATTAGCATTTATGTTTTCTTATGTTTATGTAATAATTGTGCGCTCTTGTTTTGCTGTTTTGTTAATTGTTTTCGCCGATTTTCATTGTTAAATGTTAATTTATTATTATATATGTGCGTTGAAGCTATTTCGCCCATCACTAGGATACTACGTGAGCCGATTTAAGTAGTTTTCGAACTTTTTTGACAGTAAGTTTTTTCCTATTAGAATAATTATCCTTTTATACTTGGTTCTTATTGTCTTATGTTTTATTTTGTAGTTTACTTACACTGAGGATGGCGCGAGCCGAAACATGTTTGTAGCATATTAATAAACTATCTGCAAAGTTCCAAGAGGCTTTTATTCCATACTTTTATTCCATACTTTTATGTAGTAATGGTTGTAAACAAGTTTCAAAAAATTGGGTCCGATTTTTCACTTGTCTCCCGCTCAAGTTCTGTTGGTGATACATGTTATATGTATAGTAATGCTTCAGGAGTTTTACGCAGTTTATTTAATTTTTTCCCTTAAGGTGGGCTTCGAAATGAGTAGGCAACCAAATACACCTCATAATTTTGTTGTCAGTATTTCACCGGCATGATTAGATATTACGAATCAAATTATACGTTAAACGAAACTTAAAACCTTTGCCGATAATACAAAAAATATCCGGCTCAATTCTGTCGACTCTAGATGATGGATTTTAAGCTTATTGGTGGCTATGTCGTGGCTTTCTTGCGATCAATAAAAAAAAACACCGATATTCCCAGAATTCGTCACCTACACATGACAGAATTGAACCGGATATTTTATATATTATCGGCAAGGGTTTCACGTTCAGTTTAACGTATAATTTGAATGGAAATACGTACTCATTTTGGTGAAATACTGACAACAAAATTATGAGGTATATTTGGTTGCCTACTCATTTCGAAACCCATCTTAAGTAATTTCAGAGTTATGAACATCTATGGGGTAATTGTTTAGGGCACAATTCACGTTGCTAGTCAAGTCAATTGCTCTGACTTGAGTCTGACTGCACATGTTCCGCGGTTGCTTATGGCACTACAAAATTATAAGATTTCTGCAAACTGAAACTGTCGAAACTTCAAAAGTTAAGATCACTTACATTATATGTTATGTTTTTGAGCAAGTATTTCTTAATGTTATGACTTGCCACTGTGTGGTGATTTTTCCATTTATTGTTCTATGTTTCCTTAATAATAATATTATTAATAATAATAATAATAGTCTTTATTGGTTGCTCAGCAACAAGTCAAAACAGAACATAACATCTCATTCAGAGATCTACAATAATAAGGATAATATAGCAAATATATAATGATAATACAATAATTAAAAGTATGTGTAAAGTAACTGCTTCAATCACTTTAGAGATTCTCCGAATTCATTTATGCTGTAGATAGGTGTGGCGGCCAGGTGACGTATTATAGTTCTTTTGAAAACAGGCACTGGTAGGTTTTTCCATGATGTTGGTATCATATTGAATAGACGAATGCCGTCGTACTGAGCATCTGTTGTGCAAAGCCTACCAAAAGGTAGGTGTAATTGATTTTGTCCTCGGGTGTTGTGGTTATGAATCTGGTTTCTCAGTATTTTTGTTTCTAGGTTCGTTCTTGTGTCCAGTAGATGCAGCTTTATGTATTCACCGTAGATGGTTACTATCCCATGTTTCTCAAAGAGTGGCCTTGCCGAATCTGTGCTAGCTGCTCCCTCTAGGACACGAACTGCCCTCTTCTGCAACAGAAAGATTTTTTTTACATGTGCCGATGAACCCCAGGCCATCAACCCGTAGGTCATCCTCGAATGGAATAAGGCATAGTAAGTGGCTTTGGCTGCCTCTTTATTTATTGTTAGCGCTATGCGCCTTATGGCGTAGACTGCCGAGGACAGCTTAGCTGATAGATCTACCACATGTGGCAACCAGGTTAAACGCGAGTCCACTCTTACTCCAAGAAATTTTACACTGGTTGGAACTATCTGGTCCCTTCTGCTGCTGGTGATATGCAACTCTGCTGTTTTTCCAAGGTTCAGGAGCAGACGGTTTGTGGAAAACCACTCTGCCGCAGCCCCTCTGGCTTTCTCGATCGAACGAGCTCTCTCTCCATCATCTTGACCACGAATCTGGAGGGTCGTGTCATCCGCATAGAGGATTGAGTCTGTTTCTGTACATCTTGGAAAATCGTTGGTATATATTATGAAAAATAGGGGTCCAAGCAAGCTTCTCTGAGCAACTCCCACTGTGACCTCTCTCATGGTGCTTTTCATTTTGCTGGTAGTGACATATTGTTGTCTATTTTGTAGGTACGATGTTAACAGATCAAGGGAAGTTCCATGAAACCCATAGTACCGCATTTTATCTAGGAAGGATTGGTGGCACATGCAGTCGAATGCTCTGGTTAAGTCCAGAAAGAGAGCATTACACCTGTCACCATTCTCCAACGCCTCTGAGACCCATTCCAGAAGTCTGTTAATTGCCTGTTGCGTCCCTCTGCCCGGCCTGAAGCCATATTGTTCTTCACAAAAATACCCCTGCTTATTGAAGAAATCAATTATTCTTTTTGCCATTATTGATTCAAATATTTTTGATATCGCAGGTAGAACGGATATTTGGCGATAGCTCGAAGGCTCCCCCTCTGGGCCCTTCTTAATAATTGGCGTAATCTTGGCAATCTTCAGCTTATTGGGAAGGACACCCACCATCATGCATGCATTGAAGATATCCGCCAGTACATCAGCGATTGAGGAGCCAACAGATTTTACAGTTTCGGTATCCATATCAAAGTAATCTTTTGTTCGTTTCTTCTTTAAATTTCGTATTATGTCCAAGATTTCTATGCAATCGGTAGGGTGAAAAAAGAAGCTCCTGCCATTTGTTGGGACATTTATGGACGTTGATTTTCGTTGGTCACACGGGGGGACATTTAGCTGTAGTAACTGCGCTGTAGTGGTGGAGAAGGTATTTAAATCTTCACTTGATGGACCCAGGTCGAGGGACGGCGTGGTCTTTTTCCTTCCGGTGATCTTTACAATTTTCCTCCAGATAACTTGAGGTTTGTTTGCTGCCTCACTAATTTCAGCACAGTTCATTTGCTTGTATACTTCACTACAGGCAGTGAGGTAGAACATTTTATATGATTTAAATATCTCGTGCAGCTCTGTGTCGGTGGGATACGCGGAGGCAGTTTCTCTAATGAGGTCCAATGTTTCCTTTATCGCGGCGAGCTCAGGAGAGAATGGTTTGACTCTCGGGACCATTTGTTTTTTCATCTTTATGGGTATGCAGTTGTTGTAATGGAATAGAAATATTTCCATAAATGTGTCAAACATGCCAGCTAGGGTTGGCTGTAAATAGACATCCGACCATCTCTCCCTCTCGAGAGCTCCGAGAAAATTTGTTTTGTTGTTGTTAGTAAAGGATCTAGTTGCAACCAGCATCCTTGGAGTTTGCGTGGGAAAAGTCGTTTGTATTTCTATCATCTGTGGTTCATGGTCTGATATATTACCTGCAGTACTTATAATTTCAAACTCTTGCACATTTGTAAAGACATTATCTATGAACGAGTTGTGTCTTGTTGGTTGAAAAACTGTCTGTTTCAAATCAAACGTTGGCATCAAGTTCAGAAGATCGAGAGCCCTACCTGTGGGCTCTGTAAAGTTGACATTGAAATCACCGCATACGACAATCCGCACATGTGCGGGAAAATCCTTCATGATACTACGGAGCACACTCTCCATTGAGTCCAGAAAACGTTGCAAGTCACCAAGTCCACTTCTGTAGATGCTAATTATAACCATATCCCATGCAGGTACATGGGCGGCTGCCACTTCAAAATGCATCTCAACGGACTGATCAAGGATTCGGTTGAGTTGACGCAGACTCAAGTCATTCTTGCAAAGAATTCCTACTCCACCATGTATATGGTTTGTTCTTATAAATTTACTAACCCATTTGTAGTTGTCCAGGTTATATACGGCTTCATTATCTACAGATAGCCAATGCTCCGAT
Source organism: Melinopterus prodromus (assembly GCA_964023965.1). NCBI lineage: Eukaryota > Metazoa > Arthropoda > Insecta > Coleoptera > Scarabaeidae > Melinopterus > Melinopterus prodromus. The sequence goes on from OZ030390.1 coordinate 28,291,217, forward strand.
ACACATATGATGTCGGCCAATTGTTTAATGCACAGCTCTTCTAGAGCTTTGATTTTATTTGTAATACATTGTATGTTGATATGTAGGATTCTTACTGCTCTTGGATTTTTTTTGTGGTTGTAGGACTGTTGCATTGTGGAGTCATTGTTACTATCTTTACGGTATCTTGTGGTCTTCTAATCTCTTGCCAAAAAAAGATCCTCCGGTTGTTGGATGAAAGTTGTATCTTCTAACCGCGACTCCTTTTGGCCAAAAGTCTGGATCGCTCAATCTATCTTTAAGTTGGATATCAACTGCAAGTTTAAAACATGGGTACGAACTCTTTGTGTCAACCTTATTGCAGATTATTTCTGAATTCGGTGGTAGCTCTTCTTTTAAGTAATCAGAGATCATCTCACATGTTGTACCTATATTCGTACGTCCAATAAACAGCCACAACTTCTTTGGTGCCCCTAAAAATTGTGTTTTTGTATCTTTTTGCCCTGTTATAGCTTCCTTCTCTGTTCGTTTAATTTTATATTTTTGCCGATTGTATGTCACTTTTCTAAAACCCTCTGAATTGTCCACATGGTTTTGGTTTATATTTTCAGCAGTGGTTGCGTGAGTTTTCGCATGCTGTGATGCTGCTTCGGTTTCCGGAAGAGTGATTGAATTTGGCGGGTTGGCAAGATTTATACATTCAGTCATGATTTTAATTTGTTTTGATTGACTCTCTTTATGGGTGTTTTCCTTGTGCACTTGAGATTCATCTTTATTTTTTGGCTGTTTTGTTTCTATTGTATTTTTCTTGTTTTGTGGCATTTGTGGGTGTTCTTTTACTAATGCTTTAGCACATTCTTTTTCAATTCGAATTTCTCTAAGTAATTGTATATGGTCATTCAGTACCTTTATATTTTCCCTCAGCTCACTGATTAACGTTTCTTTGTTGTCTATGATGCTTCGCAGAAATGTGTTTTCTACTTTGAGGACTTCTTCGGATATAGATAGATTTTCATTTTTCATTTTGGGGTTATCTTCCTCATTCTGCTCGTTGTTTTGGCAGTCCACACACTCGACCGTCACAAATTTAATGTTTTTTACTCGTGTAACACAGGAATTATGGTATCTGGTACCGCATTTCAAACATTTAGGGCCACTAGCAGCCGTACTTTTGCAATATTTACAAGCTTTTGGCTCATGTGAATGGCCACTTGGCGCCATCTTGACTGCAGTTCATTCTATAATATCGATGTATTAAACAGTGAAAAGTGAAGAAACCCGAAAAAGGCGGGCTATTTCTTTAAAGTTTATGAATGTTCAAAATTTGTTGATTTTAGTTTTGGCAAATTGATAAATAAACGTGAGAAAAATGGAATCTAAAAACATTAATAACAAATTTTTAGAAAGATTCCTGAAAATAGTCACAAATTAGTTTTAGTTTTAGTTTAAGGTGTATTTATTTTTTACCACACTATCATATTAATTAGTACACATTTTGCGTTAAATCCAAATTATTATTGATGATGTCATATGTAGTCTAAAACTTACCACGATAATATCTCGTTGGCAATACGGCGTAGTGCCCGAAAAACATTTTTTTTTGTAGGCATAGGAATGTATTTTTCTGTGCAGCATTTATAACGTTATTCGACCTTATAGCAACGTCACAAAAACTTCAAATTAAAATTCGTGGCCGAAGAAATTCTCCAGCTATGAAACGAATATTTTTCTGCGTTTTGCAAACTGAAAACGCTTTTTGTCGAATATAATGTTTTCAATTCTATATCTGGAAACGCACATGTCTGAAGTTTGGAAATATTTTTTATGTCGATTTCTTATTGCTATTGTACATTTGATTAAATGTTCATGCGTGTTCTACTTTTAATAAGGAAAACGAAAGTACACATACAACCATGCAACAGCGATGTATGCAAACAGTATCCTTTAATATAGATTCCTCCCGCGAAAATGTAGGTTTGATGAATGCTCTATACCTCCACCAAATTTTGTCCAATTAATCTCGGATAAATTGCAAGTTAAAGAATAGAACTCCTGCATTTCCAATCTGTCAAAATCCCAAAATCGATAATTTAGCCGTAAGACCCCTTTCTTCGTAGCCGGTCACATTTTGACCACCATATTATATCATTTGTTTCAAGTTTCAAATAAAATAAGATCATGCAATGTCGAACTTTTATATTTTTGGCAGCCATGTTGGACCGCCATTTGAATTTTGATCATATGTCTAAAATTCATGTTAAGTTTCAAATATCACATAAAAATGATAAACTTGCGTTTTACATGAATGGCCGGCAATTTGGTTCCGCCAACAATGTAATTTTATGTATTCTTTATTGGCGTGAGTGCGCAATTTTTGTATCTAAGCTAGTTCGATCAACGACTCCAGCATTAAGTTAAAAATCTGTAAAGGATAACAAAAGGTAGTGCCGGTATGAAACACCCTGCATTGCCTTACCTTCTAAATTGATTTACGTAGTTGGGTAGAAGTAAGTAAAGTACATACTATAGTAAAGTGACCATTGCTAAATTAGAAAGTCTCAAAAGAATCAATATCAATCTGTAAGACACTAATTAACATTAAAATTCTAAATCAAGAAGTTTTTGAACTCCAAAGGGGTCATCGCCCATCAAAATATAAATAACGCCGTTACGCTGTTATATAATCATGGTATTGTAACATGTTGTACACTGCACGGGTAATACTGAATAATTTTTGCCACTTCCTGTTTGGCAGTCTCCCGTCAAGCTAAAGCTTACCGCCAAAAATAACTCCGTAGTAACATCGCATTGAGATCCACATCGAGAACCCCAAACGGTCATAGAATACCTCTACAAGCAATATAACAATAAAATTTTAAGAATTTTTTTAAAAATAATATTGTATAGTTAACCCACACCTGTGCGGTACTTCCTCAATATACATCCTATTTCCGAAAAGTCTCAGGTAACTGTGACGTCCCACGTTCCTAAACGTGACTAAAATAAAGACTACCCCTACGTGCTTTAGTGGTTTCTGTTTTGAAGACAACGCTGCTAGTGCACCATAATGAGAATCCTCCTTTGTACCTTCGCAACATGAAGGTGTTCCAAAGATGCGTGTTTGAGTGACATGAACCTATATAATACACAGGTTATGTGTCATATAATTGATAATTGATCTACCTACTGCGACTACGTGACCATCTACATATTTGGTCATTATAGGCTTTTCATTTAGCAAGAGTTGTAAAACTATTGCTTAAAGTAGGTATTAGATTACAGGTATAAAGATTCAAATGCAACTATTACAAACTTCTAGTCATAGGCCGTGGAGACGTTACCCATGTTTTCGATCTTTGTTTATGAAACATAAACAAAATGATAGAAGTGATTAAAACGTCAACGGATTTTATTTGTCAAAAGCCAATATGTCAGAGATTAGTCTGTAGAAACGGGTGATTTTATTACGATATTGTTGTGCAGGATAAAAAGTTATGTGTGCACTATTCTCTCGCCCGGAAAAGAGCCACTTTGTCGGCTTGGTACACAATATACTATTTTTTATTGTTACTTATCTTTACCGTCTTTTGTAGTACAACGTCTTCGAAAATATTCTGATTTTGAGCTCTACGTATGGAATATGTATGTCATAATAGTAATCGCTTTCTCATTGCATGTTCATTTTCTATATTGCATGTATAGAACTCTCCTTTAAGCATTAGGATCTTCGGAAGATATTTACATTGTCATGCAATACAAATTACAGATTCAATTTTGATAAATATGGTAATATGAATACGATATTCCAAAATTAATAAAACGGATTTAGAGGTCATTAAAGGTACCAAATATAAGTAAACATAACAATAAGAAAATTTTGGTTGTGCATTTTGGTCACAGCCAGTCATAAACTACATGCTCAAATATATATTGAGTACTGTCAGGGTGTACACGTGTTTTGTGATTCTCCGAGTTAACCAGTGTTTCTTCACGGATTGGCTACCTATGCACACAGTGTTTGGTATCATTCTGTAGGAAAAAGACATACCATCAAAAAGAGTGAGGAAGCGCTAATATCAAGAGTAGAACAACGCTGAAAGGCAAGTAGACAAAATTAATACTGTCCACTTTATTCGCGTACAAACTATCGGTCGGACAACCTCGTAAAACTAGTCCCAGTAAAACAACTTAAAAAATCCTGTCCCGATACTCCGAGGCCTTTCTGTCTGTAAAATCAAGCCACCTTGAACGGCCCCTAGGTGTGAAGAGTCTATGTCTGCTTGTTTATCCTCTGTAAATAACCACCACTTATAAATAAAAAAGAAAAGTTAAAAAAAAAAAAAAAAAAAAAAATTAAAAAAACAAAGAACAACATAAACAAAGAAAAAAGACAAAATCGAAAAAAAAAAAAACAGAAAAGCTTAAATTATTAATCACAACCAAAATGACCAGAACCAGAAATAAAGCAAAAAACAACGACCAGGAGTCGAGTGATAGCGATGAAGGCTGTACCAATCAGGACTTAATGAAAGAACTGAAGGAAATGCGAAAGACTTTAGAGTTCCTATCCGCTAAATACGACGAAATACTAAAAGATCATACCGACATCAAAAACCAATTGAGCGAAGAAGTCAAAGCAAGGAAAAAACTAACCGTGAGGGTGGAAGAACTGGAGGACGCCTTGGAGGGTAGAGAACGGAATAAAATTGCAAACAACATCATAATAAGCGGAATAGAGAGACAGGAACGCAGAGAAAAAACGAAGGATGTGGTCATGAAGGTAATGAGAGCAATGAAAATAAACATCGAGGACGGTGAAATTATAAACGCGCACAGGAAAGACGATAACAAAGAAACCAGCCCAATAATAGTTGAATTTAAAACCAAAGAAAACCAAGTAGATATCCTCAAGAGCAGAAGAACGGTGGGTGCCATTACAACAACAGAATGTTTACTCAAGGGCAAAAATGCAACCATATTTATGAACGAACAATTAACTCACAAAACGAATAACTTATTCTTCAAGGCAAGGGAAGCAAAAAGAGTAAAACAATATAAAGCTGCGTGGACACGAGAAAACAAAGTCTTTATGAGGAAAACCGAAACAAGTAGCAAGATTAGAATAAGGAACATCGACGATCTTGACAAATTACAATAAAAACATCACCAAAATACAAAAACAAAAAACGCACAAATACCAATGACTTCCATATATTTACACAATGTCCAAAGTATCAAGAACAAGCATCACGAACTCGAACTCATACCAGCACTATACGACCCAACGATAATTGTAATAACGGAAACATGGCTTGCATCTCAAAATGAACGACTTTACAATATAAGAGGGTATAATGCAGAATACCACTCCAGAGAAAATACCATACGAGGAGGAGGGCTAGCGATATACATAAAACAAGGCGTCGAATACACAGTAAAAAACAAAATAACATCAAAAAACATAGAATCACTATCGATCTACCTAGAAAAAGATAAAATATCGATGACGGCCGTATATAAGCCCCCGCACGTGACATTCGACGACCTCAAATATACACTGCAGAACAATATACTAAATAGAAGGAAACCCCACATCGTGCTCGGTGACTTTAATATTAACATAATGAACAACAACAATAATTCGAAAGACTACAAATCCATAATCACTGAGCAGGGATATGAGCTGATCAATAAGACCGGAAAGAAGCACTATACTAGAACGAACCCTCGCGGAGAGAATACAATCTTGGATCACATCATAACAAACATAAAACAGAAGATACGAAAGATCAAAATAATACCAACGAACGTATCAGACCATTATCCAATAATAACGGAACTTACAGGACTAGACACACCAAAATACGCATATTACACTTATAAACACACGGATACAAAGAAAATAAAACATGACATAGACCAAATAATAAGCGAAGAAATAGACACTTTCGAAGACTTATCAAAATCGCTGGAGACCATAATTACAAAAAACAAAACAGAAACAAAGATTAAAAGACAAACAAAATGCGAATGGATAACAAAGGAAATAATAACCGACATAAAAAAGCGCAACAAGACTCATAAGATGTATAGGAAAGACTTAACAAATGACCTACTAAAGCAGAGATACTATGAAATTAAGAAACATACCGCAAGAAAAATAAAAGCAGCCAAAATAAACTACTTCAACAAAAAATTTCTGGCAATCCGGTACGACAACAAAAAAACTTGGTCAATAGTGAACAGCTTAATAAACAAAGAAACTATGAAAAAAACCCAATAACAAAAATCACAAAAGAAAACCACTCCCAAACAACGGACAAAACAGAAATTGCTAACGAAATAAACAAATACTTTTCGCAAATAGGAGAAAAACTAGCAGCAAAATGCCACCCAAAAAAACTAAACAATGACGAACAACCCAAACATAAAATCACAGCGGCCAAATTCTATGACACAAACGATGAAGAAGTGCGAGATATACTTAGAAAACTAAAGAAGAACAAAGCCCCTGGCTTCGACTGCATAACAAATAACATGCTGACTGATAACGCAGACAAATTGGCAACAATCATAACAAGATTAACGAACAAAATGCTCGAAGAAGGAATCTACCCAGAATATCTAAAGAAAACAACAATAGTACCAATATACAAAAACGGGGACAACACCAAACCTGAAAACTATAGACCTATCTCCAAACTATCTGCATTAAATAGAATCACGGAGACTATAATAAAACGACGTCTGGATCAACATATACAGGCGAACAAACTAATAAACGAACGCCAATACGCATTCCAACAACATACTGGAACCACATCAGCAGTGCTGGACTTAATAGCAAATATAGCAAAGAACCTAGACAAAAAGAAAGAAGTAGCTATAATTTTTATAGACATGAAAAAAGCCTTTGACACCATAAACAAAGACAAATTATTGGAAAAAATGGAACCACTCGGAATAACTGGTAACAACCTAAACCTGATAAAAACATACACCAAAAACAGGCCCCAACAAGTGCAAATAGGCGAGACAAAAAGTGAAACGAGATACCCATCATTCGGAGTGCCACAGGGAGGAAATCTATCACCAATCATGTACATTTTATATACTAACGATATCCACGAATTATCGCTAAGAGGCAGCCTGTCTGTGTTCGCCGACGATATTTGCATAATGTACACAAACAACAACCTAGAAACAATACAAGAACAAATAACCACCGACATTAAGAAATTAGAGGATTGGAGCACAGATAATTACCTAACTATAAACGAGCTGAAAACAAACTACATGATAATGAACAACACCAACGGTAAAAGACTACAAATCCAAATAAATGGCCACACGATAGAGGAAACTAAAGAAGCAAAATACCTAGGACTGAGGATCTCGCATGACATGAGATGGGACACACATGTAAACCACATAAGACAACAAAACGCGATAGCAATATCAAAAATCACAAAAATCAGAACCCTAATACCAAATCACATGAGGAAGACAATATACCACTCCATGTTTGCATGCAACTTAAAGTACCTAGGAACCATTTGGGGCTCAACAACGATCACTAACTTAAAAAAACTACAAGTACAACAAAATAAAGCTTTGAAACTGATTCACAACTTCGACCACCTCACACCCACAAAAGCACTGTTCGAGCTTACTCGAGAATTAGACGTTAAACAGACCCTCCAACTAAACGACCTTTTGCTGTTACATAAAGCGATAAATAGAAAAATTAAAACGGACTTGACACTATTAACAAATAAAGACATTCACAACAAGAACACCAGACAACGAACTCACATACGAACTCAGAAAGTAAACACAAAAAAATATACATTGAGTATAACAACTGACACAATAAACAAATACAACAAACTAGAAGACAATATTAAGAAACTGCAACACAATCCTTTCAAACAAAAAATAATGCAAATGATTCTGATGAGGACAATTTGACGTGACCCCGACAGTATAGACACAAAAACAACATACCCTCGATACCGTCAGCCCGAGGATGAACTTCACCACTCGAGGCGAAGACAGAGGGAGGAAGCCGCATGGAGGATTGATGCCGTGTATTGAATATGTTATTTATATTACATGACTCAATAACTCAATGTGCAATGCTATGTAAATAGTAGAACAAATAAAGTTTCATTTCATTTCATTTCATTTCATCTACTAAATAAAGGGCTCCATCAACATGAACAAGATATCTCTGTAGCGTCTCATAAAACTAATTAGGAACATTATCCATTGCAGCATCAATCCGATTATTTATAAAAGTATATCATAAAGCAGCACCGTTAAGCAAGTTCCTCAGATTTTCTTGGTCCATTCTTCTTTAAATAATCTAAATGTTCTGTAAAATTTGGTTTGCTTATTAGGATTACGAGTACCAGCTCGAAATTCCTTATCTATGATTTTATCATGTCTAAATTCACTGAGGCAACAGTGGGCAACATGTATCGTTGTATCATAATATGTGGTCATTGATATTATCATCTGTGTTGCCTCGGTGGAATTATGGCTTTAGTATTACAAATTAGCAAAATTTCATAAATCACTTACATATTCAATATATTTTAATTTTTAATCAATGATTTGCATACAGACAGGACCGGCGGGTGGCGTGTGCGAAGTGTGCGGTGCACACAGGCGCAGTGATAAAAAGGTGCCTAAGGCTGGATTTTTCAATGCCGTTTAAAACTGAGTTCAATTCTACAAAATCCTGGAAAAATGGCATTACAAGCCCCACCCTAAAAGATCTTAAAAATAACTGTGAGATATATGTTTATATTAAAATTAATGATGATGATTAAACAGTGATGATTTTCCCAAATGCCGACTTGCATTAACTTTACCTGTTTTAACTTCTAGATTTGCAGTAGTAAAAAATACGTGCTAAATTAAATAGACTTAAAAATATCTACATTACCAGGAAAATGGAATTCTTTCGCAATTATTTCCGGTTAAAGGTGAAATCGCCTTCAGTGAACATCCACTACTTGAAGAATTTGCAAAAAGTAAGAGAGAGAGAAATAAGGGAGAGTTCCTTACAAATAAATATATAGTATGTCTCCTCGGATTGAGGTACAAAGAGGGAACACATGTTTATTGTGATGTTTTAAAAATTTCAAACCCCCAACCGTATAAAGTTTGCAATTTAATGAAGTTAAAAGATAATTCCAGTTGCCACTACGTGTGTCATTAATAACAGTAATCAAAAGATTTAAAGTACTTGACGAAAACTGCCATAAATACATTTTCTTAATCACATCGCAAGCTGTTGATATTTTTAATTTAAACATAAATATTAAAATATATGTGAAAAATATTCTAAATAATGTTGTTGTTGTTTTTCTTGCACCGCCCGCCTTGTTTTTTAAACAGCTATACTCCGAAGTTAAAATAATGCCATGAAATAAAACCTCATCTAATTGTACTAAAGATTTTAAGAGGTTCTTAAGTTAGGTATTTTGATTTCTTAGCCTGCTTTTAATTTCTTTGGTACTTTTAATGTTAATTCTTTTTAAAAAAGAGACGTTTTGTTAGGTCACATATGAATCAAAAATGACGACAATTTTTGTGACATTCCCTAGTAGTGTTTCAGATCTTAATTATTTTTTGTTTCAGTGAAAACACTCTTTCTTGTATCGCGTCACAGGCACTTCACAAGTGCTTAAGGAATTGAAATGATGAATTCATATGAAACTTGTTAAAAGAATAACATTTACTTTCTAAAAAAGTCAGTAAAAAGTTTCATATGGATTTTAGTTTGTTCTTATGTTAATTCAATATAATTTTAAAATGTGTATTGTTATTATTTATAAATTATTTACCTTTTATTGTTGTACTGCGTACTGATGGTGTTATTTTTCGGATACTCATTGTTTCAAATGTATTTCATTTTTCGGGGAAAAAGTGGGACACCTTGTAAAAGGACGGTATTGTAACCGTGCCATATAACCGATGGAACGATAACTGAACTTTTCCAAAGGGCACCAAATTTTTTTTTGCACAAGAAAAATATCACGCACGTGCCCTGTCTACAGGTATCTGGCATAATCTAGATAATCCAAAACAAAACATCCAAATCTCGCATCTCGGTTTTTTCTACTACTCTAATTTAACGATTCACTTGACATCTTATGAACTAAAATCAGGTGTTCCAACTTAAAACTTGGACGAAGGTTGTCAAGAAAAGAAACAGCCTCTACATGTCTACTTGTAACTCAACATTTTAGCCTACATGAGTGTTATATCCGCTCTAACGCAGCCAAAACACCCGTATACTATTACAATTGCCAGATCAGGCATTTCTTAAAGACATATTAATATCATATTTTGACATGTGAATGAGTACCCATAAAACTAGTGGTCAGCGATAACACCGCGGGGGCACTCGAAGTGAACACTTAATTAAAAAATATGAAATTGACCGATTTAAATGCAGATTAAACATATATCAATTTAATGGCCGTTAATACGACTGCCTGTTAGAGAATGAACGCTGTATAATTTATGAACATCGTTCAAAATCGCAGAGTCGGAACAATTAATTATTCGGGACGAATCATTATCCATTCACTTTACGCAACGCGTTTATCTTCCATCCGCTATATATGCACACTTGTACACCTGTACAACATTACGATACGCGGTGTAATCCTGCACGCCAATTTGTTATGTAATCACCATTAATTAATATCTGAATTCACTAGCATTGTACATGTAATTTAGTAGTGTTGCTAACGTTTACATCTCATGTATGATGATTAATTTTAATTGGAATTATATTATTATTATTTAATATTATAGTATGAATAAAACTGCTATTACGTGATAGCCGGTGTGAGGCCATGCGACCAAAGTCTCGGCAAAGTTGCAGTGAACATTGAGTCAAATAAGTGTTATAGTTCAATAATTTAAATAAAACGATGTTACACAATGCTACAAACACCTTCCAACGTCGAACGTTTCATAGTTTTCAGCCTACAACTAGCAATGTCAACCGCCCAACAATCAGGTTGGAATTTAAAAATTTTTATTACACCATCTCGTTTGGCCATGTTTAACCATCTTTTTATTTCGTTTGAACACCCACAGCTTTCCAGATATCGACATTCGGGCCCCCATCATTAATTTGTTTGAAAATGTTTGACCATTTTTTACTTTTTGTTTTTGTTTGACTACACTCTGTTTTTGAGATAACGACATTTCTAAAATAGAGACTACTGTAAAGTTGGTCTTCATCATTAGAATTTTAAGTTTTTCTTACTCCATAGTGTGCCCATTTGTTTGAACATGCTTGACCATTGTTTTTATTTCGTTTGACCACTTTTTTTTATTGATACCAATGACACCTAAAATCGCTGCTCACGCTAGGTTTTAATATCTCATTCCTACTAGTAATACTTGACCTGCTGCAATTTTGACGTCTGACCATTTTCCACAATCGAATGATCATGATTGACCATGGTTGTGTAATAAGCAATATAAAATTCAAATCATGAAATTGTTTTGTTTAAAAAAAAACTATGTACATATTTTGCGTCGTCAATAGTTGACGATATTTAGAACGATATTTCCTATAATTTTCAACAAACTAAAATCGTGCAAGTAGAAAACTTTTAGGATCAGTGTTGCCAGGATTTACTGGTTCCATAACTATCATCAACAGTCGCTCACTTTTGAGGAAAATTTCTCAGTCTGGGTTCTACTACAGTATAGTATTTTCTCTATTATACCGACCTTGAATATCATACAATTATAAGGAAGAGGAAAATGTATACCTAATTAAGTTGCTAATTGTTTCACGAAACTTAGTATGAAGCTAAGATTGTATTTCACAATGCTGAACTACAAACGCAAATTGATGGTTATTCGATTTTGTAAATTGTCAATAAAATACAGATTTTACTACATAATATTTCTTAAATATATAGAATATACTTTAAAACTAGACCCAGTTCTACCTCTCCTAAAACGCGTTTTCAAATAAAAACGGTATTTATTATTCAAAGTTTGTGAAATTTTCAGTGCAATAACGAGTTGGGCTGGATAAAATATAAATTTTTGGAAAGAAAACAATTAATTTTACTTATACATCTTTGCCTGTTTTCAAATATAAAACATCTAGCCCAACTCATGATCCAAACATAGATTTTCTATTTAAGTTAAATTTTAAAATGGACTTATTTGCCCTTATTACTGCTGCCCGGTGTACACAGCAGACGTCAGGAGCTTTAAACAGCGCCTATAACTGGTGACTACAGATTAACGTTGGTGGGGAACAGGCTGACCACAAAAAAAAACGTCGAAACAAAATATTTCGTGTCGTAGTTGCGATGTTTTTAGGACGGAGCATTAATATACACGGGGAGTGCCTGTATATCATACCATATTATGAATACTAAGGAAAGTAGTCAGTGAAAGTAGTGCAACTGTGTAAGTTGAACCGGTGTAAAGTAAATAGTTTCTGAGATATTATTTTTTTTTTTAAACACTGGCAATTGCAGGCATTTTTTTAACTGCGTAAATACTACCTACATTTTAGCAGATATCGTCCTAAAAATTTTGTCACATTATAACTAAAACCATAGCTAGATGCTGATGTCATGAAAAATTAGATGCGCTGTACAGGGTGATTGTAGCATGCAGTAATTTTTAAATGGCTTTTCCTTGAGATCGCCCTGTACATTATTTGCTAATTGAAATGTTTCTTAAGTTCTTTTTAATTTGTATTCACTATATCGTATAGCTATTTTTACTAGTTTTTGTGATTTTTGCAATTTAAAGAGTAGTATGCTATTTAGTATCTTAATATTGCTGTGTATACTGTGTGTTGCGAAGCATGAAGTAAAATATTTAAAGGGTTATAGAAGAATCTATAAATATTATTGCTTTCGTAATAATATGCTAATATTTAAAAGAAGTACGGGAATGTATAATCCAAGAACGTGTGCTGATTAATCTAACTACCTAATTTTTTGATTTAAAAGAACAAATTCTTAAGTCAAATAAGTATAGGATCCATTTAAAATTGTACAATCTTCAAGTAAGACAACCGGACAAAACAACGGTTTTCTTCAATGAACGATATATATGTTCTTGCGTATATATAAAGCAACCGTTGTTTTTAATTAGCAAAGGTTGCTTTGAATTGAGACAACTTTTCGTTGTGTGTATATAGTTTTTAAAAAGATCCAGCAACGGGCATATTTTAGAAAATCAGTTGAATATCTCTGGAACTATTAACGCTGCTACTTAGTAACATACACGATTGGATAAACAAATCCGTCACACCTAAATGCGACACCCTGTATAAATAAAAATAATTATACGTTATAGAAACTGGTCAGGAGTCCAACAAGTTTTGTATAAAATATTTTTTCTTTCTCAATCTATTTATTAACTATCGACCGCCGGGATACTAATAATTCACCCTGTATATTAAATAAAGTTTTTGTATAGATTTTTAATGATAATGACCAACAATAGATGGCATGTTTAAAGAAATTTTATTTTCAGCTGCATTCAACTAAAAAGTTTAAAGTGGCCATCGGTATTTAAATTTCGTGACGTTTCAGTTTCATAATAAAATTAATCTACTGTTTGGTCGTATTTTACAGTCGTATTAATTATCATGAATTACTATAGCAAACATCGGTATCACAAGTACCATAATTATCTAGATCGCCTTCCACAATGACGCGGCGCGCTTATGAAATATTTCTCGTTCGATCCACAAAGGCGAGTAGAAAATAATGAACGGTTGGCAAGACGAAAAATGGTTGTCTAATTGATTCTCACGTCGCTCATATTTGACGACTACATTTCCTAAGCGGCTACTGTACACGAACTAATTACAGGCTACGGAAACCGTATTATTATCAGAACTTTCAAGAAAATATCCATCTCTAATTGGTATTTTAAATGTCATTTACTAGATGGCGACGCTCTGGAGATGCGTTGGGACAATTTTTAAACCGCTTTACATATTACCCATTTAATTTATGTTATACAGTATGTAAACAGTAAAACGTAAGAAATAATTGCCATAATTTCTTAAATCGTCGTTGTAGGAACTTTATTTTACATATGCTTATCTAACTTCCTTTGGGCGGAGGTAAATCTTGTCTTTTTTTTTTAATTCCAGTCAACTCCAAGTCTGATGCTTTCAGTATGTAAAGAAATGTCTTCATTCTTTTTCTATACAAGTTTTTACATAAAGCTACACCTTAGGAAGTGTAAGGGCTTCGACGTACCACAGAATGGGTAAGCCAAGCATAGCCAATTAAAACCCTTTTCTCTTTATTTTCTAAGAACCAACACCAAACAAGTGTAACTGGGTCGACTGCAGCGAATCAATCCCGTTCTCAAAAAGAGTCAACAATGAACGCCCTCAACAACAAAAACTCATTAAAGCGGACAAGAAAAAGAGCAAACAATAGCCGCCTTATTAAATTGAATATCGAGGAGAGCGCCGCAGAAGAAACCCATCTAGTAGGCCGCGGCGAGAGATTTTTATTGATGATTCATGTCGAGAGCTTAACAATGGTGGTACAGCAGCAACCGGCAACGGCATCGGCTACCGTCCGCACGTGGTCATACCCAAGATACGAGCAATCTGAAGAAAGCTAGCATTGCTCCGCCGCTATAGTACGTCGAGGTCTGGTTGCGCCTTGCGTTTAAACATGAGTCGAGGTTAAATCTATTGCCAGAGAACCGCCAGTAGCGATCGCACTGCACACGTGCCTAAGATAATGGCCTTTTGATGACAAGTTTAGGTTATTCTAATTTGATTTCATTGTAAATGAATATTCCAATACTAAAAAATATACAGAGTAGTGTTTTTGCGTGCTTTCTTGAAATTCGTAACTAACCTTAGAGCTGAAAGAAGTTTTGTTCAAAAGAGCCCAAAGGAACCTGGAGGTTTACTCTTAGCATTTTTAACGATTTTGCAAATGATCCGCCATTTCCCTAATTTCGTCAAAATAGTTAAATAATAACTTAAAGTAGATAAAGGAAATTTTGTATTATATGTATATGTCCATGACATTTTAATACAAATAGAAATACAAAATTAGTTGCATGAGCAAACATGAACTTTGAAAGTGAGTGAGCTAAAGAATTTCTTTCTGCTCTCGTATATAAGATTGAAGTATCGTAATCGTGTCGAAAAGAGTTTTGATATTGTAGCTGAAATATGTCCTTTTGGGTCCCTTGAACACTTTTGACCTATGTGAAATTTTTTTTTTGTAACGGTGAATCCAGAGTAACTACTAAATGTATCATGACGAAACCTGATATTTAGAAGTTTCATGACTTAGAGCTGAAAGAAGTTTTGTTCAAAAGGGTGCTCTAAAGGATCTGGATGTTTACTCTTAGCATTTATAAAAAATGAGCCGCCTTTTCTGTCCATTTCTGTAAATTCGTCAAAATAGTTAAATAATTAATTAAAGTAGAGGAAATTTTATATAATTTATGTTTATAACATTTTTTGGCAAAATTACCAGTTTAGCTGCATAAGCAGACTTTGAAAGCCAAGCATAGCACTTGACCCCGTTGGTCGTTCTGCGCATTATGTATTTACAATAAATAGTTTAATATATAGTTTAATATATAGTGAAGCGTTAGCATTTTTATTCGAACCAGCGCTAACTGCATTACTACTAGTTTCCCAGGATGTGACAGATATTTTGATTCTATTGATAGTATTGTCCGATCATCAGCGTTTGACACTGCTGTATAATATGATAAAGTCATGTGCCGGGGCACATCACATTTTTATACCCCCACATTTAATATGGCGAGGTGTCCAAAAATGTGCAGCGCCATGGTAATATATTTTTTTTTAAATTGCATGCTATATATTTGTTTACACATTGGGGAAGCCTTTTGTGGTTGCCTACATATCACCAAAATTTTATTGAAATCGGGCGACTGGAGTACAATGAAAACAAAAAAAAATGATTTTGCATCGTTGGCTTTAAATATCAATAAAAACCACAAATTGCATCTCGTTAATAAAATTTTGCGACATGCTTATTAAGTTAGATCTAATAGTCGCGTTATCCAAACATCATTGATCCAAATTATACAGGATCACTAAAATCTAGTGTAAAACTTGTCAAACTTTAAATCTTGTTATTGTTCTTACTTCAAATTGGAACCCATAATCTTTTTTAGGTGAAAAGATGAATTAAAAAGAATTAAAAAGTAAACATTGTTTCTAAATACAACCCCATCACAATTCCCAATATTTTAAAAGTTATTTGCGTAAAACTCGATTTCAACGTTTCCAACGGCAATTTTAGGTAGTAAATATCGTACATGGCGTTGAAAAACAATTTATTTCATAAAATATAACGCAGAGAAGTATTTTAGATTTGAGTGTACTTAATTAAGTAGTTGTTCAAAATGTCTTCCGTGCTCTTCGAGGCACAAACGAAGACGACTATGAAATAACCTCGCCACTGCGCTTAATAGGTCAGGCGTAATAGTTTGAAATGCGCCCCGGATTCTTTCTTGCATGTTTTCTGGTGTTGCTGGAGGTCCAGCATAAACGATGTCCTGAACCTACCCCCCACAGGAAGAAATCCAGTTTTGTTAAGTCCGGTGATCGAGGAGGCCTAGCAACTGGTCCTCCACTTCCAATCCGCCGATTTGGGAAGATTTCGTTGAGCTGGTCCCTGACATGTAACGAGTAATGTGCTGGAGCTCCATCATGTTGCAGCCACATTTCCACCCTTACCGCTATAGGTAAATTTTGCAGTAAATTTGTCAATTGAACAACTACTTAATTAAGTACACTTAAATCTAAAATACTTCTCTGCGTTATATTTTATGAAATGAATTGCTTTTTAAGCCAACGATGGAAAATCAATTTGTTTTTAGTTTTTATTTTTTTGCGCTGCAGTCATTCAACCCATTTCAATAAAATGTTGGTGGTATATAGGCAACCATAAAAGGCTTCCAAATATGTAAGAAAATATATAGCATGCAATTTTAAAAAAATATTGCCATGGCGCTGCATATTTTTGGGACAGCCTGTATAATGAAAAATAATTTCCGAAAATGTGCCTTGAAGTACAGGGTAAACCTGCAAAATGTCAAACTCCTAGCGTAATTAGTAACTGAGGTACAGAAGACGGGAGCTGAGTTGCAGAACCCTGAATATATGGATTTGATCAGAATTGAAAACTGAATCGATTTAGCTATGTCCGTCTGTCTGTCCGTCCGTCTGTCCGTCTCACAGTGGCGAGAAATCTCGAAAACCTGGCCAAAATTCGTAATAAGCTTGGGCTTTTGAAACACAGGCGTTAAACTTGCCCATTGCTCATAAGAGGTTTTTTGGGGTCTCTGATACCAATATGATATCATATTTGAAAAATTCAAATTGGCGGAACCAGTATGGCGACCAAAAATGATAAAATATATCCGATGTGTATGAAACTTATTTTCTGCAATATTACAATTCTCCTGATTCTTAATCTTATATCAGAATTTGTAAATTCAAACTGGCGGAACCAACATGGCGACCAAAATGTTCGATTTTCATCAAACTTATTTTGTTACCTACATTTTATGAATGTTTTTCACACAAGGAAGTTAATTCAATTCGATTTATCAGCATGTGAATTCTGTCAAAAATTTTACAAATTTGAAATCGACAGCTTCAAAGTTTCTAGACTTTTCTTAGCAATAGTAAATCCGCCATTCTGAATTTTGAAAATCTGAGAACAAAACAGGAAAAAAATTTCATGTGAATCTGAATATATTTTGATTTTGTTTCCGCCATATTGAATCAGTCATTCTCAATATACAAAATCTGACATGAGAGTTGGTATAAGGGAGCTTTAATTATGATAGGAAATAACTTTTCATGCAAATCCATAGCTTTTACATTTTTGGTCACCATATTTAACCGCCATTTTGAATTGTTTGTTTAAATCTGACCTATTTGGAATCACGGGGCGTGAGGTATCACAGGAGGCAACTTTCGCACGAATTCGAGAGTTTTTGGTCGTCATACCGAGTCCGCAATTTTGAATTTCAAAAAATAAAAATGGTGCAGATTTGGTATCACTGATAAAAAAACTGTGTGTCAACATATTTAATGCTTATTTTACAATAGCCCAAGAAGGTAAATTAAGTTTGCAACTCAATAGAAATATCGTGACCTTTATACTTCCTACAAATCGGACGAAGTCCGATGACATTTTCCTACTATTTGAAAGCTAAAGGTAGTACCTATCTGGCAGTATGCACCATTCGGCAGGATTGAGTGGAAAATGTAACTATTCCACTACTCAAAGGCGTTTATTTGCCTGGCCCTGCAACGAATACTAAAATACGAAGAAGATATTTTCTAATTTAAATTATAACGAGACATTTTATGGTTTTCATCATTATTAAAGTGCATTAAGTAAGTACAAACCTCCAGCAAGAATATCTATTGTAAAAAATTTATTCTCATAACCATGAATACAAAGAAAACTGCACTTGAAGGCAGTATTGAATTATTGTACTTACAGTAAAGAATAATTCTCCCGTACAACAAGTCGACTTTGGGGCTCATTCTACGAACTAATTGCAGCTAGAAATCAAGTTTCTTTTTGTGTTCCACATATGCATTGGGACCTTGTCATGGTAACTGAAGTGGATTTTTGACAATTGCAGCGTTTTTATTAATATAGGTTTTGCCAGCTTTTCGGGTATTTTCGCTACTGTGCGTCTGTGTGCGGCGATAACTGCCGTAATTTTGAAGCAATTGATCTGAAGTTTGGTATACAAGCTTATCTCTTAAAAAGTAAGGACAACTTCGAGAATGGGCAAAATCGGTTCACATGTTTACTTTTTTTTTATATATTTTGCGGTGGGGGGGTATTTTAACTTCAGCACGGGTGAAGATAATTTTCTTACTAGTTTTAAGTTTCAGTTTTTCCGCAACTAGTAGTGAGTCACGATTACTAACAATAATGGATGACCTAACTAGAAAACTATTGACTTTAGAAAGGATTTATGTGAAAAAGAACACTTAGATGTAGAGAACTTTCATTACAACAACTTTTCTAATAAATATTTTTTGTTTTGTATGTACTGGAAAGATGATACTATGAAAAAAACTGACTTAAGGTGTCCTGTTACGGTCCTGGCTTACAATGGACACGGAGAAATACGGTTAAACTGCCTGTATTATTAAGATAAATAACTCTTTAGGCAAACAAGTTATCAGAGAAGATGTGTTTTTAATATCCCTGAAATAGGATAATGACGTGCAAAATAAAAGACGTCCCGTCAGTGGAAGAAAAATTGCTTGTAATTACAAAGCAACGCGAACAAAAAAACATCAACCTATATTTCAAATGAAAAGGAGCCAGCCCGCGAAGGAGCCCATGTGAAAACAAGGTAATGAATTAGTAATAGCAATCTTTTACGCCCGTTAAGAGAACAGAATGGGAGAATACCGGTAGTTGGACGACGTCAAAGATTCGTTATTAGTCGACAATTTACCGGGTTAACATTGGTGCCGCGTTTCGATTCTTGTTTATACAATGGGTACGTCCGGAGAGCCGAACTAAATGCTCGTTATCTGGAATGATTAGATAAAATTCTGCTAAACATTCCGGTGCCTAAACACTACTAAAAGCTTTTCTCGTTCGGGACTAGATGGAAGATGAAACTCGTGCTCTGAACTGATTGCCGGTGACGAGCTTCATCAGATAATGAGACCTTTTAGGACCGAGACCTTACAAGTAAACGTAGCCATAACAATGGTGGTTTATTTACTATGGCACCGGAGTTAACCAACCCATTCAGCAGCACAGTTTGGCTCGCTCTACCGACTTAAACCCTTTCGTAATCTGGAATTGAAAGTATCTTCTTTCAAATGGGGTTATTGTAATAGCTGTATTGGAAAATCTAATGTGTGTCAATCATATTTAATAGGTTTCTGGTTCTTATACAGAGTATAATATTCGAATATATATGCATATGTTTTCTTTAGTAATAAAACTAACCCATTTTTTGAAAATCTTCAAGTTAAATTGGCGAAATAATGATGAATTGAAAACTATTAAAAAATAGAATGTTGTGACATATCACGTCAAATAAAATATTATATTTATATCTATATACAGCTAGGTATGTCGTCCCGCGTGCCGACTATTTAAAAGATGGGTCACATTTTAGGAACAAAAAAACAATAAACAGGGAATCATAACTTGACATTATTAGGAGGCATGACTTGAGAAGGTCAAGATTTTTTTAGTAATAAAAAGTTGTCGTTTTGTAGCGTTTTCGTTGATTTATTTGTTGTAAATGGCATTGATAGAGACATAATTCATATTAATTAGTTATGATTCTAACATTAAGACACCACAAACATGAACATAATAAAAATATCATACCATATTGTTCGTTAAATTTAAATTGCATTCACCCCGAAAAATCTCCGTTGCTATTATGGTTGTGTCATTTTTTACATATTATTTTATGTTTTTAGCCACGGTTGTGACCCGTGTATGATCGGCAACTTATCTATAGATATTGATATTAAGTGAATTGCAAGAAAATTTGCTGTCTTTCTATCGTTTATTAATGTGTAATTAATAATTTTTAATAAGACTATTATTTGTATTTATAGATTTGTTTCAAAATCATTGAACTTTTATCCTAGAATTTTAGATTTGGCCTGATTGAAAAACCAATATTGAAGAATTTTTATTACTACTGTAATATTCTGGAGTAAACATTGTTAATTTTTTATAAGAATTTCCAGGCCGTGTTCATCGACCAAGGCCTAATGTATAATGAGCAACTGGCACCTTTCATAACCAAAAATTGATCATTTAATTCTATAATCGCGTCAATCGATGATCCGATAAAAAGTGTTAATAACAAATTGCTAAACAATAAACATTGAAAATATTATTGTAAAATGTAACCACATAAACGGAAAACAATGACTAAATATAAAGGAAAGTTGACAAATTTGAAAACTCTGTTACAATGATCATTGACAACGAAATTCAAAATTATTATCATTACTATTACACGTAAACACTTAAAAGGCGACAATACTAAGTCAGCTAGTTAATAATAATTATTGTTATATATAAGCTGTATGAATGGTCAGTATCACAATAGTCGACAAATTTTTTAATGAACTCATGTCCGGAAATATATTGTTTGAACGTTGGAGAGAGTCGGAAGACTAAACCAATTTTACAAACAGCATAGTAACAATAGTGCCTTGAATCATAGGACGGCACGTTTAAAACCAAATAACATTTGTGTGGCTTTTTTATTATTTATCTTCTTTGAAAGTAGTTAATGAGAACCGTTTTGTAATTTTGATACCGATTTTGGCCAAATTGGGTTTTCTTGAATTCTTTTTAGTGACGTTAAACAAATAAAGTTTTACATACAAATTATTTATATATTCTATAATATATTAAGGCTCTATGCAGTACCTAAACGGTGTCAGGTGTGTGGACATTAGTGGTGGGCGATGTTTATCGATATTTTAGAAACATCGATGTTATGGTTCGATGGTCGATGTTTTTGCCATCGATGTTTTTATTTTTAAACATCGATGCTGACATCGATGTTTTGCAAATATCGTGCAGCAACAACAGCAAAAATGAGATATAGGATCCGGGCGTTTAGGTCGCGCCAACATGAGTTGCTGCTGTTTGTGTTTACTTAAGACTAGTGAATTTTTTACTTTGCCCTGCAAAATTAAAAATAAATTAGTTGTGCTAGGGATACCGTTGTGTAAGGGTGAAAATTTAGGTGCACCAATTATCTTGTTAAAAAATTCAGTGTTACGTAGATACTAAGCACGCTGATTTACCCTTTATGTAAGTAAAAAAAAGAACAAAACACTAAATGTAAACATTTCATAGAGATTAGCCTGTATGATACCGCTCTAAAGTTTGAATACATTTGATGTTGAATAATAATATGGAAAGTATGAAAAAAAAAAGAAATCTATGTGTGTTTTAGTTTTTTTTTTCTAGTCCTTCTCATTTTGTGTTTACAATTGGAAAAAACAAAGCTAAATTAAAATAAGCTCAAACATCGATGTTTTATAGCCGATGTTTTTATACCATCGATAGTTGGTGTCGATGGTAACATCGATGGTCAACATCGATATTTTGCATCGATGTCCCATCTCTAGTGGACATGAATTCGATATCAATAGTTCAGTATACTTTATCTATATTTTACACTTATTTTTAACACCCACTATATTTGAGATAAACAACTGAGCAGTGCAAAAAGGTACGAAGTACAGTAGAGCGTCGATAATACGAACTACATTCGAATTATCAACTTACCGACAGTCATTCGAATTATTAAATTGTTCGGATTGTCGAATATTGCAACTAAATAGCAGAAAAAATAAGATTGGATAGAAGTTCAATCTTAATGAAACCAACACCATTCGATTCCGCTCTTCATAAACTATAAGCATGTCAAAAAGTCAAAATCGAAGGGATATCGAAGCGATATCGAAGCGATATCGAAGCGATATCGAAGGGATATTGAAGCGATATCGACGGGAAATCGAAGAAATTTATTTATAACTTATTTGTGATTAATTATGATTTATGATTTGTTTATGATTTATTTATTATTTATTTATTATTTATTTATAACAGTAGAGCGGCCCCTGCCCATATGTAACGGCGCCCCTGGATTCATCCATACCTGATTAAGGGTGTTTGAAATCTGAAAGTAATTTGTAGATGGTATTACTGCTTTCAAAAGAGTACACTGAGAAACATGTTTAATATAGCTTACGGTCAGAAAAGCGAAAAACGTGGTGACACTTGACATGCAGCTGGACGTTAGCAAGAGCGAGGCGAAGAATTGGTCAAATGTAGGCAAGCACCTTAAAATTTTGAAATGTTTTTAAATTATTGTAAAGTAAACGTGAATAATGGTTTTAGGTGGAATATTCTGATCATCTAATACAAATATATTGAGGTTTTATTTATAGTTTTCTATCCCGAGTTGTTGTACTAAATCTAATCTGTAGTTTTATTGAATTTGTGAAGAAGTGTAGGTTTGTACTTCATCATTGTGTTGAAAGAATGACCTGTTGAAATTTTATGTTGATTAATTGTAAAAGAAGTTCTAGATTTGTAATCCGCTATCCGTTTTGCCAACTTGTTTCCGGTTTGACCTACATAAACAGCTTCACTATTAGAGGTGACATAGTAAACTCCAGACTCATCCATACCTGATTGAGAGAGTTTGAAATTTGAGAGTAATTTGTAGATCGTATTACTGCTTTTAAAATCGGGATAAATGTTAAATTTGGTAAAATTTGTTGTAAAAGACGGTTGAAATGTTTGAAGGGAAAGAGTTGTTTGAAGCACGATTATAAATGTAATTAAATTCATCAACTCTGGAGGGGTAATTGTATTGTTTTAAAAAACGAAGCCGGTATTTAAGAAATTAAAGAAAACTTAACAAACGAAAATAGGGTTTCTATTCATTAGCTTTATTATTTAATATGAGTTCTTTTTTCTACTACAGATAACGAGCAGCTCCAACATAATAATGTAATTGTCAGAAACAGAAAGGTAATGGTTTCAGTCTAGAAGGTTCGATGTATTTTAAATAAATATATTTTACAGTTATTTAGTTTTTAATAAAATTATGCAAACCAAGAGTACTGAATATTTTATTTAATATATCAGTGAAATAGATGTCAAATCATTACGTATTATTTACGCATATTACGAAAAAGAAACTTGTAAAATTAGTATAAATTCACTAATTCCTACTGTAAATTCACAAATAATTCTCAGTCTGGAGAAAACTATCCAGGTTTATTTTTATTATTTTACTTCCCCACCTGCTAATCAAAAGTCAAAATGTAGGTAGGTAAAAAGTATTTTGTTAACTACTTAATTAGGCAATGCTGCAAACTTGGAATAATTAGTCTAAATTGCTAGAGAATAAAGTCATACTTAATCATTTTTTATCCCGATTATAATATTACATCATTGACACATCCTAAACATGTGGTTCTGATTATGATTCGATTATTTAGAATAGTACTCAACAGCTATTTGCATCTTATTCGAAAATAATCCGAGAAGCTTTGTATTCTAGAATTACTAAAAATACAACAAAAGCATGGCATTCGGCGTCCGTTATTTTATATGAGTTTGTTTGAACAACAATAGAATTAACTGTGGACAACTAAGCGTATTTATGTAGTCGCCAATCCCTTTTGTTCCATATAGAGCGAAAGAATTTCACAACGAAACGTTCTGCATGTCCGATATATCTCTATAGCGTGGCCTGTATCCTGATAAAACCATTTTAAATCAAAGTGTATTTCGTAAAAGAACGTGTTCACAATGTCCCATTCGTAACGTTTACACTGTTTGCATTCGCGGTATTTTGTGCACCTCTGCAGTTAATAAGGTTTCGCCACACTGGATCTTATCTGTAGATATCGGTAATAGTGCAATTTCCTCTCGGAATAAGCCTGGCCATGATTTCAATTACAGTCCTGATAATCTTTTCATGATTGCTAAATTTCAATTTGTTTGCTCATGGTAATTGATTATAGTTTGCTAATGGGATACCGGTGTTGTGTTTATTTTATACTGTTTCAATAGAAGAAAGTTTGCTGGGACTGGAATATTAAATGGCTTGAGAAACAAACAGTAATTAGAAAATAAATTTAATGGAAATTAGAGCGGGGTTTTAAGGAGTGGTATTAATTCCATTTGAATTCCATTGCAGATTTAATGCATAAGTAAAATATTACTGTAACAATATTACTATGCTGTTACAATATTTCGGCACAGTTTTAAGGTGGTCTAAGAAAAAAAATCTGAAGTGGCCAGACACATGACTTCATCATACTATGTATACATAAAATTAATAGTTCAGCTGTATGAGATTCTATTTGGTCGAGATCGGTCGTGTCTGCATTAAAATGAAACTAGGGTTTAAAACCAGGAATTGACAGGTATTTTTTGTCTATTGACAGTAGGTATTGTCAAAACATCAGCGCTTGACACTACCTACCGTCATTGAATGAAAATATCTGTCAAATCCTGGCTAACAAAGTTTTATATTAATAACTAAGTGTTAATGCAGACACGACCGATTTCAATCAAATAGAATTTGTTCATGAAGCTAAACTATTAATTTTACCAAAAAATGTCATAGACTTAAATTATACAAAATCATCTCTACTTTAGTTTATTATTTAACTATTTTTACGAAATTACAGAAATGCCCGCTCATTTGCAAAATCCTTGAAAAATGCTTAGAGTAAACATCCATTCCTTTGGATTTTTTTGAACAAAAAGCTTTTCAGGTCTAAATTTAGTCATGAAACTTCTAAATATAAGGTTTTGTCCCGATACCTTTCGTAGTTCCTCCGGAATCGTCGCCACAAAAACCGGATGCACACAGACATACACACACACACACACAGACACATTTTTTGACCTTGGTCAATAATGTTCAGGGGACCCAAAAATACATATGTCTGCTAAAATCAATTTTCTTTGCACGATTACAATATTTTATCATAGGTACTATCTATGATAAAGTAATACGTGGATATTAAGAACTAGAAAAGTGCTTTCCTTAAATTTTATTTTCTCCCAGATCTAATGTCTACCAACATCTTAAACACTAACATAAGGGTTGACTACCGCAGCAAATGATAATTCTTTGTGATTTGGAAATAATAAAATTTGAATTTTTTTTCGTTAATTAACGTCATCAAGGTTGAAAAGGAGTCATCTATCATTGCGGTACTATATCTAGTTTTTTTGGTACTGATTTTTGTACGCAAGCTGAAATTAAGCTTGAACCTCAATAGAATGCAGAAGGCAACTAGTGACAACTATTTCAAGTGCTATATCATTACTGTTAAACGCGGGACAACAAGTGCCACGTGTCCTGTTAAGAAGCCTGTCTGTCCTACACAAGGAACTGAATAATTAAAACAATGAATTTATTTTAAAAAATCAACATTTATTAATATATATTCGCTTAATTATTATCAGCTCTATGTATTTATAATTCCCATTTTGTTTGTTTGTTAATG
Organism: Melinopterus prodromus; assembly: GCA_964023965.1. NCBI lineage: Eukaryota > Metazoa > Arthropoda > Insecta > Coleoptera > Scarabaeidae > Melinopterus > Melinopterus prodromus. The sequence goes on from OZ030390.1 coordinate 28,317,318, forward strand.
TATATACTTGTTCAGTAATAGTAATGTAATAGATGGTCAGTTTATATATTCCCCGGTCATGTATGCCACGTTGGTTGTTTCGTGACTCTCACTGACCAATGAAAACGTTTGAACGATTTGCACGATGATTATTAGCAATTTCACGTAAAACAGGAGCACTTTCCAGTTTTATGGATGCAAATAGGAAAGATGTTCACAGTAATAGTGGATCAAAGTATGCCAGGGGGGAAGACGTGAAATTTATTAACAAACTTTAATTTGAAAATATTTGATGACAAGAAATGAGTAATTTCAGATATGAAATAGGATTGCTTTTGTTGTCTACTAGTAAGTGAATGAAAGCTTTATAAATATTATCCTAATGTATTTGTAATAAAAACAGACATGTGACAGGCAGCGGAGAGACATGAATCTAATTAATAAAAGCATTGGGGGCTGGATAGTAAACGAGGTTCTTCATCATTTCGTGTTCTTTTTTCATTTCATTGTTTTGTTAAAAAATGTTTTTTTTTGGCTTTACCAAAAAGACCACTTATAGTGGAATTGCTCGGAACTCACCCTTAAAAAAATCTGATGTGGCCAGGCACATGACTTTATCATACAATATATAAAATCAATAGTTTAGCTGCTTGAGAATCGATTTTATTGAGATAAATCGTAGGTATTGTCAAAGCATCAGCATTTGACACTACCTACACTACGTCATTAGAATAATAGTTATTTATGTCACAAGTACCGAAAGTACGGAATAGCGCGACGAGCGGTGATGCGGCGCGTCGCCGTAGCACGTGAGCGCGTCACGCTATCTAGCTTTTGGCAGGAGAGACATCAACGTTTATTGTGTTGCTTTTTGAGAAACATGTATTTAAAATAAAATAAATAAAAATGGTTATATTTCTGTAGGAACTGTTAGGTTGGTACCACTTTGACAAAACGTCAAGTTTAAAAAGCTAATTCAAATTCTGACAGATTTATATTTGTTCATGACACTGTAGATGTCACATCCGTACCAACATACTAAAATAAAACTACAGTCATCGCTATACTTTTCTACTCAATTTATCGTTTTTAGAATTAGATATAAAGACGGGTTGATATTTCTTATCAACAAAGTATCAAATTAGTGATCTTATTTCATTTGAAATTTGTATTTTGTAATTTGCCGCACTACAGCGGTAACGTTCCATAGCGGTTCTACAACCTCTGGTGAAATCAGCTGTTTTCGAGTGTGACAGCACAAAAAAATATTTGTCAAAATCCTGACTACTATGTAGTTTCATATCAATGCAGATGCGACCGATCTCGATCAAATAGAATTTGCTCTTGCAGCTAAACTATTAATTTTACCAAAAAGTGTCATAGGCATAAATTATTCAAAATTTACTTATTTTAATTTATTGTTTAACTATTTTGACGAAATTCCGGCTCATTTGCAAAATCCTTGAAAATGGCTTAGAATAAACTACCCGTTCCTTTTGACCCTTTTGAACCAAAAGCTTTTCAGCCCTAAGTTTGGTCATAAAACTTCTAAATATGAACTTTCGTCCCGATACCTCTAGTAGTTTCTCCGGAATCATCGCCACAAAAGTATTTTGTACTTTGCCGCACTAGAGCGGCTACGTTCCATAGCGGTTCTCCAACCTCTGATGAAATCAGCTGTTTTCGAGTGTGACAGCCATAGACATTTCTGTGGTGACATCACAAAAAAATATTTGTCAAATCCAGGCTACTATGTACTTTCATATCAATGCAGATGCGACCGATCTCGATCAAATAGAATTTGCTCTTGAAGCTAAACTATTAATTTTACCAAAAAATGTCATAGGCATAAATTATTCAAAATTTCGTCTACTTTAATTTATTATTTATCTATTTTGACGAAATTACAGAAATGACGAAAATCGTTGAAAAATGCTAAGAGTAAATAGCCGGTACCTTTGGACCATTTTGAACCAAAAGCTTTTCAGCTCTAAGTTTGGTCATAAAACTACTAAATACGCACTTTCGTCTCGATACCTTTAGTAGTTTCTCCGGAATCGTCGTCACAAAAATCGTTTACACACGCACACACACACACACACACACACACACACACACAGACATTTTTTTGTACCTTGGTCAAAAATGTTCAGGGGACCCATAAAGACCTATTTCCGCTAAAATCTCAATTTTTTTTTTCGGCATGATTACAATACTTTACATACTGCGTATGATAAAGTAAAAATGGCTACCAAACCAACTCAAACCAAAATGAGTCTCCTGAGGAAGTTGAGGAAATGCCAGAACTACAAGAAGATACGGTATAATTTTTAAATCTGTAATTATTCAATTATATGGGAACGATTTGCTGTACATTAAAATGTAAAAAAACGTTTCTATAGCATATTTGATAAACTATAAATTTGATAACTATACTTTTTCTGAGAAAATTATGGTTTCCGATATAGTAATAAGAAAACACATTCACTTCATATGACATTTAGTTGCATCAGTCGTGTCACTGGAAACTTTTGATATACCAGTCTTACGTACTTTTAAAGATCAAAATCTATACGTCATCAAAATTGAATGGACAATTGTACAATATCCAAATAATCTGCGGAAAATAAAAAAAAAACATACATGTAGTCGTATCTTATAGATTTTGCTTAATATCATACCTTAGCCACCTTTACTACATAATATCGCTTATGATTATGTCCATTGGTGCTAATATTCAATATTTTGCCGACAGTTCTACACGTTGTGGAGTTTTCAAATCGCGCATGTTTTTTAACTGAAGGGTACAACATATTAAACAGGTTACGATTCACCACAGTTAACACAACTTGTTAGAAGATTTGCTACGTTTGACCACGCTACAACGAATATCATATAAATTAAATTCCAACCATGTCTGCAAATACCTATACTGTCCTATCGGAATTAGGAAAGGGATCATTTGGGTAAGTCGCAAAGTATTTGAAACTATCAAACTTTATATGATGATACTTAATATGGTATATTAACTATTTTTTATGATGATTATTAAACAATACTGATAATGCCTTTCATTAAAGCACCGTGCATTTATGCGAAAGAAAGCACAATAAGTCAAAAATTGTGGTTAAGGAGATTATGCTGGACACGGACAAGAATAGATTGAAGGCAGCGAAGAACGAGGTCAACATTCTTAAAACCTTGAACCATCCCAATGTAATAAAATACCATGATAATTTTGTCAAAGAAAACTCATTTTATATATTGATGGAAAACGCGAAACACGGTAACTTATACAACCACTTGAAAAATTTGAAGAAACCGTTGTCGTTTTCGGTAAGTTAGACGACATCCTTTTTTTGCACGTGCTGTCATGAAGGTCGTACTTTATTGGTTATTGGTTCATACTTTATTGAACAAGTTATAATATATATTTATGTATAAATTTTAGAATGTATTGGGAATGTTCTGTCAAATTTTAATGGGATTGACCCATATCCACCAAAAGAAGATCATCCACCGGGACTTGAAAACCGAAAATATTTTTTTGACTGGGCCATCTGCAGAGGTTGTGAAGATTGGAGACTTTGGAATATCAAAGTTATTAACATCGTGAGTATTATTAGTATAGCTTTTCTAATGTTTTCTACTTTTTCTTCGCACAGTTATCACCAACTAATCACTTTCCAACGACCATAAGCACAATAAATACAAATTGTTGAACAATATTAGTCGTAGAGCCACAAATATACTGTCCATTTACATATCACGTTTGCTGATTATGAATATCAGTTAAAAGGTTCATTCATAGTCATATATATGTGGTAATTTAACTTTTTGAATGAGTGAAGATCATCAAAATCCGTTGAAACAAATGTGCCACTATATTATTTTTGTAATTATATTTATTTTTATTTTACATCTTTAATGATCAGAAACTCCAGTTTGTAGGTATATAGTAGTTTTATGACTCCAATAAATTATGCTAAACGTTATATTTTTTTAAATCGAAGGATATTTCCCGTGTTTTGAGGTTGTTCTGCTTTTGGAAGCCCAATATAAAAACAGTGTAACGCATTTTTAAAATTCAACAACAATGTTCTGATTTTCGAATATTGCTTTATTTGTTAATTTTCAAAGTGTAATTTGCAGAATTGACGGCAAAACTAATACCACAATTGGAACAACGAATTATCTAGCACCAGAGATTTGTGATGGTTTGCCATATGACAGAAAATCTGACATTTGGTCCCTGGGCTGCATCCTATTCGAACTGTGCTCATTGCAACGTTTATTTCAAGGATCTGTAAGTACAGTACCCATATAATACTGGGTGAATGTAAATGTATGCGATGTTTGTGTGTGTTTCATTGTTGTTTCATTACAACAAACTGAATTTTCTGTACAACCGTTACGAACAATTTCATTAATTTGATAATGTGACATTGCTACTGTTAAAGGATAATAACAAGAATCATAACTAGAGCGTACTAGGTTTTATTAAATCATTTTTCAGGGCCAGGATCTGTAAAGCAAATGAAATTTTTGAATCATGAATTTGAATACAAAAACGTAAAGACTATGTCAAAGATTATTTTTTACATAAAGAAGAGGCAGTTGACACCTTGTAACGTCAAATGTAAACTAAAAAAAAGTTTTATTAAGATATTTTGTTTTATTTAGATTCTAATTCTACTTCTAAAATTTTATATCTTTATTTATTTTATAGTATTTTAATTACTAATAACTTACTGATTAGAGTGATATAAAATTCCAACTTCTTATTGGAAACTGCAATTAAATTTTTTAAAAATTGTATATTTATTATAATTGTGAAAAAGTGATAGTTTTGCTCTTAGGATATTTGAACAAATCATTATTTTGCGACCAGCTAGTATGTTAAACACTTTGCAGAGTATCAAAATTATTTTCAAAGAATGACCTTCTCTAGAGAAATACAAATGTTGATCCATAATAACACCATAATGGAATCGCCTGTATATTGCCTTGAATATAAATGAGGGTGAATACATCCATTATTAAATACAAAACTCGAAAACTAATATCAGATTTGTCAGTAGCTTCTTCACGGACGTTCTGCGTCCTCTGGACGTCTCATGTTCCGCTTTGTCACGACCTCCCTGATCTCTGATATCTTTAGCGGTGATTTGTCTATGGCAAATCCAAAACTTAGGATGTATTCAAATAAACAATCAGTATTTTAAGAAGAAGTTTAAATATAAGTACCTACGTTCAAGTTCAGTTGTTTTGAAATTAATTATACTATTTATATTAGACATAAACCTATTTCCGTCTGAATCTTTATAATGAAGTATGTCATTATTTCTAGGTATCCGATATAGTATTGGCCATCAAGTCTGGTCAGCGCAAGCAGATTGACGTCAATAAATATGGTGTCGACCTGCAAAATATTATTGATTTGACCCTAGACATGAACCCTGAGTATCGACCGGATTGCGTTCACATTATGGCATTTCCTGTTATCTTTCCGAACTTGACCATGTTAATAGTAAATTTGGGAAATATTTATGTTAAATCGTAAAATAGTATGTCTCGTTTATTTTGTAATATGTGCTTTGCGTATTTGCTGTGTATTTTATTGAATTAATTGTAATATTTACTTTTTTACGTAAATGAATAATTTATAGATTTAGATTTTTTGTTCGGACAGGCGCCGCCAGTATTTTTAAATAAAATTTCTGCTTACTTAATATATGTTTTAATTACCTACGTAGCCAGTTTCCATCGCATGAAATATTAATATTAATGATACATACATTAATATTTCATACACACATTTTTGTTGTTTATCATGCAGAAAAAGATTTTCTGTTGATAAAATGTACCTACAAGTTGACAAGTTGACAGAAACTAACTGCGAATTTGGAGACTTACTTTCTGGAAAGCAATAACTAATAATTGATGAAATAATGATTGTTCAGTCAAATGTTGTCCACTGTGTTGTGGATTTTTGAGTTTGAGACTTTGCATTGATAGAAACAGGTACTTACTATTGTATGGCATGGTCGGATCATAATTAGTAGAGCTCTGAGATAGATATAAATACTTTGGTACTGACAACTCAACTAATAGTGATTCGACAAACATTTAGTAACTAAAGTTTGAAGATGTCTAAGACACTATCTTTACAAATATTTTTACAATGGTATAACAGTAATCAAAAAAACAAAAGAGCAAAAAACAACAAAACTAATAACTAATAACGTACTATAATAGAGAATCAACTCCGACAGATATGATAGGTCCGTTTTTAGAACTTATATACAGGGTGAGTTACTTAAGTCGCAGTGATCGATTCTGCCTTTATCTCAAGACATCGACAAAAAAATATTTTATACAAAAATTGTTTGACCCATCATTTTCTACAACGGAAAATATTTTCATTTATACAGGATGTTGCATTTAGGCAACATGAACATTTTATGAAATGCCCATATATCAGCCATATTATGAATTCTAAGGCAGTTGTCTTTCCAACTGTATCAAGGTGAACTTTGGTAAAATAAATAGTTTCTGTGTATTTAATTGTTTGGCAAAAAAATGGCGATGCAAGCCTATTTTCTTCTGAGCGGGTCCCATATTTAGAATAAATTAATAGTTCCTTTTAATAAATTCATAATTATCCACGCAGCTCTAACTTTTTACAAAATTATAACCACGGGGAAACCGCCCACCTAGTCCACAAGGTGAGAACTAGGTCCGATGTACTATCGTGGCCATATATTATGTGCCCTCATTTGAAGTTCATTTTCTCGCAAATCTAGGGGCGAAAAAATTTTAAAAAATTTTAATGCTGTCCTTGATTAATATGCTACAACTCATAAAAATTAGAAAGCTGTATATGGTGGCGTTTTCCCGATTTTTCCAAATTAAGACGAATTGGCGCTGTTTTTGCCCCGTAAATTTTATTCGTTTAACTTTAGCAATTAATTACTCCGCAAATACTCTACAGATTTCAACGAATTAAAAACTAAAATCACCTGCGGAATAAATAAATAAATAATGGCCAGGATAGTACATTCAATTAATATTAGGTTTGGAGGCGCCCTTTCACCACCTCTCCATAAAACTGAATGAAAGCGTAGTTGTACAGATAAAATATATTTGACGTATATAGATTCATTCCCTCTCAACGGCAACGCTCATCAGTGTACGAACTTAAAAAAAAATTAGCAAGCACTGTTTGAGTATCATGCTCTTTTCTTCTTTTTTTACTCACTTTACATATGTTTTTTTGCCCGTCTTTCTGGCATCTTTCTGGGTCGAATCGATTTCCCGATCCCGCTAGTATTGAACTATTAATTTAGTTCAAGTAATAGATCGTTATGAGAAATCAGTCGTTATGCATTGTCACTATATATAATGGTTCTAATCTAAAGAAAATAAATTTCCTGACCCAAACTTTCATATTTGCAGAGTTTATTATAAAAATGCACACAAAGTATGGGTGAAAATTTGGTTTTATGACTTCTCGACTCTTTTTGTTAGGAAAATTAGTCATGGAAATTTTTTGTAAATTTATCTATAGGTCGTGGTAGTCATACTGAAGCAACTTGTTTATCTACCTACGTCAACAAGATGAGTAATATTAACATATTTGATTGGGTTTGACCTAAAAGGATAGCCCTTTGCTAATATTATTATCTTGTCGAGTTGAAAGGTTAATCCTTTGCGAATATTTGTTTATCTTGTCGAGCTGAAAGTCAGCTCTTTACTCAAATGTTAATTTATTTTGTTTGGCTGATAGGTTAGCCCTTGTCTAAAGTTTATTTATTTTGTTGAGCTATAAGGTTAGCTTTATGCGAATACATATTTGTGTCAGCATTTTACTGGCGTGGTTGGTCATTTATTTTGTTGAGCTGGAACGTTAGCACTTTGCTAATACTTTTATCTTCTTGAGCTGAAAGGTTAGCCCGTTGTTAATATCAAAATAATAAATAAATCAATCTTTATTAATATCTGAATGGTTTTTAGCTGAAAGGTTAACCCTTTGCTAATATTTGATTAATTTTTGTAATGAAAGATGAGCCCTCTGCTAATAATTGTTTATCATGTTGAAATGAATGATTAGTCCTTTGCTTATTTGTTTATCTTCATGAGCTCACAGGATGACGTCTTGCAACAATTTATTTATTTCGTTGAACTGAAAGGTGGTTTGCTTTTTTCAGTTATTTGACTATGTATTGAGTTAAAAATGTTGGGGTTTTGAACGAAAAAAGGAGAAGAAATACATGTTGGTAACTTGATTATTGTTGAATGAGTAACACTTTGAATTTCAGCAATTATGAATTGTCGACTGGAAGTTTGAATGAGTTACTGAGACCAAGTTTATCATTGAGGACAATATCGGTAAATGGACAGTTCTGTGAGATCAGTCATTGCTCGATTCCGGTGTTGTCTGCTGTCTTGCTGGATAAAGTGCTTGATTCGAAACTATCTTTCATCTTCCACATTCGCTTGCAATAGGGTTATATAAATAGGAAGAAAATCAAAGGTCCTTCAATGTTCAAATAGTATATTGGGCAATTAGTTAACAACCGTTGTTTAATAGGGTTATAGTCAGGCTTATTTGCTTCTATGAAAAGGTGACTAAACCCACCATCACACATTAAGTCAAGACATCGCCAGTGATCGACCAAAATTGGCTTCGCAATCGACTTGTTGGCCACCCCTCTAATAGGCCCCATCCTGATATAAAGCCTCAATAAAGCCCCAGATTTACAAATCTATTTCCAATATTGTAACAGACACCACAAACACGAAACGGCATAAACAGTCATTTACCTACAACTACTTGACGGATTGTAATAGAGAATCAAAGTCGACAGATCTGTCAGGTAAGTATTCTGGACTTTAAAGGTAGGTGACAATCCCTTAGCTAAGTTTTTCAAGCGAATTTAACTCATATACTTCGTTTAGATGTACAAAATCCCCGATATCTAAACTCGGTTTGTGGTTGAGACTTGAGACTAACACTGAAATACCCAGCGTCAGAGAACTTGATTATGAATTTGTACTCTGTATTTGGTGCAATCGACTGTACAAGTAGTTATTAGTCGTTTAATGTCGAACTCATGTACTCAGCACAGCACCATCGTGACAATTTCGGTATGATGAAAGAACCACGAAGAACGGTGATTACCATCGGCGTTCGTTCACTTTGGCGCAACATCCATTAAGGATTGCGCTTGCGGACGTCCTGCAGGTTAATGGGTGCAACACAATCGAGTGCGAAACGACGAAACGGTCCGCATTCTGCTGCCAATCAGTTTCCTTCCCTGGTAGCGACCAGCCCGGCGAGTAACAATGTTTATATTCCGCAATGTTTCAATTAAAGAGCGTGTAACTGAGCTGCAAACGGCGTCGGCGGCGGCCGGCGCGGCGGTTGCGGCCCAGCAGCGACGATGATGACGAGCATGAAAAACGATTTCAGGTCGGTTTTTGCGCCGGCACCTCCGTACTCGCGGACGTTGTTAGCATATTTTAAAATGCCCGCTGCCGGTCTGATTACAAAACAAATAGCGTGTAATAATTTAAATGAGGACACGGGAGCGTATAATATTGATGAGGTCGTGATCCGAAAGATGCACTGCTAACTAAGAAGATGTATGTTATACTTCAGTGTAAATTAGTACAAGTTATTTAACAATAAATTTATGGGTAAGTAGCACCTACACGGAAATAGATAGTTTCTGCAATCGCAGAGTATAGATTAAAAAAAAACACACAAAGACTTTTTGGACGCTAATCTCGTAGCAAAAACCTCGCGGGGCACCAACTCACTCTTTTTACTTTATCATACGCAGTATGGTAAAGTATTGTAATCATGCCGAAAAAAAAAAATTGAGATTTTAGCGGAAATAGGTCTTTTTGGGTCCCTTGAACATTTTTGACCAAGGTACAAAAAAATGTCTGTGTGTGTATAAACGATTTTTGTGGCTACGATTCCGGAAAAACTACTAAAGGTATCGGGACGAAAGTTCATATTTAGAAGTTCTATGACCAAACTTAGAGCTGAAAAGCTTTTGGTTCAAAATGGTCCAAAGGAACTGGCTATTTACTCTTAGCATTTTTCAGCGATTTTGCAAATGAGCCGTCATTTTTGTAATTTCGTCATAATAGTTAAATAATAAATTAAAGTAGAGGAAATTTTGTATAATTTATGTCTATAACATTTTTTGGTAAAATTAATAGTTTAGCTGCAGGAGCAAATTCTATTTGATCGAGATCGGTCGCATCTGCATTGATATGAAACTACATAGTAGCCAGGATTTTGACAAATATGTTTTTGTGCTATCACACTCGACAACAGCTGATTTCATCAGAGGTTGGAAAACCGCTATGGAACGTTGCCGCTCTAGTGCGGCAAATTACAAAATACAAATTTTAAATAAAATAAGATCACCAATTTGATTGCTTGTTGATAAGAAATATCAACCCGTCTTTATATCTAATTCTAAAAACGATAATTTGAGAAAATTGTAAATAGCGATGAGTATAGCGATAAGTATAGCGATGACTGTAGTTTTATTGTGGTATGTTAGTACGGATGTGACATCCACAGTGTCATGAACAAAAGTAAATCTGCCAGAATTTGACTTAGCTTTTTAAACTTGACGTTTCGTCAAAGTGGTACCAACCTAACATTTCCTATACAGAAATATTACCATTTTTTATTTATTTTTTTAATACACATTTCTCAAAAAGCAGCACAATAAACGTTGATGTCACTCCTGCTGAAAACTAGATAGCGCGACTCGATCACATGCGACGGCGACGCTCCGCCTTCGGTGACGCGCCGCATCACCGCTCGTCGCGCTATTCCGTACTTTCGGCACTTGTGACATAAATTATTATTCTAATGACGTAGTGTAGGTAGTGTCAAATGCTGATGCTTTGACAATACCTACGATTTATCTCAATAAAATGGATTCGCACGCAGCTAAACTATTAATTTTATATATTGTATGCTAAAGTCATGCGCCTGGCCACATCAGATTTTTTGACAAAGTGATTGTCTACTTTCTAAGATTGACAATGTTAGAATTTAAATTAAACTCTCAAACTTATCTGCATTGATCAATAACATATTAACCTATAAGATACCTACTACATTTTAAAAGTTTTATAGTTATTTAACCAACAAGTATATTAAAAAGAGCGATTAATGATCGAGACTGCTCCACGCGCGAGCGAAGCGAGCTCGTTAATTGTCGAGATCATTAATCGCTGTTTAATATTCGAGTTGGTTACAATATTTTTCCGTCGATCGTATTCTTCTAGAGTCGTCTACATAGATTTTTCTTCGCCGATGTCTTTTTAGGTTATATGACAATTTATTTAATTTATTTCTTTGTTTTAGAGAGTGGCATATTTTGATTGAAAGGTTTCATTTCACATATGTTCGATTGGCCAATCAAACGACGCCATTGCGTCTTGTGATTGGCTATAACAAATCATGCATTAATAGAAATCGTGCATTAATGGAGTTGTTTAATAAACGATTTCCTATTCACTAAACTGACTCGTAAATAAACGATCGACGGAAAAAGTGATTTAAATTACACAACGCACCACCAAACATTTATCACAGTTTCAAAGTTGGTTCTCTTCCGAGCTGGTCATCCGATTTTTATAACTATTTCGCAAATTTTGAGGATATGTAAGAAAACCCTTTCATACTGGTTGAAAATGGATTCGCAGTCAGATCTGTAGATTACCACAGCTACCAGGCATATTTAGCACCGTGTGTTTAGTCTTGTCTTTATAGTTCTTGCTGTATCTTGGTTACAAAAATAGGTAATAACAAAATCAAAGAATGAAATGTTTGGCTACTATTTGACTCCACTTGATTCCTGTAATTGTAACTGGAACACAGTGTTAAAACAGTATCGAACAAATGACTCGCCGAAAATAGTATGAGTGGCACGAGAGAAGATGATCTTGTGAAGTTGTCTTTTTATGCGTATTTTTTCAGATGCTCAAACAAATGTCCGTGTGTACAAATAACTACAAAGTTAGTTAATTCATGGACAATTACTACACTTATATTAACTTCACTTGTTGTTTTTCTATTTGTTTGTTAAGTACAAATCTTGTAAGTTGCAATCGATATTTTACCTACTTCCAAGTGTCCAATCGAGGTGAAATTTTGGACAGATTTCCGTTGACCTTATACGAAAAAAAATTAATACAAAAATGGATAATTTTAAGAAAAATTTTCAAAAATTGCAATTTTATTTATAAAGCGTATTTTCTAAAAAAATGATTTGTATACCTAGATGTTTATTTCTTATAATTAAAAGTTTAAAATAATCTGATACTATCTGATTTATTTGTATTTTATACGTTGTCAGATTGGATTCGCAAAGTTGGATTTTTAACTGACATTAGTTTCGAAATCAGAGAGAATCATGGTACAAGAAATAGTAAAAGACATGTTGCAAATTCACGTTAATTTATTATGGTTGCCAGATTGCATTCGGTGCCATTTTGAATTTTTAAACATCTAACATCATTTTGTTGCAAATCCGACAGTTAATTACATGTTGGGTCGTCATATTGGATCCGGAATTTTGAACTTTATACATCCGATAACAGATTTGTAATTCGAAAGCTTCATATATCACATGTTTTAGTTTTTATCCGAATCCAACATTTAATTAATTACATGTTTGGTCGCCATAGTAATTCCGCCATTTGAATTCTAAAAATCTGAAATCAGATTTGGTTTCATAGGCCCCAAAAAACCCTTGTAAGAATGCTTAAAGACTCGCGAAACGAAGATACTTAGATTTAACTATTTTGTAGCGCTATAGATTAACAAACCTAAAAACCTAAACTGAATAATAAAATAATAAATCCTAATAAAAATCTTGAAACTAATATCGCATTGTGCCAAAAATGTTGGAGTCAGCGTAACTTCCAAACATGCGCAAACTTAATTTATTTTAAACTTTGCAAAAGTTTGAAGCGTCATAGTTATTTTTTTTTTATTTCCCTTTATGGTAATTAGTTTAAAGTACCATTGCCATAACTTATTCTATCTAAAAACACCCTTTTCATATCTACGCGCACACATGTACCTACCCTCGAGTAGGACTTTCATATAATTTCATTTGAGAATGCAAGAATGAGGTTAAGTTTTCTTCCGACATTTGTAGTGCTAAGTGAATGCCAAGTATCATAGCCATTATTATCTCCATTACTGAACGAGATACAAGCACAGTAAGAACAAGAAACAAAACCTAAACATTTTAGTACAAAACATTTCCTGACATCAATTAATCGAGATAATTTTACTGTGAAATACGTTGATTTGGCCGTCAAAGAGCCATTCTATTGGTTTTAGCGTTTAGTAGGCAAAAACTGCTTTGAAACTGGAAAGCTCGCTTAACAAATGAATAATAAAATAATAAATCCTAATAAAAATCTTGAAACTAATATCGCATTGTGCCAAAAATGTTGGAGTCAGCGTAACTTCCAAACATGCGCAAACTTAATTTATTTTAAACTTTGCAAAAGTTTGAAGCGTCATAGTTATTTTTTTTTTATTTCCCTTTATGGTAATTAGTTTAAAGTACCATTGCCATAACTTATTCTATCTAAAAACACCCTTTTCATATCTACGCGCACACATGTACCTACCCTCGAGTAGGACTTTCATATAATTTCATTTGAGAATGCAAGAATGAGGTTAAGTTTTCTTCCGACATTTGTAGTGCTAAGTGAATGCCAAGTATCATAGCCATTATTATCTCCATTACTGAACGAGATACAAGCACAGTAAGAACAAGAAACAAAACCTAAACATTTTAGTACAAAACATTTCCTGACATCAATTAATCGAGATAATTTTACTGTGAAATACGTTGATTTGGCCGTCAAAGAGCCATTCTATTGGTTTTAGCGTTTAGTAGGCAAAAACTGCTTTGAAACTGGAAAGCTCGCTTAACAAATATTGTAGCATGTTATAAATGTTACAATTACATGCCTACCGTCTTGTATCTTAGAATAGTAAATTAAGCATTTTTTTTAAATGATACTTCATGCAAACCGATCATGTCAAGAAATTAGTTGTATTTTAGGAGTAGAGGAGAGACGATATATATCAGTGATAGGTAAGGAAACGTTCATTTGACAAACAAACAAATATGATGAAAAAAAACTAATAACCCGGATATCACCAAAGATTTGTTTCACAAGAAAACTAGAACTCCGAAGGAAGCTATTATCTTTCGTTCCGACATTCCACTAGTTCTACACCAAAAAATGAAATAAGTATCACTACTGAACATCAGGACTTGAAGAAATTAAAGAAACAGAGGGTGGTAAGCTTCATCCTTAAATTGTACAAAAGCAAAGCGATAAACGCTTATCGGGCCTAGCTTTTAGCAGAACAATGGTAGTGCGGGTTTCGGATGATGGGGCTCTTGACAAATAGGCATGCTTTTTGTTCAGGTGGCGCCAATGTAGACTAAATAGGTGGAGTAACGACTAACGACAACCTGTGCAATAACAACGAAGACTGTTTGGGACACAAGCCGGCGGCGTGCCGAGACAGAAACAAAATTGACGCACGGTCCACAGCCTTCCTCTTCGAGAAGTTCGCTTGCCTCTCTAGGAGCATAAAATGATTTATGAGGCGTAGCGCCAGGCTGTCGGGTGTCGTCAGAACTTCAAAAAAACGCGGCCTTCTTCGGGGATGACTACCCAAATAGGGATAATGGAACTTGTTGATAGAACTGCCACACACATGCTAAATTTGCCTTCTACGTGAAAAATTTCATGCGGTACGAGTGGTGGTACTGTAGAGAAAGTATATTTGTTGTTAGTTAGTTCGATTTAAATTTTGAGGATCGATCGCAAAGACCATTTAAAGGATGCCCTATGTAGCAAAGTAAAAGATATATGTAATTATATGTTATTTATCCGATTGGTGTGAACCAAAAAACAACATGACTTGATTTTAAGAAAATTACATTAAAAAGCTAGTAGTAGTAAGTACAACTCCTCTCAAAAACGTAAAAACTCTAAAGAAATCCGAGATCCCAGATTGATATTTATCGGGATAAAAGTCAAAATCAAATGCCCCTACCCACTTTCCATTATTTCGTAAGTCCGAATTATCATCCCAAAAACAATAACCCATTTTTAACGGGTAACGCCACCCATGAGGTCGAAAAATGACGTCTTTGTTGAAGTATGTATACAAGGATAAACATCAATTTAATAAAAATCAAATATGTCTGTTTTACATGTCTTGCCTTTAATAACTACGCACATAAATTTAGAAAAAATAGCTACACACGGTAGCTTTTCATCAAGTATAGTTTGGAAATCATCAAAACCGGTGAGTCTTCCCTGATACACTAACCAATCGAGTACAATTATTTGAAATTTTAACTTTTTTGCAATTTGGCACACATACTGGACTGGTTTATATATCAAGGAAGACTGTATGAAATCAAATCCATCGGGTTGGAATTGACGAGATATCGGACTCACCGCTTTTGGTGATTTTTAAGCGATACCTGGAAAAATGTGCTTGTGTGCCGCCATTTAGATTTTTTAAATTGTTTCAAGGTACCTACGTATGTCTTCCACCATTTGTTTGACCATCCTGAGCAAATTTTGTGTTTACCTCATTCTGTGACAAAAATTATAAATTATTAAACTTATAAAATACGGAAAACATAAACATTTTCAGATGTTTTATTTTTATCTTAATTTCTAGAGGGACACAAACAACAAAACTCTACAAATATGTCTTCCATAATTTGTTTAACCATCATGAGCAAATCTGGCGTTTGTTTCCTTCTGAGACAAAAACTATAAACAATTGAACGTATAAAATACAGAAAAACCTAAATATTTTCAGATGTTTTATTTTTATCTCAATTTCTAGAAGGGCCCAAACAACAAAACTACAAATATGCTTTTCATAATAATTAAGCTGAGAAAATTTAGCTTTGTCTCCTGTTGAGTCAAAAGTTGTAAACAATTGAACTTATGAAATGCGCAAGACTCTCCATATATTATTATTATATCATCAGAAATTTTGGCCCTCTGAGACAAATGTTATAAATATTGGATCAACAAATGTTATAAATATTGGATCTCAGGGTTTTGGGCATGGTGCTTGTTGTATTGATGTACAGATATAGATATAGATATAGATGTCGGTATGTACTTGCAACAGAAACCTAACCAGTGGTGATATGTATACCCAAAAAGCATTATACAGTATTTCCCTTTTAAAGTGGACTCAGTTCCACACTTTTACTTTTACGATCTTTCATAATTTTAAATTCAAACTGTTGGTGCTGTACACACCCCATGGCTTGACTATATCGTGAATTCAAATCAATTTTAGATTAAACAGGCTACTGGAATCCCGCAAAAATGTCAATTTTGTTGTTGTTTTTTTTCGGTATCACTTATGGTCAAAAGTTATTGAGATAAGTTATCCAGAACTGAATAATACACAAACAAAAATCATCGCAAACATGGAATTTCATCTGAAATAATTATATACCCCAGGATATTTTAATTATGCGCTAATCGAATAAAACTTTCAACATTACTTAACAAAGTAAGTACTAAGTACTAAACAAAGTAATATTGTAACTCCAAATACTAAAAAGTTTTTATGTAGGTACATTACCAAATGTTCGCGCCTTTCATTAGTTCAGATGTTTATAACTTTTGCCTCAGGTGGAGGCAAATTGCTCAGGGTGGTTGAACAAATGATGATGGATTTGAAGAGGTTTGTTGTTTTGGCCCATCTAGAAATTGAAATCAAAATAAAACATTTCAAAATGTTTAGATTTTTCCGTATTTCATAAGTTCAATGTTTTATAATTTTCGTCTCAGCAGGAGTCAAAAACCAAATTTGCTCAGGATGGTTAAACAAATAGTGGAAGACATATAAGTTGAGTTTTGTAGTCTGGGCCCCTTTGGAAAACGGGGTAAAAAATAAAACATCTCAAAATATTTTTGCGTTTTTCATGAGTTCAATAATGATTATAACTTTTATCTCAGAGGGAGGCAAACGCCAAAGTTCCTGTGTTTTTAAACAAGTGATTAAAAAAATATTTGTAGAGTTTTCTTGTTTGGGTCCCTCTAGGAACTGAAATAAGAAATAAAACATCTACAAATAGTTCAATTGTTTACATTTTTTGCCTCAGAAGGAGGCAAACGCCAAATTTGCCCAGAATAATTCAATAAATAAGGGAAGACATATTTGTAGAGTTTTGTTGGTTGGGCCCCTCTACAAACTGAGATAAAAAATAAAACATCTACAAATATTTAGTTTCTCGCACATTGCAGAAGTTCAATTTATTGTTTATAACTTTTGTCTCGGAAGGATGCAAACGCCAAATGTGTGTGATTGTTAAACAAGCGATGGAAGAAATATTTGGAGCGTTATGTTGTTTGGGCTCTAGAAATTTAGATAGAAATCTAATAAAGAATTCTGCAACCAGCGCGAATAATCAAGATATTTTTTTAAGAACATCGATGAAGACGTTTGGAGTATGACCCCATAATTCATCTACTGGGCTGATAGAAACGTGTAGCATAAAGTAACGCTGTATACAAACTCTACAACCCCACATTACAAAAATACAGTAGTGATAAGATAATTCGTTTATTAAACCCACGAGAATATTAAGTAAAGATAGAATACCTATATTAATATTATGAGGAATCTCAAGACGCTATATCATCATTACGATCCAAATTAAATTTGAAACAAATGACTTTCATTATGCAAATAATTAAATAAGAAGAACGCCCCAATATTTCTTCGCTCCCTATATGGAATAACTTTAGGGTTTTGCGCCATCTGTCGCTTCACCTTCGGCATCTTCAAAATTCGAGTCGCGACGACAAATTGCATACGCGCCCATATTTGGGCCGAACTATTTGCATACTTTCAGCACACGCGCGCCGTTCCCTGTTGACTTTGCCTTTATCTCCATCGATCGGCTCGGGGTATTTTTATGGTCGCCGATTACATATCATTATCGTTTATATGCATTTACTTCGGCTTTTTAAGAAATCGATTTGTATGTATTCGACGCTCGATCAGCGAAAAACTTGCTGCAAAAAGTGTTTAAAATTCATTTACGTGAAAGTATCCACCCGGATTGGCTATCCGCCAGAGCACAGAGCCGTGGACGCGTGCTATGGAACAACAAAAACAACTATCTAATATAACTGGCGTTACGGTGAACGAAAACCTGGTGAAAGGAATAAACTAATGCAATAATGACAAGAAATGGACCGATATTGCAAAAAATGTTTGTGTTGTCACGTTTGACTTTCACAATCACACAGATTAACATTTTGAATGTAATTGCAAAAACATAAAATTAGGGTTACATATAAAAAGAAGGTTATGCTAAGTTGTTGACTAGTTGTTGGACTTCTTATTACCAACTACTACCTGTAAACTTGGGGTTCAGGTGCAATCAGGTCTCTATTTGTTACCCCCAAAATATTTTGTATTCATAATTTAAAATGACGGTCCAGCTACCTAGCTTAAAAAATGTGTTATTCTACATTTCTCAAACTGTACATTTTGATACGTCCTTCAAAATGAGTCGATGCGAGTTTTGCCAATATTGCAACCATCATGCTTTTATTTTTTCAGGTTTTATGTTGCCATTCTTGAGATTCTTAAAGCGACAATGAAGCCCTACTGAATGGGCACCAAGATCTTCAGATTTTATCACCTTTAGACTTCTATGAGAAGAGGCAAAGACCAACGCCTACAGCGTTCTTTTTACTTTATCATACGCAGTATGTAAAGTATTGTAATCGTGCCGAAAAAAAAAATCGAGATTTTAGCGGAAATAGGTCTTTATGGGTCCCCTGAACATTTTTGACCAAGGTCCAAAAAAATGTCTGTGTGTGTGTGTGTATGTATGTCTGTGTGTGTGTGTAAACGATTTTTGTGGCGACGATTCCGGAGAAACTACTAAAGGTATCGGGACGAAAGTTCATATTTAGAAGTTTCATGACCTAACTTAGAGCTGAAAAGCTTTTGGTTAAAAAGGGTCCAAAGGAACTGGTAGTTTATTCTAAGCCTTTTTCAAGGATTTTGCAAATGAGCCGCCATTTCTGTAATTTCGTCAAAATAGTTAAATAATAAATTAAAGTAGAGGAAATTTTGAATAATTTATGCCAATGACATTTTTTGGTAAAATTAATAGTTTAGCGTCAAGAGCAAATTCTATTTGATCGAGATCGGTCGCATCTGCATTGATATGAAACTACATAGTAACCAGGATTTGACAAATATTTTTTTTGCTCTGTCAAACTCGAAAACAGCTGATTTCATCAGAGGTTGGAGAACCGCTATGGAACGTTGCCGCTCTAGTGCGGCAAAGTACAAAATGCAAATTTCAAATAAAATAAGATCACCAATTTGATTGTTTGTTGATAAGAAATGTCAATCCATTGTTATATCTAGTTCTAAAAACGATAAATTGAGAAAATTGTATATAAAGTATAGCGATGAGTGTAGTTTTATTTTATTTTAGCGGAAATAGGTCTTTATGGGTCCCCTGAACATTTTTGACCAAGGTAAAAAAATGTCTGTGTGTGTGTGTGTGCGTATGTATGTGTGTACTCGATTTTTGTGGCGACGATTCCGGAGAAACTACTAAAGGTATCGGGACGAAACTTCATATTTAGGAGTTTCATAACCAAACTTAGAGCTGAAAAGCTTTTGGTTCAAAACGGTCTAAAGGAACTGGATGATTATTCTAAGCCTTTTTCAAGGATGTTGCAAATGAGCCGCCTTTTCTGTAATTTCGTCAAAATAGTTAAATAATAAATTAAAGTAGAGGAAATTTTGAATAAATTATGCCGATGAAATTTTTTGGTGAATCTAATAGTTTAGCTGCAAGAGCAAATTCTATTTAATCGAGATCGGTCGCATCTGCATTCAGTCAATACTATGTAGTGACCCAGGATTTGCAAATTTTTCAGTCTAATGACAGTACCGGTAGTGTCAAATGCTGATGTTTTGACATTATCTCACAATAGGGGTCTTGCATGATTTTACCTAACTTAACAAGTAAAATCCTTAGGTGGTAAAAATACCGTGTGTAAATTTTTTCCGTTTAATAGTGTTGCACTCAATTGTTATTGAACATCAAAGTTTAAACCGCGCTAAAACACTCCGTGACATAGTAGCCGGGATTTGTCAAATATTTTTTTGTACTGCACACTCGAAAGCAGCTGATTTCATCAGATGTTGGAGAACCGCTAAAGAACGTTGCCGCTCTAGTGCGGCAAATTAAATTACAAATAAAATAAAATCACCAGTTTGATTGTTTGTTGATAAGAAATATCAATGCGTTGTTATATCTAATTCTAAAAACGATAAATTGAGAAAATTGTACCTAAAGTATAGCGATGAGTGTAGTTTTATTTTAGTATGTTGGTACGGATGTGACATCTAGTGTCACAATACTTACTGTCAATAGTATCAAAATCTGTTAAATCTTGGCTAACTAGTTTAATTTTAATGCAGACACGATTTATCTCAATAAAATAGAATCTCATGCAGCTAAACTATTAATTTTATATATTGTATGATAAAGTCATGTGCCTGGCCACATCAGATTTTTTTGTAATTAAATCTATTACAGTTTAGCCATTTTTTAACAATGAGTTTTGTAGTTGTCACATTTTTACTTTATCATACGTAGTATGACAAAGGATTGTAATCGTGTCGAAAAAAAAATCTGTTGTGGCCAGGCATACGACTTTTTCATACTACATATACAGCAAATGCATTACAACTAGTTTGTCGGGATTTGACAGATATTTTGATTCTATGGTCAGTATTGTCAAATCATCAGCGTTTGACACTGCAGTATTACTATGATCAAGTCATGTGCCTGGCCACATCAGATTTTAAATAATATAACCTGGCCAGTAGGCTATTGAATTGACGGTGTCAGTTAGTTTTGAACCTGGTAACATTTTCTTGCTTAATGCGCTTCTGTGCGTAGTACTCTATTTTTGGAATTAACACTAACAACACTTAGATACTCTGTTTATTTTTTATCACTTTTCCACTAACTCCAAAGGATTCGGGAATTCTTGAGTCTTGTTAGTATCAATATCAATGGATTGTTGTCGAGAACCTGAATGCGGCCTCGACATTTATGTAATAATAATGTCTTTCTTCGTGACAATGATCTTAAGCAGTGACCTTTGCTGTTAAGAACTAATTATTGTTAGTTCATGTTTTCTTTAAAAAACCTACAATTTTGAAAAATAATAAATTAAATGATAAATTGCCTTGTAATGGTTATCTTTCATATTATAGATGCACCATTAAATATATTATACTATAATATAAACAAAGCTGACTTTGTTTTATTGTTCGCAGATCATTTTTATCTTTGTTTGATCTTTTATAGGTTGTCTTAAATACTAAAATGTTTGCATTCAGTCAACTATTGATCCTCCAGGTTCAAATAATAATTAATTTTGTTCATTACTGTGGCGTACTACATGAGCACCAGTAAAACGGTTTTATATACCTACATATCAATAAAGAGTCAAATTATTATAAAAAAACCCAAAAAGTGCCAAAATGGACATTACTCAGACATTACTTATTGACCAGAGTGTACTCTACCAGGACATTATATGACATATTATTTATATAACGATGATATATTTTTTTGGGTTAAGTACCCGGGCTTAAAAACAGATGTTGTTTGTTTGACTTTTTTAATTAATCCAATATTTCGATAAAAATTTTAGCTTCTTCAGGGACAATTAATAGTCAAAAACATAAATACACGTAACGTTGACCACAGCATTTTGTACACACGAGGTACCAGTGCAAAGAAAACGATAGAAATTCAAAAAATTCCTACACTTAATTATTTAGTTTGGCACCCTTTTGTCGATTTTTTTGCATAAGTGAATGTAATTTCAATTATTTTTAAAGTTACAGCCGTTTGAAATGTTCAGCGGTATTTTAAACGCCGCAACTTCTTAAAGAAGTGAAAAACCAACAAGTCGATATTAGCTTACTATCGGATTTAAATCTAAATTTTAAAAATATCAATAAAAAGTTGTTCTACAAAATTTGCAATTTGCAACTAGTGTACTTTACATTCATTTATTTTTATTGTTGTAATGTTGTACGTTTTAGCAGTTTCGCGTGTATTTTATTTTCCTATAACTGAAGAGGTTGTAAGAAACTTTCAATTTTCAAACAAATACTTATTACTTTTACATATTTATTGTAATTGTAAACTGGTATCAAACACGGTTTTTCTAAAAAATATTGTATAATAAATCCCCCTTATAACAACGGAATAGAGCTATGTTGTTAGCAAATTCGCAAAGTTCATACACTTATGCATCAAGTATTGGTATTGTATCAGTACTACCCTTAAAATAACCCATGTTTCTAATACTGACCAACCATTAAATGGATCGCGTAATAAATTAATTAGTCTCGGTTAATTACCTAATCTATTATACTTTTATACTTGGTATTAGGACTATTTACTGCAGTCTCTCTGAATGATAAAATTCGTGCAAAATATGTAATCACATGAAGGAAAGACGCAACATCATGCAATCCAATGTGAAAAGAAACTTCCCTGCTCGGAAAATAACCATAAACTTTGAACGCTAGCACCATAAACAGCTATTGTTTTATTGTTGGTATTACAAATGGCACTCAACATAAAATTTTATGTCTTTGCAATTAGTGTTGGACTTTACCATCATCCGTTATCGATATAATACTGTATCCAGTATTAATTAACGTACATAATTTTGCATTCTGTACCATGAAACATCATTTGCCATGCATATTTCAAGGTATTGTTGGACGCCATAAAGATCATGTTTCAGAACGTATTACCCATAACGGCCAGATGACTCGCTTAAATTACGCACGTAGATAGATGAATAGGTAGTAAAAGTTTTTAGTACTTGTTTAATATTAATATACCAATCAGTAAAGCGTTTGCCTCGGGTCGCAATTTCTTCAAAGAGCACACGTGCTGCGTATATGAACATGGCAATTATTCATAAATGCATACAAACTAAACTGTACCTCAACGTAATCAATTAATGGTAATTTTTAGAAGTAGGCATACTAATCAAAATGGATGTTGGGACAATACTTAAAATTTGTATTGTATACAACCTGTCAAAGATAGAAATACTTTATGCACATCAATTGGATAGAGGTAGTAGGATCAAAGCTTTGAAAGTCACATAGAAGTTGCATGCAATGTCACATAGCGGCACTGCTCGGAGCTTATAGGAAAATTGTGAGGTCACGAAGATGAATAGCAACTAGTGACCAAACAATCAGCAATATCCTAAGAGATGCCATTTCGCGCCCCGGAAAAAAAATCTGATGTGGCCAGGCACATGACTTTATCATACCATATATAAAATTAATAGTGTAGCTGCATGAGATTCTATTTGATCGAGATCGGCCATGTCTACATTAAAATAAAACTACTAGAACTAGACTAGAGACATTTTGATTATATTTACAGTAGGTAATGTCAAAACATCAGCATTTGACACTACCTACTGTCATTAGAATCACAAAATCTGACAAATCGTGGCTAACTAGTTTATATGCAGTACGAGCGATCTCGATGAAATAGAATTTGCTCATGTAGCTAAACTATTAATTTTACCAAAAAATGTCATAGTCATAAATTATTCCGATTTCCTCTACTTTAATTTATTATCTAACTATTTCGACGAAATTCCAGATATAGCGGCTTATTTGCAATATCTTTCAAAAATGCTAAGACTAAAACTCCAGTTCCTTTGGACCCTTGGTTCAACAGAAAGCTTCTAAATATGGAGTGTTGTCATACTACGGATGATAACGTAAAAAGGTTCTGGTTTTGATGATTAATATATTATATTGGCTTCTAGCATACTATATTTTCGAGCTTTACGCCGTCTTCAGTGCTAACTACAAAAGTTCATAAAGAATTATGCTCAATATTCCAAATAAGTTTTAAGGTTAACATACCGTCTTACAATATTTCTTGTATTTATTCGCGAAAACATAACATTGCTATTCGCACTCGAAATATTGTTTTTCAATATTGTTTCACCTAGCTCCTCATGGCGTGTTGAATTGACGTTTCGTAAACGCTGACGTTCCAAATACTGTCAAGAACTTCAAAATATCCTGGGTACCTAGTATTAATGCAGACACGATTTCGATCAAATAGAATTTGCTCCTGCAGCTAAACTATCAATTTTACCATTAAATGTTATAGACATAAATTATACAAAATTTCCTCTACTTTAATTTATTATTTATCTATTTTGATGAAATTACAGAAATGACGGCTCATTTGCAAAAACGTTGAAAAATGCTAAGAATAAATAGCCGGTTCCTGTGGACCCTTTTGAACCAAAAGCTTTTCAGCTCTAAGTTAGGTCATAAAACTTCTAAATATGAACTTTCGTCCCGATACCTTTAGTAGTTTCTCCGGAATCGTCGCCACAAAAATCGTTTACACACACACAGACATACATACACACACACACACAGACATTTTTTTTGACCTTGGTCAAAAATGTTCAGGGGACCCATAAAGACCTATTTCCGCTAAAATCTCAAAAATTTTTTTCGGCACGATTACAATACTTTACATACTGCGTATGATAAAGTAAAAACTCAGAAGTAACCAGAGAACAACGTCAAAGAATACATATTGTAATTTGGACATCTTTCAGTTGATAGTATGGTTAGATCACTATTTGAATCGTGTATTTCCTAACATTTGAGAGAGATATACTATGTTTTCAGGGCTCTACTAATAATGACTCTACCATACCTACATGGGCGTGCCTACATGATACCTGCATGTGTCAGGAATGTGAAGACTGGAGGTGAAACCCTGGAGAAGACCCAGTTTTATGTAAACTTAAGTACATTAAGCATTGCAATGATTGAAAAATGATCGAATCTTTCTTCAGCAGCTTTTTTGTACCTTCACTCAAAGACACTTTTTCTACTTTACATTCACAATGCATACATTGTAAAACTGTTTTCGGTGTTACAATTAACAAATTGTAACACCGTTCTTAGTAACTTTTTTCTAAGATTGGTCACATTGATATCAAATGCCTTATACATACACATAGGTAGACACCGCTATTAAACGTTAAGCGTTATATTCTATTCTATTCTGACTATTATAATTTATTACACACTATTTTAAGTTAACTTTTTAGGTTATGTTTCTATATCTATATCCTTTATTCACTGGTTGTTTTTATCACAGTAGCCCTTGCGGGTTAATAGTCTAGGACGTAGGTGTGTCTACCTCAACAGTCATAGGTAATTTGCGTTTTGACGTTTCCGAATTTTCTACCATAAGTATATGAGAAATGGTTCATTTTAGGGCGCATGTTAGAGACATACATACACCATATGTACGCCAAAAATTTTATTAGGATTTGTCTTAAAAAGTTGTTAGATTAGGCTTTTAATATCGATTTATAGAGTAGGTATCACCAGCGAAAAATAAGATTTTGAACAAGAAAATAATCCTCCAGTTCAATCCTTATGGAATTATGCGCAAAGATAAAATAAATCCTCCTCAAAACAGGGTGTATTCATTACTCAAGGCAAAAATGCTTTGATAGATTCAGAATCAAAGGCATAGTTAACAAAAATGATGAAAAATGAACAAAAAATTATTAACAATACAGAACATTGCAAATATCTGCCTGTCAGAAGCTCAAAATATAAGCTTGACAACGGAAAATAAGAGTATTGAATTCTATCTAAATTAAGGGTTATTTTAATATACGGTTAATTAATTTTTTTAACTGTGCTTTAAATTTGCTTCGCCACACTCACTGTAGTAAGTATAAATTACAAACTTCTTTCGTTTTGTTTATTAATTAACCGCGGTCGAAAAACATTGAAGTCACATATTTTGGAAACAAACTGCGTCGAGTTATGGGGCACGTCTACTTATGACTCATAAGTAGACGTTCAACCTTGAAATAAAATAATATTTCTTGAGAGCAGTAATTTAAAGATAATCACTAGTCACTACACAGTCGACGTGGCATCGAATCACGAATGAACACATTTTTAAGTTCGCTCCAGAGCGATTGCGGAGTATTCAGACTGCATCATCGTCAACTACAGTATTATCAGAGTAACGGGGTTTTTGTTTGATGTGATGCAATAGCATGAACAGTTGTACCTTCAAACCTGAATTTGATCATATGCATTCAAACATAAAAATGTGTTTTCGGTCAAATGACCCCAAAACTACAATATTAAGGGACGTACAATCTAAGTACTTAATGCTTGAAAAGTATGAAAAAATACCAACAATTAAAAAATATATACAAAAGTATAGGCTATTCTGTAAGAAAAAGAATAAGCTGACGTTGTTTTCCCGACACTTGCGCCATTTACAATTAACCCAATAACGCGCTTTCAATTTCGCTGAATGCCCACTTTTCATCAGATTACCTAATTTTAAGATTAAAATCGCTCACCCTGTAGAGATTGATGCAAAGATAAATTGGGGACACTGAGATAAACTTTTGCCTTCTTTTTTTGGGTTTACAACTGGCTCAAACACCACTATTTATTATTACATTCTACCCAACAATTAATTGCGGCGTCAAACCCCACAGTAATAAAATTGTCGCAGCAAAAGCAATCCTCCCATATTTAGTTTTTACGTCGCGTTTTAGTGGCTCTAAAAGCTCCCGACAACCTGTCATTCGATATTCCGTTCGCTTTATAAACCCCTCAGACGTCTTTTTTACACCTAATCCCTCAAGAAAAAACGCGCGCGTAATCCCCTGGTGCACCTTTTCAGGGCTGGCCGATTATGACACCCTAAAACAAATAAATGCGATGTAAGCCCCCGCCAGACATGTGGGCCCATTTTATCGAATGGGGATTTAGTGTCGCCTACCTATAAATAAATAACGCCGACTAAACCGTAAAGCATAGCATAATACCATTAAAGTAAGAAAAAAAAATGCGCGGGACCTTTCACAACCGTCTCCACCCCGTCTAAAAGAACGTATACCATGAGGGTTATCTAGTAATTCTAGTACCTAAGCAATAGCATTGAATCTGAAGTTTATTTGTGTAGTTGTGAGGGGTGGTTCCTTCGCACCACCTTTAATGTAAATATTTATTATTATCTCCCAAAGAATTTCAACTTGTTGAAATTTATATGCTTTATATTTAGTTATAACGGTAATTTTGTGTTTCTTATTGGCTCTGGAGTTGGAAAAAGACGGACAATCAATCTGAAGATGCAAGCCATAATGTTGCTATTCTGCTAGACTAGAACTCTATAAACTATTTTATCTACATATGACTCGCATATAATAAGGTCATTGCATACGCATCTATGGCAATATACTCCCTATCATGACACATCGATAATTATGATGACAGTAGATGACAGTTTGTATAATAATGTTTATCTCGACTAACATATAATAAGTTCATTGCATACGTATCTATGACTATATTATCCCCATCATTATACGCGCAAATGATTATAGTGACAGTAGCGTTGTATAATAATGACAGTTCGTTCAAATAATGACCTCATTATTTGAACGAACTGTCATCATTAAACAACGCTAGTGTCAAAGTCTGTCAAAACCAACGTGGATGACAGTTATGTGACAGTTCGCCTCGCCATCATTGACAAATACATTTAAAATACTTGATATAAAATGGAATTTATGAGTCGTAGATAAAACGTCGTATTTGACTCGCACATAACGGATATAAATCGCTCGCATGATTACACGCTCGCCTAGGGCTCGCGTGTAAACTTCATGCTCGCGATTTATATTCTTAATTATGTGCTCGTCAAATAATATACTATTGTTTGAATAATGACTTCACTAGTCAAGTCTGTCAAAACCTACGTGGTTGACAGTTATTTGACAGTTCGCCTGGCAACCAGTGACAAATACATTTAAATTATTTTATATGAAATGGAATATATGAGTCGTAGATAAAACGTCGTATTTGACTCGCACATAACGGATATAAATCACTGTTATAAATGTCTACACGCTCGCCTAAGGCTCGGAATTTATATCCTTATTTATGTGCTCGTCAAATAATATAGGTACTATAAATGCTTGGCTGAAAATGCTTAGGAAATAGTTGTTTTGCATGTAATTTTATGCTCTAATATCAAATTTGATACTACATTAGAATTTGATATTTGATTTTAAATCTTAGATTAAAAAGTTTGCGAATTAGAACAAAACCTCCGTTTTCTTTTTCGTATTTTGCACGTGACTACCCACGCTTTCAACTAGATATTTTTAAAACTAAATTTGCAAAATTATAAAATATAAATAACATCTGCAGTAAAGCAAATAATTTATGTCGTAAAAAATACACTGAACTCAAAACATGTAAAAGATCCGAGGGTTTTCCTCAGATTTATTCACAGAATCTTTAAAACACACCAAATTCATGTTAAAGAATGTGCAATTTTGCGTCTTATAGTAGAGTTTTGATATTTTCCTTAGTTTTCGAAAAATTAGTTAAGGTATCTGAAAATTTAATTTGTTGGTTTTAACATTTTATTTTGACTGACAACACGTTATTGAATGAGTGGGACTCTACTAGTCAACACTAGTAATAGTTTACCAAATGCAATTATTATAATTTTTAAGTTTTCAATAATAATGTGAACCTGAACTATGAACAAATGATAAATTAGTTGATATATTAAAATGAATATAATGATTATATTAAATTGATATTTAACGTATGGCCATTATTTTATTGTAATTAATTATTATAATTAAATTTAACAAAACTTTTCATATGACATCTTAGATTTAATTCTGAAAAAATGACACGTGAGAAATATTAAAAATATCATGTTTCGCAACCATCCTGTATGTT
The DNA here is from genome assembly GCA_964023965.1 of Melinopterus prodromus. NCBI lineage: Eukaryota > Metazoa > Arthropoda > Insecta > Coleoptera > Scarabaeidae > Melinopterus > Melinopterus prodromus. Next base: position 28,346,308 of record OZ030390.1, read on the forward strand.
AAATCTGACTGACTATGGGTTGCGTTTTGAGCACATACAAAACAGTTTATAAAGAATAATTTCATTTCGATCAATAAACATGTTGGTCAGTAGTAGGTATAGTTAAGTCCAGGGAAGAAGGAGAAAGCAGAAGGAGTAAGTATGTACATACATACATCGTGTTCGGCACTAACTTGAACACAAATGGGAAACATCTTTATTGTCAATTTTTCAGAAAACTTTATTCTTCATATAATCTTCTGGATTGTCTTAACATTTCCTAAAATGCAAATATTAGAATATAATTATCTGCTTGCATGTACAGGGTGTTACCAAAACTACGAACTACCCTTAAGAGTTAAGTACCTTTATTTTAAAAGCTATGCAAAAGTGTTATTTGAAAAGTGTAATTAGAAATATTAACCGGTTGTTAAATACGTAATTATACTCGCCTTGATCGTTGGATGAACATCCGGTAACTTGGGACGTCGAAGTAGACTATAATTCCATTAGTGCCTTCTTACTCTTACTTACTCTTATGTCATTTTATGTATGCAAAAATGGAGGTGATTATAATTTCGTATTTAAAGACCTCTAATATTCCAAATACTTTTTTAATATAACATTCTTGTATAGCTTTAAACATAAAGATACTTAACTCTTCAGTGTTTTCATATTTTCGGTAACACCCGGTACATGCAAGCACATATTTAAATTCTAATATTTTCATTTTAGGTTTACGACAATCCAGACGGTATATGCAATAGGGAAGGTGATTATGACTTCGTTTTTGATGACCTCTAATACATCTAAATACCTTATTCAAACACATTTTTGTATAGCTTTTAAACTTTACTCTTAAAAGATTTTCATAGTTTTGGTAACACACTGTAATTGCATTCCGTACTTACATTCTAATATTTGCATTTTAGGTTTAGTGTCTTAACAGCATTTTACTAAAATAAAATTTTCTGTAAAATTGATAATAAAAATGTTTTCCATTGTGGCAAACTGCCGGTGTGCCGGACACTGTATATTGTATATTGTATAATTTTCATACGATAAAAAATCACAATGTTACAGGCGAGAATATTTTCTTTTTTTTAGTATTTTCAGCTGTTTGAACCTTAAACTTTGTTTAATAAGCTTTTCTTTTAGAATCCATTTTACTTTTAGGCCAACTTAGAAATAAATTTCAGCTTAAATTGAAAATTTCAGTCGATAAATGAAAGTAAACAATAAATAGGTACATAACAATAATTTACAATATGACTTGTAGGTACAATAGACTTTTTAATACCTAGCTACGATATAAACATCAATTTAAGGAGCACATAACCGCTACAGATTGGTTCACAAAACCACACCTCCGTTACGACAAGATTCATTACGTCGTAAAATACCTCAACGGCCTTTGTCATGCGATGTCAGAGACTCTGTTACCTTTTTACTTGAGTGAACCGCGTGCCAAAATATCGCGGTCATAAAAACCTCATCCAACGTTTCGCCATTATTATGGGCCGTGATGAATGACGCCGTAATCCTTTGAGAGTGCGCGTCCTTTTGTCAGCGGTCCTCTCGCACGAAAATGGCACACGGTTGTCGGTTACCCACAATAACCCGATCACTATTAGTATGGCGCGGCGCTGGGCAGTATTCAGTATTCGTTCTAAAATATTTGCTAATCACCTGCTTGCGGTCGTGGACGGAATTCTTCAAGGACTAAGGTTGGATGGCTTCATGAGTTAATTACGTCAGAATTAGCCAGGTTCCAGGTCGGTTGTTGGTGTTCTTTGTTCGTGAAGTGAAAGGGCGTGTTCAGGAAAGAGCCCTCTTAAGGTTATAAATAGGTTTGCTGAAAGGGAACCGACCAGACATGAATTCGCAATTTCCTTGTTTGGGTGTATAGCGGAGGCGTCTGTTTTCTGTCCTCTCGAATTACCTGCCTCATACAATTAATGTTATTATGAAACTGTAATAATTGGCTACGTTTCTGAACGGAAGATGGACGATGACGTGTTATTCTCATGTTCGTTTATATTAATTACGGTTATTGTTGTGATATAATTCATTTTTGGCAAGACTTTTACCATTTGTTCGGTGAAGGGCCTCAAGTGGATACGTGTGTGTGTCCTTGATCTGTGTGGTCGTTTCAAAACACGTGCTGACACATAACTTAAGATCCACATTGCTTAGAGTGCTTTGGGTTTTGACATACGACAGCTTTCTAGCCAGAAGGACCATACTCATCAATATTTATTATAACCATAGTACAGGATGATCAGCAAATAAGCGGGAAAATATGAAAATAATACAGTTAACGGCAATAGAATGAAAAATGCAGTATAAAAGGGCCAGTTTGTAGAACTAAAGGGAGCTGGGACAATTCCATTTTATTGTATCAAAATATACTTGACAAATGATGATCAACGATATATTTTTAAATAGTTACTGGTTACTAGTGTTGGTAAATAGTAAGTTGTTTTTTAAAGCTGTGAATTCTTATAAATTTGAATGAGCATATTGAGTGACGTATTCCCAAGTGAGATATCAAGATTTCTTTGAAAAGTGAGTGAATATTATGAATAAAAAGTGTCTTAAATATAAATCCTTGATGTTTACAAATTGTGTAAGATCGGCGCAATAAAATCTATTTAAAAAGAAAGAACTTTATGCATTTCCCATTCCCAAATTTACGTTCCCCAGAATCAATATTTAGCAATATTCAATACTTTTTATTTTGAACATCATTGAATTCAGAGAGAAATGGTCTAGTAAATTGATTAATAATTTAATCAATAAGATATTCTTTTAATGACCTAGACCTAGACCCCACACCAGAAAGATTCTTCTAGAAAGTTCTTGTGACAACGATGGCACAAACATAAGCAATAATTACTAGAATTAAAATTCAAATACTTTTTTCTTATCTGGCACCACTTTTGATCCTATCAAAATGGATAATTTATCAAATAGTGAGTAAGATAATATGATAGTCATTTACGGAAAATGTGAACAGTGGACGCCGCTGTTTAAGTGCAAATATGCCATACGCAAGCATGTTTGTTCACAATTCTTTTTTAAATTGACTGCTATGTTAGTCAACATATCGGTATTTATTATGAATTTCATCAAATACGCGTACTAATGATGGGTGCGGGCCACTTTTTGCCCTAGTACTGCACATTATGGAAAATTTTATGTTCCCCATATTGCGGTACAAGACTGCGACGATTAGCGAAAATATAGACAAGTTCACAAACAATAAAGTTTGTTTGCATTTAAGTTTAGATAAATAAAATCCTTGACACCCAAACTCGGTTTAAACCTAAACGTGGTTTAAACTAGCATTGTAAACCCTGGCCTACGGATCTTATATACTAACAACCCTAAACATAAAATAAAACGGTTAAAAAGTTGAAAACAAATTACCTAAAATCCTAAAAGCACCTCTCAATAAATCAACGAACGAATTAAACAACATTAAACAACCTAATATTGTTACTGAGTTCATAACAAGTAGATTAGGCAAACCAATATACTGGTTACATTTAGTAATGGAACACCAAGAACGACTGACATTTTGCATCAAACTTGACACAAAATAATTATTTTTTTTTGTATCCCATAAGAAACTTGAGATTTATCTTGGCACCTATGGCAGACAAAGTGGAAGTGGAAGAAGTTCAGGAAAGTCCTTGAATAGTCTGGGGAATATCGATTATTATTTTGCAGAGATGGTCTAGATACCGATTTAGAGATTACCTATACGTTAAATTATTATGAGCTGGAAATCAGAACTAGATTCCGTAATCAAAATACCCATTCTTATTCTCATCCCGGCGTATTCAAGATAAAGGCCCTATGCTTTGTACCATATTTGCACAATTCCAGACAATGTTGACATACTTTCACACATATGTTCCCTCCGTAAGGCGCACCTCGCATTGAGGCTATTGATAGACGGTTGCAGCAGGTGACTGCCACTTGATCTTTTAGGGGGAAGGTAAATTGAGACCAAACCAAACAATGTCTCCCTCTATTTATAGATGCGCCGTAGAATTGCAGGTGCACCATATAAGTGACAATAGTGAAAAGGTAAACATAACTATCTGTTTCTTCGTCGTCTAGTAAACACTGATTTTATAGAAAGATTACACCAATAAAGTGTACTTAGTCTAGTGGTCATTTAACTGAATACGCATGAAAAGAGAAGTTTTTTTAGATTTTTTGCTTTATTGCTTATATTTGCGAAGAAAACTAAATATTTCAATAAAAAATGGCAAATTACGCTTGCAATATTGAATGTTTTTTATTTGCGGGCTGCACCTTATGAAAATGTTATTTATTATATGACCTAAAAATAATAATTAATCTTAGTTGAGACCAAACCAAACCAAAAAAAGGTATTAGACAGTTTTTAAAGTTTTTCGCGAAATCTAATACCTACCGTTTTGAAAATTCCGATAATTAAATGTATATGTCAGCAGTTTAATTCAGATCTCATAACCATTTTCATAAAAAGTACTTTTACACATTATCCATTCTTTCAATTACTACAAAATTGTAAAAGGTTATATATAATAAATTATAATCTTTTATAGTGTAAATTAATTTTATAGGACAAAGAGAATCACTAACCTTTTTCCTTTACTACCACATTTTTGGCCGACAGTGGCATCTTTAAACCAATCCATTCTACGATGTGATCGTATTGAAGGACCAGCAAGGTCCCCATGATTTTAGAAATTTAAATTTGTTCAATTTTGGTACGTTTTTCTGTATTTTAAATTTTAAATATTCTCACTAGACAGTTGCGAGAATTCCACTTAATACTGTCGTATTTCGAGCTTTCTATTTCCATTATACATAATTTGATATTAAATTTTTACTTTATTTTATTGTAGTATTTATTCACGATTCACGATTCTAGAACTTCGATTTTGCATTTCGATTTTAAATATTCTGCTGAGTGAATTTCAACATATTCAACTAATATTATCTATTAATAATAATCAATAGCGACTAATAATATTATTATTAATTTGCAATTACAATTTTTCATTGCAGGCACGATAAAAACGCGTATTAATTAAATTAAAAACGTATTTTCTGGTTTAAACATTTGCTTTGGATAACTAAATAAATTCAAATAGTATAATCGCCATTCTAGTGTTCATTAATAACATATTAATAATTGTTATTGCAGGTTCCATGGATACCATTCCAGAATTTTCGATTTTATCAATTTTATTGTGTGTATTTTCTGTTTTAAACATTCTCTCTTGTTAATTGTATGAATTCTAGCTAATATCACGTTTTCTTTGCTTATTCATTAGCTATTACGATTTTTTATTTCCGGATCAATGAACACAATTCTTGAATTTTCGATTTTGCAATTATTTGTATCTGTGTTTTCGAGTTTAAACATTCTCCATGGACAACTGACTGAATTCCAACTGTATCATCAGCTTTTTATTGTACATTAATTATCTATTAAGAATTTTTATGACAGGCTCGATGAACACGATACTAAAATTTTGTTTTGTTATTTTTCGTATCTGTGTTTTCTGGCATGAAGATTCTCTCTGGATAACAAAGTAAATTCCAACTAATATATCGGTTTGCTATCGTTTAGTACAGACTGTATGAACACAAGTATTTCCAAATATTTCGGTTTTTACAATTTCGTGCTCTGTATTTTAAGATTTAAAAATTTTCTCTTGATAACTAGTGAACAGCAACTAATAATATCGCATTTCTATTGATTTTAATTAGCTAATAAGACTCATGATTACAGACTCGATGGACACGATTCCAGAAGTTTTAATTTAGTTAATTTTATTGTCTGTGTTTTCAGTGTTAAACATTCTCTCTCGACAATTGTGTGAATTCCAACTAACATTATCGTATATCCATCGCTATTAAGATTTTTTATTACCGACTCGATGAACACGATTCTAATTTTCGATTTTGTGATTTTTTTATCTCTAAGAAATAGCTTAAACATCCTCTCTCAATGGATAAGTGAGTGACCTGAAACTAATATTATCTATTTCCATTGTTTATTAGTTACCATTAAGAATTTTTATTACAGTCTGAATTAATGCGATTTCAGAATTTTGGCTTTTGTCAATTCCTTTTCTATATTGTCGCTTCTAAACGTGATATTTCGATGACTAATTCCATTTATTAATTTCAATCAATATTATCGTATTTGTATTGTTTATTGGTTTGCTGTTAATACTTATTGTTTTTATTTCTTTTAATTATCTGTATCCAACTAATATGATCGCATTTTTATTGTTTATTAATTAGCTATTAAACTATTTTTATTGCAGGCGATTTCTATTTAGTCAATTTAGTTCTCTGTATTTTCGGTTTTAAACATTCTTTCTCGAGAACTGAGTGAATTCCAACTATAATTATCGCCCTTCATTTTTGATTGTGTTTTGTATTTCTGCTAACTTTACACACAAAAAAAAATGCTCTTGTCGTGTTGGAATGTCAACTTCAGTAGTGTTTCCCATTTTACATATACCTATGATAATAAATATAATAATATAATACATAATACCTACATTTTAATAGAACCAGAAACGAATACTTTTACGAAAACTTGTATGAGCTTTAGTTTTCTTATTTTCTTCATACAGTCTAAAGTCTGACACAGTATAGCAACCTACCATATCCAATTTATCAATAGAATATATATGTGAGACATAAAAAAAACTAGTCTGGCTGTCACAAAATTCACTTCGAACCCTAAGCATATAAATCCCTTCGAATTTGCATTTTATTTGAACGACATAATACCCCACAATATGTAGCTGAGTTTATCCACCTCAAATTCACCAGTGATATCAATGCAAGGGTGCACATGATCCCTCAACAAGTATAAAGAAGAGAAAAGAGCCTACATCAGCTGACAGAGCGGGTGTTATTATAACAGAAAAGAGTATCTTAGTAGCCGTCCCTAAAAGTGTTCATGCTTCTCATTCACGTGCACGGACGAAGAAGTTCGTACCCGCCTCCCTTCATTTATTTTTTTGTGATATTGAATCCGTAATGGGCTCGCGCAGACACGATGCAGACGCACTAATGATGTTAGTTTTGATTCGGGCAGCGATCGTTATAATAATTCGGGTCTCGTTTCGCCTCGCTGTGGTACGCATATATCTTAGCCCACAACCCTTATTAGCGCTAGTTCGAAGGCAAATATATCATAATCAGTGTTTTCAGTGGATTCAACCCACCGACATGATGTATTAACTTGTAATCAGCCTAAATCATACGCCCCTGCGAGTGTGTGGGCAGTGTACATTAAGTAAACAAGCTTCCGATCATCTGCAAGCGCAAGGCAAATTAGGATCATAAAAAATGTTTAAGTGTGGAGATCGTAATCTCCGTTTTTTTTTTGTTCTACCTGTACTAGTATACAAAACCTGAAATTGAGGAAGATAAATTATGACATTTTTCAAAAAAGTTGTAATAGTGGTTGTAATAAAAAAATTTCTAAACAAATAAATTATTAATTATAGAATATTAAAAAAATTTACTATAAACAAAATCATTTTAACAGATACTATGAGTATGTCTGCAAGAAGGCAAGATTTTATTATTTTGAACCGACTTCTTTTTACTATTTACAATTACTACTTAACTACTTACTTAAAAACTGGAAAAGAACATTCGTCAGGAGATAGACGTACTTTTGACTGGACAGAAATTAAAGAAATAAAACGAATTCATTATTCCTAGTGTTGTACCGACTATGGGTTTGGCCGACTAACCGACTAGCCGAATATCCGGTAATAAAATGGTGAACTAGTCGGCCGTGCCGATCATTTCTCACGAATTGCAGCCCGAGTCGTAGGCGAGTGCTGCAAAACGTTCGAGTGAGAAATTGCCATTACTTGCGAATGGAATGCTATACTTTTTCTACGACCATGCAACGAAATTTTATAAATAAATTTTTGTGCATATCTGTGCCTGGATATGAAAAGGCACCAGTTGTCCGAAATTGAGTAATAAGTTTTTCTTTTTGATAGAATAAGTTATAGCAAAGGTGCTCCAATATTTTAAACCTATTACCATAAAGGGAAATTAAAAAAAAAACAAATAATTAAGTTGCTGATGCAAAAAGTTAACTTTTGCGCTTCAAACTGTTGCAAAGTTTAAAAGTTAACTTTTTCAAGGAAATAGATATTTTAAAATAGATTAGAAATAGAGATATACTTTTAAAAATACTATAAACAAGTGATTAATAACAAATTTCGACTTGTCAAGAGAGACGACAAACACCGTACTAAACACGGATAATACATTAGGTTTGTTCGAGCAGCACCAAAATAAGTGCATAAAGCACTTATTCTTTCTCCTGCGCATGCCAAATGGGGGTTTTGCCCTGCAAAGGCCTGCATTGCGTATGCGTACAAGAATCCTAAATTGTTTTGACTGGTTTTGACGGCTGCTCGAACGAACCTATTATTTCGTGATTTTTTTTTCAGTACAATAGTAACATAATTGAGTTTGAAAAACTGGGAAGGAACACATCAGTTTTTCTTCCAATGTAAGATATGTGTGGCATTTTCGCCTCGAATTATAAGTAATCCTGTGTATCATTTTTTGTTTTTATCTTTTTCATTGATTTCTTTAAAAGTTCTCTATTTTAGAAAATCTGTTGTAGTAAATTGATGTAAATGCGAAAACTTTTCCTCTATTTAACCGTTTTTTCAAATAATCAAAATTACAACACATTCTCAAGACTATGTTAACCAATTTTTAACCACGTAAATATTTTATGTGTTTGTTGCTGTTGGATATCAAAATTTATGATCGATAGGTTTTTTCTTCAGGAGAGTATCGTAAAAATGTTGTCAAGTCAAAACGGTGCAATTTAAAATGACGTCACTTCTGAAGAAAGAAGACATAGGTACCTGGAAGTATGTAAATTATTTGAACACATTTTTTATTTTTTGTATAACAATCCTTCAATTTCATTTGCGTGGATTCTTAAAAAAGAAACGGCCTCCTAAATTATTTTCAAAAATGCAATAAAAAATCTGATGTGGCCAGGCACATGACTTTATCATACAAAATATAAAATTAATAGTTTAGCTGCATGATAATCTATTTGATTGAGATAAATCGTGTCTGCATTAAACTTAAACTAGTTAGCCAGGATTTGACAGATATTTTAATAGTCAATAGTATCAATAGCAGGTATTGTCCAAGCATCAGCATTTGACACTACCTACTGTCATCAGAATAATAGTTATTTATCTCACAAGTGCCGAAAGTACGGAATAGCGCGACGAGCGGTGATGCGGCGCGTGACCGCGCGTCACCGATGGCGGAGCATCGCCGTCGCATGTGAGCGAGTCGCGCTATGTAGTTTTCGGCAGGAGCGACATCAACGTTTTTGTGTTGCTTTTTGAGAAATACGTATTTTAAAAAATCTAAAATGGTTATATTTCTGTATAGGAGATGTTAGGTTGATACCGCTTCTACGAAACGTCAAGTTTAAAAAGATAATTCAAATTCTGACAGATTTATATTCGTTCATGACACTGTACATGTCACATCCGTACCAACATACTGAAATATAACTACACTCATCGCTATACTTTATTTACAATTTTCTCAATTTATCATTTTTACAATTAGATATAACAACGGGTTGATATTTCTTATCAACAAACAATCAAATTGGTGATCTTATTTTATTTGAATTTTGTATTTTGTACATTGCCGCACTAGAGCGGCAATGTTCCATAGCGGTTCTCCAACCTCTGATGAAATCCGCTGTTTTTGAGTGTGACAACCATAGACATTTCTGTGGTGACACCAGGCGGCAATATACTATTACACTTTCCTGTCAGAGTGACAGTTTACACTTTTCTGTCAAAGTGACAGTGTCCGTGTCAGTTTGAAGTAATAAATTTACCTCTTTTGCAGTGGCGCCATCTAGCGGACTTTTTCAAATCACGGCTGTCGCGCCTGCTAGTTTCGTAAAACTTGGAACACCGACATCAAAGGTGCTGCCGCAAGTGTCGTATCTTGATATTTCTAATCGCTGGTGACAGCACAAAAAAATATTTGTCAAATCCAGGCTACTATGTAATTTCATATCAATGCAAATGCGATCGATCTCGATCAAATAGAATTTGCTCTTGAAGCTAAACTATTAATTTTACCAAAAAAGTCATAGGCATAAATTATTCATAATTTCCTCTACTTTAATTTATTATTTAACTATTTTGTCGAAATTACAGAAATCGCGGCTCATTTGCAAAATCATTGAAAAAGGCTTAGAATAAACTACCAGCTCCTTTCGACCCTTTTGAACCAAAAGCTTTTCAGCTCTAAGTTTGGTCATAAAACTTCTAAATACAAACTTTCGTCCCGATACCTTTAGTAGTTTCTCCGGAATCGTCGTCACAAAAATCGCTTACACACGCACACACACACACACACACACACACACACACACACACACACACACACACACACACACACACACACACACACACACACACACACACACACACACACACACACACAGACATTTTTTTGTACCTTGGTCAAAAATGTTCAAGGGACCCATAAAGACCTATTTCCGCTAAAATCTCAATTTTTACTTTATCATACGCAGTATGTAAAGTACTGTAATCGTGCCGAAAAAAAAAATTGGGATTTTAGCGGAAATAGGTCTTTTTGGTCCCCCTGAACATTTTTGACCAAGGTACAAAAAAATGTCTGTGTGTGTGTGTGTGTGTGTGTGTATGTGTGTGTGTGTACCCGATTTTTGTGACGACGATTCCGGAGAAACTACTAAAGGTATCGGAACGAAAGTTCATATTTAGAAGTTTTGTTACCAAACTTAGAGCTGAAAAGCTTTTGGTTGAAAAGGGTCCAAAGGAACGGGTAGTTTATTCTAAGCCTTTTTGAAGGATTTTGCAAATGAGCCGCCATTTCTGTAATTTCGACAAAATAGTTAATTAATAAATTAAAGTAGAGGGAATTTTGAATAATTTATGCCTATGAAATTTGTTGGTAAAATTAATAGTTTAGCTTCAAGAGCAAATTCTATTTGATCGAGATCGGTCGCATCTGCATTGATATGAAATTACATAGTAGCCAGGATTTTGACAAATATTTTTTTTGTGTTGTCACATTCGAAAACAGCTGATCTCATCAGAGTGATCAGAGGTTGGAGAACCACTATGGAACGTTGCCGCTGTAGTGCGGCAAATTATAAAATACAAATTTCAAATAGAATAAGATCACCAATTTGATTATCTGTTGATAAGAAATATCAACCCGTCTTTATATCTAATTCTAAAAACGATAAATTGAGAAAATTATAAATAAAGTATAGCGATGAGTGTAGTTTTATTTTAGTATGTTGGTAGGGATGTGTCATGAACAAATATAAATCTGTCAGAATTTGAATTACCTTTTTGAGGTGCGTTTTCATTAGTGATAATGGCAGTGGTAGCAGACGCCGTTATAGTATTTCCAATAGAAAAGTGCTAGTGACTCATGTTTATGTACATGCAAACTAATATGTGTCATTATCACGATATGTAAGAAATACTATAATTTCGTATTCTACCACCGCCATTAGGTACCATTACCTACCAATCGGAACGCACCTTTAAACTTGACGTTTCATCAAAGTGGTACCAACCTAACATTTAGTATACAGAAATCATTTAATTATTTTTTTAAAATACGTATTTCTTAAAAAGCAACACAATAAACGTTGATGTCGCTCCTGCCAAAAACTAGATAGCGCGACTCACTCACATGCGACGGCGACATTCCGCCTTCGGTGACGCGCCGCATCACCGCTCGTCGCGCTATTCCGTACTTTCGGCATTAGTGACATAAATAACTATTATTCTAATAACGTAGTGTAGGTAGTGTCAAATGCTGATGCTTTGACAATACCTACGATTTATCTCAATAGGATAGATTCTAATGCAGCTAAACTATTAATTTTATATATTGTATGATAAAGTCATGTGCCTGGCCACATCAGATTTTTTTTTTCGGCATGACTACAATACTTTACATACTGCGTATGATAAAGTAAAAATAAATGAAAAAAAACAAGCAAAAATTTGTATAAAATAAGACCAATTTATACAAACAATTCACAAACAATTTCAATTTTCCACATATGTCTTTTTCCCAGATTACATCACAGCTACAGAATGAAGCTCTTTGCTATTCATTTGTAATGCTGTTCTTAAAATTTGTGAAATACAATGTACAAAAGCTCTTTCTGATTGTCTTGTTTTACTTGGTAAAAAATACCTATGACCGTTAAATTTGTTCAACAACGTCAACTTTATAGATTTTAGATTATAAATTATTTTGGCACATCCAATACACGCTTTATTTTTGATAATAGCCAATATATAAACATGTTTGAAAAATGTGCATAATCACAAAAACTATTTTAATTCTAAAGTACGATGACTAGAAATTTTGAACAATGAGACTTATTACTATTCCAGTGTGACGTGAGGTCTTTTATTGCTGGGATCTAGGCTATTGTCAACTAAAAGTCTTGGTTAGTTATTGTAAAGTTGTCATTGTAAGTTTTCTTTTAAACAAAATGGGACAATAGTTTATTAGTAGAAGTAACAAACGTGGAATAGAAGGTTTATCCATTGGCAAAGCATTCTTGGTTGCAAAAATCTTAAAAATCTTTTTAGTTTTTTTCTGCCTTAAAATGAGTAGTAGTCTTAAATTCTTGAACAATATCCAACAGAAAATTTTTAGCAATTTAAGTATTTTTTGATAATATTTTTCTACATCTTGATAAACAAAAAAATCTGATGTGGCCAGGCACATGACTTTATCATACATTATATAAAATTAATAGTTTAGCTGCTTGAGAATCGATTTTATTGAGATAAATCGTAGATATTGTCAAAGCATCAGCATTTGACACTACCTACACTACGTCATTAGAATTATATTTATGTCACATGCACCGAAAGTACGGAAAAGCGCGACGAGCGGTGATGCGGTGCGTCACCGAAGGCCGAGCGTCGCCGTAGCACGTGAGCGCGTCGCGCTATCTAGTTTTTGGCAGGAGAGACATCAACGTTTATTGTGTTGCTTTTTGAGAAACATGTATTTAAAATAAAATAAATAAAAAAATCGTTATATTTCTGTATAGGAAATGTTAGGTTGGTACCACTTTGACGAAACTACAAAACTACTAAAATAAAACTACAGTCATCGCTATACTTTTCTACTCAATTTATCGTTTTTAGAATTAGATATAAAGACGGGTTGATATTTATTATCAACAAACAATCAAATTGGTGATCTTATTTCATTTGAAATTTGTATTTTGTAATTTGCCGCACTAGAGCGGTAACGTTCCATAGCGGTTCTACAACCTCTGATGAAATTATGGATGAAATCAGCTGTTTTCGAGTGTGACAGCACAAAAAAATATTTGTCAAAATCCTGGCTACTATGTATTCATATGAATGCAGATGCGACCGATCTCGATCAAATAGAATTTGCTCTTGCAGCAAAACTATTAATTTTACCAAAAAATGTCATAGGCATAAATTATTCAAAATTTCGTCTACTTTAATTTATTATTTATCTATTTTGACGAAATTACAGAAATGACGAAAATCGTTGAAAAATGCTAAGAGTAAATAGCCAGTTCCTTTGGACCATTTTGAACCAAAAGCTTTTCAGCTCTAAGTTTGGTCATAAAACTACTAAATACGCACTTTCGTCACGATACCTTTAGTAGTTTCTCCGGAATCGTCGTCACAAAAATCGTTTACACACGCACACACACACACACACACACACACACACACACACACACACACACAGACATTTTTTTGTACCTTGGTCAAAAATGTTCAGGGGACCCAAAAAGACCTATTTCCGCTAAAATCTCAATTTTTTTTTTCGGCATGATTACAATACTTTATCTTACTGCGTATGATAAAGTAAAAATTATCTATAAATCGGTTAGTTTTTCTTCGTTTCTCGATGTTACTTAAAAAGGGAATACAGATAATCCCTACAAATCAACGAACAAACCAAAACGGTATCGTGTATAATCCTTACAAATGATATGCACTGAATGGCATAGTTCACCTTCCCTTTCATACCACTTATGATACTTTGAAACTAAATCTCCCAAGAGACAGCCAGAACGATGCCTTGCGCCACGTGTGCATACAACACAGTGGTTGTCGACAGACACCGCGCTAAAAAAATAAAAATATGCGGGGCTCGTACAGACAAGGAAGCCTTTGTGTAGCCCTCGTAATATATACATACAAGAAACTCACCCTCCGAACACTTGTTCGCCCTAAACTTAAAAGAAAGACGGCCAGCCAGACTGCACGTGTTCTGATAGCCTCACGCTGACTGTGGAGAATCCATAATTACCAGGTATAACACGCTGCCCTGAATTATAATTCTGTAATTAAATTAATCTGGCATTTTTGAACCCTTTCTTATACAGTACAGGCAACAGATGAAACTCATCGAACGGTAAGAAATCTGATAATGACGTTATAAAGAAGAGAAATAATTTAATTCGTATTAAACTTAAGTAGAACCTATCATTTGCGAAGAGGTGTTCGGTGATGGCGCTTTCTTGTGTAAATAATGACGCTATGGGGCGTCTTAATCAATGGTTTCTCGGCAGAGGCAGAAGTAATAATTACAGGGCGAAAAAATCGAGGTCGGGTGGGCTAAAAAGGTATTCGTGATTTTTGTTGTGAAAATTGTTAATAAGAAGGCCGACAATCTGTTGTGAAAATTGCTTTGTAACAGTTGCCATGGATGATATGAATGAGGCGGTTACCGTAAAAACCGCGGTGTGTCCTGAGTCGCCTCTAGTTCTTCTCCGAAATAATACTATTTTATTATAGGTAGGTATTTAGTTATTTATGTTAAGAAAAATTAGTATCACTATCACCCTAGGGTTGCCATATCGTGAAGCAAGTCCAGGACGACCGTGAAAAATGTACCTTCATCTTACCGTTCTTACTTAGCGTTACTTGCAAAACGGCGTTCTAAATTCATATTTGTTCTTTCAGAGTTTATTCAGAACTTTTCTAACGTCTCAGAACAAAACTTGGTGCAGCGGCCCACATTTTAGTAACTATTTTATTTATCACACACTTATCCTTAGTCCTCCTGGTGCTATGTTATCATCTTCTGACATATACCTTCTTTAAACACGAAAGATACGTGGTTCTGTCTTTATTCATTTTGTAATTAAAGTCAAATACATTATTACATTATTACAACCGCAGATTTTCATCAACCTAATATATCAACAAAATTGGCACAAACATTATGGTTGCAAGATAGAAATTTATTTACACCAGACCGCGCTACCTATTTCATGACCACTATCAACGAAAAGCAGTAAAATGACAATGGAGTTGGATATAACTTTTGTGGTGTACGAAAAAAAATATTCCGCAAATTGTAAAAGGAAATTATTTGTTTTAATTATTAAAGTGAGGTACTAGAACATGCTATGTTGTACGATATGTAACGTTAAATTAAAACTTGTAAACCAGTTTTGCTGAGTTATTTTTGCTAATTTGAATTTGTTTAAATTAAAATCAAATTGAAGACTTATTATTATAACTTACAATTATTGTATTAGTACCCAATATAATTGATTTAAAATTTGATTGGAAAAAATCTAACTACAATAATAAAAACTGCTGGTTACTGCCTTTTATCGAACGCGTTGTCAAATGATGTTTGGATCAAATATGTACTAATAGACCATGTATAAGGTACCTGCGAAAATTTTTAAATCTTCCCCAAAAGCGGGATGAAATGTTATAATGCGGAACTGCCCCGCCAAAACCGTGAATGTCTCGCCAAAAGCGGGACGTCTGGTCAACCCAATCATAATATATCAGCGTCTTTTTCCGTTCGACCGTTCGATAGACCGTTAAGAATTCTTAATTTGTCGGCATAAGTACACATTTTGTCGTATACGCCTTCTCGTTACGAACGCATAATTTTTCGTGTCGAGTATATGTTTTGTCGTTCATATTTTAGATAACCCATTTTATGTTGGCTGGTATACGTTATATTATATACGGTAATACTGGTCTTACGGAACATGATGTACTTACATACATGCAAATCTCGGAAACTGCACGAGCCACGATACGGGTTAAATGGGATAAAAGTTGCGTAAATATGTACCCTTTTTAAAACAGATCTTGATTGATGACAAATTTTTCATGGATCACTAGATATGGCGGAAAAGGTAAAAACTGTCAATTTCTTTTTTCTTGTTTAACTATTACGATAAATAAACACTGAAAATGTTGTATTCTTACATAAGAGCATACGCTGGAGCCATATTTCTTGACAGAAAATGTTTTTGTACGCAGGCTTTGGAAATGGAATTTTTGTTTCACATATTTAAAATGTTTAACAACCCTGTATGCAACGCTTATGAAATTATCACAAAATACAATACGAGGTCTTATTAATCGGTCCTCTAGATCATCCGACTTAACGCCATGGACTTTTTTTCTATGGGGCGAGATAAAAGCTAGCATCTTTATGCAATGAACTGCATACTATACAGGAGCTTGAGGCAACAGCGTAGGATGCTATTAAGGACATACCACTTCGGTTATTGTTAATTCTTATTTAGAACAAATATTGGTCATGTGAAATTCCATTGGATTTACAGATTTAAGTATAATATCGAGAAAGCATGCATAACACGTTCATGCTAGAATAAAATTTTCACAAAATGTTACATGTATACGTTAAAATTAACGAAATTATGTTCGTATATTAACCACGTTTATAAAAATAGCATTATTATTTAGGCCGTTTCAATCCTTTTATTATTTTATTTGTTTTTATTTATTTTTATTTATTAGTATTAATTTTTATTATTTTTCTTTTATTTTTATTTATTTTTCTTTATTTATTTAGTTATTTTATAAATTATAAATGAAAAACACCCCAAACAAACTAATTACTTAAGAAAAAAAGACTTAACAGAAAGCATTTAGTACAGACTGAGTACCTATTTCATTCGTGAGACTGTATATTTCATTTCCAAAAATATATATTTTAGTAGATTCTGAGTATCTTTTCACTTACTTCCTTATCAATAATACCATTATCTATTATAACTGTAGCCAATTAGTTATGTCATTTATAAACATTAGTATCTACATACAACATGCATTTTCCATGTTTGTCGACTACAATTTTATTACAAGGCACACTTTGTTATTTTGAGATTTTATTATCACTTCAAATTCTAAGGATTTGTTCTCGATGAGTTCTTATTGTATTTTTGTTAATATTGTACAGTGCTTTTATAATTTCTCTCCTTCCGTTTGTACTCTTTGCCTCTCTCCAAACTACGTATGTAGTTTCCATCTAGACCTGTGTTGTGCATATAAGTTGTTTCAATTTGTTTCACAATCTCTGTTATATTCTGTTTGTAAATATCCTTATGTGGTTTAAGTAATCTTTCACGTGTCTTAAATACTCCCAATTACTTTGAATTACTTGAGCATTAATATTTATTTTAAATCTATATTTATATAGGTGAAACATTTTATCAAATTGCTTTGCTAAAAAGCTCTGCTAAGTGGGTGGAAAATTTTTAATGCCAAAAATTCGTCAATTATCACGTTGGTTAACTAAGTCAGGCCAAGCCCCTTAAAAAACAGTGTGTTATTTGATACCGCACATGATTGATGATGTCAAATGAATTCTTATGTTCCTCCGCAGACGAAATACTTCTACGTTATAATTTACTGCACCCCAAAATATCCGAGGGCACCCCGGTGACATATGGGTTTTGATATGTTGGCTGCGCTTAATTAGTCTACCCTAAAAGGTCGTCTGTACAAAAACCAAAATAGTGTATTGTATTGTATATTTGGAGGATTAAAATTGATTAACGACAGTTTCTCTAGCTTTTATCGCTGAATATATTTTCCCATTGGCTACGAACGCGTAACTTTTCTATTAGGGCTATTAAAATTCCCATTTTGTTTAAAGGAAGTTGAAAGCAGATGTGTTCATATTAAATTTCTGGATGAATTATGTAATATAGAGATACAGTAGTTTTACGGATTTTTAACGGACATGGATATTATACAGAGTGACTTGCTGACTCATAATTAATTAACATTACTTAATTAATTCGAAGCGAAATGGTTCGAAATAACGTTTCGCAATAGTTGTATACGATCTTTTTGCGCACAAATTTTGTGACATGGTTTAATTGATAAACAAACAGAAGATCAAGATTGTCGGCGGTAATCGTTACAGTAATGAAATAGTTGTCGCAATTAAGTATTTAGTTAAATGTAATTCAATAAAAGATTGGAAGGGTACCTACCAGAATCTGTTGTCTTGTACAATCTACATGATTACATTGTCAGCATAGTCATTTAGCAATTGTATTGTTTACCTAGTTTAGTTTCTAGTTTCTTTCTATACAGGTGTCTCACGGGCCATGATCTACATAGGGCTTTCGGAAACTGTAAGAGCGTAAATATGGACTCAGTTCAGAACAGCTTTTGATTAAAAAAAAAAAAGTTTATTGATTACTAGATATGATGGAGAAATTAAAAACTAGCGATTTGTTTTATCTTGGATAACTTCGGTATTACTATAAATGGAACGTCTAAATGTTGTATTCTTACATAAGACTTGAAAGCAATTTTTGTTGTCTGAAAATGTTTTTGTGCGGAAACCTTTTGCAGGGCGATATTCAATTTTATTTATTTCTTATGGAGACCATACCAAATTTTTTGGAATACCAAATACATAGTATTATTCGGCCCATTCTACATATATCAGTACTTAAATATTTATTGGAGTCTTACATAGGTGCTCATTATTTGTTCTTGTTCTAGATAACAAGTAACAATAACAGAAGGGTATGTCGCAAATAGCCTTTTTATTTTGTATTTATTTTTTTCGACTTTTATAGCGTTTCCCTATACCTAGATACCACAATTTTTAGTTTTCTTTAATTTTTCTCCTTTTCACTTTATCATACGCAGTACGATTAAGTATTGTAATCGTGCCGAAAAAAAAAATGAGATTTTAGCGGAAATAGGTCTTTTTGGGTCCCCTGATCATTTTTGACCAAATTGACCAAGCTACAAAAAATGTCTGTGTGTGTGTAAGTATGTATGTGTGTGTGTGTATGTGTCTGTGTATGTGTGTGTGTGTGTGTGTGTGTGTGTGTGTGTGTGTGTGTGTGTGTGTGTGTGTGTGTGTGTGTGTGTGTGTGTGTGTGTGTGTGTGTGTGTGTGTGTGTGTGTGTGTGTGTGTGTGTGTGTGTGT
Source organism: Melinopterus prodromus (assembly GCA_964023965.1). Lineage (NCBI taxonomy): Eukaryota > Metazoa > Arthropoda > Insecta > Coleoptera > Scarabaeidae > Melinopterus > Melinopterus prodromus. The sequence continues at coordinate 28,365,667 of OZ030390.1, forward strand.
GTGTGTGTGTGTGTGTGTGTGTGTGTGTGTGTGTGTGTGTGTGTGTGTGTGTGTGCGTATGTATGACGAAACTTCATATTTAGAAGTTTCATGACCAAACTTACAGCTGAAAAGGTTTTGGTTCAAAAGGGTCCAAAGGAACTAGTAGTTTATTCTAAGCCTTTTTCAAGGATTTTGCCGCCATTTCTTTGATTTCGTCTAAATAGCATTTAAAAAAAAGTAGAGGAAATTCTAAATAATTTATGCCCATGACATTTTTTGGTAAAATTAATAGTTTAGCTGCAAGAGCAAATTCTATTTGATCGAGATCGGTTGCTACTGCATTGATATGAAACTACATAGTAGCCAGGATTTGACAAATATTTTTTAGTGCCGTCACACTCGAAAACAGCTGATTTCGTCACAGGTTGGAGAACCGCTATGGAACGTTGCTGCTCTACTGCGGCTACAAATTTCAAATAAAATAAGATCATGAATTTGATTGTTCGTTGATAAGACATATCAACCCGTTTTTATATCGAATTCTAAAAACGATAAATTGAGAAAATAGTAAATAAAGCATAGCGATGAGTGTAGTTTTATTTTATTATGTTGGTACGGACATCTACAGTGTCATGAACATATATAAATCTGTCAGAATTTGACGTTTCGTCGAAGTGGTGGCAACCTAACATATCCTATACAGAAATATAAGCATTTTTAATTAATTTTTATTTAAGTACATATTTCTCAAAAAGCAACACAACAAAACGTTGATGTCACTGCTACCGAAAACTACGTAGCGCGACTTGCTCACATGCGACGGCGACGCTCCGCCTTCGGTGACGCGCTGCATCACCGCTCGTCGCGCTATTCCGTACTTTCGGCACTTGTGACATGAATAACTATTATTCTAATGACGGTAGGTAGTGACAAATGCTGATGCTTGACAGTACCTACTGTCAATGGTATCAAAATATCTGTCTAACTGACTAAATAGTTTAATTTTAATGCTGACACGATTTATCTCAATCAAATAGATTCTCATGCAGCTAAACTATTAATTTTATATATTGTATGATAAAGTCATGTGCATGGCCACATCAGATTTTTTATTTCTGCAGTATAGTTTCAAATAGAATATCTGGGTTATTATAGAAGTTTCAAGTTTGGTGACAACAAACCATAAATATGATCAAACCAAACTTTTAGTAAATCATTATGTCTTCTACAGGGTGATCAAAGTTTGCAACGAAAGTGTTATCTTTCTAAACATACCTACATATAATGAAAAACTAGGTACATTTCAAATGTTTGTCGTATATTTTATATGTAATTTCGTCCGCTATTATTTTAATAAATTTCGAAAAGCTATCACTACCTCAAACACTGCCGAAGATAGTTATAGGAAACACCAGCATGGAAAATAATTTTTTTTAAATTTTTATACAAGTTTGAATATGTAACAATTGAGTAGCGAATTTTGCACACCCTCTCTATAATAATGATGTTTGCCCATATTTAACGTTCTCCCCATATTTAGTGTCTCTCCCAACATGAAACTGTTTGCATCAATATTGACCAAAATATTTAATTTGAAACGATAGCGCAAAAACCAACAAATTTTAATTACTGAAATGTGGCATTCAGGTAGGTATTTAAAACTTGATAAATTACGATGTACATATTTTGATACGTGGAAACAAAAAAGGGAAATAAAAATTTATGTATCCATTTAAAATAACAGTTGATAAAGTTAATCGTATCAACTTCCGGTTGACCGGACGAAGTATTTTCTCCGAAGTATTTTAATTAACACATTTGGATAGAGTTGATGCTGATTCCCACCTTCAAATCTATAGAAATAGTGGAACATCAAAAACTTCTAACGGAACAGTTCCGTAGACACTCTGTATATCATAACTTAAAAATATTTTCATTAACAAGCAAACTATCTATCTATAAAGATCGCACTTGGAACATATTTATTTATTGTTATTTAACCAACAAGTATATTAAAGACAGCAATTAATTTTTCGCCCTTTAATATCCGAGTTGGTTACAATATTTATTCGTCGACCGTAGACTTTCATTTTAGATTTTTATCGTCGATGTTACCGTTTAATAATTTTTTTTTAAATTTGACATTGATATATCTGGGTATGTTCGATTTTCTCTAATCAAACTCACAAATAAACGATCTACGGAAAAATGACTTAATTGAGTAATGTTTTAAATTTATATTTTTTTATCTAAAGTCGTTTTTTTACGTCTCATAACACCACCTTCATTGAATATGAAATTAGCCTATAGATAGCCATAATCTAATCTACCCTAATATCAAGATTCCAACCCGACCTCCAACAAAAAACCCACCACACTGGCCGTGATTTAAATCTAAATTAAATTAACATCAAAGGTCCAAAGTGAAAATCAAGTCGAACCACCCCGTGACTTTTTGACAACGAATCATATAATATTGACAAGACGTGGGCACGAATTTAATTTTAATGTATCTCAACTCCGTGCCGCTTTCTTTGAAATATTAGTGGTTGGCCAGTCAGCACATTTCCAAGCGTTTCGGAGGGTGCGGGCTGTTTAAATAGCTATAGAAGGATGATATATGATACTAGCGAAATGGAATATGAATTCCTCATGACCGCTGCGTCCTAAGAAACCTGTCTGGGGAAGAAGTCCGAGGGGAAGAATAATTCTTTCGCCCTGGGGTGGAATATGACGGGCCGCTTATGTATGCCCGGCTAAAATATTACGAGGGTAGTTTGTAGACAGATTAAATTTAACACGTCCCATGTTGATGTGGTGTTTAAGCTTATAGATTTGAAAGTAAACCTATGAATAAATTTTAGAATATTTGTTTATTATTCTTTGGTATTCTATTTAGTATAATTTTCTTGAATTAGTTCGGTGAGATTGAGGACGTTTGGATATTTCAACGTCATTTAAAAGGTTGACCAAAACATTAGAAATAATCGAACAACAAACACGTGCAGTGGATCAGTTCCGTGGGACAGAACGTTTATCTATTCTAGAATGTTAAATTAAAACGTTTACTTAATCACAACATAACCTCAATGTAGTGGCACAAGCATATGACATAATCGTGGATACTGTACCGAATCGTTCAGGAGTACAATATTGAATAGAGTATTACGCGTATATGGAAATCAAATATAAATTGTATTCGATTGCTTTGTCTACACCTGTTGATTATTCCGTCATTAATATTATTCTCTATGATAGTGCTACTGGCCATTTCATTCATTTATCTACAACTCACAATACTCACATATACAATACACAAGTGTATTGCATACCTATCTAGGATTATATAATCTATATATTCCATATCATGATATATACCGATTATTTTGATGAGAGTAGCTTCGTATAATAATGACAATTCGATATTATACATTATTATTCAGTATTCTAACGAACTCATCATTATACGAAAGTACTGTCAAGTCTGTCAAAACCTAACTGGTTGTCAGTTAAGTGACAGTTCACCTCGCCATCATTGACAATTACATTTAAAATGTTTGATATAAAATGGAATTTATGAGTCGTAGATAAAACGTCGTATTCAACTCGCACACAACTGATATAACTCGCTCGCATGTTTACACGCTTCCCTACGGCTCGCGCATAAATTTCACGCTGGCGATTTATATCCTTAATTATGTGTTCATAAAACTTAGTAAATTTTGATGTTTTTCAAATCACTTTTCCTTGAGTTTTTTAAATGGAACACAAGTTGAATTGCCCATCAAGTTCCCTTTAATTTATGTCAAATATGTCATGTAACCAATTTTAGTAGTTTTCGTGACTTTTCTTAAATTATATGTGAATATACTATTACTGATTTACAACTAAGAGACAAACGAAAAAGAAAGAAGAAACAAGAAAATAAAGGCATATTTAGATATTATTAACTACACATTTTTCTTTAAATTGTAAATATCACGAAAACTACTAAAATTGGTTTCATGACATATTTGACATAAATTAAAGGGAACTTGATGGGCAATTCAACTTGTATTCCAATTAAAAAACTTAAGGAAAAGTGATTTGAAAACCATCAAAATTTACTAAGTTTTATGAACTTCCTGTAAAGTGAATCTAATATCTTTGGATACTATAATCTATCTACTAGCTTTGACTATTATCTGACATAGTTTAAAAGCAAAATCTGCAAAATGTCATTTTTACATAGTTTTAAAGAAGATCGTGCAACGTGCATATTTTGGAGAAGTAATTGAATATCTCAGGTACTATTAACGCTGAGAGTTAGCAACCTATACCGTTGGATAGCCAAATTTATTATTATTAATACAATAATAATATATACAGCGTTCCATTTAAAAAAAATTACATACTTCACATCGCGCCTACATCACGCCTAAATGAAACACCCTGTATAAATGAAAATAATTTTTCGGTCATAGAAACTAGTGAGCCAAACAACTTTCGTCTTAAACATTTTTTTCTTTGTCTAACGATTTAGCGCTATCGACCGCCGGGATACTAATAACTCATCCTGTGTGTAGTGCTGATTTATATTGTATTAAATATGTATGATGATTAAACAACGATTGATGATTAAGCGCATATTGTGTAGAAGTTATTTCTATCCGCCAACATACCCATCATTATTAGTACTTCCAAACATATAACGGCACCTGTTTGTTGTTAATGTTCGGACTGTTCGGAATGTTGGAGGCAGGGCCGGCCTTAGGCGGTAGGCAAGGTAGGCAATTGCCTACGGCGGCAAAGTTTAGGGGCGGCAAAACCAACTAAACTACAATGAAAAAAGCTCTAAAATATTGCCTGAATCTACAAAAAAAGGAATACTAAAATATACAATCAAATACAATCAAAATTGACAGGCTTCAGGCCATTCCTATATTTTAGAATGCATTGCAGCCAATAATAGATACATATACTTAAATAAAATAGCTCATCAACTTTTATAAAGAATTAAGATCGGATATATTTGACAACGTTATCATAGAAGCTGAAAAGTTAGCTAACGAAATAAAAAAAATAATATGAAAGTGTACTGTAGTGTAGTGATCCTATACAAAAATCAAAAGAGAAATATAAAATAGTCCTAACGACCCTTTTGAGTTTTTATACGATATCCATAAACTTAAAGAAAATATTATAAGTAAAAATGAATTATTGGCACATTCCAAAGATATAGAAACCGTTTTAAAAGTTGGCGATTCCTCCATCTTACCGGTTTAGAATTTGCTGCCGAAATGGTAATCTAGTTAATTTTTATTTGGGTAGACACATAATTTGCCCACCTATAAAAATAATATCTTTGATGATATTATTAGTGAAATTAATTAAAAACTATCAGTGATTAAAAAATTCGCCATGAAATGCTTGCATAAATATCTCCGAAAATATTATACTCTTAGCAGAACAAATTATACATCATATTAAAGATAAAATTTTGATGAAGATTTGGGTACAGAACGGAGATATTATGTCAATATCTATTCTGTCAAAAACGACAGAAGTTTGCTGATGACACATGACTTAACAGTATAGATATTGAGATAATATTTCGGTGCTGAAAACCTGTTCTTTAACCTTCTCCCAAATCTACATCTTTCAATATTCTTAATTGTTAATTCTTTTCATCTTTAATATGGTGTACATTTTGTTTTGCTAAGCTTAATACTTTCGGAGATATTTGATGCAAGTATTTCATGACAAATTTCACTGATAATCACTCATAATTTTTAATAAATTTCAATAATAATGTTTTCATTCAGTAAACATTTTGATGCTATTATTGGTACTATTTTCATAGTCGGGCTAATTAATTATGATGTTAAATGATTTTGCGTCCATAGATCTTGTTTGCAGAAGGTCCAGTTGACGCTTTTTAAATTCATTACTTCCCTTAACATTGCGCCAAATTTAAACATTGCTTAGCCGATTTTGTCTAATCCTGCCTATAACTGTTGCTACCGGAGCGGGCGAAAGACAGTTTGCTAAACTAAAAATAATAATAAAACTACTTAAGAACCATGTCTACTTAAAATTGTCTTGATGAGTTAGCAATGAAGGCCACTGAGAATGAGTAATCTAATTAATACATTAGATATGAAAGAAGTTATTCGCGATTTTGCAGAAAAAAAGGTTCGAAACAGGATATTTTAATTTAGGGTTAAACTTTGTATTTTGTATTAGTATTCTTTATTCTTTGTTGTTTTAAAAGTATTGTTTGTACAAGTATAATCTCCAAAGGTTGTGTTTATAATACAAATAAATTTCGTAAATATGGTGTGAGTGTTGACTGTATTTTTCTAGATCATGTTTTTTGTATAAATCTGTTTTTGTTGTATAAATCATTTTGGAGTTATGGGGGCGGCACTATTCAGATTTGCCTACGGCGGCAAAAACGCTAGGGCCGGCCCTGTTGGAGGGCGCGAGGCGCCAAGTTACTCGTTCCTCACGCAACGAGTTAACACGCTTTTAAACTAGTTCAGATGCCTAACACAAAATAGGTTTAAATCGATGATGTTAACATGTTAAAAGAACGTGTTCATGGTTCTGCTTTACACACGTAGTGATAAAAATTAGAAATAACAAAATAGTAAACAAATACGAATGTCTTAGATGCATGTCTTGGAAACACTACATGCAGCGAACTGATGAAAGCTCGTGTGCCAGTCTGATAGATCTAACTACAGTGTCTCACGTTGTGTGCGCCCTTGTGCAGAGTCGGTCACATTTTAATCGATAGTTGTTCTGATTTGTTAATTTATTTTAGCTTGGTAAGACTTTTTACTTTATCATACGCAGTATGAGGAAGTAATGTAATTGTGCCGTAAAAAATGAGATTTTAGCGAAAATAGGTGTCAGGGTCCCCTGAACATTTTTGGCGAAGCTATAAAAAAATGTCTGTGTGTGTAATGTGTATGTGTGTACCCGATTTTTGTGGCGACGATTCCGGAGAAACTACTACAGGCATCGGGACAAAACTTCATATTTAGAAGTTTCATGACCAAAGTTTTGGTTCCAAAATGGTCCAAAGTAGCTGGACTCGTATCATTTTTTAACGATTTTGCAAATAAGCCGCAATTTTTGTAATTTCGTCAAAATAGGTAAATAATAAAGTAAAGTTGAGGAATTTTTTTATAATTTATGTCTATGACATTTTTTGGTAAAATTATTAGTTTAGCTGTATGAGCAAATTCTATTTGATCGAAATCGTGTCTGCATTAAAACTAGTTAGCCAGAATTTGACATATTTTTATTCTAATGACAGTAGGTAGTGTCAAACGATGATTTTTTGACAATACCTACTGTCAATAATTCAAAATATCTGTCAAAGCCTGGCTAACTCGCTTTATTAATTTTATATATTGTATGATAAAATCATGTGCCTGGGCCACATCATATTTTTAATCGTGCCGAAAAAATTAGATTTTAGCGGAATTAGGTCCTCTTGGGTCCTCGGAACATTTTTAAATTTTTCTTGCAGTACATAATCCCGTATATGTCCACATGCAAAATTTCTTTTTAGAAAGTACCTATTACTCTTTCGGAGTAAAACTTTTCAGATGGGCCTACCGCCAGACCACTCAGACGTCGTTCGCAGAAATGTAAACATTAGGAAGCGCACTCAACAATTAGTGGAGGGGGTTGTTGTGGTGACTAACTGAACCTTTCATATAAAAAGCGCTGCGAGCGCTGCGAGCTTATCTAATATTTCTATGAATATATCGACTCCCAATTGCTCGATTTTAATGATTTTTATGCTAAATCAATGCCGTGACTCTCGATGTGTTACCATTAACTATTATATATTTATAGGGTCAAGTTAATACTAAAAGAAAACCTAACGAAATATTATGTGTGATGTTTTTCCCTCATCACGCGTACACTGCCTTTCCGTTCCGTCAAATGTCGTCCTTGTTGTTGTTCTGCGCAATCATCGAGTCGACTTTAACTTGGCGGACCTGTAATTGGTTTTTCAAATCCTTAAAAAGTTACAGCCGCTTGAAATACTAACAAAAAGGAAACATAACCAATCAAATACATACAATTTATGATTTATACAGCGTGTCCAAAAAAGTTGACTGCAAATGAAAAATTAACAAAAAGTTCTGGAGTAAATCAAATTTAACGTTCTCATGTTTAACTTCTTTGGGCACGTTGTATATATGCGCTATCGTTATAGCTTTATTTTCCAAAAAAAAAAAAAATGTCCTGTCCTCTTATTTTCTAAAGGCCAAAAAATTTTTCGCACACACATTATAACAACCACGCGCTGATTATTAAAATAATAAATTACCTGCAGTTACTCTCTCCTATGAATTATGCAGCAGGAAATTTTGATCTATACGCTGGGTGAAATAAAATAACCAAATTTAATCAAATTTCCAATGACAAATCAAATGTTTTTCCTATGTACAGTACTACTTATCATATCATTGCAATATCAATGAATAATCAACAGGTGTAGACAAAACAACTGAATGCGATTTCTTTTGCATATATTGTATTGTACTTTTACTAATTTTAACAATATGACTATTTACATACCATTAAAGCTAAACGTTCTAGAACTGTATTTAAGCGTGGTATGGAAATAATATTGCACTATGGAAGGTGGATACTAAAAATTCATTTTGGAACTCGTCCATCTAAGAAGCTAAAACTAATCTTTATTTAAAAAACAACAATTGCAACAAAAAGTTCGGTGAAAGGTTATATTTTTACTTCCTACTTCCTAAAGTCGTCAGTTGTAGAGATATCGCTAAGAGTGGGACATTATAACTCAACCGGCGAAAGAACTTGAAGACGAAACTGTTAAAAACCTGGTAAATTCCGAATATACTTAATTAATATGCAGCCGAGATGTTTTACGGCGCGTTCTTTTCCGCGTTCACAATTTTCTCCCCGTAAACAGCAAACCTGCAATTAGCAAATATACGTCATATGGCATGGCGCCATAACTCTGTATAAGGCACCGCCAGAAGACAAGAGATTTAGCTACGGAACTTTAATGGTGTCAATGAAATTCAGATACGAGTCCCATTAAGCTTCACCACTCATCCGTTTCAGCTAATATTTGATTATTTGCATTGTATCATGTACACGGACTGTTGAGCGAGCCATTTCGAATTCAAATTGTCATGTTGGGCTCTTGTGCACGTAGAAGTCGAGTGCGTGTAGGTTTCCGTGTACGCCATTGAAAAATCTGTACGTATCACTGGGTAAATTTGTCTAAAACTCCACCGTTGGTAATGGATATTTCGCACTTATGCTCGCCCACTGGTTGGTTTTCAAGAACCGGTAAAAAAGGACACTGGGTGCCGTTCATGCGTGCAGGCGTAACATCCTTTTCAGGTCGGTGTCGTTGACAATCAACCCAGAGGGGAAATAAAGCCAGATCTTTATACGGGCACACGCATCAAGTACCAGAGCGTGTCAGCTTAGTGGTCCGTTTTTATTATACGTCAAGTTCCATCCACTTTTTTGTTAGGATTTACTAGGCGTGCTGCTGCTGCATTCAGTTGACAGAATAGGAAGGGACACATAGATCTACACTGGGTAAAATGGAACTAAAGTCAAGAACGTGTATTTTTTTAAACGAAATTTCCAAGCCTCACAATTCTACCAATAATGAGTCTTTCACTCCGTGGCATGGATTCCCAGCGACTGCGGAAAGGTAGCTAGTTTCTTTAATCTCCTTCCAATTATGCTCCAAACATGTTCTATTTAGATAAGTATGGAGATCTTTGTGCCCATAGTCAGGGCGAGATTTATATTGATTGCTTGAATTAAGTTTGAAGAACTCCTTAACGATCCTTGAGAGGTGAGTACTCATCATGTTTTATACGGAAGTATCAGTCAGACAGATATGATTTTAATAGTTGGCTATACTGGACAGGTAGTAACTGATCTAACTTATAGAATAGGCATTCGAGCTTAGTTTTCCTTCTATTGTTCTTTCTATTATCGTTGTCTACAATTGTCGTTTGACGAATGTTGGTTTCTGAATCCACTGATGAAAGGACACAATGTTTCCTTCGTCTCAGATTGGTTTCAATCCCTTTTTACAAGCAGTTTTAAACAGCTTTGATATAAACGCCCACTTTAAAGCTATAATGTTGTGGCCTATAAGATCATGCCTAAGGTGATCAGACGTATTGACTTTTTATATTCTGCGTCCTGCGGAGCTTTAAAAATGTCCCGCTTTTTAGGAATTATTATTTTTTTAACAGGGAATTACTAAAAAAGTAAATATGTCGTTATTTGGTTAGAATACTGTTTCTCAAATTGTTTGTTAAAGGGCTGTAACATTTTTATAATTTTAAAACAAAATTTGGGGTCGCCACCGGTTTTCACAATTAATATCTTTTACAAAGAAAACATGAATTACTCATTTTAGGTAACTTACATACCACACTAAATATCAACTTAATATTCATTATTGTCAACAATAAGACTCTCAGCTACATGACTACAAAGCAGTTCCTTCTGTAATTTTCAACCAAAATTGCTAATTATTAATAACAATTTAAAAAAATTTTATTAGCTTTATTGTTTTATATGAATCAGTATCCCCTGAGTAGCCCCTGCACTGATATATACAGAATCTTAATACAACACACAGCATCATTAGTAATACATCAAATTATAGGTAAAAAATGAACAATATTCTATTCTATTTAATAGTGAGTATTTGTAGTATTTGTACGTTTTTGAAAAATCGTATTTACAATCTGTTAAAACAATTTGATTTTTTACGATGACGTTTTACTATGTTGCGGTAGGTACTCTCTTACAAACCCATATGAATTTTGAACATCTCGTTTTCTAATTCATCACAATATCTGAATTGTGTAAAAAATACACAGTTTGAAGTAAGATTTTGCATTACACTCACAATCAAGTAACATTTTCTGCAAGGTTTAATCGCATTACAAATTGCAAAGGTTTCCCTGAACTTATGTCTCTTCTACAAAATTCAGATATTGTAATGAAGCAAAAACAAAATGTTGAGAAAATGGATGGCTTTATAACAGAGTAGTTTAAAACTTCACTAAGGTTCTCAGTTATTCCACAGCGTGTTTGAAAAGCAGAGAAAAAACATCATTATGGTTCGCCGGTGTCAAAATCTGTTTTTCAAAATTACAATTTAGTATGTGCTAATCTCAATGAATTTCATTAATATGCATTGAAAAATTATGAAAGCCGGGCGATGATTACTAAAGTTTAGCGAAATAAGAGTTCCTTTAATTGTGCATCAGTGCATTTTTTTTTTCTCAAAACTGTACCCCTAAAGTTTGCAAATTTGGTTGTATTGTACACGGTCGTTAGACTAGAATATTTGTTTGTTATGTTTTTATCTGAAAGTCTGTTTTATTAACTATCAGAATATAATTCATCTTACTTACTCTTCTTACTATAGTGTTAAAAAAATGTTTTTAAACAATATAAAAATTTATTTACAATATTTATTTCGTTTGAAGAAATTTATATTAAAAAATATATACAACTTGAATCCCTATAATAAACGATAACGATTAATAAATAAACTTTTTCATGAACCAAACAGTATTTTGTTATTTTTAATAAATATGGCATAGCATATAATCACTAACAATATCGAGTATTCAATGAAGTGAATATATTTTGTATAGACAAATATATTTTGATCACAAGCACAACAACTTAACGGAATATGTGGTGGGTTTTCTGTTACCCAACTAAAAGTGTAAATATTTATCAAAATCCCATTTGTCGATTTTCAAGGACTATCTTTTGGGAAGTTTCATTTAGTAGTATTTAGTTTTAATAACTACCTTCCCCCCCGCCCAGCCCCTATACTGTCCCGCTTTTCTACAATAAAATTCTGGTCACCTTAATGACGCCTCACTTGGTGGTTTCCCTGACTTTGGATACATCACACCTGCAATTTTCCATACGGTTGGCACATTTGGTTTATAAACCTCAACTCTTCCATACTCAGCATAGAAGAATAATAAACGAAAGGGTAGAATATGGAGTAGTTGTTTCATTATGTAAACGTTTTATATTATAATCGATTTCGAGGCTCTTATCTTCGGTTTAAATCTGCCTAGGCCTTATTTGGCCCTTTGTGCTTTCCCCTCACTGTGGGACTCACGGTTTTTCGTATCTTCCGAAAGACTGCGGACTAATTTTGAATACCTGCCCGTCTAAATCAGCGGCGACCGGCAGGGCAGTGCCGCCCACTTATGGTATTGGACTACTATGTGAATGCAAATTTTTATATTTCACAGCCGATTTAAATACAAAACAGTGTATTCCATAAAATTAATTGTATTGTATTCTATTATATTATTCTACAGGCATTAAGAAATGCACGCATATATATGTAAACATACACTCGTATTCATTAGATATTAATGTTTTCATTAATGAACCCATTAATTCAAATCACCGCGAATGCAAGGACAATCTATGCAAAGTTTGATGACTTGAAAAATAGATTTGTATAAATAACTGAGTGTATCGATCCATATCTACATTGTCGTTGATACCTCTATTACCAACATCAACGAGATTTACTGGAATTCTAGAAAAATGTCGAACGTGGTTAATTTTTATTCGGGGCAGTCCATTCTAATCACAGGTGCTACTGGATTTATGGGCAAAGTTTTGTTGGAGAAAATTTTAAGGACAATGCCAGATATAAATAAGATTTATATCTTACTTAGACCAAAGAAGGGCTTGAGTCCGGGAGAAAGAATAACGACTATTTTGCAGAACAAGGTATGACTAATCAATATAATAACTTTATAATTTCAATAGATGGGTGCCCGCAACACATATTACTTTTATTTACTTTAACTTACTAAGTTATTACTACTGGAATTCTATTGTGCAAAAGTCTACTGTCAATTGTATTCAAACGCGAAAAAATGTCACACGGAAGTATCCTTATTTTTTATGTAGAATCATAAATAATAGAACATAGTGTGCCTGGATATGAAAACGGACCAGTTGTCCGAAATTGAGTGATGTTTTTCGATAGAATAAGGTATGACAAAGGTACTCCAACATTTTGAACCTATTACTATAAGGGGAAATTGAAAAAAGATAATAATAATTAAGTAGCTGATGCAAAAAGTAAACTTTTGCGCTATGACGCTTCAAACTTTTGCAAAGTTTAAAAGTTAATAACTTCGCGCATATTTGCAAGTTACACCGACTCCAACTATTTTGTAACAATTTCAATATTAGTTTTAAGATTTTTGGTAGAATTAATTATTTTATTATTACGTTTAGGTTTTATAGGTCATTTAATCTATAGCGCCATGGGTGTGGGGGCTACAAAATAGTCTAACCTACATAGGTGAGGTTTGGACAAATTAAAAAAAAAATTGCAAATTTTGGAAGAATTTTATATTATTGTTATTGATTCATACATCACTGGAAATCTGTCCACATGCAAAATTTCAACTCGATTGGCCAAATTTTCAAAACTTTCAATATCCTTGCAGATTTTGAAAAAGTTTTCAGTTTAATTTTGTTTATTCGTGCATTGTCACCAGAAATTTGTCCATATGCAAAATTTCAACTCGATTTCATTCTGGAAAGTAGGTAAAATATGGTAATGCGCAAGAGCGTAGCGATATATCGACAAGTGCTCCCTTGATCATTCGGACAAGTGGTCCCTTTTCACATCCACGCACACAATTTATGTTTTCATGTAACAAAATAAAGCGGCTTTCATACAATCGACGTAAAAATGCAATAAACTCCAAAACAGTGGATTTTTACACTATGTATGCTACTACATGCTACGTTCCAATAAAAAAATCGATATTCTTGGAATGGAAATTGTGTGACTGATGTAGTCGAATATTATGAACACGCTGTATACAAACAGTTCCGTCCATTCTTAATAGAATTCAATTATAAATCACTTCAAACAAATGTCTAGTAGAAATAATTAAATTCTAAAGACGCATTTTTGTGGACAAATATAGCAAAAACACAAAAGCTGCAAACAACAAAAACTGCTGGCTAGGTAATGTAACTCAATATGAGGAAGTAAGAAAATAAAAACCGCAGTTGAAATGGGCCCTACTCACATATTTTTATAATGGCAGAAAACCAAAATCCCCTCAGTGTTACTAATAGTGTAACTAATACATACTAATTTCAGCCATTTACTTTCAATGCGATTGACGTGAAACAATTTAAGAAAGTAATCGGAATAAATGGAGACATCATAGGGAAAGATCTCGGACTATCCAGTGCTGATCGAGCATCCATAATCAATGACGTTTCTATAGTGTTCCACCTAGCAGCAGCGGTGAAGTTTGATCTACCACTTAAAGAGGCAGTCAGAATTAATGTCGTCGCTACAGAGACTGTGCTGAAACTTTGCGAGGAAATAATCAATTTAAAAGTAATAATTTTACATAACATAACATCGCAACGATCCATTTTTACAAAAATTGTGTTTTCTATTTTCACAATATAATAGTATATTATAATACTATAACGGAGCGTTTTGGGTGTGGGTTGGCCAGTCGGAAGTAAAATGCTAGCAAACAAATTAACAAACGTCTTTAATAATAAAAATAGAAAACCTTGATCAGATACAGGGGGGGGGGCGAGTTACCGCGCACAATACTTGGGTGCCAAGAAGGGGGCAAACTCCGCCGCGCACACACTTAATAGTTCTGGTAGGGTAGAATGTAATGATATTCTCGTTATAACTGTGACGGGAAAAATACTATCGTCACATTGACTGACAATGACTGACTGCCGGAAAAATATTCACGCGGCCAACTATCTAATTGTTAACTGAGTTGTTACAATACAAGTTTTATAAGACAAAAATTGGCGCATGAGTTGTTTTGGCCAAATGGAACGAGTGCGCCAATGCGTCTTATAAAACGAGTGTTATATACTATTTTTTCTACTTTGCGACATTTATTTTACATAAATGTCAAAAATTGCGGTTGTCATCTTACAATATAGAGTCTTTTTTTCTTCAACAGTTGGTAGTTGTAGTAAAATTCACAAATACGATTGAGGCGAGCCAATAGCGATTGAGACGTCTTATTTGCCACTTGACGTCAATTTCATCAATCTTGGAAAACTAAAAGTTACTGAAAGTTTGTGATCTGGTGTTTTCAATTTTCATAACGACACCGAAAGCGGTTTTTTACGATTTTACGCATCAATGCAGATGATGATATCACCTAACTCCTATTTTGCATACGGAAATCATGCGAAACAAATGTACAACTCAGTGAACATGTGGTGTGTTAAAAACTTTGCATGTCTTCATAATGATTCGCCGATATGCTGCGGAGGTTACTGTGATGTTCCAAACACAGTAGCTGAACCAAGTGCCTATTGTTGTGATAAGCAACGAAGATGAATTTAATAAAGCTGTCAACAATCACATAACCTCACATAATTTGAAAATCCAACATCTTGCTGCTATGCGCACTGTCCCTTGCGATTGCGGTAACACTCTGTTCGCTAAAACCATTCGCTCACATCATTATTTTTTCTCCGTATTGCTGCAGTGTGTATGGCAATACCTGTCGTCTAAGACTTTTTGTTATACAAATGAGCATAACCGACAGAGAGGAAGGACGAGAGATCCCCATTAATTGATGGCTCTATGGACTTTTCCTTTAGCGTAGCGAAACGTAACCGATCGATTTCTAAACAAAATGCAATTTGCCTAGCAACGAGTTGGGCAAATACATTTGCCTAGGCAAATAGCTTTTGCCTAGGCAAAATGCTTTTACCAGAAATAACCATTTGCCTACGACATATTTATGCTAATTTTCCAGACAGAGACCTTTCCATTAACATTCATTTTTTAAAAGAGATAATGTTAATTATAATGATCAATTTACATAGATTTTTGACGATACTGTACCATTATAAAGCCGTCTTTTAACGTGCATTTTTTATAAGATACAGTAGACCGGAGTAAGTATACGGCACTACTGAAAATTATTATAAGTGTTTAAAAAGAATCTACATCCAACGCAAACTATGAACCTAAAAAAATACTTTTTCTAAATCGTCGACATCAAACATCAAGCATCAAGGTAAATTGGACGTGCTGATTTCAAATATGACCATAAAAGAGTTGGCAGGAGCCTCATTTTTACGCAATTTTTAATTAAAAAAATAATTCGTAATTTTGGTACAAATGTTACTAAGCGATTAATATTTTATTGACAATACCGATTTTTATGATTTGTTCTGCACATTGTAAAAAACATCATATCAAATGTAAACAGCAATTACAATTTCGAAAAAAAGCAAATTAGGTATTATTATACTGGGAGAAAAAAAAAGTTTTGTTATGTAAGTTTGAGACATCCTAACCAGTACATAAGGTGCTTGTTCAGGGTCTCATATAGGTACTCTTTTACAATCATTCAATCTATTCTTATCATTGTGGTTTTTAATTTATCCCAATATCTATTTTTTTTTAAACAAACACTGTTTCAAGTAATCCTGTACTACTAGAAAACTGGTGAAACGGTGGTTTG
Source organism: Melinopterus prodromus (assembly GCA_964023965.1). Classification (NCBI taxonomy): domain Eukaryota; kingdom Metazoa; phylum Arthropoda; class Insecta; order Coleoptera; family Scarabaeidae; genus Melinopterus; species Melinopterus prodromus. The sequence continues at coordinate 28,382,223 of OZ030390.1, forward strand.
GCCTGTAACATTTACAGCAAGGTCCAAATGCATTAATAATAAGTCTAAATGCATAATTGCAAAATTTTACTTGGCGGTTAATAGTGTATCTCTACAAAAATTCAGATACTGTATCAGAAAACAAAATGATTGGCTGATGTTATGCCATAAAATACTTTCGTTACTAATACAATTAATACAATTAATATATCTACAAAAATCAGTAACAAAATAAGGGGTTGCCATTAAAACAAGTGTTGATAAATGCATGAGTCAGTATGTGGATCAATGGACGGTCGGAAATATATATATATATATAATTTTTTATAAATATGTATATTTCCATAATTAACTATCGGCTCGTATGAGGAGTTATTTTTAATTATAAACTGTCTCAGATATTTTCTAACATTCTATAAATTGTTTCCACACGCTCTAAAGGATTTAACTGCACCTGGCGAACAGAATACACTCCAGCAAATTTTTGGGTCGATATAACAGAAAAAATATTGAACGAATCTTGATCGGGTTTTCTCATTTTGTTTGTATTATAATTCATTAAATAGGGTTTACTCTGCGAGTTATGAGGTGTTCTATAATTCTGTTTGTTCGTTCATACGAAGAACAAAGTACAGTAGAAGATTTTTTTTATACGTAGCAAATGTTCTTTTCAATTACGTATGTCCTTAGATTGGCCATTTAAAACAAATGAACTACTCAAAACACCTTTATATACTGATGGTGTCAAAGTAACTTAAAGAATTCACTAATAGAAAACATCAGAAAAATTAGTGTAGATGATATTGGGATCCAATGACTTCAAAACAGATTATCTATCTGATTATAGGTATTTTTTGATTTTCTGGAATTTCTCAGAAATGTGATCACGGGGAAGATTTCTATACCTATTTTTATAATACCTAGCATCCATTTTAAAAAATATAGTGTTATCAAAGTTATCAAAACCTTGTCGTCCAGTGTAATTTAAACTAAACTCATAGATACAAAACCGTAAATACGCTAATTACCTATTTTATACGTTGTATATCCTTTCCGGGGTGCATAAACAAACTAAAAATATCATACCCATACAATGCATAGAAGGTAGCCTTCATTGTTAATGGTCTTACTTTCCAGTCTGTGGTACATTTATCAACAGCATTTTGCAATATCGACATAGATTGTATGGAAGAAAAAATTTATGACATTCCCAATACTTCCCCGTATAAGATAATGGCTATGGTAGAATGGATGAAACACGAAGATATTGCAAAAATTGAGCAATGGTAAGTAGCAAGCTGAATCACATTATAACTTTAAGCCACAATTCTATTGCAGTATAATTTCTCCACATCCTAATACCTACACATTTACAAAACGTCTTGGAGAAATTGTTGCTAATGATATGGGTAGGAATTTACCATTGACAATAGTTAGACCTTCAATAGTTGTTACAGCTTATGAAGAACCTACCCCTGGCTGGACTGATTCTTTATATGGACCAATTGGATTAATTTTAGCTGGAGGGAAAGGGGTTCTCCAAATTGGACTGATGGAAAAGGACCTACGCACTGAATATATACCTGTGGACATAGCAATCGATATAACGATCGTTGCTGGTTTTATAAGAGGCACAACTAAGTACGTTTATTCGATCTAATGTTTCAAAAATGTTTACAATGTATCGTCTACTTCCCAACAAAATCTCTTCCTCTCTAAACTATTCCAGGGTACTGTTTTTTAAGCATCTTATTGAAAGATAACAACTACATTTCATACTGGTTGATTCATTCACAATATTATAATGGAATCTGACTTGATATACAGGGTCCTACACCTCAGCTCCCGTGTTGTGTAGCTCAGTTACGTTAATTAAGCTTAAAGTTTGACTTTTTGCAGGCTTACCCTGTACTTCAAGGTACATTTCAAGAAATTATTTTTGAATATACAGGCTGTCCCAAAAGTATACAACGCCATGGTAATATATTTTTTTAAATTGCATGCTATACATTTTTTTACACATCTGGAAGCTTTTTATGGTTGCCTACATACCACCAAAATTTTATTGAAATCGGTTGAGGGAGTGCAGCGCAAAGAAATAAATACCAAAAAGAATGATTTTGCATCGTTGGCTTTAAAAATCAATAAAAACCACAAATTGCACCTCGTTCAAAAAATTTTGAGACATGCTTATTAAGTTAGATCTAGTAGTCTCGTTAACCAAGTGTTATTGATCCAAATTATACAGGCTGACCAAAATCTAGTGTCAAACTTGTCAAACTTCAAAGCGTGTTACTGTTCTTATTTTAAATTGGAACCCATAAATTTTTTTAGTTGCAAAGAAATAAAAACCAAAAAAAATGATTTTGCATCGATGGCTTTAAAAATCAATAAAAACCACAAATTGCACCTCGTTACAAAAATTTTGCGACATGCTTATTAAGTTAGATCTAGTAGTCTCGTTAACCAAGTGTTATTGATCCAAATTATACAGGCTGACCAAAATCTAGTGTCAAACTTGTCAAACTTCAAAGCGTGTTACTGTTCGTATTTTAAATTGGAATCCATAAATTTTGTTAGGTGATACGATGCACAATTAAAAAATAGACATTGTTTCTAAATACAACCCCATCACGATTCCCAATATCTTAAAGGTTATTCGCCAAAAACTCATTTTTCAACGTATCCAACGGCAATTTTAGGTAATAAATATTGTACGTGGCGTTGAAAAACAATTTATTTCATAAAATATAACGCAGAGAGGTATTTTAGATATGAGTGTATGTACCTAATTAAGTAGTACTTCAAAATTTACCTATAGCGATAAGAGCGGAAATGTGGCTGCAACATGATGAAGCTCCAGCACATTACTCGTTACATGTCAGGGACCAGCTCAACGAAATCTCCCCAAATCGGTAGATTGGAAGAGGAGGACCAGTTGCTTGGCCTCCTCGATCACCGGACTTAACGAAACTGGATTTCTTACTGTGGGGCTACATTAAGGACATCGTTTATGCTGAACCTCCAACACCAGAAAACATGCAAGAAAGAATCTGGGGCGCATTTCAAACTATTAAGGTACGGACACACATGCTTATTACAAGAACGAAAGCATGCTTATTTCCAGCAATAAGCATGTGTGTCTAGACATTGCTAGTAATAAGCATGCTTATTTCCTGGAAATAAGCATGCTTTCGTTCTTCTAATAAGCATGTGTGTCGGTACCTTTACGCCCGACCTATTAAGATGGGGTTCGAAATGAGTATGCAACCAAATATACTTCATATTATTTTGACTTGTTCAGCGAAATGATTAGGTATTTCTATTCAAATTATACGTCGAACAGAACTTGAAACCTTTGCCGATAATACAAAAAATATCCGGCTCAATTCTGTCGGGTCTAGGTGACGGATTTTACGATTGTTGATGGCTATGTCGTAGTCTTCTTACGTTCAACAAAAAAAACGCCGATATTCACAGAATTCGTCGCCTATACATGACAGAATTGAGCCGGATATTTTTTGTATTATCGGCAAAGGGTTCAAGTTCTGTTCGACGTATAATTTGAATAGAAATACCTTATCATTTCGCTGAACAAATCAAAATAATATTATGAAGTATATTTGGTTGCATACTCATTTCGAACCCCATCTTAAGAGCGGTGGCGCGGACATTTCATACTCTTTGTTTATGCCTCGCATCTCGAACGACTACTTAATTAAGTACGCTCAAATCTAGAATACTTCTCTGCGTTATATTTTATGAAATAAATTGTTTTTCAACGATATTTACTACGATATTTATTACCTAAAATTGCCGTTGGAAATGTTGAAAAATGCGCTTTTGGCGAATAACTTTTAAAATATTGGGAATTGTGATGGGGTTTTATTTAGAAACAATGTTTATTTTTAATTTTGCTTCGTTTCACATAAATAAATGTATGGGTTCCAATTTAAAATAAGAACAATAACAGGCTTTGAAGTTTGACAAGTTTGACACTAGATTATGGCCAGCCTGTATAATTTGAAACAATGACATTTGGACATTCGCAAAATATTATTAACGAGGTAAATTTTGAGGTTTTTATTGATTTTTAAAGCCAACGATGCAAAATCAATTTTTTTGGTTTCTATTTTTTTGCGCTGCAGTCACTCAACCGATTTCAATACAATTTTGGTGGTATGTAGGCAACCATAAAAGGCTTCCAAATGTGTAAAAAAATATATAGCATGCAATTTAAAAAATTATATTACCATGGCGGCGCACATTTTTGGGACAACCTGTATAATTGAAAATAATTTCTTGAAATGTAACGTGAAGTAGAGGGTAAGACTGCAAAATGTCAAACTCTTAGCTTAATTAGTAACTGAGCTACAGAAGACGGGAGCTGAGTTGCAAGACCCTGTATAATGGAGAGGTAACTCCATGTCAAATCAACACAGTTTTAGCTCATTTAGGACCTCAGTACCTTGAGTTTGATGAAATTTGGTATACTTGTTGTCGTTATGTAGCTAACATATAAAAACACTAACATATAGTGATATATTTATCATTCAATGTTGGATTTACGGAAATCCAATGTTTCAATAATCGCTTGAACATTACTTATTTAAAGTGGGGTTGTACCTCATCTAATTCAGCTAGGAACGAATAGTTATTTCCTCGGAAAATGTTATTTTTCATAATTTTCATGGAATTTCTCCTGATATACAGCACATATGTTAGCTTTTTATGTAACTAAGAAAAATTTAAAAACATTTACTTTTTGATTATGTGTTTCAAAATGCCCATGTGCTTTTCAATTTTGAAACAAAATCAAGTAACGGTAGATAGTGTAGTTAGTAATTCCCAAAGTAGAATTAAGTATAAAGAGGGTTCGGAATGAGTTCATGTTTTAATAATAGTTTATGAATATGTATACCTCATGGTTTTCCAAAAAGAAATGCGATTATCTTTATAATCTATGCGAATGTGTTAAATTATAGCCCGTAAAAATAGCAAGAAAAAAGTTTGACGAACTTTGTGTCTAACGGTTAGTCAGTTAATATTGTATTTTAACTCAAAAACTGTTAACATTTGGATCATGCATTTGGAGTGAAATAACGAATATATATTAAATAAATTAATAAACAAAAATATATTATAATACATATATAACAAATTGCAGCTTTTCCTGTACACCTGTATATAATGCAACTCGAGCGGGTGACCTCACATGGGGAGATGTGTTGACCATATTCGAAAGTTTTTTATTGAAAGAGCCCTGCAAGAAAATGTTATGGTACCCAAACAACATTATGACGTCAAACCGTTATTATTATATGATTGGAACTATACTCTTTCAGCTTGTGCCTGCAATATTCATTGACTTCTTACTGATTATGTGTCTACAAAAACCATTGTAAGCAAAGTAAACTGTGTTAAGTTAAAGCCCATTTTCAGTCTAAAAATTTTTGTTCATGCAGTCTGCTGACACTTCAGAAGAAAATCTATAGAACATCAATTTTGACATCGTACTTCGTTTTGAGATCGTTCAAATTTAGTAAGGAAGGAGTTCAGTCATTTCTGTATCATATGACTGATGATGATTTGCTTATCTTTAACGTGAACAACAGGAAGTTTGATTTTAATCAATTTCTATACGATGGTTTTGTTGGTAGCAGAACTTTGGTGAAAGATGAGCCCAGTCAAGATATTATTTGGAAAGTTCAATTTTACACGTAATTAAAACAAGCTCTTGCATGTTGATTAATTTATAATAATTTATTCATTTCAGATTTTATGTACTGGATAGATTGTTGAAGATATTGGTGCTTTATGGGATATGGAAACTATTTTTAAAGGCGATCCATTAAGAATTATTTTAACCTTTGTCTACAGACGCACAAGACTTGTGTCAAAATCAATTAAATATTTATAATAGATTATATTATAAGCATGTATATAACAAAAAGAAAACTTCAAAGCGAAGTATTTTCAAAGTCCTTTGGATTTTTTTATCTCGTCTAGCAAGTAAATTTTCGGTGGTCCAATGCAAATAATATCCGCAGATTTTTATTAGTTAGCAAATAATTATGAATATCTCAAAATCAATTGAAGACAGCCACAGTATGAAGAGATAGAACGCAAAATTTTCTTTCGAATGTTGAATTTATATGCAGGTGATCTATTTGGAAAACATAATTTTCTCTACTTTTAAATTTTAGTACTTGAATTCTAAGCTTTGAACACCCTGTAATAACATATAAGTTCTTAGCCTAGTCAATTTCGATTTGGGTAGACAAATAAAGCCCTCGCCTGTGAAAAAAGTTAATGATTCAGGAGATTTAGAATTACCACAAAATTCAAAGTGTCCATAAGAGCAAATCTAGCACATATGTCCAGAGCAGTCTTACTATATACGCTACTGTAAAATCCGAAATACGGTCAAACCTAGGATTAACGCGTTAATCCTAGGTTTGGCCAATATGAATTGGTAAATGACCGAAAAATGGTATTTATCAATATAATTTCAGGCTTTTACCAAGACATAGCGGTTAAACCTAGGACTTACCTCTTGGTATTGGTGTAAGCTAGTTTTAATAATTCACCAAACAGAAAGTTACCGCAAATATTTTATTAGCTCTGTGCGCAGAAATAATTTTGTTATGAGTTTGTGTACTATAATGAGTAGGTAAATTACATTATCACTGTGAAGTGGGTACGACGGGGTACCGCAAGTAAATATAAGTGCTTTTATTTTATTAAATACCACGCAACAAGCTTAATTAATTGCTTCCTTAAAAGTTCTTGTTCACATCTGTGGCCCGTAGCTAGATGTGTGTCATGTAGGGATATAATGATTTTTTTTTATCACAGTAATTTACAACTTAAATTTACCGTTAATATGTATTACTATTGGTAATTTACTGACATTTATAATAATAAAAAAGCCTGAACAATAATTAACCATTAAACAATGTGCTTTATTTTTGTTTCTTTATTATTTATTTGTATTTTGTGCCTGGTTTGACAAACAATAATAATTTTTAAACCGGATATTATTTTAACACCGGGATATTTGTTTACTGTCTTTTTGTAATCAAAGCTGCTGTCCACTCCTCAATCCACCTGTCAAATGATATTATTTGAGAAAGCATAGCTAATCTTATTATATTGAATGCATAGGAGATGGAAACGGGATTTGGCCATGGAGATCGATTCAGCGGAGCCAATAACACAAATTTTAAATAAGAACCCAATTACCTACAGATGAATTTTCGAGTTAAAGAGATGTTCATTGTTTGTAAAACCACGCGTTGTTATTTTGTGAGTCGGTAAAGTATTCAATTATTTTATCTACGACTCACATATAATAAGTTCATTGCATACGTATCTATGACTATATAATCCCCATCATTATACGCGCCAATGATTATAATGACACTAGCGTTGTATAATAATGACAGTTCGTTCAAATAATGACTTCATTATTTGAACGAACTGTCATCATTATACAACGCTAATGTCAAAGTTTGTCAAAACCTACGTGGATGACAGTTATTTGACAGTTTGCCGCGCCATCATTGACAAATACATTTAATAGTATATTATTCTATGAGCAAGTAATGTAAGCAATTTCTCACGAGAACGAAGTTTGCAGCACGAGCCGTAGGCGAGTGCTGCAAAGCGTTCGAGTGAGAAATTGCCATTACTTGCGAATGGAATACTATACTTTTTCTACGACCATGTAACGAAATTTTATAAATTAATTTTTGTGCATATAGGGACAGCTGTATGTCACTATGACGGTTTACAGGATTTTGACAGATTAAAATTGTTTGGTGCGCCTTGTCGCTTAGCGACGTTGTCAATGCCTTGACAATGTCGCTAAGCAGTGTATCAACAATTTGGAAATGAAAAATCCAGAGCTATGATTGGTTCTAAAGCAGTGAGGAATGAAATATTTCTCACTACTGGCGGGGTATGAGGAGCCAGGAATGAAATATTTGTCATGTGTGTGGGGAATGGTTAGTATTACTTATCATAAATTGCCATGATAATGAATGCATTCCTCAATAGGAGTAGAAAAAATATTTTTTCTACTCCTATTGAGGAATGCATTCATTATCATGGCAATTTATGATAAGTAATACTAACCATTCCCCACACACATGACAAATATTTTATTCCTGGCTCCTCATACCCCGCCAGTAGTGAGAAATATTTCATTCCTCACGGCTTTAGAACCAATCACAGCTCTGGATTTTTCATTTCCAAATTGTTGATACACTGCTTAGCGACATTGTCAAGGCATTGACAACGTCGCTAAGTGACAAGGCGCACCAAACAATTTTAATCTGTCAAAATCCTGTAAACCGTCATAGTGACATACAGCTATCCCTATATGCACAAAAATTAATTTATAAAATTTCGTTGCATGGTAGTAGAAAAAGTATAGTATTCCATTCGCAAGTAATGGCAATTTCTCACTCGAACGCTTTGCAGCACTCGCCTACGGCTCGTGCTGCAAACTTCGTTCTCGTGAGAAATTGCTTACATTACTTGCTCATAGAATAATATACTATTGCATAACATAGAATTTATGAGTCGTAGATAAAACGTCGTCTTTGACTCGCACATAACGGATATAAATCGCTCGCATGATTACACGCTCGCCTACGGCTCGCGTGTAAACTTCATGCTCGCGATTTATATCCTTAATTATGTGCTCGTCAAATAGTTAATAATTTTACGTACTCCGGCAATTTACCGAAAAATATAATTACCTACCGAAATTTAGCATCCTTTGTTTAATGCACCCCTTGTCTTTAAAAAATCTTTATAACTCACAAAATAACGTACGTTTTCACATCCTGGCGAAAGCGGTGCGATAAGTTTTCCCTCACCAGCAATACTTACTCAAAATATTAAATAGAGTTACAATTCTCTAATGTACAGATTTTTTGCACTTAGGGCAAAAAATTAGGGCTGATATTTTTACATACCTATTAGATTTGTTACGCTATTTTAGCTTGTCAAATGAGAAGATATACCGGCGGCTGTGACAGAGTGAACTCAAGGAGCACGATACGCGACCCATTCACCGCCTCCGACATATCTCATTGAACAGGCTAAAACGAGGCAACAAATCTGACAGATCTGTCTCATAACCAGAGAACTTTGTAGGCAGATGAAACAGAAATGCAACAGAAGGCAGATGCCTTCTGTTGCTCTGGTCTAAACTAAGCACAGGCAAGTGTATGCGCTAATAAATACATGTGAGGTTCACCAACACGAACCAGTAAATCCTAGATTTTACCATTATGTATTGGTCAATTCCAGGATTAACCGCTATGTATTAGTAAAAGCCCGAAATTATATTGATAAATACCATTTTTCGGACATTTACCAATTCATATTGGTCAAACCTAGGATTAACGTGTTAATCCTCGGTTTGACCATATTTCGGGGTTTTACAGTAACATATTCACGGTAATTACCGTGCTTACATAGTAAATCCTGTGTGGATAAACATAGTAATTATTAAATCTAATTGCCAGATATTGGAGGGATCAATGTTTGACACTCTTAAGATGAGCTTTGAAATGAGTAGGCAACCAAATATACTTCATAATTTTGTTCGCAGTATTTCACCGAAATTATTAGGTATTTCCATTCAAATTATACGCTAAACTGAACTTGAAACCTTAGCCGATAGGTAATACAAAAAAATTCCGGCTCAATTTATTGTGTCAAGTGTAGGTGAGCAATTCTGGGAATATCGGTGTTTTTTGTTGTTAATCGCAGGAAGACTACGACATAGCCACCAATATTCTTAAAATCTGTCACCTAGACTCGATATAATTGAGCCGGATATTTTTTGAATTATTGGCAAAGGTTTCAAGTTCAGTTTAACGTGTAATTTGAATGGAAATACCTAAGCATTTCGGTGAAATACCAAGAAATACTGAAACAAAATTATGTGGTATATTTGGTTGGCTACTCAAAGCCCACCTTAAGGATCTCACAAACATATTTTTTTAAATTGGATTGTTTGAGTTTACACCTGGATACAGTCAGGGTTCGCCTGAAAACCCCACCGGGTTTTTTTCGGGTCGGGCCCACTTGAAAAAACCCACTGGGTTTTTTCAGAGCGCAACATTTTGAAATATTTGGAGTTTTTTGAGTTGGGCTGGCTTGAAATAAAGAAAGGTGTTTATTGAAAACTCGTAATGGGCAAAAGTAAATTTCAAAGGGTAATACCGTTTTTATTTTACTTTTAAAACGCAACACAAAATATAGACACTTTCAGTTAACAATTCAGAAGAAAACTTAAGTTGTATTCTTATTCACTCGGTCTTGTGAATAGGTGTGTTAAGAAAAGAACAAAATACGAACCACCACAAACACATTGAGTTCACCAGTCGACACGGTTAGTGGTGTCCATATTAAGTAAATATCTTTATCTACGACTCACATATAATAAGCTCAATGCATACGTATCTATGACTATTTAATTCCCATCATTATACGCGCCAATGATTATAATGACACTAGCGTTGTATAATAATGACAGTTCATTCAAATAATGACCTCATTATTTGAACAGTCATCATTATATGATGCTAGTGTCCACATGTACCACAGCTGGGATCAACAAAACCATCACCGTGGCTTCTGTCTACCTACCTCAGGACGCAGGCCCCATAACCAGGGACTTCGAGCGTCTACTAGAGGAAGGCGGAAGGTAGAACTGGAATCTGATTATTGGATGTGACTCCAACGAACACTCCACCTCCTGGGCAGCATGGATGACAACAGTAGGGGTCAGTCTCTATTAGAATTCATAACAAGTAATGACTTAGACATAATAAACCGTGGCGTTGAACCGTTGTCACCTCGCGTGGCCAGACGGTAATTGACATTACACTGGCATCGACAAATGTTTCTCAATGTGTTTGTGAGCGGTTAGTGTCTGAAGAACAGACGCTGTCTGATCACAGATCAATAACTTACGAATTGGGAAAGATTAAAACAAAATCAAAACCATATCGAGACCCCAAGCAGACTGACAAGGACTTATTCAAGGCCTTAATATCGCAATTCTTGGAAAAACTAGAATTAAAAAGTATTAAGGAGGTGAAGGAACTTGAGACTTACGTTTCATATGTTCACAGTTCACTTCTGAAATCATACAAAAAAGCTTGCCCCTTAAGGAAAGAACCGGACAGGCGTTCCACTTGCAATTGGTGGAATGCAGACATGGCTGGTCTTAAGGAGGCAGTAAACAAAGCATTCAATAAAGCCAAAAAAAAGCAAAGCAATGACAGACTGGGAAATACACAAGCAGCATGCAAAAATATATAAAAACCAGTTACTTACGTCAAAATCAAAGGGCTGCTTGGAGAAAATTTTGTGAGACAATAGAAGATTCTCACTCAGCTGCAAAATTATCAAAAATTTTCTCCAAGGCCAAACCCGAAAACATAGGCGTTCTAACGAAACGGGACGGCTGTTCTACGGCCGGCCTCGAAGAAAGCCTACATATACTAATGAAATGTCATTTCCAGGACTGTGATCTAAACAGTCAAGAATGGGAAGAAGAAAAGCAAAGTCTTTTAGACCTATCAGCCTCTCATCTTTTGCGGGTAAATCACTTGAGAGACTATGCGAGAGGTATATTAGAGCGACGGTCCTAAAACACACACCGTCACATCCAGCTCAACATGCATACACCATTGGTAGATCTACCAAGACTGCCCTTCACGAAGTGGCGGGATGTATCGAAAGATCACTAGACCGTAAGGAGTCAACCGTTGGAGTATTTATTGATATCGAAGGTGCATTTGACAAAACAACATTCTATGACATAAACCATGCACTTTTGGAACGTGGAGTCCAGCCTGCACTAGCGGGATGGATTTACAACATGGTTTCAAAAAGGGCAGTGCAAGGTCAAATAGGAGAGGCCAAAGTGAGAGGTGTAGTGGCAAGGGGATGTCCGCAAGGAGGGGTACTATCACCATTAGGGGAGACTGGGGTCATTTGAAACAGTTTGACTGGGATGTTTTATCATTACATTATTATGGCGACAAGGTTCTTAAGTGGTGGTGGTGGTAAAAGTTTAAGTATCCTTCGACGCATTAACATTAGAATTTTCACTATACTTATACACAAGAAATCAAATGAAGCAATTAATTTTTTATTGTAAAATGTTTCAACTGTCCCTGTATCTGGGTCAGTTGAAACAGAGGGTGGGGTTAGTTGAAACATACTTCAAATGAATATAAATGATATCATCAATATATATTTATTAAATTAAACACACATATTCATTGGCAACAAACTTAGTTTAACATAAATAACATAAATAAACCTATTCTGAGATCAATTCTTATGCAACATAAACATAATTCAACAACAAAACAACAAAAAGTTCAATTATAGATCTAAAATAGAAAGAATGGAGGAATCAATCAGATTCACAATTTAGGCACATGTAATTTACTTCTCCAGGAGCACAGCGTTCATGAGCCCACAGCCGGCAGCCAATGCACTGTATCCACGACTCCCCCGATTTACTTGGACGATAGGTTTCAGCACACACTAGGCAGTAATAATCTTCTTCCTCCTCCTCCTCCGACTGAACTATAGAATTCTTATTTTTTCCTTTCTTGTTTTTTAACGTTGCACTTTTAGCGTTTAGACTTTGCTTAGACTCTTTAGCTCTTTTCTTGCTGAGTTTATCTTCCGCTTCCTTTCTTATGGACTCCCTTTCAGGACTGTCGGTGTAAATTGCCGATTTTCTCTTTTTTCTTCCCCTATTTGTTCCTTTTCTGGGTGGAGCCTTAGGAAAAGGTCTCACCAGTTCTGGTGAAAATTGATTGCTTGTAGATGGCATAGGATCTTGGCAGGTTTCTGCCCGGGAAGTTGATACTGGAAGATGATGAGTCAATTGGGGATTTAGATTTTCTTGATTTTCAAGACCAATGTTAGGATCCGGCCGATCAGTCACAAATGACGGTGCAAAATCCAGATCGGTAAATTTGTTCCTATTAAATGGGTAGATTCCGGTGTTTCTGAAACCGGCTTGGATGTTACTTTGTGTTACTGCCAGAGGAAAGGCAGTGGCCACTATACCGGGTATATCGTAAATTGTCATCGTTTTTCCGGGATGACTTCGCATCCAAGAATCGCAAGTGGAGTTTATAAATCGTTTGAATGGCCCATAAACAGACCGATCTAAAGGCTGCAACTTGTGTGAGCAATGTGACGGAAAAGATAGCATCACAATCCCATTTTCCTTGCAAAAATCCAGTGCGTTTATGTGGATATGTGATGAATGATTATCCAGTAACAACAAGACTATATGGTTGGTAGAAGCATTTGTATGCTTCTGAAAATGTTTTAGAAATAATATAAAAGACTCATCTTGCATCCACCCTGAAGAATTGCCTGTACCTAGGGAACCAACTGGAGCATCTCTAATAAAGTAGTCATGGTATCTAACCCGCGGAAATACAAATAGAGGAGGTATAACATTTCCCAATGCATTTGCAGCTATAGCTACCGTGACCAGTGTTCCTCGCTCAGCAGATGTTAGAGCTCCTACTTGGCGAGTTCCACGCCTAGCTATTACTCTATCTGGTTTCTGCACGGTCGTGATACCTGTCTCATCAGCATTGTATACATCTTGGGCTTCGAAGTGGTGACGATCCATTACTACTTGTAGGTTGTTGAAAAACGCATCTACATTTGTTTTATTGAAGCTCGTTGCCCTAGATAAACTAGTGGCTTGTGCTGCTCTTATGGAAAGCTCAGGATTTCTATGCATAAAGGCACAGAACCAATCTACACCAGCCATTTTATTGACATCCCAGTTATTTGGTTTTGATAAATTAAACTTGAGTGTCAATTCATATGCCAACTTTCTCACTTCTTTTGCCGAAAACCCAAAATATATGTCAGCAGATTGAATTAAATATTTTGCTAGCACTTTTTCTTGCTCTGCCGTAAATACTTTATTAGGTGGTACATAGCCCATTGTTACGGGTGTGCCAAGTTTATCAGCAGCCTCCCTTTTCCGTTTATAGCGAAACAGGGACACATATTTCAAATTAAATTGCGCCGCCGCTGCTCTGATAGAGATACCTTCTTTAACTTTGTCATACGCGTTTCTATACTGTGATATATCACTTAGTCCTTTTGTGGTTTTCCTTTGACGGATTCGTGGCATCTGCAAGAAAAAATCACCATCTGTAATTGATAACCGTATAATCACTAATAAACATGGGGTCAGTTGTAACATTTCAACGGACCCCAGAAAAATTGTTTCAACTGACCCCAGGCTACATTTTTTCAACTAATAATTTATATCATCAACATGAAGTAATTCAGAACAAAAAAAATACTTGTACATAAGCTCTTATTTTCAAATATATTATACACAAAAATTATTATCAGTATTGTGTATGAGTAAATAGTAATTGCGAAATGAATGGATAGAAAAATACTTACCTTGCCTCTCCAAAACACAATAGTCACTGTAGCGCACAACAAAAAACGGGCATAGCCAGGTGAAACACTAACAAGCGAGTCCGGACACGAAAGTTACCCCCTCCATGTCAATCGCAGTACGCTGTCGCGATTAGTTCTTGACTTATTTGCTTTGTTTCAACTGACCCGTGTTTCTACTGACCCCAGTCTCCCCTACTGTGAAATCTCACCCTGGACACTCTCAGACAACTTGCCGCTGAAAAATTCACGATATGTGCATACGCTGATGATCTGGCCATTCTAGTCAATGGGAAATACGAAAGTGTCCTGTGTGACAGAATGCAAACCGGACTAAAAATTATAGAAAAATGGTGCAGGAATCATTCTCTATCGGTAAACACGAATAAAACAGAAATGGTACTGTTCACAAGAAAACAGAAAATACCGAAACTACTAGCACCATAAAATCAAAAAATCATGCATGGCGTTTGCCCAGTGTAGAAGAGCCGTGGGAAGGACTTGGGGCTTGTCTCCAAAAATAACTCTTTGGATCTACACCGCAGTAATACGCCCCATGCTAACCTATGCAGCAGCAGTATGGTGGCCCAAACTCAGGAACACTACAGCTTGCATGCAACTACAAAGAATCGTCTGGCATGCCTAAGCGTGACAGTTGCTATGAGAACAACTCCAACGGCAGCACTGGAAAACATTCTCTGTTTGCCGCCCCTTCCTTTCTTTGTTGACGGGGTGGCGTTGACAGCAATGATTCGACTGCAAGCCTTAGACACACACTGGTCAACAAGGTGCGGGGACAAAGCAAAACATCTTCTGACGGAAGCTTGCAAACAACAACCGATGCTGGCAAGTCGGGTTGATGTTGGCCCCGTACACTTCATCTTTGATAGGCCCTACAATATATCTACCTGTGCCCCAGAAAATCAGGATCGTACCATGATTCAGATATGGACCGATGGTTCTAAAAACTCCCTAGGATCGGGGGCCGGAGTATATTGCGGCAAACCCGAAATAAATATTTCAGAACCGTTGGGAAAACGCCACGGTCATCCAGACGGACCTGTATGGAATGACCCTTGCAGCAAACACAATAGCACAGTCAATAAGAGACAAGAAAGTCATAATAACCACAGATAGCAGACAAGCAGTGCTGGCACTCGGACGGAAACGACTTGCATCACCTCTGCTAGTAGGCTGCCACGAGTCCCTCTGTGAGGCGGCCTGCAGGAACGATGTAACGGTCTGCTGGGCAAAGGGGCACACAGGAGAGGTTGGGCAAGAGAGATCGGACAAGCTGGCACGCAAAGCAGCCGTCAGGAACCCATGCTCGCCAGAACCTTACCTCGCTGTAACAATGTCAGCACGTACAGAATTAGTAAGGAAAGAAACTGAAAGAAAGTTCCTAGACCACTGGAATAAATTACCAGGCAGTCGTCAGGCGAAAGAAATGCTTTGCTACCCCAACGCTAAGAGGACTGCCCTATATATGAGGATGTCTAGGAAGAATCTACGCCTACATCATACGCAGTATGATAATAGTATATTGTGTATCAACCCGAGAAAGTGGTTCTTTGTCGCATACCTGCACTTTCTGCATACCCTTACATCCAAATATTCGACATGAAATAGTATATTGTGTACCACGCCGAGAAAGTTGAGGCCCGGAAAAGGACTTTCTGGGCGTGGTGCACACATACTTTTTTATCCTACACAACAATATCGTAATAAAATCACCAGTTCTAAAGACAAATCTCTGACATATTGGCTTTTGACAAATAAAATCTGTTGACATTTTAATCACAAACGTCAAACCGAATCAAAACTGTGTTTTGATTGGACAGAGATATTGCATTTTCTGGGCTAGCCCCGAAAAGTGTTCATTACAGGCCGGGCTGGGGCTGGCTGGCAAATAGCATCTTTCGTGTCTCCATAGAGACGCGCAAACGACATTATCGCATCGTGTAGAAAAAGATATGTAATCATGCCGTAAAAAAATTGAGATTTTAGCGGAAATAGGTCTTTTAGGGTCCCCTGAACATTTTTGACGAAGCTACAAAAAGAATGTCTATGTGTGTGTATGTGTACCAGATTTTTGTGACGATGATTCCGGAGAAACTACTAAAGGCATCGGGACGAAACTTCATATTCATTTCGGTTCAAAAGGGTCCAAAGTAACTGGATGTTTACTCGTAGCATTTTTTAACGATTTTGATAATTAGCCGCCATTTCTGTAATTTCGTCAAAATAGTTAAATAATAAATTAAAGTTGAGGACATTTTTTATAATTTATGTCTATGTCATTTTTTGGTAAAATTATTTGGTTAGCTGTATGAGCAAATTCTATTTGATCGAAATCGTGTCTGCATTAAAACTAGTTAGCCAGAATTTGACAGATATTTTTATTCTAATGACAGTAGGTAGTGTCAAACGGTGATTTTTTGACAATACCTACTGTCTATAGTTCAAAATATCTGTCAAAGCCTGGCTAACTCGCTTTATTAATTTTATATATTGTTTGATAAAATCATGTGCCTGGGCCACATCATAGTTTTAATCGTGCCGAAAAAATGAGATTTTAGCGGAATAAAGGTCCCCTTGAGCCCCCTGAACATTTTTAAATTTTTCTTGCGGTACATATGGGGAATGTCCACATGCAAAATTTCTTTTTTAAAAGTATTACTCTTTCGGAGATAAACTTTTCAGATGAGCCTACCGCCAGGCCACTCAGAAGTCGTTCGCAGAAATGTAAACATTAGGAACCGCACTCAACAATTAGTGGAGGGGGTTGTTGTGGTGACAAACTTAACCTTTCATATAAAACGCGCTGCGAGCGCTGCGAGCTTATCTAATATTCCCATGAATATATCGGCTCCCAATTGCTCGATTTTTATGCTAAATCAAAGACGTGACTCTCGATGTGTTACCATTAGCTATTATATATTTATAGGGTCAAATTAATACTAAAATAAAACATAACGAAATATTATGTGCGATGTTTTTCCCTCATCACGCGTACACTGCGTTTCGGTTCCGTCAAATGTCGTCCTTGTTGTTCTGCGCAATCATCGAGTCGACTTTAACTTGGCGGACCTGTAATTGGTTTTTCAAATCCTTAAAAAGTTACAGCCGCTTGAAATAGTAACAAAAAGGAAACATAACCAATCAAATACATACAATTTATGATTTATACAGCGTGTCCAAAAAAAGTTGACTGCAAATGAAAAATTAACAAAAAGTTCTGAAGTAAATCAAATTTAACGTTCTCATGTTTAACTTCTTTGGGCACGTTGTATATATGCGCGATCGTTAGACGTATTTTCAAAAAAAAAAAAAAATTGTCCTGTCCTCTTATTTTCTAAAGGCCAAAACATTTTTCGCACACACATTATAAAAACCACGCGCCGATTATTAAAATAATAAATTACCTGCAGTTACTCTCTCGTATGAATTATGCAGCCGGAAATTTTGATCTATACGCTGGTTGAAATGAAATAACCAAATTTAATCAAATTTCCAATGACAAATCAAATGTTTTTCCTATGTGCAGTACTACTTATCATATCATTGCAATATCAATGAATAATCAACAGGTGTACACAAAACAACTGAATGCGATTTCTTTTGCATAGATTGTATTGTACTTTTACCAATTTTAACAATATGACTATTTACATACCATTGAAAGTTAAACGTTCTAGGGCTGTATTTAAGCGTGGTATGGAAATGATATTGCACTATGGAAGGTGGATACTAAAAATTCATTTTGGAAATCGTCCTTCTAAGAAGCTAAAACTAATCTTTATTTGAAAAACAACAATTGCAACAAAAAGTTGGGTGAAAGTTTATATTTTTACTTCCTAAATTCGTCAGTTCTAGATATATCGCTAAGAGTGGGACATAATAACTCAACCGGAGAAAGAACTTGAAGACCAAACTGTTAAAAACCTGTTAAACTCCGAATATACTTAATTAATATGCAGCCGAGATGTTTTACGGCGCGTTTTTTTCCGCGTTCTCAATTTTCTCCCCGTAAACAGCAAACCTGCAATTAGCAAATATACGTCATATGGCATGGCGCAATAACTCTGTATAAGGCACCGCCAGAAGACAAGAGATTTAGCTACGGAATTTTAATGGTGTCAATGAAATTCAGGTACGAGTCCCATTAAGCTTCACCACTCATCCGTTTCAGCTAATATTTGATTATTTGCATTGTATCATGTACACGGACTGTTGAGCGAGCCATTTCGAATTCAAATTGTCATGTTGGGCACTTGTGCACGTAGAAGTCGAGTGCGTGTAGGTTTCCGTGTACGCCATTGAAAAATCTGTACGTATCACTGGGTAAATTTGTCTAAAACTCCACCGTTGGTAATGGATATCTCGTACTTATGCTCGCCCACTGGTTGGTTTTCAAGAACCGATAAGAAAGGACACTGGGAGCCGTTCATGCGTGCAGGCGTAACATCCTTTTCAGGTCGGTGTCGTTGACAATCAACCCAGAGGGGAAGTAAGGCCAGATCTTTATACGGGCACACGCAGCAAGTACCAGAGCGTGTCGGCTTAGTGGTCCGGTTTTATTATACGTCAAGTTCCATCCACTTTTTTGTTAGGATTTACTAGGCGTGCTGCTGCTGGTGCGGTGCTGATGATTATGCCAATGTGAATTGGCGCATTCAGTTGACAGAATAGGAAGGGACACATAGATCTACACTGGGTGAAATGAAACTAAAGTCAAGAACGTGTATTTTTTTAACGAAATTTCTAAGCGTCACAATTCTACCAATAAGGAGTCTTTCACTCCGTGGCATGGATTCCCAGCGACTGCGGAAAGATATCTAGTTTCTTTAATCTCCTTCTAATTATGCTCCAAACATGTTCTATTTGGATAAGTATGGAGATCTTTGTGTCCATAGTAAGTGCGAGATTTATATTGACTGCTTGCATTAAGTTTAAAGAAGTCCTTAATGATCCTTGAGAGTTGAGTACTCATTATCTTGCTTCATACGGAAGTATCTGTCAGACAGATATGAATATGATTTTAATAGTTGGCTATACTGGAAGGGTAGTAAGTGATCTAACTTATAGAAGAGGCATTCGAGCATAATTTTTCCTTCTATTGTTCTTGCTATTATCGTTGTCTATAATTGTCGTTTGACGAATGTTGGTTTCTGAATCCACTGAAGAAAGGCACAATGTCTCAGATTGATTACAGTCTTTTTCAAAGCTGGGCACAAAAGCATTAATCCGTTAATCGTTAATTAACGAAGTTAAATTTTTAGTTAACGAATTACCTTTTAAGTTATTTTTCAAAATCATTAACGGACTCATTAAGTTCCGCTACATTTGTCATCCGTTAATTCAGGTCCGTTAAATCGAAAATATCATAATTAAACATTTCAAACTGCTATTGACATTCTGTGCATGTTCTGACTTGGTTTTGTATGACGTACTACTTTGTGCGACACGGCGTCCGTACATGAAGCATGTGCGTGAATTGCTTAGCTTTTAGTTACTTTTTGTATGAACAGTCGCGGAAAAAATATGTTCACATCCTAAATTTCTTGTTTCCATGTAACTGGCAAACGAAATTTGCGCGAGTATACCTATTTATTATCTAATAGTTAATATTAAACTTTCTTTAATATTGTTACGTTTTAATAAATACCAATTGTTTCAAAATATAAATCTGAACTGAAAAAGAAACCTTCTGAAAATGCTTTTCTTCTAACTGCAACCACCTTAGGTGGTGTTTTGAACATCTTTTATAAATATTACATCTCGCAATGTAGTTATGTACTTTAGTTACCACTGTGGCTAGTTTGTAAAATTCCTAAGGCAATTTTAACTTATGCAAATGAAAGATCTGTTGTTATTATGTTATACTCAACATAACCTCTTTTTTTAAGTTAGCGATTAACGTTAACTTCCCTTACATTTATAGCAAATTGACGGACTATCGGTTAACGAAGTTAACTTTTTCGTTAACGGATTATCGATTAACGAAGATAACTTTATGATTAATTTTGCCCAGTGTGTGTGTATGTCTGTATGTGTGTGTCTGTGTGTACCCGTTTTTTGTGGCGACGATTTCTGTGAAACTACTAAAGGTAAAGGACGACACTTTTGGCATTTCGTCAAAATAGTTAAATAATAAATTAAAGTAGAGGAAATTTTGTATAAGTAATTTATGTCTATGACATTTTTTGGAAAAATTAATAGTTTAGCTACTCTGTTGGTCGCTCGGCGCTCTGTGCATTATGTATATACAATAAATAGTTTTGTGAACCGTTAGCAGGTTTTACTCGAACCAACGCAAACCCGTCAACACACATTAAACATTCTATTTGGTCGAGATCGCTCGTAACTGCCTTACACCTATTTTGCCAGGATTTGACAGATATTTTGATTATATCGACAGTATTGTCATTATTGACACTGCTGTATAGTATGATTAAGTCATGTGTCTGGCTACATCAGATTTTTTATAAGCGGTTTTTAATAGCTTTGATGTAAATTGCACACTTTAAAGCTATAATGTGGTGGCTTATAGGATGATGCCTAAGGTGATCAGACGTCCCGTTTTTACATTTTGTCCCGCGTCCAGCAGAGAAAATTTCCCGCGCTTTACAAAATATTATTTTTTAACAGAATTTTTAGAGAACTACCAAAAAAACAACATACACGGTGTCAAAATCTGTTTTAAGAAATGACAATAGCATGTACTAATCTCATTTTTTAATTTGATTCTTTAATATGCGTTGCAAAATAATGAAAAATTATGAAAGTCAATAATGACTAAAGTTTAGAATAAGTGTTCCTTTAGTTGTACCGGTGAGTGCATTTTTTTTCTCAAAACCGTACCCCTAAAGTTTGAAAATTTTGTTGTATGTATTGTACAGAGTCGTTAGATTAGAACATTTGTTTGTTATGTTTTTATCTGAAAATTTCCTTTATTAACTATAAGAATATAGTACATCTTACTTAGTCTTTTTACTATTATGGTGTTGATAAAAATGATTTAAAAAAATATAAAGATTTACTTACAATATTTATTTCCTTTGAAGTATGTATGTTAAAGAACCAAGTTAATATAAGTGTGCATTGTGCATGGATGTGAAAAGGGACCAGTTGTCCGTTTCTAGTTACGCAGATAAGCGCAAATAAAGTTAAACTGGTTCAACAAACACATTTTTGCTTTATTCGATAATTAGTCTCTTTATTGTGCTTTTTATCAGATGTGATCGTCTGAAACCCGTCTGCAGTTGGAAATGCATGAAAAATGCGTTTTCGTTGCGAAAGAAAAAGGGACCACGCTCGATATCACGCTACGCTCTTGCGCATTAGCATATTTTACCTACTTCCCAGAGTGCAATCGAATTGAATTTTTGCATAAACAGATTTCTGATGACAATGTATGAATTAATAAAAAAAACTGGAAACTTCAAACTTCGAAAATTTGCAAAATTTTTTAAAATTCCGAAACTTTGTCCAATCGAGTTGAAATTTTGCATATGGTCAGAATTCCGATGACAGTGAACGAATCAATAAAAAAATTAAAACATTTCCAAAATTTGCAAAAATGTTGAAAATGTGTCAAATCGTTGCCTGGTGTAGACTATTCTGTAGCCCCAAGGCCCATGGCGCTGTAGATTATAAAACCTATAAAACCTAAACTGAATAATGAAATAATAAGTTCTACTAAAAATCTTAAATCTAATATCGAAATTGTTACAAAAATGTTGGTGTATTTAGCAAATATGCGCGATGTTATTAATTTTTAAACTTTGCAAAAGTTTGCTTCATAGCACAAAACTCTACTTTTTGCATCAGCACCTTAATTATTATTATCTTTTTTTCAATTTCCCTTTATGGCAATAGGTTTAAAATGTTGGGTTAGAATGTTGTTGTTTTAATCACTTCCCCCAAATAAATCATCATATTACTACATAATTTACATATAAGTACATATTATAGTTATACATTTGTTAAGGAATGTATATTTCATAATAAACTGCTTTTCGAGTCTTTGCGTTGGAAAAGTCTTTAATGATTGATTCATAGTCAATTTGGCTTAATATGTCGTACACTATCGACAACATCGCCAGCGCAACTAAGCGATGTTATGCTGTTGACCGCATATAATTTTAAGCTAATATGAATTTAGAGTAACTTCGTTCCCCTGATGCCACAGTGATGGGCAACCTTAATAAAAGACGCAACGCTGCAAATATATGAGGAAAATACTCGATGAAATAGTTTTTACATATAAAAGCTAGACAATTTATCAGTTGGTAAACTTTCAAGCCTGGGCGCGATTAGTGAAGACAATTGCTCCTGATGAAGCTGTAGTCTATCAACATCTCGGTGATTACTATCTGTTAAAACGATAGTTGGAAGTCAATTTTTTAATAACTCTTTGCCATTGGTTTTACTATTAATATCATACGAAAAGATAAACACATTGTTGTATTTTTGGAAGTGCTCATTTGTAGCTCTTAATTTTTCTAGCCAGATTATTGTGAATCACGGAAAACAAATTGGTTAGTAACGCTGCGCATGTTCACATAAAAACGAAAGAAACGAAAAACGCCTTTGTTGAACATTGGTGCGTTCAGGGCGGCGCCGCTGACCGATGGCGCCTCAAGTGCATTTAGGCTGTGGTTAGACGAGCACATAAAACGTTGCGGGCGACACGCAGCATTTCTTTTATACGTGGAGGAAATGCGATTAACACGCTGTGAAAACGCTTCTAAGCGGCCAATACGCCTATGTATTTGTTCCATTAAAAGAAAGATTCGGGTCGTCCGCAACATTAGTGGCGAGAGCTGGATATTATGATCGACTATACATTCTTAACTACGTTTTATTCGATATCGATATTATTAGTGATAGACACAAAGTGGCGAATATTATTTTTTTAGATGACTATTTAGTATTATACAAATTTTTGTCTTGTTGCGCCCCTGGCACTAGGCGCCCCGTGCGGCCGCCCGGATCGCCCGGCCCTTCCGCCGGCCCTGGGTATTGGACTACTATGTGAATGCATATTTTTATATTTCACATGCGATTTAAATACAAAACACGGTATCCTATAAAATTAATTGTATTGTATTATATTATTCTACAGTTATTAAGAAATGCACACATATGTAAATACACTCGTATTCATTAGATATTAATGTTTTCATTAATTAACTCATCAATTCTAATTACGGCGAATGCAAGGACAATTAATGCACAGTTTGATGACTTGCAAAATAGATTTGTATAAATAATTGAGTGTATCGATCCGCATCTACACTGTCGTTCATACCTCTATTACCAACATCAACGAGTTTTACTGGAATTCTATGAAAATGTCGAACGTGGTTAATTTTTATTCGGGGCAGTCCATTCTAATCACAGGAGCTACTGGATTTATGGGCAAAGTTTTGTTGGAGAAAATTTTAAGGACAATGCCAGATATAAATAAGATTTATATCTTACTTAGACCAAAGAAGGGATTGAGTCCGGGGGAAAGAATAACGACTATTTTGCAGAACAAGGTATGACTAATCAATATAATAACTTTATAATTTCAATAGATGGGTGCAAGGGCGTATCCAGCTCAAATCGGAAGGGGGGGGGGGGGGCAGTTGTCTAAATTTAACTTGCTGTATGAGAGAAGGGTGCCCATTAGGGTGATTCAAAAATGCATCGCAAATTCGTTTGTGGTGATTGAAAGCAACGATCCTCTCAAATCGTTTCCAAATCCAAAAAAATAGACACCTATTTTTTTGTTGAAATTTTTATTTTTAACCGTGCTTGTAGAGGTCTTAAATTTACATGGCAAAATGCATGGGAAGAAGACATTTTTTGGTATTTTTGAAATAGTTGTTTGGGCTTTGGGAAAACTTAAGATTACTTAAGGACTTGCAGAGGACTTTCCAGGGAAAAAGTTTACCTATTATACATATGGCTTTTACGCCCCCCAATCCATCCATATAGAGCCCTGAAAACTACCCTTAAGTGAAAAAATTTACTCGTCAGGTAATTGATCCTTCTAATCATTTCAGTCTCTTTTTTCTCATTGAAATTATTACTATAAATCTAGTGGAATATTTATAAACAATTTTTAGTTAATTTACATTTGTTTAAATAAATTCTATTTATTTAAATAAGTCGCTTTTCTCGTTTTTCGTTTTCTGAGTTCGAAATGGCAAATTATTATCTTACAGTGACATTATTCATTCAAAAATTTCTTCCTATTCTTTAAACAATCATCAATTATTCATTTTTAACTTTTTTTCTAATTATGGTAGAAAAGTTAGTTTTTGTGAAATTAACTTTAATAAATTAAATTAATAAATTTCATGCTCGAGATATCTAACAAACCTATTATCTATAATATCTAATAAACCCACATTTGATTAAACAAATTCCATTTGATTAAACAATTTTTGTTTGCAATTTACTTCAAATTACTTTTTTAGATCGGTCTGGCCAACTGTTATTCTCAAGTGACAGCATTTATATTTTGGGATAATTTTCATTGATTAATAATAAATTATTATTCGTTTTCAATATCTTCAAGGATTATTACATAAACTCGTCAGTAATGTAGAATCAACTAAAGAAGCGAATGAGAATCAACCCAGGTGAGGCTAATTTTTGGAAAAAACACATCCGCCTGGATTTGAACCAGGAATCCTCGAATTTCCGGTTGACAGCTCTCCCAGTTAAGCTACAGAGGCTGTGGAACCTTATAGGTTTTATTTGTCACTTCAGGACTTGAAATCAGAGTTTCGAATTAAACAAACCCGTCGTAAATGTTTAACCATTTAGCGATTCCTAGTTACCAAACTTCCATCTAGCCCCAATAGTTGTCACGACGGGTTTTTTAATTCGAAACTCTGATTCCAAGCCGTGAAGTGACAAATAAAACCTATAAATTTCCACAGCCTCTGTAGCTCAACTGGGAGAGCTGGCAACCGGAAATTTGGGGGGCTTCTGGTTCAAATCCAGGCGGAGGTGTTTTCTCCAAAAATTATCCTCACCTGGGTTAATTATTATTCGCTTCTTGAGTTGGTTTTCAATACCGTTTATTCGAAAAAATTTAAATGATTTGGTATCCTTTTTTTCGGGAAATTGGGAGATAAATTTCTTTTTAAAATATTAAATTTCCTATAGTTAACAAATTTTATTAATCTCATTTCTTTCTCCATTTCTTATTCTGATTTTTCTTACCATTGTGTGTTGCAAAATAATGTTGATTTGTTGCTGTCTGGAAACTGTTACCTGTACTCTACTTTAATGAAATATTGAAAACGAATATTATTTTATTATTCGAACACTGGAAATCATCGCAAAATATAAATGATGTCACTTCAGATTAACAGTTGGCTAGACCGCTCTAAAATAATTAATTTTAAGCGAATTTGAAAAAAAAAATACCTATTTCCGCTAAAATCTCTTTTTTTCCGGCACTTTTACAATACCATATATATCACACCGCGTATAATAAAAAAAATTTAAGAAATGGAATTTGTTTAAACAACTTTGGGTTTATTAGATAACACAGACCAGATATCTCGAAAATGAAATTTATAAGTTACTTTTACAAATAAACTGACTTATCTACCATAATTAGAAAAGAGTTGAAAATGATTGTTTAAACAATAGAAAGAAATTGTTTACTGAATAATGTCCCTCTAAGCCCTAAGGTAATAAAATGCCATTTCGAACTCGGAAAACAGAATTTGACGGATTTTCGAGAAAAACGTATTATTTCAACAAGTAGAGTTTGTTTGTTAACAAATGTAAATTAACAGACAAATTTTTATAAATATTCCATGAGTCTTATAGTAATGATTTGCATGAGAAAAAAAGATAAATAATTTTCATTTGGGTAGTTTTCAGGGCACTGGGGTGGATTGGGGGCGTCAAATCCACATGTATAAAAAGCCAAATTCCTATAACATTAACATAAGTTTTCCCAAACCCCGAACAATTATTCGAAAAATACCAAAAAATGATTACATTCCATGTAAATTTGAGGCCTCGAAAGGCATAATTAAAAATCAAAAGTTCGAAAAAAATACGTGGCCACTTGTTTTGGATTTGGAAACGATTTGGAGGGGATCGTTGCTTTCTAAAAAAAAATAACCACCCCAGTGTACATACGGGAAAGTGTGATATCTAATAAACATAACACCAAAATACAAAAGGGGGGGCAGCCGCCCCCCCTTGCCCCCCCCCCCCTGGATACGCCCGTGGATGGGTGCCCGCGACACATATTACTTTTACTTACTTTAACTTACTAAGTTATTACTACTGGCATACTATTGTGTAAAAGTCTACTGTCAATTGTATTCAAACGCGAAAAAATGTCACACAGAAGTATCTTTATTTTTTATGTACAATCATAATCAATAGACAATTTATGTTTTCATGTAACAAAATAACGCGACTTGCATACAATCGACGTAAAAATGCAATAAACTCCAAAACAGTAGATTTTTACACTATGTATGTTACTCCTTTTGTGTGTGAAGAAAATAAGTAGATTCCAAACATCATAAGTAAACATGTACAGGTTGTTCCAATAAAAAACTCGATATTCTTAGAATGAAAATTGTGTGACTGATGTAGTCGAATATTATGAACACGCTGTATACAAACAGTTCCGTCCATTCTAAATAGAATTCAATTATAAATCACTTCAAACAAATATCTAGTAGAAATAAATTAATTCTAAAGATGCATTTTTGTGGACAAATATAGCAAAAACACAAAAGCTGCAAACTCAAAAACAGCTGGCTAGGTAATGTAACTCAATATGAGGACGTAAAAAGACAAAAAAAAAATTAAAAACTGTAGTTGAAATTGTTCCTACTCACATATTTGTATAATGACAGAAAACCAAAATCTCCTCAGTGTTACCTGGTGTTACCCGGTATAGTGTAACTAATACATATTAATTTCAGCCATTTACTTTCAATGCGATTGACGAGAAACAATTTAAGAAAGTAATCGGAATAAATGGAGACATCATAGGGAAAGATCTCGGACTATCCAGTGCTGATAGAGCATCCATAATCAATGACGTTTCTATAGTGTTCCACCTGGCAGCAGCGGTGAAGTTTGATCTACCACTTAAAGAGGCAGTCAGAATTAATGTCGTCGCTACAGAGACTGTGCTGAAACTTTGCGAGGAAATAATCAATTTAAAAGTAATAATTTAAATAACATAGCATAGGTAACATAACATCGCAACGATCTATTTTTACAAAAATTGTGTTTCCAATTTTCACAATATAAACAATATAATATACCGTGATATCAAAAATTATCTTGGACAAGGGTTGACATGCACTGTAAAAATGTTGTCTTTAAGGGCCTTTAAGGGCAACACTGACATCATCAACGACTTACAAATCTACTTCAGCACAATGACTTGACAGATTTTAACACTCAAAAAATTATTGACTTAAATGTACGATGGGAGCAGCGACAATCATTTTAACATCCATTATCACCTTTGACCAAGGTAATTTTTGATATCACGGTATATACACGGTATATATAAAATGTGTAATGTTTTTCTTGCTCACTTCTTCTTCTTGTATATGTCGTAGGCAAATGGTTATTTTAGGCAAAAGGCTTTTGCCTAGGATATTTAGCCTAGGCTTTTGCCTTGATATTGAACCATTATTTATATTTGCCTAGGCGAATGTAATTGCCAAGACCGTTGTCAGGCAAATAGCAATTAGTTTGCAATCGCTTTTGTTTTAAAATTATGTGAATACGTCATAATTATTATTTGGTCGTTGATTATTTTTGAGTAATATCGTATTCTAATCATCATGATTCTAATGAAGTTACGCCTGATTTGTTGTGACAAGCGTCAATACTCATGAGTGCGGTGATACTAAAACAGGACTTTTAGGTTAGGAATGTTTAGTTTCCCTTTTACCAGGAAAAAGTTATACTAGACTGGAAAACAAAATTTCTGAATTTTTGTCGACTGGACGATTTTACGGATCAATGCAGATGATGATATCACCTAACTCCTATTTTGCATACGGAAATCATGCGAAACTCATAATGATTCAGCGATATGCTGCGGAGGTTACGGTGATGTTCCAAACACAGTAGCTGAAAAGTTGTGATAAGCAACGGATATGAATTTAATAAAGCTATCAACAATCACATAACCTCACCTAATTTGAAAATCCAATAGCATGCTGCTATGCGCACCGTCACTTGCCATTGCGGTTACACTCTGTTCGCTAAAACCATTCGCTTACGTCATTATTTTTTCTCCGTATTGCTGCAGTGTGTATGGCAATTGGCAATACCTGTCGTCTAAGACTTTTTGTTATACAAATGAGCATAGCCGACAGAGAGGAAGGACGAGAGATCCCCATTAATTGATGGCTCTATGGACTTTTCTTTTAGCGTAGCGAAACGTAACCGATCGATTTCTAAACAAAAAGCTATTTGCCTAGCAACGCGTTGGGCAAATACATTTGCCTAGGCCATGGGCCTAGGCAAATAGCTTTTGCCTACGCAAAATGCTTTTACCAGAAATAATCATTTGCCTACGACATATTTATGCCAAATTTCCAGTCAGGGACGTTTCCATTAACATAATTTTTTTAAAAGAGATAATATTAATTATAATAATCAATTAACATAGATTTTTGACGATACTATATCATTATGAAGCCGTCTTTTAACGTGCATTTTTTATAAGATACAGTAGACCGGAGTAAGTATACGGCACTACTGAAAATTATTGTAAGTGTTTAAAAAGAATCTACATCCAACGCAAACTATGAACTTAAAAAAATACCTTTTCTAAATCGTCGACATCAAGCATCAAGGTAACTTTAACCTTTATATACTTGTTTTGATAAATTGGACGTGCTGATTTCAAATATGACCATAAAAGAGTTGGCAGGGGCCTCATTTTTCCGCAATTTTTAATTAAAAACATAATTCGTAATTTTGGTACAAATGTTACTAAGTGATTAATATTTTAATATTTGACAACACCGATTTTTATGATTTATTCTGCACATTGTAAAAAGCATCATATCAAATGTAATCAGCAATTACAATTTCGAAAAAAAGCAAATTAGGTATTAATTACACTGGGAGAAAAAAAAAATTGTTTTTGTAAAGGTTTCTCAAGCTTTAATAATAATACAACAACCTTGCTTGATGTGTCTTTATTCACTGAAGTCATACAGGTCTTCAGTACCAACATAAATGTGCACATGCGCAAATAGTCATATCTTTACATCCCCCCTTATAAGCATGTTTTATTTACAATATATCAAAAATAAAGAAAATATAATTAACATTCTATACTAAATAATTAACATATACATTTTCATTCTATACTAAATGAATACAATATCATAAACTTAATTCTTAAACATAATTCTTTACTATCATATTAGAACTTAATTTTAACAGTTCTCATTACAGTTTTTTCGTAAGAAATAAGGATCTCTAATAAATCTTTCTATACGCGGTTGGATTGGTGTAATTTCCCTTTTTATAAACATATGTTGTCTATTTCTCCGGTATACTGTATTATTATTTCCATCTCTGACATCGTATGACCGCGGTTCATTACATTTGTTTATTATAGTTCCTTGTTTCCAACCTTTTCCTTTTTTAAACATTACTTTATCACCTTCCTTCCCACCAGCTAGACTTCTGGTATTCTGGTCATAGTAGTATTTTTGTTTGTGTTGTCGTTTATTAATTATATTCCTATAATTTCTGTTACTAATCAAACGTGGTTTAAGGACCTTGTCAATTGTTGGGATCTTGTCTTTTAAATGACGATTAAAAAGTAGTTGGGCTGGAGACAATCCTATATCAGGTATAGGTGAATTTCGATACATAAACAAATAATTATCAAAACTACTACCTTCATAATCAGCTTTATTTAACATTGTTTTGCATATTCCTACACTTTTCTCCGCTAATCCATTACTCCTAGGATAGTTAGGACTTGATCTAATTAATTTAACACCAATTTCTTTGAAATAATTTTTTAATTGGTAGGCATTAAAAGGACTATTGTCTGAAATTATAAGATCTGGATAGCCATGAAAAGCGAATATATTTTGTAGAGCTTTAATAACTTCTGTGGTAGGTTTAGACTTTATATTTCTTATTTCAATCCATTTGCTAAAATAGTCAATTACTGTAATAAAAATACGACTTTTAAATTCTAATAAATCCATTCCTAATTTAGCCCACGGCCTATCTGGAATTTCATGTGGTATCATAGGCAATTTTGTATTATTTCTTCTGAAATTGTTACATATAGAACACTTTTCTATGTACTCTTTAATATGGACATTTATATTGGGCCAAAAAATGCTGACTTTAGCACGTGCTCTGGATTTATTAATCCCTACATGACCGTCATGCAACTTTTCTAGTATTAATTTTCTTAAACTTTCAGGCACTATAACTCTATCACCATGAAATAGCAATTTATCATATTCACACAACTCGTTTCTAATTGCATAATAGTTTCTAATTTCTTTTGAATACTCATCCATTGATTTAGGCCATCCAGTTTTTATAAACTCAGTCAACAAACTCAATGTTTCATTTTTTTCAGTTTCACTTTTAAATTCATTTAGGCGTTCTTCTGAAATACACAGTTGTTTCTTAACTGAGTGAACAATAAACTTTGTTTCAATCGAATCTTCTATCTTATTTTTTAATGGTGCTCTTGACAGCATGTCAGCAATATACATTTGACTACCTGGCAAATATGTGACATCCAAATCATATGTTAGTAATCTTAATAACATTCGCTGCAAACGGCTTGATACTTTATTAATTTCTTGCTTATAAATACTCACCAAAGGTTTATGATCTGTTTCCACTTTTACTAATTTTCCATAAATTAAATAACTGAATTTCTCGGCAGCATAAACAATACTTTGTAACTCTCTCTCTATTGTAGCATATCTTTTTTCGCAATCTGACAAAGATCTTGATGCAAAGGCTATGGGCTTTCCATCTTGTAATAGACAAGCACCAATACCTTGTAGTGAACTATCACATTGAATTACTAGAGGCTTATTTTCATCATAATGTACAAGAACTGGTGATTTAGTTAATAACTCTTTAATTTTCTCAAAACAATTTGAATGACATTGATCCCACTTAAATATTATATTATTACGGGTTAGTTCTCTTAACGGTGCACTTAGTTGTGATAAATTGAGAATAAACTTTCCTACATACTTGACAAGACCCAAAAATCTTAAAAGTTCCTTTTTTGTCTGAGGATTTTCTAATTTTAATATTGCCTCAATTCTGTCACTGTCAATTTCAACGCCTTTCTTTGATACATTAAACCCTAGTATTTTAACGCAATTCTTTTTAAACTGAAACTTATCTTTGTTAAAAGTTATTCCATTCTCTCTTGCTACATCTAAGACATTCTTTAGAATTTTGTCATGCTCTTCTTCTGTACAGGCAGCAATTATAAGATCATCTATATATATTTTATTGCCTAAGATGTTACCAAATATCTCTGTGTTTTTCTTTTGAAACAATTCTGCAGCCGTATTTATTCCAAATGGCAATCTACAAAAACGGTACCTTCCCAAAGGAGTCGCAAACGTACACATTTTAGAACTAGTTTCTGTTAATTTAATTTGATAGAATGAGTCCTTCAGATCTAAAACTGAAAAATATTCTTTGCCCGACAGATCTGTTAAAATTTCTTCAGTTGATGGTATTGGATAATGTTCTCTCATTATGTATTTATTTAAAATTGATGGATCTAAACAAACTCTTAATTTTTTATTAGGGTTTTCAACTACTACAATATTGTTTACCCATTCTGTTGCTTCACTTTGCCTACATATTACCCCTGACGACTCTAACTTTTCCAAAGTGTCTTTTAATGCCGGTGTTAAACTCTTAGCTATCCTTCTAGCAGGATATACACAAGGCTGAGCATCTGGTTTTAAAGAAAAGTTAACTGGCTTTCCAGGAAATGTTCCTAAACCATTAAAAACGTCTTCATATGAATTAATTACTACTGCTTTGCTAGCAAATTTCACCTTAGGAGTATCAACAATATCATTTACCTCCTTAACATTTGGATTTATCATTAAATTATAGCCCAACACTGTGTTTATCCCAAGTATAGGTTTATCTCCAGTATCCACAATCAAAAATTCCAATTGACAAGACTCACCACGGATTATACAATCTAATCTGGCTGTTCCACAAACTTTTACTTCATTTCCTCCATAAGCAATTAACGTTCCTTTACAATCCTTGGTTACTGCATCGGGATTGACTAGTCTTAGAAGTCTAGCTGGAAGGATGTCCACATCTGAGCCGGAATCAACCTTAAACTTAACAATTGTATTATTAATGAGTATATCTTCCTCAATTTTTCTTTTGATATTTCTTATTTTATTTTTAAAATTATTATTCTTATCATGTCTCATTACAGAATCAATATAAAATTGATCATCATTGCTTGCGTCATTATTACTAAATTGAACATCCCTAATTTTATTTTTATTTCTATTATTTTTTAACAAACACCCTACTGCAAAATGATTTGGTTTGCCACAGTAATTGCACGCTTTACCATATGCTGTACAGTTATTCCTAGTATGTTTTTTATTACATTTCAAGCAAAGATAATCTAGATCTTGCGTATATCGGTTATTCTTAAAGTCATATTTTTTATTGAAATTTCTAAAATTTGTATTAGTTTTACTTAACTTATAATTTATCTTCTTAATGGCATCAACGTCCGCGCTTCTTGAGGAAGGACCGAATGATATCTCCGCCGACTGTTTCTTCGTCACCTCGTACATGTGGGCAATTTCTTCTACCTTGGCCAACGTTAGAGTTTCAGTCTGTAGTAGCCGCTCCCTCAAAAGATTGTCGTTGATACTCGTTATTATTTTATCTCGAACCATATCCTGCTCTTGTTCATATTCGCAACTGATGACAAGGGATTTTATTTCAGTGATGAATTCTTTCACGGACTGGTCTGGTTTCTGGCCGCATGATAAAAACTTGTAGCGTTCGTAGACTATGTTCTTTTTCGGTTCGCAATACCTCGAGAATTTCTTGATAACGTCGTCATACTTGGCTTTATCCAGTTTTATGTTAAATGTATTATAAACTTCTGTTCCATCATCGCCCAGTAAATTAAGTAATGTAGCTACCTTAATTATGTCGCTCTTTTCTTCGTTTCCAGATGCGATGAGGTATATGTTAAACCTTTGTACCCATGCGGTCCATGCCTTCGCAACATTTCCGTTGTGGAAATCCATTGGCCGTGGCGCTCTTATTACTTGATCCATTCTATATCAAGACTTTCTTACTTTCTTCTACTTCTTCTTTATTAATAATTTTCTACACCTGACACCATGTAAAGGTTTCTCAAGCTTTAATAATAATACAACCTTGCTTGATGTGTCTTTATTCACTGAAGTCATACAGGTCTTCAGTACCAACATAAATGTGCACATGCGCAAATAGTCATATCTTTACAGTTTTCTTATATAAGGTTGAGACATCCTAACCAGTACATAAGATGCTTGTTCAGGGTCTTATATAGGTACTCTTTTACAAACATTCAATCTATTCTTATCATTGTTTTTTAAAGAAACTTTGTTTCAAGTAATCCTGTGCTACTAGAAAACTGGTGAAACGGTGGTTTGGCCTTTAACATTTACAGCAAGGTCCAAATGCATTTATAATTGCAAAATTTTACTTGATGGTTAATGGTGTATACTTTCGTTACTATTAATACAACTAATACAATTAATACAATTAATATATCTACAAAAATCAGTAACAAAATAAGGGATGTGTCGATAAACGCTGAGTCAGTATGTGGATCAATGGACGCGGACGGTCGGAAATATGTATAATTGTTTATACATATTAATTGTTTGTATGATAATTCATTAAATAGGGGTTTTATTCTGCGAGTTATGAGATGTTCTATAATTCTGTTTGTTCGTTAATACGAAGAACAAAGTACAGTAGAAGATTTTTTTTATACGTAGCAAATGTTCTTTTCAATTACGTATGTCCTTAGATTGGCCATTTAAAACAAATGAACTACTCAAAACACCTTTATATACAGATGATGTCAAAGCAACTTAAAAAATTCACTAATAGAAAACATCAGAAAAATAAGTGTAGATGATATTCATTGGGATCCAATGACTTCAAAATAGATTATCTATCTCATTATAGGTATTTTTTGATTTTCTAGAATTTCTCAGAAATGAGATCACGGGGAAGTTTTCTATACCTATTTTTATAATACCTAGGTATATCAACATCCATTTTAAAAAATATTGTTATCAAAACCTTGTGGTCCAGTGTAATTTAAACTAAACTCATAGATACAAAACCGTATATACGCTAATTAGCTTCTTTATACGTTGTATATCCTTTCCGGGGTGCATAAAAAAAACTAAAAGTATCATACCCACACAACGCATAGAAGGTAGCCTTCATCGTTAATGGTCTTACTTTCCAGTCTGTGGTACATTTATCAACAGCATTTTGCAATATTGACATAGATTGTATGGAAGAAAAAATATATGACATTCCCAATACTTCCCCGTATAAGATAATGGATATGGTAGAATGGATGAAAGACGAAGATATTGCGAAAATTGAGCAACGGTAAGTAGCAAGCTGAATCACATTATAACTTTAAGCCACCATTCTATTGCAGTATAATTTTTCCACATCCTAACACCTACACCTTTACAAAACGTCTTGGAGAAATTGTTGCGAATGATATGGGTAGGAATTTACCATTGACAATAGTTAGACCTTCAATAGTTCTTACAGCATATGAGGAACCTACCCCTGGCTGGACTGATTCTTTATATGGACCAACTGGATTATTTTTAGCTGCAGGGAAAGGGGTTCTCCAAATTGGACTGATGGAAAAGGACCTGCGCACTGAATATATACCTGTGGACATAGCAATCGATATAGCGATCGTTGCTGGTTTTATAAGAGGCACAACTAAGTACGCTTATTCAACCTAATGTTTGAAAAATGTTTACAATGTATCGTCTACTTCCCTACTTGATATACAGGGTCCTGCAACTCAGCTCCCGTCTTCTGTAGCTCAGCTACTAATTAAACTAAGAGTTTGACTTTTGCAGGCTTACCCTGTACTTCAAGGTACAATTCAAGAAATTATTTTTAATGATTCCAATTTAAAATAAGAACAATAACAGGCTCTGAAGTTTGACAAATTTAGCACTAGATTATGGCCAGCCTGTATAATTTGAAACAATCACATTTGGTTAACGAGAGTACTAGATCAACTTAATAAGCACGTCGCAAAATTTTATTAACGAGGTCAGTTTTGAGGTTTTTATTGATTTTTAAAGCCAACTATGCAAAATCAATTTTTTTGGCTTTTATTTTTTTGCACTGCAGTCACTCAACCGATTTCAATACAATTTTGGTAGTATGTAGGCAACCATAAAAGGCTTCCAAATGTGTAAAAAAGTATATAGCATGCAATTTAAAAAATTATATTACCATGGCGGTGCACATTTTTTTCGGACAACCTGTATAATCGAAAATAATTTTTTGAAATGTACCTTGAAGTACAGGGTAAGACTGCAAAATGTCAAACTCTTAGCTTAATTAGTAACTGAGCTACAGAAGACGGGAGCTGAGTTGCAAGACCCTGTATAATGGAGAGGTCACTCCATGTCAAATCAACATAGTTTTAGCTCATTTAGGACCTCAGTACCTTGAAATTTGGTATACTTGTTGTCGTTATGTAGCTGAATAAAAACACTATAGTGATATATTTATCATTCACTGTTGGATTTAAAGAAATCCAATGTTTCAATAATCGCTTGAACATTACATATTTAAAGTGGGGTTGTACCTCATCTAATTCAGCTAGGAGCGAATAGTTATTTCCTCGTCAAATGCTATTTTTCATAATTTTCATGGTGTTTGTCCTGATATACAGCACATAGTTAGCTTTGTATGTAACTAAGAAAGACATTTCAAATTTTCAATTTTAAATAAAATCAAGTAACGGTATATAGTGTTGTCAGTAATTCCCAAAGTAGAATTAAGTATAAAGTGGGTTTGGAATGAGTTCATGTCTAACGGTTAGTCAGTTAATATTGTATTTTAACTCAAAAACTGTTAACATTTAGATCATGCATTTGGAGTGAAATAACAAATATATATTAAATAAATTAATAAACAACAAATATATTATAATACATATATAACAAATTACAGCTTTTCCTGTACACCTGTATATAATGCAACTCGAGCGGGTGAACTCACATGGGGAGATACGTCGAACATATTGGAAAGTTTTTTATTGAAAGAGCCCTGTAAGAAAATGTTATGGTACCCAAACAGCATTTTGACGTCAAACCGTTATTATTATATGATTGGAACTATACTCTTTCAGCTTGTGCCTGCAATATTCATTGACTTCTTACTGATTATGTGTCTACAAAAACCATTGTAAGTAACGTAAACTGTGTTAACTTAAAGACCATTTTCAGTCTAAAAATTTTTGTTCATGCAGTCTGCTGACACTTCAGAAGAAAATCTATAGAACATCAACTTTGACATCGTACTTCGTAACGAGATCGTTCAAATTTAGTAAGGAAGGAGTTCAGTCATTTCTGTATCATATGACTGATGATGACTTGCTTATTTTTAACGTGAACAACAGGAAGTTTGATTTCAAACGATTTCTATACGATAGTTTTGTTGGTGGCAGAACTTTGGTGAAAGATGAGCCCAGTCAAGATATTATTTGGAAAGCTCAATTTTACACGTAATTAAAACAAGCTCTTTGCATGTTGATTATTTTAGTAATAATTTACTCATTTCAGATTTTATGTACTGGATAGATTGTTGAAGATATTGGTGCTTTATGGAATATGGAAACTATTTTTAAAGGCGATCCATTACGAATTATTTTAACCTTTGTGTACAGACGCACAAGACTCGTGTCAAAATCAAATGAATATTTATAATAGATAATATTATAAGCATGTATATAACAAAAAGAAAACATCAAAGCGAAGTATTTTCAAAGTATTTTGGACTTTTTTATCTCGTCTAGCAAGTAAATTTTCGGTGGCCCAATGCAAATAATATCGGGAGATTTTTAAAAGTTTAGCAAATAATTATGAATATCTCAAAATCAATTGAAGACAGCCACAGTATGAAGAGATAGAGCGCAAAATTTTCTTTCGAATGTTGAATTTATATGCATGTGATCTATTTGAAAAACATAATCTTCTCTAATTTTAAATTTTAGGACTTGAATTCCAAGGTTTGAACACCCTGCAATAACATATAAGTTCTTAGTCTACTCAATTTCGATTTGGGTAGACAAATAAAGTCCTCGCCTGTGAAAAAAATCTGATGTGGCCAGGCACATGACTTTATCATACAATATATAAAATTAATAGTTTAGCTGCATGAGATTCTATTTCATCGATATCGATCGTGTCGGCATTAAAATAAAAAAAGTTAGCCAGGATTTGACAGATGTTTTGATAATATTTAATTT
Source organism: Melinopterus prodromus (assembly GCA_964023965.1). NCBI lineage: Eukaryota > Metazoa > Arthropoda > Insecta > Coleoptera > Scarabaeidae > Melinopterus > Melinopterus prodromus. The sequence goes on from OZ030390.1 coordinate 28,420,309, forward strand.
TTGTAGTAAAAATTTTTGGGGGACCAAATAGGACATATTTCCGCTAAAATCAATAAAAAAATCAGCACGATTACTATACTTTGTCATACTACGTATGATAAAGTAAAAAGGTTCTTGGTTCTGATGATTAATATATTATATTGGCTTCTAGCATACTATATTTTCGGGGTTTACCCCGTCTTCAGTGCTAACTACAAAAGATCATAAAGAATTATGCTCAATTTCCCAAATAAGTTAATGTTAACATACCGTCTTATAATCTTTCTTGTAGTTATTCGCGAAAACATAACAACATTGCTATCCGCACTCGAAATACACATTGACGTTGTAAAAAGATGTTTCAATATTGTTTCACATAGCGTACGTGCGCGCGTGTTTCTCCTCCTCATCGCATTCTCCATGCATTTGCGTGTTGAATTGACGTTTCGCAATCGCTGACGTTCTGAATCTGTCAAAAGTTTCAAAATATCTTGGCTACCTACTATTATTGCAGACACGATTTCGCTCAAATAGATTTTGCTCCTGCAGCTAAACTATTAATCTTACCAAAAAATGTAATAGACATGAATTATACAAAATTTCCTCTACTTTAATTTATTATTTAACTATTTTGACGAAATAACAGAAATTGCGGCTTATTTCTAAAATACCTGAAAATGCTTAGAGGAAACAGCCCGTTACTTTGGTCCCTTTTGAACCAAAAGCTTTTCAGCTCTAAGTTTGGTCATAAAACTGCTAAATATGAACTCTCGTCCCGATACCTTTAGTAGTTTCTCCGGAATCGTCCCCACAAAAATCGAGTACCCACATACACACATACACACACACATACAATACCTACTCAAAACATCAAATCGAGATAGACTTCTCTAATGTACAGATTTTTTGTACTTAGGGGTGATATTTTTATATACCTTTCAGATTTGTTGCGCTATTTTAGATTGTTAAATGAGAAGATGTACCGGCGGTGACACACAGTGAACACAAGGAGCACGATACGCGACCCATTCACCGCCTCCGACATATCTTCTCATTGAACAGGCTAAAATGAGGCAACAAATCTGACAGATATGTTTCATAACCAGATGACTTTGCAGGCAGATGAAAATACCAGCCCTAAGACTCTTAAATCAGCTGTTGATAGCGTTTCTAAAGTACGTATGTCTCTAAAGTTTACTCCTGGGCTACAGTGGACAACACACAGCGTGCGACATGTTATTTTTTTATAGAGTTTTGTTTGAGTTGTCAACAACAGCAATATTTGATCCAATGTTGTTACCTGTTGCTGTCGCCATCAAGTGTCTGCGCAAATAAATACATCTGAGGTTCACCAACAGGGCCAAAACGAACCAGTTAATCCTAGATTTTACCATTATGTATTGGTCAATTCTAGGATTAATCGCTATGTCTTGGTAAAAGCACGAAATTATATTGAATTATTATATTGAAATTATATTGATAAATACCATTTTTCGGACATTTATCAATTCATATTGGTCAAACCTAGGATTAAAGCGTTAGGTTTAACCATATTTCGGGCTCTTACAGTAACATATACACGATAATTACCGTGCTTACACAGTAAATGCTGTGTGGATAAACATAGTAATTATTAAATCTATTGCCCGATATTGGAGGGATCAAAGTTTGACACTCACATAATAATCTTTTATTCGATAATGTGGGGTTCCTTTGCAAAGGCTTTTCTTAAGTATCTCACAAACATATCTCATTAGATTGGATGTTTTGAGTTTTTACCTGGACACAGTGCATCACTATCCAACAATACATGAGAATAAGCAGACAATTCCACGCCACAGACAGAAGTTACCAATGGACTCGACAAACCACCCAATGCAATGACAAGTTTCAAGAGAACAGGCACAACCATGTTAATCAATAGTGTATTCTAATTTTCATGATATTGATAACTTTTAAAAGTGGTGCAGTTTGTAAACGTGGTTTGTGGACGAGTTCTATACTTTTTATATCTCTATACGTGTAATTGATTACAATTCTTCTGGAAAATACATAATACACTCAGCTCCAAAAAAAGCGACGCCCTTGATTTCTGACCTAACTTTAATGTCTTATAGTTTTTAAACCAGTAGGACGATTTTTATTTGATGGTAAGCAATTCCTTTGTCTTTAAAAAACAACTAAAGCGGAGAAAGTTTTTTAATGTATCCTGGATAGTAGTGTAAAAACGAACCATGTTTTCTTCGTCATTTTTCACTCACCCTGCGAATATTATACAAGCAATAGTATAGAAAGTGCTGACATTCTATATGAAAGACGCTTCTTTTGCGACCATTTTGTTTTTTTATTCATTATGATTTATCTCTAAATTTTACCTAATTACAGCATTTTTTTGAATCCTTGCATATAACGAATTTTTTTAAATTTATCGATAAACGCCTTTCTAATGCAATAACCTGATACATTTTTTAAAAATGTTTTGATTAAACGTAAAATTATACACTGGAAAAACTGCTTAATACCGTGTATGCCCTAGTAACTTTACGGCTCCCGTCTCAATTCAAATATCGAACTATAGCAAACGAAGATATTTCCCAATGTACGCGAGAAACAGCGTCTGGTGAGGTCGTCGAGACGTGCACTTGAGGCTGCAAAACAAGTTTAAACACGGCGTAGAAATGAGCAAATGTCTCAAAATGTATTATACGAAGTGGCGGAAGGAATAAAGTATGCCCCAGGTATAGCATATTAGCAGAAAAATACTGTAAGTACTTGATGTCACGTTATAAAGTGTACTTGAAAGTTTAAACGCGTTTTTCTCGTGACTGTTTTTTTGCGAACGGTTGGCAGGTTATTTCAAAACCCATCTCACCGCTGGACTTGAAATTATTACTGGATGTTCAGTAGACACACCTTTATCGTTTGATGAACCAGAAATGCAATAAGTTATGTACGTTTCTTTTCATAGAGATGTAGATATGTAGCACTTTCTATACCATTAGTTGATTAACACATATGGTGAGTCAAAATAGAGAAAACAAAAACATTTTTCGTCTACGATCCAGGATACTTAAAAAAAATCCACCCCTTTAATATTTTGAAAGACAAAGGAACGGTATTCCAACAAATAAACAAAAATTAAAATTTGCCCGCTGCCACTGATTTAAAAAAAAATATAAGACATTAAAGTTAGGCGAAAAATCAAGTGCGTCACTATTTTGGAACTGAGTGTATAAGCAAATCAATTTTTTATATTTTGCAGCCTATTGTAATTCAACATACTTCCTGTAGGGTAAAAATAAATACCATTCCATTATTCTACAGACATTAAGAATGCATGACTATAACCTAGTCAGCTCTTTTCATACATGTAAATTTTAAACTAATTCAAACCACTTACAATGAGGTCAATAAATTCAAAGTTTATGACTTGCAAAATATGAATATATATAAGTACATGATTGCACCAACATATTTACATATCGGTGTTCGTCGCTGTCTTGCTACCAAGTTCTACTAAAAATCTATGAAAATGTCGAACGTGGTTAATTTTTACTCGGGACAGTCCATTTTTATCACAGGTGCTACTGGATTTATGGGCAAAGTTTTGTTGGAGAAGATGTTAAGGACAATGCCAGATATAAATAAGATTTATATCTTACTTAGGCCAAAGAAGGGATTGAGTCCGGAGGAACGAATAGCGACAATGTTGCAGAATAAGGTATGACCAATCCAGTTTTATTTAATTTCAAATAATAGCGTCAGTCGGTGACTAAATTCTACCCACACAAAACCTCACTACGAAAAAAATATACTCCCGTTAGCCCACTCAAATTAGGATGTGAGAAAAATTCAACCCAGCTGAATTTTAGTTTTTTTTTTGCTGGTCATTAAAAATAACGCCTAAAAAGTGCCCATCGATATCGTGTCAGCATTGCGAATTATGCGTGAGTTTTATTTTACTTTCTATTGATCTGACGATACCTAATGAGCGGTGTTAACTCTTTAATTTTCTCTATAAAAAGTTTTCTATGCATAATTCGACTACGAGTTGGTGTTGTCAAGGTAAATAAGACTAGAAAAACGCCAAACCACAGATTTATCTACTGGCTAAACATTTTCGGAAAAGTGAAAATGACATGACACAGCATCTTATGTTATATAACGAAAAACAATAGCATGCATTTAAAACTTGAACATTTCCGAGATATGTCCATCAGAAGGTTCTGTAATACCCACTAGTTTACTTGTAACTATGTATTCCAATGTACGCTAACAAACGATACTAGTTTTGGAAAATTCCATAAAAACAAGGGAGGTATTTATTTAAAACACTTTTTTCTTCTCAAGAACGTATCTCGAAAACCGTCAACTTTTATGACATGTTTATTGTTTATTCTGCATCATAAAATATGATACAACTTAAAATGTGTGATATATTTGTGATTCCCCGTATAATTATGTATGTGATTGCCTTGTTGACGCTTTTCAGCTGGATAATGTAAAAACGGTTACTCCTACGAGGAACATGAATAGAACGAACCTTTATTATAGAAAATCCAGAGATCTATCAATCTCAATCTAACCTTCATTGTCGTCAGACCAATAGGAAGCAAGGTAATGTCATACACATGATTTTGCCTATCTTTCGAAATCGTTTTTTACCAATATATTCCGTCTTCTGTCTGGCGAACGTGAAAGTAGGGATACATTGGCAAGATCTTTTAATCATCTACAATAAATGTGTAAAATTATTATGAAATATGATACTCTGTCTTACTTTCAATGGCTTGGATTTCGGGAAGGTTTAACCAGCACACTTTCTTTCTACTGCTTTTAACATTTTTCTAGAACTATAACTTGAAAACGCCAACTCTTATAGTCCTGTCATTCTGCACTTTTGATATACGTAGTAATCGAAAGATTAATTGCAGTCGATGAAACTGATTCCAATCGATGGCTTATAGCTTCAGTGGTAAGTAACATATTAAAATGTTTAGTGTATATAGTTAATAAGAAAATATGTTATTAATTAAAAACTATTGAAAAATTGTGTCTCTCAGATTTTAATCTTGCATTCCTCAAATCTCACTCACATAATCGCAAAACTAAAAATACTACATTGTAGCAAACAAAACTTACTATCAAAATGATTCTGGAACCTCTACGAGAAAATAAACAATAATAATTGATTCAACTATTTTGTTGCGATAGCACGTCAACCGATCGTTTGACATTAGACCATGACATTAGAACATTTCTAATAATGTCAACTGACAATCATCAAACAATCGTTTAACTAGAACGAGCATTTTCAACGTCATCTGATCGGTTGACGTGATATCGCAAAACAATTCGTCAATAAATTATACAAAATTTACCGTTTATATTCTCGTAAAGGTTCCCGAATCCTTTTGATGATAAACTATGTCTGCTACAGTGTGGTGTATTTATTTTGCGATCAAGTGAGTGAGATTCAAAGGATGAAGGATTAATGTCTGACAGGCAAATTAATAAAAAAATCCTATTAACTATAATTATAAACATTTTATTGTGTTACTACTTGAACCCAAACCTATCTATATTGGTATTATCGACTGCATTTGAATTTGAATAGAATGACTGGACTGTTAGTGGAACTATGTACAAAGATATTTTGAAGAGAATTAAAAGATTTCCTAACAGTGCTCATTCTCGTCTGATCAAAAGAAAGCAAAATAAAAGTTAAAAGAACTCGCGAATCACACGCAACGCAGACACGACATCGATGGGAACATTTTACACTTTATTTGTTATGCCCAAGGTGTACCTCTGCTCTATAATACATTGACAGGACATCACGTGACATCCTCTTCTCATTTTCATACAACTCCAGCGCTAAAAGGACAGTCACAACACATAGTGTTTTAGATTTGGCCTGAAAACGATTCAGGACTTTCAGGAAATTGGAAACAAGGCGATTTTAGTATTATTTTGCAAGTTTATAGCAGCGGCACCTATCGCGTATAAAACCTAAAAAGGATCTCATGCTAAACCTTAATTTTTGTACTTTTACCTGAAATCCTGGAAGTCTGTACACAAATGCTTTGACGCATGTTTTGCGATTCTTTATGTGGTGCGCAGGCGCCTCCATATAAGATACAAACAAGAACGCAATAGGCAAATTCGACGAGATTCGTATTAACGCAAAGAAATCTTTCGAAAATTTCAAATGTATCATTCTCGAAATTTTTCTGATGTAAAGGCATAAAAAATACCACAACGTTGGTGGCTTGTACTGTGGATGGAATGGTTATAGGGCTCGGCCGGATAATGCGGCCGATCCGGCCAGTTTGCCGGATATTCGGTCCGGCCGGATCTTGATTTAAGGATTTTTTCTCATGCTGTTAGCAGTAAATGAAATCAATTTTTATATAGAATAATATTTTCATTTAATTGCAATCTTCCATTCGTTAATATTATAAGTCCAGCCGTAACGCAATAAATTTTAATAAAAGTTATAATTTACTACAAAATAATAGCTAAATAAAATAATAGTTTTCTATACTGCCGTGTTTACCACAGAGGTCGTGTCTAGGTTTCCGATAAGATGTAAAATGGTGCGTTTACGAATTTATTGTGTTGTTATTTTGCAGATTGAAATGTTCACATTCGTTTTTTTATTCTTTGTCATGTTCTTTGATATTTTAGCTGTAACATATCAACAAAAAGTCATTTAATCTTACGATTTTATCGAAAAAGTAGTCTGAACAAATTTACAGTTATGACCTCCAGTCTATACTTAACACAGCAGCGTAGTGCTGCGGACCATTTTTTATTACTCATTACTCGACAAATAAATGAATTGTAGCAGTAATTATTAGGTTTGTTCGAGCAGCAGTACAATAAGTGCATAAAGCACTTATTCTTTCTCCTGCGCATGCCAAATGGCGGTTTTGCCCTGCAAAAGCCTGCATTGCGTATGCGTACAAGAATCCCCAATTGTTTTGACTGGTTTTGACGACTGCTCGAACGAACCTAATATATTTTTTATTTTTTGTAAACAGCAATTTTTCTGTATTGATTTGAATACGACTTGTAGGTTGTATAATGTATAATTGCTCTGTATAAGTGGAACTCATTGTAGTTGATAAATATTGCCCAGTAATCGCAATGTTTGGAAATAAATTGTGATTTTTTCACCATTATGACTAAATTCACAAACAATTTATTCGAGGTTATCAAAATGAATCAGGTTTTATTTTTTATTTTTTTTTTAATCCACCGCAGTGTGGTCAGGAAAGAATATTTATTGTGTCCTTCAGTGTCACTTAAGAGTGGGCCTTTTCATTTCTTCTCTTTATTAATGACCTACTAATTGCGAACAAACCTTTAGACTTTTTAAATGTTACCCTAAGATAACAAAGTTAATGAAAAATAATAATAAAATTAAGAAATTATATTTGGTATTTTTTGTATAATATTTTTACAGGTAATTGTTATCCAAAATTGCCTAAAAACTTATACCAACTACAAACTTCACAAAACCTGAGTTTACGTTTTCTTTCAAATATTTGCTACAGTACCTACAAGTTTCTATTTTTAAAACCCCAGTCAAATGATACCAGGAAACAAGATCAAATCGGATAAAAACTCTCTGCAGACTATATGCATGATCTCTTTGGTTCCAATAATCTGTTTTATTTCTTTTTTCGAAGTAGTGGCAAACGGTATATCAATAAACAATAACTCCCTTAATGTTCAATATTTAAACAATTTGCAGTAAAGATCCGGCCGAACCGGTTTTACATAAAGGCCGGATATCCGGTATCCGGCCGAATTTTGGCCGGATCGTGCGGTATCCGGTTTTGTGTTTGCGACGCCTTATCCGTTCCAGCTCTAGTGTGTACACTGTACCTAGTGTGTAGTATGTAGTATGTACTTGATTATTCAGAGGAAATATAAGTTTTCAAATGTGGTTCGGGTGCTGTGAACACCATCTAAGTTGAAGTGTTGTGTTAGTGTCTAAGAATCGACTTCTTTAACGAACGCCTCCATCATAACCGCTTCATGATTACTAACTAATTAATAATAATGCGAATGTGGTCGCAATTCTGGCACCACGTTTGGAAAATTGAAATTGCCCCTGAGTCGCTCTGTATACTAATACAAATGAATTAATTGCAGCCATTTACCTTCAATTCCATTGACGAAAAGCAATTGAAGAAAGTAATCGGAATAAATGGAGACATCATAGAGAATGGTCTCGGACTATCCAATGCAGACAGAGAAGTCTTAATCAATGACGTTTCTGTTGTGTTCCACCTAGCAGCATCTGTAAAGTTTGATCTACCACTTAAAGAAGCAGCTAGAATCAATGTCTTCGCCACAAAGACTGTGCTGGAACTGTGCGAGGAAATAATAAATTTAAAAGTAATAATTTTATTTAAATATTTTGATACGTAGCCAGGATCTTTTCTAGAATTGTTAAAAAAAATCACTAAATTACGATTCTCTTTAAGGGTGCCGAAACGGGTGCGTTCCGCACCAAGAAAGTTCAGCAACAAACTTCGTAAATCGTACAGATCTTTTAATTTTGCTTTTAAATTTGAGATATTTTGCAGTCAAAGGGTATTAATTGATTGTAGCTACAGCATACGAACAGGACAACGATAACTAAAAAGAGAATACATACCTCTCCGTTCAAACGCACAAAAATCGTCGTTTTTGCTGCTTCGTACCGATTTTCCAATTAAAGCCATTTCTTGGATATTTTACTGCATGTATTGATAGGTGATTTTACTATGCAGTGGATGAAGCAAGGATTTATAAATCCAAAAACAAAATTGTAAGTTATTGTCTATTGTTCGATTCTGACCAATTTTCGGTATGTATTCCCTTTTTAGTTATCGATATCCTGTTCGTATGCTGTAGCTACATTCAATTAATACCCTTTGAGAGCAAAAAATCTCAAATTTAAAAGCAAAATTAAAAGATCGGTACGAAGTACGTTTTTACAATTTACGTGTAAAATTCGCGGGTGCGTTCCGCACGCGTTTCTCCGTTTCGGCACCCTTAATGCTATCGAAGTGGCGCAAAAAATCCACTATGTATTTACAGTAAAATAATCAGGCCTCACTCGCACTCAAGCGTACGCGTAATACTGTCTCACTCGCACCGAAGCGTGCGCGTAGTGCCTCACTTGCATTCAGGGAGGGAGGTTTTATGGGTCTGGCGGGGTGTTTCCACCGGAATTTCAGTCTGGCATCGGGAAGATTATTTTGTGTGGATGTATTTAAGAATAATGAGTGCAACCCAACCTGATTATTTTACTATAAATAGTGTAATTCTGTGCGCCACTTCAGGCCCTTTTTTACTGCTACTATCCACTAACCCATCTGTCTGGCGATTTTTCTTCACATGAGACGTTCTCAACTCGGATACCACAAAGAGACAGACTGATTATAAAAATTAACAATATATTCGTTCGAGCAGTCGTCAAAACCAGTCAAAACAGTTGGGGATCCTTGTACGCACACGCAATGCAGGCTTTTGCAGGGCAAAACCGCCATTTGGCATGCGCAGGAGAAAGAATAAGTGCTTTATGCACTTATTGTACTGCTGCTCGAACAAACCTATTAAATGTTAAATTTTATAAATCATAGATTCCATATTAATAATATAATTCATTATACTATGATATAATTGATACACTTATAACTTCCGGTAGACTACGTACAACGTTAATGCTCTTACTTTCCAGTCTGTGGTACATTTATCAACAGCATTTTGCAATTTGGACATAGATTGTATGGAAGAAAAAGTATACGACGTTCCAAATACTTCCCCGTATAAAATAATGGAGATCATAGAATGGATAAAAGACGAAGATATTGCGAAAATTGAGCAAAGGTAATTAGCAGGCTGAATCATATACATTATGACTTTAAGCCACCATTCTGTTACAGTATAATTAGTCCACATCCTAATACCTACACCTTTACAAAACGTCTTGGAGAACTTATTGCTAATGATATGGGTAGGAATTTACCATTGGCAATAGTTAGACCTTCAATAGTTATTACAGCTGATGAAGAACCTACCCCTGGCTGGACAGATTCTTTAAATGGAGCAACGGGATTATTTTTAGCTGCAGGGAAAGGCGTTTTCCGAATTGGACTTATGGATAAGGACGTGCGCACTGAATATATCCCTGTGGACATAGCAATCGACATAATTATTGTTGCTGGTTTTATAAGAGGCACGACGAAGTACGTTTATTGAATCTATGCCGCTTATGAGTACATCCTTTTGCACATTAAGCATCTTATTCTTTGACGATGGTGATCTCGCTTGATATAGTGGAATCAAATTAGACACAAAAAGCGCTTTTGTTGGTGTGGAACCCACTAGAACTATTCTAATTTGAACAATTCTTTATGAAGATTGTACACTCGTTAATAAACTTAACATGGCGAAATCAAAATCGAAATCAAAAAAACAAAAAATATAGATTAGGTATGTAGGGATACAATTTCTAAAACTTTACTTCAAATAATGTATCGAAAGCCAATAGCTCTTAAGTGAAGCAAGAAAGTATATATTTTCCTTCTAACAGAAAATGTCGGACTCGGTCATCTGGGATACAAACAAGTGGGCAACGGTCAACTGGGTGACGGTAAATAGGACGACAGACAACTGGATGACCGAGTAGTAGTTTATGTTGTATGAATTATAAGTTGTTTCCACATAATTGAATAACATAATTACATAAACGTCAATGATTCGACAAAGCGAATAAATGAAAAGTAAGCTGGATATGTACTATCGTGGCCATATATTATGTCTCTTCTTTTGACGTCGATTTTCACGCAGAAGTAGGAGCGAAAAAAATTGAAAAAATTCTGATGCTGTCATTGATTAATATGCTACAACCCATAAAAATTAAAAAGCTGTATATGTTGGCGTTTTCCCGATTTTTTCATATTAAGAAGAAATGGTGCTGTTTTTGCCGCGTAAATTTTATTCGTTTAACTTTAGCAATTTATTACTACGGAAATAATCCATAGATATCAACGAATTAAATAGTAAAATCACCTGCGGAATGCTAGCTTTCAATGTGAATTTTTATAATATCATTGGATTAGTGGTTGACCCACAAAAAGCTATATTATGCAATACCACCAATTCCGTTATTAGAAACGCTAGAATAATGAAATATAGACTATAGGCTACCCAATAATTCATACGTTTAAAGTTCATTACATAATCATTGTTTGTCTTGCATTTTTCATACAAAAGATCGTGCTGAAACTCCGCGTGAATTCCGACGCTCTACGGTCATTGTCGGAGAGAACCGACACAGCTGAGAGAACCGGGGCACCTTATCAATACACAAAAAGAACGATAACTTGTCAAGGTAGTAATTTTAACTAACATTAAATTATGAATTTTTTTATAATTTTGATTATAATATGTGACCCGGTACGAGAGAAATCTCTTCTATCGATTGGCGTTTATGTTTTCTTCAGTTTTTATACAATAAGGTTGTAAACAAGATTTTGATGGAAGCGGATAGATCTAATAATATGGAGTTAGCAGATTTTCCGATTAGTGGTGAATACTAAATTAAGTTTGCTTGATAAACCCAAAAAATATTTAAAAAGTATGCCCGATTTTGTTATGTAAATATTCAAACTATTATAACAGTTTCAATACATGCACAAACAATATAAAATAAATGCAACTCTTGATATATTACATATATTACAAACGTCAGCTCTGAGCGTATAAAACTTAAAATTATCAAAAAACTTTTACAAATTTAGCATCGTAAATTTGTAGACAAATAGAATATTTTGCAGATCACTCATTAATTTTAAATGATAATCCCGAAACCCGATTTAAATTGCCAAGAATTCCCATGGAACTTCCAAATGCCTGTTCGTGGTTCCGTTATCTTATTGACTCATTTTGCCAATATTTTTATTTCGGTAATTTGTCGCCGGATATCCAAATTTCTTTGGCGAGGCATAATCGCCGTGTCGTTATATGTATTGTGTCCGTAAACACTAGTAACTAATAGTAATGCACGTGCGATCCGCCACTACTGGCAGCGTCGTTGTCGATCCCTTCCCCCGGTCGCCCCAAAGACCGAAGAGCGCCGCGTCAACTACAGCAATCATGAGATGCTTCAAGTCGATCTTTTGTAGGGAAAATGCAAGATAAACATGATTATGTAATAACCTTTAAACCTATACATTAGTGGGTAGCCTATAGTGATATTTCATTATTCTCTCTTCTAATAAAGGAATTGCTGGCATTGCATAATATAGCTTTTTGTGGGTCAAGCACTAATCCAATGATTTTACAAAAATGCACGTTGAAAGCTAGCATTCCACAGGTGATTTTAGTTTAATTCGTTCAAATCTATGGATTATTTCCGGAGTAATTAATTGCTAAAGTTAAACGAATAAATTTTCGAGCCAAAAACAGCGCCAATTCTTCTTAATTTGGAAAAATGGGGAAAACGCCAACACATTCAGGTTTCTAGTTGTTATGAGTTGTGGCATATTAATCAAGGACAGCATCAGATTTTTTTTTGCCCTAGATTTGCGAGAAAATTGAAGTTAAAGAGGGGACATAATATATGGCACCGATAGTATCTATAGGTAGTTTAAATCATATGTTTCCGACCAGTTATCAATGATAATTAATTTAATAATTAAAAATTACGTTTTCATGTATTTTTTATTCCAGTTATATTTCTTGTATTATGTTACCGAAACGAAATTCAATTATCATTAAATAAGAGCGTATCATTTCCTTAGCGGGAATATTTCTGAAACTAATGTAATATAGCAAACTCATCAAAAACGATGCTGCTATCCTATTATGAATTCCGAAACAAAAACCATTTCTGACTGCAGCATGATAATATAATTAAAAATTAATCGATAACAAGTACAATTTCGGATAATAATTGATCATTTATAAGATTTTGAAAAATGCACTACCTGTAAAACTATTGCAGTTGGGAAACAAATCTAATAGAGCAAAATTTGTACGTTCGATTATCATATATTCTATCTATATAATAGAAAGACGATATTACGACACAACTAATTTAGCACACCAGTGTGCCACGATGTCGAAAGGTTATCTAAATAGTTAGTATATTATTCTGAACGTTGAAAACTATTAAAGTTAGGTACAATATCACTGAAATATAAATTTATTTCAATTAAATTTTCCATACAATATTTTTTTAGATATCTTTTGCTTTATTATGTTCTATTAATTCACATGTTCCTATCAGTATTATGGATACAGCCTCAATGATTAAACATTTTTTTCGAAAACAGGCGGACATAGGCGGATCTCCACTAGAAAATCAATGCAACACATTATTCCACATAATTTACGTATAACCTTTAAACTGTCTTTTATATTTACAACAAATTACAGCTTTGCATCTACACCTGTATATAATGCAACTCGAGAGGGTGAAATCACATGGGGTGCAACAATAAACAAAATGGAAAGTTTTTTAAAGAAAGAACCCTGTAAGCAAATGTTATGGTACCCAAACACGATTATAACAACAAATCGCTACTATTACTTTATTGGAACTGTGCTATATCAGATTGTGCCTGCAATATTTATCGATTTCTTACTGATTATGTGTCTACAAAAACCATTGTAAGTAAAGTGAGTTGTGTATACGATCTTACGTCTTAAAATTTTGATTGATGCAGCTTGCTGACCCTCCAGAAGACAATCTATAAAACGTCATTGTTAACATCATACTTCGCAACTAGATCGTTCAATTTTAGTAAGGATGGTGTTCGGTCATTTCTGGATTACATGAACAACGATGATTTGCTTATCTTCAACGTGAACAACAGGAAGATTGATGTGGATCGATTTTTATACGCTTCTTTTGTTGGTGGCAGAATTCTCGGGAAAGATGAGCCTAGTCAAGATATTATTTGGAAAGTGCAATTTTACATGTAAGTAAAACAAACGTTTTAATTTTGATTAATTTAAAAATAATTTATTTTTTTTAGATTTTATGCACTGGACAAATTGTTGAAGATATTGGTACTGTATGGAATATGGAAACTCTTTTTAAAGGCAATTTATTAAGAACTATACCACTTGAGTAAGACTCGTTCCAAGACCAGATGAGGAATAAAATGGATTTTTCTGTTTAGATTTATTTATTGTTTAAAATAATATTTTAAGTATTACAAATGCAAACTGTTTTTTAACACAAAAATTTACCTTCCTTTATGGTAATATCTTATTTTATTTAAATTTCACCGCCGCTCAGGTGACGTCGTGCGTCTGGCGAAATTGCTAAAAAAGCCATGTGTTCGACGTATAAATAAATTTTGTTTCATTATAATGTGCAAATAGTAAATTTTAACTGAAAACATAAATTGCCTTGAAACAAACAAACGTTCTTTCTAGTAAAATAGTTTTAAAGTTCCGCTCTGCATTTGTATAATGTTTTCCATACAATCCTGTTTATATTTTAGCACTAGTTACAAATCACCCTGTAGTTAGTTTAAATGAAATACATGTTTAAAATAGGTATTAGGTACCTACTGATGAATAAACAATCACATTTATACAATTCGACTTATTTTTAGAGAAGCGAACCTGAACCTTTTGAACCTTTTCGTATAATTATATATAATCAACAACACAATATCAATATTAAATATTAGCGTCTGCGAGGGTGCGTGCCCAAGGAAGCATTCTAGGCCCGACACTTTCCAGTATATATGTTCACGATATTCGAGAAGTGGAATAGGAGATTGCAATTTTGGTATTCAGACGACACAGTACTCATCTACAGAGTGACTCATTAACAGGTGCAATAGATGTTGTCTAAGAAGCAGCAAATTGGATATTTCAATGGTTGACATGATGGAAACTCAGGGTGAACAACAGCAAATGCGATGTAAAATATTCACAGTTCGAAGAATACAAACAAACGAACTCTCATTAAATGGCAAACGCCTATACCATACAAAACCGATCCTGTGATTTATCTAAGCGTACATCACAAGATTTACGTGGAACTACTACGTAAAAACAAAACTCATATCTGTTACCAAGAATGAATAAAGCTGTACTCCTCATTAACCCATAGATATTTGATAGAACACATTTCTCCGATCACAATGACACCAAATACTTGAATTTTGCTGAAAATCGTAGCGTGGAAATGTAGTTTAAGCAGGTAAATCGTAAAAAAATTATAGGCTAATGATCAAAGTCACGCTTGACGGCGCCAGTAATACACTATCGGCATATAAATACAAAATGATATAAAGAATGTTGGTAACAGCAGGCTGTTCCAACACTAGCGTTGCGACGTATACCTATATCTCATCCGATGTAGTGCTACTGGACACACTACGCATGCGTCAAGTTCGTGGATTCGATTGGCTGGATTGGATCCATAGGCTGCTACAATTCTGCTTCTAGCTGCCACATAGAAGGTTATCAGTGCTTTGGCGTTAGTGACCCGCCACATGTATAAGGGTATCTATGGGCTGTCAGTAGTTTGGCGTTAGTGATGCCGAATATTACCGGCTAACGGCCGCGGTAATACCGACCGCGCACTTTAAGCTACAATAGCGCCATCTGTCGATTGTCCTAATAACTACTGGCCACGCATGCGCAGTTTGATCCAGGGCACCACATCGATAGCTAAAATATATATCTCCGTCTCACATTGTTGGAACAGAGACTACACATTGGCGCTATAGGACAAGCGCCGTATATCCCCTAATACGTATATGACTATCGGCAAAAAACAATTTAATTAGTTTATTTTACAATTTTCAACTATTTTCGCCAATTCATAGCCACCTAGATTAATAAAAAATCTGATGTGGCCAGTACAATTTTCTCAATTATCGTTTTTACAATTAGATAACAGCGGGTTGATATTTCTTATCAACAAACAATCAAATTGGCGATCTTATTTTATTTGAATTTTGTATTTTCTACTTTGCCGCAGTAGAGCGGCAACGTTCCATAGCGGTTCTCCAACCTCTGATGAAATCAGCTGTTTTCGAGTGTGACAGCCATAGATATTTCTGTGGTGACAGCACAAAAAAATATTTGTCAAATCCAGGCTACTTTGAAGTTTCATATCAATGCAGATGCGACCGATCTCGATCAAATAGAATTTGCTCTTAAAGCTAAACTATTAATTTTACCAAACAATATCATAAGCATAAATTATTCAAAATTTCCTCTACTTTAATTTATTATTTAACTATTTTGTCGAAATTACAGAAATGGCGGCTCATTTGCAAAATCTTTCAAAAAGGCTTAGAATAAACTACCAGTTCCTTTAGACCCCTTTCAACCAAAAGCTTTTCAGCTCTAAGTTTGGTAACAGAACTTCTAAATATGAACTTTCGTCCCGATACCTTTAGTATTTTCTCCGGAATCGTCGCCACAAAAATCGTTTACACACAGACATACACACAGACACACACACACACACACACACACACACAGACATTTTTTTGTACCTTGGTCAAAAATGTTCAGGGGACCCAAAGAAACCTATTTCCGCTAAAATCTCAATTTTTGTTTTCGGCACGATTACAATACTTTAGCATACTGCGTATGATAAAGTAAAAAAATCAAAAATGGTTATATTTCGGTATAGAAAATGTTAGGTTGATACCACTTCTACGAAATGTCAAGTTTAAAAAGCTAATTCAAATTCTGACAGATTTATAGTCGAGGGTTCTCCGAGTGTGACAGCGTGGTGACAGCCATAGACATTTCTGTGGTGACAGCACAAAAAAAATATTTGTCAAAATCCTGGCTACTATATAGCATATCAATGCAGTTGCGACCGATCTCGATCAAATAGAATTTGCTCTTGCAGCTAAACTATTAATTTTACCAAAAAATGTCATAGGCATAAATTATTCAAAATTTCCTCTGCTTTAATTTATTATTTAACTATTTTGACGAAATTACAGAAATGGCGGCTCATTTCTAAAATCCTTGAAAAAGGCTTAGAATAAACTACCAGTTCCTTTGGACCCTTTTGAACCAAAAGCTTTTCAGCTCTAAGTTTGGTCATAAAACTTCTAAATATGAACTTTCGTCCCGATACCTTTAGTAGTTTCTCCGGAATCGTCTCCACAAAAATCGAGTACACACATACGCACGCACACACACACACACACACACACACACACATACACACACACACACACACAGACATTTTTTTGTACCTTGGTCAAAAATGTTCAGGGGACCCAAAAAGACCTATTTCCGCTAAAATCTCAATTTTTTTTTTCGGCATGATTACAATACTTTACCATACTGCGTATGATAAAGTAAAAAAGTTATTTGTTCGTTGCCTTGGTGATAAAAATTGACAATCGATAAGTTTATTCTTCTCAACATTTCTGTTAGGGGCATTTAGTAAATTCGCATTGTTAAATTTATAATTTAAACATCACTACCGGCTGCCGTTGCCTGCTAATCTTACATTTATACTCAAAAGGAGTTAATAATGGCAAAAAAACTGTAAATTTATTCTTATCATATTATTACCTTTTGAAAGGGCTCTTTGTTCTAAGAATTTTAACGATTTTTTAACGACTGAATACATGCATGACAGTATAATTTAACAATTCATTTTCTGATCAGTATTTCAACAAAGAAATACCTACTCAGGATCAAATCTTAAGAAAACAATATCGACATTTCTAATGCATTCCAGCGAGTAATATATTCACGAAGAGAAAACGTAACAAAGCCGTCAATTTATTACATGCGAGCTCCGATCTATAAGACAAAATCTCAATATATATTCATAGGAATATTAGATACACCTTTATAAGATTATAATGAATCTCAGCGGGCAATGCATATCGAGTTCCGTTTCATCGCGTTTATCTAATTGTATTCATGAAGGCCGGGTTCTCTCGGTTAGAATTTATTTCTTCGACTTCTTCGATTTCTTCGACTTCTCCGACATGCCCGATTTATTCGATTTCTCCGTCCATTTTGTCTTAGAGCTCACCTTCGATAGAGCATTTAAGGGCGTCGGTGGTGGAGTAGTTATGGCGGCAGTAGAATGCCCTGCTGGGCAAATCCATCTACGCTTAATGATATCGTTCAATATTGACATCAAATTCTCATACCTAAAAATAATCGCTGGCAAATTTTAACATTTTAGGTTGAAGGAATGTCTATAACTTACGCCTCTTCTACGAAAGTGTCTCTAAAAACCATGTTGTCAGAACTTACGGGTGGATTCAGATTGTAGGAACATATGCCTAATGTCTTCATACCTGCATAGTTTATCATTATTTTAAAACGACTACAGTTACACACAAAACACAAGATACGGGGTTATCTTGCAGTTTGTGATTATTTAATTCCACTTTGCACACGTTTCCGTGAAGTTGACCTTACTTAATATATCGGTAGCCATATAAGAATGTTGTGCAGATCCAAATCGAAAATTATACGATATAATATAATACGAAGAGGGTTTATATCTCAAATAGCGCGATTAATAATCGGACGGTAAAATTGGTTATTAAAACATTGCAAATTTAGACAATCATCTACACGAATTTCATTTGTTTTAGGGTGCGATTTTGGGCGTGCATAATTTAAATAGACATGTGCATTAAAATAAATACTTCGTGCATTAGATTGAATAATTTGAGCATTAAGATAAAAAAATATTGAGCACTGAACCTACTGCGCATCAAAATTGGCGCTGATATTTTTTAGACGAGTCGTATGTGAATGCCTACCGCGTACATTCAATGATATTCGATCTTATTACTTGGTTGCGGTTACAATGCAAGTGATTTTTCCCGTATTGAAGATAGCGCGAATTCGCTCGAAAATAAGCGAAATTTCTTATTTTGGTTACACTGCAAGCCATATCCAGCTATCATATCCAGCTCAAATCGGAAGGGGGCAGCTTTTTAAATTTAACATGCTGTATGGGTGCCTATTTTGTGGTTCAAAAAGGCATTGCAAAAATTCTAGTGATTTTTTTATTGAAATTGTGATTTTTAACCGTGCCTATCGAGGGCAAATTTAAGCCCCACATGGGATGAAGACGCTTTTTGAGTATTTTACAAATAATTGTTGACGGTTTGAGAATATTTAAGATTACTTAAGGACGTGTAGAGGACTTTCCAAGGAAGAATTGAGTGCCTTGAAAACCATCCCTAAACGAAAAAAATTACGTTCTTCAGATAATTGATCCTTCTAATCATTCTAGTCTTTTTCTCATAGAAATTATTGCTAAAGTCTAGTGGAATGTTTATAAACTTTTGTAAGTTAATTTATATTTGTTTACAGTAATTTTATATTTGTTTTCTGAGTTCGAAATGGCAAATTATTATCTTAGAGTGACTTTAGTCATTAAAGAAAAAACCTCCTATTGTTTAAACAATCAATTATTTATCTTCAATTTTTTCTAATTATGGTAGAAACGTCAGCTTTTTTGAGAAATTGTGAAAAAAGTGCATGTTCAATATATATAATAAACCTATTATCTATATCATCTAATAAACCCACACCTAACATTCATTTTTTAGGTCGGTCTGGTCAACTGATATTCTCAAGTGACATCATTTATATTTTGGGATGATTTCCATTGTTTAAATAATAATATATAATTTGTTTTCAATATCATTTTTCGAAAAAAATTAAATGATTTGAATTTTTTTTCCCGGATATTGAGGATTTTCATTTCTTTTTAAAATATTAAATTTCCTAAAGTCAACAAATTTTATTAATCACATTTCTTATTCTGATTTCCTACCACTGTGTGTCGCAAGATAATGTTGATTGGTTGCTGTCTGGAAACTGTTCCCTGTATCCTGTATGAAATATTGAAAACGAATATTATTTTATTATTTAAACAATGGAAATCATCCCAAAATAGAAATGATGTCACTTGAGAATAACAGTTGGGCAGGATCTAAAAAACAATTTTAGACTAATTAAAATTTTTTTTTATAAAGAAATGGCATTTGTTTAGAGAAATGTGGGTTATTAGATAATATAGGTTATATATCTCGAACATGAAATTTCAATTAATTTCACCAAAAAAAAACTGACTATTCTACCATAATTAGAAAAAAAGTTGAAAATGAATTATAATTTATATATTAATACAATGGAATTTTTTTTTAATGAATAATGTGACTCTAAAATAATAAACTGCTATCGCGAACAAAAAAATCTGATGTGGCCAGGCACATGACTTTATCATACAATATATAAAATTAATAGTTTAGCTGCATGAGAATCTATTTTATTGAGATAAATCCTAGGTATTGTCAAAGCATCAGCACTTGACACTGCCTACACTACGTCATTAGAATAATAGTTATTTATGTCACAAGTGCCGAAAGTACGGAATAGCGCGGCGACCGGTGATGCGGCGCGTCACCGAAGGCGAAGCGTCGCCGTCGCATGTGCGCGAGTCGCGCTATATAGTTTTCGGCAGGAGTGACATCAACGTTTTTTGTGTTGCTTTTTGAGAAATACGTACTTACAAAAAATTAAAAATGGTTATATTTCTGGATAGGAAATGTTAGGTTGATAGCACTTCTACGAAACGTCAAGTTTAAAAAGCTAAATCAAATTCTGACAGATTTATATTCGTTCATGACACTGTAGATGTCACATCCGTACCAACATACTAAAACGTAACTATACTCATCGCTATACTCTATTTACAATTTTCTCAATTATCGTTTTTACAATTAGATAACAACGGGTTGATATTTCTTATCAACAAACAATCAAATTGGCGATCTTATTTTATTTGAATTTTGTATTTTCTACTTTGCCGCAGTAGAGCGGCAACGTTCCATAGCGGTTCTCCAACCTCTGATGAAATCAGCTGTTTTCGAGTGTGACAGCCATAGACATTTCTGTGGTGACAGCACAAAAAAATATTTGTCAAATCCAGGCTACTTTGAAGTTTCATATCAATGCAGATGCGACCGATCTCGATCAAATAGAATTTGCTCTTAAAGCTAAACTATTAATTTTACCAAAAAATATCATAGGCATAAATTATTCAAAATTTCCTCTACTTTAATTTATTATTTAACTATTTTGTCGAAATTACAGAAATGGCGGCTCATTTGCAAAATCTTTCAAAAAGGCTTAGAATAAACTCCCAGTTCCTTTAGACCCCTTTCAACCAAAAGCTTTTCAGCTCTAAGTTTGGTAACAGAACTTCTAAATATGAACTTTCGTCCCGATACCTTTAGTAGTTTCTCCGGAATCGTCGCCACAAAAATCGTTTACACACAGACATACACACAGACACACACACACACACACACACACACACACACACACACACACACACACACACACACACACACACACACACACACACACACACACACAGACATTTTTTTGTACCTTGGTCAAAAATGTTCAGGGGACCCAAAGAAACCTATTTCCGCTAAAATCTCAATTTTTGTTTTCGGCACGATTACAATACTTTAGCATACTGCGTATGATAAAGTAAAAAAATCAAAAATGGTTATATTTCGGTATAGAAAATGTTAGGTTGATACCACTTCTACGAAATGTCAAGTTTAAAAAGCTAATTCAAATTCTGACAGATTTATAGTCGAGGGTTCTCCGAGTGTGACAGCGTGGTGACAGCCATAGACATTTCTGTGGTGACAGCACAAAAAAAAATATTTGTCAAAATCCTGGCACTATGTAGCATATCAATGCAGATGCGACCGATCTCGATCAAATAGAATTTGCTCTTGCAGCTAAACTATTAATTTTACCAAAAAATGTCATAGGCATAAATTATTCAAAATTTCCTCTGCTTTAATTTATTATTTAACTATTTTGACGAAATTACAGAAATGGCGGCTCATTTCTAAAATCCTTGAAAAAGGCTTAGAATAAACTACCAGTTCCTTTGGACCCTTTTGAACCAAAAGCTTTTCAGCTCTAAGTTTGGTCATAAAACTTCTAAATATGAACTTTCGTCCCGATACCTTTAGTAGTTTCTCCGGAATCGTCTCCACAAAAATCGAGTACACACATACGCACACACACACACACACACACACATACACACACACACACACACACACACACACACACAGACATTTTTTTGTACCTTGGTCAAAAATGTTCAGGGGACCCAAAAAGACCTATTTCCGCTAAAATCTCAATTTTTTTTTTCGGCATGATTACAATACTTTACCATACTGCGTATGATAAAGTAAAAAAATAGAATTCAGACGGATTTTTGGGAAAACCGAATTATTTAGACAAATAGAATTTGTTTAAACAAATGGAAAGTAACTGACAAATGTTTATAAACATTCCACTAGACTGATGATTTCTATGAGAAAAAAAATGATTAGAACGGTCAATTTTCTGAAGAATGTAAATTTTTTCATTTGGGTAGTTTTCAGGGCACTGTGTGTCCTGGATTTCGCACGAAGTCCTGGATTCAGGCATTTTTTCATCTATTTTAATATTTATCTATGTTTTATTTTAATAGAATATTGTCCTGGACGTATGGGTATTGTTCTACTTTTTTAAACTCATGTCCTTGGAAATCAATTTGTAGATCTGGCAACCCTGGTTGGAAACTAATTAAGAATTTTATTACCTAGACTCTGCACTAAAAATGTTTTGCTATAATAGTATAATATAAGAACATTCTATATCGAGTTGAGCGAATAAAATTAACTTTTTACGGATTTTAGAAACGTACGTACTATTATTGATTGTATTGTCTAATAAGAAGAATTTAGAAAACTATGATATAATGGACAGGGTATTCAGGTAATCATTTCGGTGAAATACCACAAAATACTGACCTCCAAATAATGAGGTATATTTGGTTGCTTACTCATTTCGAATCCCACCTTAAGTGAAGTCAACCTCATAACACGTGCTCTGGTCACAAACTCTGGTCGTCATCGCCAGAGTTATCATAATTTGTACTTCATAGTTTGCAAGTTCAAGGTTTAATCTTTCATTCGTGCACAAGTAAAGGTTATTAATGTTAACATTTTGTGGACAATAAAAAATGTCTCATAGTGAAGACCTTTAGCTACCGATCTGTTGTGTTAGTCACTCTTTTTGCTCAACAACAATGTCGATCATTGAAATTAATAGGGTAAATCACCTGCAGCATATTGTTTCAAATCAATGTAGCCAGTCCTCATGCGATCCATTAAGTTGAACAGAGCATCTAAAAGAATTGCGAAAGTAATAATATTAAAATGATCACAACAACACAACTTACTAATATGTTTCTTTTCATATAGAAGAGGTGGGTTACCCATGCCTGCTCTATATATTATACATTTATCCAACAAATCCAAAAGAAAGTTGATTGGATTCTCTAAAATATGAATTAATTATATTCGTTGGACATAAGTTACATAATAAGTTAGTATTATACCTGGAAGGGCACCTAGTAAATGTGCAATCAAAAACTGAAAGAACTCAAAAATTCTGTGGATCCTCAAATACTTCTGCGCTTGCCTCATTGCTTCGGTCTCGCCAGGCATCTCCTCCACCTTAGGCGGTATGATAATTTCTTCTAACTGTTCTGGAGACCTAGCTTCTTCAATATCTGGGGACAGCCCCATCAGATACATCAACCGACCTTGCTGGTCAGCAAGATCCGATCCGATGCAAGATGTTTCTGTAGATTTATTTGTTGTGCCACTGGTACTTTCTGTAATACTAGCTTTCGAACTCGAATCCTCTTCTTCTTGTATGGCCATGCGTTGCTCCTTAGCGTACAGTTCAATTAATCTTCTCTCTTGCTGAGACACCGCTCGATCTAACGACACACCCCTTCTGAAAGCGAATGGCTTCTGCAAAATGGAACTGTAGCTCCTCTGTGAATCTATGGTCGACTGGGAAAGTCGACATTTGCTTCCTGAACTTGACTGGTCATCGCCTTTCATCGCAATCGCTACGCAAGTACATTTTGGGCTATCTGACTTTGGTCTACGCTCGTGATGAGTTTTGGAGATTTGGGAGTCAGTGCCCTGTTTTGAGGGTGTAATAGAAAGTTCTCTGGTTTTCACATCTGAAATTGATTCTTCGCGGATCGGTTCAAGCGATCCCACACCTTGTCGCTAAGATTTGAGATTTTAGGGATTTAGTTCAATTTGGCAAGTTTTATCCTTACCAGCATGGCGGTTCTTGGTGGATAGTCAGACAATAGTAAAAATCCTGTATAAGGAATGTATAAGCGCGGGAGTTTACTACGCCATTTTGCGCGTACAAATGTTGTTGAAATGTCAAACTGTTAGTTTGAAAGTTGAAGCTTTCAGGTTATGTGAGTTATGTCGGACGCGACCACGGAGACGGGCACACTGCGCTCATAGGTGTTGATCACAGGATTTTAGATTTTAGAACATGGTGCGCGTATCGTCCAATAAGTAAGTTGGGTACACTTGTTTTAAGAAGATGCTTTCATATAATCGATTCGAAACATTTATTTTTCTTCCATTTTTTAAACCTTTAATGAATTTAGATTCTTGCGGTTCTTTGTAGCCCGATGAATTTAGTTCAAATTCCCGCCTATGAGAAAGAAGAAAATTAAAAGGTCAATTTTTTAATGCAGTTAGGTATCCTACAAAAAGTAGATGAAGAAATCACATTATTGCCCATAAATTAATTATGGGAACTATACGCCATCTTGGATTTTATGTTTTGGTCGATTTGCATTCGTAATTTGGATTTCCCGATTAAACAGGTGATTATAGTTATTTGTGTACCAAGGGCATTACACGGATGTATATGCCCTGAGGGCGATCGCTTAAAAAGCTCGAGGGCCGATAGGCCCGAGAGTTTTTAGTCGCCCGAGGTTATAAACATCAAGTAATGCCCGAGGTGCATACAAAATTTTATGTCCCACAATGGTTTTGTTCCTCCGTTTGAATAATATTAATATATATATATATATATATATTTTCAAGTTATCAAGTGACATGCGTATCTACGGAGTTGAATAACAATACAAATAATTCAGAGTTGAGTGACAATACAGACAATTAATTGTCAAACTTACAACCTTAATCGCCAATAATTGACATTGCCGAGTGACAGTACAGACAATTAATTGTATATTTGACATATAACCATGCGGGCGTTAAGAATACTTACATATGCCTCTTATTTTTAATAAAAATGGCCTAAAAGTTAAAAGAAACTCACTCTCCTAATTTTTCACACTTTTTGTCAACTATTAGCAACAAATAACTTTTCAAAAATACTTACTACATGATAATTGTAGAGAATTGAATTCTCTATAAATTTGTTGATCAGCATTTTAATCGGTAAATCTAAAATGCGCGTGCAAATCGATAAAAACATAAAATCCAAGATGGCGGGAACTTACTAAGGGAACTTACTAAATTTATGGACAAGAACATGATTTCTTACTGCGTCAAAACAATTGATTTCTACATTATTTGTTGAAAAAATCTAAAATGATTGAGCTATTGGTTTTACAACCTATGGTATGCTCCCGTAGAAATTTTCTACATTATGGGGGAAACTCTTATATATTTTCATCTTTGATTACGAAAAAGAACGTTAACTAGTACAATTTGTCTACAACACTTTTTATTGGGGGTTTGCCCTCTAACAAGTGAAACAAGTG
Source organism: Melinopterus prodromus (assembly GCA_964023965.1). Classification (NCBI taxonomy): domain Eukaryota; kingdom Metazoa; phylum Arthropoda; class Insecta; order Coleoptera; family Scarabaeidae; genus Melinopterus; species Melinopterus prodromus. Next base: position 28,445,984 of record OZ030390.1, read on the forward strand.
AAAAACTGAACAAAATCAACCTGAAATTTCAAGTCGCAATCTTGAAAAAATCTATTTCTAATGATTTTAAAGGAGTTACAGCGTCTGTTGTTGAGACCAGCACGCCGAGCAGGGCCTGACATTGTCTACAACAGTATCCTCTTATTCAGTTTAGCTTCCATGTAACACATTTATTAGCCGGACCCGAACCAGCAGTCATGAACTGCTTTCCAAATTCCACTTGTTGTTTGCACAAGCGCCTACACGGTGAAGGTTGTTTAACAAAATTTCCAAGATTAAAGACGTAATCCCAACATAGTTTTTAAAATGTCCATCGTTCATAAACGGCACTACTGCGCAACTAAGAATTTTGGAGACAATTTCTGTTGTACCTTCTTCATGATTATCATTAATAGTATATTATTTGACGAGCACATAATTACGGATATAAATCGCGAGCATGAGGCGAGCGTGTAATCATGCGAGCGATTTGTATTCCTTTCCGATGGCAGTTTCATAAGAAACTTCAGTATCGAATGGTAGCGAGCATTTCACGATTGGCGCAATTATTATGATGTGGGTTGTTTTCGCGTTTTGGGGGTCGGAGAAGGGAGCCCTTCAGGTTAACTACACAATAGTAGTCACAGCTTAAATTTAAGGTTGGCTTAGCGGTTAAGCGCAATAGGACATTAGCAGACACCAGCACATTGGACAAATATTTTTTTTATGTGCACAAATATCATATACATGTACTTAATTGTGCATCTGGCCAACTGTTATTTGTTATTGCTCTTTGAAGTTGATGGATAAAACGATCTGTTTGTTCGTCGCTATCAGAAAGGAAAACCAGACCTTAAAACAAAATAAATAACTGGTAATATTCAGTAGCAGCGGGTCGCCTTAAGCTACACTGGTTTATTACAAGACATCACGCTGCGGGCAAATGACGTATCTAATAAAAATAGCACTTCATGTGAAGTGGCTTATATTGGAAGTCTTACTACGTTGTTTTGATGGTACATGTGCTTTTGTAGAGAATACATTTATACTAATATGTACATTCTTGTCTCACTGTAAATACTACGGTTAAATATTGTCCTCATTATATATAAGAAATTAACAACTAATGCCAATTTTACTCGGGAATGGATGACATTGGCAAAATCTAGAATTCTTTACTATGTTCAATAAGGATGAGTGTTTAGCATAATATTACTGAATGGCCGTGTGTGGTCTATTCAACACCAACGATATCTTTTACCTGTCACATACATATTATTGTAGTTCCGAATGTAGAAATCTGCGAAAATTGATATCAATATTCAGATAATATAATATTCAAGCAGTTCAACTCTTGGGGTATGACAAGAAATCATACATATTGCTAACTAAATACGTATTGGGGGTGTTTAGAAAGGTATGACTATTATGTTCAATAAATAATCAATAGTTACTGAATTATTGATATATTTTTTTTGTTATAGTTTGATTTACATTCGTTAAACGCATAACATATAGTTATTGAACCCAAATACGAACAAATCCAATATTTGCAAGACTGCCTATAGCATTATAAAGAAAGTCCCAGTTTTCATGAGTATTGACAAATAGTTTTTTGTAACCATAAAGCGCTGCCTGTTGGTAATATTGTTGATAATGATTACAAAATATCTTCTAATATAGAAAATTAAACTGGCTGCTCTATGATTTACTGGTAAGCAAAATTTACTTGTTTCCATTCCTATTACTAGAAAAAAAATGCGTGGAAACTAAAGGTCATGAACTTTAAACCTTGCGGAATAATCCATGATAAATTATGATTACTTTTACGTATAATTTACGTATAAATCGACGTTTCCGGGTACCTGGCTCACTTGTTGGTCTTATGGGCTATTTTTGATGGCACAATAATTATGCTAAATAATTAGTTTGTGTGATCCAACAAAGCTATGTTATCATTTTCTGTTGTTTCCACTCTCTAGTACGCGATTTTATCTGTTTCTTTGGCTTGGAATAATCACCAACGCTAAAAAAAATCAGCGCAATGAAATGTCTATTCACTTCATACAAATCTCCAATACTATTAAGTTTAGCAAAACAAAATAGGTTAGTAAATAAATCAAATAAAAAGGCGTAGGCTAGGCTTAGGTCAGAAGGTATATACAAAATTTAACATTTGCATTACAATTTAAAAAAAAATAGCAGAGCGTGGTTTCGATCCACGGACCTCTGGGTTATGGGCCCAGCACGCTTCCACTGCGCCACTCTGCTCTTGTGTATTATATATCTGAAATACCTTTATCTACAGTGATTATTTTATTTATAATCAATAATAATAATATGATAATAGGAAGGTATGTTCAATTATGTTGGAGATTATAAACAATGTATGGTTAAGCACAATATTAAACAATTGAGCAATTGTAATTGTCACGCAGAAAAAACAGTATTATATTAAATAATACTTTTCTGGAATGAATCCGTTAATAATGCAATAATTTAATTAACTCTTGACTACTGGAATAAAAAAAAATACAGATTAATTAATGATATTTTTATTTATTTATCACTTTCATCACAATTATACATTTGAATCATTATTATTTATGACATGCGTTTATTACGTATTTATTTTGCACTATTTTTATACCCCCCACATTTAATGTGGTGAGGGTATATTGAGTTTGATACAAGATTTGTAACAACCTTAAGGAGGCGTGGCAGATATATACATACTTATATACAGTGGTGTAGCTACATATTCAGCGCTCTGGAGCAAGAAAAATCTCTGCGCCCCCTTGTTTTCGGAAGATCTGGCATTTTTGAACATTTAATTTAATGTATACCACTTTCAATTGCAATTTTTCAATTCTAGAGTGAACCAAAAACGGGGTTTACATACTACTAAATCGAAACTCGAAACTCAGTTTAGGGTTTTATGACAATAAAAAACAATTACTCAACAGCTGGCTGTTATCGATTTTTAACATTAGTTTCTTGAAAACGCCAACTCGTACTTAAAGGATGTATACACATTTTATGTAAAGAATTAAAAGATCTAGAAGTTTCCTAAAATATCCATTGTTGTCCGAGCTATAAAAAAACGTCGGTCATCTATGACCGTGAATAACTCGCAGCTCAGACCCGATATCGATGGGAACTTTTTACGTTATTTCTAATGCCAAATCAAAGGCATATTTAAAAATCCATCTGGGTTTGAAATTTTCCGATGTGAATTATTTGTTTAATTTCACTGGGCTAAGACGCGATAGTCTACTATTCTCGTTTTTTGAGCGTGCTGTAATGTAAAGAATCAATCTTATGGTCTATAATTTCTTCTTTTTATCGTCTTTTGTAATCTTTAATCTAAAAATTTTAGAAATTCTAATATCTACAGTTACAACCGCAATATACAAACCCAATAAAATAAAATTACCATGAAAATAATAACATAACTTACAACCTTCAAAACATTTTCACAGTTCAGGTGGAGGTTGGTTAAGAAGATGCCACAGTACGCTTTTCTAACCCCATTCAAATGATGGTTAGGGAATTGTTTTCAAGTTTCTCAAGTGATTCTTTTTTAATTTTCGTTAAAAAATGTTTGGCAAAAAGCGTTTAAGGAAATTGAAGCTTTTATGTAACACTAAAATTTTGGGATTGGAAATTTCTATAAGTAACATTATGTGTTTCATATTAAACATATTAATTATTTAACTGAAGTGATCCTCACTTCTTTCAAATAATCCCGTTCTGTGGCGCCGTAAAGAAGGAACAGCGAAACCTAGTACGAAAACAACAACGAAGTACCTACCCGTAGGGGATCTACCTTGTGATTAGTGTACAATAAACGTTTCAACGCGAAATAGTTTGATGTAAGGCACGCAATAGTTTAGAACGAGTAAGCAAGCATAACATACCTATCTATCTTGTTAATTAGCAATAGAAAACGTATTTGTGCCAAATCTTTAAAATTCTTACATTGAGTAGCTAAAAATATTTACCGGGAATAAAAATATACCCTTCATTGAAGCTTTACTTGAAGTTTACGTACTTCACCGGAGTAACAACTTTCTTAAATCTAGTAATTATTCCAAGAAATAAAATTTCTTGGTTGAAGTCAATAATCTCTCTCGTATATAATATACGAACCTACCAACTACTATCCAAGTAATTCTCTCTTCGTTCAGGAGGTCACTTTTCTGTGTAATAGATCTGTATTCGTTTTATGTTTTTGGTCACAATCTTTGTATCTGAGTATAATTATTCAATAAACTTGTCGAAAACAGTTGACTATAACTGGAAAACAATCTTCAATAGAAATTTAATTTAATTCAATAATCAACAAAATTTAGTTTAATTTAGTTACCTATTAGTTATAATCTTAGATTAGTTACATCCAAAAAATACGGCAGTAATCCCAGTGGAAGATCACTCTTTAAAATTTAAATATCCGTAATCTGACAAAATGAACAAATTTGACTTGTTTGTAATCCGATTTCAGATTGAGATAGTAACCATTACAGAATACCTGGGAGACACGTCTGAGATCTCAACATATTAATTACGCTATTCTAAGACGTTATCCGTAGTATCGCCACAACCCATCAATTCCGTATACTGAAAAGCTGTGGGATCCGTTTTACTTCGCTGGGTAATCTCTATTTCTAAACAATCAACTTATTGAGTAGAAGCGGCATGCATTTTAACGCCACATTATGACGTATTATCCTCCTATAAAGTGTATAATTTTTACATTAAAATAATTCACGTCGATGATCAGTTTTTGTGCCCGTAATTTATTGCTGGTTTGTTTGTGGAGTGAAAAGGTCAAACGCTGATTCGGCTTCTTAGCGACGCTGTGAAGTGGAAAAATGTGCATAATTTCCATAGTAATTAATGACTGCTTTTAGAGAGAATATGAGCCTTGCAAAAACGTGAGATTGTCCGGAGGACATTAACCCTCACTTCAGATAAGCTAAGTGCGCGAAAACCATAAAGTTGTATTATGAATATATACGGTATGTTTTATACGATCGGCACCACGAGTACAACACGGAAGGTAGTTAAACATCCATTAATTGCCATAACGTAAATTCGAAAAAATTCTTCGCATTCTGCTTGCAATACTTTAGTATATTATTTTAAAACTAGCTACATTGACCAGCAAACAACAGTACGTATACGGAGTGTCTCAACAGTGTGATCTCGGAAGATTGTTCCTCTGTTAATGAAGATATTTTAAAACTGATTTCACTCATATATACGGATCTTCGAGGCGCTTATTTTAAAATTATTATCGTGTATACAGGGTGTTCCATAAGGTAGTACCAACCCAAAGTTATGTTTTTTTTTTTAATAGAACAACCTATATTTCGAAAGAATTTTGAATTCTTCGCAAAATTTTACGACAAAAGGATTTCCAACGCTAAACTTAATGCTTTTTGAATTATTGGCATTTTTATGGAAACCAGCGGTCTAAGAAAAGCAATATTCTCAATACCTGTTTTTAATTTTATTGTGCACGCTTTGCTTATGATTAAGTAAGAAGCGTTCTATTACCGTGATTACCTACCATAACCAAATTGTGTACAGGTCATAATCTGCAACAAAATATAGCAAACAGTTTTTCCTAAGAAAGTTATTTTTTTTATGGAACGCCCTATATCTAATTATTGGTACACACTGTACACAATTTGGATATGGTAGGTATAATCATGATAATAGAACGCTTCTTACTTAATCATAATCTAAGCGTGCAAAATAAAACATAAAATAAAAAAATTAAAAACATTAATTGAGATATACAGTTTATCTTAGACTACTGTTTTTCCATAAAAATGCCAATAAATCAAAAAGTATAGAGTTTGCTGTAGGTAATGTTGTTTTATTGGCGTAAAATTTAGCGAGGAATTCAAAATTGTGCCGAAATATAGGTTGTTCCATTTAAAAAAAAACATAAGTTTGGGTTGGTACTACCTTATGGAACATCCTGTATACACGTTAATAATTCTAAAATGTGCGACTCGGCGTTCTGTATATATGAGTGAAATCAGTTTTAAAATATCTTCATTAACAGAGGCAAAAGCTTCCGAAAGCGCACTGTTGAGACACCCTGTATACACTCACAGGCCAATAAATAGGGACTACCTAAAATTTTGCTAAACTTGATGTTCCATAACTTATGCAATCTTTCATTAATTTTGCTGAATATTTTAGCACATTGTAGGTAAGTAAAATCATAACAATTGTCACATAATTTTAGAATTTTGGGATAAAGAAATGTTTAAAGCAGGCATTTGCAACTTCAACAAGAGCGCGGACCGGATAGCTACTTTGAAAAATAACCGAGGACCATACATTTTTAAGGCTTTATAACCTCTTTGCTAGTCTTTCTCTTTATTGAAATTGTCATAGAGAGAAAAGATTTCTTGTTTCAAAGAAATGTATTTGTTTGAATTTATTCTTTTGGGTCAAAACATATTTCTTTGACGCCAACAATATTTACTTCATTGAATACTCTAGTTTATTTGCTTGCAGAGATTAATTTATTTGAAATATTTATTTAAGTGGAATAAATATATATGGATACAAACAAAAATTACTTTCCTTTAAAGTAATATTTTAGTTTTGATTTTAAAAAAACGTTTCTTTACACCAATGAAATATAATTTTGATTCTAATATATAAATTTGTATATAAGGTCGAGATTTATTTCGCTTAAAGTAATATTTTGTCTTTGGCTTAAAAATAGGTTTACTTCCGCCAAAGAAATCATATTTTGATTAAAATAAATATATTTGTACACAAGAAGATATTTATTTCCTTCAAAGTAATATTTTTGTTTTGGCTTTAAAATAGGTTTACTTCCACCAAAGAAATCATATTTTGATTCAAATAAATATATTTTTAATGTCATCCAACTGTATTGTTAGATGGCGCTGTAAACTCTCTCCTCGCACTTCGTACATATCGAGAGTATAAAGCCGCGTGATCGACAGTATAGAACTTATAGAGTACAGTGCCAGGTTCAAGTTGCGATTACAAATCAGAGTACACTTTACTAATTTAACCTTGACTATATGTTGGGTTGGGAAGACCAAGCACTGGTCGAGGATGTGCGACATCCCAAAAAGGAGGTGACACATGGCGAGTCTTCCGAAAAATTCTTGTCTATTAATTCCTTCAACAAATTAATAATTTTAAGCATTTTAACACGACCAACAATTTTGTTAATTTAAAAAAATGTAATTCTTTCACTCAACACAATCATAATTATTTGAAGTAAATAAATCTCATTTCTTATAATACACAAATTGCAAACTTTTTAACTGGAAACATAAGTTGTTTGACGCAAATCAATGTTCTTTCTACCAAACAAATATTTCAAATAAATGCGTTTTCAAACAAAAATTTCTATCTGTGTAATAATAAACTATTTATTGAAAACAATTCGTATATCTTAGTCTATCCATCATTTCCACGTTTCCGCCAGAAACAGAGACGGAGCTCCCCCCAGCAAAATAAAAGAAACATGAAAGATGTTTCGATCTTTTTCTGCATAACATCTTTCATCTCGCCTCTGTTTCTGTCAAACGTGGAAATTAAAATTGTCGTTATTATAAACATTCAAAAATGAAAATAATTCCAGTAAAAACTAAAAAACCAGGAATAGAGCCAAAATACGATGCTCGCCTAAAGTATACAATTATAATGAAATTTCTGGAGTAATCTGAGCAAATCATATATTTTATTGTAACTAGTGTCAAAAAATGAAACGTAAAATAAAATAAATGGGAATTTTTCAAATGATGATTTAACATGTTACACTTTAACTTTAAGTACGATGCGGGAACGGAAGATGTTAACCGATTTAAATTTTTTATGGCGTTTTTCTTCTTATTACAATAGGCAACTTTTCAGCATTAAAGCGTTCCGAAAAAAGATATTTATTTTTTTCGACCCACCCTAATGTTGACGTTGATACAATTATCTGGATCACGCTACACGGAGCTCTCCGATTAGAGTCCGACCGAAGGTGATATTTTGCAAATTCATTTCTCCGGTTGAAAGCTAGTAAAATACTGATTCAAAAATTACGTATCTCTATTATTAGTTTACGTGTTTAAAATTTTACAAAAATAAATTTGTTTTCTCCGTCAGAACACTCAGAACTGCTGCACCGCAGAATTGGGCATATGCAGTTTGTTGTCAACGGCACTTTATAGTACTTATCTATTATTATAGGCCACAAAAAGTTCATGCATATTTTTGGCAACCAACAAAGTAAGCAAATAATCAAAACTTTACGTTCCTTTCACATCTCGCTATGCATACGCAATGCGCAAACCTTCGGCTTCGGCTAAACCTTCGGCCTAATTTTGGCCGAAGCCGAAGGTGTAATTTTCGGCCCAACGTAGCCGAAGCCGAAGCCGAGTGTTCGGTCGGGCACTATTTCCGACGCCCAACGTTGGCGACTTACAACGCAGCATGTAGGAGCGGCCTTACAGTAGTTTGTTACAAATTACAGTACTGTGTTAGATAAGAAATTAAGACAAAAAAACCAACATTTTTCATTGAATAGCCGAGTTGACACAACGCCAGACAATTTAAATTTTTACAATGAAGTAGGTAGCAGAATTGAGTATATGTAAACAACAGAATTTAAAACAACTAGTTAAAAAGTACTTTAAAACTAGGTACTTAAAAAACTGGAATAACAAATATCCAAAATATGAATAAAAATATCAGTTAGACATCATTAATAACAAGTTGCTCAAAATGTTGTCGATGATATTTGGTAATCAGGGCATTGAAGAAACACTTTTTTTGTTTTCGAAATTGAAAATGAAGTTAAGTGAAACAAAGTTTTAAGCCTGTTATACAAGAAGAACCAAAATGATGTTTTGGTGGTAAAAGATCACCCTGTGAAGTAATTATGGAACTTGATAAAGTTCTCTTGTAGTCTGCTTTATATCCATATCAATCCCCAACATTAAGGTTTTTGATTCATCTTAATATCCGAATAATTATAAAAGATGCAATGAAAAATTGATGTACAAAAATTAGGAATTTTAGCTTTAAAGGTTTTCTTAGTAATTAAGGCAGATAGATACAACAACCAGAAACAAATAATAACTAAAACTATGAACAAAAACTGAATTAAACCTAAGTAACTAGTACGTAACCATGATATTAACGGCAATAAGAGCATAGCATGTAGTGTATATAGGAAAAAAGCATAGAAATTTGAAGGATTACTAATGTTACTATTGGATTCGTCTTAACAGCTTTGACAGCTTTCTTCGATACTTAAAGACCATGTTGATAGATTTCACAACCGACGCAATATGGCTTTCGGAGAAAATCACATATGACAATTTTGAAATCATCAGTATCGGTAAAATATTACAAAAATTATATAACATCAAAATTGTCCGTAACTGCGGTATCGGAAAAATTCATTCACCCAAGCAAATAGTAGGTTTGTTCGAGCAGCCCAAAAATAAGTGCATAAAGCACTTATTCTTTCTCCTGCGCATGCCAAATGGCGGTTTTCCCTGCAAAACCCTGCATTGCGTATGCGTACAAGAATCCCCAATTGTTTTGACTGGTTTTGGCGACTGCTCGAACGAACCTAATGTTTAAAATATAAATGAAGGTATTATTCATTCTGAATTGCAACCATTTTCTGATAATTTCATGTCTAATTAATATGTCGCTTCATTTTAAGACCATGTTAATTATTAATAACAAATTAATAATAATTTTATAATAATTGCTTCATCAATATAATGAACTCAAATTTATTTACAATGAAATCTAGAATGGATATATAACATAATAGAATGTATGTTATGTATATTAAGCATTACGTTAAATATTCTTCACCTGGTCGTGGTAACAATTCATAACCGCGTCAAAAGAATTTTAAGTTACAGACCATTAGTTAATATGTATTAATTCTTTGCACGTTCTTTCAACAATGGGACACTTACGCACGAAACACGTGCTATAGGAAATAGTCATGTGTTTTATGATATACGCTTCCTCTAGAATATCTTGTCGGGAATTAAAATGTGTTGTCTCCTTGGTATCGTATTTCAAAGGGTAAGACTACAGGATGAGTACTGTTCTGAATAATTACTTCCAAACATCCCAGCAAATTATTCACTATCATTTGTATCCATTCGAAGTTTTAACATTGATTTTAATAAATATTTTGTTCAAGGAAGTATTTTTTGCTGATATTCAATAGTCATATTTCTTTGACAAAAATAAAGTTAATTTATTACTGACGGTTTTCTCTTGTTTCGGTGTAGAAATAATTATTAAGTTCAACTTTGTCAAAATAGCCAAAAAAGACAATAAATAGTGCTTATAGACTGAATATGCACTGTGCGTCAAAAAAATACACATTTTTAATTATTCATATTTCCAATAGTGTTTACTTTATGTATGGTTATGTATTTCTGATAATATCGGGTCAATTTAAAGCGAAATGAAAGGTGTATTAAAATTAGTAGGTAATGTTATTTGTTTCGTTTTGGTAAAAAAAACAGCAGAAATTTTATTGCATCGATACAAGGTGATTTTTTGGTCTAGATGGTCAATGTACTGGTGAAGTGTACTCAGTTTGATTTGACAATTTTAGATGTTTTTTCTTCAGTTTCAATTATGATATGTCACAGTTGTTGTTTATCTGTAAATTAAAAACAAAAAATGCTGTCTTTTCTTTGCTTTTGCAATTATAGAATCTGAAAACGCTTTTCACAAACAAAACTAGAAAAACTTGTCAAAATATACAACCAAACAAGTGTGGTACATTACGTGAGTCAGAAGCAAGAAACATGTCAAAACAAAACATGGTGCCCATAGGATAGCTAAAAGTTGGACATAATTTCTGAATGGATGCCGTGCCTCTGCAATGTATTTGTTACAAACGTTCGACTCCACAGCTGTTTGAGTAAAAACAATAAAGAAACGATACATCTCAAAATTTCAACCGTGTATATTCAAGAAGTCACTCTGTATAGGTGAATAATTGAATAATAATTTAAACACCTTTGCATACACCTATTCACCTATTCTATTTTACCAAGACCAAAAAATGTCATTACCTACTAATTTAAATATATTATCTGATATGTTGCGTAGTCAAATAAATACTTGATTTTAACAAATATTACTGTAATATTTTGACCCACAGTATATAATAGCTATACTAGATACTTCCTAGATTCCCACAATATGGTACACGCCGAAAGGAAAAAAAAAACGCTTGATAGTTTATTATTCTGTACCGATTAGCAGTTTCTATGCGTTAACGCAAATATTGCTGTATTTATTTTCATTGAAACATCTTTGTAGACACTTGTTCTATGAAAACTAGGAAGTACTGGTGGATTCGATCTTTCCAAACAGGGATCGTGTGAACTCACGGCGAACACGATCAAAAAGACGCATGTATATCAAAATGTGAAACGTCATTCATCGGATGCATAAATTATATAGGGAAATATGCAAGATTAATATCAACGCTTTTGCCCAGCGCTTGCTAACGGAATGTAAACTAGATTGATGTTTTCAATGTGAAAACAAGGTTGTATTATTTTGTTATACGCCATTTCGTATAATGTAAATATATAATAAATACTAAAATGTAATATAATGTATACAATTTGCGATCCTTTTTAAATTAAAAATAAAATAAATAAGAATAAAGATTCAGTAAACCTTTATTTTAAGAAAGAATTGTATTAGTATGTATACCGGGTGCTACACAAGAAAAATATATTACATTGACCAAAATAAATAATAAATGTTAATCAATCTCGCTTTTTTGAACAGGGATAAACATAATAGTTTTTGTATTACCAAAAAAAAAAAAGAACAAAATATACATTTTACGGGACATAGCGTAAGTTGGAGAGTAACTGAACGTAATGGCATAGCAGAAATTCTCAACCATTATTTATTTCTAAAAAAAAACTGTTTTTGGATACTTGCATGTATATAATAAATTGTAACGCCGCCATTTTTGCCTTCAATTTCCATAGTAAAGGATGCAACTGAAAGTTGAACGACAGAGATATAAAGATTTATAGCTCGTTTGTTTGCAAAAACTTACAGTAGAAATTATGCAGAAGATTTCCATTATTTTCAGATTTTTTCAACTTTAACAACAGTTTTATAACCAGTTTTGATCTGTAATATTTTTTATAACTTTTTATTGAAAGCACAGGTAAATTTGCGATTAATATGCATTATATGTTTCTTGATTAGAATCTGTTGAAATGCCACAATAAAATTTATAAATTCTTACTCGATTTTTCTGGCTTATGTAATACATCATCTACTTCTAGTGACCAGCAGTAGTCTGAGATCATGTTGATCATGTTGATCATGTGCTTTTTCCTTGGAAACGTTTTTCATTAACTTCCCTTTCTTGATGAAATCATCCACCTTGCTCGTAACTGAGCTGGTCAAGCCTGCCCTGAAAAAAAATTAAATTAGAATGCAAGAAGTGAATTTTGCATTTTACCGTAGGAACTCAAACACTTTTGTCCAATATTTGTAAATTATAGCACATCGAAATAAAATTATTTCATTCGGTTAAGTTGCAAAATCGTTGTCACGCACAATTTTCCGCATTTGTAGTCACTAAATATTCCTGAAAACTGATCAGATACCTAAATTCGTACGAAGGAAAATGTGAGGTATCTTTTTCTAATTTTAGATTAGAAATGTATATTTTGATCACACAACATTAAGCACCATGCAGTTTAAAAAAATTATTAATTCCATACCTTTGCCAGTAAATGTACATACTTTAAAATATTTTTTTGTCTTTGCTTTTGTTAAATGAACTGCATAAACTTATATGCTTTATAGGACAGCAATTGTCTATTTCTAGAAGGAAACTGCGACACTTTTCAAAGTTAAGTGCAAACTGAAGGCTATTTTACACTACACTACTTTCTAGTCTTCTAATCTTTAGTAACTAGAAAAATGTTCTAAATAACAGTAGGTACATTTTGAAATGCCTTGCTAATATATTTTTTAATCTTTTCTTAGCATAGACGCTTACGCCGTGGAGTTTGTGAGGTTTGCCAACTGTGCCAACGTGAAGCATTTTGTTTTGTTTTGGCATATCGTGGACAATACGCTTAACGTCGCAGTGACGCGCTAATCTTAGTACAGTTGGTTTAATTTATGTAAATTACATGCTTCTAGCAGTTCTAGCAAAATAATGCAGAAATAAACCGGCATAAAGTACCGAAACGGCATTACCATCACCAGATTGGGGTTTTTCTAGTTCCTAAAAAGAAGTTCAGAAAAAGACGACAGTTGTGTAGTGTAAAAAAGCCTTGAAACAAACCCAATATGTATATTAATATTTTTCAAATATTCCCATTGTATGTTAATGTTAATTAAAACAAAACAGTGTGACTAATACTCGTACAATAGAAATTTGTTTAGTAACCTAGAAAATATGAAGTAAGTAAATATCATAAAATAATGGTTTTGAGATATAGATTTTTTCAAATAAAAAATTCGCCCCTATCTTTTACGGACGTAATCCCAAAAATCCTTTGCTATTAGTTTGGTACTTATAATAACTGTATACCTATCAAATTCCATCATCGTAGACTCATCGGCTTGCACTGGTTTTATGCAACAGTTTTATACATATAGATACGAATGAAATTGTGGTTCCAGTAAAAAGTGCTACAATTTTGATCTCGGCTTATTAATCCAATACCAAATATATTCAAAGAAAAGTGACCAATAACGATTTGTAAGTGATCTAAGGTACCGAATAAAATGTAAGACGTATTGAAAGCGCCACACAATGCAACAAAGCGTTTAAAGCACAAATGCTCACGAATGGCTCTCGTGAAAGTTTATAGAAATTTGGCGTAGATTTTCAGCGACAAAGCGAGTAACGAGCGTCGATGGTCGTGAAGGAAATTGACGTTGCGTTAAAATCAATTAAGATCATGATCGCAGCCACTTAATATTCAGCCCGAGATATTATTTATTCCCGGTAATGTGAGGTAACACACGAAAACGCAAGATAAATAGAGAGAACGGCCCAAAACCTTGGCCCACATACGTCTGTGAAGTTAGCATCTCAAATGTTAGCATCTCATAAGTTGACTTCATATTTACTTGCATCCAGTATAGTTCTACAGTTCTACATAGGTTTTAACAATAGTTCTGTTAATTTACCTATTTTAATGCGCTTTGAAAAAATGAGATGCCAACTTCGCAACGCATATGTTAGCATCTCACCGAATTCTGACAGTTCTGGGTTCCAAAAAATTACATACGATAGTTCTAGTGATGCAGAGTAAGATACAAAAGAGTTCTAGGCCCCACGAGTTCCTGAATAAGTATTAAAAATTATAAACAATTTTTTTTTCAAGAAATCGATGAGATGCTGATACTTAGAGGACAGTTCTGGGCTTCTAGAATTTATATATGATAGTTTTAGTGATACAAAGTAAGCTACAAAAGAGTTCTGGGCCCCACGAGTTCCTGAATAATTATTAAAAATTATAAACAATTATTTTTCAAGAAATCGATGAGATGCTGATACTTAGAGGACAGTTCTGGGCTTCTAGAATTTATATATGATAGTTTTAGTGATGTAAAGTAAGATACAAAAGAGTTCTGGGTCCCACGAGTTCCTGAATAATTATTAAAAATTATAAACAATTTTTTTTCAAGAAATCGATGAGATGCTGATACTTAGAAGACAGTTCTGGGTTCCCATAATTTATATATGATAGTTTTAGTGATGTAAAGTAAGATACAAAAGAGTTCTGGGCCCCACGAGTTCCTGAATAATTATTAAAAATTATAAACAATTTTTTTTCAAGAAATCGATGAGATGCTGATACTTAGAAGACAGTTCTGGGTTCCCAGAATTTATATATGATAGTTTTAGTGATACAAAGTAAGATACAAAAGAGTTCTGGGCCCCACGAGTTCCTGAATAATTATTAAAAATTATAAACAATTTTTTTTAAGAAACCGATGAGATGCTGATACTTAGAAGACAGTTCTGGGTTCCCAGAATTTATATATGATAGTTTTAGTGATACAAAGTAAGATACAAAAGAGTTCTGGACTCCACGAGTTCCTGAATAATTATTAAAAATTATAAACAATTTTTTTTCAAGAAATTGATGAGATGCTGATACTTAGAGGACAGTTCTGGGCTTCTAGAATTTATATATTATAGTTTTAGTGATACAAAGTAAGATACAAAAGAGTTCTGGGCCCCACGAGTTCCTGAATAATTATTAAAAATTATTAACAATTTTTTTTAAGAAACCGATGAGATGCTGATACTTAGAAGACAGTTCTGGGTTTACAGGATGAAATAAGTATCACAACAGAGATACCTAATAAAAAGTATGAAAAATTAGCCGCTATTTAATTAATAGTTAGTCAATCCACCATGCCGATTTATCGATTTACATAAATCGTAAACACGTAATGCATGACATTTCTAGAGCACGAAGTCTATTTTTTTTTTTCTTTCAGGAAACTTTTAAAAAGCAGCAATATCAACTTCATATTCTTAGATTTCCATTTATTAACGTAATAGTTGTAGCTGAAATACCATCGTGATCGGGACGACTACTACAGCAAAGTTAAATACACAACCCAAAAAATAGAATCAAACTGATTTGCTTCTTTTTTGTTTGACCCTCTCAATTTGTTCGTTTATATCCATAATTAATTCCTGTGAAATTTGAGATTGATCGGAACATATTTGCAGGTCGCTCAAGGGGCCCAATATCGAGAATAAGTTCAAATTAATAATATTTAAAAAAAATTATTTTCTTTACCACAATAAATTAGCTTAATCTAAAAAAATATATAAAAATGATTCATTGAATTTTGAGCCTAGATTTCACATATTTAAGTACGTATATCTAAATTGTAGACTTCCGCGGTCTGAGTCAATGATATATTGATTTCCGGGTGGAAACCGCGTTGAGGACTTTGAAGTAGTCGACGTTTCGCGCTCTGTTGCAAGAGGCATCTTCAGGACTAAGTTATCAAACCAAGCGCTAAGAAGATACTGTCGTCTGTTGGGGCGGGTTTTTATATATGAGGGGACTGGTGTGACCAGATGGTGTTTGGAGTGCCCCCCACTCCAACGAGTTACCCCCTAACGTAGTGGAAGGGGTGGGGTTAACAGGTGGGGGTAACGTAGTGGAAGGGGTGGGGTTAACAGATGGTCGGCCAGCAGGTAGAAGCGGTTGGGACAGGACTGATTTCCAGGTATGATGTAAGTAAAAACCATCATCTCTATTAATATTGGAGGGGTGTTTTAGGATTTCTATTGATTCACGGATCCTTCTAGGGTAGTAATGGGATTCACGGGCGAGGACTTTGGTTTGTGCAAACAGGATGTCATGTCCCGTGTTATATCTGTGTTCAGCGAGAGCTGAACCAGCGATTTGTCGCAATCTAGTGCAGCGTTCGTGCTCAGATACTCGGACGCTTACTGATCGCTTCGTCTCGCCAATATAGACACTTCCACAGGAGCATGGAATCCGGTACACACCAGAGGAAAGAAGAGGAGGGATTTTGTCCTTTGTAGAAGGAAGTAAGTCCGATAGTTTGGAAAGGGGTTTGAATATCGGTTTTATGTTGTGCTTGCGGAGGATGCGTCCAATACGATCTGTCGTACCCTGGACGTAAGGAAGAAAAGCGGTTGCGATTGGGACGTCGGGATGCTGATGAGGTGTGTTATCTGTTGGGTTTAGGTGTCGGGAAATGGTTTTAATTATCGAGGACTTGGGGTAGTTGTTTTGGGATAAGACTTTGGTTAAGTGGTCAAGTTCGTTTTGGAGGTATGTGGGGTGGGTAATAGAAATGGCTCTTTTCACAAGGGTATTGATCTATATACCGCGACTATATCGTCTCCAGTAAATAAAATAATAGATAGTGCAATTGGAAAAAAAAATTGTTTTGTAGTTTATATAAGAAAATCCGTAGATTCTGAACGTTATCCGTATTTCCGAGCAGACCTTGCAAAATCCGTAGCACTACGGATAAATCCGTACGGTAGGCATCGGTGCTGCTTGCCTAGGTTCCGCCGCGCCGATGGTATACACAGGCCACGGGTAGACCCTCGTATATAGCGTTCTCTCCTACATCACGCGATCGACTGCATCGATCTATTTTCGTTTGCGGGAATTCCTGTATCCTGTTCAAGGAGTATCGGCGATTGAGTTTTAAGACTTGCGAGTTCCACCTATCAATCTTGTCTCTCGAGCCTAATTTCGCCGAATAGTTCCGTAAACATTGCAATGGTCTATGATAAAATAGCATTGCAAGAAATTGTAATGCAAAATGACTGCCGATCCCTTGACTCCACGGGCAAAGCCTTGCCACCATCGCATCCCGTGTATCGACTTATTTCAAATCGCATGGCACTACGTGGCTCGTATATCGAACCACGTCATGTCTATACGATTATTAATGAAAATCGCAATGGATACAAAGTACTCGTTGCTCAGATGCATGAACTGGAGTCAGTAGGTGATAAGAAGTCTGAAGACAGTAGTAGTACTGTGGATAATAGCTCGATTGTCGCTTCAGTTTGCAACAATAGTAGAAAAGCGCATTCAATAGAAATCAAATTGATTTTGTCAGCTGAAAAATGGCTAGAAATTCGACCAAAAAAAAAAAATTTATCTGGGCGAATTTATTGGAAGCTGCAGGAAGGATGGGCAGATATCATTGCTGAGCGAATATGCCAGCAACACAAATCGGTGGAATGCGTATTTTCGTTTAAAAATAATTTGGTCACTCCATCCGCGAATGCAGCAGCGTATGCTCAATTTTTCGGTTACTGCACTGAGTGCAAAGCAAAAATATCTGGTCGGTTAAATAATGCACCTCCACCAGACACCGATGTGGCATTTTCGTGTCACATCGAAAACATTTGTCTGCACTTGCACACTGGCATAAGAAAACGACAGCTGAGGGGTAAACGCCGCGAAAAAGTAGCCTTACAATTGATTCAACAGCGAAAAGATGCCGTCACTTTTCAGCGCGAACAGGCAAATAAATTGAAGAAATTTGGAGGGAAAAATCCGCGTATCATTCCGAATACAGCTACCCTACGCAAAGCAAAGGAGCAGCAAATGCTGAAGACGCTTGGGTTGGAATTCGCGGAGCCGCCGTTGAACCTTCTCGAACAACGCATTAATGGTGAGTTCTCGGGTTCGATCCATAGCATTTCTTTATACAAATTTCACTGCATTTATTGGCTGCCGGAACAGCAACGATTATACGCGTCACGGTGCAAAAACAACTCGAGTGCTGTTTTGGTTATCGATGCAACAGGGGGTATAGCAACTCGGCAATCCAAGAACGAAGCTCATGTGTTTCTCTACCAATGCATGATCGTAACTGACGAAGGTAGTGTGCCAGTTTTCCAAATGGTCTCAGCCGACCAAAGATCATTGCAAATAGCGCAGGTCTTGAGAACCATTTTGGCGAACCGTGCACCTCGGCCTCCAATTGTCGTGTGTGACTTCGGACGTGCTCTGGTGAATGCTGTTGCAGAAGTTTTTGGTAAATGCGAAGACATGCAAAATTACCTGCAAAAATGCTATGACGTCATTTTTAAGGGTTCGCTTGTGCTACTGGCATCGTACGTACGGCTCGATGTCAGCCATTTTATCGCCATGGTGTCCAAGTGGAAATGTTTTGCCAACAAAATGAAAGCATCAAAACAATTTTTTTTACGTTGCATCGGCCAAGCCTACCAGATTTACGATTTCAGGTTTTTGGAATGCTTCGTCGAATCTCTGCTGGTTGTGTCTTTGAGCGAGACAATCGGAAGCAACAACGACGGAGTGCCGGTCCCAGCTCAAAAGCATATCGAAGTCCTCAATAAAACTATTCAAGGAGTGCCTTTCAGGAATATTGAGGCTAACGACGACGATGATGTTGACATGAACAACGATGAGGGAGAGGACATTGGAACTGAGTCCGACTGGAAAAAATGGACCAATTCGAAATTTTGTCATGCTGAAAATCTGGGCAACCGTTCGAAAGACGGAAGTATCATAAACGCGTGTTTCAATCCCGGGTTTGCTCGTTGCCTGAAAAAACAATTAATGCCGATTTTGCCGCTTTGGACCGGTATTATGCGATGCCATTTCGAAAGAGGTTCGATAATAGCTACATCCTCGTCAGTCGAATCCGAGTTTGCCGATTTAAAACGCCGTGCATTTGACATTAAATTGCCAATGCGCATCGACAAATTTGTCCTCCAACATTTGAAACATCTCAGCGGCAAAGTTAAACTGGCATCCAATCAAGCAGACCTTCCGTCAAAGGATGAAAGACAAAAATCATCCGAGAAGGTCACGAACGAGAAGCATAAGGTTAACATTCCTGATATCCGAAAATATGGTAACTTTAATTTGACTCTTAGCGTGTTGGAAGTACCATCCGATCATCAGTCAGCGGAAAAAGATACCGAGCATTCTCGCGAAGGCGACGTGGCGCAGATCATTGAAATGGATCAGGAAACGATCAACTTGCCCGACGTGGAAATGGGATGCAACAAGCAAGTTGACGGGACGGATTTGCAGATCAGTGTGAGCAATTTTTTTTCGGATCATAAAATGTTTACATCGACACCGATACCGAATAAAATCAGTGATGGAAACAACACTACAAACTCCTTCGGAAGCTCCAATAACATTCAATCGAGTTCTGATAATGAATGCCGTGTCTGGAATACGTATGAAGACTGGCGTGGAAAAGCGGAAAAAGAAACGCCCACGCGCTCTGAGCCGAAAGACCTCCCGCCGAAAAGAGCCAAACCTTCGTATTTAGATATATGTCCGGAATGGGAATATATCAAAGATACGAAGGTATCGAAGCTCCCAGGATTTAAAAATGGTTCATTTTGCAATCCTGTGATTCAGGGAAGCACTCGCCTGAACATAAAGAGGACTTGCGCATTTGATTCACTTTTCCAAGTGATTATGATTGCAATGGCATCAAATGCAATATATTGCCAGGCTCTAGAAGCATCGACGAACAAAACCACACGCTTAGCGCTTCAAATTTTAAGGGGTAAGAAGAAAATCGCGGTGCCAGAATATAAAGGAAGAGCAGAGATATTGTCCAACATTGGGCTTTTCCGATTGGAAGAGTCCACGAGGACAATAAAGAGTTTGGATGCTGAGTGCAACGTTGTGCATTTAGCTCAGTACATTCTGGTTGATCTTCCGAGCCATAAAACCAAAGTCAGCTGCCCATGTGGATATCGTTTCACCACCGAAAACGTCACTTTGAGCATAAACGTGGATCTGATACTGTGCAAAGGATTCGGGTTTATGCAGCAGGCGATAGATGACGGGCAAATAAAATCACGGACATGTCGAAAATGTAACGAACGGATCGAAGACGATGTCACATATGGACCACATGTGATCATTGATACTACTGTATTAACGGATCCTGCGTACACGACCAGGAATGACATTCACCACACTCTCGACTCAATCGCGGTTAATATCGAAACAGAAAATCGAGTGTATACGCTTGCGGGTCTTATAAGCTGGTCGCCAGGCCATTACGTCGCGTATACCAAATCCGGAATGTATTGGCACGAATACAATGATTTAGGCCCCACTCGGGAAAGTGTGAATAAAAGAAAAAAGGTTCAACCCCATCTCATTGTATACAGTATCTCAGGATACAAACCATGAAAGACTGGAATAGATATTGATACAAAAATGCAAGAAAAAACAAAAATTCGTAACAAAAACAAAAACGGAATGAAGAAAATCATCAAAGGTGAAAAAAGCATGTAAGAATTTTCTTTTATTTACATACCAAATATATACAACAAAAAATTACAAAAATCGAAAAAAAAAACAAAAAAAACAATAAGAAACAAAAAAAAATAAAAATTAAAATAAAACAAACAAAAAGTTAAAAACATGAAGCGAAAATAGGATGAAAAGATTTGAAATTAACTACTTTGATACAAAAACATTTAAATTAAAAATATACATGACAAAAAAATGACAAAAACGAAAAAAAATAACAAAAAGAAAAGAAAAACATACTAGAAAAAAAATAATGAAAAATGGAGCCAAAATCTTACTACGTCCACGCCGTTGGTTCTGGGTAGCGCAGAATGTAAGATATCAAGATACGCGGCAGCGTATCGCCGCCAAGTAATTGAATAAGAAAATGGCTGTCCTGTAAATGAGGGGTACCGAAGGTGTCTTTTCCTCTAAACGTATTTTTCGGAAAAATGACTGCACGTTCATATATGGCATCGCTCTTTCGAATGCGCTTTGTTTATAATTGTAAATAATTGTGTAAAAATTGCTTATAATTTTTAATAATTAGAACTCGTGGGGCCCAGAACTCTTTTGTATCTTACTCTGCATCACTAAAACTATCTTATATAAATTTTAGAAGCCCAGAACTGTCCTCTAAGTATCAGCATCTCATCGATTTCTTGAAAAAAAATTGTTTATAATTTTTAATAATTATTCAGGAACTCGTGGGACCCAGAACTCTTTTGTATCTTACTTTACATCACTAAAACTATCATATATAAATTCTGGGAACCCAGAACTGTCTTCTAAGTATCAGCATCTCATCGATTTCTTGAAAAAAAATTGTTTATAATTTTTAATAATTATTCAGGAACTCGTGGGACCCAGAACTCTTTTGTATCTTACTTTACATCACTAAAACTATCATATATAAATTCTAGAAGCCCAGAACTGTCCTCTAAGTATCAGCATCTCATCGATTTCTTGAAAAATAATTGTTTATAATTTTTAATAATTATTCAGGAACTCGTGGGGCCCAGAACTCTTTTGTATCTTACTTTACATCACTAAAACTATCATATATAAATTCTGGGAACCCAGAACTGTCTTCTAAGTATCAGCATCTCATCGATTTCTTGAAAAAAAAAATGTTTATAATTTTTAATAATTATTCAGGAACTCGTGGGACCCAGAACTCTTTTGTATCTTACTTTACATCACTAAAACTATCATATATAAATTCTAGAAGCCCAGAACTGTCCTCTAAGTATCAGCATCTCATCGATTTCTCGAAAAAAAATTGTTTATAATTTTTAATAATTATTCAGGAACTCGTGGGACCCAGAACTCTTTTGTATCTTACTTTACATCACTAAAACTATCATATATACATTCTAGAAGCCCAGAACTGTCCTCTAAGTATCAGCATCTCATCGATTTCTTGAAAAATAATTGTTTATAATTTTTAATAATTATTCAGGAACTCGTGGGGCCCAGAACTCTTTTGTATCTTACTTTACATCACTAAAACTATCATATATAAATTCTGGGAACCCAGAACTGTCTTCTAAGTATCAGCATCTCATCGATTTCTTGAAAAAAAATTGTTTATAATTTTTAATAATTATTCAGGAACTCGTGGGACCCAGAACTCTTTTGTATCTTACTTTACATCACTAAAACTATCATATATAAATTCTAGAAGCCCAGAACTGTCCTCTAAGTATCAGCATCTCATCGATTTCTTGAAAAATAATTGTTTATAATTTTTAATAATTATTCAGGAACTCGTGGGACCCAGAACTCTTTTGTATCTTACTTTACATCACTAAAACTATCATATATAAATTCTAGAAGCCCAGAACTGTCCTCTAAGTATCAGCATCTCATCGATTTCTTGAAAAAAAAATTGTTTATAATTTTTAATACTTATTCAGGAACTCGTGGGGCCTAGAACTCTTTTGTATCTTACTCTGCATCACTAGAACTATCGTATGTAATTTTTTGGAACCCAGAACTGTCAGAATTCGGTGAGATGCTAACATATGCGTTGCGAAGTTGGCATCTCATTTTTTCAAAGCGCATTAAAATAGGTAAATTAACAGAACTATTGTTAAAACCTATGTAGAACTGTAGAACTATACTGGATGCAAGTAAATATGAAGTCAACTTATGAGATGCTAACATTTGAGATGCTAACTTCACAGACGTGGCCCACATCACAAGCGTGAGTACATTATTCGTACGCCTTCGCTCCGGGATCATCAATTGCGATCCATTCAGGCGGAAGATTTTATCGGTCTTTTGCCAGGAGATTAATCGCTACACAATTTGGCATTTAAGCAAATCGCCTGATTGATTTACTGACAGAACGCGATCATATATAGACAGGTGTTCTCTCGGCGGATGCATTGTATATCTGTCAACGGTTTGAGTCGCCATTCCACAATGGAATGATTGAAATATGCGACGTGGAAACACCGGCAGGTGGAGAAGTCTTCTAGTCTCGTTATTTACTGTGCCATCGGCAATTTTTTCCCAATGATGAAAACAGGAATCTTACACAAAGTATCCAGAAGATATAGGTACGTACGCTTCGTTTTCGTATTCTTAATCTATGACATATCCAATTCATTATTTCCGCGATAGTAGATGTTTTCTTCATGGCGTCAAATACCTTGTGGTTTATTGAAGAGAGTACCTATATTATATTGTACGTTTTATGCTGTTAGCGTCTTTTTTATTCTTTCATAATTTGGTGGTCAATAATTTGGATACTTGGCTTTTAATGACCTACTTCAAACAGCACTCTTAGACCCTTAGTAATAGACTGTCTTACTTTACTGCTTCTTCTTTAAAATAATCTGCAAGTTTACCAGCCTTTGAATTATACTTATTCAGTACGATTTGGCTGAAATCAGTCGTATTAATAGGCGCTTTTTCAGGTTGTCAAGTAGTCCGTCTGCATTAAATCCAGATCCCAATATGTTTATTTTTGAATCATCCAAATATCTTTTTTTGTGACTACTCGACCGGTTTGGAGCCCACGGAAGTTTTCGGTGATGTTTGCAAGCATTCTTCACCTATTTCGCAACATTTTAACGCAAAATCAGAATAGAAGTTTTGTAGCACAATACTTCCACTTTCGAAATGCGTAAAAAAATTTAAATCGGACCACCTCTGACGCATCCAGGCTCGCCGAAACTTACTGCATAAAAATATTCAAATCGGAATTGTGCAAAAATTAATCATCGAACAACGCCTGTGTTGTCCACACTCAAAGTACCCATCAATCGCACCTTTCACGCGAAAAGCCTCCACTACAGCTTTGAAAATGGCGGGGCTACGAATTTTTGAAAAAAAATCGGGTCCATGCTTGGTTAATTATTGTCGTCTTTTCATTCTCTACAATTCGTTTGTTGAAAGCATCATGATTCCTACATCGGGTCAGTTTTTACCAGCGAAAAACGAAAAATACACGATTTTTTGAGGTTTTTTGTTTATAACAAATTAAGAAATGATATTTTCGAGTAGGAAACACATCACAATACATCTACGGACTGTTCCACGTGACCTGGTACTGTCGGCATCCTGCTAGTACATTTGTCACAAACTTTGACACGAATAGAAAAACTAATTATACCTGGAGAACAAAAAATATATTCTGGTGGACTTTGAGACATCATGTAGAGAAATTGAAGATGTTTGACTTTTTCAATAAATTAACATATACCTATTTGATTTAAATGTAATTTGATATAAAAATGAAATAGATGAATTCAGAGATAAACCCGAAAAAGCTCATTTGCAGACTAAATAAAAAATGCGTTTTGACAGAAATTATACGCATATTGAGCCGGATTTTGACGTCCGCATTAAGTTGCCTAGCTTTTCACCATAACTGGTTGGTAATGGCAATACTACTTAATATACATTTATCCAGGTATACCTATACTATATACACTGGAAATTTTAAGTTGAATAAAGTATTTTTTTAATTATAATAACTTATTTCCAATTTGCAGTTTGTCCCAATGTGCCCCGGCCCGGAACACATTGGGACAGGCATGGGGCATATTGGGACAGTGTGAATTTTTTGGTTATTATTGAAGATACCACTTCGATGTTTGGTGAGTGAAAAACCATCAACATGGACAAACAAAATGCCGCATAAACTTCATAAACTTCATTATTATATCTTATACAGAGTGTTCAAACCTTGTAACACAAATATCGCATCTTTAAACTAAAAAAGTCGTTGTTTTTAAATTGAATATCTATCGCAAAAATCTTGCCCTCTGTCATTCCAGACTATACCTGATAAATATGCTTAAAATTTAAATAGTTTTTTTTATTATTATACAGACTGTGTTGTTCCCCGTCCTGAATATTGGAGGGGTGATAGAACGTCTTATTTTATGAATAAAAACATCAATGAACATATAGCCTAACGGCGACTTGATTGTATGGTGTGACCTTGTGACGGTCAAAGTGTTTTATGAAGTACCTACAATGGTTGCTGAGGAATTTCTTCAAAACCAGCATAACAATATTTTAAAATTATTATTCAACTATTCGGTCGACAAGGAAAAGATACGATTTTAACCTCAATTATTATTCACCGATGCGCAAATAGCATAAATGAGTAAATTTCATATAAATAAATAAATTTCCCCTTATTTCCCTGTCCCAAACTGCCCCAGTTGAAATGTCCCAATGTGCTCCAACATGAGTTTTATGATTTGAAAAATTCTAGAAAATTTAAGGTTACTAATATACATAATATTATACAATTTTTACAATATTATACAAGCCTTACGAACAGATGTAGAAAATACTCACTTGGTTAACCAAAAACTGATACATTAATCAACAAACGTAGTTTCGACACTAACGTTCTGGAAACTCTTTTGGATATTGGAATTTAAAGTGTCCCAATGTGCCCCGTTGCCAATGTGCCCCGGTCTCCCCTACTCATAAATCGTCGGTTACAAACAACAGTAAATATTTAGGAAATACGGAAAAAAAGCACAAATTGTAATTTTTCTTTTACTGGGCATCTTTATAAACATTCGTATATTTGGGAAAATACAAAAACAAAATGTTGGAAAGTGATACAGCTTTGTAACAGTACAGAATTATTGACCAATCACCTTATTTAAAGTTTTCTCTTTATTCCGTGATACTCTTAATAAATGTGTTTATGAGCAAAAAAAAGTAATCAAAACCGGTTAAAGTTTACAAAAGTTGTTAAACATTAAAGCAAACATTGCAAAGTTTTATTTATAAAGCTGTAAGTATCTTTTACAAACAGACTACTTGAGATACTGACCAAGATGCCTATTTACACAGGTGTCCCGGTATAATAAGTTCTACGAATTGCTTCTCAAAATTACAAGAGCAGGTGCTAATCTATATGAATTTATGCAGAATGTACAACAAATCATCTAAATCCATTATTAATTACAGAAGTTATTAAACATCAAAGTTCAGAAAAATATTTGATACCGGTATTTTTTTTGCTCCGGTGTAGACAATAGTGGGACTAGTGGGCTAATACTAGTGGGACTATTACCAAATGCAGACCGATTTAGCAGCTTGGACTCCGAGTAAACGGCTCCTTCAAATATTACTTCAAATATTAACAACAAAACCAACAATTTTTAATTCAAATATCACTTGGTGCTATTCTGTCACATGTCGAACTACACAACACATCAAGGGTTCATCTTGGTTTATAGAATATGATGGACAGAATGGTTCGAATTATATCTCCTATTCTTCATAATCCTTGTTCATATTAAAAATATATCGGTATCCTTAAGATAAAGGAACAACATTCAGCAAAAAAAGAAAACACTGAAAATGAATTAGGCGAACTTGTATGGCCAACAGAATATTCTCCTTTGTTACGTCAAGTGGTCAGTCCGGTTGAAAAACACCGTGAAAAGGATATTCAATACGGGGCGAGACCAGGTAAATCGAATGAAGTGGCTATCTAAATGGCTGTGCAAACGAACGTGTCAAATAAGAAATTCCAGATACGGGTCGAAGACGTCCGGCATTATTTACATTCTGGCCGACCAGTGATATTTTTCAAAAGCTCGACTTCTAAATAACAAAATCAACATATCGCAGTGGGCCAGTGGGCAGCCAAACAAAGGCGGATCATGGCCAGCCAGGGGCACGCCAATGAGATATTGGTTCGCATTAACACGTCCGCATTAAGGAATAAACCAAAGAAGGCTCATAGGTGGAGCCTGGACAGTGTTTGTCACCACGTGTGGCGCAAGTTCGAGTATTGGTACACATCTATTGACCGGGGCACTTAGATGGCCCAAATTATCATGGTACTGCTAATTGATCTGGCATGAGATGTGGATGAGAGTGCCCTATGTAATATCGTGTCAGATTTAGGAAAAGGATAAATCCTTTGAGTTGCTTTATCCGTTATTAAAAACCAGTGCAGCGTGTCGATGATGATAACTGATCGAAGGGAGGGGCACATTTTTAAACTTCACGCTATTTACCATCTTCGTTCATATTGTTCGTTAAATTTAAATTGCATTCACCCTGAAAAATCTCCGTTGCTTTTATGGTTGTGTCATTTTGTACACATTATTTTATGTCATTAGCCACGGTTGTGACCCCTGTATGGTCGGCAACTTCTTTCCAGCATATTGATATTAGGTGAATTGCAAGAAAATTTGCTGCCTCTCTATCGTTTATTAATGTGTAATTAATAATTTTTATTAAGAATATTCTTTGTATTTATATATTTATTTCAGATCATTGAAGTTTCATCCTAGAATTTTAGATTTGGTCTGATTGCCAACCAATAATGAAGAATTTTTATTACTTTGTAATATTCTGGAGTAAACCTTGTAAATGTTTTGTAAGAATTTCCAGATCGTGTTCATGGAGCAAGGCCTAATTTCCTAATGTATAATGAGCAACAGGCACTTTTCAAAACCAAAAATACAGGCACAAATGATAAACACAACTGATAATTTATTCTATAATCGTGTCAATCCAGCATCCGATAAAAAGTCTTAATAACAAATTGGTAAACAATGAAAAGTGAAAATATTACTTTAAAATGTAACCACATAAACGGAAAACAATGACTAAATATAAAGAAAAGTTGACAGATTTGAAAATTCCGTGATAACGATTCTGTGACAACGAAACTCAAAATTGCTATCATTACTATTATACGTAAACACTTAAAAGGCGACAATACTAAGTCGACTAGTTAATAATAATTGTTGTTATATATAAGAATATAAGCTGTATGACCATAGTTGACAAGTTTTTGAATGAACTCATGTCCGGAAATGTATTGTTTGAACGTTGGAGAGAGTCGGAAGACTGAACCAATTTTACAAACAGCATAGGAAAAATAGTGCCATGTATCATAGACCCGCACTTCTAAGGGCAAATAAAATTTGTATGACTGTTTTTAATTATTTATCATCTTTGAATGAGAACCGTTTTGTAATTTTGATACCAAATTTGACCAATTTGGGTTATCTTGGATTCCTTTTAGGGACGGTAATCAAATAAAGTTTGACATAAAAATTATTTATATATTCTATAATATATTAAGGCTCTATGCAGTACCTTGACACCGTTTACATAAACAGTGTCAGCTGTGTGGACATGAGTTCGATATCAAAAGTATACTATATCTATATTTTACACTTATTTTTAACACCCACTATATTTGAGATAAACAGCTGAGCAGTGCAAAAAGGTGCAGCAGAGGGTCGATAATCCGAACTAATTGGGACCGAAGGTCATTCGGATTATCAAATTGTTCGGATTATCAAATTTTGCAACTAAATAGCAGAAAATAAGATTGGATAGAAGTTCAACCTTAATAAAACCAACACCATTCGATTCCGCTCTTCATAAACTATAAAAAAGTCAAAAAGTTAAAATCGAAGGGATATCGAAGGGATATCGAAGCGATATTGAAGCGATATCTAAGGGATATCGAAGCGATATTGAAGGGAAATCGAAGGGATTTATTTAGAACTTATTTATGATTAATTATGATTTATGATTTATTTATTACTTATTTATTACAGTAAACCGGGGATAATCCGAACTACTTGGGCCCGAACGTGATTCGGATTATTAAATACTGCAGCTAAATAGTGCAAAATACGAGTATTAGATAGAAGATATAAAACAAAAGCTACATTTTTCTGGAAACCTACAAAAATGGCTTTTCCCTAGGTTACTCATTGATTTATTTTATTATTATTGCTTTTTGGGTGTTCGGATTAGCGAATGTTCGGATTACTAAGGTTCGGATTATCGAAGTTCTACTGTAATTAAACCTAATAAGTATGATTAAATGAAAGCTCAAACATGGGAATTTTAGACAACAGCGCAAAATCGTAAACTTGGCACAATTTATATTGTGACTCTTTCACGACGAAAACTGGAGGTAAACAATCTAATGAAACTGACGTTGGTGACGATCATAATCGGTATAATCGGGTTTTACCGTAATGATGACTAACGATAAAAATGATGTGTGCGCCGCGCAAAAAGACTGATTTCGGGGCCTCAAAATGTGCCCAGCCTCGATTAGGAATCACTTTCTTGTCTTGCTACACAATATACTATAGTATGTAAAATGTCAGTACGATTTTTTTTATTTCAGGTCGTGTGGCAAGCGCCGAACATCACCGAATAGATTGGGTATAGTTGGGTTCAAAATCCAAGGGGGGGGGAGGGGACAAGCGCCCCCACCCTGGCCCATATGTAACGGCGCCCCTGCTCTCATCTATCTATGACTTTAAAATTGGCTGTATGTATGTGGATATGTTTATGTAACTTATAGTTATAGACTCTGAAACCGCTAACAAGACTGATGAAATTTTCAGAAAAACTCTAGCATAGTCTGGAGAGTGTACCTGTGAAGTTTGGTGCCAATAGGTGGACCGTGTCCAATGGGCGCAACGGGTCAAGATGTCAAAATTCTATAGCCATCAAACAATGCAAAAACAAAAAAGTAACACAATCAAGACTCATTACAACAATAAAAAATACATTAATTTAAGTAAAAATATAAAAAATAATAAATGAGCAAATGAGCAAATGGTTTACTGATTTTTTTCTAGAAAGTAAAAGTTATTCCAAGTAAGTAGTTTATGAACTTAGTTGTTGGAGAAGTTGGAGCCGTTTAAAATACGGCTTTAACTTTTTAATAACTTGAAAAATAAATAAGTCAATATGAAATTTTTTACTGAGTAAAAAATAATAAATGTCATGCTATCCAAAAAAAAAAAAAACACTTCTTCGGAAAAAAATGTGGATCACCTTGTATTAACACCATAAATACCGCAAGTAAGCATTAAATAGATTTGGAATAATTTATCTTAATAATTAATATCGATTTAATAAAATAATATACATTATTCTTTTTATTGTGTTTTTCAACAAGATTTTAGTCTTTAAGGTCTAAGTTTTGTACATCCTTTTTAGGAACTATGGAACTTCAACATGTTCTCTAATACTAGTACTACTTCTGGTGGTATTTTTACTACCAGAAACAATATCTTATGCATTCATGCTGTTGTTTCAACTAGAGGTACACTAATTACAAATATTGTGTCCTACATAGTCTAATAGTACTCTCTCAGTCGATTTTATTAAATGTGGACATTGATGTTTAGTGTAAAACACGCCCCAATTCATGTTTACATACCTGCAGTAATGTCACAAAATTTTACACAGTGTTACAAATCTATAATCTACAAACCCTCCTATAATTAGACGATGTAGATGAAATTATGTTCTTGTTTAGCCTGTGGATGAGGATGACCATAAAGTGCACGAGACAGACAATCGCGCATTTTGTAAAGGAAGGGCAAGTGGAGAACAAGTTAATCAAATTAGAATCCAGAATCCAGAATTATCTGCCTAATCTGAAAAATAGTTCTTTACAGAATAACATACCGCCATAAAATCCTTATAATTCAAGTAGTTAGCAAACTATTTAAAGTGCAGGGCAGGGGCATGCTAAACATGTTGTTGTCTGTTAGGTACAATGAGTTACCGACCCACAATTATTTGCTTATCACATATATTTGGCCCAAAAATGGATGGGATAATTGCTGGCAATTTAAAAATACCAGACGCTCGACATTTCGGTTGCGGTTTGCATAATATCCGATTCAATAGAATTCACAAGTAGATGTAAATTTTACTGAAATTATGTTAAGTATATGCATTCAGGCTATTGCCTGCTGCTGTTTTGCAAGTGATCAAGTTTTCTTTATCTATCTATTTCTTCGTGTTGTTTTTCAGTTCACGTGTAACTTTTACAATTAACAAAAGTTGTTTTTAATGAAGCCAATCATGCAATCTTAATTAGGTACCACTTGTATTACTTGAATTGTAAGTATTCAAGTAATTTTTACGTTTTTAAATTTTAACTGAATCATACATAGAATAACAAAGTTCATTTGGGTCCTCTGAACATTTTTGACCAAGGTACAAAAACTTAGAGCTGAAAGAAGTTCTTTTCAAAAGAGTCAAAAGGAACTGGAAGTTTAACATTTTTCAATGATTTTGCAAAAAGCCGAAATATAATTCGATACCATAGACTTGACGGTCGATTACGCGGCAATAATCTATATTTTTTTATAACATGGATTATTATTCTACACGTGGTCCCTGTGAAACTTTTTAATAGTGTTTATTCCCATGCATTTGAGGGCTTTCTCTGGTAATAGATTTATGACTTTTGTCATAAACTGTATAATATACTGCTGAGCGAGATATTTATGCTTTTAGGGCAACTGGCTTGCCTTCTACACATTTCATTTAACTTGTCGTGTGGTCCTTTTTCTCCTAATATGAAGCCAAGGAGGGGGAAGTTTTAATAAATAGGTGAGGCGTAGATTCGTTAGCAAATAGACGAGATAGAGAGTGGTTTTGGGATGTAAAACCAACCAGTCGCATGCTTCCCGCTTGCTTTTATTAAAATGTAGTTTTTTAGTGTGTGCTTTTGTAAATGGTAAACCGATCATTACTTCCTTACTTTGTGTTTAATTTTAAATTTAATGTGTTTTGTATAATCTGACAACTCCTCAAAAAGATTTGGTAGATTTAGAGTTTCAGTTCATTGTTTTAATTCGTTTGTTTTAATTGTAAATAAATATTTGTTATTCTTTTATTGAGATTTGAGTTTTACTTATGAGTGAGTTTCTTTTAGTATTTAAAGTGAGCAAACAAACTAGCTACAATTTAATGGTAGAGATCTTGATTACAAATTTTATTGAGTCAAATAGTGATTATCATGGTAAGAGTGATGGGCTTTGTCTGATAGAATACTGCATTGGGCCTATTGCAAGAACTTACGTGCTGAGCGTGGTTAGAGACATAAATATCATAATGGTTAAGGTTGTGGTACTTAGATAAAGTTCTTAAAACTAAAATTATGGATACTTAATTACCAGACTTTACCCAACCGACGAACTATTACAGTACGATAAAGTCAGTCACCTAGCCATCAGTTGTTGGACTCAAAGTTTTGGTTTATTCACATTTTTGAATTCTGTAAAAGTTTTCACGCAATGTGTTTATATCATCCGCAGACCCTTGCATTGGCAAGAAATACCACACACAATCTATCACAAATAAATCAACAAGATGGCAGCAAGCTATCGTCCAGAACTCACGTGTGGCTGAGGATCACCATGACTGTGATAATGAAGGTGTCATATGACCGCGCAGGTTCCACTTTACACTCTCGAAGTGCTGAAAGCATCGCTTACAAATATTATTTCGGCCCTAAACAAACAGAACTCGAGCCGTACCAGTCGCAAATACCTGCGTCTTTGCGAACCTATACAAACAGATCTAAATTACACTCTTCTCAATTTCTAACCTATAAATAAAACGAAGGTTTGAAATCGGACGTAGCGTTCCCTCTTCTGCCGATCTACTTTATATTCCCGTAGCGTACCTGCACGAAACGAACGATTTTTCTTGGTTTAGTAAAATGCTATAACCCTTTATATAGAATAAGCAAACAATAAAAACGCAGGAGGACAGTCCGTCTTGATCTATTTATGGCTAAAGTATACCACTTTAACAACCCACGCCGTGGCCTGTGCGCTGAAAACAATGGTTGCATTTAAATTAGTACTCAAAGTTTTTAAAAGGGCGTATTTACATCGTCGATGCCGGTCTGCAAGTGTGTGTGCGTCTGTGTGTTGGTACTGTGACCGGGGTATTGTACATTTTTGTTTATCACTTTGTTCCGCGAACGACTTTTAAGGGACAATCCGGTACTCCGTTACAGTGCTTTTGTCGTATATGGTACCGGAATATGCGTGTAGCACTATTTGTTTGGCAGTCGCGTAGGCATTTGTATAGCGTTGTAAACTACAGTAGGTATACAAGACGATCACGTATATTTACAGTATTATTACAGTAGCAACGTATATTTCCAGTTAATAACAATTCAATAGTTTGTGGTTTCTTAGCCTTCTAATGGTAATTTACAAATGCACCGACTTATCAGTTAGTTCTATGTTTATAAAGGCATTCATGGTATGGAATGGAATATTTGTATAGTTACTTAGGTACGCTGAAAACTCATATGATTCTGGTGGTAGAGCGACATACGTCTCGCTAAAGATCAACAAAATTGTACGGGATGCGTGAAAGGTTGGGGATTCCTGGTCTCCCAACATAGTTCTTGAAGAAAAAAGGTGAGTAACTAAAGAAGACCTCTGCTTCCAAGGAAATACCTACATTTGCACATTAGATATACCTGAAAGAATATTTTCAGGTCCGATGGAAGAGAACAAGACAAGGAAAATGCTGCTTTCATCTATGATCTCGGCTATGCCATTTCGCCTACACTAACCTTTGATAGACTGTAAAACACTATCTGAATCATGTTCAACCCAAGCTTCTGTTATTAGGATACTGAACTCAAGTCGGATGGAGCAGTACTAACCTATCTCTGCAACAGTACCGCAAACTGTGCAACAGCATAAAAGAACTAGTGCGATACAGGAAACGATAAAACTAGTCGAAGCGACAGAAAATTTGTTGATAGACCAAAACTGGATTCTTCAACTTGGATAATTCCAACGTGAACCTTTATGGATATAGTCTTTTGCCGAGTATTTTGGAGTAGATGAAAAAAAAAACTAACTTAAACAGAGTCTCGCATTCGTTTTCTTTCACTAAATATTAAGTAGTAATTAAGAGTAACATATTTCATATGGACATATTGGTCTTCTTCTACATATTATTAAAATAACCTTTAAAATATAGGAAAATGAGGAAAATAAAACACGTGAAACAATGTGAAAAGTTTATCATTGCAACAATTAAAAAGAAAATCTGATGTGGCCAGGCACATGACTTTATCATACATTATATAAAATTACTAGTTTAGCTGCAAGAAAATCCATGATTGAGGTAAATCGTGTCTGCATTAAAATTAAACTAATTAACCAGGATTTGACAGATATTTTGATACTATTGACAGTAGGTATTGTCAAAGCACCAGCATTTGACACTACCTACTGTCATTTGAATAATAGTTATTTATGTCACAAGTGCCGAAAGTACGGAATAGCACGACGAGCGGTGATGCGGAACGTCACCGAAGGCGGAGCGTCGCCGTCACATGTGAGCAAGACGCGCTATGTAGTTTTCAGCAGGAGTGACATCGACCTTTTTTTGTGTTGCTTTTTGAGAAATATCTATTTAAAAAAAATTAGAAAATGGTTTTAATTTCTGTATAGGAAATGTTAGGTTGATACCACTTCTACGAAACGTCAAGTTTAAAAAGCTAATTCAAATTCTGACAGATTTATATTTGTTCATGACACTATACTATAGATATCTCACCCGTACCAACATACTAAAATAAAACTAAACTCATCGCTATACTTTATTTCTCAATTTATCGTTATTAGTTATCGTTTTCTCAATTTATCGTTATTAGAATTAGATATAACAACGGGTTGATATTTCTTATCAACAAACAATCAAATTGGTGATCTTATTTTAATTGAAATTTGTATTTTGCACTTTTCCGCACAAGAGCGGCAACGTTCCATAGCGGTTCTCCAATCTCTCCAATCTCAAGTTTAAAAAGCTAAGTCAAATTCTGGCAGATTTATATTTGTTCATGACACTGTAGATGTCACATCCCTACTAACATACTACAATAAAACTACAGTCATCGCTATACTTTATTTACAATTTTCTCAATTTATCGTTTTTAGAATTAGATATAAAGACGGGTTGATATTTCTTATCAACAAGCAATCAAATTGGTGATCTTATTTTATTTGAAATTTGTATTTTGTAATTTGCCGCACTAGAGCGGCAACGTTCAATAGCGGCTCTCCAACCTCTGATGAAATCAGCTGTTTTCGAGTGTGACAGCCATAGACATTTCTGTGGTGTCAGCACAAAAAAATATTTGTCAAATCCTGGCTACTATGTACTTTCATATCAATGCAGATGCGACCAAGCTCGATCAAATAGAATTTGCTCTTGAAGCTAACTATTAATTTAACTAAAAAATGTCATAGGCATAAATTATTCAAAATTTCCTTCACTTTAATTTATTATTTAACTATTTTGTCGAAATTACAGAAATGGCGGCTCATTTGCAAAATCCTTGAAAAAGGCTTAGAATAAACTACCAGTTCCTTTGGACCCTTTTGAACCAAAAGCTTTTCAGCTCTAAGTTTGGTCATAAAACTTCTAAATATGAACTTTCGTCCCGATACCTGTAGTAGTTTCTCCGGAATCGTCGCCACAAAAATCGTTTACACACACGCACAGACACACACACACACACACACACACACACAGACACACACACACACACACACACACACACACACACACACACACACACACACACACACACACACACACACACACACACACACACACACACACACACACACACACACACACACACACACACACACACACACACACACACACACACACACACACACACACACACACACACACACACACACACACACACACACACACACACACACACACACACACACACACACACACACACACACACACACACACACACACACACACACACACACACACACACACACACACACACACACACACACACACACACACACACACACACACACACACACACACACACACACACACACACACACACACACACACACACACACACACACACACACACACACACACACACACACACACACACACACACACACACACACACACACACACACACACACACACACACACACACACACACACACACACACACACACACACACACACACACACACACACACACACACACACACACACACACACACACACACACACACACACACACACACACACACACACACACACACACACACACACACACACACACACACACACACACACACACACACACACACACACACACACACACACACACACACACACACACACACACACACACACACACACACACACACACACACACACACACACACACACACACACACACACACACACACACACACACACACACACACACACACACACACACACACACACACACACACACACACACACACACACACACACACACACACACACAGACATTTTTTTGTACCTTGGTCAAAAATGTTCAGGGGACCCATAAAGACCTATTTCCGCTAAAATCTCAATTTTTTTTTCGGCACGGTTACAATACTTTATCATACTGCGTATGATAAAGTATGGCAGAACCAAATAACTTTTATGTCCTACATGACCATAAAGTGACATTTCACATCCTTGATACGGGGGCAAAAACTGTTACTTTATGCCCGCGCAGGCGTTAAGGATTCTTAATGCCCGCGTCGACATTAAGCGTTGCCATGGTTTATATGTCAGAATGTTTCAGATACATCAAATATTTGACATACAAATTGTAGATTCAATGTCAATGTGAATAATTGGCATTCATATTAGTCAATCCTAAGTAACAAAACCATAGTGGGACAAACACCAAAATACCGAAACATAAGAAAATACCAAAACCATTAGCTGTTTACCCCAATAAACGTTAAACTGGCGATGTGTTTAAAATCCACTTTTGAAGATTGAGGTCCATTTCATATTTTCGCTTTTCTCCTCATAGTTTTCCGGCAAATTGACTTTTCCTCACAGCAGTAAAACCCTGATACGCTAACACTTTATACTAATATATACTAATTTATAGGCAATATAAAACGCCAAACCCTCCTAACATTGCTACTATTATTTGTTTAACCATCCTGAGCAAATTTGGCGTTTGCCTCCTGCTGAGAAAATTTGAAAAATTATAAACAATTGAACTTATGAAAAACGGATTTTTTTTTTATTTTCTATCCCAGTTTCTAGAGAGACCCAAACAACAAAACTATACAAATATATTTTCCTAATTGCAAACTGCAAACTTCTCTTTATTATATACCAAAGTGCACCGACGATTCCCAAATAAGGTGCTATTTTGGAAGCGTTGAATGATGATGATATTGCTTGGCGTAATGCAGCCTCACAGTTGGATACCATGAGTCTACATTGGTTTAAGTATCTACTTGTAAAGTAGGAGTTTATAATGTTGACAAAACCGACTTTGTACCAGTAAGCCTATAGATTCTTTTGTATCTTATGCTCAACACTTCTCGATTGTTTTTAGCATGTGTTTTCCCGCAAAACTTATTGCCCACCGTCATACCGAGGTACTTTGTGGTGTTCGAGTAGGGTACGGTGGTGGTATTTATTTTCACTGGAACGTATTGTATTCGCTTATTGGTAAAATGCATGTCAACTGATTTAGTTTCATTCAATGCAATTAGCCATCGTTGCATCCAATCACTAATATTGTTCATTAGATTAATGCAAACAAATATTTTCCAAATACTCTTGTAAACTTTACCAATTCGTTAAAGGTACAGCACAATTATAGCAAAACAGTGATATGATAGCTGAAAAGCTATAATTATCATAGAAATGCTCATGGCAAAACCAAATATACTGGAAAAATTAATTCATAGGGTATTTCAAGAACCTGAAGAAATAGTCGTTCGAACACAGAATGCGAAAATGTCAGTATTGAGTAGCCCAGTTCGAGATTGTTTTTATATTTAATGTTAGATATTTAATTTTGTACGAAGAATATGAATCATCCATAGGATAATTTAGTTTTTAGAAAACCGGCTTTATGGAAATCGATAATTCAAAACCCGTTTTATTCAAAAGTCGGTTTTTATATAAACCCTAATGGTAAACTCAACCTAGGATGAACAGAGTAACAGGCTGATAGTTCAATTCAGTAGTCGTGCAAGACATCGCAGAATATCTCTTTTATAGCCAAATAAGTTCTGTTTAAAACTTTTTTAACATTGCTGAAGCTGATGAGCACCGCGGCTTCCATTAAACCTAATCATCAAGCAGACATGTATTGTGCGATAGAGATATTAATTTTTGCGCCCTAGTTAATGTTTTTTGTACTCTTATATTGTAGTATTATGATGAATGTTACCTCAATGGGCCGCAGTACAAATACTTCATGTATGTATTGGATTGTACATGACCGAGCAGCATGGTTATGAGAGGATTAAGCAACAAGAATAGTGTAATTAATTACTTAGTAATTAATTAGCAAACGTATTGTATATACATAGTTGTTAGTACCACATTATACCTAATAATGTTCTATCAATATTATATTATCTAGTTTAATATATTAAATATGATGTATCAGTGAGTTGTAATAAGTAATATTTTCTTTTATTTTTACTCCGATATTGTTCTAACATGTGTTAATGTATGAATTATTCTATCAACTGTTGTGGACAGAGTTATAAATAACCTATGGTTCAATTGCCTAATAGGGCTTAGCTCCAAATCATACATCGAGAAAAAAATCAATCTTCCAATGACTTCTTGGAGAGAACACGGCATTGAAAATGCAAAGATCATACCATTACCCACCTATTCTACACCAATTTCGGTCAATTATCTCCACTAGACCGACATACCTACCCAAAATAAACATAATGTATTCCACTCCCACTCCACCCCGTCCAATTAACTAAATATTCAGAAACTACCGGTGTATAATTTGAACCCCAATTCCTAGAGAGAACGGGTGCACTCGGGATCAAAGCATACCAACATAACTATATCTCCAAATCACACACACGGAACATGTTGTTATGTAAATCTGTGCAGCGGACAAAGCCAATAACACATGATGCCGCGCTGGTACTCTGAATTTGCTCCCAGGGACGAATTTCGTATTCAGAAAAGCGCACCCTTATCAGATCGTCCGAATAATGGATCCGAATTAACACGCCCTGGGCGTCACTAAATCCTTTGATTATAATTAATGTTCGGTTTGGCACCTGGGTTATTAAGCGGCTTTACGGCCGCGCACGCCATACCGAGAGAGTCCTATCTTCAAATCTGCTTTTGGGGAAAGTTGTATTATTTATTCTTATCGGACGGGGCGGACTTTACGACCCAGATATAAGTACCAGTATAATGGACGCTGCGACATAATCCGATCGAATGCTTATAACGATTTACTGGTGTTTGCTTTCATAGAAAATTTGTTCTTAATAAATTCCTAATTGAAATTTAATTCCATGCAAGAATTTAGTCTATAAAGCACAAAAAAATTGTGACGTACTCTATTGCCAGAAAACTGTAAACACATCATTGACGGCCAGAAAACACAGCGGTGAAAAATGGCTCAAGTATAAAGAAATCCAGAAGTTGAGAATTTGTATTTTAGGAAATTTCGATGACCTGTATAGCAACCAAGTTTTCGACCTCACCGGCTACGATCGCCCTACGCCAATTCTTTCCAGTACGCCAAAAAAGAAAAAAATATTTGTTCGAAAAACCTCCACAAGATTTCCTCAAATAGTTTTTTTCTGAAGCCACGCTCCGACTTCTGCGTCGCGCCGCATTACTGCTCGTCGCACTATTCCGTACTTTCGGCACATGTGACATAATAGTTGTTTATGTTACAAGTGCCGAAAGTACGGAATAGCGCAACGAGCGGTAAAGCGGCGTTGACCTTTGAGTAAATACATATTTTTTTCAAAAAATTCATAAAGGGTTATTTTTCTGTATAGAAAATGTTAGGTTAATACCACTTCGACGAAACGCCAAGTTTAAAAAACTAATCAAATTCTGCCAGATTTATATTTGTTCATTACACTGTTGGTGTCATATGCGTACTAAAAAACTAAAATAAAACTACACTCATCGCTATACTTTATTTATAATTTTCTCAATTTATCGTTTTTAGAATTTGATACAACAACGGGTTGATATTCCT
Source organism: Melinopterus prodromus (assembly GCA_964023965.1). Taxonomy (NCBI): domain Eukaryota; kingdom Metazoa; phylum Arthropoda; class Insecta; order Coleoptera; family Scarabaeidae; genus Melinopterus; species Melinopterus prodromus. The sequence goes on from OZ030390.1 coordinate 28,486,202, forward strand.
TATCAACAAACAATTAAACTGGTGATCTTAGTTCATTTTAAATTTGTAGTTTGTATTTTGCCGCACTACAGCGGCAAATTTCCATAGCGACACTCCAACCTCAAACGAACTCAGCTGTTTTCGCTTGTCACAGCACAAAAATAACTATTTTCTACTTTGCGTTCGTTATGAACTCATAACGAAACCGGTTTCGGTGTCGTTATGAAAACACTAGATCACAAACATTTGCTAACTTCTAGCTTTCCAAGATTGATGAAATTGACGTCGTCAGGTAAGGCTGACATCTGAATCGCTATTGGCTCGCGTCAATCGTATTTGTGAATTTTACTACAACTACCACCTGTCGAAGAAAAAAAATACACTCGATTGTAAGATGACAACCGCAATTTTTGACATTTGTAAAATTAATGTCGCAAAGTAGAAAAACTAGTATATAACACTCGTTTTATAAGACGCATTGGTGCACTCGTTCCAACAACTCGTGCGCCAATTTTTATCTTATAAAACTTGTATTATAATATACTATTCTGTAATTAATTCAGATTTTTTTCTCAACGCCAATAACGTCAAACGATCAGCTGTCTATTCCACTAACAGCTTGTCCACCAGACCAGCGTTTCGTTTTTAATGTTTTTTATCTACGACTCACATATAATAAGTTTATTGCATACGTATCTATGACTATATAATCCCCATCATTATACGGGTCAATGATTATAATGATACTTGCGTTGTATAATAGTGACAGTTCGTTCAAATAGTGACCTAATTATTTGAAGGAACTGTCATCATTATACAACGCTAGTGTCAAAGTCTGCCAAATCCTACGTGGATGACAGTTATTTGACAGTTCGCCTCACCATCATTGACAAATACATTTAAAATATTTTGCATAAAATGGAATTTGTGAGTAGTAGATAAAACGTCGTATTTGACACGCACATAACGGATATAAATCGCTCGCATGATTACAAGCTGGCCTACGGCTCGCGTGTAAACTTCGTGCTCGCGATTTATATCCTTAATTATGTGCTCGTCAAATAATATACTAATTATTTATTAATTAACAGCACCTCATACATACTTGTGTATAACACCAGTATGTACTGCATGATTATCTAGCTACATATATCAATCTAACCTAAATTACTATATATAAAAAGTGTTCGATAGAAAGTGTTCGATATAAAGTGTTCCATATTGGTGTAATTTAAATTTAGTTTGGATGCTGACGGGAACTCCGTACACTGCACGATTGCAACGCTAACTCCTTTTTCTGAACAAAATAGGTGCAAAATCTCGGCTTTGTGTTTGCCAAGTTTTGGATAGGTGCTTTAAAATGAGATTATACAGGCTATGCTACATGTTAAGTAATACTTTGTATAACACGTTTTTTAGTACTAGTGTTTTTAGTATTTTGGCGTTTTAGTATAACACCTAGCATGACGAGTTGAGTTATTTTCCTTCAATTTACTTCTTTAATGCGAAAATAGTCACAATTATAGTTGGAATGTAGGTATTGTGTTGACCACTGACTAACCTATCACTTCATCTGTGATAATTAATTATCTACGATATTCATTTGCGCGACTGCAAATTCTAGGAACACTCGTCTGTCGCTCGCTGCAGGTTTATCCCAGGAATACAATGGGGTTCTGTATCGGCCGTGAAAATAAAAACAAACAACAGTCGACCATTGCAGCGTCGAGTTTTTAACTACAAAATCAAACATCACACCCACCACTCTGCGAGTTTCTCCTCGTGCTGGACAAACATCATATCCCCTATAATATTCCCGTTGATTTGGAAGGTGCGGCCCCTCTTAGCACTCCTCAAGACCCACTCCAACGGCACCAACCGGCCGCGGTCGTGCTGTCGTAAGTCTCTTATTTAGTTCGTTCATGCCGCTCATGATTGTATATTTCTTTGCTTTATTATACAGATTTAGCGCACATTGTCTTTCAAAAGTGTGACAGGAAAATTACTGTAATGCAACATTTTGGAGTATGAGTTTTTGGGGTGCACTTAGAAAGACATATGCGGTACGGGCAAAGATGACTTTCTTATACCTATTATTCATATTTTGGGCATCATTTTTCCCCGATAGCAATCTGTAATAACGGTCATTCTGGTCGATACATACACATGTGTGTATTTGATTCTTGTTTCGGAGGTTTTGAAGACATTTTTAAGTAATATAAAGAACCGGAAGTGTGAGTGACATGCTCAATCATATAGACCCACTCGCAAATAATAACCATTACACATACATACATAATATACAGCAAACACAATAAATCAAAAACAATAATGAAGTACTGTTCTCCGTCATATGGCAATGGAAAAACATGAAGAACACATCTTACATTAGTTATACCATACCATCAACCTGCTATACCGTGAAGAACCTAATGATCTATGTACTTGGTTTTGGTTTGATTTGTTTCTAAAACTAAAGTCGCTAGAACTAAAAGGGTTAAAAAGTGTAAAAAAATATTAAAAGCTCAACTTTTGATGAAGCAAGTACAAGGTTTGACAGCAAATTAATTAAAAAGCTTAGTGCGTATGTAGTTTTTAGGATATAAGTTATAGAGAACCTTCTTTCAAACACAATTTCTAAAGAACTTAAACCGACCAAACAAGACAAAGATACGTTCTACAATACTTTTATTTTGCTGCTAAACGAGCAGTAAGGAGACAAGACGTACAGCATTGTGCTGGACATGTTTTGTTTATTATTGTATCATTTATTTTAACTTTTTTATTTATTTAATTTAAATAATATACCGAGCGATCCATTATACATGGTGTCCTACACAAGAAACATATTACATTAATGTACATTAAGAAATCGAAAGACACGTATTCTCCTCATATAGAAGTTGTAGATAATCATTCGCTCTGCAGACAGAACATATTTTTATGCTTACATGATATCCCACAAAAACGTACCAACACAAACTTCGTTTTTTAATGGAACACTAGGTATATTATTGCAGCTTTTTATTATGATTTTTATCCTAATTGTTTTGACATCAACTTGCATTAGGCTATTTCGACTGTTTGTGAGCTATTGTAAAATTAATGTCTAAAACGTGCACATTTCAAAAAATCATTGTGACGTAACTATCAAGGATAAAGAAACAAAAAAACTAATGTTGGATTGCACTTTTCGAACATTCCAAATAACAGGAGATTTGCTACATGTCAAAAAACTTAAAATTTTTTAAATAGAATACTCTGTGTATCTTCAATCCTGACATATTTTGAAAGACCCATCAAGCAGCTGTCGTAAAATGCCTGACTAGGTAGGTCTATCGTCAACAGCTGAAAAGATATTAACTTTGTAACTTATGAATAATAATTCATAAATTAATATTAAATATTCAGATGGGTATCCAGATGCCGAAATTCAATAATCTTACAATTGTAGTAGTACTACTTTTCATCTAGTAGGTGTTAGTAATAGCATTCTGCAATTTTGAGTTGCACAAACATATGTAATTTGTGATGTTGATTTGCTTCAAAGTCAAAGAATTAGTAATTTATGTACACTCTAAAATTGTTTAATATTTATCAAAGACTTTAAATTGTTCATGGTGGTCCATCGCTTTGAAAACCTAGATCGCCTGATTTAACCCTGTTTGATTTGTTACTCTGCCAATGTATTGGAGAAGATTATGAAATTATAATAGCAAACATGAAGAATAGAATAAGGTGGCGTATTCAAAATATTTTCGAGAAACCATGGAAATGTACTATTGCCACCGAGAATTCGAATTTAAATAATTAAGTAATTATTATTTATTTAGTTTATAATTATCCATATATTTAATTATTTATTCTTATGAGATTATTACTGACACTGTATTATGTGTACAGAAATGTTAGGATTCCTACAGCACACCACATTTCTACCAAAGCCTTTGTTTTTGTTATCTGTAGCAAATGGAACATCCCCATAAAAGTTTTCCGTAAACATGTCCCGATATAAATAAATGAAACTGATGATTCGCTAGCTAAGGTGTTGTTAGACCACTACAACCAATCCAAGGACTTTTGGCCAGTACCAAAAAACTAATTCTTGGATTATTATAGAGCATTTGTTTTGTTATCTGAAGCAAATTGAACATCCCCATAAACTTCTTACTTAACATGTTCCGATATAAATAACTAGAACTGACGATTTAGCTGGGTACTGTGTTAGACCACTACAACCAACCCAAGGACTCATTAATATTCTTTTCCGTCGATCGTTTATTTATGAGTCAGTTTAGTGAATAGGAAATCGTTTATTAAAGTACTCCATTAATGCACGAGTTCTATTAATGCATGATTTGTTATAGCCAATCACAAGACGCAATGACGTCGTTTGATTGGCCAATCGAACATATGTGAAATGAAACCTTCCAATCAAAACATACCGCTCTCTAGAACTGTCAGTGTCAAGTTATATAAATTGTCATATAACCTAAAAAGACATCGGCGAAGAAAAATCCATGTAGACGACGCTAGAAGAATACGATCGACGGATAAATTTTGTAACCAACTCGAATATTAAACAGCGATTAATGATCTCGACAATTAACGCGCTCGCTTCGCTCGCGCGTTAAACAGTCTCGATCATTAATAGCTCTTTTTAATATACTTGTTGGTTAAATAACTATTAAATAATTTCGAGAGAGTGAATGATTAACTACAACTTGTATATATTAACGATTTACTCAGGCCATTAATGTACTTTGTTTCAAGCGAGTTACACTCTGTATATCGTTTTTCACTACGCTTATTTTAACTTCACCAGTTGTTTGTTTCGTACGTTCAAATCTTGTAATCGATATTTTACTTACTTCCCAATATTCTATATGGTTGAAATTTTGCATGTGGATAGATTTCCGATGGCAATGCACGAATCAATAAAAAGAATTGGAAAATGATTTTTTTATAAAGCGTTGTTTTAGAAAAAATAATTAAACTGGAGGATTGTTAGTAACACAAAAAAATTAAACATTTTAAGATAATTTTGGGGTCGGTATGACTTCGATTTTCACGATCAGCAATATTTATCCCCAAAACAACAAGAAACCGCTTAGTTATTCATTACATGACTAGAATTTTGTTAAATTAATCGAAATTGTTAATAACTATAATTACACCGTTCTGACCATTATTTTTCTTGTACAACTGTTTTTTCCTGATTCATGGTTTTTACTATGCAGTCTGATTATGTTTATTTGTAAACATATGAAAATGGTCAAATAGAGGAATAGTTGTGCATTTAGGTGATGATCAATTTGCTAATATATAGTGTTTCTAAAATAGAAACAAAAACTGAAATATTTTATTTTCGATTCTAGTTCTGAAGTCATATTAGACATTTACAAACCAAGCATAATAAAGGCAGGTATAAAGAATTTGATTCCAAAAACAAATTAAGATAAGTCTCAAGTGATAAAACCTTATAAATAAAGCCAATATTTAACTTGTTAACCGTAACTAATTCCAGACAAAACTTATTTCAAAATTGCATCGCATATACAGAGTGTATAGGTAGTAACAAATAATAGCTAAAACTTTTTTTATTATTGTTTTACAGATAAATTGTGTTTTGATTAGTTCTGTGCAAGTTCTGGATTTTTTTCATTTGCATGTAACTATTTCGGTTTCGTTGTGATGACAATCAAGCAACCATACCACACTAATTATTCATCAAAAGTTTATGATCTTACAGAATAAGATTTTTCAGACAGACATTTAAAAATCCTAAAATATTAATAACTCTACCAAACATGGAAATACGAAACAAACAAACGAAGCAAACAAGGAAACAATGAATAAAAAATAAAATTGGTACTTTTAACTGAAATCCAGAAACATTGCGCATATGATGTCAGAAAAAACACTACAAAATCTCAACTTCATCCCGGCGACATCAACGATGATTTAGTCGACGAATTGTACTCAAACGTGAAGAATTGGTTTAGATTTGCTCGGTTAACTAGAATATAGTCTCTTAATGATATTGTCCAAAAAACTTGTTAAAAATGTTAAAATTATTTATTAGCTACTTAGGGACTTACCAGAGGAAATACTTTGACACGAATAGAATCATGCATTGCAGAATTAATGGAATAAAACAATTAATTAATTATAATGAAAGACTATGATTTCTGAGTGGGTCATTTTTTTAAAAAGTGTAATTAATAAGCACCCTTCTAAACAAAACAATCACACCAACAATAATCAATCGCACAATTGAAAAATATCCTGCGTAGTAACGCTTAATCTACATAATTGGAGTAGATGAAATCAGAGAGCAAAAATGTGAATTTTTCCACGTATGTCTTCCTCGCAGCAGCTGCTTACAATAACTTATTATTGGCACGAATTGACCTCGATTTAGAAACCACATTCTTCGTCATTCGATATTTCGAACAAGGACATATTCCTATCCGACAAACAGGAGTTCCAAATAGAGAGATTGACACATATCTGCTGTATGGTTCTGATATTTTTTCTGCCGCTATGCCAACGGAAAGGAAAAAAAAGTGACAGTGAAATGTAATGGTAATATAATAGGAGAACAAATTAGTAGTTTAACGCTAATCATGGCAACAATATGAAAATTACTGCCTATATTCCCTTTGATTACCGTCTTTTATCCACCTATTGTTATTAGTTTTTGTACAAGAATGAAATATTGTAACGAAAGGAGAACCCATTGTTCAGCTGTAGTTTGGCGTGATAGAATGCATTTCTTTGTGGTGGTTGATTAATTAGCGGTAATTAAGTAAGTAAATCGGTCGAGTCAAGTGATTTATTAATTATAATTGCCTTATTAGTATGCTGACAGCCTCTCTCTCAGTCTAAAGATGGTAAACGTGACCGTCGTTACGTCGTAATGCTGGTCATAGGTCAGCTCTTTACTCTTTCTTAGTCACACGCACGAAGTTCTATTGATTGATTTTATGGAAAGTATGCTTCTATAAGCATGATTTTGAAACCAACAAATAATTGATAATGACAATCATTATGGTGTTAAATGTTAAATGCTTTATTCTTTTACTTATAATGCAGCGTCGGCGAGTGCATAGTTTAGTGAAATATTCATACAATCTAATAGGAGAGATTAGATTAGAATAGGAGGAACAACTGTTTGCTATATTTTGTTGCAGATTATGACCATCCTGTATACAATTTGGATATGGTAGGTAATTACGCTAATAGAACGCTTCTTACTTAATCATAATCAAAGCGTACGCAATAAAATTAAAAGAGTTATTGAGATATTATAATAATAATAAGCGTTTATTTCCATAAGGTAACTGTGTTACATTGGACAAGTCAAGTTCGGTACAGATATAACATACATTTATACATGTAAACGATATCATATGCAACAATTCAAACAAGTCACAGAGTGTATAACCACAAAATATATAAACAAAAACAAACAAAAGCCGAAGCAATGGAAAACTACACTCACAAAATCTACAGAACACATGACATAAACTCTTGTAGGTTGTAAAACCCTTTCTTTACAAGAAGCAACTTTAAACATCTCTTAAATTTGGGCAGAGACTTTTCCTGCTTCAACTCAGTTGGCAACATATTAAAAATCTTCGGTCCCAGACAGTTGGGAGATTTGGCCTTAATGTCTAATCTGGCGTACGGTACATCTAAATCGCCACAACGTCGGGTATTGAATTGTTGTCTATCTGATCTTTTAGAAAAACACGTCCAATTTTTAAAAACAAATATTGACAGTTCATAGATATACAAACAAAATAAAGTTAAAATTTTAAAATCTTTGAAAATATTACGGCAAGATGCTGTACTTTTCACACCAGCTATAATGCGCATAATTCGTTTCTGACCAACGAACACATCACGAGCAGAAGACGACCCACCCCAGAAACATATCCCATACGCAAGGCGAGAGCTCACCTGGGCATAGTAGAACTGGATCAGCTGTTGACGCGATAAATATGGTTTCAGCGCTCGAAACTGATAGGCCATCGAACCCAGTTTAGAAGACAGCGTCGAACATTGCTGCTTCCAGTTCAAGTTATCTTCGACATGGAGGCCCAGAAATCTAATTTGATTTGTGGCCACGATATTGTGTCCGTCAAATTCAAGGTCAAATGCCTCCATATGCTTTCTCGGGCAATGAAATTGCATCTGCTGGGTTTTGCTGACGTTCAACGACAGACGATTCACCGTGAACCACTCGCTCAACGACCCGAGAATGCGACCACTCGATGCAGCAGCCTCTGCCGCAGACGAACCGTGCACCACAACGGTTGTGTCATCCGCGTACAATGTAAAATGAACACTTGTCAATAAGAGGGATGTCGTTTATATAGAGTAAGAACAGCATGGGACCAAGGACTGAACCTTGTGGAACACCCAGGTTAACGGTTTTATAGCTTGAAGTGTGCTGCTCCAAAACTCCGCTTGACTTGCGACTGATTGAGACGCACTGCCTCCGGTTCCTGAGGTAGGACATCACCCACTCTAATGGAAGACCTCGCACCCCACACCGGAGCAGCTTGGCCTCGAGGATATGATGGTCCACACAGTCGAAGGCCCGACTGAGGTCGCAGAAGATCCCAGTAGGGACCCCGTCCCGCATCGACCAGATCCATGACTCTATGTGTAAACGAATGCACTGCGGATGAGGTAGATTTGCTCTTCAAGAAGCCGTGCTGGCAGGGAGCTTTGATGGAATGTCGAGTCAGGAATTTCTCCAATCTGTCTAAGAAGCAATGCTCGAAAATTCCAGAGAATGAAGGCGGTATGGATACTGGGCGATAATTCCCCATTCCATGTGGATCTGCTTTCTTATAGATCGGAAAAACTTTGTTGATCTTTATTTTTTCGGGAAATGTACCTGTCTTGAAGGACAGATTCACGAGACGCTGCACAGGAGACGAAAGTACGTGAGCCATTCTTCGTATCAGAAAAGCAGGGACCTCGTCAACACCGCTAGATTTTTTGTTCTTAATCTTGCTTCTGATCAGATCACACAATTCATCCGCTGCAAATGGTTGAACAAACATGGAAGAATCAACAACTGCCGGCAGAGGCAACATAGGGGCACCCCCTGTGGGAGATGGTATGGCAGCTACTATTTCCTGGGGTGAATTGACAAAAAAATCGTTGAAAGAAGTCGCCACCCTCGTTGGCTCAGAAGTCAAATGCTCATCTATACATACCTCGAGATCCTTGAAGGACCTAGTTTGACCTGAAAGGCGAGATATTAGTCGCCAAGACGACCGAGATGGATTTTCAGAATCTAATATGATCCTTTGATAGTACTCCCTTTTTGCCTCCGTTATCAGGTTCAAATGATATACCTACACTTTTTCTTAGACTACTGCTTTTCCATAAAAATGCAAATAAATCAAAAAGTATAAACTTTAGGTAGGAAATGATATGTTTTATTGGCGTAAAATTTTGCGAGGAATTCAAAATTGTGCCGAAATATAGGTTGTTCCATTACAAAAAAAAAAATCTGATGTGGCCAGGCACATGACTTTATCATACAATATATAAAATTAATAGTTTAGCTGCATGAGAATCTATTCTATAGAGATAAATCGTAGGTATTGTCAAAGCATCAGCATTTGACACTACCTACACTACGTCATTAGAATAATAGTTATTTATGTCACAAATGCCGAAAGTACGGAATAGCGCGACGAGCGGTGATACGGCGCGTCACCGAAGGCGGAGTGTCGCCGTCGCATATGAGCGAGTCGCGCTATCTAGTTTTTGGCAGGAGCGACATCAACGTTTATTGTGTTGCTTTTTAAGAAATACGTATTTAAAAAAAAATAAATGGTTTCTGTATAGTAAATGCTAGGTTGGTACCACTTTGACGAAAGGTGCGTTCCGATTGGTAGGTAATGGTAGCTAATGGCGGTGGTAGAATACGAAATTATAGTATTTCTTACATATCGTGATAATGACGCATATTAGTTTGAATGTACATAAACATGAGTCAGTAGCAATTTTCTATTGGAAATACTATAACGGCGTCTGCTACCGCTGCCATTATCACTAATGAAAACGCACCTTAAAAAAGTAATTCAAATTCTGACAGATTTATATTTGTTCATGACACATCCCTACCAACATACTAAAATAAAACTACACTCATCGCTATACTTTATTTATAATTTTCTCAATGTATCATTTTTAGAATTAGATCTAAAGACGGGTTGATATTTGTTATCAACAAACAATCAAATTGGTGATCTTATTTTATTTGAAATTTGTATTTTATAATTTGCCGCACTACAGCGGCACGTTCCATAGTGGTTCTCCAACCTCTGATGAGATCAGCTGTTTTCGAATGTGACAACACAAAAAAATATTTGTCAAAATCCTGGCTACTATGTAATTTCATATCAATGCAGATGCGACCGATCTCGATCAAATAGAATTTGCTCTTGAAGGTAAACTATTAATTTTACCAAAGAATGTTATAGGCATAAATTATTCAAAATTTCCTCTACTTTAATTTATTAATTAACTATTTTGTCGAAATTACAGAAATGGCGGCTCATTTCCAAAATCCTTGAAAAAGGCTTAGAATAAACTAAAAAGCTAAACTATTAATTTTACCAAAAAATGTCATAGGCATAAATTATTCAAAATTTCCTCTAGTTTAATTTATTATTTAACTATTTTGACGAAATTACAGAAATGGCGGCTCATTTGCAAAATCCTTGAAAAAGGCTTAGAATAAACTACCAGTTCCTTTGGACCCTTGTGAACCAAAAGCTTTTCAGCTCTAAGTTAGGTTATGAAACTTCTAAATATGAACTTTCGTTCCGATACCTTTAGTAGTTTCTCCGGAATCGTCTCCACAAAAATCGTTTACACACACACACACACACACACACACACACAGACACACACACAGACATTTTTTTGAACCTTGGTCAAAAATGTTCAGGGGACCCAAAAAGACCTATTTCCGCTAAAATCTCAATTTTTTTTGTCGGCACGATTACAATACTTTACATACTGCGTATGATAAAGTAAAAACATAAGTTTGGGTTGATACTACCTTATGGAACGCTAATAATTCTAAAATATGCGTCCTGTATACATGAGTGAAAACAGTTTTAAAATATCTTCATTCACAGAGGCACAATCTTCCGAGATCGCACTGTTGAGACACCCTGTATAGTAATAGATACGTATGCAATCAACTTATACATATGTGAGTCGTCGATAAAGTATATTTGTCGATATAAGTATGTATAACTAAATATAAATTTCCGCAACTCCAAGGAAATTGTCTGCAGGTGTACCAAAAGGATCGATTTAGGGTCCGTTGTTTTTTTTATTTACGCCTCCAACTTCAATAATTGCTTAACATCGAGATCGCACTATTAGGCCGACAGTTCCCAAATTTATCTGTCGTTCTCATCTGTGGACATTGGACAAGGCTGTTGCGGAGGTAAGGATTAGTGATGACATTTAGACGCTGGTTGATGTGTCCATTAAACATAATTTAAAAAATCTTATGTAGCCAGGCATATAATTGTATCATACTATAAATCAATACCAAATGATGTCAAACTGTGTCAAACGCTGACGTTTTGACAATACTGTCAATAGAATCAAAATATCTGTCAAATCCTGGCTAGTTTTAATGCAGACATGACCGAATTCGCTTCGAATCTGCTCATGCAGCTAAACTATTAAAGACATAATTTATACAAAATATCCTGGCTTTACCGTCAGAGCGGGGAATGGTACTCTCGGGGACGAGAATTGTTCTCGTAATTTGGGTCTGCGGTTTGACTCTGCCATTAGATTTCCCGAAAATATAGTGGAGTAACTAACATTTATACTCGGCCTTGAAGATGGTATACAAAATCAGATACTAAAGAAACATTAAAAACAAATTGTGCGATTCCTTGGTTCTGAGTAAATTTAATTTTTGTTATATTATGTATGGTAATTGGTAATTGTTTGGATTCTGCATGTCCTAGATGTATACAAAGATCTCAGAATGCCTGTCTGAACAGGGGGGGGGGGGGGGCATGTATCTCATATGTTGGCGACCGGGTGGTTGATTACGAACAACTGAAGAATCTCCCCATATTGACTTTTTTCACAAATTGCTGATGACAAAAACTCCAGCGTATTTGTGTAATAAGATTAAGCATAGGACTGATGTATACAACGTCAATACAAGAAGTAGATGTAACATTTCTCATGCAGCTTCTCTGCAGCATAACACCACTGTTTTCGAAAGAACGTTTACATATAACCTGACATAGTTGTACCGGACTGCATAAAATCAATAAAATCAGCTAAATTTAAAAAAATCTGATGTGGCCAGGCACATGACATTATCATACAATATATAAAATTAATAGTTTAGCTGCATGAGAATCTATTCTATAGAGATAAATCGTAGGTATTGTCAAAGCATCAGCATTTGACACTACCTACACTACGTCATTAGAATAATAGTTATTTATGTCACAAATGCCGAAAGTACGGAATAGCGCGACGAGCGGTGATACGGCGCGTCACCGAAGGCGGAGTGTCGCCGTCGCATATGAGCGAGTCGCGCTATCTAGTTTTTGGCAGGAGCGACATCAACGTTTATTGTGTTGCTTTTTAAGAAATACGTATTTAAAAAAAAAATAAATGGTTTCTGTATAGTAAATGCTAGGTTGGTACCACTTTGACGAAAGGTGCGTTCCGATTGGTAGGTAATGGTAGCTAATGGCGGTGGTAGAATACGAAATTATAGTATTTCTTACATATCGTGATAATGACGCATATTATTTTGAATGTACATAAACATGAGTCAGTAGCAATTTTCTATTGGAAATACTATAACGGCGTCTGCTACCACTGCCATTATCACTAATGAAAACGCACCTTAAAAAAGTAATTCAAATTCTGACAGATTTATATTTGTTCATGACACATCCCTACCAACATACTAAAATAAAACTACACTCATCGCTATACTTTATTTATAATTTTCTCAATGTATCATTTTTAGAATTAGATATAAAGACGGGTTGATATTTCTTATCAACAAACAATCAAATTGGTGATCTTATTTTATTTGAAATTTGTATTTTATAATTTGCCGCACTACAGCGGCACGTTCCATAGTGGTTCTCCAACCTCTGATGAGATCAGCTGTTTTCGAATGTGACAACACAAAAAAATATTTGTCAAAATCCTGGCTACTATGTAATTTCATATCAATGCAGATGCGACCGATCTCGATCAAATAGAATTTGCTCTTGAAGGTAAACTATTAATTTTACCAAAGAATGTTATAGGCATAAATTATTCAAAATTTCCTCTACTTTAATTTATTAATTAACTATTTTGTCGAAATTACAGAAATGGCGGCTCATTTCCAAAATCCTTGAAAAAGGCTTAGAATAAACTAAAAGGCTAAACTATTAATGTGGCTATGAAGTTCTCCATTGACATTGGTGAATTGAAGTTGAAAAATAAAACAAAACACTGAGTGCTTTCCAATGTTTATTTCTTTGGGGGGCTTTCGGCTACTAGTTTCGATTCACATCGTCATCAGGCAATCAATTTCATCAATTTTATATATATATAAAATCATATATATAAAATCATCAATTTTATCGCATTGACGCTTGGCCTGATGACGATGTGAATCGAAACTAGTAGCCGAAGGCCCCCCAAAGAAATAAACATTGGAAAGCACTCAGTGTTTTGTTTTATTTTTCAACCTAAACTATTAATTTTACCAAAAAATGTCAGGCATAAATTATTCAAAATTTCCTCTAGTTTAATTTATTATTTAACTATTTTGACGAAATTACAGAAATGGCGGCTCATTTGCAAAATCCTTGAAAAAGGCTTAGAATAAACTACCAGTTCCTTTGGACCCTTGTGAACCAAAAGCTTTTCAGCTCTAAGTTAGGTTATGAAACTTCTAAATATGAACTTTCGTTCCGATACCTTTAGTAGTTTCTCCGGAATCGTCTCCACAAAAATCGTTTACACACACACACACACACACACACACACACACACACACACACACACAGACATTTTTTTGAACCTTGTTCAGGGGACCCAAAAAGACCTATTTCCGCTAAAATCTCAATTTTTTTTTTCGGCACGATTACAATACTTTACATACTGCGTATGATAAAGTAAAAATGTACGGCAGATATAGATGCATGAGCAGTCTGCCTCACCGTAGGATAGTGTAAGTACTTTATTTTTGTTTTACTGTTTTATTTTTGCTTTATTTTTGATACGAGAAAGCAGATGACAATAAATTGACAACCCTGGTTAGTAGTAACTTTTTCATAGCTTAAAGTTCAAGCTTAAAGCTTTTAGTTTTGCCTACACAGAGAGAGCCTACAAAATATGAAAAAACACCACACCCTCTAAAAATGTAATTTTAAATGATATAACTGGATAACAATATTAGACGTTGGATAAATCACGAGTAGACACATTCGTGAGATATAACTTATTTTACTGTCTCATACATCAAATGCATCATTACGACATTGCTACAACTTTGTTTCGGCATCAATTTTATTGTGTACGTTCTAGCGGCCATTCGGTTAATAACATACAATATTCTCTTACTTTCGGTAGAAGTCCTTGGAAACGGCAACAAAATATAATTATTTTTTTGTGAGAGAACCGTTGTTTTCGCCCAAACTGTACGTTATTGATGGCGAGGGGCTAGGATAGCCTCTAATTTAGCGGTCACGATTTTATACGTTTATACTGCGTGCCGTGAGAAAAATAACAGTTCCCACTTGCCGTACGCGAGATCGCCGTCCAGGCTTACCTCTCCGCAGGAGAAATCAAATCCGCGCGTTTATTTCTCTCGAAATAACGGCCCGTGTTGAACCTTGGGTCATTTCGCCTCTGAAAACAAAACGTACCTACAGAACCTGTTGTTTCCAAAAGCACGCACCAATGCTCGATCGGGAGTAAACAATCACCACTAAAGGTTAACGATAAATCGATTATATTGGTTCAACTTTCAAGCGTATTAATCATTGCGCAAGCAATACAACAGTGACAACAAATTGTTTCTTTTTTTGTGGTTGTTGGTGTCGCCTTTCGACTTTCGACTGACATTTAGAGGCTGCTAGGAGGTGTACTCAATAAGCCATTGTTCTTTTGACAACGTCAGAACTAATTCGTCTAGGGAAAAGCATCGTTCTGATATATTGGAATATTAAAGTAGATATTCATAAGGCTCATTTACATACACTAGATTGTGCAATATTTTTGACAGGTTTATTGGACCTAAGCGATAACTGATTTAAATTTCGAGCTGAGATGGACGTAATTTGCATATCAAATGAAAATAATATGCAGGTTGTGCTGTCGTTACTAATATATGTATGTAGTTAAAAATTACGTTTTGTTGAATGCCGCTTCACAGAACATAAAGATGAAATGCGCGCATTAAAGAATTAGATGACCGTTACATAAATATGAGGGTCGTCAAATGGTTTAATCTTTAAATTAAATTTACTGTTCTACAAAATTCTGTACCCCAGTTTAAAACACAATTAATTAAAAATTGTGGTACGAAATAAACTTGTCACGCCCCGAAAGTTGTGATGTAAACGGGGTGTTGCTAATTCTTTGTTGGGAGTGCCAACCCAATTTCAATGGTTCTCCAAAAGTAAAAAGGTTGGGAAACCCTGTCCTAAAGCATAGGGACTGTGAGGTAGAATCATACGATAGTTATTGTAAAATCAAATAACTTTCGCCTAAGACAAAACTATTTTATCTGCGATTCACATATAATAAGTTCATTGCATACGTATCTATAACTATATAATCCCCATCATGATACACACCAATGATTATAATGACACTAGCGTTGTATAATAATGACAGTTCGTTCACATAATGACCTCATTATTTGAACGAACTTACATCATTATACAACGTTAGTGTCAAAGTCTGTCAAAACCTACGTAGATGACATGTGATCGCCTCGCCATCATACACAAATACATTTAAAATATTTGATATAAAATGGAATTTATGAGTCGTACATAAACCGTCGTATTCGATTCGCACACAACGGATATAAATCACTCGCATGTTTACACGCTCGCTTGTTTATGTTCTCGTCAAATAATCCCTTAGGAGAATTAACGATGGAAATATCGGTACCGATTGTACATAACCAGGTTCTCATTAGTCATTATCTTCAGTGATGTTAAAAAAGTTGTGTCAAATGAAACTTTTTTTTGTGTGTTACAATAACACATAACTTTATGTATATTACATTATTACAGTTGCATACGATTGATTTTGCAATTATTTTTTACGCTCGTATGCAGGCTGTCCTACGAAATAAGATGCGGTTTCTGTATATGAACCAGTACACAGACATTATTGGCTCCAGTTTTTAGGGAAAACAAATACTAGAATGGATCTTGTACATTTTTAGCAAGGTTGTTTTTTTTATTTTAAACAAAACATTTTTTTAATGATGTTTTTTCACGAAACAATGTTTTAAACACCTTGCAAAAAACATATTATAAACATGAAAAACATCCTTTAAATCACAGATATAAAAAACATGTTTTAAACAAGGATAAAAACTTTTCTTAAACATGTTTTAAATTATGCAATTATTTTATTTGTAAGCATTTTAATCGGTTTTTTTTTATTTTACTTGCTACAACTGATATTGTATAGTAAAACAACAACTGTTTAAATATCGGTAGGTAGCTTAAAGCACGTTCAAAACAAATAGTTTAAAACAAAATATTTGTTTTAAAACATTTAAAACAAACTGTTTTAAACGTGTTTAAAATAAAATTGTTTAAAACAAAAAATTTGTTTTAAAACAAGGTTAAAAGAATGTTTTAAAACAAAATGTTTTAAATATAACAACCCTAATTTTTAGGAATTAACAATAATTTCCGACTTCAGATGTCATTTGTTCTGTATTTTAGTTGCTAGCCAGTCCTTTGACTTCGATTCTTGTCTTCTTGCCTACTTTTGAAAACGACATTTTTACACTATTTTACGAGATCGTCGAACAATTCAAACAATTCAAGCAAATTGTCATCATTTTGCTTTAAACCATCTGCTTAAAAGCTGCTTTAATTTATCCCAAGGTCTAATCCAAACAGGTTTTATGTATTATTCGAATTAGAAAAAACCAAACTAAATTCACGGACATCATGGCTGCCCGCTATATACAGTGAGCGCACATAGTATGGTAACCCTAGGAAATCTCTGAAGTTTGAAAAAGTCCTCGACACATCGTTTACAAGGTTTATCTTAACTTCACTTCTTGTTTGTTCGTTATAATCGACAGAATGTGGACAGATTTCCAATGACAATGCCTGAATCAATAAAAATCGAATTACAGTTTGAACGTAGTTAGGATTTCAGATTTCAGGTAAAAGTATAAACATTAAGATTTAAGGGGTACTATGGGACCAGGACAATGGGTTCAGCTGGTATAAATTGGTAAAAATTACCAAAATTGATTCACATTTAGACCTTAATTATTTCGAAAATCTTAGGCGTTTGGAAACTTTCTATTCTCAGTTTCACGAAAATTTTCTTATGGAAGGCAATAAAATGTTTTGGCTTTAATTTACACAATTAAAAGATCTACCAAATCACTAAAAAAATCCGGTTACCATTTACAAAAGTATTACGTCATAACTCAGTAACAACTGCCATTCGGAATTTGGACTTTTCACAAAAATATGTATTTTAATAATAGTCTCACAGATTTTGCTCATGATTTCACATTTTATGTGCTCACTCTAAATATGGCCGACTTTGAGTAAAACAATAAGAAGTATACCTACTTCAAGACATATACAATATTTTTTAACACAAACAATATTTTTAAAATGTAATTAATTAACTGATGAACTTAAAATGTGCCCTGGTAAAAAAAAAATTGATCAGGATCTCGTGTTAAAACACAACGTGTAAAGGTTACTTTGAAACATGTCTGATTTGTATCGTATTATCAAGTAAAACACACTGGTCTTTCCGTTTATTACGTGTTGCAATTGCTTTACTATTTCCACATTTATCTCAATGAAATTGTATGAATAATGCATTTACTCCATTTAGTTATACTTTCTATTATTGTAGCACTGAATAAAATGTTACAATTACGCAAAACCGATAAATTACAACATTTTAATAATGCATTTTCTATACAAACGCTTTATAATTACGTTAACCTATAACAACTCACACGGCCTTGCAATTTAAAAATCCTACATCCTTGACGAAGGACGTTACATATACGACAATTACGCAAGCTTGCTACTAATAATCAACCTATTAATAATAACGGCATACTAAATTTGTATAAATATATAATATAATATAACATAACGTTTTATTTTTGTTTTGTCTGACCAGAAAGTCGCGTGCATAAATAAATGTCTGTCATATCGCGAAAAGCTATTGAAGAACGACCGGCGTCCAAGTGAGCTGCAAACGTTGGATGATCCGGTTTCTCTGCGTTTCCTTACCGGGCCTTAAAGTGCTCAAAGTCCTACTGGAATCTCGTTATCGCGGTGCGCCTCGGTTGGGAGCGCGACGAAACGATGTCGACCGGCCGACCGACCATCTGGCGTGATCGTGGCTAATTAATTAATCGATGAAAACGCGTAAACGCCGGACGCTTCCTCGTGCCAGACACTGGAACCGACAAATATGAGATGCTCTTAATTGATTACGATAGACTCGAATTAACTGTAGACTATTTACTGAACACCAAAATCACCGAAGAAATTGGATGTTAAATTACTTTTGTTAATCTTTAATGATTCTTTTAGGAGATTATCAGCCGCCTCTGCAATTTTGAAAAACTCCCTGCAGCTGCTATACCCGGAGAAGCAACGTGAAGTTTTGTTGGTCAACGTTCAAGAATCCCTGTGGGGAAATTAGAAATTAGGCAAGTTCGATCGGTTTGCAAGTAGCCTTTTACAAAGTCACATCGATTCCTAATAATTTTGTTTCTGATTCGTGCCTATATCTGAAGGTTTGTAGAAGATACAGCTTTACAGTAAAAGTGTGCAGTTTAAGCTTTAATATTCATTAAGTTTTGTAAACTCCATGTAAACCATGTAAACTTCCACCATTTAATTTTTGTATTAGGTTCAATATCTAAGCAGAAAGATAAAAATTACAATTTTTGAATTTTTTTAACACTATTAATTTTTTATTTTTTTGTATGTCATACACGATTTATGAGAATTCCGATGTCGCACCTCGAAGAATATTGCAGTTGGCAAGTTTAGAATATATGATATTCTGATAAGAAAGTATAAATAATAAATAAGGAAGTACCTTTATTTTCATTATTATCGATAAACTTTATTTGGATATGTTGTTTAGAAGTAAAAAAAATTATATTCAAATATGAAGTCACAGCCACCTACCCTGAAATTTTTCTTTTTTCTGTTGTTTTATTCTTATTTTTATGACTAATATTACTCAATACCAGTGATACTAAAATGTTCGTTTAAAACTATTTTTTAAAAGTTTGAATACATGTTTGACATTTTTGATTATTTTGGTATGATCACTAATTATTTAGAACTAGCGCAACAGTTACTCATTTTCTCGATGCAAAGTTGATATTTCACCCTGTAGATAATAATAGATCATACAATAACTAATACATGATGAGCGTGACTTACTTTTAATTCAATTAATATTAATGTCTTTGGATCTGTTTATAATAGTAGTTATCCATCTACAGAAAAGCGATTAAATTCAAGCAGACAAAATTCAAGCAGACTGGGTCTGCTGAAAATTTCTTTATGAAACACTACAAAATAATATATTGCCGCAAATAAGAAAGCAAGTTTACCAGTGTTGCAAGGGGTAAGTGATCATAGAACGACTTCGGTTGGACA
Source organism: Melinopterus prodromus (assembly GCA_964023965.1). NCBI lineage: Eukaryota > Metazoa > Arthropoda > Insecta > Coleoptera > Scarabaeidae > Melinopterus > Melinopterus prodromus. The sequence goes on from OZ030390.1 coordinate 28,506,142, forward strand.
AATTGCTTCTCACAGCCAATGCAGTAAGTCAACAGCACATAACTTACTAAAACTGAACATATATCACCTTAAAAAAACATGCGAAATTTATAAGTACACTAAAGGAAAGACACTATGGCATCAGTACCATACCTATGACATCAGACCTGATGCCATAGCTATGACTTCGCCATCTGGTTTGAAAGGGAAATGGAAGAGGACAGATTGTTTCTTGTTAATATTCTATGGATAGACGAGGCGACATTTACGTCAAATAGCACTGTTTTCTTCACAAAATAGCTGTTGGTTTACACAAGAAATTCCGAATTTTACGGTGGAATGCCGTACCATTTTAAGACCGTACATTGGTCTTAAAATGGTACTAATATCGGCATTCTGTGCGGTATTTTGAACCCTTTTTTTTGTTAAAATTTAAATGTAGATTTATATCTTCAGTTCCTGACACCTTTTTTAAACACCGTCAAGAACTTTTTACACCACAATATAGGTTAGAAATTATTAAATTTTACTTCTAAATAACATCTTCAAGTCTTTATCGATCATAATGAAGTCATCATACCAGCTACCATAGTCTCTTATCTTGAGTTTAGTGGTTATTATAGTTTATAGAAGTGATATTTTCTATGTTATGGGATGTTGATTTACTGCATTGGGTGTGAGAAGCAATTTATAAACTTGCATGGTTGAATTTTCTCTTTCATTGAAAATATCAGCAACATCGACTAATCGCTTGAGAACTACTATTATAAACATATCCAAAGTCATTAATATTAATTGAATTAAAGGTGTCACGCTCGTGTATTAATTATTGTATGAACTATTATTATCTACAGGGTGAAATATCAACTTTGCATCAAGAAAACGAGTAATTTAGCGCTAGTTCTAAATAAACATTAGTTATTATACCAAAATAATAAATACTGTAAAAAAGTTACTAAAATTTATAAAAAATAGATTAAAACGAACATGTAAGTATCAGTGTCATTGACTAATATTTGTCATAAAAGTAAAAATAAAAACAAAAAAAGAAAAATTTCAAGATAGGTAACATTTACAAATAATGTTTATCGATAATAATGAAAATAAAGGTACTTTACTCTTATCACAAATTCATACATTCTGAATCGCTTGGTACATGGTACCGGAATTTACATATTTGACTGTTGCTATATGGGCTTCATACCAACCGCCTTTCCATATGATCCTGTCCTTGACTTTCCTGGACACACTGTATATTTTGTCTAAAATTAAGTAGATGATTTTCTGGATTCACAGAAAATGTTTTCACTGAAAAGAGAATTTGCAAGCGAAATTTCAAATGTTATTGTTATTTCACGATTATTGATGATTATTGATGTTACAAAAACAGATTCAGATGGATTTACTGAAAACGTCAAAATATTCAAAACACACCTTCGAACATAGGAGTCCATACTATCAAAATGCTAATATGGCAGTAAGGCGTTTCTCACGTGCGCAGTCTAATGTGGCATGTGGCTTATTTAGGGGTTATGTAATAATTCATATAATGAATTATAATTATAATACAGAAAACAAATTGTTTATTACAAAATACAATACGTAGATTTGCAGTAAAACAATATTACTCGGTAGTACCAACCAGTACCGAGTTGGTGGCTGTAAAACCATACCAGGAAATATAAACCAGAGAATTATGACTATTGTGTATGTCCGATTCGAGAAACAACAAATACCGAACGCGGTCGTAAAATGGGTTCACTAAAACTGCTTAGCATTTGAGCCACATAGATTAAAGTAATAAATCGTTTTCCGGCTAGTGGACGCCGCATAAGCGGAAGGATTTTATTGCATTCGTACTCGTAGTTTAACTGGTTTGAAATTCAAATACGTTTATGACCAACATAGTTTTACCACACTTTATTATAGGCATTTGTTAGCTGGGCATAGCGTATAATCTATACTGGCGTGTCGCTGTTTATACATCGGACCCGTGCTCTCGTATTTCTCGAGTTCTGATTTAGAGTTGCTTGGGTGACCAGCAATGGAAGAGGAAGGAAATATAATTGAGTGATTATCTAAAGAGTGTTATTATGTTAAACGATATGCGGCAAACTAGAACCGCAATAACTATTTTATGTTATACAAATAAACCAATAAATTGATATGAGGAAGAAATTCTAATCAAGTTTCTTTGGATGCCTATTTCCTTTTTCCTATTTTTCAAGCAAGTACAGAATGTACAAGTGCAATTTCTTTATCTACATATTAATACGATAGCAATGCAAATTTTATATACAACTATTTTGCATCAAGCGGGTCCGTTAAACGCAAGATGTTTGAAAACAGATGCCGTCCTCATCTTATAAAATTCAAAAAACCACTTTTACCTATGACATGTTATATAATATTACAGTAAATAACACAAGTCGGTAAATTATTTTGGTTTCCAGCATTAAGTTTTCCCAAAAAAAACATAGCCTATTATAGTAACATAGAAATTTGCCAACACTGTACTAAATCACGCTACAACACAATCCCAACATTTCAGAGGACTATTCCAAGTGCGTGAAGTTGGCCCCCCATCATTGGAATTTTGAACTTTTTATTACCCCATCGTTTGACCAGTTGTTTGACCATGTTTGACCATCTTTTTATTTCGCTGGACCACCCGCCGTTTACGGGTTATTTACATTTTCAACATGGGGGGCCAACTTCACGGTAACCCCCCATTATTGGAATTTACAAGACTTTATTACGCCATCGTTTGACCATTTGTTTGACCATGATTGACCATATTTTTTTTCGTTTGACCACCCGTTTGATTTTCCGCTATTTTTGCGTTTAACCATTTTCCGTAATCGAATAACCATGTCTGGCCATTTTTGGAATTTTTGAAATCATTACCAATTTTGAATTACAGCCGACATCGACAGAGTGATTTTGCCGATGACTTTAATTAAAATATGTTCGCAATTGCGAATTATAATAGTAAATAGTTGAATATTCACAATTTTAACGTTTGACCATTTTCTGTAGCCGAATTACCTTGACTGACCATATTTTGGAAGTTTCAAAACCCCTACTAATTTTGAATTACGACCGCCAATGTGATTTAACGGTTACCATTGAAACACGGCAGTCTTATGCAAAATTGGAAGCAATTTATAAAATTCAAAAACATGGTCAATCATGATAATTGATTGCGGAAAATGGCCAAAATTCATTGAAAAAATGTAAAAGCAGTGGTAGATACCGAGACGAAGCCAAACGACTTCATGAACTTTATAATTGCTCTGGCTACAAATGGCACTAATGCATCCCTATACAAGAGTAGGGCAGTTTTGTTACTGTCATTTGTGGATAATCAGGTAGTCAATGGATTACTGGACTGCAGTTCAAATGTCTTAAATGTAGCAGACAAATTATTGCGTAATGTTTGCAATATCACTGAAACTACGACGTGCAGAACATGCAACACAATTAATTATTGCGTTCAGTACGTATTGGCACCTGATATCAAACCATTACAAGACCATGGCATTTCAAATGGTTTGTATTTGTCTCTCGCTCGATATTTAGCCTGTGGGAACATCACAAAGTATTGCCATAAATGCAATGAAATAGTTAATATTTCTGTCAAAACAGGAAAACTTTTTTGTATTGGTATTATGCTATCTGGACTTTCAAACAATCCAATGCCAAGTCTCTAATTCCTACTCAGCTAAATTACTTACCTGAAACTATTAAAATATTCAATTCAATATTCAACCTACGAGGTGGTACAGCATTCGATAACCCAGTTTGTAGTACTGCCATTGGGTAGTGCCCAATGCTTATTGTCGACGTGGAGGAGCTAAATGGGAATTGCACGATGGCCTGAAGAATACCATTATAAATTTTACCGCTGCGACATCAGGTGAAGTTCATCTCTTATTTTATTCTCAGACACAGGAAGAATTGTACGTAGGACTGTAAATTCGTCGGAATTGGTTCAAACAAATGTACCCATTTAACTTTTAAATTATGAAACAACGCTACTGTTCATTATATTTACCAGTTTATTTATATTAACACCACATTTTTCATCAAATCATTAAAGTAATAACACTAATATATACTAAAACATACAAATAATTAATTTAAGGGAAAAAAAATAACTTCTATCTAAACTACAATAAAAAGTAGAAAATGTCAAATACAGAAACCACACCATTTTCTGTACAGCAGCAACTGACGGGGTTAGGGTCTAACCTTTGAACTCCGGCAGCTGCGAAAGAACTCCAAAAGCATGGAGGAGGATTGACGTGGAAGGACTTGACGGGTTTTATATAATCTCTATTATGATACACGCCGATGATTATGATGACAGTACGAACACCTACGTGGTTGATATAAATTCAAAATTAATAGCGATTTAAAAATTCCTGAGCATGGTCAAACATCTTCATTCGATTGGTCAAGCGTAAAAATTGTGAATATCCAACCTCTTGCTATGATATCTCCGAATTAAGTATTTCAAAGGTAACCGTCAAAATCACTTTATCGACTGTAAGTCAAAATTGGAACGGATTTTGAAAATTCCAAAATATTGTCAATCAAGATTATTCGATTCCGGATAGTGTTAAATGTCAAAATTGCGAATATTCAACTATTTACAATTATAAATTGCAATTGCGAACATATTTTAATTAAAGTCATCGGAAAAATTACTTTGTAGCTGTAATTCAAAATCGGCAGCGATTTTAAAAATTCCAAAATATGGCCATCATGGTTATTCGATTACAGAAAATGGTCAAACGTAAAAATTGCGGAAAATCAAGTATTATAAGCACGAATGACATACTAAAATCAAGCATGGGCGGAGACTTGGGGTGTCAATATCTCAAACGGAGGGTGTTCAAACGAAATAAAAATATGGTCAAACATGGTCAAACAAATTGTCAAACGATGGCGTAATAAAGTCTTGAAAATTCCAATAATGGGGGGCTACCGTGAAGTTGGCCCCCTTTGTTGAAAATGTAAATAACTCGTAAACGGTGGGTGGTCAAACGGAATAAAAAGATGGACAAACATGCTCAAGCAAATGTTCAAACGATGGTGTAATAAAAAGTTCAAAACTCCAGTAATGGGGGGCAAATTTCAAGCACCTGACAATTACGTAAATTATCTAAAAAGGCTCACCGCTATTTCACAATTATTTACTTTCATATTCACAACCACCCTGACGAAGATGGTTATGCATTTTAATCTAAATTCAAACATGTATAGAAAATATAAAAAGGAACCACTTTTAATTTCAATGTTAATCTGATTTTATAGTCGAGACCACCCCTATTCATATGTAAATTAATCTCCTCACTATCAGGAAAATATCTGTAAATTATTATCTGTGACTTTTAAAATTGGGTTTGCCGCAGTGCTCATTCCATCTCATTTAATTCTTTCGATGGTTATCGCCCGATATGTAGGTGGGCCATCCGTTATCTGGACCATGATCGATAAAAAAGAGCATCATAGCGATCGCCTCGAAAATACACCAATCTAATTCTCTGTTTAATTATAGCCTAATCTAAACTTAAGAAGAAAGCTGCCTCGTACACTTAATCGTTCCTAATTGATGATAACACGTGGTGAAGTATGTGGGGCACGCTTTAACGACTCATTTAACAATCGTATTATTATGTGTGTCGAATGTTGAGTCACACAAGACCATAATTGTGGCGGCTAACAATGACAACGTGATAAATACGACAACAAAGGCAGTGTTGAAAGATTTGCAGTGAAACCGCTGAACTGGCAATTACCAACACAATCTGGAGTATTATGTTTTTGTAAAAGATACTCGGTTTCACATATTTTAAATAATCTGTTATTATATATTCTATATACACCGCACTAAAGTACACGCAGGACACAAAAGCATGCAGTTTTACCAGTAAAACTAAGCAATTTTCGGTTTAATGTTTAATAAGTTCTGTAAACTTTAACCAACTTTTAAACCTTTAAACCAACTTTGTGTTACCAGTACTCTGTGCAAAGAGATATAAATTGTTTTTTCTACTTGTCCCAATAACTGGGCATATTTAAATTTGTGAACGAAAAACATGGCAATTAAGTTTTTTGTTTGAAAATTGTTAATTGGAGTTTTACAAAAAATCATTGAGTTTTGGCACGACAAATCATTGTGTAAGTACTTGACTTACTTTTCAAGAGTGCGGCGAAACAATTGCCAACTTCTGGTTCTGTTATGGGCGGCATGTTTAATTATTATTATATTTTAGGAGGTCTTTGCGCCCTGTTTCAATTATGATGTATCACACTTGTTTAGCTGAAAATTTTAGCCAAATGTTACATTTTGTTTGTTTTTGCAAACATTTAATCGGAGCTGGAATCAACGTATTTTTGAGTAGATCACATCACTTCAAACAAAGCCTCTTTTATTTTTTATTAAATGTTTAAATAAAGAGCATTTCCATCAAGCCTGAACCGAATACATTGTGTTGCCTCCTTCTTATCGATATTTTTTTTATTTGATGTCCTGAGCGTCCGACAAGTGATAGCAAACGAAGAAATTTTTTTTCCAAACACTGAATAAACAAACACATAGAAATTTGCAAAAAAATCTACAGCTCAAGAACAGTGGTAGGTATAATATGTAAAACAGTAGCAAGAAAAATCCTTCAAAAATGCATAACCGAACATTGCGCCCATAAGAAAACAAAAACTTGACCATGGTTTCTCCACCATCTTTAAAGATAGCTCCAGTACGCAACTGGATTTGTCGTGGCTGTTGGAACCGTCCAACTGCTTCTTTGAGTACAAATGGTAAAAAACGATGCTTAAAAGTTCTTCTGTACACTTCATTTTACATTAAATAGACCCGATATTATCAGAAATGTTGCATAACCTAACATAAAGTAACATAATTGAAACGTTGAATTATTGCGAATTGGGTATTATTTCAATGTGGGTATTATTTCAATGTTTACAACATAAGCGACATGTGGGTTAGCGAAATACGTTTTTACTGAATATCATTGGAAAAAAATCCAGATGCAAGTTCCAGGTAGGGAAATTTTGTAGAGTTTTTGTAGTGTAGATAGTGCCTTTCATGAGCTGCTCTTCCAACTTGTTACGAAAGATGTTTTCCAACAGGCCTGATATAAGGGAAACCAAGACTAGGCTACTATAAATATGAAAGATTGTAGTGGATTGCACGGGCGTCTTGAACCGAATTGTCAGCAGGGTTAATCTTAGAACGATTGATTCAGTTCAGACGGAAAGCACAATCACCACACGTTCGATGTATGATGGACGATATCGCGATCATCTACGCCAATAATAATCCAGAAATATAACAAAATGAAATAAATGAAGATATGCTAAAACTATTAAAATGGTGACAAATTAATCTACTCACAATAACTGAAAAGAAAATACATTACGTGATGTTCAACAACAGAAAGAAAATAAAAATGTGTAAACGGTACAGAGATAATGTAAATAAAGAGCAAATCATACATAGGGTTTCAATTGCATGAAGTGGGACGAGCAGGTGAAAAAAATTATAGCAAAACATGTCAAACTAATTGCATCAGTATGCCAAACTAACGACATACATTGACATAAAAACAAAAAGAAACGTACAATCTACTGCTCATATAAAATATCAACTATTTAATTAATATATGGGGCAACACCACAACAAGAAACCTGGACAAACTGCAAAGACAACAAAACAAACTGATAAAAATTATTCATACATGGGACAAACGAACACCAACAAATGAGGTTTTCCGAAGGAGCCGAGAACTTGCCATACGGGAAAGACGAAAACTAAGCATTCTTCTGTTATACAAGATGAAACACAGCTGATAAAAATTAACATAAAACTCACGGAAAACAAAAATGTATTATCATTAAATTCTGAAACTAAATAAATAAATGTCAGATAAAATAAACAACAGCAATTCCCTCAACAGCTTAAATTCGAGACGGACCACACCATTGTCGCAGGATGCAAGAAGGACGGAACCGTTTGCACTTTTGAGATAATATGATAAACTACTAGGCTACTATTAAACCAGTAGGTAGATTAATTGTTCACAAAATTTGATGGTAGGCATGTAAGATAGTCTTCTCCTTATCAACCATAACATAAACAGAAATAGTAAAAGGTAATACCACGAAGCATGGACATGGTGGAAGTTTTTATTAATCAAAATAAACAGAAAGTTTCAATAAACGTCGTCCCACTTTTACTCTTATTATGAAAAATCTATTTTCTGAGATATTCCTTATTTACCATGCTCCGAATTTGCATTATTCATTTCGTGCCAACAAGCACATATTTTACGTAGTAATCTCGATCAACATTTTTCTTAGCGATTTCAACGTGCATGTCGCGAAGGAAGTGCACAACACACGCGTCAAAAGTAATGTGCGTCCAGCGTCAGTGGACAAGTTTCACAGCTTGCATGCGGTTCGAGGTCGCATTAAATGTCATACCTGCAACCGCTAAGGGTTAAAATGACATATCGCCGCGTATCTACAATCTAGTTCTCGGCGCGTTCCACTAAATCAGTTTTATTAATGCCTCGGCAACACTAAAATGCATAACGAGAGAGAGTGGTCTGGACTTGGGTCCGGTTTGTCATTTTTCTCGCGTCGTTGTTGTTGGCAGCACGACCGACAGCAACTTGAACAAAAAAAAAGCGATTCTCGACGAAGAATCCAGAAGAATGGAATATGTGCACATACGTGGACGGTTTATAGTGTACTTTTGATGATATGTAAGGCACTCTGGCTATTTTAAGTAGCTATAAACGGGAGGAGAAACCGCACCGGCAATCGATCCTGTACACATATTTGTAACGAGGATGTCGATTTTAAGCATTCAGTCACGGAGCAATGTGTATATAGTTTTTAAAGATTATCGTGACTGCGTGGAAACGGTAATTGCGATGGGGAAAATATCAGGTTGAACCAAGTTTGTAGGAGGTCAATGTTGCTGTTATAGATATGGAATTGAGGAAAAACACTGCAGCGGATTAATTTTTATCGGTAGTAATTAGGGCCATTAAAGCCAAAGACAACGAACATGCGGCAGGCGAGAGACTTAGAGAAAGTTGCAATGATTTCACATTCTACACTGTGGGAGTAGAGTAGGGTTATTATATCACAGGAGTATAATTTTTGCAGCTAAATCCTTTTTTGGACTCATTAATTTACGTGAAAGTATGTGCCAGTGTTTTATTATCTAACGTTGACAATACTTACTGCGTGTTCATATTTTATGTATGTCCTTGAAAAGCGTGTATAACGAGGTATATGTAATCGATCACTTATCAAAAGGTGCGTGTCTGTATTGCATATGTACACATTTTTGGGAAAACAGATGCACCTAATGATATTATATGTTGTGCACAGCTTTCTTTTTAACATCCTTCGCATGAACTGATTAAGTTTTGGCCGAAATTGGTCATTTAAAAAAAAGGAAAATGATCAAAAAATTGTAAAAAAGTGCATTATTATATACTCTATAATAGCTAATATAATAGCTAGTATACCATAAAAGGTATAAGTTAACAGTATCAATTACCACAAGCAAACGATCAATTTTTATTTCACCTATTTTGATTTTATCTAAGTAAGCGGTTTAGGGCGGGGCATAAATTCGCGGTGACGTCAAATCCATAGGCGTTATGTTATGTGATGAGGACCAATAAATAAAATTTATATCAATTCTAAGCAGACAAAATATATTCTTCTCGAATTATGACTAGGCAATGAAAACATCTGTATCCAAAATTTTCCAAACATGCAGGATGCTACCAATTTTTGGACAAGCCTTTGGGGGCAATCCAGCAAATATAAATCTAAAGCAGAATAGATTAAGCACGAGGAGAGGTGGAATAAACATTACCCAGCAACAGAAGATGTACTCCAAAGATGACATCTTAAGTGCTTGCAAAAGTTTAGGACTTTGGAAAGCTTCTGGACCTGATAAAGTTCCTAATTTTAGGCTTAAAACGTTAACCATATTGCATGAACATTGTGAAAATGTTTCAACAATGTGGTTAATAATCCGGAACTGATAGGAGGCTGACAGAAGGTGTAACTGTTTTGATTCCCAAAACGGAGAATACTATACATATAGTATCCCAAGATTTATGAACACCTTATAAGGAAAACAATGTATTGCCCTCTGAGCAGAAAGGTATTTAAAAGGACAGTTATGATTCAAAGAACTATATCCAGCATGAATGGATTGTAAAAGCCTTGGAGATATATGGTGTAAACCAAAGAAATAATTTTTTATAAAGTCGTGTATGTCTTTATGGTCTACTAAACTATGCTTGCGTGGAGACTCGTGTGTTTTCTCAGAGCTGATTAATATTAATTGTGGCAAATTTTAAGTTGATAGTTTGTCACCATTGCTCTTCTGCATAGACCTGTTTTCACTGTCTAGTGAATTGAATGACGACAAATCTGGTGTTCAGTTATTGCCTGGCGAAAAGTTAATTGGTCATTCATATATGGATGACCAGAAAACATTAAATTTTATGTTTTATCGTAGGTCTGATGTCTGCAGGTATCTACCACCATCGTGGTCTGCAGCTATACCTGCATCGCCAAGATGGAGGTCGTGGCTTGCAGCATTTGGAAAATATTTATGATTTTGAAATGTTTACTTTAGGGAATTTTGTACATGCCAATAAGGAAGATAAAGTAATTACAAAATTAATTAGGGATAGGTACTTCTAGTAAGTCAATAGTTAGTAAACACAAACTAATTTTAGAAAAATTTCAGGTGGAAGAACTAAATAATTATGGAAATAAAATTTTAGTGGACAGTTTAAAGCCAGTGTAAGTTAGGAACGAATCAGAAATTGAGACAGGATTATGTTAGTAAGCCAATGCATGGTAAATTCTTAAGAGTGATGGCATTGCAAAGTCCGGGTCATTATCTTAGCTCCGTCATGGGAACATTAAGGCTGAAACGGAATCCTCTTTCATAGCGGCGCAAGATCAGGCAGTATGTACCAGATCATGAGCAGAAGATTATGAGAGTTGCTCATGCTCATGGGAGTTGTAGACTGTGTCATCAGGCGCCGGACCATGTCTATCATTTATTGTCGGCATGTCCAGTCTAGCTGAGTCGCATGATATTGCTAGGCATGATAGGGTGGTAACATATATAATTTACAATTATGTTTCCAACTAGATTTAGTAATGGATGTCTCGGTGGTATGATAACATTCCATCTCCAGTTGTGAGTAACGATCATATTACCATATTATGGAATATGGCTATCGCCACTGAGAATGCTTGATGCTAATAAACCAGATATCTTGGTAAAGGATATCCAGAAGAATGTGTGCACTGTGCACTCTCATAGAGATACCTGCTGATGCGAATGTAGTAAGGAGGGAGCTTGAAAAGCAAGTTAAATATAAGGATCACTTAATAGAAGTTCAACGTATGTGGGGAATGAAAGTAAACATTGATCAAGAAAAAAATTCAAGAAATTGCGGTTTTGGGCAGAGTAAATATTTTGACGCGAGTTTTATAACATACTGCTTATATAATATTTCATTTTTACCTTCCTTTAATGTATAGTGTCTATTAATAAATAATGTCTGCATGTGCTTTAGTAACCTATCCACAACGCTGCACGGGGTTTCTGCAGTTTTTCTTTGCTCTACAATCTCACGTTGCAAATTATAAGAGGGTTGTTTTAAAAAATTGGGTTGAGCTGCAGTGATACCCGCAAAGGGAGCATTCTAGGCTTCAGCAAAGCACGGTACTACCAATTTGCCCTGATATTCTTTATTACTTTTCAAAATCTGTTAGTGTCATTTTATACGCTCCAAGCTCACGGAAAAATTAAATTAAAAATGATTACCAGAACAAACTGAAAATATCGGAAAACCATCAGTCTTCAGCACACCCTACTCTAAGTCATCACTAATCAGTGAACAAATAAACCCCCGATAATGGCTGCATAACGAAAGTATCTTCATACATAATACCTACAATTTGCTTGGATAACCTGTCCCAAATTGAGCTACCGAAAAACGTAAATTTACACATTTTAGAATTTCAACAATATCACAGTAATTATACAGGACATTTCTGCAGTTCCACAGCAAAACTGTTTTACAGTTATTGTGATTTTTAAATTTTACTGCGGTTTAAAACCAATATTAATATTCACACATATAAATCAAAAATGTCGAAACTTCTCCTATGTTCTACTCAGGAATCTTTGTCATTAAATTTTAAGTTTTAATTAACCCACATAATATGCGTGCCTGGATATGAAAAGGGACCAGTTGTCCGAAATTGAGATATAAGTGTTTTTGGATAGAATTAGTTATGTCAAAGGTACTCCAACATTTTAAACTTTTTTTTTTATTTCCCTTTATGGTAATAACCATAAAGGGAAATAAAAAAATAATAATTAAGTTGCTGATGCAAAAGTAAACTTTTGCGCTGTGACTCTTCAAGCTTTTGCAGAGTTTAAAAGTTAATAACTTCGCGCATATTTGCAAGTTACGTCGACTCCAACATTTTTATAATAATTTCAATATTAGTTTTAAGATTTTTAGTAGAATTTTTGATTATTCTGTTTAGGTTTAATAGGTCTTTTAATCTTCAATTTTTTTATTGATTCATACATTGTCACCGGAAATCTGCCCACATGCAAAATTTCAACTCTACCGGACAAATTCTAAAAATTGTTGCAAATTTTGAAAAAGTGTAAATTTTCTTTTTATTTATTTGTGTGTTGTCACCAGAAATCTGTCCATATGCAAAATTTCAACACGATTTCACTCAGGGAAGTAGGTAGAATATGGTAATGCGCAAGAGCGTAGCGATATATCGAAAGTGGTCTTTTAATCTTTCACAACAAAAACGCATTTTTTCATGCGTTTCCCACCGCAGACGGGTTTCAGACGAACACGTGTGATAAAAAAACAGAATAAAGAGACTAATTAGCGAATTAAACAAAAATGTGTATTTTGAAACAGTTTAAGTTTATTTGCGATTATCTGCGTAACTAGAAACGCACAACTGATCTCTTTTCACCCCGCACACATATTCAGAAATACCACAATACACACACAGTCCTACAATCATTTGTGCGACCGTCATAGGGAGCACTTTTACAATATTTATTGGACTGAAAATTAAGTCAATATTGTGTTACAACAAATATTATATTATCCATTCCCCGTGGATAAATTTATAACTGCAGGCACATAGATAGATGATAGTATCGCATCGCGTGTACATAAAGCAAATAAATAACATATCGAAACACCGTGAAATTTATTTGAACACCGTCCCAATAATTTGAATACAATGTCGCGCATTCAATTGTCCTAGTCGGGCACAACTTGTAGTTATTAATATACGGCAAGATAACATTTCTCATCGCATATGGTTCGAGACAAAGCGCAGGTATTTGCGATTTTTTTGTTCTGCGGTCCGGTCCGGTCACGGATTGTCCTCCCCAAATGACGTCATTAGGGCACGCGCTCGCGCTGCGCTTGAATTGAAGAGCGCGCGCCGTAAGCACGGCTCACTGGACTGTTGTAATGAACTGTTTCTCTCCGCTAATTGTGACTATTACCGCTACTTCATTTCAGCAAATGCAAGTGTTTATATCCGGATTACTGTGTCCTCGGTCCACGCAACAGTTAATTAGTCTTTATGGCCGTTGCTTTGTATACTGCACATGCCTAACAGTTACGGAAATCCTTATTAAATATCTGCGCAAGCGAATTGCTGCCTACTGTTGCGTTCTTGAAGGAAGTGGAACTAGGTAATAATTTATTCGCAATTGTTAATATACTGTTCTTGTTAATGGCATTAATTAAAATAATGATTACTTTTAGTTTTAGAAGAGCGTAAAAGTATTGGTAGCTTGAAACTATTTATATTAATTGCTGGGTTTGAAATGTTTCAGTGTCTTTAACCATTATGCAGACCCAGTGGTATTTCTTAAAAAACAGATTTTTGTATCATGATAGAAGTATTTTCATATATACAGGATATTGCATTAATAAGTGTATAATTCGGGTGTAAATTTTTAAAAGTTTTTGAGTTTTTGTTGCGTATTTTGATTGCACAACATTTAAAGAAAGCCAATTATTTCAGAAACAGATTCGAAAAATTAACGATTCCACTGCCTAAAGTCGAGCGGCCCGCGAAGCGCATGTCCTCGATTTTTTTAACCTTTTTTTAACCTCCTGCCGTTCTACACTTTAGAATAATCTCCTATTTAAAGTGGCACATCATTTATTGTGATAATCTTATAGTGTTGGATATATCGATAAAAATATCAGAAAACAATAAGTTTAGAAATGTCGTTACGTACGTCTAAAATGTAAACGCGTTTTTCGCGAAACATTGGGTGATTGACGCGAGTTTTCTAAAACTAACCGGCCGATTGTAGGATTTCATTCGTACATTGACTCGCTTTGGCATAGAAAAAAACATGTCATTAAAAATTAGCATTTTGCATCAGTTTCTAAAAAGATCCTGTCAATTCCACAATTTTCAATATTTTTAAATAACTGTACACTGCGCCATAACGAACCAATCGAATACAATTCCGCAAGAATTTTCAAAATTGTTCGGATAACTTTTCTGAAATCGTGTCGACCGCCCAACAAAACAACATGTCGAGGAAAACGCGTTTAGTTTTTAAGTTAATCGTAGACGCGCAACGACGTTCCCGAACAAATTATAGTAACGTCACTTTAAAGACAAGAAATGTGGGTACATCACAGAAAATAAACTCTAAAAAATTTTGAACAATTCCGAAAATCCAGATGTTATGCGCTTCCACGGTCTGCTCAAATTTTTTGCTGTGGAATCGTTTTTTCTAAAATTTCCTTTACGAAATTTTGACAATGTATTCTTTAAATATTTTGCAATCAACATACGTAAAGAAATATTTTAAAATGAAAATTTATTTTTTTACAGTTTTACACCACTATGTACTTTGGTTGATAGAATGCCCCTCCTTATTATACGTAAGAAGTAGTCCAAGTCCAACTGCTCCAGCAAAGTTAATAGTTTTTCAGATATGCAATTGTTTGAAAATCTGATGTGGCCAGGCACATGACTTTATCATACAATATATAAAATTAATAGTTTAGCTGCATGAAAATCTATTCTATAGAGATAAATCGTAGGTATTGTCAAAGCATCAGCATTTGACACTACCTACACTACGTCATTAGAATAATATTTATTTATGTCACAAATACCGAAAGTACGGAATAGCGCGACGAGCGGTAATACGGCGCGTCCCCGAAGGCGGAGTGTCGCCGTCGCATATGAGCGAGTCGCGCTATCTAGTTTTTGGCAGGAGCGACATCAACGTTTATTGTGTTGCTTTTTAAGAAATACGTATTAAAAAAAAAATAAATGATTTCTGTATAGTAAATGCTAGGTTGGTACCACTTTGACGAAAGGTGCGTTCCGATTGGTAGGTAATGGTAGCTAATGGCGGTGGTAGAATACGAAATTATAGTATTTCTTACATTTCGTGATAATGACACATATTAGTTTGCATGTACATAAACATGAGTCACTAGCAATTTTCTATTGGAAATACTATAACGGCGTCTGCTAGCACTGCCATTATCACTAATGAAAACGCACCTTAAAAAGGTAATTCAAATTCTGACAGATTTATATTTGTTCATGACACATCCCTACCAACATACTAAAATAAAAGTAACACTCATCGCTATACTTTATTTATAATTTTCTCAACGTATCATTTTTAGAATTAGATATAAAGACGGGTTGATATTTCTTATCAACAAACAATCAAATTGGTGATCTTATTTTATTTGAAATTTGTATTTTATAATTTTGCGCACTACAGCGGCACGTTCCATAGTGGTTCTCCAGCCTCTGATGAGATCAGCAGTTTTCGAATGTGACAACACAAAAAAATATTTGTCAAAATCCTGGCTACTATGTAATTTCATATCAATGCAGATGCGACCGATCTCGATCAAATAGAATTTGCTCTTGAAGGTAAACTATTAATTTTACCAAAAAATGTTATAGGCATAAATTATTCAAAATTTCCTCTACTTTCATTTATTAATTAACTATTTTGTCGAAATTACAGAAATGGCGGCTCATTTCCAAAATCCTTGAAAAATGTTTAGAATAAACTAAAAAGCTAAACTATTAATTTTACCAAAAAATGTCATAGGCATAAATTATTCAAAATTTCTTCTGCTTTAATTTATTATTTAACTATTTTACGAAATTACAGAAATGGCGGCTGATTTCTAAAATCCTTGAAAAAGGCTTGGAGTAAATACCCAGTTCCTTTGGACCCTTTTGAACCAAAAGCTTTTCAACTCTAAGTTTGGTCATGAAACTTCTAAATACGAAGTTTCGTCCCGGTATGTTCAGTAGTTTCTCCGAAATCGTCTCCACAAAAATCGAGTAAATACATACACACACATATACATGCACACATACACACACTCATACATACATACACACACACAGACATCTTTTGTATCTTGGTCAAAAATGATCAGGGGACCCATAAAGACCTATTTCCGCTATAATAAAAAAAAAATTCGGCACGATTACAATACTTCACCATACTTCGTATGATAAAATAAAAACTGGGTAATAATTACATTTCTTTCTATATAGTCTTTGCCAACGTTACCAGATAATAACCAACACCTGTACGTAGATATTGAGGTCAAAAATGTATGATGTTCTTGCACGTAGTATCTATTTTCTATTTACTCTATAGTTATTGGCATTTTTTGTGCATAAAGCACTAAGGTGTCCTACCCAAATCCTTAACGTTTGTTAGTTACTGCTTTATTTGTCAACAATATAGCATTTTAAGAACTAAATAAATTAGCAACTACTCGTAATTGCAGTAATTTATGAATGGATGGTTATATTAATTTCAAGATATATGACATCTACTTGTATACAGCTGGTTCGTAATATTTCACTACATCTATCAATATTTCACTATTCCATCCCAAAAATATTGACTTTCTTATTGGATCTGAACATGGTTGCACTCTTTGGAGTTTACGTGTTTTTCATATGAATAAAAGATACGCAGTACGTCGATTTTTAATTGATTGTTAAATGATTCCACATAGAATAGATTATTAGAGAATTTTGTATGAACCATTGTTTGCGTTTGAATACAATCGACACAAAAATTTCTGATTTTGTATTATACTTTTCTTCCTTTTATTTTAAACATTTTTCTCTTTTGTTTATGCAAAATATTTGCATTTACGTACAAGGGGTACTAAATTTTAAGAGTGGCGATAGTCTGGGAGCGGAAATTGTTTGTAAATGTAATATGTACTTACAATATTATGAACACGCTGCTTGCAAAATAGTCATGTGTGCTGAATTTGATAGCATGTTAATACACCGTTTAAAAAGATTGAGGGCCGACAGGCCCAAGACGGTGATCTTAATTTATTTGGAATTTGTATTTTGTACTTTGCCGTACCAGAGCGGCAAATTTCCATTGCGGTTCTCCAACCTATGACGAAATCAGCTGTTTTCGAGTGTGACAGCACAAAACATATATAATTGCATAATTTTGTTATCAGCACTTGTAATTGAACTTGTAATCATCAATTAATATATTTATTATTCTCTTTGTAAATCAGGATCCGGAGATGATAAAACAAATTCAAAATACAAAAGACTTAAAACCCCATTCGCAATAAATCAAGTTTTGCTTTCCACTGTAGTTCGTATTACACGGAAAACGTACGCAGTTAGTAGTTTAGTGTTCCGCTTTTAATCGATCTCGAACCCGTTCGACGAAAGTTTCCTTATCTGTTATCTCCCGTGACCATTCCGGTGAGTTTTCTTCTCCCTTCTGCCAACTGCGGCCGACATCTGATTGATTTGCCGCGTTCGATGCGTATGGCTATCGCTTAATCAAATACTGCTGCGGTCGACCGTTTGGAAGACGTCCCGAGTTAGTTATGTCCGTCTTGACGAACAGGTACTTATTGTTTCTGTGTTTCTATTAAAGAAAAAGCAGTCGGTACGCGATGGTTTATCTCGGACCGCGAATTTATGTTATTTAAAGCGTACCCCTGAGAGCACAATGGGGCTGTAAACATGCCAACTAATCGATAACACGCTTATTGGCTGCCTACGTGTACATTTGCTTCGGTATACTCATACATGGTATCCTACCTTTACGCATTATTTTTTGTTATTCTTGCTTATTTGTCTTCGTATTTGTTTTCTGTATTGAGTTTAAGTATACAACAATGTAAAGATAATAGGCACCAACATAGAGACTATTTTTTATGAACAACAAAGAAAGTGTTGTTTTACAGAGTAATGTTGCTATTTATGGAGCATTTAGCGGAACCATTATGGGCACCAATAATTTTTTCAATGCAATATTTTTGTAGCCAACCAAAAAGTTGATTGGATGACATTTTTATACATCAATTCTACAAAATTCGTACAGTTCCGGATACGAGTCGACGAAAAACACACATAACAAGACAAAAAGAAAGATTGCAATTTTTTACGTTTCAGAAAAGGTCCATAAAACATTTATAAGAAATCTAAATATGCTCCTATCATTTTATTTTTAATTAAAAAAACATATTCTTTTGTTTTTTAGATAAAAAAATTAGTTCTTTCGCACAAGAAAATATTGGAATGAAGTTTTACTTCAAATTATTTGCTTGTAGATACGATTTGGACTATTCAATAATTGAAATAAATATATTTGCATACAAGAAAATGTTTCTTTATTTTAAAGTAGGTAATATTTTTGTTTTGACAGCAATAAAAATCAAAACTTAATTTTGTCAAGAGAATATTTGCTGCATTAAAAACTGCAGATTATTTGCTTGTACAGATTAATTCATTCCCACATGACTGGAAAGTAGCAGAAGTTATCATGATACCAAAACTAGGCAAACCACCGAACGAGGCCAAATCATATCGCCCAATATCAGTGTTACCAATGATATCGAAGCTCTTTCAAAAGATGCTCTAAAGAGAATATCATTGAGAGAAAAGAAGTAATTCCTAATCACCAATTTGGTTTTAGAGAAAAGCATTCTACTATTGGTCAAGTCCATAGAATAACAGATATCATAGAGAAAACATTAGAAGAAAAGCTTATTGCTCAACAATCTTTCTTGATGTGACACAAGCTTTCGATACGGTTTGGCACGAAGGATTGATACACAAACTAAAGAGTATGCTACGTTTACAATACGTCGAGCCGCTAACATCCTATGTATCTGATAGACTATTCAGAATAAAACAGATCGATGAATACTCGGAACTAAAAGAGGTAAAACCTGGTGTACCCCAGGGTAGTGTATTAGGACCAATTCTCTATCTACTAGGTATATACAAGTGACCTACCAGAGCTGGGAAATATAACAGTCGCCACATTCGCAGATGACACGGCTCTTATGGCAGTGGGATCAACTATTAGAGAATATACTAGGAATCTTCAAGAAGCTAGTAATAAAATATATAAATGGACAAAAAAATGAAAGACCAAGCTCAACGAACTGAAATCTGTCCACATTAACTTCCGAAACAAAAGAATCGAGGACATACATCATGTCAAGATTAACGACGCCATAGTTCCATATGCCAACACTGCAAAGTATTTGGGTATGACTCTAGATACAAAACTAAGGTGGAAAGAACATGTTAAGGAGAAGAAAGTACAGCTTGGCCTCAAGTACAGAGAACTGTACTGGCTTCTAGGAAGAAACTCTCAGTTGTCAGTACAGAACAAACTACAAGTTTACAACCAAATACTAAGACCGATTTGGTTACACGGCATCCAGCTTTGGTGTTGCGCGAAAAACTCCAATATACAAGGAATCCAGACTTTTCAAACTAAAGTACTAAGGAATATGGTTACCGCTCCTTGGTACATACGGAATAGTGACCTGCATCGTGATCTTGGTGTCCCACAAGTCCCCCAAAAGATAAAAAGATTCACCACTAAGCATGAATCTCGCCTAAGCCATCACGTCAACGTAGAGGCCATGCAGCTACTGGACAACCAGAATCTAGTGATAAGACTAAAAAGAACTAAACCTTTCGAACTAGTGAACCAGTGTAATGTTTAAAAAGCAGAACACAGTGAGTGAAGTGTTAGTGCTTCTTGTTTAGGACAAAGAAAATATAGGACATCAGTAGATAGCCTATTAGAGACAAGTACCCAGCTTTAAGAATTCAGATTTAAGCACTTTATGCTTATTAATAAAAAAAGAAAGATTAAATCATGTTGATATTTTAAGTGAAATAACGATACAAAAATTTACTATCAAAAATTTACTATAAAAACATTCAAACAAAAGTAATAGGAAATTATTGAAAGTATACATATGAAATATACAGGATTATTGGTAAGGAGCTGATCAAAGTCTGTCTTTAAAATGGAACATGTTTCCAGTAGTTACTCTGATACTTTTTTAAATTACAAATTGCAATTAGAAAAGTAAACTGATTAACAAAGTACATGTCTATGAACTAAGTACTAAACTGAACACAAAAAGTAACATTTAATTATTTGACTACCTTTTGAATGAATTTTTTTTTTTTTTTTTTTTTGGGGATGTTGCCATGTGCACAAAGCCAGTGGCTTGTCTGTGCGGCAATCGGGCATCGGCAATCGGCAATAATAAACTTGAAAAAGATGCTGGTTTCACAGATCAATTTAATGGAGTACCAATAAACTGTAAATACAATGCTCCTTCCATATAAATCATCTATAGTCATTTACTAAAACTTTTATTTCAATATTTTTCTTGTAAACTTGACGAGATATTGTCACATTACGAATTGTATTAAACATATTTAATTGCTTTCTAATTGCTACATAAAAATTTTCGGCCTGAATTTTTCAAAGTATTACTTCACAGTTTATAATTTGGGCTTCGTCTAACAAATGAACCACACGGTACTAAAACTTGTTTTGAAATATTTTTTTGAGTTTGGAGGAGAAATTTGTAATTTTAAACGTAACATTTTTTTGTACACTCTGGATGTAATTGTATCCAAGAAAATTTTTATCTCTTTTAATGTAATAAAAGTAATATGTTCTTTTATAAAGTAATAAAAGTAGGTAATATGTTTAAAGTAATATGCTCTGAAATACGTTTCCTTTACAAAAGGTAACTAAAAAAGGTACAAAAACTCGAAATTGTGAAAGTCACCATAAAGAAGTGAAAAGTACATCTGCATACACTTCCTAGATACAATAATGTGAAAAACTATGATGACGATGTAGAAGAATACGAAGACAATATGTAAAAACTGGGACAATTCGGTTGCGTTCGAGTAGCAATTGATTAGCCACAAAAAGCGTATCCGAATTTACTTAAGATTCGTCGCACCAGTTTTTGTCCGGAGGTTATTTTCGAGAATTTGTCGTCGGCCTAATCACAGCTCGTGACCGCCGGATAAGAAGAACCGGTGCACTCCGATCAATTAAGTGTTTTTGCCGCACCGCACTCAGCGTCTGGTCGACAAAAGTGGCGACAAAACAAACTCAACCAAAATAATAATTAATATTTCCACAAAATGGGCGGTCCCGATGCACACACAAGCAGTGCATGAAAAATTTGTACGCGCTCTTTTTGTTTGTAAATGGGTTTATGTAAATATTTGTGTCTTCCACAAACGCTGCAATGAAGTGGTCTACAGTGGCAACAGGTTTTCTGGCGACACGTGTTGCTTAACACCGAGAGTATGCGGGTAAAATAGAATTACGGCATGCTGTCACATAAACTATATCACGTAATATATGTGACAAACTTGCACTTGTGCAAGGAGTATACGAATGCTGGCTGAAATATAACATGAACCTTATTTCGTCATTCGACTTTCTTCCTTTCGTCTTTCGAACTATAAGTCGTTTTTATACAAGGGATAACATGTAGCATGCAACATTTGGAAGCAGCAAATGAGTAAAGAGGGTTGAAATATGTTACCAATTTTTTTTGTTTATTTGATCTGTAATGAAATAACGAACTTCAACATTGCCAAATAAAATTATTTCAGCTAAAACTTATTTGGTTTTAAAAGATCTATTCTATGATACAAAGCAAGACACTACTGTTTCCAAATTCGGTTGGATTTATGTTGTCAAACATTTGACAAGTATACGAATTCCTTGCGGTAATAAAGTCGGCTGAATTCAGCAAAAACTACTATATCGCAAACCCACTTACTCACTAGTCAAAACGTCAAACGTACATATCCATATCCACCTCGGACCCATATAGATACCGAAAACTCCAAGGACGAAAATTGACACTCTTCAAGTAATAGTCATTCATTTTTTCAGTAAAAAAATCTTTTCTTGATATTTTCTTATGCAACCCACTCAAAATTTTATATATATTCTGAATACAGATTAACAAACAATTAAAACCAAGAACAATTGCTTTATTTCATTTCCATTACATAATATTATGTCAGAACGGCAATGTTCTCAAACAGACATACAACATCGATAAAATCAATCCTTAAATATACAGTGTGTCCACGAAAGTCCGCACCATATGGAAAAAAATTATTGTGTATTTCTCAGCAAATTTTATTCTTTATAAAAGTTGGCGGCTCGTATGAAGCCAAAACTGCAACCGTCAAACATGTAAATATCGGTGCCAAACACTGAGCGATTCAGAATATATGAATTCGTGATAAGAGTAAAGTACCTTTATTTTCATTATTATCGATAAAATTTATTTGGAAATATTGTTTAGCAGTAAAAATTATATTCTATTATGAAGTCAGAGCCACCCACTTCAAAAAAAAATATTTTCAGTTTTTTCTTAATTATTATTACTCTTGTGACAAATATTAGTAAATGCCAGTGATACTAACAGGATCCTTTTAATATATTTTTTAGAAAATTAAATACACTTTTTATATTTTTTGTTATTTTGGTATGATAACTAATGTTTATTTAGAACTACTATATCTCACCCTGTAGATATTAATATATCATACAATAACTAAATTCTTGAAATAATTTTGACTGACTTACCCGTTATTAAGTTAATAACTATTATGAATATGTTAATAATACTAATTTATTACCTATAAACTTATTTTATTTCTACTACTTTCAATTACAAAAATACATACATTAATACACATTAAAAAAACTAAAAATCGAAATAATTGTTAAATATCTATTAATCCTGTTTCTGTGTGTGGTTTCCGTCCCGTTCTATGCATAAACACTTTCTTCTAGAAACATCTTTGGCCGCATTACTAACAACATTCGGTGGAATGTTCTGGATACAATGTTGTATAGTTTCCGCTAAATGATTTATATCTCTAAATGGTCGGTGTTTGTTGCAGGGTAAAGTCGGGGGATCTAGGTGGCCAGGATCTTAATTCCGAATTTCTGCCTATCCAGCGATGGCCAAATTTATGATTTAAAAAGTTCTTGACAGAATTTATATTGTGTATGGGCGCACCATCAAGCTGGAACCAAATTGGGGCCCGTTGAATTAACGGCAAATTGTCCAAAAATGGTGACCAGGTTCTGAAGATATAATTCTCCATTTAAATTTTGACGAAAAAAAGGCCCAAATATTTGATTATTGAAAATACCGCACAGCACATTAGTCTTAAAATGGTACTGATCTCGGCATACTCTTGTAAAGATCGGGTTTTCATGTGCCCACCACCGGCACTTTTGTGAAGAATGGGACTGTTCTTTGACGTAAATGTCTGTCAAAAGAATATTTAAAAAAAAAATCTGTTCTCTTTCATTTGACCCTCAAACCAGATGACAAAGTCATGCCTGATGTCAAAGTCTCTTTCTTTTAGTGTACTTGTAAATTTTGGTTTATAAGGGTGACAGGTACTTGTTGATTTACTGCATTGGCTGTGTGCAGCAATTTGTCGAATAGAAGTCGTTTTATGCTCGATTATTTCTTGCAACACTGGCAAACTTGTTTCCTCATTTTCGGCAAAAATTTTTTTGTGGGGTTTTGAAGCTATTTTCAGCAGACCCAGGCTGTTTGAATTTTTTCATTATGCTGGAAATGGTTGAATGGGCAATTTGGCTGTGTGGATGTCTTTCATTGAAAATAGCAGCAACATCTCGGTGCGGTCTATTTTCTCCATGTATTAAATCGATTTCAACTTTTGTTGGAGTGTAAGCATTGCTTTAAAAGTTACAGCACATAAACTAATTTGTATTATAGTATGTACTTTTGTAATTGTAAGTAGTAGAAATAAAATAAGTTCATAGAAAATTAATTAGCACTATTAACATATTCATAATGGTTATTAACTTAATAACGGGTAAGTCGGTCATATTTAATTCAAGAAACAATAGATGTTTGATGCTTTAGTTATTTTTATTAAAATATTATCAGTGAAAATAAAACTTCAGAAATGGCAGTACCGCGCGTACCACCACTTGAGAATTGCTCAGTGTAGATCGATAACTACTATTATAACCCTATCCACAGTCATTAATATTAATCGAATAAAAGGAAGGTGTTTTTATTCCAGTCGTTTTATTTCAGTTATCCCACATGCTAGTTATATAGTTTATACAGTTGCCCACGTACTAATAATACAATTTCGCATATAGGAAGATATTTTCAAAACTTCATTTTAACCACGAGTTGCATTTAGTTAGTTAAGTGTAAGAAGAACATCAATTTTTGCATTTTTCCCATTACATTCAATCGATACTGGTTTAAAATTAACTCAATTTCTAGGAAATTCACATTGTTCCATTTTTGAATTTAAAGATTAGTACTCAAAGTTTTTTGTGGGATAAATAAAACGACTAGATATGTCAGATGTTAATAATAGTTAGGGCTTTAACATGATACTTTTTAGGGTACCCACTAAAGAAGTAGTATGGTATGTTTCAAAAACAAATTGATTAAATCAATCCTACCAGCGTACACTAACTAATAGACTTCTTTGTCAACTTACTAATAACTTTTTCTTCTTGTTTGCAGGTGGGTTTTGCGGTTCAGATAGGGTGGTAATATACTTTTAATGATCTCGTTCCGGAGCCACCTTTGTCATTGTCCCGAAACACAGGATATGATTAATTTGAGAACAGAAATACAGATACACGCCGGCTTCTGAATTGTGCCGCAGGTGCTTATTTTTGGCGAACCAATTTATTTCGACTGTCATTCTGAAGATATCATTCCAGTTCCATTTCTGCTCCACGGTGTCTTTCCTCTCCCTTTGAAAGCCTTTGGAATTCGATGTTCGGATACGCTTTTTGCCGATATTAACAAAAAGAATAATGATAGTCACTTTTTCTTAAAGAAATATAATTTCTTTTATTTTGCTTTTGAAATTGCCCTTTTTAGAACAATAAATTCGCTACCCTATCTGATAGTTCGCTTGGTTTAAGATGCTAGTTGGATATACGTATGGTGTTTTAAAATTCATGAGTTTTTTGTGGAAGTACTTGCTTCCCTCGTATTCTAAAGTCAAGTAGAGTGTATAACATCCGATATAATTTTTATAGCCGTCGTTTGGTCACGTGCTGTTGTCTCTAATTACGTGATTAAGGATGCACTAGTATAATCGTTAATTACATCTAGACGGGTTAATAAATAACTTTTCAAACGACGGCATTCTTCCTAGTATGTTGTACATACCTAGTAACGGTTACTTCTACACGATATGGTGTCTATGAAAGATAAATATCTTTATTGAAACTGATTTATATACCAGTTTGTTAATTGCCCATTTAAACGTGCACTCGATAATAATTTACCTTGTATAAGTTTTAAGGAATTGAATTATTGTTATTTACTGAAATTAAACATGCTAACTTAAAAATAGTTTTAATATTTTACACATTTATTCCATTTTACAGCTATTGCTGT
Source organism: Melinopterus prodromus (assembly GCA_964023965.1). Lineage (NCBI taxonomy): Eukaryota > Metazoa > Arthropoda > Insecta > Coleoptera > Scarabaeidae > Melinopterus > Melinopterus prodromus. The sequence continues at coordinate 28,532,067 of OZ030390.1, forward strand.
AAATGTTCTAAGAAATCTAGCCTCCTTCAAAATGGATTACAGTTTTATTAATGAAAATCTGATGTGTCCAAGTAAACTAAAAAACAATAGTTTACTCTATGGACATTTTAAAGCTCTTATAATTATATAAACTTTTTTCGAGAAGTTTAAGTTTAGGTCCATTATACAGGATCATTATAAATGATTGTAGTCGAAGTAGGCAATGCCCATGATAGGAAATTTTTGCCGCAATACACAAACAACTGTCAAACTTGAGTTAGGTTATGCAACCAATTTATCTTTTGCATGTAGAACAGTGGCATTCCATTCACTCATAGCGGCAACCAGAAATCTTTACATTTGATATCATGACCTACTTCGACTACAATCATTTATAATGACCCTTGACTATCAGAAACAGAAACAGCCTGAACTCTTGTATACAGCTTTATTTTGATGTTTAAAGCAATATCTCAAAAGCGCAAATCATGGGTACTTTTCATGACTACACTCAGATTACTATTTATGTGAAATGACTTGATTGTAATCTGAAATCTTTTATAGTATATTTTTTTAACTAAAATTTTGATTCTCCCCACTTCTGACGAACTGATAATTTCCGATATAATGGCATAATGACTTGAACCCATTTCCACCCTAATATTATTTTTGGGAATTAACAACAGAACAAATCGTTATCTGGCCTGTTTCAAAATTACAAAAACTCGCTTTTTTCCGCGGTAAAGTGTCACAATGGTCACGCCCGTTTAACCACTATAAATAAGCAATAGAGCCTTTTATTCGTATTTTAATACAATATAACAAAACGACGACTCATCTCTTAAAATTGTTGGAGATAGACGTTAAAACTTTGATAACCTTTACGAAAAAACCCTTTTTAAGTAGCTGTGACGGGCGTTGCCAGCACAGCTGGTCGTTTAGTTTTAGTAACCTAAAATTAAAATTAAGTCATCCAAACCATACTAACTGTGTTGATTTCAACTTGACTACACTACAAATCAATATATTGTAGCGTTTTTCGTTCGTTAAGGTGTGAATTAAAACACTCGGTATATTAAAATAGTCAACTAATTTATTTAACACTATTACAGTCTTATTACCTAATTATTAAAACACGAACACTAAACACGAACACTAAAAACTAACTGTCACTTAAGGCTACTATAAACATTTATCTTCACAGTATTTATTTCTAACTATTTATGTCGATCGATAATCGCGCCCGCGCTCCGACTGCACTCTGAACTATACTGGTTAGCGAGCAAGGCAGTTTCTCTTATATACCTATCGATCGATACTCTGGAATGTTCCCGAGTTTTCTACGTTTGCCCAGAGCGGTCGCTACTTGCGGTTCGCTGCCTCGATGGAATAATACTCCGGAATAACCTAGAACTTCTGGCGTTTTCGCGGCTGTTAAGATCGTCACACTGCCCCCCTCCTAAGCTCGTTTCGTCCCGAAATGATTCCAAAGATGGTGGATGTCGATATCGGCAAAAAGCTCCCTTGTTGCAGCAGGATCTCTTGTGGAAGTAACAGTCCACGGTTCTCTCCAGGGAACGACGTTGAGGGCTATAACAGCACACCAGAATTTGTACGCCCGTCAACCTGAAGAGTGCTTCCAACATGCTGCGAATCATCCTCCAGTCCAAGCCATCGAGTCCGCATGCCAGCTTGGGAATCGCCAGGCTTCTCAGGTCCTCGGCTAGTAATTCTTCCTTTAGAGAACACAAAGTGTCCCAAACATCTCTATAGGTTGGCTTCTCATCGGACGTCTCTTTGGTAACCAAGTGGAAGATCTTCCTGCCGGTCTTTTCGTCGGTTGCCTTGAGTGCTTGTCCGATTCTGGGATTAGACCGACGCAGCTCTGGAATATTTCCAAACTTCCCGCGGAAAACCTTGGCTATCCCTCTAGACATTTGCAAGTCCTTAGCCACACAATGTGCCAGTGCGTAGCCAGCTGGAGCAGTAAACAGGTCTCGCTGCACTTCACAGGTCACACCGAACCGACTCTTTTGACCATTAGTATGACGGGCGATGAATTCGTCGAATGTCAAATCCGGCTCTGGTTGGATTCGCCGCAGCTCCGCGTCTTCGTGGTCTCCGTAGTAAGGAGCCAGTCGGTTGAAGTGAATGACTCGAGCTTTACCCCGCGGTGGCTTTTGTATCCGGTAAAGGACGTCGTTGATAGCTTCCAGAACTTTGTATGGTCCATCCCAGGATGTTTGAAGTTTTGGTGACAGTCCCTTTCGTCTCTTAGGGTCGTAAAGCCAAACCATATCACCGGCATTGTACCTGTGGTCCTTGGCATTCACATCGTATGCGTCCTTCATCCGATTACTGGCATCTTGAATGGAAATGCGAACTTGGCTATGAATGGCGTCCATTCTTCTTCGCAGTTCACTGACGTAGTCCTCCCCGGCGACATCAGTTCCTGGCGGGCAACCAAACTTCAGATCGCATGGGAGACGGAGTTCTCTTCCCATAATTATCCGAGCCGGAGACTCTCCCGTGCTTTCGTGGACCGCCGATCGATAAGCCAGGAGGAACAAATGAAGAAAGCCATCCCAGTCTCTTTGATGGTCGGAGACCACTTTGGCCAAATACCGATTAATGGTTCTATTCATGCGCTCCACCATTCCATCTGACTGCGGGTGTAACGCAGTAGTTATTGTTTTCTTGATTCCGAGCGTCTTACAGATGTTCTGGAACAAACTGGATTCAAAATTTCGCCCTTGGTCCGAATGTAGCTCCAAAGGTACGCCAAATCGGCAAATCCATTCTTTCACCAAGGCGTCGGCAATTGTTGAGGCTTCCTGGTTTGGTAGAGCGTATGCCTCAACCCATTTGCTGAAGTAGTCCATCACGACCACGATGTACTTATTTCCTGCTTCGGATTCGGGAAACGGGCCGGCTACGTCAATAGCAATCCTTTCAAAGGGACTTCCCACGTTGTACTGGCGCATCAAAGCCTTCTGCTTTCTCTGCGGCCCATTACTTGCCGCACATACAACGCATTTTCTGCACCAGTCCCTTACGTCTTCCTTGCTATTGACCCAGTAAAATCTTTCTCTCACCCTTCCCAGCGTCTTTGTCACTCCGAGATGTCCTCCTGACACACCAGCATGGAGTTCTTCTAGCAATTCCGCAATCCGACATTTGGGCACAACAATTTGCCTTCTTTCCTCTTGGCCGTCGTGGTCAATTATTTTCCGCCGCAGGAGTCCATCTTCCAGAATTAGGGAGTCCCATTGTGCCCAATACGACTTGATGTTAGGAGGATACTTGGCAACTTCTCCCCAGGTTGGCTTCTTCTCCTCTTTCATCCAGTTTAGGACTATCTGGATATCGGGATCTTCCTCTTGGTCTTTTATAAGATCTCTATTTTGCCAAGTATCGTCGACTATGGTCGTTCGTAACAAGTCAGCGTCTTTTTCCTCTGCCCGCTGGCAAGGCTTGCAGTCCCGTGGACAGGGTCTTCTTGATAGAGCATCTGCATTTCCATGGATTCTCCCTGCTCGGTGCTCGGTGTCGAAGTCAAACTCCTGTAGCCTCTCTATCCATCTTGCCACTTGTCCCTCTGGATTTTTAAACTGAAGGAGCCATTTTAAAGCTGCATGGTCTGTTCGTAGCAGGAACTTCCTTCCGTAGAGGTACTTGTAAAAGTGCTCCATCGCTTTCACAACAGCTAGCAACTCTCGGCGGGTGACGCAGTAGTTACGCTCTGGCTTGGACAACGTTTTACTAAAATAGCCTATGACTTTTTCTTCTTGCCCATCCTGAATTTGGGACAGCACGGCTCCTATGCCCACATTGCTAGCGTCGGTGTCCAGTACAAATTTTCCTTCAGGTAGGGGATAGCTCAAGATAGGTGCGCTCATCAGAGCCCCTTTTAGGTGATCGAAAGCTTCTTGACATTCCTGGGACCACTGGAATTTTCGTTCTCCTTCGGTGAGCCTGGTTAATGGTTTTGCGATGTTGGCAAATCCATTCACATAGCGTCGGTAGTATGTGCATAATCCCAAGAAGCTGCGCAGCTCATGTTTGTCATTGGGAACTGGCCAATCTTTGACAGTCTGGATCTTTGCCGTGTCAACCGCCACTCCTTGACTGGAAACAAGGTGACCCAGGTACTGCACAGCTCTTTGAAATAAGTGACATTTCTTTGGGCTCAATTTCAGTGCTGAACCTCGTAGCCTCAGGAACACTTCTTCTAGGTTTCGCATGTGGTCTTCAAACGATTTTCCTACTACAATAATGTCGTCAAGATAGACCAGACATGTCTTCCAGGACAGTCCTCTTAAAATCGTTTCCATCAGTCGTTCGAAAGTAGCAGGAGCATTGCACAGTCCAAATGGCATCACATTAAATTGCCATAATCCAGCACCCACCGTGAAAGCTGTCTTTTCTCTATCTTCGGGGGCCAATTCAACTTGCCAGTACCCGCTCTTCAAATCCAGCGTGGAAAAGATCTTCGATCCGGCCAGGGTGTCCAAAGTGTCATCGATGCGAGGAAGAGGATAGCTGTCCTTTTTGGTCACATTATTAAGCTGCCGGTAGTCAACGCAGAATCTGGTCGAGCCGTCTTTCTTCTTTACCAGTACCACCGGTGAAGACCATGGACTGCTGGATGGTTCTATGATTCCTTCCTCGACCATACTCTCAATAATCTTGTCAGCCTCCTCTCTCTTAGCCAGCGGTAGCCTTCTAGCTGTCTGCCGAATGGGACGAGCATTTTCTGTATTGATTTTATGCTGGATTATATTTGTCCTCCCTTTCTTCCCAGTATCAAAAATGTCTCGATAGCTATGGACCAAATGTCTCAGCCTCCTTCTTTGGTCTGGCCTTAGACCGGTGCCTGACGACGATACCAGTACTTCTAATTCCTTTGGAATGGCTTCCCGGCTGGATTCCACGGCCGTAACCTGTCGCAGTATCGCTGACACTCCAGAGCAGTGTCCTAACTCCGTGCCCTCCTTTAATAACACAGGATAGTGATTGACGTTCATTATCCTCACAGGAATACTCCTGCCAGCCCGCACAAGGGCCTTTCCGACCGCTATTCCTCGACCAACAGCCTCGTCATGCATTACGGGTTCGAACATGACTATCTCACCATCTGTGGTCTTGCCATCAATGCAGCCGTCCAAAACAATCTCGCTCCGTTCTGGTATCAGTGTCTCCTCCGGGAGTAGGACTTGAACACTTAAATTCTTTTCTCGATGTAAAACAACTTCCTCGTCATCTACCCGCAGAACTCCCCGCCTAAAGCTTAACTCGAAGCCCTTGGTGTCCATTATGTCCGTCCCGATGATCACCTCATCCTCAATCTCAGCCACTATCACAGGATGGTTAAACGTGGCTTTCCCGATGGTAAACATGACGTTTGTTTCACCATGCACTTTTGCATGATCTCCCGTTGCTGTTCGTAGACGCCATTTTGATTGCCGAACCTTAGCTGCAGGTTTTATTATGTCGGGCCTTATGATTGTCTTCGTTGCACCTGTATCCAGCAGCACAGTGCGGAGGGTTCCATCCACGCACGCGTCGACAAAAACACTGTTGGCATGGTGTTGCAGTGAGGAGACCTGGGCGGTATTTGCTGGGGCTTGCTGAATACAGGTCGACGTTTGCCCCCTCGCATCGACCTTTTTTTTGTTTTCCGGATTGGCGGAAGTGGGACTGACGCCTTCTGGACAGCGTCTTCTTATGTGGCCTGCCTTGCCACATTTCCAGCACTCCAACTTCCGGTCCTGGCGGCTACATTCTTTATCGATCTCCCTGACGATCCGCTTGACTGATTCTTCGAAGTCGTCCTCTCCTGGAATCACTTGTGGGACACGAGCTTGACTTGTGTTCTTGGCAGCTTCGAATTCAAGGGCCCGTGTTAGTGCATCAACTAGCTTAGGTGGATGTGCTAGTAGTAAGGCTTGCTTCATTTCACCATCACGGAGTCCGTCCAGGAATGCTTGAACCGCCAAACGTTCCATGATCTTTTCCTGGCCATCTGGATATGCCAGTCGAACCAGACGTGCAATATCTGCCTCAAATTCCTGTAAGGGCTCCCCTGACTTCTGGCACCGATTTTTCAACTGAGTGTGGTAGACATGTTCCAGGTGTGACTGGCCGTAACGCGTCTCCAAGTGTCTGACCAGGTGATCGTAGACTTCTTGCTCTTCCGGGGACATTCTTTGCAAGATAGCAGCAGCATCTCCTCTCAAAGCTAACGTAAGGGCGGTCGCCATCTCCCTGGATGACCAACCGTTCGCTTTTGCAGCCGCTTCAAACTGACGCTGATAAACATTCCACGACGTTGAACCATCAAATTGCGGTGGTTTGAGGCGCATCAGCCCAACGGAATCCTGATTGCCACTAACTTTGCTCTTGTTGTCCGTTGCTGAAGGTTGATAGGGCAACTCCTGGAAGGTGTTGACGTCCAACGTTGTGATTTTGTTCTGAACTTCCTGGATCTTGCCTTCCAAAATCAAAAGAATTCGCTCTTCCAGTGTAGAAGATTTTGTTAAAATTTCTTCGTGTAATTCCGTTTTTAAGTTTGCCATCTTTTCTTCCAACTTGGCAGAATTCTCTCCTAGCTTTTCCCCAAGCTCGCAAACTTTAGCCTCTAGGTCGGCGGAATTTTCTAGCAATTTAGCCTCCAGGTCGGCGGAATTTTCTAGCAATTTAGCCTCTAGGTTGGCGGAATTTTCTAGCAATTTAGCCTCCAGGTCGGCGGAATTTTCTAACACTTTAGCCTCTAGGTTGGCGGAATTTTCTAGCAACTTAGCCTCCAGGTCGGCGGAATTTTCTAGCACTTTAGCCAGGTCGGCGGAATTTTCTAGCAACTTAGCCTCCACACATTGCAGCATTTGGCCGATATCACTTGCACTAGCAAAAACAAAGTTGTCCGGGTCATGGCCTTCTTCAATTAATGCTTTACGAAGCCGCTCCTGCAAGTCCGCTTTCTTCCCCGTCGTATCGCAGTCCCTTTCCTCCAGCTCCTTCTTCAGCTCACTAACTTTTAAGTCCGCTAGTTTCGCCATTTTCACGCACGCTAATTAGTCCGATTTATTTCACTTCAATTTTATTTTCACTAATGTCCAATTCACACCCGACACCTGACACCAATGTAGCGTTTTTCGTTCGTTAAGGTGTGAATTAAAACACTCGGTATATTAAAATAGTCAACTAATTTATTTAACACTATTACAGTCTTATTACCTAATTATTAAAACACGAACACTAAACACGAACACTAAAAACTAACTGTCACTTAAGGCTACTATAAACATTTATCTTCACAGTATTTATTTCTAACTATTTATGTCGATCGATAATCGCGCCCGCGCTCCGACTGCACTCTGAACTATACTGGTTAGCGAGCAAGGCAGTTTCTCTTATATACCTATCGATCGATACTCTGGAATGTTCCCGAGTTTTCTACGTTTGCCCAGAGCGGTCGCTACTTGCGGTTCGCTGCCTCGATGGAATAATACTCCGGAATAACCTAGAACTTCTGGCGTTTTCGCGGCTGTTAAGATCGTCACACTGCCCCCCTCCTAAGCTCGTTTCGTCCCGAAATGATTCCAAAGATGGTGGATGTCGATATCGGCAAAAAGCTCCCTTGTTGCAGCAGGATCTCTTGTGGAAGTAACAGTCCACGGTTCTCTCCAGGGAACGACGTTGAGGGCTATAACAGCACACCAGAATTTGTACGCCCGTCAACCTGAAGAGTGCTTCCAACATGCTGCGAATCATCCTCCAGTCCAAGCCATCGAGTCCGCATGCCAGCTTGGGAATCGCCAGGCTTCTCAGGTCCTCGGCTAGTAATTCTTCCTTTAGAGAACACAAAGTGTCCCAAACATCTCTATAGGTTGGCTTCTCATCGGACGTCTCTTTGGTAACCAAGTGGAAGATCTTCCTGCCGGTCTTTTCGTCGGTTGCCTTGAGTGCTTGTCCGATTCTGGGATTAGACCGACGCAGCTCTGGAATATTTCCAAACTTCCCGCGGAAAACCTTGGCTATCCCTCTAGACATTTGCAAGTCCTTAGCCACACAATGTGCCAGTGCGTAGCCAGCTGGAGCAGTAAACAGGTCTCGCTGCACTTCACAGGTCACACCGAACCGACTCTTTTGACCATTAGTATGACGGGCGATGAATTCGTCGAATGTCAAATCCGGCTCTGGTTGGATTCGCCGCAGCTCCGCGTCTTCGTGGTCTCCGTAGTAAGGAGCCAGTCTTATTACCTAATTATTAAAACACGAACACTAAACACGAACACTAAAAACTAACTGTCACTTAAGGCTACTATAAACATTTATCTTCACAGTATTTATTTCTAACTATTTATGTCGATCGATAATCGCGCCCGCGCTCCGACTGCACTCTGAACTATACTGGTTAGCGAGCAAGGCAGTTTCTCTTATATACCTATCGATCGATACTCTGGAATGTTCCCGAGTTTTCTACGTTTGCCCAGAGCGGTCGCTACTTGCGGTTCGCTGCCTCGATGGAATAATACTCCGGACTAACCTAGAACTTCTGGCGTTTTCGCGGCTGTTAAGATCGTCACAATATGTATAATCAATACATTGATGACCTATAACTAACAACATAACATATTTTGCTTCTTTTAAATGTGACAGACGTGATAATTTGCAAAATTTAATCGAATACACTGAACACTTGAAATTGGATATTTATGTTAGGAGTTTTCAAAAACTTGGGTCTTCCGCTTTGTTGGTATTAAAACATTAATTTTTCTTTTTGTGCTATATTCTAATCTAGAAGGTCTCAGAATTGTTCCTGTAAGAGGGTTTTGCAAAATTCGCCCTAGTTCTGGAGTTATAGCCGGCGATTTGAGTGTGCGTCGATCAGTGTTGTGATAGGGGAGGAAGAAATCCGTCCAACCGTGCGAAATGCGTACTTATATACGTATTGCATATGACTCGACCAAGTCATAATTCTCCCATCACTGGTGTCTATACCTTTTGTCATCTATTCGTTGGCTTTTAAGCCGATCGTCACGTGATCATCTCGGCCGTTGCGGTATTTACCAAAGTTCTTGCAATTTCAGTCGCTTCCAACTGGTTTTTGGGAAATGTATTTCATATATCAGGATGATTCTTTTTTTTATGTTCAGCACACATCTTGTTTTTGTTCGATCGGTCAGTTTTTTACATTTTTATTTTTCATTTTTACACCGTTCTATATCACGAAATTTTTTAGACATACGACCGCCATTTTGACTAAAATCAAAATTATGAGAAACTGAAGACTCGAACGATAGCCAACGAAGTCACAATTAAGAATCACCTTTTTGTATCAGACGACCTGCACACGTGTAATTGTGGTTACCGTTTCACAAGACTTTGTCTAAAAATCTTGTATGGTTCATCAATTCGTTAAAAATAGGCTCGAAAAGTGGCCAACAAAGCGGAAGACCCCCTTAATATGGGCTTCGAAATGAGTAGGCGGCCAAATATACTTCATAATTTTATTCTGAGTATTTAAGCGAAATGATTAGGTATTTCCATTCAAATTATACGCTAAACTGAACTTGAAATCTTTGCCGATAATACAAAAAATATCCGGTTCAATTTTGTCAAGATTCAGTCAACTATAGGTGACGAATTCTGTGAATATCGGCGTTTTTTTGTTGAACGTAAGAAGACTACGGATTAGCCACCAACAATCTTAAAATCCGTCAGCTAGACCATACAGAATTGAGCCGGATATTTTTTGTATTATCGGCAAAGGTTTCAAGTTCGGTTTCGCGTATAATTTTAATGGAAATACCTAATCATTTCGGTGAAATACCACAAAATACTACCCTCAAAATTCTGAGGTATATTTGGTTGCCCACTCATTTCGAAGCCCACCTTAAACTGTTAACTTAGCAATTCGTCTTTTCCGCGGAAGGACCAATGAGTGGAAGACCAGAGTATGTCCAGGACATATTCTGCACACTCATTGCACGGAGCACGGTGTTTCCGCTGCAATACTGGCAATAGCAATTTCAATATTTTCGAAAAAATCTAGAAATTTTATACAAAATGTCTATCTTATTTGGAAATGTCAAATAAATAACTACAACGGATGATTACTATTATAACATGATCTGACTGATCTGGCTTTTTTATCAGCCGAGTAGAATTTTGTTAAAAAATAAATGTTAACAAATGAGGCCTTTACTCCATTGAATGTAAGAATAAACAAAATTAATTTAGAGCTGTACATGTTGGTAGGTACAAAGTTCCATTCTTGTGTATTAATTTTAATAGGTTTTAGTTTCGTCGCTTATACATCTTCAGTTAAAAACTAATTTTGAAACACAAAACTGAAGTCGTTCGTGTTTTTTTGCAATACCACTGAAATCAACAAATTCATGGTCCGTTAATTAATCTCACAGCATATAAAATGCGATGCTTATAAATCTACCATAATTAAGCATTGAGTAGGTGTATTAATACGGACAATCCGCAGGTGGGCCCCCATCATTCCCTACCGAATCACATATAGCCTTTATTTATATACGGTTTAGGGGTTTTGAATAGAATTCGATGGCGTCGGAATTTCACGTAAGGGGGCACAATGAGCCATCGTTTTGCCATCGTGGCAGACCTCCCGCCAACGCGACCTCCCTCCTTATTAATTTATTGTTTTGTTCGGGCCCTCAAACATGATATGTTTTCGACGACGGTGACCGTTTGTATCAGTCAGGCCCTAAATCGGCTGTATATTTCACTTTTGTTCCGGACAGAGGCCCGCCGTCCGCCAGTATGAATTTATTCATGCGCCCGCCGATGTAAATATTAAATCATTATAATTCGACTGGCTGCCTATTACAATATTTATTCAGTTCTGGTCTCTCGCCCTGTCCGATAGAAATATTCTATTATGTCGGTCGTTTAAGATGCCGGAGCTGCATGTTCCACGTCAGTACACAACGGTAGGATAAATTGCTTAATAAAATTTCAACTTTTAACTCCATGGAGTTAGTTGTAATATATGTATAGACAGTATAATCCTAATATCTAACTCTGTTATGAGAAGTGGCAAGTGCTGTAAGTCAAGCACCATATATGTCACAGACGTAACATTGGTATTTAGATTATCCTTTAAAAAATTAGGAAACCTGTTTCACCTTTTTACAAAACTCCTCTTAAATACAATAGAACAAAATAATAGTTATTTAACCAACAAGTATATTAAAAAGTGCGATTAATGATCGAGACTGTTTAACGCACGAGCGATTAGCGAGTGCGTTAATTATCGAGATCATTAATCGCCGTTTAATATTCGAGTTGATTACAACATTTTTTCGTCGATCGTATTCTTCTTGCGGCGTCTACATAGATTTTATTCGTCGATGTCGTTTGACGTTATATGACCATTTATGTCATTTGACATTGACAGATCTGTACTGTGTGATTGGATGGTATTATTTTACGTAGGTATGTTCGATTAGCTATAATGAAGTCGTTTGATTGGCTCTAACAAATCATGCATTAATAGAAGTCGTGCATTTATAGAGAGAGCCTTTTAATCAATGATTTTCTATTCAGTAAACATATTCATAAAAAAACGATCGACAGAAAAATAATAACAATAATAATATGGGGATGATTTTTCTCTGAGATTTTTTTGGATAAAAATCTGAATTTTATCCTTGTCTAGAAATTAAGAAACCAGTGTTCTACTGTGTTAAAAAATTATAAAAATGGGCGTAGAAAATGAGAGTAATTTGTTGGTTATGAAAGTAAAGAAAAAAATTCTATTCTCTCTTAAAAAATACTTATTTTACCAATTTTCTAAAATACAGGTACTGTAGTGGAGTGGGTGGTGATGTTTTTTATGAACGAAGCTACATATATCTCAATAACAGTAAATGTAAATTATGTAAGTAGATTCTGCTTTAAAAATAAAAAGTGACGGGAGTAATTTTTCTGTAAATGATTTTTTTATGAAACTCGACATTTATATTCGCCTTCTATAACGAAATTCATGTTTAATGTTTTAAGATTTTAAAAATATTGTTGATAAGTGAAAAAAACTAGAGTGATTTGTTGTTGATGAAAGAAACATCAGAATAATAAAACTCAGTTTTGACCATTTTCCGAAAATCCAAAACGGTGCAAATTTGAACGATTGTTTTTTTATAGCGACACCCATTTCTGAAATCCGAAAGATAGTGTAGAGGAAAAATTGGTATTACGACCTTTAACATTAGGAATTAGGTATAGTATTTTACCATTTTCCAAAAATGCAGTTAAAGGTTGTTGTCTGTTATGTTACTCATATTTTAGATGAACATTGGTATTTTGACTCTTCAATCAAACTTAAGAAATCGGTTTTACTATTTTACTATTTTCACAAATCCAGTTAAGGGGGTGGAACGTAGGGAAAAGTACAATATATAATCTCTAAAGCAGCCTACGTCTGATAAACGTTGAAACTAGAGCTTAGAATTCTCTTTTAAAATAAAAAAAAGACCTTTCCATCTTTAACCTCAACAGTAATAACATTTAGAAAGCAAAATGTAGGTGACTTTGTCTCTTTACACCATATCTGGGTTCTCTGCTCACTTTGAAGGATCAGTATCCCATAGCTAAAGAAACAAGTTAGGCTAAACAACATATAGGCTACTTAACTTAGAAAATTAGTAATGAAAAGTCTGGCCCTGATATGCCAGTGTGAAGATGTAACTTACAATTAGTAACAACGCTTTCTACTTTTTGCACTTCCTGTATTTTAATGGATAACTACTTCTTAACTTTCACTAACATTTGCTAAACATTCACTCCAAGCATGCTTATTATCTTCCTTTTTCATAATATTTTGTGGGCGTTTGGTGAATTAAAATTTTTCACTATGGTTTATTTTTCTTTATTTATGAAGTAACATGAATTTAATTTTGAGGCGTTTTAATAGAAAAAAAATGCAAATTTTTACCAAACTCAAAACGAATAATAATTTTACTACACAAACATGGTCGTACAGTGGTTTAAAGATCGCCATTTATTGGCAACGTCATACGTCCACATTCCAAAAGCAGTAAATCTAAAAGAGAGTCTACGGTGTATGATATTCAGTAAGTAGGTTTGAAAATGCAACTGGCATGCATCATTAGTCGTCTTTTTGTTTATATATTTTTTGTTTATATTATATTAGTTGTGTATATGATTAGTTGTTATAAGAAAAATAAGTTTGCAACTTTTGGAGCCCAATGGCACATAGCATCGTAAAGAAAAGCCTTTATTTAAGTCGTAGCCAGTTAATAGCTTTCTACTATTTTAACAAAACACCATACTATCATGAAACGTAACTTAAAAATCGTATTAGCATCTTGAAAGAAGTATATTTTGGAGCATTTTTTACTAAGACATATTGTGGTTTAATCGGTGCCATTTGGATTCAGAAAACTACGATTAAATATAGCTTTAAATTATAAATATTGCTCAGAACACCATAGTCATAAAATATAAAGGAAATAACATCAGCTATTGATCTTAATTAAGTAGAAAACTCGTGCTAACGTATCTAGCGCTAATACCGCGCCGCACGAGCTAAACCTGTTGTATCCATACAAAGGAAGTAGGTACCTACTTCTTCATCACTTACTGTGCAGCGCTAAATTGCACACAATATGAACTAACGGTACTCTAAACATTACACAATCTTAATTAACTCCTGTATTACTGGCGGTTATATTAATAAGCCAGTTATACGTCCCCTCATATTCATTGAAACTGGAACAGTTATAGATTTTAGTCACAGGAGCTACCAAGCAAAAATAATCACAAAATCATTCCAAAACTGTTCAAACAGCCATCACAGAGTGACAGACAGACACTTGAACTTAGTACAGTCCTTATAAATGATAAAGAATGAACAACAAAATTTAGGATAATCACAATTTTCTTCAGCCTTTAATATGCATCGCGTAATATGCAATTAAAAAAATGCTCGGTGACCGGTCAGGACTAAAATTCCCCATAAAATAACCGTCTTAAATGTCGTGGATATTAAACATTCTCGTTCGATAATTATTGTAACAGACATGTATTTAAAAGACTATTAAAGTATTTAGCATAGTTATTTAATAATAACCACGACCACCGAGTAACCCGTAAATACTATACCCGATACCAGCGCCCTAATTTGCTAATTTGCATTTCATATGAGCCGGCTAAAAGGGCAACGGAAATTAATTAGGGCAAATTATTACCAGCGTTCAGTCCGGCTCGTAAAAAAATTAATATTTAATTTAAAAATTTTCTTTACGTAAGTAATAATAAAATTGCAAGGAAAAAATGTTATTACTTTTATTTATTAACCTTAGATACTATTAATATCTGAACCTATACTTATGTAATTCTGATGTCTTGGATACGTGACTTTAATTGCAAAGGTACCGTAGTTATTAAAATGTGCAATCATATAAAACAGACAAATATACAACCCTTTCTGTGAGGATGTATTCCTATAATCATATAAAACGTACTGTACTGTTTGTGTTAACTATAAGTTATAACACAAACAGCACAGGTGTCCTCAAAGTAAACCAAGCTTTGCTATGGCTTCCTGATTTATTAGTCCACAATACATTTTAAAAAGGCGGACAATGACGCGTATTCTACACAACACGCTACGAAGAAATATTTTGTTTTTTTTTGGATTTTGACAATTATTGAACCCAAAACAAATGCAAAACAATAACGTGACGTGATAGAATCGTCTAAGTAGGACAAAATTGAACTATAAACCTTGTCCTTTAAGGCTTCATAGCGAGAAACCAGGTAGCGTGAAGAACACTGTCCACAATGTTTGATCCGTTTTAATTTTTGGTCCATTTTTTGTGGCGATGATTCCGGAGACACTACTAAAGGTATCGGCATAAAGCTTCATATTTAGAAGTTTCATGACCAGACTTCTAGCTGAAAAGCTTTTTGTACAAAAAGTTCCAAAGGAATTTGATGTTTACGCTAAGCATTTTTCAAGGATTTTGCAAATGAGCTGCAATTTCTACAATTTCGTCAATATAGTTAAATAATAAATTAGTAGGAATTTTTGTATAATTTATGTCTATAACATTTTTTGATAAATTTAATAGTTTAGCTGCATGCGCAAATTCTATTTGATCGAGAGCGATCGTGTAATGACAGTCGGTAGTACGCTGATGTTTTGAGAATACCTACCGTCACTAAAATCAAAATATCTGTCAAATCCTGGCTAACTAGTTTTATTTTAATGCAAACTCGACCGATCTCGATCACATAGAATCTCATGCTGCTAAACTATTAATTTTATATATAGTATGATAAAGTCATGTGCCTGGCCACATCACATTTTTTACTCAGAATTAATGTTTATTAATTTTTGTATACATTTTATGTTTGTGATTGATAACTGTTAAATTAATTATATTTTATTACCGTAAAGGATACTGTTTTGTGTTCGTTTTTGTAGTGTCTGATATGTATTCTAATTTTCCTTCCTTCTGTTCTTCGTTATTTTAAATTTGTGTAACTGTCGAAGGAAATGAAGTAACAAATAAACTACGTCAAAAATTCTATATAAAAAACGATACTGCAAAATTAAAATGGAATCCAGCAAAATTCTGTAAATAATCAATTCGCTGGTATTTGCGTTTTACTTTTAACTGCTACGTGGCTGGTTATTTGATACCACCTATATAACTGTATTTTTCTACATACGTCTTTGTGATATTGAGATATTCCTGTGAAATGATAACATTATCACAGTAATTTTAACGAGTATGTTTACAATTTTACAGGAAAAGTACGATAATTTCACAGTAGTAATTTTGTAATTCTAATTGCATAGAAGTATTTTTTTACAATTTGTCTGTTTATAGACCATATTTCTTGACACAGTAAAATCGCTATAAAAATATTCTCAGCGAATACTACTGGTTACTCTGAATGATATTTACTTCCTAAAAAATGTGGAATAAAAGTACAGCTTGTATAATACCTTTTTGGTTGGTTCCACAAGACTAAAATGTTGAGGACCGCAGCTTACTACCTACTCTAGTGGATGGTTAGCCAAAGCAGGATCATTCGTCCAAAAAGACATGACCAGAAAGAAAAAATATACCTTTATACTGCATAACATAATGAGGCAGAGCAAACCCTACTCGCTTAATAATCTCTTCGCAAATAAGTTATTATTACCGAATTTATTTACTTTGGCATTCGTTGACGACCGGACCAATTTGCTGTTAATTAACTCCGCGATAGTCCGTAAAGTAATGCGCCCGGTTATTAATCCTTGCATTTTAATTAAGCGCCATCTCTCGGAGCGGCAAAAAATTAATTGTCGAAAGTTGACGGTGTCCAATTTCTTCGGACATTGCTCGGTGGACAGCGGGCGCGTCTGTTGGCGCAGCCCGGCGGCGATCGCCAAGATTAAGTTCACGTCTGATCGGCAATCCGCCCCGGAATATAAGTAAAAGCGGACCGAACCGGACCGCTCTCGTATACTGTTGATAAGCGCTCGAAGTGGGCATTGTTCCCTACGGCGAACAATAATCGCACGTAAAGGTCGGACTCGCTTTTAATTGGCGTGTGCGCTGTTCTATTGCGAATAAAAAGCATACCGTTAGAACTGTGCTCAAGGTACACTCTAAAACGTCGAAATTTGATCATTGTTAGGTAGAAATGATATACCAGAATTAAATTTTATTTGTATCGTTGTATTGGACAAAGTCGTCTGGGCGACGGACTAATAGAATACTCATAGGAAATATACGGCTATACTTCTCCATAGTTATCATTCTATGGAACTTTGTCGCACTAGAGCGGCAAATAAACTAAGATCACCAATTTGATTTTTGCTGAAAAGGAATAACTGCCCGTTGTCTGTTTATATTTTTTAAATTATTTTTTAAATACATATTTGCACAAAAAGCAGCACAAAAAACGTTGTATGTCACACCTGCCGAAAAGTACATAGCGCGACTCGCTGACATGCAACGCTGACATGCGACGCCGCATTACCGCTCGTCGCACTATTCCGTATTTTCGGCACTTGTGACATAAATAACTATATTAATCAAATTTAAAAAGAAGCCATTTTGACTTCTTAGCATTTTTTAGTTACCATTACATTGTCAGTTGCGAACTTATTACTTTATCATACGCAGTATGATGAAGTATGCCGTAATTTAGAAGTAATTGTTCTGAAGTTTGGTATACAAGTTTATCTCTTAAAAACTAAAGACAAGTTCGTGAATGGTCAAAATCGGTTAACTCAATTTTATTATTAATTCACACCAAACATATTTTTCGGTGGGGGGTATTTTAACTTCGACTCGGCTGAAGATATTTTTTTTACTAGTTTTAATTGCAATATAAAAATAGGTAATCTATGGTAATATAGCTATAGGAGAGACTGATTTTTTCTTACGAAGCTACGCGAATGATATTATTAGGGTATTGTTGGTATGACCTGTATTTTCAGAAGTGACGTTATTCGCAAAATTTTAAATGGTACCTCACACGTTTTTTCTTCGATATGTTTGCCTTATTAGACTGAACACAAAACCATATCAATGTTTATCATCAAGACAACAAATAAGCGCTTGTTATTCATTAAGTTACGGAACTATGAATTGGTTAAAATAGTCGATAACGATAATTACATATATGTACAGAACAACCTTGATAATCCGAACTAATCCGGACTAAAAAAAAAATTGCGAAAGGTAATAAATTACTAAATCCAGTATTCCAAACTTAAACTATTGAATTCAACAATCGCAATTCCATGTGATACATAATTCAAATTCGCAAATTATAAACAAAAGTTATTGAGGGCTCAATTTTAAGCAAAATAATTAGAATACCACCCTTTTTGCTTTTCTCTATTATTTCATATGTATTTAAATGATTCAGACCGTGTAACTTTGTATGATTGTTACCTTTAATTTTCTCATAAAAGACGTACAGCGTATTCTTAATTTCAGGATTGCCACCTGGTTCTAGGGGTTTACCAAATTTTACTCCGTTTTGGAAGATTGTCGGTGACACGGCAAACTTCTCCCTATTCTTCTTAATATCGCTTATGACTTTGCTACGTCGTACGACAGTGTGTTGTGTTTTCTTTTTCTCGATATAATGAATAATGATGTGACGACTAGCAAAAACAAATTGCGTATGTATCAGATTGAATCACGTAGTGCGACAAGTGGTAGAATGGAGGGTCCGGTATGCATTATGTACGCTGTTCGGAGTATAGTATAGGCAGTAAATTGAAATTTGTTCGGATTACTGGAGCTTTCTAGGCGTTCGGATTACTGGAGGCTCGGATTATCGTGGGTTCGGATTATCGAGGTTGCACTGTATGTAGATTGTAGATGGAACTAATCCTTAGGCGGTAGGCGCAGTGGCCGAGTGTTAAGGCGTTCCGCAGGTCCAGAGTTCGAATCCCGGGGTAGACCTACGAATTTTTCACCGCCGCCGTGCTTCGGCAGGCACGTTAAACCGGTAAGCCGGTGGTCCCGTAACCAGTCTCGACCTCTGGTTTCGTTAACATAGTATCGGTGTCACGTGATAACGTGCCTCAGAGAAAAATTGTTTTTAATTTTTAACTCAATAGGTAGGATAATTCATCAACATATAACTGCGCAGCTATCATTTGGTATAGACGAGATATTACGTTCACACTAAAAACAGACACCGTGTAAAACCGGTTTGTTTTCAAGCCCACATTAACGAAGAAATTGGCCATATCTTTAACTCTGCATTTTCAAATCAACTAATTTTCGTAATAATTAATTATATTATTCAAGTTAGTTCAGTTATAAATATCTAAAATAATCCTTTAGAGTAAATTGTGCATACTACCTAGGCCATTTGATAGTTGTGGGTTCACAAATGGTAGGTAACTCAATCTTGAGGAGTTCGGCAAGGGCGAATGAAAAATCGCTTATCAGTCTTGGTGGATATATTTGTTTAGTCTTACATTTGCCTACGTTTCGCCGAAGTAGATTCGGCTTCGTCGGGCCCTACGATTACATAATATTATAAAATTACTCTCTACAATAGCTATTGTCTCTCAACTTTCTAGACCCAAACAGTTACCATCTTAATATAACTTATAAATATTCATAACTTATTTATGGGAAGCTATTGAGACAATTCGTGGTCCAACACTAGCGACAGTAGACACAATATCATACCACCATTGCCCTTAATTAGTATTTATGGCGTCAATTTATTAAACGACCCCTCGATCGTCCTTCATGAATATTTAGCGGAAAATTTAATTACGCCAACTTGATTTCTTCAATACTCCGACCCGTCAATTCTCCTCTCATTCTTTTTTCCGGTCGGTCGCACACATATCGAAGGCGAAAGAGGTGCATTAACTGACCAATGACTTACCGCAAATTAATTTACATATTTAATAGGTGCACTTAATTTACCCTGAAACCGCGAGGCGGTAAGGAAGCGAATTGCCAAAACGAATTTCGAATTTTACGCTCGTCCTGTGACGAGCAATAATTCATACTTTTCGATCAGATGATAACTGCGCCAGGGACCGTTCCGATGTACACGGTAATGGTGTAATTGCCGCTTAAGTAGACTTAATTGACGTGATTTTAATAAGTACCTTTTAAAATTTCCCCCCAATGGCAATTAACTTATTGGGTGCAATTTTTATGGCCGAACGACGGTCATCGAAAATTTCGTGGTAATCGCGTCTCGCGGTACGTTGCTTTCGGTAATTTTAAATTGGCCAGTGCCGGATTTAAGGGAGGGCTGACTGGGCTGCAGCCCAGGGGCTCCCACCAAAAAGGGGCCCCCACCAAAATAAAACAAAGCAAACAAAATGAAAAAATTATATTTAAAATAATACTGTACAGGTGACAAAATAAAACCAGCACCGCTATATAACACTTTTATTGAAATCATGTGTATCAAGTAGGGTGACCAACTGTCCATATTTGAGCGGGCAATCGCGAATTTCACCACTTGTCCCGATCGATAAAACGTCCCAAATTTTGTCCCGACTTTTGAAAATTGTATATAAATGTCCAGAATTTCGGATACCGGCCAGAAACATAATATTTGTTATCGGAGAAAAATGTACCATACTTTACCCTCTTCCGAAAATGAGTTAGCCGTACCGACAAAAAAGTTAGGTACTAAGATATTTTGTGTTCATTTATAAAAACATATTAGCGTATTTATCTACGACTCACATATAATAAGTTCATTGCATACGTATCTATGACTATTTAATCACAACATTATACGCCCCAATGATTATAATGACACTAGCGTTGTATAATAATGACAGTTCGTTCAAATAACGACATTATTTGAACGAACTGTCATCATTATACAACGTTAGTGTCAAAGTCTGTCAAAACCTACGTGAATGACAGTTAGTTGACAGTTAGCCTAGGCCAACATTGACAAATATTTTAAAATATTTTGCATAAACTGGAATTTATGAGTCGTAGATAAAACGTCGTATTTGTCTTGCACATAACGGATATAAATCGCTCGCATGATTACACCCTCGCCTACGGCTCGCGTGGAAACTTCATGCTCGCGATTTATACCTTAATTATGTGCTCGTCAAATAATATACTATTAGTTGGTATCGTAAATAATGACACAACTCAATAACTTTTATGTGGAAATATAAAAAGTTAAGAATCGACTCTATATTCCTTTGAAAAACAGAACTGCGGTAAGTATATAGAAATTTAGTCAGTCACGATTGACCAAATTCTATATTAGATCTTGTTGACAATCAACATACTGAGTCTTTGCGTTAATTGTATTGCATAGGAACATGGTATTTCTAGTTATAGAAATACAGCACATGATTAACCTGTTTTTGTAATTTAGTGATTTTGATTGATTTTAAATTTTGTAAAAAATAGTTAAAAGGAAAAAGTCCACTGAAAACCACCGGCACTACTCTACATAAAACAAAACGGAAAATTGTTATTATCGTGTTTCGATCCAATTAAGAACAATTGAAGGCATAAGAATGAAAAGTAGATAAAAACATATGGATTCCTATGATCTTTACCCATTTTTCATTCTGAGCCCTTCAAGTATTAACTTTATTGTTAGTGAGAAGTCATATTTAACTCATATTTTTAGACCGTTCTTCTTAAATCTATAAAAAGGTTTACTTACTATGAATAAATAGTAATCAACAGAAAATCCAATCACAATTTAAGAAAAAAGAACAATATTGGAAATTAATGAAAAAAAACCGTCGGATAGAACATGTGTTTTGGGTAGTTTTTTTACAATAAAAGATTGTTCAGGTATATTTTCTTTCTTATTTCTGTATCTACCACAATGCACAGCTAACTATGCTATTTGGACCTATGGCGTGTTATGTTATTTATTTCAATTAGTATTCTTTAAAAAATGTATAAATGAACTTTAATATAAAAGAAGAACAACCATTACCTAAGAAAGCTAGCTTCAAGTTTATTTTCTTGTAGCTGTTTCCATGTTGGTAACGATGATGGAATAACTACTTAAGATGCAAATTTGTTTCAACTTTCAACTATTCACAATATATTATATACCCCCTCCCAGAAGTTCACCGTCCGCCCTTCGAGTATTAAAAAGTTGTCACCCTAGTGTAAAGTGGCAAGGTATATATTTGCCATTTTACGTGCTTACAATGCAAAATCATGTCATCAAGTAAGGGTCACTGCCGCGGTTTTCCTAGAGCCCCACAGCTTTTCTGACCAGGGGTCCCCACAGCTTTTTTTGCCTAGGGCCCCCACAGATTTTCAGCCCAGGGGCCCCCACAGTCTTAAATCCGGCGCTGAAATTGGCCATATGTAGAACCTCAAGTTGGCCAGTAATGATTATTTATCGCAACGGCTTCTTCTGATTATTGCGAATTTAACACTCATTAAATGTTATCGGATCGGAGCGGACGACGTCAGCGTAATTTACCCAATATATGCCGTCAGGTGATCGTTGGAACCCAGACCAGAGAATTTGTACTAAATTTTCAAAGAAACTTGAAAAAAATTACGTGTAAAATGCATCAAGAAATAGAATACGTAACTTTCAATCAGATCACAGCATGGCAGTCAATCGGGCTAAGTTTGCGAATTGCCAACAAGCGTTGTCCAACGCCCGGTGTATACATAATAGCAAAAAAATATGTATCCATCCTACAATTTTTGTGGTAATATAACTCGGAAACTACCCAACAAATTTTGATCGGCATTTCGTCTAGAAATTCTTTGTATTTTACTATTTTAGGGACTATTCAATCAAAAACTGATTAAAATTTATTAGATAGTTTGTAAGGAATCATGAAAGACGTAGGATAAATACATACTTTTTTTCGCGACCGCACCTAGTAAACCCTATCTCAGTTTATTTTTTTATTCATAACTACTTTTAAAAACACTTGGCACTGGCGCTGCTCTTAATTTCATAAACTTGAAAGATAGGTATTTAATAGCAGAATAATAGTAATATAGAATTGATAATACGGATTAAATCTTACAAATTAATAAAAATAGACATTAGAAAGGCGATAATATTACATAGTTGGAACTCATTGAGTCAATTATTGAGGTAGCAAATGTTATTCATTCAACTCAGGTCGATGAACACAAGCCAGAAATTCGTATAGCAAATTAGCATTAATTAACAAGAATTACTCCTAGTATATTAATAAATAATAAGAAATCAACATGATTGGTCTGAAAAAATAGGATTATTCTATGATAAAACTTGATTGATTCACACGACCTTGAGCGAATACAATTTTAGTTACTGTTTTCGGGACATATTTATTTTAGAATTGTAAAATTAAAAAAAAAAATTATGTTTCTAGTAATTAAATTGAAAATGATAATAATAATACATATGATATTATATTCATATTCTATTTTTTCATATATAGGTAGGGTCTTTTTAGTTTTTGGCGAACAAGTTGGCTACATTATCTTTCTGGGCAATCTATGTGTTTTTGTTATATTACGTTTATAACATGTAACGCAGTCATAGACACAGTAACGTAGAGAAAATAAATTCACTTAATTTTGACGCCTGTGGTTAGTAACTGTTGTAAAATCCAAACATATTTGCAGTAATATCTTTTCCAATCACTGAAATCTATTTTAGTACTAATAATAATTGTATTAATGATAGTAATCATAATTTATTACATTTGGTATTTCTGAGAAGTGAGGCTATAAATTTAAATACAATTTTAATAGTAGATTAGTCAACATTAGAAAATGGACAATACGGTTTAAATTTTAAACCATAGTGAAAAACTACCATTTTTTTCGTGTGGAAATAGACTCTGCCCTAAGTCCTGATAGTAAATTATCTAAAGTAACTGGTATGTAGGTATGTAGTTTCAGTATAGTTTTAACTATTATGTACATAGTAGCAGTACCAGTATCTATTAAGATGTTGACGAAATGATCTCACCAAAAGTGATCTGGAGCAATTAGAATAAAAAAATTGAATATTATTGTCGACACAATGGACTGCTAGAAAGCTGTCGAAATGAAATCGGAACAATGGCTAACAGGAGGCACTAGAACGGGCGATGCTCTGAATTTCCGTAACGGTACACAACACCCGAATCAGATTTGAGATAAGGCAAAACGCAGCATGCTGTGTAATTCAATTGCTAGTGGTACACAGAAGAGACCGTCCGACTTGATGAAATAAAGCAAACGGCTGCGATACCGTGCCTACAGTCAGCTTAATTGAAATTACAACGATTCAAACGATGGGAATGGAATTAAAAATGGTGAATCAACTGCTGTAATTAATATAATCGGTATCTTACAATTGCGAAATTAATTGTATATTTAGTTAAATACCTATTACAATGATCTATGCAACCACATGTTCTAAACATAACAAAAAAACATGTTCTAAACCTTCTATCGCTCTTTAATCAACAATTAGTAGATTTAATAATAAAGCCAACAAATTATCAAAACTGATATAAATAAATGAAAAACTGACATGAATTTTAAATCCAGCGATATAATCACCAGTGTTACAGTGTTAAGAGTTTCATAGCAAATTCCTAAATTTCAGAATTGTTTAACGTAAATTACTACCCAACTCATGTCATTTTGCATTATTACCACTAGAGTTCGGATATTCAGATTGCGCTAGTAGCGGACCAACTGAGATTGCAACAGTGCTCGTCCATTCTACGCGCGACCACTTCAACTAACGCGTTAGCTCATTGGTTCAGTATATAGTGCGTTTTTGTACAGTTCATATCGTTTACCCGTAATACGATAAACATAAAATGCCGTTTCGTTGCCCTAAGCAATTTCTACAGTGGGTATCTTATAACCCCTAAAAAAAATGTAAAATTTGAATGACTAGCGGCTCGTGCTCGAGAAATATGGGGGTTGCAACTTTTATTGGTACCAGTTGTATATAACATGTTTTACATAAAAAATCTATATTTTCACCGTAAAAGTGCTGTTGTTATCATCTATTACTACATATTGCATAATTTAAATTTATAACATTATAACCATGGCTGTGAACAACCAGATCTAGTAGAAACTGCTAGTGTTAGCAGCAGTGGCGGCTCGCGTATAGGCACTGTGGAACTGCAGCACCCCCTACTTCCATTTGATATTATCGATCACATTTAATAACTATAATGAGTCCTTTTTTCTTTAATTCTTTCTTTATACATGTCAAATGCGTAATCCTTAAGCTTTATGTCAGTAGCCATCCCCCAGTATAAGAAAAAGATACAAAAAACGCATATAAAACGTAGTATGGAACTGTGATCATTACAGTTCCACGGGTGCGTGGTTGTAGTGATCTGCGCATGCGCATATAGCCAGCGGCCTGGTAGAGAGTATTGTTAGAAACTTAAGAAAAATACATGAGAGCGGCTTGCACATCCGAGCATGAAGGGCACTGCAACTCGACTGACTGCGACACGGCCAATACGGGCGAGAGTCGTCCAAAGCGGGAACGCGTCCCCACTTCTCCCCGTCGAGTAATGGCGCCTTCTGACCGGCAGCGGCTCCAAATATAATTCTAACACGGCCCACCTGACGTTAGAGACGCTCTCGGCACTCTAAACCGCATTGTGGACAACTCAGTCACCACCTGGCTCGATCACTAACTGGACAGAGACCAGATAACCTAATATTCAAAAAACAAAAACATGTGGAAACCTCGGTTACCCGGGTTACCACCTGGCTCAACCGCTAACGGTACAGAGACCAGACAAATTAACGCACACGTATAAAACATGTGGAAACCTCGGTTACCACCTGGCTCAACCGCTAACGGGATAGAGACCAGACAAATTAACGTGCAAAAACAAAAGCATGTGGAAACCTCGGTTGCCACCTGGCTCAACCGCTAGCGGGACAGAGTCCAGACAAATTAACGTACACGAACAAAAACATGTGGAAACCTCGGTTACCACCTGGCTCAACCGCTAACGGGACAGAGACCAGACAAATTAACGCACGCGAATAACACATGTGGAAACCTCGGTTACCACCTGGCTCAACCGCTAACGGGACAGAGACCAGACAAATTAACGTGCAAAAACAAAAGCATGTGGAAACCTCGGTTGCTACCTGGCTCAACCTCTGACGGGACAGAGACCAGACAAATTAACGTACACGAACAAAAACATGTGGAAACCTCGGTTACCACCTGGCTCAACCGCTAACGGGACAGAGACCAGACAAATTAACGTGCAAAAACAAAAGCATGTGGAAACCTCGGTTGCCACCTGGCTCAACCACTGACGGGACAGAGACCAGACACATAAATCACTTCTAAATTCTTTTCTTTTCTTTTTTTTACAATAGTGAGACCACAGCCACCACTATGGCTCAACCCCAGTCAAGGGACAGAGACCAAGCACATAAATAATAATAATAAAGAATTATCTGTGTTGGTTTACGACAGTGCTCTGCAACCTTCTCCTAGCAGTTCTCCGCAAACTTCTCTTGGCAGTTCTCCGCAAACTGCTCCTAGCAGTTCTCCGCAAACTGCTCCCAGCAGTTCTCCGCAACCTTCTCTTGGCAGGTCTCCGCAAACTGCTCCCAGCAGTTCTCCGCAACCTTCTCTTGGCAGGTCTCCGCAAACTGCTCCCAGCAAATCGTCCCCCTCTTACGGCAGTCTTATAGCATCGTTCTGCAACTACTGTGCCACGGTACAGTGTTTGCACACCACTGGTTTACGGCAACCCTTGGAAAATAACATTAAATTAATTGTGTAATTATAGCAATTGCAATAGCATCGTGTTTTACGTTTTGCATAATTTAATTCTTGATTCGATAGCATCAATTTAGTGCTCATTTCAATTTGACGGCCACATACGATAGGTTTCATAACAATGCTAGTACCAAAGGGCCAATTCACAATTAACAATTAAATAAATGCAAAGCGTAAAAATGTTCCACTCCTTTTCATTTGGACACACAAACTATAAGAACTTTTGTACTTCATGACAACTTTCAATTATCTTAACATGCTACACGAAACGCATTATCTCTTAAAAAAATTAAGAACTTGAAAAGGCGGCTATTATGATACTCCAGAAGCATAAACTTACAGTTCTCGAATTACGTTACGTAGTACATGGAATACGGTATTTCAAACCTCAATTTATAATACACAAATTTTAACACATTTCAAAAATTATGCTAGCCAAAACATAAGGGGTTTTCGCTCTTAGGATTCTTAATTTTTGAAACACAAAACATTGATCACTTTCAATACTCAAATCATGATAGACAAAAGATAAAGGGTTTCCATTCTCAAATTATAATACCTGAAGGTCATAAACATACAATTCATAAATTATGAAACACAAAACATTGATAACTTTCAATACTCAGATTATGATAGACAAAACATAAAGAGTTTCCATTCTAAAATTATGATGCCTGAAGAATATGAACAGACAATCCATAAATTATGAAACACATAACAGTGATAACTTTCAATACTCAGATTATGATAGACAAAACATAAAGAGTTTCCATTCTCAAATTATGATGCCTGAAGAATATGAACAGACAATTCATAAATTATGAAACACATAACATTGATAACTTTCAATACTCAGATTATGATAGACAAAACATAAAGAGTTTCCATTCTCAAATTATGATGCCTGAAGAATATGAACAGACAATTCATAAATTATGAAACACATAACATTGATAACTTTCAATACTCAGGTTATGATAGACAAAACATAAAGAGTTTCCATTCTCAAATTATGATGCTTGAAGAATATGAACGGACAATTCATAAATTATGAAACACATAACATTGATAACTTTCAATACTCAGATTATGATAGACAAAAC
This sequence comes from Melinopterus prodromus, assembly GCA_964023965.1. Classification (NCBI taxonomy): domain Eukaryota; kingdom Metazoa; phylum Arthropoda; class Insecta; order Coleoptera; family Scarabaeidae; genus Melinopterus; species Melinopterus prodromus. Next base: position 28,559,438 of record OZ030390.1, read on the forward strand.
ATAAAGAGTTTCCATTCTCAAATTATGATGCCTGAAGAATATGAACAGACAATTCATAAATTATGAAACACATAACATTGATAACTTTCAATGCTCAAATTATAATAGACAAAACATAAAGAGTTTCCGTTTTCAAATTATAATACCTGAAGAACATAAACTCACGATTCATAAATTGTGAAACACAAAACATTGATAACTTTTAGTTCTTAAATTATGACAACATGATGTGTATAAACTTTCCGATTCTTAAATTATAAAACAGCAAACATGCTAACTTTCAGTTCACACGTAGTAAACATACTTTTCGATTCTTAAATTGTGAACCACAAAATATAATAACTTTCAATCCTCTAACTTTAACACACGAAGTACAGTAACTTATAAGTGTCTGATTATTATGCCCAAAAGCACAAACTTTAAATTCTCAGATTCAGATACACAAAGTTAATAAATTTTAATTCTCTAGTTATGATTTACGATGAATATTAACTTACAATTTTCAAATCATATTTTACAAAACCGTAAACTTTAAATTCTCAAATTCAGTTAGACAAAGCTAATAATTTCAATTCTCTAATATTATGATTTACGATTAACATTAACTCTCAATTTTCAAATCCTATTACAAAAGATTGTAAACTTTAAATTCCCAAAATTCAGTTACACAAAATAAATTTCAAGTCCTAATTAGGATTCAAGACAAACATTAACTTTCAAGTTTCAAATAATATTACACAAAATTGTAATCTTACAAAAGGCTAATAAATTTCAATTCTCTAATTATTATTCATGACACACATTAACTTTCAATTTTCAATTCATATTATACAAAATCTTTAATCTCAAAAACTTTAAAATTCTAAACTTCAAATACACAAAAGCTGATCAATTTCAATTCCTAATTATCATACACACATTAAGTATCACATTACACATTATCAAACACTTTCATATTTTGCAATAAATTGCAAAACGGATTATTAAATTCGTTTACCAACACAACTTACAACAATATTTCATATTTGCACCATGAAATTATAAAACATTAGATTTAAATTTTTTTCAGTTTATAATACGCTAGACAAAAGTACCATCATATTTCCAAATATGAAATACAAGCGCAAGCCCCTCAATTTCACGAATTACAATACACGTAGTAAAAGTACTTTCATTTCTTAAACAATAAATGATTGGGACATTCCTATTTTCAGTCATGGAATAAATAAGAAATTATAATACACGATATTTTGCATTTTCAAATTTTCATCATTAAAACACCAAGTGCAATCACTTTTAAATTTTTCAGTGATTACCTAAACTCATTATGTAAAACAATCAATTATTAAATTATAAAACACAAACCATTCAGACGTTTCGATATTGCATCTATGATTTATCAATCAAAAACCTTAAAAAGAATATTTGTTTTTATCTTACTCCTTCTCCATTCACCAACCTTCGATGCATAACATCGTTGCATACATTTTCAATATTAAAGAACATTCCATCTCTTCATCACGCCTCTGAGCGGCGTAGACCCGAATACCAGCAGAAGTCACAAGCAGCTCGTTCATCCTGGCATAATTAAGGCAGTGCGGCACATTAAAGACTCATCTGACATACATTGACCTCAGCCAGTGTGCAATTCTCTCGGCATAAACAAAAAGAAACAACAACACATTAAGTCATATCGAAAATTGACATTAGGTTTGTAAATTGCAATTATGCACACCTGTACTTACATGATTTTCCAGTGCAAATAATTCTCTCAACAAGTTATGACTCACCAAAACCATACGATCCCCCTTAAGCATCACTAATATTTCGAAAACAAACAATTCCTTATCCGTAATATCATAATCTCCATAATATGATCTCAAATACTTCCGTCAGGCAGCGAGGGTCGACATTTCCAGTCGCTTCTTTGTTCTTGGATCCTGCACGCGAATACGATCCCTCTTCTGATGTTAGAAACTTAAGAAAAATACATGAGAGCGGCTTGCACATCCGAGCATGAAGGGCACTGCAACTCGACTGACTGCGACACGGCCAATACGGGCGAGAGTCGTCCAAAGCGGGAACGCGTCCCCACTTCTCCCCGTCTAGTAATGGCGCCTTCTGACCGGCAGCGGCTCCAAATATAATTCTAACAGTATAGATAGACAGGCACTGTGGGTCCCGCAGTTCCACGGGAACGGCAATGCCTATGCAAACCAAAGTTTAACTACTATAAGTTAGGTCAATCCGGCAACTATTTGGGGAAGATTCTGAGGGCGCATGCGTGCCCTCAGCCTGTGTTCACCATTTTCCCGTAAGATGGCGCTAGCTTTTTCTGCTTGCATGTTTTGTGCTCAAACACAATATTAGTGAATTTCGCACTCAATTATCGAGAGGGATTCTTTAAAACGGCATTACATCAAATATCACAATTTTTAAGGTACTTATTTCATATCTGAATTGTGCTGGCGTTCTGGTAGTGGCGCCATCCAGTATCATTTTCACGAACCAAATCCAGAAGGGCGACACTGAATTATCGAGAGAGAATATTTAAACCCGTATTACATCGTCATTCACAATATTACAGGAATTTATATCATATACGTTGTGCAAACGTAACGTTTGTGGCGACCTCTTTAATTCGCCCGCGGCCGAAGTTCGTACTAACAAAATATGAGTAAATCGTCAGTTGCTATTTTGCTACGGCGCGGTGGTAAATTATTTATTTACAACTTATTTATTATTTATTTATGCAAAATTATTCGACAAGAAATGCTTCACTAGTTTTAGAAATAAAAATCTGAAGCAAAACTTGAAACCGAACTGAAGGTATTTTATTCTCGACCTGATATACATCAATATTGCAAATTAATTGATCTACTGAAATTTATCTCTGAAAATAATTTAGATAAAGTGTTTAGTGAAATTACAAAACTAATAAAAATTCTCTTGACAATTCCTATGACAACAGCAGAGGCAGAACGGTGCTTTTCAACACTAAAAAGAATAAAAACTTTTCTAAGAAGCATCATGACTTCAGATAGGATAAACGCGCTTGCAGTGCTTTCCATGGAGAAAAAATTCCTTAGTAGTCATGCTGATATAACGGAGAAAATTACTAATCTTTTCGCACAATTAAAATCCAGAAGAATGGATTTCATTTTTAAATGAATAGTTCAAGCGTGAAGAAGTTGTAATGTGTTAAAGTATTATGTTTGATTTTGTTCTGTTAAGATTTTTGGATTTATATTAGTGTCTGAATAAATTCTTTTTATACATTTTTGTTTCCTTTTATAAATTTTAAAGAAAGGCTGAACATTTTTTGGAGCAGCACCACCACTAATTTTAGCTACGAGCCGCCACTGGTTAGCAGGCAGAGAATCGGGGGGGCCGGTTGAACGCTCGATCTAGCACAAATATATTTCCGCTAGCTCAACGCTTGCACTTAGCAATGGTGTTCACTTTACCGCTTAGCTGGGTGCTGGAAAGCGGTAGCTAGCGCTTGATATGGTTGTACACCCCCATTATATCTACAATCTGCGTGCATATAATAATATTAACTAACTTCTGGACTTACTTTATGACTTAACAACACTATAGCCAGGGCCGGCGCGTGCTATTTTTCTCGTGTGTACAAAAAAAATTTGGCGCCCGTTTGAAAAAGTTCAGTTATCGATCGTTCCATCGGTTATATGGCACGGTTACAATACTTGCCTTTTACAAAGTGTTCCACTTTTTCCACGCAAAATTATTTTCTAGACACATGTTTTTTTTTCAGTTCCTTAAGAAGTTACAGTCGTTTGCAATATTCACACAACAACTAAAAATAAAATGCATATGAAAGATTGCGTGTCCGAAAAAATCAGTACCCATTACAACAATAAAAATTATTAAATTATATTGAATAAACATAAGAACAAAGTAAAATTCATATGAAACTTTTTACTGACTCGTTTAGAAAGCAAATGTTATTCTTTTAAGAAGTTTCAGGCCAATTCCAATAATTGTGAAGTGCCTGTGACGCGACACAAGAAGGGGTGTTATCACTGAAATAAAAAATTATAGAGATCTGAAGTTTTATAATTGGCATAAAAATTGTCGTCATTTTTTAATTCATATGTAACATAACAAAATATCTTTTTTAAAAAGAATTAACATTAAAAGTACCCAGAAATTAAAAGAAGGCAAAGACATCGAAATAACTTAAGAACCCCTTAAAATCTTTAGTACAATTGGATGAGGTTTTATTTCGTGGCATTATTTTAACTTTGGAGTATAGCTGTTTAAAAAACAAGGCGATGCAAGACAAAACAACAACAAAATTATTTAGAGTATTTTTCTCATAGATTTTCATATGTTTAAATGTTTAAATTAAAAATATCTAGTAGTGATTAAGAAAATGTATTTATGGAAATTTTCTAAACATCACAATAAACTTGTGTTCCCTCAATCCGAGGAGACATACTGTATATTTGTTTGAAAAGAACTCTCCCAGCTTTATTTTTTGCATATTCTTCAAGTAGTGGACGTTCACTGACTGCGATTTCGCCTTTAAACAGAAATAATTGCGAAACTATTCCATTTTCCTGGTAATGTAGATATTTTTAAGTCTATTTAATTTAGCACGTATTTTTTACTACTGCAAATCTAGAAGATAAAACAGGTGAAGTTAATGCAAGTCTCCATTTGGGAAAATCATCACTGTTTATCATCATTATTAATTTTAATATAAACACATATCTCAAAGTTATTTTTTAAATCTGTTAGAGTGGGGCTTTTAATGCCAGTTTGTATAATTGAACTCAGTTTATGGTTTAAACTGGCATTGAAAAATCCAGCCTTTTTATCTCGGCACCTCATTCATTTCTGCGCATGACGTCACTGCGTCACGCTAAAAGCAGAAGATCTGGTGATTCCTTGTCAATGTTTTTTCTCGAACTTGAGCCAAAAGAGAATAATAAAGCAATTTACGATTTGAAGGACATTCAACACTGCAACATACTTGTGGAACCGGTCAGACCAACCAGAACCATCCCCCAATGTGCCAATTGCCTTCGACTGGGTCATACAAAAACATATTGCACACACCATCAACGATGCATTAAATGCAGTGGATACCATGATAACAAGACCTGCAGTATACGTAAGCGCGAGGATCTGAAATGTGCATTGTGTGACGGAAACCACCCAGCTAATTACAAAGGATGTAATACATACAAAGAAACACAACAGAGACAATTTCCTGCTCTGCGACCAAAGAACGAACAAGACCGATTAACATACTTAAGAAACACAGACAAATCACAAACATATGCCGCCGCAACCAAAGATAAAAATAATGATGATATAAACGATGATGATAATGCGCTTGAATTTAACAAAACCTCCAAACCAGAACAGCGCATTGATAGATTGGAAAAAATGATGGAAAAAATGATGGATCGTATGGACACAATGATGTCCATAGTTACAAAGCTCCTTAACAAACTGAACTAATGGACTAACTTAAAGATTGCTATATGGAGTGCTAATGGTCTTGTAAATCACGGTCCTGAAGTCTTTAATTTCTTAAAAGAATTTAATATTGATATTATGCTAATTTCGGAGACTCATTTTACAAACCGCAGCCATCTGCGCTTCAACGGATATACAATCTATAACACCATGCATCGTGGAAATGCTCATGGAGGTACAGCGGCCATTGTGAAAAACTCAATCAAACATTACGAAGCGCAACAATACCAGACAGAAGCAATTTAAGCAACTACCATTTGTATTGCAGATGAACAAGGGCGAACCTCGATATCAGCAATCTATTGCCCACCAAGACACACATTTAAAGAGAGCACGTTCACTGTTCTTTGCTACCCTCAAATTCAATTTTGATTAATAGCAATAAAACAATTAGAAAAAAAATATATTTGAATCCGACAGTAGGTGTTCCTGAATTCGCATTTAATGTAATATAACAAACAAAACTACTTTACAAATTTAATAAATGTGATTTGCTGTGTTATTCAACACAGTTGCATACTATTTCTCCACTAAAATCTGGATAAATTTGAAAGCAAAAATGTCTTTTGTCATTTTTAGTTGCACGATTACGATCGTAATTTGCTAAAAAATATGCATCAACAAGATAAAAAGAAACAGATAATTGCTATGATTAAAAACATACATGTATAAACATAAAAAGGCAATTGGCGAGACCTATAACGAGAGATATCGAAAGGAGTTAACGATCTCTTTTATTAAACTTTCTACGTCATTTATGTCCCTTAATTCTCTGGAGCGCTCCAGCGTCTGTCATTTAGATGATCGCGAAACGAAAATTTACCGTCCGCATTGCCGCATAACCGCAATTATATTGGGAATATTTAGTTTTTTACCGTCAGGCGGAGCACCGCAGGCGCTGGCTTTAAATAAATCACTCCAAACTGCGCACAATGTCGAGGGAGCAACCGTTACTTATAAATCACGACGACAAAAAATCGCAGTATTCCGGAAATTTCATATTTCTGTACCTACATTCACGGTAGCAACTGAGATTTAGCCAAACCAAACTTGTAGCCTCCATGTGCTGCTATGACATCCTGAAGAGTTGATTATAATTAGTTGTCCAACTGGCCCTCGGGTCTAAAGTAGAAGAAGTTGAAATCCATTAGGGAAATGTTCAAATAAATGTTGAAAATGAAAGCCCCTTGGATTTTGCATATGTTTATTAATTTACTTGGTACTAGTTTCTGATCTCAGATCCATCATCAGCCGATCAAATAGTTCTTCTGAATTAACTGAATTTTTGACTATTTGATCGGCTGATGATGGATCTGAGATCCGAAAATAGTACCAAGTAAATTAATAAACATATGCAAAATACAAGAGGCTTTCTTTTTCAACATTTAAAGTAGAAAGATCCATAAAGAAAAAGAATGTCTAAGTCTCTATAACCCACTTTACTATAGATAATAATAAGCATGTTTTTTTTATAATTCACACCTCAGTAAAACACATCAAAACATTAATTGAAATATAATAACATGTAATAGATTCAGACTGGTTAGGCGAACTGGGTATCAAACATATGCTTGAAAAAACCTGCTAATTTACTTCTGTGGTCTGAGTTTTGTATCAACCTTAAAATCCAAACTTTATCCATAGTGGTTTCTTCCTAAAATTAGAAAGGTTAAATAAACTCACTGAATAATATGTATGTACATATACAGCAAGAGTATAATATGTATGCAATAATAATATGTACCTATATATACTGTTAAAGTATACATAAGGTATATCGTAAGATCAAATAGAGTTAGCGGAAGTATCAACAACAACAACAAAATAGAAATGAGACCGTGTTTCGAGTTTCGATAGTTTACCACCACCTTGTATAACACCGTATGTGAACACTTCTAAAATTTGTAAGTTTACGTTCACATTTAGTATCGCTTTTAGGCCGGGTTTTCTAATTCAGACGTTTTGTATAAAAAATACAACGCCAATCCAAATAAGAAGAAATTCAACGTAAAAAAGTCTGATGTGGTCAGGCCCATAACTTTATCATATTATTTAGCTGTGTTTCCCAATGCAGACGTTGATGTTGTGGCAATACTGAAAATAGAATCAAAATATCTGACGAGCGATCTCGATCAAATACAATTTGCTCATGCAGCTATTAATTTTACCAAAAAATGTCATAGGCATAAATTATACAAAATATCCTCTACTTTAATTTATTATTTAACTATTTGGACGAAATTACAGAAATGGCGGCTCATTTGCAAAATCCTTGAAAAATGCTTTGAGTAAACATCCAGTTCCTTTGGACCCCTTTGAACAAAAAGTTTTTCAGCTCTAAGTTTGGTCATGAAACTTCATAAATAAACAAGTTTTGTCCCGATACCTTTAGTAGTTTCTCCGGTCTCCGGAATAGTCGCCACAGTTACCGCTCTATTTAAAGTAAATGTCACTATTTTCCACGCAACAATTAAATTGATTGCATAACCTATATCAAGTTTGACAGTTAGTTGTGTATATTGGGATTAACATGGGTATGGCCTACTTTGACTACAATCATTTTCAGATATTTTGATCCTGTTGACAATATTGTCAGCCCATCAGCGTTTGGCACTGCTTGATAGTGCGATAAAGTCATATGCCTGGCCACATCAGATTTTTCACTGGGAGTAAGTTTAGCTTAAATTCATGTGTTAAAATCCAATTAATTCCGGCAACTTTTCAAATGACAAAATATGTTTTACTATTGTGAACAAATAATTGGTTTTTAAGTTGAGCTATCGTAAAAGACCTTTTGATAAGGAGTAAGTAAACCTTGTGAAACGATTTTCTTGAAAAGATTTTCTTTCTCACAATCTGTAATAATTTGCAATACCGTTTTGAAAACTGGTATTAATCCTCAAAACTCAATTACTTTAGAAAATGTTGTAATTTATTTACTTTAGAAAACTCCTGCTCATTCTTCTATATATCGATAGATTGTTGTATGGTCATACATTTAAGGAATATATAGTTATTTTTTGTCAAGTTAAAAATGGTAATAATCTTTGGCTAAATAATCCCTCCCTGTATATAAACTTTCTATAAAAGTTAAAAGTTAAAATTGGATGGACAGGGAAAGAAAACAACTGGAAGGTGTGGAAAGAAACAATACGGGATGATGAGGAAAGTAAAAAGAAATTGCGAGTCTACAATGAAAGTGTAAATAAGGTGCAGTCACACAGAAATCGCAAAACTATCGGTTGGCATTTACAATAAAAAAATAGTGGAATGGAGTTGAAATAGTGGAATTGAACAGATAAGACGCCAAGCTGTAAATTATATTTAGAGTTAGGTAGAATAGAAAACGTTTCTTTTAATAACAATTTTATCATATCTCAATATCACACGATCGAAGCTCGGTGTACCAGTAACACTTAGATAAGTATTTTGAAATAAATGTTGTTTCTGAGTTAAATTTTGATATTTCTGTATCTGTTTTTTAACTATATAAATTTTTATACATATTTTTCTATAGCACCTGAATGGAATCCAAGTCAACCACGTCCTCGTCATCAATACCAGACACGACAATTGTTTCTAACGCCATAGCAAAAGTAAAATGCCGAACTTTTCGCATATTTTCCTTAATCAGATCAATGCTTATCAAAGTCTCATCAGATCCATACTCTTCGAGGGCATATGCAAAAGAGCAATGATATTCTTTTAATAAGTCTTCCCAGCATGAATCTCGAGTCTCTGGCGCCACACAAACATACAAGAAGAATGACAAATCCGTTGTTGCTGAGGCACATCTAAAAATTGTCCAATGAAATAATAAAAGAACAACAGCAAATGTTTTTAAGGAATAATTATGTAAGCCGCCAATACCTGGCAACTTGGTAGTCAATTATTTTGGTCTCCGTATGACCATTCTTAAATTTTGTTAATAAGTTCGGTGGCCAACAATCGCCCTGGTTTATAACGCATAACTGGCTACGGTCTTTGCATTGTTTAACTGCTTCCCTTCAATGATAAATCTTATTTCACTCGTACCCAAAATACATTTTGATTGGCTACCCGTATATATCTTCCTTCAGCAAATGGTCTAATCTGTCCAAATACTCTACAGGTAGTTCTTTTTCAACGGCATCACGCAAAATCCAGCACATCTTTGCTAGTACCGGGCAGTACCAATCCCTAAACTTTTCGTCGAAGTATGTTTCTTCCAAAGAATTAGCGGCAGTTTCAAAATCGTCAGGTTGTTGGGTCCCGAAAGCGAGTGACAGAGCATGAAATTTTCCGAAAAGCTTCAAAATTTTGACGGCGTCATCAAAGTTCAAACCAGTGGTACGTGGCATAGACGAAAACCCATCATGGCTTAGGTCTTCCAAGACAATAAAGTCGTGGAAACCATCGCAGTATGATGCCAAGCATCTATGTTAAAAATATAACAAGTATCCAGGTTTGTTTTTAAGCGTCTTTATTATGTATAAAACTTACTTTGGTACGGCATTAAAAGGATTGGTTAATGTTTTTGATCTCTGGAATTCTTCAACAGCTGGCCACGCCTTCGGAAGATATCGAAAACAAAGAAGACACTTACTCTTACAAAGTTAATTCTGGTTGGAAGATTTATAATGATTTATAGCCTGTGTGAAAAAGATACCTTTGTATAAAACGCTATTTCGTTCCGGAAAAAGTCCAATGAGCGAAAAGTATTTCTTCTGGCGATGTTAGCTGGAAGCCCTTTTGCTATCATGTGTACTTGATGTAGTTCAGCGCCTTCTCTATTTTGTTGAAATATTTAGATCGGTTTTATATGAAATTTGATTCCACTAAATATCTAATGCACTTACCCATCCCCTTGACTGACTTCGACGGTAAATCTCGTAACTACACTCATATATGCGTCCCCTTTCTTCGTATGTCCTCCAAGTGCAATATTTCTAGGAAATGCATTGATCCACCCCGTTTGTTTCTTCACAATTTCGCATAGTACTTCGACGGTAAACTTTTTCGATATAATTTTTTGCAACACCTCCATCATACTTGCTACTTGAGAAACTGCAAAACTGCGATAATTTTATTGATGACAAAACAATAAGAGATATCAAATACAGATAGATGTAGGGGCAAACAATTTATCGTTGCTATAAATTGTGCCAAATTGTGTACATATAAATTACTAGGAAAAATCACACTGTTAAATTTTTAACGATATATCTACAAATGCAATGTTTTATTTTTTTTGTTAATTAATAGCGTTTTTCGGGGCTAATTAATAGAATCACTTAAATGGTATATGTGTACTGTTTGATAAAATTATAAATGATACTAAACGTATCAACAACTCAATAGTAATAATTTTTTAGCTCAAACGTAGTTAAATTGCAACTTTTATCTGCTATCGGTGACCATTCGCAATTACAAATAATATGAACTTACACTCTATACTGACAGTGACAATGTAATGTGACAGTTATTGTGGATATTTGTCTTGGTAACACTTTGCTTTGGATCTCTGATTCCTTTGGTGACATATCTCCATCTCTATCATGTGCCTTAAGATTGCTGTAAAATGTAAATCTATCCTTGTCCACTAAATATTCAAATAGAACCAACGCAATCGGGGAGTAATAAAAGGAACCCGTAGCGCAACATTGAACAGCTTGTGTATAGCATCCAGAGATTAATTGCTTTGATACTACAATAAACCCAATGACAATAACAAAAAAAAGATTGAGTACCTACACAGATGAAGATGTTTTATATCTTATTTAATTCTTATCGCGAATAAGAACAATCTTAAGTAATCGTTTACACTCTACAGGATATTTTCTGTCCTATTTTCATTATATTTAATTTTTTAATGTTTGTATTTTGTGATGAATGTAGCATGTTTTCGTGATTCCATAAATAATAGATATTAAAATATGCATAAATAATTTTTATGTCCTACATGATCATAAAGTGACATTTTACATCTTAGATACCTGGGCAAAAACTGCTTTTAATGCCCGCGAGGGCGTTAAGGATTACTAACGCCCGCGCGGGCGTTAAGGGTTGCCATGGTTATGTGTCAAATATATCAAATATTTGTCATTCTAATTGTAAATTTTAAGTCATCAATGTCAATTATTGGCGATTAAGGTTAAGTTTGACAATTAATTGTCTGTACTGTCACTCAACACCGAGTTGTTTGTATTGTTATTCAACTCCGTAGATACGCATATCACTTGATAACGTCAAAATATTTATTAATGTTATTCAAACGGAGGAACAAAACCATTGTAGGACATAAAATTTTGTATGCACCTCGAGCAGTACTTGATGTTTAAACCCTCGGGCGACTCGGGGCATAAACATCCGTGTAATGCCATTGGTACATAAATAACTATTATCTACGACTCACATATAATAAGTTCATTGCATACGTATCTATGACTATATAATCCCCATCATTATACGCGCCAATGATTATAATGACACTAGCGTTGTATAATAATGACAGTTCGTTCAAATAATGTCCTCATTATTTGAACGAACTGTCATCATTATACAACGCTAGTGTCAAAGTCTGTCAAAACTTACGTCGATGACAGTTATGTGACAGTTCGCCTCGCCACCATTGACAAATACATTTAAAATATGTTGCATAAAATGGAATTTATGAGTGGTAGATAAAAAGTGTATTTAACTCGCACGTAACGGATATAAATCGCTCGCATGATTACACGCTCGCCTACCGCTCGCGTGTAAACTTCATGCTCGCGATTTATATCCTTAATTATGTGCTCGTTAAATAATATACTACTATGTCCTACATGATCATAAAGTGACATTTTACATCTTAGATACCGGGGCAAAAACTGTTTATTAACGCCCGCGAGTGCGAAGGATTCTCAACGCCCGCGCGGGCATTAAGGATTGCCATAGTCATATGTCAAATATATCAAACATTTGTCATACAAATTGTAAATTTTAAAACTTGAATGTCAATTATTAGCGATTAAGGTTATAAGTTTGACAATTAATTGTCTGTATTGTCAGTCGTCAATGTCAATTATTGGTGATTAAGGTTATAAGTTTGACAATGTTAATTTTCTGTATTGCCACTCAACTCCGAATTGTTTCTATTGTTATTCAACTGGGTAGATACGCATGTCACTTGATAACGTCAAAATATTTATTAATATTATTCATACGGAGAAACAAAACCATTGGAGGACATAAATTTCGTATGCATCTCGGGTATTACTTGATGTTTATACCCTCGGGCGACTTAAAAAGCTCGAGGGCCGATAGGTTCGAAAGAGAGATAGGCTCGGTCACCCTCGGGGCATAAACATCCGTTTAATGCCCTTGGTCACATAAATAACTATTATAGCCTAATTATACTGATTTTATCCTCAAAATTTTTCCTCGCATTTGACAAACTTATATTGAGAAAACGTGTTATAATGAAACTCCGAGTGTTAAACTTTTAACATCAAAGGTTTGGATGACGTCTCATGGATTTTGTATAGGTATCTGAACCCAGTTTGTGGCTTAAACGATCATTGAAAAAACACCCTAAATATTTCAACATTTTTGTTTTGGAGAAAGAAACAGCAAATAATCAATAAATTACAAAGAATTTCGGCAGAATGTAGTGCTTTTTTAAGATGTTACTGTCGATTAATTTTTGTTTTGTTTTAATTAAGAAACTATACTTGGTTGAGATTAAATAAGGGTTTATATAAATTTAATACACTTTTATAATTTTGTACAAGATTAGGATTTTAGTAGGTAGGTAATAGGTATAGTTGTATTTGTATGAATCTCGCTTATTCGGAAGGAGACAATATATCCCCTTAAATTGATGCTAAGTTGCGCATTCTATTTCTATGCTACAGGATGCTTTTTGACAGAATGAGTTTCACATCCTGTTACAAAATGTATTAGGATACACCCAGACAAAATAGTAGTAGAGTAAAATCATCTTTGCAGTACATAATAGAAATAGAGGTACAAAGAAAAAATTTAAGCCTAAGTTGAAAAACATTATTAAAGTATTGAAACTCTTCTTCGGCCAATATGCAAAGGTCAGGCAACATTTTTGACTGCCTCCTACTTACTATGTATTTCTAAAACATCACAGTAACATAATAATGTTGCTAAATTGTTTCAGTACATAAAGTTAATTGAATGCATAATGTATTTCCATCTGCCGAGGAATATTTCGTGTCCATATTATGACATTTTCTCGCATGTCCTTAACAATAATCACACCTCGATTTACATATAGAAATATGAAAGCACTTTACGAGAGAAGATTTGTATGTAAAACGCCGCTGTCACGGGAATCCTGACTCGTCCCGTGTTATATATTGCCGCTTAACGAAAAGTTACCGGTGTAATTAACACCCCTAAATCAGTCGACCTGAAACTGCGCTACTGTAAAAGTCGACAGATTTTCTTTAAAAGGGATTCGTCATTTGCATAGGAATGTTATAAATTCCTGTGAAGTACACCCTAAAAATCTGTGTAATTATCAAGGAATGAATGGACCTAATGTATGCAGGTGACCTATCAGTTCAATCTCAATAATTTAGGAGGAAATTTATGTAATTTGACGTGATGAATGTAATGCTTCGTTATGTTTATAATGGCGTAGTTGTGTGTTTTTAAACTATTTTCTTATTTAATGCTTTAAATAATAGTATATTATTTGACGAGCACATAACTAAGGACATAAATAGCGAACATGACGTTTAAACGCGAGCCGTAGGCAACCCTGTAGCGACCTTTAGCAATTATTGATTTTTCAAAAATATCTTAAATCAATAAATTGGACTGGACCATTTAGTAATCATACCGTGTGTTCATTTCAAAAGTATCCACCCTTAATAACTCTTGACCTGATGCGATTATTGCTTTGAGTGAAAACACGTCGATTTAGATATTGAGGGGGAAGTTCAAAAACGGTATCTAGAGAATTTTAGGTTTCAGCCCTTCGCCCCCCAGCCACCCCACTTTGAAATTTCAAATGGCACCCCCTATCTTGTGATACATCATTTGAAAGGGCACAAAATCCTGTACTCAACCATGATAAAAAAAGTGAAATCGATCGATTGGTTCTTAAGATAGACTACACAGAAGATGGAAGGTATGAAATAACTCAACCCTAATAATAACTCTTGACCTGATGCGATTATTGCTTTGAGTGGAAACCCTTCGATTAAGATATCGAGGGGGAAGTTCAACAATGGTACCTAGAGAATTTTAGGTTTCATCCCTTCTCCCCCCAATCACCCCACTTCGAAATTTCAAACGGCACCCTATATCTTGTGATACATCATTTGAAAGGGCATAAAATTATCTACTCAACCATGATTAAAAAAAATTAATTCGATCGATTGGTAGCTAAATGATAGCTAAATCGATTCAGTAAATCAGCAACTGAATCGATTTAGCTATGTCCGTATCTCTGTCCGTCTGTCCGTCTGTGTGCACGATAACTGGCGTAATTTTGAAAGTATTCATTTGAAATTGGGTATAGAAACTTTTCTCTAAGCTTCCAGTTCCTTTAGACCCTTTTGAAGAAAAACTCTTTCTGCCCTAAGGTTAGTTAGTCATGAAACTTCTAAATATCAACCTTCAACACGGTACCTTTAGTAGTTACTCCGCAATCATCGCATCGCCACAAAAGAAAAAAAACATTTTTTGTACCTCACTCAAAAATTTTCAAGGGACGAAAAATGACACAATTACGATAT
Organism: Melinopterus prodromus; assembly: GCA_964023965.1. Classification (NCBI taxonomy): domain Eukaryota; kingdom Metazoa; phylum Arthropoda; class Insecta; order Coleoptera; family Scarabaeidae; genus Melinopterus; species Melinopterus prodromus. The sequence goes on from OZ030390.1 coordinate 28,574,692, forward strand.
GTGTTTTCTTCAATCCTATATACGAGAGCAGAAAGAAATTCTTTACCTCACTCAAGCTGGTTGTTATGGAAACGCGTAGGTGAAAACTTGGACGAAAATACAGAAATGGCAATTTATAATATCCTTCATTTATAATATCCTTGAAAAATCATTTATAATATCCTTGAAAAATGTTAACAGTAAATCTCCAGTTTCTTTGGGCCCTTTTAAACAAAACTTCTTTCAGCTCTATGTTTAGTCATGTAACTTGATCAGCGGCAATTAATCAGCCTAACCAGTAGGCAACGGTCATGCACGTCAGTTTGAATAGTTATATACCTTCAGCAGATATGTAAATTTTTGTACTTATTTATTAATTCATTTAGTTATTGATTTATTATTACTTCTTTACGTCATCATTTATAATCGTACTATTTTAAATATGATAATATTCATTTTTAAACACTTTATTACTTATGTTTGCAATAAAATGAGTTGATGATGATTTATTTACAAAGCGCGCTATCAAACAGACTACAATGATGAAATTATCAATTTAGCAAAAATAATATAGGTAACAGAAAATAATCAGGCAGTTTAGGATTATATTTGAACTATTGCCGAACATCAATTATTTACATTTAATCAAATAATTTATGAGAGTAGTATGTAATGCGATGCATTGCAAATTAGGATTACATTTTAAATTTAAATCGCATGTTCAATACAAAAATATGCGGCAAAATTTAAATAAAGTGTTGCGGTAGCTTATATGATAATATATTGTAATGAACCGAAAGTAAAATATTGGTCCGAAACACCGAAATTTAAATAATATTGTAGTAGCGCTTATGGTAATGTATTGTAATAAACCATGTTCACATACATATTCCATAGGGAATCGCCGGTAGGGCCCTTGGATGTCGATAAATTACCCCCATTCAAGTAAAAAAAAAGAATCCGTGACCTGCAGCCGAAATCTCGACGAACAGTGGCTTATTAAATTCACCGCCCTAAGGGTCAGGGTTTCTCTGATGCCTGCCACTCGGAAATATAATTTTCATGGTCAGACATCAAAGAATTCATATTTGAACGTTAACCTGCCAGTGGCGGCTCGTGCGTTGGGTACAGAGCCAAGTCAATTTACATTTTCTATCTATTAAAAACAATAAGGTTTCGCAGACTATCCAAGTTAAGTCAAAACGAAAGCAAAACATAATTATGTTTACGGCAGATTATATGAAATCAAAATTCATCGATGTTACTACCACCATTTTCTTTACGTATAGTGGCTTCTTATATCACGAAACAGACCAATATACACTGTGGGAAAAAAACGGTATACATTTTCAATTGCTCATATTTACAAAGATATTAAGTAAATTCAAGCATTCAAGCATATTGTGAATGAAAACATACCATATTCGCAATAATTGAACTTTTCGTCCAATGTAATGTTGCTTCATGTATGGGCTATGCAACATTTCTCATAATATCGGGTCAATTTAATGTGTAGAGATTTTATAGGATCGTATACAGGATGATTTTTTTAGTATACGAAGTAAAATTTTGAAACATTGTTTTTTGCTGGTTTTACTCAAAAAAGCAGTTGATTAGATAAAAAACGATTCCATTGCATAGGCACGAAAGCTCCAATTGCGAACTTGAGTTATCTTTAAAGATGGTGGAAAAACTATGGCCAACGTCTAATTTTCTTATGGGCCATGTTTAATTTTGAAATTTTTGAACGATTTTTCTTACCTGTTTTCCATTTTGTACTACAATTATTAGGCTGTATATTTTCTTATGTTTTTATGTTATGTTCGTAAATTTTTGCAACAAAACCATTTAATTTTGCTCTTGCAGTGATTTGGAACTAAAATTAACATCGTTTTTTATTGAACTAAAATTATGGCAGTTTGCGGTCACTAGTCTGACGGCCAGGTTTTTGCTGTTCGTTTTTCACGTAAAAATTACATCTTCAAATAAAAAATATCTAAAAAAGGGAACAACACAATGTATTCAGGCCGGCTTCAGGCTGATGTTGGAAGTGCTCTTTATTTAATTATAACATAAAAATAAAAAAAGACTTGGTTTGAAGTGATGTGACATACTCAAATACGTTGATTCCAGCTCAGATTCAATCTTCAAGAAAAAACAAACAAAAGAACAAGAACAAATAACATATATACGTCTAAAATTTACAGCTAAACAACAAGTGTAATACCTCATATGAAATTGACGAAAAGACCACCTACAATGATAAATTCAAACATGCCAATGGTTTCTCCACGATCTTTAAAGATAACTCAAGTACACAGTTAGATTTCTCTTGCCGTTGTAATGTTTTTGTTACAAACGTCATATTCCACTAGTTTTTACTAAAAACATTGTTTAAAAATATCACCTATAAGATCTATAAGATCTCTAGTACCTTTTTTTACCAAAACAATGCAAATTTCATTTCCCATTGATTTTAATACCCCTTTCATCTCACATTGAATTGACCCGATATTATCAGAAATGTGCATAGCCAAACATAAAGCAACATAACTTTGGATTGAAACGGTCTATTATTGCGAATATGGTATGGTTTCAATTTTCACACTACAGGCAATTTGTTTTTTAAAGACACATTTTGGTTTTTCATGTGTTACCATATCGTATTTTTTATAATAATGGCTGAATGGAAATGTTATATTCCATATTCCATTGCTCAAAAATCGAACAGCTTTGCACATAAATAAATCAGCCATAATTTGTCTTCAAATCTATAATATTAATCAGACTTGTGGTTGCTGGTTTACACGGTAGGAGTTACTGACCGTTATGAAAGTATCAAGATTTCGCACAACAAACCCCAAATCTCTGGTTACATCAAACTGTTGGTAATTAGTTGTGGTAGCCGTATGCCTAGTTAAAAGGTGCTTTAACAGTGTTTTGGTTCTTGCATAAAAAAGCGCAACTTTTTCATAACAATTTTGAGCTCTCCGTGAAAAATTAACACCGTGCATAAACAATTACTTTTTGTACCCATTCTGATTAAGAATGTTGGTTCCACAAATATTTTATATAATGTTAGTTAAAACAGAAATAGTCGAATCCTACAGCCAGAATGCATCAGATTTCAAAGACGAATGTAATACATGTAATACAATATAACAAAAAATTAACAAAATCGGACTCGACTAATTTCTAATTCTAATTTCAAAATGTGTTTTTTTTTTAATTTTGGTAGCTCGTGATATCACAATATGTTTAACGGTAGTCAAAATAATGTGGAATTATTAATTTAATTTTCGATTTTAATTATTTTGCGTTGTCAAGTTTGCTTTTTGCGGTGTTTCTTTCTATTCGTTCATTAAGTTAAACGCGGCTACAAAACTAATAAATATATAGGGGAAAAAATCTGATACATTATACTAGGTTAGTGCAACATACCTGCAATTTCCATTCAAATTACAAAGTACAATGTAAAACTGAAATGAATTAAAGTTAATTAGAAAATCTAGAAGCCACAAGTTTTTGGTATCTAGGACTACGTCAATCTCAGTAAGCAATAGTAATGGCACATTAACAAATTCAGTTCTCAAAAATGTGTTGATAATTACTATATTATTCGACGTGCACATAATTAAGGGTGCCGAAACGGGTGCGTTCCGCACCAAAAAAGTTCAGCAACGAACTTCGTAAATCGTACAGATCTTTTAATTTTGTTTTTAAAATTGAGATATTTTGCAGTCAAAGGGTATTAATTGAATGTAGCTACAGCATAGGAACAGGACAACGATAACTAAAAAGAGAATACATACCTCTCCGTTCAAACGCACAAAAATCGTCGTTTTTGCTGCTTCGTACCGATTTTCTAATTAAAGCAATTTCTTGGATATTTTACTGCATGTATCGATAGGTGATTTTACTATGCAGTGGATGAAGAAAGGATTTATAAATCCAAAAACAAAATTGTAAGTTATTGTCTATTGCTCAATTCTGACCAATTTTCGGTATGTATTCTCTTTTTAGTTATCGTTGTCCTGTTCGTATGCTGTAGCTACATTCAATTAATACCCTTTGACTGCAAAAAATCTCAAATTTAAAAGCAAAATTAAAAGATCGGTACGAAGTACGCTTTTACAATTTACGTGTAAAATTCGCGGGTGCGTTCCGCACGTGTTTGTCCGTTTCGGCACCCTTAAGGATATAAATCGTGAGAATGAAGTTTATACGCGAGCCGTAGGCGAGCGTGTAAGCATGCGAATTAATTTATTATATTAAATCAAACTTCTACCTCGTTTATAAAGAATGACTTTTTGTGCAGAAATGAACATGTAGGTCCCAATAGCGATGTCAGTCTGGGTACATACGTTATATATATATTTTTTACAACAGTGTTATATTAGTTGATCCACCACTGGCTGGTGGACAACCCCTCAAATAATATGTGCCGCCACTGGCTAGACCACGCTCTCCGCACTACTGTCGATTCGACGAGTTAAATAAATTATGCATGCTTATTACCTAAGGCGGGATAAATTTTCGAATTTGACGCAGGTTCTCTACACCTGAAAAATGTCTTTATAATGACAAATAAATTACAGCCGTTCTCGCTCTCCTGCGTTTATTAAAAGATGATATCGTTAATCGCATCGCCCCCCTCACTGTAATTGTAGATAATTGTCAACAGAAATGTACCACGAACGCACGCGATCCTCTTGTCACTGCGGTATCTTTGAATTCCTCCAGGTTTCTCATGTCATGCCACCGCAATCGACTCAAGTTATGGAACTCGCGGTTCCATGGCCGTAGGCAAACGCATCAACTTTTAATAATTTACTGTAATTGCCGAATTTTTCTGGTTCTCCGCCGGCACTGATGAGACCAATCTGAATGTCTTGTTATGATTAAAATTTATTCAAAACGCTTCTTAAAAAGTAGTAACTCTAATTAATACTGGTGCAAAAAATGTATAAAGAAAGTACATACGTCATAAAACGGTAAATAATGGTAAAGTACAAATAATGCCATAATAAACAATATAGATGGACAACTGTATTAACTGGAAACTAGGTACATTTTTGAGAATATTAGATAAATACCTACAAACCCACAGAGAAATAAAAAAAATTAATGATACAATAAATGCAATAGAATGGGTATTAGTTGGAAGTGTTGTAACTTTGATTCATTTTTGAAGAATGTGTTGGGCAACTAAATGGAATATTCTCTACGCCGTGTATAAATTATTAGTTTTCTCAAAACATGTTAAACATAAAAGTTGTTTGAGTATTTTTTCCCCAAATTTTCTTACCTTTACAACCGTATAACACATTGCCCCATACACATAATAAATCATAATAAATTAATAAGAAACGCAGAATGATCAATAAAGCGCGTTTTATTTATTAGTAGAAAAAAAGCAAACCAACGAAAACGGCTCTACAGGATGATAACTTACATTAAGTAAACAAAAAAATTCTAAAAAATCAACCATAAATTGAACAAACAATACAGAAAACCACTTTTCCTAGTGGTTACTCGTATTGGCCGAAGTCGGTTTATTTATTTCCTATTGTAAACACAAGTTTTTATTTCCAGTTTAAGGCTAGTTTCGGCGAGCTTTATTTCCAAGGCAGACACGTGGTGTTCAATATTTGTGTGGCTTTTTTGTAATAATAAATATAAAGCTCGTAATTGATCATTTGTTTTTTTTTAATTAATTTACATTGCATTTATTATGAGTAAGGGTAGGCTTACCATACATCTCGGTTTTGACCGGGACAGTCCCGGTTTGGGACAACGGACCCGGCGTCCCGGCTGGGTTGGTATTATGTCCCGGCTAAAATTCTTTACTGGAATTTATATCAGTAACAAATCACTCAGATCAAAAGATTGATTGATTATTGTCAAACTAGCGAAACAGGTATTATTTTTGTTCGCGAGAACACATCTAGCTTTGAAACTTGCAAATGAAATTTGGAAATCTAAAAAGGCCTCAAGTCATATGTTCTTTGCCAAAAAAAAATGCTTTCGTTTTACTACTTTTCGATGCTTATTAAGAGAATGATAATTTAGGGGTAACAACTCCGTTGCTAACAGGCAACAGAGCGACTAGCCGATTAGTATTGTAACAATATTAATTTTATCGACAACCAAAGAAACACAAAGTTGATTGCTGAAAATTGTTTATAACGTTTTAAATATTACAGAACGACGATATTCCATACGTCAAAATGTAGACTACAACCTTTAAATCACAATAATTTGCATATACTTTCTATGCAAGCTTTTAGATATACTAGCAAAATCAGAAAAATTGTTATAACTTTTACAAAAATTAAATGTATCGGAAATGGAAAAAAAATGTTACATATCTTTGCTTCATATAACAAATTCGTAGGTAATTAATCTTTGTATTTACTCATTTACGTTGAGAAATTTTCTTTGTGGCATACAACCCCTAAATCACAGTAATTTTGTCTACTACTTATTTGAGTATTGCGGTACAAATTACATATCTTTACAACAGAAATTTTTTAAAAGTTTTACAAAAACTGTTTAAACCCTTTTTTCTTAGGCCAAATTGTAGGTAATTGATTGGGATTATACTATAAATGATTACATTAAAAGCTGAAAAGCCTCTACATTACGATGTTATGTATAACACTAAGTGGAGGGAGTTGATATTCTGGTTGGCCGTGATAACAACATGTCTATAACTTTTTCAAAAATTATTATATAACTTTCCACCATATACTAAATTATAGGTAATTAGATGCGGTAGTCCTATTCATGAACGCAAAATGTTTTGCTCTGAGGTGAAGAACCCCTAAACATCGATATTGTACTTATTTTGTGTAACTACAACTGAACATTATTTTGTTCTGCTTTAGCAAAATGTTATAACTTTTCTAAATGTTGTTCTATAATTTTCTGTCATGCGTCAAATTAAAGATCAGTAATAGGGGTTAATTCCTTTGGTAGTCGATGTCGGAACATTTTCTAAATACATGCTATGATTGTTACCATACACAACTTATAATCTAATAAATGTGAATATTTATAAAAAAGCGAACGTCAATTTTTTAGGTGTAAAGGTTCCAGTGCTTTAAATTTGCAAAGTTTTCAAAAAATAATGGTTAAAATATGAGTATTCCCAGCGGCTTCCGAGATGCACCATTTTTGTCTTATTTAACACCAATAGTAGAGCAATATTATTCTGCAAAATAAAATTTGTGGAATGCTCTTCATTCGTTTTTTAAAATTTTATTATAGAAGATATATATTAAATAATAATGAATAATATTAAATGTACATTCAGCGAAAAATACGAGAGTTTCAATGAATAATTACAGTTATTTCCTATCTCACATCTCTTGGGACAAAATGAGTGACACCATCACGTCTTATCTGTGAACAGTAATTTTTCCTGTTTTGTGTTGAAATATATGCATTATTTGGTATTCAAATTTACTTTTGTGGGAACGTCCCAATTGTTGATAATTTTGGTAAATCTGATGTTCGGATTATATGAAAGACGAAATACATAAGAAACACTTGAGAAGCTGAAAAAAAGACACAAAAAAAATTAAAGATAAACAGCCACCACAGGGCGCGGATGAGGTGTACACTTATTTTCAAAAGTAGTTCCTGTCCTGGTTTGAAATTTCATAATTATGGTAAGCCTAAATAAGGGTGTCATACAGTTGTAAGAAGTACAGCTATCCAGCAATATGACACGTCATTCGTTGCCATTAAAAAAAATGACGTAATAGTCTCCATGGTTTTACTTTACTATGTACAATGTACATATTATTAGATTTTTGAAAATTTGTGGAAAAACTAGTCAAACAACGTATATGTTTAACATTTTTTGATAAAATTAGTAATTTACTCAGTGTAGAGAATATTCCATTTAGTTACCCAACCTTGTATATATATTATTGTACATGCTGATAAAAACAAAAGGTTCATCAAATTTTCTTATGCAAAGCCACATAATTTGATTCCAAAATACATCGTGTACTCAAGTTTAAAGAAAAACTGTCCCATCCTATTTGAAAATCAAAAGTGGACATAAAGCATACCAAACAAAACGCTTTTAGAAATATATTTTTTTATATAAAGGGACATTATGCGTTGTTGTATTTCTACCACAGTAATTATTATAACTATTCTATGAAGCATTCGTATTTTGTGGTTCCATGCGTGACACAATTTTTCACAAACAACTTTACCTTGACAATAGCTCTAAACATTCGCAGGTAATTTCTTAACACTTCCTTTCAGTAATTTGCGAATAGGAGGTCATTATTACCCAATTCTCCGACTTATTGGCTTATGCAAGTAGCCGTAGCGCAGTACAGCTCGCTCTCTTTCTCCTGCGTTAGGCGAACTTATTAATTTCATTGCAGACCCGCCATACCATGTGGAAAGTTACGCAACAATACAAGAGACACTGAACTGAAAATAGGGTATTACAAAAACCAAATAATGTAGTATACCGACCTACCTAATGTAACCTAGCGAAAGTGAATTCGTTAGTTTGTTGGGGGTTCCACTTCTGTTCATTCTCAAAGTCTGCATCGACAGTTTTACCAGTACAGCGTTTCAGAAGTTTCAAAATGCGGTACTTGTGCGTCTTTATTGGATTTTTCGCCACTGTTTTGGTGGTGCATGGCCAAGGAGTAAGTATAACTTTATTAATCCATTTTTAATACTTATAATTACCGTCATAAATGGTAGAAAATTACAGCATAGGTTCATTTTTGCACTTTTCCTTAATTATTGGAGAAAGTCGTCGTGCTCACCAAGCGGTCATGAATCTACCATTTTTCTAAACAAGCACTAGTAACCATTAATTATTACTATATCTGATACAGGCGTCAGGAAAAGAAATAGTTTAATTGAATCGAATTGAACAGTATAATAGAATTTCTGAAAATGCTTCACAGTGGACAAACTAATAAAATTATACTAACACCTAATACACCTAATATGTTTACACTAATACGAAATCGGTCTAGCTCTGTTTCTTGTACAATGTGCTAGTCGATGGTCCATGGAATTTTATCCTAAGCTTAAAGAAGAAGAACTACGTTGTGTGGGGTGAATCGGATTTCACATGCTCGCAATGCCTTCTTCTTGAGAAGATTTGCTTCTATGGCAAATAGCCACCCACCATCACACCATGACTGTGGGTCGTAAGTCGTAGTACAGTCAAGCACAAATTTTTCCTGTTGTCTTCTAACCATTATACGATCATCAAGAGTCAACGATTATTTGAAGCTTAAACCTTTAATTAATCCATGTATTCCAATTTCCCTTATTCGGAGAAGTACGACCCATTAGAGCCTTAAGCCAAAAAGCATGGTTTGTGCACCATTAGTAGCTACCACAAGGTCCAAGGCCAAGAACGTCGTCCTTCCTCACCATTATATCTATTTTTATCCGACTGTTCTGCCAACTTTAAGTTGATTTGATCAGTAACAAATGCCGACATAGTTTCGAGTTTGAGGATGCCGCTGCTCTGACATTGTCTGCACGTTTGATGTGAAATTGCCCATTATTGATATGCCATTTTCATTTTATAGGTGTATTTATGTAACATTTGAAGCGGTATATAGTAGGATGAGTAGTAAATCATTCACGAGGTCTTAGACATATGGAGAACCAAATGAAATCAGGAATTGAACGTTTGCGGATTATGTTGCTAGATACGATCATTTTAACTTAAATATTGTCGGGTTTTGGTTACTTCCGGTTACACCGGAAATGGTATCAACTTTCATGTTTCAAATAGAACATTTTATAGCAATTTTGACATCTTCGTTAAATTTGAGGTCAATTGTATGTTACAAACCCTATACCTAACATGTATAATTTTTGAGATATTATTTGTTTAATAAAACTTGAGAGCTACAAGACAAAATTATAACTTATTTATTAATTATCCACTGTGACCGTTGGAAAAAAGTTGGCCGGAAAATTGTTGAGAGGGTAACATATTATCGACATAGCGGTAGAATTCTTCGAAAAGTTATACAAGGTGTTCATATTATCTCGACAAAATGAATGCATTTTGGAATTTTATGGAAAATATTAGTTTAACTTAGTGTAAAATGTCCTATACCTACAAGATGTAATAAATGCTATAGAATACAGTATGTTCCATTTGGAATCAGAATTTTGACGACGTTTCCGATGAAACCGGAAGTAACAAGAACTCAAAATACTTTATTTAAAAACATCGCATCCAAAACAAATAATTTTTATTTTTTGGTACCATAAAACATGCTAAGCACAATTATTAGCTAAATAAAATAAATAATAAAAAAATATCACATAAACTTTTGAGTGTATATAACAGAACATTTTACAGGTTATCAATTACTTAATCTGTTAAAAATACAACAATAATTGGGAAAAAATGGTTACCCTGGCCCACAATTAAACAAATCGAACAAGTGGTTCGGGTGGTTCAGGGCGGTCATTTACATTGAGTAATTGGAAATCTGTGAAATGCTATCTGTACTCAAATTAAAAGTTTATTATTTATTTTTTTAAGATAATAATTGTTGTATGAAGATATAATATAGAATGAAATAATAATTCCTGTTTGATTTTTTTACAGCAGGTACAAATTTAACTCATTTTCCCACACTTTTTAAATTATCAAAATAATACAATAGTTGTTCTTCAGGTCATATAACATTTTGAAAGGGGGACCCATTAAAAAGACATTTTTGACAACGAGACATACGTTATCTCAGTTATCCAGTTATCTCAATAATTGAATGGATCATGAAGGAGTGATAAATAAATTTGTGAAAAATACATTTTTTTAAAATATCCTCTTTAAAAAAATTGGATTAATTAAAATTTTAAATAAATATTGATTCATGCATTGTAACCGTAAGTCGTCCACATGCACAATTTCGACTCGGTTGGACATTGGAAAGTAGGTAAAATATCGATTGCAAGATTTGAATGTAACAAACAAACATGTTAAGATAAGCGTAGTAAAAAATAATAATTAAAATAAAAATTAAATTTCTATCTGTGTAGAGGAATATAACTATGTTTTACTTATGAAAATATTTACATTTAAAATGTCATTCTTTAAGTCGTTATTTAGGAGTTCAAGCAAAAATAAAAGAAAGAAAATGAAAAGGATGGACATCCAGTGAAATTAATAATAATAATTAATAATACTAATAAAAGGTGGTGGCCAAGCAATGACAACAAGGGCTGGTAATCGGTCTATGCTACAGAGAGTTTCCACGGAATATGCACACAAAAATAGTAGTACTCCTAACAATAAGGATCCATAAAACAATAATTTAACAAAACTAAGTAAGATGTTAGCTAAACACCACCAAAATCAGAGTATTATCTACACACCAGAATAATTTTGGTCATAATTGATAAACTAAAGTATGGTTCATTCAAAACTACATACGTACTGCTATCTCATAAATTACAAATTTGATCAACTTGACGTTTTGTAAAACGTATCAATTTGTCCACAGCACCATGGATACGAACCAGTGTACCAAGTTTACGAACCAGAATACGCTCATTACCCACAACCCAAAGCAAAACTTCGTCAGCACGAAAAAGAACAAAAGCAGGATTTCTCAAAGATTCCAGGAACGCCGGGTGTAGACTATCCTATCTATCATTCTGTACCAGAAACTGGATTCTCATGCCACAATGTTCCATTCCATCCAGGCATGTACGCTAATGTCGAAACTGGCTGCCAAGTAAGTTGCAAATCTAGTGTTAAAGACCGTGTCAACTAATCTCCAATTATAGGCTTATCACGTATGCCATGATGGAAGAGAGGGTCATCAAGGATCTTCTTTCCTTTGCACGAATGGCACACTCTTTAATCAAGCTGAATTTACCTGCGATTGGTGGTACAATGTTGATTGCCACAAGGCTACGGAGTTATACAAGTAAGCCACACAGATAATTATATAATGAGTACAGCAAACAGTTATTAATTTAACCTACAAATTGTATTTATTTGATGATAGGTTGAACCTGGATCCTTTGAAGAACCCATATGCGCCAAAGCCGAAACCTCAACAAGAAGAAGAACATCAATACGCGGCTGAGGAAGACCTGTACAAAAGATACTGAAGTGTAAAATACGTAGTCTGATTGTTAAGTTATGTAATTATTTATATTCGGATTTTATGATAATGTTTCGCGGTATTAATTTTAAATATACACATTCTAAATTCTAGCGCTTTTTCGAGGTGACCCCATTACGGCTAGATGAAATATAAAATTGTACGATTAATTTTTGTACATTTAGACACTTTCACTTTGTCCACTTAACTTCGGGTGCGACACACGCAATGACACATAATTAAACATATCAAGATCCGGTCTATTGGAAACACGATATGTACCGTTTTATTATATCGTATAGCAAATTTGTTTTTGCACGTAAAATAGTTAATTTCACAAATTAAATTCGCAATGACATATCTGCGAATAAAGGTGGAAAACTTAACTATACATTTATATATTATAGATGACATCACAAAAGGTTATATATTTTAATTATTGAGAAGGCTGAAAAAGTGAGTCACCAAGAAAATATTGCTGTGTGTAAAGTAGGTTTAAATATGGCCGAACAATAAACACATAAAAGGGGAAAGAGGCATTCAAAACATTTTACATTTATATGAAGCTAAACATAAGAGGCTATTACATTATAAATTGACTATACACAGTTCGCAGATTTTATGAGCTCACAAAAACTATTACCTAAGCTTTCATAATTTCTTAAAAAAGTATCCGATAGTCGAATCAATAAATTTAATTCCTAATTAATATTCTATAAAACTACAATAAATACTACTGATAAATTTTCATACACCACAATTATTAACTTATTCAAAAAAAATATCAAGAAACTTTTAAGTGTAGATATCAAAAGATTTTTAATTAGCTACTTGTGTCTAGTTTTTGATACGAAAAAGACCCACTTTTAATTTTTCTTTTAAGGAGAGTCTATTCCGTATTTCTGACTAGTGAAAATAGCACACTAGAATCAATTGTCACTTGAATCCTTTAGTATCAAAAGTACTTAAATCCAGCTAATTTTACAGAAATTAGGACAAAACATTGTCTTTATAACAAACTGTTTGAACTCTTGGATTATATAGAATTTTTAAAAGAATATAGCCATCAAAAAACACATTGTAAGAAGTGCAATATTTTAATATAAAAAAGAACCACCCCAATAACGTAAATATAACACAAGAAAAAAGTAATATTCACTTAATATACCAGTAAGATGCACCGCTTAAAAAATTATCTTTTATGTCAAAAACAATCAAAGTCAAACTCCAGTTAAAAACTGGCTAAATGTGATTAAATTAGTTCTGCCTCAAAAGAGAATAAAATGGAGCAAAAAATAGACATGATAATAACTGATCCAAGAAGACACATACAAACAAAATAGTGTGTCTTGTAGAGGCGGACAATACAAAAAGTCCATTTAAGTTTATGTGATAACGTAAATAGTAATAACCTAAATAGAAGTTGATTTCGTACGTGTACGAACAGGTGAATTAGAAACACATATGAGATTGGAAATCAATTACATTAAATTGGCCATTAATTTACTGAAAGGGAAATCTACGATTTAATCAAATTAAAAACTTAATGGCAACTTAATGGCGCGTAGCTGTTAGCAAAAATGCCAATTACTATTTTCTTTTAATAAATAACCGGATACATGATAATTACGTTTAATGTTGTATCTTTAATGTCTTCCAAAAATAAGAGTAAAAATTGTAACACTAAAAGTAAAAGTAAATACAGGTGCACCAGAAATAAGTGCTTGAATTTTAAGGAAATAACTAGATCAACTATTGTAAACTGCAGATGATTAAAAAAATCTGAAGATGGTTTGAAATTTCGAATCTGGATATTATTTATATTTACGTTTTTATTTATGTGACAACACCTGCAAGTTGACAGGTTTTTTAAATGGAATTTGAACTTCTGTTAGTTATGAAAATTTAAATAACTTCTAGAATACGGTACAGTAGGTGTGTACATATGTTATCAAATGTTTTGACGCTAAAAATGTTCTTACGTACAAAGTTAAATAGCATTTTAGAAAACAAAAATAAGTAAAAAACTGCGTTTAGACACGAAATAGTCCACAAGTGTTTAGTAGATTCGGAATCCTAGCATTAATACGCGTTGTCCTGGGTGCCCGCAGAAATATTTCCAGGGGGTGCAAAACGAAAACCAGCCATGGATTGGCTTAAGATGGGGCTCGAAATGACTAGGCAACCAAATATACTTCATAATATTATCCTGAGTTGTTCAGCGAAACGATTAGGTATTTCTATTCAAATTATACGTCGAACAGAACTTGAAACCTTTGCCGATAATACAAAAAATATCCGGCTCAATTCTGTCATGTATAAGTGACGAATTCTGTGAATATCGGCGTTTTTTTTTTTTGTTGAATGTAAGAAGACTACGACATAGCCATCAACAATCGTAAAATCCGTCACCTAGACCCGACAGAATTGAGCCGGATATTTTTTGTATTATCTGCAAAGGTTTCAAGTTCTGTTCGACGTATAATTTGAATGGAAATACCTAATCATTTCACTGAACAACTCAGGATAATATTATGAAGTATATTTGGTTGCCTGATCATTTCGAACCCCATCTTAAGAGTTGCAACTACAAAAATAGGGTTAACGGAAACCGGAGCTACCGTTCCGGTTTGGAGCATTGAAAGGTTGGTACTCATAGTGTACGATATTGTCTTGTATTTTGATTCAAATCACGGATTAAAAATTTTATGTTATACATAATTAGTAAGCTAATTCAGGTGGAGCTATAGAGACTTGGCCTGTGTGTTTCATTATTAGGAGAAACAACTTTTCCTGGCAAAATTTAATCGACAGTATGTGCTACTACCTCACTTAAATTTATTCGTGCTTTTTAACTTTTTTAAAAAAGCTACTTGCTATGTACACAAATGATATTCTAACCAACATAATCTTAATTGACCTAAAAATTACTATATAAGCAAAAATTACTTTTGCCATCAAAATTTATTTTTATATATTTATATATTTACAACGCACTATTACAAATACCGTCTACAATCAAGGTCTAATCAGACAAACTGATAGACGATAATTATTGCTTTTGTGCAACTGTCGTTTTAGTTTTCTTATTTACTTCAATTGGTGCCTGCCCAGATCGGTTATCTTTAATTAAAACATTTGTTTTGCACACCCAGTATTAGCAGCAATATTAAATTGTTTGATAAAGATAAATAGTATAGACTATAGATCACCTCTACATACCTTGACAGTTATTTATTCATTATCTAATGATGTTGATAGTTGTTACGTTGCTAGACGGTAATAACCGTAAATGTGTTAAACAGTTAGGTTAGATTATGCTATATTCTTATTTGCATGTTATGTTATCTATAAGAAGACAAACAGAGTAATTTAAAGAAAATATATGACCAAAATGGAGGAAGGAAGTGCCACCACTATCCTCAATCCATTTACCACCACATCGTAGAAATTAAAGTAGTACTGCCAATTAAGGTAGATAAATCATCCAATTAGATAGAGAAATTCAATCGATGATAGTAAGAAATTTACAGATTATTGACATAATGGTGTATCAAAAGTGTAATTGGTAAAATAATTTTTGTATTGATGACATTGCACTAAAACAATTGCATATTACGCTGCATATTATATAATTTCTCATACATTCATCTTTCGAAAACACATAAAACCCGATATATCATTATCTAAACTGCATCTAGTTATATAACGTAGTAGGTACATATTGACCCGCTTTCAGTTTTCTTTTAGATCGATGAAATGCAACCGTGGGGGAATCTCTCCAACCAAAACTCCGTCTTATATTTCAAATTATCATCTCAAACTAAGTAGTATACGATTTCGTAAGCATCGGTTAAGATGGAAGTGTCAAGTCTGTGTCGATACCTAAGCTTCTTTTTCGTGTCGTACTGTGTGGACCAAACGCCCCTATCAACGCAAAGAAAACGAGGCACCGACAACTTCGAAGTCGTCTACGAATGGAATTACGTTAACTTCACCTGGCCAACAGCCGAAGATTACAATTTAGCTACCCTGACTGGAAGATACATCCCTGCGAATAATGTGATGGCTGGTATAAAGTTCTACAAGGATAAACTGTACGTGGCTTTACCAAGACTACAACCAGGAACCCCGGTTACGTTGGCAGTGATGCAAAATACAAGAAAGAATGAACATAATCCCTTATTGAGGCCGTTTCCAAGTTGGAAAATGAATACTTTGAATAACTGCGCCGGTTTGCAGAGCGTCCACAGTTTTGAGATCGACAAAGGCGGGGTTATGTGGGTGTTAGACGGAAATCGAATTACAAACATCACCAGATGTCCACCTAAAATAATTCTAATGGATTTAAAGAATCGAGGAAGTGTCCTCCAGTACATGGAATTCCCTGAGTCAATCTCCTCCCGACGGAATGGTTTCTTAAACGATTTAGTCATTGACGAAACAGACGGTGGGTTTGCTTATATCACAGAAAACAGCGATCATGACCCGGGACTGATAGTTTACTCACGACTTCAGAACAAAGCGTGGAAATTACGAGATCGGTCAATGTTTGCTGAAATACTAGCGTCCAACTTTGCAGTAGCCGGAATTCAAAACAACAAATTGATTAACATCGATGGCATAGCTTTATCTCCAGTTCCGAAAGATCGAAACCAAGAGCGATTGGTATATTACTCTTCCTTGTCGGGTTACAATCTTTTCGCTATCAGTAATAGAGTTTTAAAGAATGAAGCATATACTAGAAGGGATTCATGGCGACGTAGCATCAAATACATAGGAACAAAAGAAGGTCAAACTGATGGTATGATGATAGATAACGAAGGTAACATGTATTACGGTTTGCTGAATTTATATGGTATAGGAAAATGGAATATTTTTGATCCGTATATCACATCTAAGGTCATAGATCAAGATAGTAAGCAGTTTATATGGCCGGATAGTTTTGGTATGGATAACAGTGGACATTTATACGTCTTATCAAGTAGTATAAATAGATTCACTCAGCCTTTTCCACCAGTCGATAGTGATGTTCCGATATTTAGAATATCTGCATTGTACACAGGTACGAAGAGTTATATGTACACCAGAGCGAGGTAATGGTGAATGGTTCGAACAACGCCTTTATATTATCTAACCTATTTAACTATTGTACAATGAAAATTTATGACGAGTGCGCTTTTATAACTGCAGAATAAAAACCTAAAGAAAGTAATTTAGTAACTGTAGAATTGTTACAGCTAGGCATTCCAAAACTTCAGTTGATTGCGGAAATAAAATAAGATGTAACAGGTGTACCTGTATTTCTTTGTGACTGTGCATGACTGTATGTTTTAAGATTTAAGTTATGTATGTAATTGCAATATTCTTCTACAATAAAATGTAATAATTCCGTTGTATTATTACGTGTGTTGACTCAAATATGGTCTATAGCAGGACATGACCATAATAATTTGTTCACATGCTAGTAAAACAACATTTGAAGGTGAATAGATGCTGGACACGCACGCCCGTAAGAAGTGTAGGAGGTAGGTACTGTTGTTTTCAAAAAGTTTTTGAAAAGAATCTTCCCTATAATAAAAGGTTTAAAAACCAACCTTGGAAAATTGGCAACAAGCTGGATATATTTTGTGTAGCTTTATTCAAAAATGTATTAAAAATTTATCACAACGTCAGAGTTGATTTTCTATAGAGCCGTTCATCCGATTTTGATAATTCTTATATTCAGTTGAAGGTTAATTATTCAGTAACAATACTGTTAGACGTCTGTCCTCAAATTTCAGGGTTGGTCATATAGGTACAGGGTGCAGTTTTTTAGGTACAGTTTTTTGTTAAAATGTGTAACGCTGTGTGGTTTATACTACGTACGACCACTTGATACAAGTGGTATTTAACTGTAGCCTAATCTTTTCTAGACATTTTGTTCTCAGTTTGACGTTATTATTTCTTCTAATAACCGAGATACAACAAGAATATAGTCATGACAAAACTGAACACGCAATAATAAACATATCAGATAGTAGGCTGTTGTTACTTTTAGGTTTGAGTATATGTCTGATTCAAGAAAAGTATACACGTACAAGAAAGGGTTGTCTGAACGCCAAATAGGCTCTGCAAATGCATTAAATGGCCGATTTGACCCATGTTGCACTGTGAATAAAGCTCGTTTGGTCGCCAAATGCCATCTAGAGAATTTTAGGTTTTATCCCTTCACCCCCAGACACCCACTTTGAAATTTCAAATGGTTCCCCATACCTTGTGATATATTATTTGAAATGGCACAAAATTCTCTACTCGACCATGATAAAAAAGATGAAATCGATCGATTGGTTCTTAAGATAGACTACACAGAAGATGGAAGGTATAAAATCACTTATTATTAGCGAAATATTGCGGATTGGATACACTGTTGAATTAAATTACAGTCATAAGAAATAAAAAATTAAAATAGATACTTAATAAAATAAGAAATTATTTTATGGCATGTTCGAAATGACCACCATTATTTGCTAGAGAAAAATACATTCTGTTTTCGAACTCTTCGCGAACGCAAATAATGGTGGTCTTAAGAACCAATCGATCGATTTGATTTTTTTATCATAGTTGAGTAGAGAATTTTATGCCCTTTCAAATGATGTATCACAAGGTAAGGGGGTGCTATCTGAAATTTCGAAGTGGAGTGGCTGGTGGGCGTAGAAATGAACCTAAAATTCTCTAGGTACCATTTTTGACCTTCCCCCTCGATATCTTAATCGACGTGTTTCCACTCAAAGCAATAATCGCATCAGGTCTAGCGTTATTAAGGGTTGAGTTGTTTCATACCTTCCATCTTCTGTGTAGTCTATCTAAAGAACCAATCGATCGATTTCATTTTCGTTTTTCAATGTTGAGTAGAGAATTTTGTGACCTTTCAAATGATGTATCACAAGGTAGGGGGTGCCATTTGGAATTTCACCATGTGGTGGCTGGGGGGTGTAGGGATGAGATCTGAAAATCTCTAGGTACCATTTTTGAACTTGCCCCTCGATATCTAAATTGACGTGTTTCCACTCAAAGCAGTAATCGCATCAGTTCAAGAGTTATTAAGGGTGGATACTTTTGAAATGAACACACTGTATGAGAATAAGTTAATTATTGTAATATTTTGTAAGTCTTGATAACGCCAAAGATTTTATTGGGTAACCAACAGAAAGATTTAAGATAAATATGCTTTTATTTCACAAACTTTTAGGTAATTCAAATTTCAAAGATACAACACCAACCTAATGATTATGTAGAGGTATATTAAAACAATTTTACAGATCAGTACGTTATTCTTATTCTGGACATAAGTCCTCAAAATTCAACATAAATATTTATTTTTTATTAATATTTATGAATTTATGTTTATTGTATAAAGATAACACTAAATCTGTAAATTCAATCTTTTTGCTACATAAGACAGCTTTGTTCAAAAACTGTCTGCATCAGTAATTAAAATTAACATGGTACTGCGTGTTACTTAGGAGAAGCAGTCAGTTTGGTTGCATATATATATATTGTATCAAAATACAGGTACATAGTAACTTGGTCAGGAAAAGGTAAGTTTAGTAATCTAGAATTTACTACACTATTTTATTTCAACCGTTTAATTTTCTAGAAATCTATAAACATCCTTACAACCATTTCCTTATTACTATGAATTCACCGTTCCAGTAAAACAAACTTTATTGCGTGACGATAATATCACAGTGTTTAAATACTACATGACATTATGATGTAATATCAATTTTAAAACGTTAGCAGCATAGGTGATTGTATTGTAATAGAGTATTTACTCAGTTCCACAGCAAAGTGTAGAACATGGTGCTTCTTACTTAAAAACAATCTTTCTTTCACAAAGGCCACTAGTCTATATTTTTTATACATTTGATATATTCTTATTATTTGACGTTATTTCTAGGTATTTTCGCGTATTAACATTGTTTATTGTTGATATATATTGCTGTTCGATGTTAGTGGCTGGTTATTATTGATAGTTTGATTAGATTTGTGGGTGAATTCCGTTGGCATCAGCTCAAGCTGAACGTTGCTTTTTAATCCTCAAAAGGATAAAACTTTCTTAAGGAACTCCATGGGCCAAAAAAAGGCTGGTTTGGCAATGCTTTCTCAAGTAAAGGGTCTATTCGAAAGCATACCCGATTTTAATCAAAAGGTTATTTACAAGTTTGCTGCTTCTAAAAATCGCCGTATGAACTTTCTTTTCAAATAAGGTATATTCTTATTATGTCATAAATCCAGGCCAGAAGTTAGCTAATTTTATTATAAGGCATTATAGATAAAAGGTTAGACATTTAAATTATGCAATACGTAGTAAAAGATTAGCAACAGGGATTCAAGATCATGAGATGTAGGTAGCAGTCAGAGATATTGAAAATTAGAGAAATAAAACTTTTTTTACTGCGAAAATATAGATATTTTTACATAAAACATGTTATACAAAGCTAGTTCCTGCTTGCAACCGAGCACGAGCCGCCACTGAATAATATCGAAAAAAGTAATGTAAGGTAACATTTAAAATTTAAAAGAAAACGCCATTTCCGGAAAAAACTGAAGTTATACAAACCTCAAAAATATGTTAAAAACTCTTTCTTATCTATTAATTTCCACCAAATTTCATTCGTCTTTATAAATAAGTAAAATATACTAGTTAACCTATGGCTTGCAGTATCGTCCCGTGCCAATTTGGTTTTATGGTTTGAAAGTTGGCCACAAAAGCAATAGCACTCGTTACATAGTGTAATGATTAGGATCCAGATCTCCCAAGACGACAAATGCACTGTCTTCTGCAAGTTTGAGTACACGCTAGAACCTTCTTGCTTCGCTAATAGATTGCGTAGTGCGCACCATTTTACAATAGCTTGGTAAATTTTACATTATGAAATCATACAAATAAGCATATTTAATGCGTGGCTTGACATGTCCTTCTATAACTGAGAGATTAGTGTTTTAAGTGAATACAATTGAAGGCATAAAAATAACAACAGAATTTAGATAATTTTTGAGTTTTAATAATAAATTAATCGCTAATTGGTGGCCTCGGCCACCATACTAGAACTAGAAATTGTATAAAACAAAGAAATTATATAAAAGTTAAGTATCCAATGTTGATTGTAAAGTTCATTGTAGCCACAGTGGAACAATTATGATAATTCCGGAACGTAGACTTGATCAGTCAACTGTATCCTTTGTATCGGTTTCTAGGTGAGATTTGTTGTCCTAGAATTAATCGTTTCTGGCATTAACACAGAACACTTCAATAAATCATTATAATGTAAGTATAGTGTAGCTATCGTTCGTCCAACTATCTCAGCACAGATGGCTCTTAAACTTGTCATGTTAAATTGACAATACATTCAAATTTTGTATTAAATTTTATGGTTACGTATTTCAAAAGCACGGAATAAAATGAACATTTTGAGACTCCACAAAACAAATATCTCTGAATTCGGTAATGGGGTATCATTTGCAAGACTTAAAGATTATGCCAGAAGAGCAGCTTAAAAACTGACCGAAACTACTAGTTATAATTTTGAAAATACACTGATACATTATTAATGATTTCAAAAAAGTAGTGAGTATACAAACAATAAGACATGTACGGTAAAAAGCCTGATACCACAGCAGAAGTCTGTCAATAATGAGATAAACCGAAAAATCATTAAAAAAGGACTTGAAGTTGAAGTTGAGTTGAGGCCTTAGCCTCAACTCTACCCAATGAAAAGTTTTTTCTCAACTTGTCACTTCGGGACTTTCGCAATCCGAGTTTCAACTTAAACAAATCCGTCGTGACACCTATTGGGGCTAGATGGAAGTTTGGTAACTAGGAATCGCTAAATGTTCATTGTTAAACAGCTCATATAGATGAATAAATTCAAGGGAAAATGTTTATTACGTAAACTCGTCAGTAATGTAGAATCAACTAAAGAAGGACAATCAATAGGTGTTACGACAGGTTTGTTTAATTCGAAACTCGGATTGCAAGTTCTGAAGGGACTAATAAAACCTATAAATTTCCACAGCCCCTGTATATCAACTGGGAGAGCTGTCAACCGGAAATTGGAGGGTTCCTGTTTCAAACCCAGGCGGGAGGTATTTTTTCCAAAACTTATCTTCACTGGGTTAATTATCATTCGCTTCTTTGATTCTACATCACTGACAAGTTTACGTAATAACCATTTTCCCTTGAGTATATTTATATTACATGTCATTTTCAAGTATTACTATGTAATAAGACAAAATATAGTTGACATTATGACTAAAATACAAAGTCATTGTCGAGTCCAATTTCCATGGTCACAGCAGTTTTATACGGAATTTATTTGCGTATAATTGAAAATTTAAAATAGATTACCTATTCTAAACATTCTCTTATAAATCTATATTTTTGTGGCATGCAATGTAGATTTACATACTCGTTAATAGGTAATTAACATAGTATTTATTGGTAGTATAAATTATTAATAGTTTACACACATCTGATTAAACTATAAAACATTGTTATATTGTTGATAAGACATAAAATAAAAGCTATGTACATAAATCAATAAAAATTACACCGAGGTATGTCCATATACGCACGATGTAAAAAGAAAACAATTGCAACATTATGTAAAAGTTGCTATTAAATTCATTACACTTGGCAAATTTGGCTAGCATTTCCCAACTATGATTATAAACCATAACCAAATAATACACCCACAAAAGTAACCGCTATACCATTTAAAACATTTTCCATAAATGCCTTTTTCCGCATCAGTAAAAATCGAAAGTTGATGACACTTTCCGTTGATAATATGTAGTAACGCCGTCTATGTATTCGCAAAATATCACGCATGCAGTCGGTGTCCCCACCAATCATCGCGCACCGTGCAAGAAGTTCAATGATATTGAACTCGAAATATCACCTTATATAGCACCCGTTTCTATTCCCAAGTTCTTAGTTTTATCCATACGCGACTACGAGTCCAACAAAATGGAGCGTCAGTCTTTGTTTTGTGACTATTTCGGGTTCATCTTCATCAGCTACTGTGCCCTTCAAAACTCAGTGAACGTTGAACACACCGCACCATTAAAAATCAAAAGAAACACCGACAAATTTGAAGTGGACTTTCATTGGACTTACGTGAATTTCACTTGGCCAACGCCCGAGGACTACAAAAACGCCGTGGAGACATCAAAATACATCCCGCAGAACAACGCCATCGCTGGAGTGAAAATCTTCAAGGATTACATTTATTTGGCATTGCCCAAATTGAAAGATGGTGCTCCGGTAACCTTAGCAACAATATCCAAGAGCTCTAAAAATAAGACGAACGTCCTCTTGCGCCCGTATCCAAATTGGAGGATGCACACAGGAAGTAACTGCGCAACGTTACAAAACGTCCAAAGCATGGAGATTGATTCAAATGGAATCATGTGGATTCTAGACGGAAACCGATTTAATAACTACACAACCTGTCCCCCAAAACTAATGTTACTAGATCTAAAAAATCGAGGGCAACTGCTCCACACCTTTGAGTTTACAAAAGAACTATGCTCATCGAGTGGTGGTTTCCTAAATGACTTAGTCATCGATGAAAGTGATGGTGGTTATGCCTACATCACTGAGAACAGTGACGAAGACCCTGGGTTGATTGTATACTCAAAAGCAAAAAACTCGGCCTGGAAGTTAAGAGATCGTACCATGTTTGCAGAAATTGAATCATCAAATTTCACCGTTGATGGTTTGGTCAACGATAAACTTGTACCAATCGATGGCATAGCCCTATCTCCAATGCCAACGCAGAAGAACCAGGACCGATTGGTGTATTATTGCCCATTGAGTGGTCTAAATCTTTACGCCATTAGTACGAGAATATTGAAGAATGAGCAATTCTGTAGAATATCCACGTGGAGAAGATATGTAAAAAATGTTGGTGAGAAGCAAGGTCAATCTGATGGTTTAGCTATAGACAACGAGGGTAACCTCTACTATGGCTTGCTAGACTCCTATGGAATAGGGAAATGGAACATATACGAACCATTTAACAATTCGAGAATTGTCGAGCAAAATAATGACACCATAATTTGGCCAGACAGTTTCTCATTTGACTCGCAAGGATTCTTGTATGTACTGACGAACGGAATTCACAAATACTTCAACCCGAGCATCACACCTCAAATGGATGACACGGTTAAATTTAGGTTGATGAAAATTTACACTGGAACCAAAAGCTATTTATATAGAAATTAAATCATCAAATTAATTAAGGTGTTATCTAACTCATTCACTGTAATTGGCCCCATTTCATAAACTCGCGTGCGCATTTTGCTCAATACCTATGCTAACTCGTTAGGGCATTAGTTAATAATTTAAATAGTGATATAGTTTGTAGATAATTTTATACGTTTGCATCATGTTTTATTTAATAAATACCTTTTTTATTTACTTAATATTTTTGTTATTATTTTGACCTTAGTTATATCGTCGACATTGGTAAGTAAGTGATATAAGTGTGGGAATTATACGATAAACGTAAGAAATTCGCAATATTCCCATTCACTAACGGATATTTGTTATGCATGATTATGATGGTAATGAGTCTTACTTATTATAGGTTATCTGAATGTTAGCCGGATTATGTAGAGCAGTAATACGACTTGTTTATACATATTGTACCTTTTGTTCAAGGTCGATTACTTTTATACCAGCCATTACCAAGTTGTTAATTAGATGAAAGTGTTCTGTATAATATTAGTGGCGCAAATAGGGAGGTACACAAAAAATTCGTCCACAAAATTGATTTATTTTGATATATTTTGATCGATTTATTACTGGTAAAATTAATATTTAAAATCGCAAACTCTTACTTTATGGTTTAAAGGCAAATACACACCTCTATGTACAGCTAGTAACAGTTTTGTATATCTGGGCGTAAATTTTGCAAATGTGAAATATTGACCTTCCCCGCCCATTTCTGTTTACGATATAGACCTTATGTGGACCTTATTTTTCTACCATCGATTTATTTCACGCGACCCTCAAGATGTGTTCTAGTCTTAAAAATATCCTGCAAAATTAAAGCTCAATTCGATATTGGGATAACTAATAATCGATGTGAAATTTGAAAATTTTTAGAAATTTTTCTATAATGTGATATTAATTATAATTTATCGATTTAAATAAGAATGTTATTGTTATGATATAAAAGTATCGCTTTTTGGTTATTTCACAATATTTACAATAATTACAAGAACATTTAAATAATTTATTCGAGACTTTAGAATTTGACAATGCTGCGTTACCACTTACCGCTTACCGCACCCGTGCTGGCTAAATAAGAAAAAAGAAAATAAACTTTTATATTAGAATATGTTTGTTGCCACTACATTTACGATGGGTATAAAACTGCATTGTTCGAATAAAAAACTTTAACATCAACAGGTCCAAATATAAAAAATCAGTCTACATGTGTTACAATTAACAAAAATAATTACAACCATACATAAACGACGATTACGTCTTAAACAATATTGTAACTGTAGAAGGCTAACTCTTAATAAACAATGGGATGACTACACAGAATTAATATAATTAATGAAAATTTTTCTTAGTGAGACTACTGTGGATGGTTTTCTTTAAAATGCCTGCGGTAAATTAAGAAATATAAGGAAAGGTAGGACGTGAAAACTAAAAAAATTATTGACTCATGAATTATTATTTGGTGAGATTTTTCGGCCCGACAAATTAGGGGTTCGCACGACAAATTTCGTTACCTTAACGACAAAATATGCATTTGAACGATAAAATATGTGTTTTAACGACAGAAAATGTAAACAAACGACATAATATATGACGTAACGACAAAAACTTTTAAATGAACGACAATATTTGTATTTAAACGATAAAATCAGCAAACTATGTGATTTAACCTCAAAGACCATAAATCACAGAAGTATGACAAGCGGCGCCGCTAGGCAAGCCGTACAAAACTTCTTCCATACTCATATTGTGCTACCGATAAAAGTAAAGTGTGGTTATGTGTAATCTGTTTTTAAGTTCGCAGAAGGACGTTGGGAATAATTGAAAATTATGCTGTGTACTATTGTTGTTCAGTCCGTCTTCAGGTAAATTATAACTATAAATTATATAATATGATTTCGGTAAGAGATAATATGGACAACAAAATACAACTAGAAATCGAAGAAAATCGAAGAAATCGAACACACTGGTAGGCAATTGCTTGGTTGATTGATGTGATCTGTTTAGTTATTTTTAGAGTTCATGTTCGACCGTATAATAATAACAGGGTCTTTAACCTATAACATTTCTTATTATGTCAATTTGGGTGGTGCTTATTTTTTGTACTGTCATTTTTTTAAGTAGGACTTTCTGAATTTGTTCATTTATATCAATACTTAATTGCTGCGAAATTTGAGTTCGATCGATACAGTCATTAACCCATACCCCAAGGGGCCCAAAATCGAGTACCTATACGTTTAATTGAATCAGATTAAAAAGGAAATATATTTGGTTTGTATACTACAATAAATTTACATACAACTACCACTACCACTACAATAAACTTACATAAGAAAAATAATCATTGAACGCACTTCACATATTTCCAAGTACTTATAGATACTTAATTTGTCAAAAATACAATAATCTGAGCTAAGTGCCATTAATAAACACAATCGACCAGTCTATGGAGAAAACCCTACCAAAAATAGTTTTCACTTGCTCGATTTTGTTCATTGGCAAGGATAGTCACTTAGCTTCGACCATTGTATTTATGACAAATTAAATACTTGCAAATATGCGAAATGCTTTGATATCGACAAGCATTGTCACCTAACTATGAACAATTTTACTCAGCACAAACAACTTCATTAAATGACTAGACCGAAGCATATCAATGGCTACAATTAAACAAAAAAGTCTCGAAGTGGGTCTAAATAATACACATGTTCTGCTAAATCAAAAGATAAAAATATTCAAATACACAATAATTCAAGACAATAATTCAAATATTTGTTTATTTTTTTATAGAATGTACGGTATATATTTATTGTACTTTAATGATTGTTTATTTGTTTCTTTCTTTAAATACAATACTATAAATTTCATTTGTGTTTTTATTAAATTTTTGCATATCCCACACTACAGCTGTTGATTTAGTTTTATAAAACCAAAATTAAATCATTGAAACTCAAAAATCAAATCAATATAACCAATACTTTTCGCAAACAGCTTAAAAAATAAAATTACATAATCTGGGGTGCTAGTCATGTAAACTCTCGTTAAGAATCCCTAATTTGTCGTCCTGAATATATATTCTGTCGTGTTAACAATTGTCGTGGGAATACCAAATTTGTCGTGTTGAGTACGTATTTTGTCGTGCACAATTTGCCGTTGAGAATACCTAATTTGTCGGGCCGATATAATATATTCCCCATTATTATGTACATTGCGGGACACTCGAAATATCCGCCACAACTTCTCACTGTAGCTTCACAATCATAAGTGACGGTTTACTTTACATACTGCATTTAGGCATGAGTCATTAAACTTCGGAGTGCGATATTTCGAAAAAATTTGTCTCATATGTTTTACTTAAAATATACTGATGAATATATCTTTTCATTTTTGCCTCGGGATTTTTAATCACTCAGTATATTGAAGGGTGGATTCGTGCTCGAGTAGCTTCAATAGTGGCACGAATAGACCTAATATTTTATATTATAATCATGATCAGTATCAGTTACTAACAGGATAATTTAAAATGTTAATATGCATGTAAGACCCAAGATGATTGCAATTTTATGACACTAAAAATGACGCACTTTATACTAATTAGTTGTGTAATAATATGCATATATTTTTTCATTGCACAATTTTTAGTTACACACTGACAAGTTTGTACATAGCACTAGTGCACGGCCAAATTACACTTTTCCCGTTTCTGTTTAAAACATTTACAAGTAAAATTCGTCTACTAACGCATGGTTACGAAACTATGAAGCCATTTGCAATTTGCTCATAACAAGAACAATTAGGAAACCACAGTAGATTTAAATCAGCTATAATTTTGAGTGATTATTTATTTAAGTACCTATCCAGCATTTTAAAATCTGTTTTAACACAGATAAAATACCGTTCAGGTTGGGTCCATCAAACCTAAAACCTAGGCCTAATTAATTACACATTGCTCCTACAGAACTGAAAACAATTCTCAGAATATGACAATGAATGTGTAATATGCATATTAGATAGGATAAACAGTGGTTTCCTAATTCTTCTCTATTCTTCTAACTTTAATATTTGTTGAAATTTCTACCTACAACAATGAATAGAAAACCAAACAGCCAGTGGACATTTGGTGTCAATAATATTATCAACTAATATTTACATTGTGATTATACGATGTATGTATTCAAATTAGTTTCGTTATCGCAAATTAATTTATATTTGTCACATACAAGCCAAATATTTGTAGAATAAATTAAAAATAAATCACAATACGTATGCAATATTTCTTTTATGTTTCTGTATAATGTATACCTGTCTAGACTTATTATGTCTGGCCCAGAATATAGATACATAAATACATAAATTAAATTACATGCATTAGCAATAATTTATAATTTGATAGCTTAATTCGGGTGTTTAAGTTAGGTGAATATATCTGAAACTTGAAACCAGAGTCTAAAAAAATCTATACTAATCTTTTCCACGAAAAATGGCAGTGACTAATTATTTTGTACAAGTGTGTTCACATGACTTCAACCGATAAGTCATAGCCACTTTTTCTGGAAAAGAGTGCACAGATAGAAAACTTTGTTTACTTCAAATAAGTATGCATTGACTAAAACAAAGCTAGCGGTTCAATAAAGGCAAAGAAATATTGGGTTGCGGATAAAAATGCATTTGTTTAAAATATTTGTTTGGTATAAAGAACGTTTATTTGTGTCAAACAATTTGCGTTTTCAGTTAAAATATACAATTTATATATTATAAGAAAAGAGTTTCGAAGTTTTAGGGTAGCAATTAATGGTTCTTTATATTAAAGTTAGTTTGTTGACGGAATTAACTTTTCGGAAAGTACAGTAGAGCAAAATCTCCACGTGGCACTACTGTGCCGATCACACGGCCTTTTTAGCAATTTAGCCAGACGCACGACTTCAACTGAGCGGCAGGATTTTACCAGGATATTATTTATTCTGAAAATATAGCCGATCTGCATGATTTTTTAGCGCCATCTAACAATACAGTTAGATGAGGTATTCACACTAAAAATATATCTATTTGACTCAAAATATGATTTCTTTGCTGGAGGTTTTTAAGCCAAAGCAAAAATATTGCTTTAAAAGAAATAAATGTCTTCTTGTATATGTTACTGTAAAAGACCAAAATACGGTCAAACCTAGGATTAACGCGTTAATACTAGGTTCGACCAATATGAATTGGTAAATATCCAAACAATGGTATTTATCAATATAATTACGAACTTTTACCAAGACATAGCGGCTAATCCTAGGATTTACCTCATGGTATTGGTGTAAGATAGTTTTAATAGTTCACCAAACCAAGTTACCGCAAATGTTTTATTATCTCTTTGAGCGGAAATAGTATGAAGTGGGTACGAGTGGGTACCGCAAGAAAATATAAGTACTTTTATCTTATTAAATACCACACATAAAGATTGCGTAACATTAACCAAACAAAAATCTTTTTTTATTTCGCAGTCGATAATATTTTAAATGTAATAGAAGTATTTTTAAGGAATTTCTGTCGCATGTATTTATCGAAAATCACCACACATGACTTGAACACACCAGCATTCAAACAAAAGCAACAGCGACTACGCAATAGAATAACATCTTACCTTATACCGGCAATTTGTCTCTTCAAAGTCGACGAAGAATGAATAAAAAGTCAATGGTAACACAACACCAAATGTCACACATTTATCGCGTTTTTAAATCAATACACCGATAGTTTTGATCGCAAACATAGAGAGACGCGTAAAAATTGTAAGACTCTATGATTTTACTACGTACCGAGGTTTACAAACGGTTTAGCACGGACGAAAACAAAAAACACGGACTGCAAACGCACAGTGACACAGCATAGTGGGGAGGCGTATTATTGGCGCGTTGCTTGAATAAAAGGTGAAGCCAGGTACCTGTTGGGTATTATTTTGAATTGCTGTTGTGTATTTATTATTGTTGCTATCGTTTTACTAATACTTATAGATGAGTATTGGTTGAGTTATATTGTTATTTTGTTGATAGAATATAATTTTCAATTTTAATGAATTGAGATTTAATTCCGATTCAAATATTGCGTAACATCAACCAAACATAACTCTTTTTTATTTGGCAGTCGATAATATTTTAAATATAATATAAGTATTTTTAAGGAATTTCTTTGGTATGGCTCACACAACCGCAGATATAGCACAATCGATTCAATAGACTTTTTACTTTATCATACGCAGTATGATGAAGTATTGTAATCGTGCCGAAAAAAAAAATTGAGATTTTAGCGGAAATAGGTCTTTATGGGTCCCCTGAACATTTTTGACCAAGGTTCAAAAAAATGTCTGTGTGTGTGTGTGTGTGTGTGTATGTGTGTGTGTGTGTGCGTATGTGTGTACTCGTTTTTTGTGGCGACGATTCCGGAGAAACTACTAAAAGTATCGGGACAAAAGTTCATATTTAGAAGTTCTATGACCAAACTTAGAGCTGAAAAGCTTTTGGTTCAAAAGGGTCCAAAGGAACTGGGTGTTTACTGTAAGCCTTTTTCAATGATTTTGCAAATGAGCCGCTATTTCTGTAATTTCGTCAAAACAGTAAATCATAAATTAAAGAAGAGGAAATTCTGAATCACTAATGTCTACGACATTTTTTGGTAAAATTAATAGTTTAGCTGCATGAGCAAATTGTATTTGATTGAGATCGGTCGTGTCTGCATCTTAGGTAGCCAAGATTTTTCATTCTAATGTCACAGTAGGTAGTGTCGGTGGTGTCAAAATGGTGTCAAACGCTGATGTTTTGACAATCGTAAAAAATGTGTTCTGCAGTCTCATATATGTTTGCTTGTGACCTTTGTATGTAGTTTTATGTTCTCCACGGGCCGCGCCTGACAAAATGTAAGTTTTTACAATTGAGTTCTTCGGAGTTTGATTTGATTGTGAATTGTGTAATTTATTTCTCATTTACTATAGCGCTTGAAGACGTGCCCAGTAGGACACAAAACATGTAGCGATTGCTAAAATAGATAGATGGATAGATATTTATTTCATGTAAAATACATATGGTACAAACAATATACTTCATAAATTTCAAAAATTTATACCTTATTCACAGAATAATATAAATATTAGGGATAGCGATGTTCTCTGTCATGAACTCCTGGAGTGAGTGGTATGCCTTATCAATAAACTGGTTTTTCAGCGTCTGTTTAAATTCACGCAGAGCGAGCTGCTTCCAGGTCTTGGAAAGTTTGTTAAAGAAGTTGGCACCTTGTTTAGCACCATTTGTTGTTTGCAGTCGATGGAAGGGCACTGTGAGATTCTCCTTGGTGCGGATGTTGTGGTCGTGTTGAGTCATCCTGGTCAATTAGTTGGAGGTATATAAAGAGTTATGGAGGGGTCAGGATTTTGCGCTTTCGGAAAAATGGTCTTACGTGGGTGTCACGTAACAAAACGTAATAAAAATAAGGAATCCGACCACTATTTATTGTATCATTATATCTATCAAATCCTGGAAAACTAGCTTTATTTTAATGCTGATACGACCGATCTCGGTCAAATAGAATCACATTTACTTTTAATTTTATAAATAGTATGATAAAGTCATGTGCCTGGCCACATCAGATTTTTTATTTTCGGTTGGCTTCCTTAAAAGTTCTTGTTCACATCTGTGGCCCTTAGCTAGAAGTGTGTCATGTAGGGATATACTGATTTTTTTATTACAGTAATTTACAGCTTAAATTACCAAAGGCAATTGCCGTTGGCCGTTGGTAATTTACTAATATTTATAATAATAAAAAAGCCTGAACAATAATTAACCATTAAATATTGTACTTTATTATTGTTTCTTTATTATTTTGTATTTTGTACCTGGTTTGACAAACAATAATCATTTTTTATCCGGATATTATTTTAACGCCGGGGTATTTGTTTACTGTGTTTTTGTTATCTAGGCTTCTTTCCACTCCTCAATTCACCTGTTAAATAATATTAGTTGAGAAAGCATAGCTAATATTTTTTTTAATGATGGAAACGGGATTTGGCCATGGAGATCGATTCAGCGGAGCCAATAACACAAATTTTAAATCAGAACCCATTGACCTATAGTTGAATTTACTACAATGAATTTACTACATTGCATTTACCTACAGTTTTATTTGAGTTGTCAACAACAGCAATATATTTGATTCAATGTTGTTTGTTGCTGTCGCCATCTGTGGCTCTGGTGTAAACTAAGCATAGGCAAGTGTCTGCGCAAATAGCATCTGAGGTTCACCAACAGGGCCAACACGAACCAGTAAATCCTCGATTTTACCATTATATCTTGCCATCTTGGTAAAAGCCCGAAATTATATTGATAAATATTCGTTAATCCTAGGTTTGACCATATTTCGGGCTTTTACAGTAACATATACAAACACATTTTTTAATCAAAATGAGATTTCTATGTCGTAAAAAACGTTTTTTAAGGTAAAACAAAAATAAGTTTTTAAAGGAAAGTATTTTTGTATGTATCCAAATATATTTATTTAACTTAAATAAATATTCCAAATAAAATAAAATCTATAAGCAAATAAACTAAATTATTCAATGAAATAAATATTGTTGGTGCCAAAGAAATATGTTTGAATCCAAAAGAATATTTTCAAAAAAATATGTTTCTTAAAAGCAAGAAATCTTTTCTATCTGTGAATAAAGATTTTCTTGGAATTCTTTTTTTATCTACCATTACTGTTAATTTTCAGTTGATCTTTCGTCTGGCTAACCTTGATCAAAGTTTTCAATTTTTAGTTCAAAATTGTTTTTGCAGCATAATCTGAATTGCAGAGGCAGTCGAATTCGTAAAAACTCTACAAGAGAGTTTCATAAAACAGTATTCAGAAAAAGAATAGCGCGGAAACGATTAAGTTTTGTTTATGAAAACAAGAAGAAATTGTATGAAATTTTTTGTTTAAATATTTTGATGGGTATTTGAGATTAGAAAAGCGTGTTAAAGAAATGTATTTTTGCCCTATAAGTTATGTCCTATTATGATATAATTCTATAGGTAATAGCATCACATTTTTTCCGCTTTTTTACTTTATCATACGTAGTATGCTAAAGTATTGTAATCATGCCGAAAAAAAAAATTGAGATTTTAGCGGAAATAGGTCTTTTTGGGTCCCCTGAACATTTTTGACCAAGGTACAAAAAAATGTCTGTGTGTGTGTCTGTGTGTGTGTGTGTGTGTGTGTGTGTAAACGATTTTTGTGGAGACGATTCTGGAGAAACTACTGAAGGTATCGGAACGAAAGTTCATATTTAGAAGTTTCATGACCTAACTTAGAGCTGAAAAGCTTTTGGTTCACAAGGGTCCAAAGGAACTGGTAGTTTATTCTAAGCCTTTTTGAAAGATTTTGCAAATGAGCCGCCATTTCTGTAATTTCGACAAAATAGGTAAATAATAAATTAAAGTAGAGGAAATTTTGAATAATTTATGCCTATGATATTTTTTGGTAAAATTAATAGTTTAGCTTTAAGAGCAAATTCTATTTGATCGAGATCGGTCGCATCTGCATTGATATGAAACTTCAAAGTAGCCTGGATTTGACAAATATTTTTTTGTGCTGTCACCACAGAAATGTCTATGGCTCTCACACTCGAAAACAGCTGATTTCATCAGAGGTTGGAGAACCGCTATGGAACGTTGCCGCTCTACTGCGGCAAAGTAGA
Source organism: Melinopterus prodromus (assembly GCA_964023965.1). Lineage (NCBI taxonomy): Eukaryota > Metazoa > Arthropoda > Insecta > Coleoptera > Scarabaeidae > Melinopterus > Melinopterus prodromus. The sequence continues at coordinate 28,608,800 of OZ030390.1, forward strand.
AAATACAAAATTCAAATAAAATAAGATCGCCAATTTGATTGTTTGTTGATAAGAAATATCAACCCGTTGTTATCTAATTGTAAAAACGATAATTGAGAAAATTCTAAATAAAGTATAGCGATGAGTATAGTTACGTTTTAGTATGTTGGTAAGGATGTGACATCTACAGTGTCATGAACGAATATAAATCTGTCAGAATTTGATTTAGCTTTTTAAACTTGACGTTTCGTAGAAGTGGTATCAACCTAACATTTCCTATCCAGAAATATAACCATTTTTAATTTTTTGTAGGTACGTATTTCTCAAAAAGCAACACAAAAAACGCTGATGTCACTCCTGCCGAAAACTACATAGCGCGACTCGCTCACATGCGACGGCGACGCTTCGCCTTCGGTGACGCGCCGCATCACCGGTCGCCGCGCTATTCCGTACTTTCGGCACTTGTGACATAAATAACTATTATTCTAATGACGTAGTGTAGGTAGTGTCAAGTGCTGATGCTTTGACAATACCTACGATTTATCTCAATAAAATAGATTCTCATGCAGCTAAACTATTAATTTTATATATTGTATGATAAAGTCATGTGCCTGGCCACATCAGATTTTTTAAATATGGATTGCTCTGTGCTTTTAACTCGTCCGCATTTTTTTTACTGCGTATTATATTGATCCACAAAACCAAAAACCGGTGTAAGCAAGCCAGCTTTTTTAATTTGGAACTTGAGAACTGGATTTTGTATAAATTTTAGTTCTTTGGTTATTATAACTGCGTTTTTCAAAAACCATTGAATTTATCAGAAAGGTTGCATATGTACAACCTGGTATGAATAGAAAGATATCTTCTTTAGCATTTATGTATAATAATATGGTAGGATATACAAGGCAATCCATAAAAAATAAGTATTTTCTGGCCATGCCCAAATGCTACATACTGATACATAAAAGTAAATTTTCTTTGCAAAATCGGTGTAGAAATTGCCTAATCTATTTGGTACCTATCCTTAATTTGAGTCAAGCTTTCTCTGTGTGTAATGTAGGTAGGGACCAATGCATTGTTTGCATGTGGTGGAGGGGGGGGGGGGGGGGGCTTACTGGTGATGGCTCTGTAGGTGACACCAGACAAGTCAATACATACGTTGAGAACCAGGAAATACAGTGTGATGTGTATCGGCTGATTCGCTTGCAGAGGACTCAGAGGCTTGGCTACTTCCGATAATAAAACCTGCAAAAAATAACACAATTCAGAATATCGATAATGTAATTCTAACAGTTCCTTTCAATTTACAGATTCTGATGGCAACCTATCACGTAGGTACTAAGGAAACAGAGTGGGCATAATACAAATGAAATTAATACCGCATCTACAATGGCGTCACGTGTGATGTGAATACCCAGGCACAGAGATAATCTTGGGAGGGGAATAATAGGTAAAGGTAATGAAGTAAAGACTGTATAGTTCTTCTTACCAAGAATTTTCAACTAAAGAAGCTAAACTTTAATTTTATACAAATCGGACAAATATAATCCAGAAACTGATTAGTACATGTCATTTATGTCAACTCACACTGCCAGGTGTCACTGCTGAATAGGAGTCGATGTTCTTGCATCGTTGTTGCTTCGTTACTGAAGATGATATGTCTGCACCATCATTTGATGTCACCAGGTCCACCGTAAGCAGGGCTTCAATGGCTGGCTACGAACTCCAAACCATATTCGACAAAGAGGTGATCTACATTAAAAAGAGTCCGAATGTATGGTTTGATCCAGAAGATGATTTATACAGCGAAGAGCCTTCTACTTCCTGTAATGGCGCTAGAGCTTCGTCAAGAGTGACAAGCGCAAGTACAAGAGCATCGTCAAATGATGATGCGGTATGTTGTTCGTGTAGTAGCAAACCAACAACCAGCGGTAGTAGCGATGTATTCCAAAAGAAAATTGCTGCTGTTGAACGGGGAAAAAGAAGTCTATCACAGAAAAATAGTAATTTTACTTAAAGACTTGCTTTGTGTTGCTTCAACATTGATTGAATCCATGATAACTTTGTATCCCGTTATCTTAAGACAACTCAAAACAAGTCTATCAAATTAATAACTTTCTTCTTATCTAAGCAAATTTTAGAGTCATCCACTTACGTTTTTAGACCATCTCGAACTGTTGCATCATGTATGTTAGCAAATTTGCATTGTAATGCAATTTGGAACTGGCACTAACCTCTTCCTTTTGCAGCCGCAAGTAGAGTGTTGGATTGGGCAATGTTGTGCTGTTGGAGATGTTCACCAGGATGTCAACAGTTGCCAACCTTAAATGTGTAAAGGTCTTTCATTAAGCCATCTTTTGTCACCAACCTACCACGATGCGTATATATTTATATAACGTTTAAGTGCGTGACTTATCTATTTCTGATTATATACCATTTACTTCTAAATGTGGATTATAGCTGTCAGTGCAATGTTCTGTTTTTACATCAAATATATGGAATTTAATTGTTTCTGTTTTGTTGCTTTTTTATTATTGTTATTGTGTATTAATTGGGTTTGTTATTGTTACACTTTTAACAATTGAAGATTGTAAGTTCTAAAGGGTCTAAGTGCCAATATCGGATATTTTGGGTTATACATGTACAAAAGTTCTAAGTGGCATGCATAATAATACTACAAAGGTAGTAAGTTTCATAGCCAAACTTAGAGCTGAAAAGCTTTCATAAATTATTTATGATAGTATCAATGGATAAGTACAAAAACTTTAAAATGTCCGGCGTTTTTACTCCATCTCTCTAGTACTACAAGCCAACAATAACCAACAGAAGTATATCACCGGCGCAGCCGCCAATTAGTGAGTGTTAACCGACACATCTTCTGATAGCATCATGATCAAAGTATACTCACTGTCAAAAGACGTCAAAACTGAGAGAGATGATGTGGCCGCTCATGACCCCCAGAATACTGTGTATTCGAGATATTCGGATTTATTCAAAGTAGCGAAAAACCTTTACTTAACTTTTAAAGGTAATGCGGTTATATCTCTAGTTTTTGAAAATGCATAGGATATACATGAAAATTTCCAAATTTACAAACTTTTTATAATTTACCTAATGTAGTTAATTAATAATTTCAGTATGTATCTAAAAAATAACTTGGAAAAGTGCCTAGTCCAGAAATGTACTACACAAACACACCAACATTAAGATTCCACAATCCAAAAGATTGTTATTGCAGATAAATCAACTGACTACGATGATATGAACCGACTAATGTGGGTATGTCGCTGTAAGCGCGAAACGCCAGCTGGGAGAGAGACCGATATGTTGCCGACGGCGTTGTTTTGTCACCAGTTGCAACACAACTGCAGTGGGTCGCTGACGTTTTTCTTGCGCTGAACAGTGTCGGACTCCGTTTTAATTGATTATTTTTTAATAGTTTTCATTAAGGGGGGACCCCACCCTGTAAATTGTAAAAAAAAACTCAAAATTTGAGACTTTTTTAAGACATAATTAACAAGATGAAACCTCCAGGTTTTTATGTTATAAACATATATTTTTACTATATTTGACAATGTTTTAACTAATAAATATATATATGGCACTCCACTTAAGACCTTGCTCGTATACCACTGGATTCTCAAATTATAATACATTAGCTATAGCGTAGCGTAGGATTTTTTATAATTTTGAAAAATTAACGGGAATGGTGGGTTTGAAAAAGTAACGAGTTTTACCCTTAATTACGTGCACTTAAACGGTTATAAAAAATCAGTAATTAAAATATCAAAATATCCTACGCTACGCTGTATAGAATTTATTTTCATTTACAAAAAATGAATAAATAATTAAAAATGACGAATAGTTTCCGAGTTCCAGTGGCGGTGAGTTTAAACAACGCATGGTCTTGAGAAAAATTTATTTAAACATTTGTGTTATATTTACAATGTGTTAAAGTAAATCGTTTTTATCTAACCTTTGGTCATCAATACTGGCGGTAGTAGGTCCACGAGGCGTAAATGGTGCAGATTGCTAATAAATGGTACAGTTATCTGTATAAGTGGTCTGATAAAATTTATATTATTTATTTCAATATATCATTTGTTAATATTTCTTTCTGTATTATTACCATATTATTATAGTTGATAACGCAATACTTATTGTGTCCCATTATGATTATTTATACCAATGATATGTTATTAGTTCTGACGGATTGGATCACAACATAATGCGCGGTGAACTACTGCGCATATGTAGGCATTTTAGTTAGGTATTTCTGCGCTACGGGCGCTTAGGTCGTTTTTCAAGTCCCCACCACGGTGTATGCACAGGACAAATAGCGGAGCGGAAAGCGTTTTCTCTATGTTCGAACATATAGAAAACGCTTTCCGCCCCGCTATACGCTCCATGTGTGTCCGTGCCCTTAGAGGCGCTGAGCTTTTGTTGTGCATGCTTTGTGCTATCGTAACGTTTTACTCCGCCTTGTTGGTTTGCTTATGGTCGATGTGGTGGCATATGTTACCGCTGTTTTATCTAATGTTTACGTTCATCAACTGCATCATCAACGAGATGCTGTTGAACAGACTGACAGCAGTGTATGAGGCTAAATTAGTGGCGAGCTTGCCGCAAAACCATGTTTTCGGAGCGATCGATTAGGCGACGGAAACAGATTTTGTTAATATTTTGTGTGAATCCTTTGCACCTTCTTAATAAATCGTCCGAAGTGCGCAGAACATATAAAGGTCGAATCGCATACTGAACAATTTGCGGCAAAGGAGCAGGATGAGCATAGTCTAGGGGTGGGCGATCTCGGATATTTGTGATCGATCTTCGATCACAGAAGATCGATCTGATTGACCAGATCGATCTTTTGATGGTCGATCAGATCGATCTTTTAATGATCGATCAGATCGATCTTTTGATGATCAATCAGACCAATCTGTTGATGATCTATAATATCGCTCACCGATCTTTTGATGATCGATCAGATCGATATTTTTTGGTGATCGATCAGATAGATCTGTTGATGATCGATCAGATAGAGATAGAGATTTGATGATTGATCTGTTAGTTATCCCACATTCAACTATGATACGTGTCCGGCAACGTACGTATCATCAAAAAATCGACCAAATCAGTCTTTTCGATTTTTTTCAATCTTTCAATCTTCAAATAAAAGGGTCAAGAGATGGATTCAATCGTTCTTTTTTGCCCAGCTCTAGCATAGTCCGTCGAACCACTGGAGTCCTTTGCCTGACGATAAGAGCAACAAACCACATTTTTTTCCTAAAGCAGTATAGCCCAGTCCTAATAATTTGAAGACGTGTGATTCTACCATTAACTTCGCAAGCATTTCGAACAACCAATGGGCTAGAATTCACACTCGTTAGTTCACAAGAATCATAGTCAATGGACATTTTGAAGCCAAGACTGCAAATACTTGATACAGAGAATGTCACAATATTACCTCAAGTTTTACATTTCTCATTCTAGGAGATTGAAACAAACTTACACAAAATTTAAAATTCTATATCCAAAGCTAGTTTGTTGTCATTTTCCTGACTTACCACTTTTACCTGACATGCCCCCTTTGACAATACAATGATCCTGTATATCTCCTTATAAATTCGTTTTGATACGTTTGCGACTGTTTCCCAATCCGGCTAGACACCCTGCTCTACTTTCAGCTATAAGACAACTACGTACCGTGTTGTAATATTACAAAACCATTTCTAGACATAATGAGGATTAAAAAGAAAGCAAAAAAAAATTTTCAATTTTCAATTTGTAAGGGTGGGTTTTATAATAGAATAAACAAAATAAAATGCGTTAACTTCGAAAAATAAGGGACCTAGTGGCCACACATAAGAAAATGTTTGAGAAAAAACAGTTGCGAATTGTAAAAAAATTTATTACTTTGGCCAACATAGATTTTGTGAATGGAGAGGGCATAGACGTTTTAGATAGATTTATTTGCGCTGTACATGAAAAGTTGAGGACAATGTTTAAAATTAAAGTTTTTAGCATTACTTTGTGAGTTTATAGTGAACCAATCTTTAAGATGTTTTTATAAATTCACAAACATTACCAACATCACAATTTTTGTACTGAAAATCATTTTTGAGAGCTTTTTCAAAAAATAAGATTGCAAGGGAAATTCTATTAACAGTGGTTTGTCCTATAAAATAAGCCATTATGTTTGCTTCTTGGTTCATATCAATCGTATAATTAACACCACGTTATGGCTTCTTCCGATTTTTTACGCAGCATATGTATGTTAATGATAATCCAATTTAATAATGTGTCTATTGTTTGGTCAAATAGTTATGCCTAATGTTACTTTAAAAATCTTTTTATTTCTTAGATGTTTGAACTTTATTTGAAGACCTTTATTTTTTATGCTTATTTACAGATGTTTGGCAACTAACAAACAATTCAGAAATAAACTGGAAAAGTTCTCATCATCGACAATTTTAACTACTTGAATCAATCAGGATTACACAACATGTACTTTTAACAATTTTCTTTATTACATCAAATAAAACTGTTCATATCCCTATTAAATATTCTTTTATTTTTTTCTCAATATTATTTGTCTACCATAAAAATAAAATTAATAACGAATTACAACCTATACTTTACTACCTCAGTTAAAAAGAATTATTATTAACTCTACACACTTATATACACAACTATTATAATCCAAATCTTGCCGGAGTCCGCCTAGGTGTTGCACCTGCGGAAATAATCTCCTGTCCTTTATTTAGCGCAGCTTCACGTTTGTCCGCTGCTTCCTTTCTAGCTTTCATCTCTTCCTGCGCTACTTGCATCTGATTCTCCATCTCCTGCAGATGCTCGGCGGCCTGCTTTTTCTTTGCCCTGCCTGATTTTCCCGTTTCTTTAACGGAGAAGAACATTGGCCCCAACTCGGCCAACCAGTGGCCGTCCACCGAAGTTACGCACTGCATGTATTCTCTAGCTGTCATTACCAACTCGTGGTAGACCACATAATCAGGTGTATTGCCGAGACCAAAGAGTGCTGAGGTAGGATGCAAATGACAAGGCATACCTGTACGGCAATTGACGTATTCTCCAATACCTTTCAAACGAGCAGCTTGGTGGAAATAAGCTGAAAAAAAAATATTTTAAGTTGCTACTCTATTAAATTCAGAGATAATGAAATAAATACCAAGTGAAATATAACTAAATACACGAAAAAGTGATAGAAACCTACTTTATCTATAATTGACCATTATATTTTTATTTCATTTTTTGTCATTACCTATTTATAGAAAAATATATACAAGAAATTCATTTATAATACTATGAGCACTTGCTTGGGTGCCCGCAGGAAGGTGCAGGTTTTTGAAATAAGGGGGGGGGGGTAAGACACACCAGAAAGAAAACAGAAAAGGCATTAGTTCAAAAAAATTAGGTCTAAACATGGCTAAACTTGACAGAAAGGTACTCATTTTAATTATTCTAACCACTAATTTTGTCTTTAGTTTAAAACTGTCATGACTTTTCTAAACCAATTGACATTGTCCGTTATTCATTTTCTAACACATTCTCTTGACTATTTCCTAATCGTATCTAATAGATTCTCGTCAGGGTTCTAAAATTTGTATGCATCTAAAATTTTTCTTCTATCTTTCGCCAATCTCTTGTCGTTCAAACTGTAGGAGAACATTATTCGGTCCGGGGAAGGCAAACAACAGGGTCACTCTCATATGGGTGCCTAGTAGTGGTGGGCGATGTTTATCGATGTTTTTGAAACATCGATGTTATGGTTCGATGGTCGATGTTTTTGCCATCGATGTTATTATTTTTAAACATCGATGCTGACATCGATGTTTTGCAAACATCGTGCAGCAAAACATCGAGCAAAAATGAGATAAAGGACCCGGGAGTTTAGGTCGCGCCGACATGAGTTGCTGCTGTTCGTGTTTACTTAGACTAGTGATTTTTTTTACTTTACTCTGCAAATTTAGAAATACATTAGTTGTGTAAGGCGTACCGTTGTGTAAGGGTGAAAATTTAGGTGCTACAATTATCTTGTTGAAAAATTCAGTGTTACGTATATACTAAGCACGTTGATTTGCCCTTTATGTAAGTAAAAAAAGAACAAAACACTAAATGTAAAAATTTTATAGCGATTAGTTAGTTAGATTAGATACCGCTTTAAAGTTTGAATACATTTTATGTTGAATATCAATATGGAACAATCAAAAAAAGAAATCTAGGCGTGTTTTAGTTTTTTTTCTATTCCTTCTCATTTTGTGTTTTCAATTAGAAAATAAAACAAAGCTAAATAAAATAAGCTCAATAAACAGAAGATATTATGATGTATTATTATAGAAAATTATAGACGAAAACGCTGTCCGCTGAAAACATCGATGTTTTCAAACATCGATGTTTTATAGCCGATGTTTTTATACCATGGATAGTTGGTATCGATGGTAACATCGATGGTCAACATCGATATTTTGCATCAATGTCCCATCACTAGTGCCTAGCCATATTGGCATAAAGGGAACCGAAGTTGCCCATTCCCTGGCCAGGTGGCGGCCAACACAGTTCCGGAGGAGCCAGAACCGACTCTTGGAATTCCGAGACACGTGGCAAAACACTCGATTAAGAGATGGATGGTTATGAAATCCTAGGATTTCTGGTCAGGATGCCCAGGCATGAGACATATCAGGGCGGTGACTACATCACCATCCAAAATCAGAACTGAATCCTGGCTGAACTTAAGCAGAGTGGACATCAAAACCACGACTGCTGCGTTCACGGGACACTGCCGACTTCGGCATCATCTTAACAAGATATGACTAAATGATACCGCTGAGTGTCGCCTATGCCTGGAAGATGATGAAACAATGGAGCATGTTATCTGCTCCTGTCCAGCCGCGAATGGCACCAGGGTCAGGATTTTCGGCACGCCAAAATCAAGCTACACCTGGAGAACACACCACCTGATACGATAATCAGGCTCATTAAAGCACTGGACCTGGAAGGTAAAGTATAACAATTAACTACTAGTAGTAGTAGGTGAGCCACAATAAACCCCTGCGGTCGCAGTGGATGGCTGGTTGAGCGGCCAGACTCACATTCTCTCTAATTCTAATTCTATCTTTCGCGATTTGTAAAAGTAGTTTACTCATATTGGCTATATCTATTGCCAACGGCGTCCAGAGCAATAGTTGCCAAACTACTAGTTTAGCAACCAAAAATAATCGCAAAATGAATGTGGCAGTTATAATTAACTTAGGGTTAATTAACTACCAGTTGTAACCCTACATTGATAATCACATATATTGATAATAAATAGAATCATTTCACACATTAATTTCTTACCTGAACAAATACATTTTCGTACAATGTCCCAATCTGATCCGCAAGATTTGATATCAAGTTTTTGTTGTATCAGGATATCTTTCAGTTGCTGCCTCACCTCCCTGACTTTTCGCATAGCTTTAATGTGAATAAAGTGCTCATTGCACCAATGAGATGAGTAACTGTAAATAAAATGCATAAATTAATAATAATAATAGCTTATGAAATTCTTTATAGTATATTATACAAGTTTTATAAGACAAAAATTGGCACACGAGTTGTTTTGGGCTTGACAAGCGTAGCGAGGAGTGCCCAAATGGAATGAGTGCGGCAATACGTCTTATAAAACGAGTGTTACATACTATTTTTTCTACTTTGCAACTTTAATTTTATATAAATTTCGAAAATTGCGCTTGTCATCTTACAATCTAGAGTAGTTTTATATTCAACAGTTGGTTGTTGTGGTAAAATTCACAACTCAGTCTTATTTGACACGTCACATCAATGTCATCAATTTTAGAAAACTAAAAGTTACTAAAAGTTTGTGATCTAGTGTTTTCATAATGACATCGAAAGCGGTTTGGTTATGAGCTTATAACAAACGCAAAGTAGAAAAATAAATAATTGAAAATAAAGCTGTCATAAAAAATCTGATGTGGCCGGGCACATGACTTTATCATACTATATATAAATTAATAGTTTAGCTGCATGATAATCTATTTGATCGAGATCGGTTGTGTCTGCATTAAAATAAAACTAGTTAGCTAGGATTTGACAGATATTTTGCTACTATTGACAGTATATATTGTCAAAGCATTAGCATTTGACACTACCTACTGCCATAAGAATGAAAATATCTGTCAAATGCTGGCTAAGTAGTTTTATATCAATTCAGACACGACCGATCTCGATCAAATAGAGTTTGCTCATGCAGCTAAACTATTAAATTTACCAAAAAATGTTATAGACATAAATTATTCAGAATTTCCTCTACTTTAATTTATTATTTAACTATTTTGATGTAATTAGAGAAATGTCAGGTCATTTGCAAAATTGTTGAAGTATGCTAAGAGTAAAAACCTCCAGTTCCATTGGACCCTTTTGAACAAAATGCTTTTCAGCTATAAGTGTGGTGACTGGTGAGGAAACCTATAAATATGAAGTTTCGTCACGATACCTTTAGTCTCCGGAATCGTCGCCACAAAAAACTGATACACTCTCACACACACAGCCATTTTTTGTACCTTGTTCAAAAATGTTCAGGTGACCCAAAGGAACATATTTCCGCAAAAATGTTTCCGCAAAAATTTCGCCAAGATTACAATACTTTGTCATACTACGTATGATTAAGTAAAACAGACAACCAAATATTATTAATTTTACTTTGATGGTAAAAATAAACATAACTGATGTTTTTGATAGCTAGACAAAATTGTCTTTGTTTCCATATTATATACAAGCAGTAAAAACAAATCCTTTTCTTATTTATTAAGTATCATACAACAAGCTTCATAAACGCCAAGATAACTGCTCTTATGCAATATGAATTGTTCTTAATTTGTGCAATTTACAATTACGTAAAGATAAAATTTTGAATTGTGTAAACATTACTTATCAAACCTGTTACGTAACAGAATATGTTGTAGTTACATATGACATTCAACTTATTGAAATTGAATAATACTCACTTGTTTTGTTTCCATTGATTATAAACATTTAAATATGTTAAATGGTCACTTTCTGGTACTTGGAATTTTTCTCTGACACTATCAGCTTCTTCTTCTCTACCTTTTGGCCGATAAAAGATAGATGGCACTGACAACATAGAAACTAAAGAAATATGCATTAGTTTAACAAAAATATGTATCAAAGCACACAATGATTATCATAATATGAACTGTATCAAAGAGCGTTACCTATAATTAAAATTTCAGCTGTGCAACCCATTTGACTTGAAACTATCAACATCTGGCATTGAGGGGGGTCCAATGGAAACTCTGCCATCTGTCGTCCCAACTTTGTAAGCACTCCAGTATGATCTAAAGCGCCTAAAATCCATAATTGATACAGCGAATTCAAAATATTATCCTGTGGTGGTGGATCCATAAAATGAAACTGTAAGAGATCCTGAACGCCCAATGATTTCAGCAGAAGCACAGTATTTGCCAGATTCGTCCTTTGAATTTCGGGCACTGTGGTTATCAGCAACTCATCTTTATACTGCCTCTCGGTGTATAACCTAAAGGCTTGGCCTGGTCCTGTACGTCCGGCTCTGCCCGATCTTTGATTGGCGTTTGCTTGACTAATCGGGTAGATCTGAAAGTTAGATTGATTAATTAAATCAAAAGTTCAGAAAATTTCATTGATGATTTTTTATACCTGTAAAGCATCCATACCAATCCTGGGATTGTAGACTTTCAGTTTGCAGTATCCCGAGTCTATGACGAAGATGATACCGTCCACTGTGAGTGAAGTCTCTGCAATGTTGGTCGCAACCACGCATTTCCTGATGCCTTCCGGGGAACGTTGGAAAATTTTTGCTTGTAAGTCGGATGGTAGCTGGGAATATATTGGAAGGATCGACAACTCTGGGGCATTGTCTATTTCAGATAATCGTTCAGCTAAAACCTGAAATCAAATATGTATCATTTTTGGGGATGCGCTAGCTCAACAAAAAATTACACACAACATTCTTTACATTAAATATTTATAGATTGGCAGTTGAGGCAGCATTTTTAGTAGAGTGTTCTATATTGATTTTGGTAACAACTATTATCAATTTTTTGTTCACTTTTAATTGGTTTAAAAATGTTCAAACTTCCCGGGTTTTTGATGGTTGATAGATAAGTAAAACCTAAAAATGTTTCTGCTACCGTCAAGATAAATAATAAACAATCTATCAAAATAAATACAAAAAGTTGTGGGTAGTTTGGTGGAATGCAACAAGCCTAGCATTTCTGATGATAGATACAAAAACGTTTTAAAAAGAGTCTTTTTGCTAAACTTTTTTTTTATTCAAGTTTAGTCCTAGGAGCCACTAGCATGCTCGTGATGATGCTGTAGTTGCTGATTCTAGGGTCATACTTTGAAAAATCTTATATCAAGCCTAATATACGCGTTCAAAAACATTGGCCCACCTAAAATGTATGTAAACTTACCATTAGTTGAAGACTATTACCTCAACAACAGTGCTAGGTAGTATTGATTTTTGTAATTTTAGTTTTGAGCATATACAGGCGCTGTAAGAATGAAGGTAAGTTCTTTTTATCGCAATTTGGAGCATTCTGTCGATTGTACATACCTGATACAAACATATGTAGCAATTAGAATCAAACAGTAGCCCATTCTTTTCTGAACATTTTGATTTTAATTATTTATATTAATTTCTCTTTTAATAAAGAAGTTACAATAAGAACACCAATGACAAGACGGGAACAAGCTAAAAACATACTGAGCAGCTGTTGTGCTGCAGCAGCTGAGTACGAGGAGGTCACATATGTTATTAAAAATCTTTTGCGAAGTTCATTGCTTAAAATGTCTTTTACAATAAAATAATGTTTTTTCACAATATTTCTTTACCCTTTAGTTGAGTAATGCCTCAATAATTGACGCATTTCACTTCCTACGTTTTTAACCCGTTCGCGTCATGGCATTGCTATTTTTATTGTTGCTTCTTTATTTAAAGAGAAAATAATGTAAAAAATTAAAATCAAAATGTTCACAAAAAATTGGGCTACTATTTGATTCCAGTAGATACATATGGTTGTATCCAGTACACCCCACAAAACGCTGCTAATTTCGATAAAAAACACGGCTGAGTTCTCACACCCTGTATACGACCAAAATTTAAATTTCAATAAAAAATACTACTAGGGTACTGTTGTTGAGGAAATAACATTAAAACACTAACATTTTTCATATAAATGAAATGAAAAAATTGGACTTAACTTAAAAATTGAATCTTAACTTTAACGTTGACAAAAAATTTTCAGTGGGCCAATATTTTTAAACGAAAGTGTATATAGGGTGTTAATATCATACTCTATTCTATAACAAAGAGCTAACGTGGTCTGTTTGTCCCTCTGTCTTGTCAGGTTCCCTAGCAAATCGAGTTGGCCAGTCCCGTGACCCCTGTAACGTATGACTCCCCATCATCTGCGGATTCATACCCCGCTCTCCCTCCCCTCAAATGTTACAATTTTCAAATATCCTACTACATATATATCAGAAAAAAATTCTATTACTCATTCAAAATTTGCAAACTAGAATAAACAAAAAATACATATATGTAAATAAAAGCTTTCTAAAACAACAATTAAAAATAAATCAATTATTTACCCCTTTATGTTAGGGCAAATGTAGATTTTGCAAAATGTTATATTAAATCCTTAATCAGCAATTCCAGTATGAATGTGAAAAAACACATTGGTGACTGGACATTACTCAAGTTAGGTAATTTTCTAATTTATTTGACTGAAATTTGTGATTTCATGCTCCTATATGTTACTTTTCAAGGTCAAGACAAGTCTATTCCACTAAACTAGTTCATAAAAAATTTGATGACATAACAGTAAAATAAACAATTGAGGGCTAAAAATTCAATTTGTTAAAAATTTAGTGAACTTGTATCAATTAAATTGGACAAGAACTGAGTTTGCCAATAAGGATAAACCGCTATCGATGAAATAACCCCTATACGCCAATGGTATGAATGCAGTTCATATTAGTACCTATCTATCCCCTGTTAGTAAAATCGAGAACAAAATATTTTAAAATAGCTGTATCAACGTAGTACTATTATTTATAATTCTTATATCATTTATTAATTCAGATAAAAGTGTATGTGATTTCTGATTAGCACGTAACATTTTTATTACTGATATGATATGATTTTTTATTACTTTTATCAAATTACAATATCAGTCACGAATATAGAGCGTGTATAAACAAGAAGTTCAGCGTTTTTTTTTTTCTGTGACTTATGTATTATCCTTCGGTCGCAATTATACATGCTAATAAATATGGTATTCAATTAAAGTAATTATTAGAGGTGAGGATAACGACCCGAAACCAATTAACATAATCACAATGCTGGGTATAAGAATTAACATTAACTTACGTGCATCGTGAAAATTAATGTAAAATTTTACAAAATGAACTCAATGCCCTACATTTGACGTATCTTTTTTAATGTAGAACGCAATATAGGACAGCACACCAAAAAATATATAAAAACGTAATAAGCGTACTATCGTGGCCATATATTATGTCCCCTCTTTTTGACGTCCATTTTCTCGCAAATCTAGGGGCGAAAAAATTTTAAAAAATTCTGATGCTGTCCTTGATTAATATGCAACAACTCTTAAAAATTAGTAAGCTGTATATGTTGGTGTTTTCCCGGTTTTCCCGGTTTTTGCCACGTAAATTTCATTCGTTTATCTTTAGCAATTAATTACTCCGGAAATAATCCATAGATTTCAACGAATTAAAAAGTAATATCACCGGCGGAACGCTAGCTTTCAATGTGAATTTTTGTAAAATCATTGGATTAGTGCTTGATCCACAAACCGTTTTATTATGCAATGTCAGCAATTCCTTTATTAGAAGAGAATAATGAAATGTAGACTATAGGCACCCACTAATTCATAGGTTTAAAGTTTATTACATAATCATTGTTTATCTTGCATTTTCCCTACAAAAGATCGAGTGGAAGCATCTCATGATTGCTGCAATTGACGCGGCGCTCTTCGGTCTTTGGGGCGAGCGGGGGAAGGGATCGACAGCGACGCTGCCAGTAGTGGCGGATCGCACGTGCATTAGTTACTAAAAGAACAGTGTTTACGGACACAATACAATACAATACAATACAAATTTGGATATCTGGCGACAGACTACCGATTTTTAAAAAAATGGCAAAATTAGTCGATAAGATAACAGAACCACGAACAGGCATTTGGAAGTCCCATCGGAATTCTTGGCAATTTAAATCGGGTTTTGGGATTAGCATTTAAAATTAATGAGTGATCTGCAAAATATTCTATGTGTCTACAAATTTACGATGCTAAATTTGTAAAAGTTTTTTGATATTTTTAAGTATTATACGCTCAGAGCTGACGTTTGTAATATATGTAATATATCAAGAGTTGTAGTTATTTTGTATTGCTTGTGCATGTATTTAAATATTATTAATAAATAAACTGTTGAAACTGTTTGATTAATAGTTTGATTAATAGTTTGAATATTTATATAACAAAATCGGGCACAGTTTTTAAATATTTTTTGGGTTTATCAAGCAAACTTAATTTAGTATTCACCACTAATCGGAAAATCTGCTAACTCCATATTATTAGATCTATCCGCTTCCATCAAAATCTTGTTTACAACCTTATTGTATAAAAACTGAAGAAAACATAAACGCCAATCGATACAAGAGATTTCTCTCGTACCGGGTCACATATTTTTATCAAAATGACGCAAAAATTAAGAATTTAATTGTTAGTTAAAATTACTTCCTTGACCAGTTATCGTTCATTTTGTGTATTGATAATAAGCTGCCCGGTTCTCTCAGCTGTGTCGGTTCCCTCCGATATGACAGCACGGCTAAAGGTCCGTTTACACGCTCATGCCATTTGCGCAAATTGACTTGTACAAATCGATTTGCACAGTTAAATCTTAAATCGTTGCGTGTAAACGCTGGCATGAAGTTTGTGCAAGCCAAAAATCTTGGCTTGTGTAAAATCTGTCGTGACAGAAAATCGGCTTGTGATTGATGCTTTGGCTTGAGCGTGTAAACGGGGTACAAGCCTCAGTTCCAACTTTGAGCATGCATATCAGTAGTTAATCGAACTCGTCGACTGTTGACAGCACGTAACCTCCGTGAAAGATGTTTGTTTGCCGACAGCACGTTGTCATTTTCCGAAATCTTAATTTGTACTCGTACCTACTCCGTTTAAAAGTCGAAAAAGTTTCTTTGTGAGATTATAGGTATATACACATATATAAAACGAGTAAACTTGTCTTATGACACCTTTCGTATTTTGTATATTTTTATAACTTTTTCCCGAACTATGAAGAAGGACCAAAATTGTCCGAAATATTGGTTAACGCATAAAAAATTAAAAAGAAAAAAATATTTGACTAATTTCCCACTATAAGTTTTCTCGTTCAATACCACAGTTAATCTTTAAATTATATAGTTATAATCTTTTCCATGTTTATGAAAAGGTAACAGTACACAGTATAGTTACCGCAACGCTAAATCGTACGCGTATAATAGTTTAATAGAAAAAAATCAACTCTTCGAACCAGAGTCAAATAGGGAAAAATATACTGAAAATAATACTGAAAACAAAAATGAACTCTTTAGGCACCCCCTACCGAAGGAACTTAAAATAAACTGTTAGCATCGGAAAAATCGGGTGCCGGAGAAGAAGATATGTATGTTCCAAATTTATGGTACTTTGGTCCATGCGTAAGTAGTTGCAAAAATCGTCAGGTTGACTACGTAATTCAGTAATTAAATTGACATGAGAAAGCAGATTCCTTTTTAATAACCAACGTTTAGACCATTTCCTTTCGTCTACTTTCGATTTCCGAATTTTCATATTATAGGTCAAATGGCAGCAGTTGCAAGAACTAGTTCTTGGTTCTCCAGTTTTGAAATATTGTAGTAAAAACACAGTAAATACCGCGTTTCGTGACGATTCTCCGCAGTTAACTGATTCACATTTGCACCAACTAAACTGAACGTGTGAACGCGATTATTTCATGCAGTTCAACTGCACAAATTGGCTTGCGCAAATCAGTTTGTGCAAATGGCATGAGCGTGTAAACGGACCTTAACGCCTCCCTTCCCAGCAGCACACCAAAGACCGTAGAGCGTCGGAATTCACGCGGAGTTTTAGCACGATCTTTTGAATGAAATTTACCGGCAAAACAGCGCCAATTCTTCTTAAAATGGAAAAATCGGGAAAACGTCGACATATACAGCTTTCTAATTTTTATGAGTTGTAGCATATTAATCAAGGGCAGCATCAGAATTTTTTTCAAATTTTTCGCCCCTAGTTCTGCGAGAAAATTGACGCTAAAAGAAGGGACGTAATATTTGGCCACGATAGTACATTTAGTATTAAAATATAGCAAATTAACGAATATGACTTTCCAGGAAAAAGCATAAAAACAGAGAATATTTTGTATATTATGTAATATTATGGTATAGTTAATTTCGTTACAGTATGCCGAAATATGTAATCGTAAAAATCTATAAATAATTCTTAAACATCTAAGTTTAGCAAATTTTGGTAGGTCGATTTTTGGCGGTGACTGTTTTAAACTTATGTGCCCCTTCAGATTAATCTTCTACTTACAATTTAAATATTACAAAAATAAACATTATCCCAAGATCATCTAAACGCAATTGCCGATAAAAATAAAGTAATCATTGATGTAAATTTAACTTTATGCAAAATCTTAGAACATTATCAGCACTACCTTTAAAAAACTGCATTTAACATTTAGGAGATACTTAGAATTTAATTGTGTTAACTCGTATATACCGTAGCGTAGCTCTTAGGATAAACAAAAAGCGCGGGCCATTGGGATCAGATATGTCGACCGGAAAATCTACTTCAAAAAGATTTTTAACAATAAGCGGTGACACTTTTTTGCCCATATTTTGCTAGTTAGTGTAAAATCTACTCCATTGTTTTTCTGATTATCGTTTCCCCATATTATGCATCTACATACGTTTCCGACTAAAAATGAATATTACATCAAAATCAATCATATATACGATCATTACGAAGGAATTATTCATACTGTACACCGGACAACATGCACGTGCGCATCAATTTCCGACAATAATCACGTATTTTCCATATTTAGCTTCTTGACTAAAAACCGAGCAGCGATTTCAGCTGGCATACCAATTGTCTGACAACATCCTATACGTTTTGTTGGCAAACCCGCAAATTCAAACAATAACAAGAGGCCACAGACATAGCGAATCATTGCAAACAAATGACGACAGCAAAAAAACGTATATACCCAACAAATAGTAATATTTTTCGTGTTTATTTATTTTTTGACATTGTATCCCAGATGTTTTAGGAAGGACAGGATGTTCCTTTCGCAAACAATGATAAGATATAGGCGTAGAGTTGACTCAGAATAAAACGATATCGAAGTTAAAAATAATTATATACTTAGCTATGTTCAGATATAAAACTTACCAGTTTATTTATTAATTATATTGCTACTTACTAGTATTTTGAAAACGTCGAATAATTGGGTGGTCGGAAGTTTAGGGAAATGCAGGATTATGTTAATTAACTGATATTCGATTTTCAAGGATTGCTTGCATCGCGATTATAACGATTTTATCGTGTTGTTACTAGAAGAATCTTGTCGCACTAAGTCAATAACGCAGTAAATCTTATTTATCTATTTTGGGATATTAATGGAATTTACATAAACCTTAAACTAATAAACGGACTAGCAAAGATTGTTGTGGTGACATATAATATTTGTTTGCTTGCCATGTCGATTTTTTATTTACATTTACATTACTTTATGCAATGAATCCTGCTGTAAATTGTGATCGAAATGATTCAATGATGACACACTATCACTTTAGAAACTATGATATAAAATGACATCAACACTTAAGCAGCGAGAAACAATTAACCCAACAAAAACTAATACACATTTGGCTAAAATCTACAACCACACAATAAGAGTGACACATCATTACTCATTAAAACCAGGAAATAATAAAAATCTCCATAGTACTATTGTGAGCAAAAAAACGGGGAGAGCAAAGTGAAATTAGGCAGTTATGGGTCGTTCTTTTACAAATCGTACACCTTTTATGACGGTTCTATTATATCCATTGTGGGGGGGGGGCAACTATGTAATAATTATTTAAAGAATTCAATTGTTTTTAATTTTTTTACATAAATAAATTGAAATAATAGTTATACGCAGTTATTTAGCAAATAGTCCAACCTTTAAAATAAAACAAAAATGAGTCCGATACGATTACTAGAACCAAAGATATTGAAGTTTGAATATGGCAAGGCTTGGCAAACAATCGTAAATCCAAACTTTAAGCTTTCATATCTCCGAAAATAATTTTTTTAATAAATTCCTTATACAGGTGTCGACGACAAGAAAATGCCAAAAAAATGTTTAATGTAATTTAAATAAGTGAATTTTTTTGCGAAGTTCATGCGATTTGTTAAAGAACGACCCTTATATTCTGAAGAATTTTAATTGTGTAATATTTACTTTAACCGTATTTATAAACCTATAAAGTCTAAACTTTGGCTGTATCTGTCAACCTACAAACGTGTGCCGGTTTCAACAATTTTATTCTTCGCGTTAATCTTGCTACACTTAATTCAGTAACAATTTCGCAAATGCTGATTCCATTCTGCAGTCGAATTTGAAGCTTACTTTTTGTGTAAAACACAATAAAAAATTCTAAATTAGTAGGTTAAGGGAAATCTCTACCACCAAATGCTAAACTTGTATTGGTATTATTAAGAATCATTAGTTATTTACTTACATTTAATAAGACTCATGTTAAGGTCCAAGAATGTAATAATCAAATGTTCTGTTTCAACAGCTACGAGTAATGCAAACAAATAGCCACCTTCCGTTTTGAGGAGAAAGAATTAAATCAACAATTGGTAATTATTATCTATTATTATTACTTGTTATTTTTGAAATCTTTTTAAATTTTTGCATGTCTTTTTCCGTAATAAAGAAAACAAAAATCCGTAAATTCTTCTGTAACAAATACCAAAAATAACCCAAAAAGTTCTCAACAATGTCCCTTAGACGGAAAACGGATTATTTGTGTTTAATTTCTTGCATTTCCTGCTTTTAAGATTCTGCGCAGAAATCCGTGAGATAAATCCTTGTAACTTTGTCTCCAATGCACCGATTTACCTGCCTTTCTAAAATTGGTATCAATTCCATCGAACTTCTCAGTTACTCTAAGTGACGTTAAATAAAGAAAAACTTTAGACGAAAATTATTTAGCTTGAAATGCGAATTCCTTTACACAAATATAATATCACTTAAGAAAAAATAGAACGTAAAACCAACCTCACAATGTTCACAAAATATAGCATTTCTTGTCAATTAACTAACACAAATTTGCCGAGGTAGACATATCTTTCTGTAAAGATCATGTAACATCTATAATACTTATGGCTATTAATTTATTGCAAACTTATAAGTAATGCCTGAGTAATTGCTACAGTAATTGACTACCAACATCTAACAACGCCTGTGCATGTATAGTCATTAGAAAAATGTATCGATAATACGTTTTTTTTTTCAGCTCCATGAATTATATCGTGCTATGTTTCAACGGTCGATTATTGAATTAACCGCTCAAGATTATCGTGTAAACGTTAAAATACCAGTCATGTTTGGTTCAAACTAGCTATTTATGCAAACTGTTATTGTTATTGCTGGATTTTCTAAAGAACGTACACTTTATGTCCAGGTAGTACCTAGCCTACCTATATGTTTTACGATCAAAACCTGAACGTGCAATCTCTGATTATGTGAGGTAGGTTAGGATATTACCACAGAGTAAAATAATGTAATAATACAACATAAATAACAATAACAATACAACATAAGTAAAAAACGACCATTCCTTAAAGCAGGCTCAACGTGTTCACTGCCAAGAAAAATGCGCAAAATAATTAAATAATTTTGAAATCAAATACCTGAACAGTGGTACCTAAATACATCCGCTTCAAAATGGAATACACACTTATTTTACAATTTAATGAATAGACTCACCTCACAGGACACCTCAATGTCTTCTTGACCAGGCATAAAGATAAGAATATCCCCAGATGGAGGTTGCAAGTGGATTTGCAATGCTTGCTTGACGGCAGCGTCAACATAATCGTCCACGGGATTTTTACTGAAGAGAGTTTCCACTGGAAATGTTCGTCCCGGAATCGTGAATGTAGGTACGTTTCCGAAGAACATCGAGAATTTGCTGGAGTCCATAGTTGCCGATGTAACAATCAATTTTAAGTCGTGTCTTCTGGCAACAATCTGAAAAAAAGAGGTTTCATTATTCAACGCAACTGTCATTATTATACAACGCCATGTATGATGTGTCCATAAAACTTTCCCTCAACTGGTTTTAATAAATGATACGTCTTTGGAAAGTCCACAGTACTTATTGCACAGGATCAAATCATAATTACACATTTATGGCACAATTTTTGTATCTCATGTCTCCGTTAATCCTTTACGAACTGCAGAATATCCCACCGCCCATACTCTCATAGTTATCGTAGCCCTGAATTATGTAAATTAATGGTCCAAAGAAATTTCTGAAGTTTTAGAAAATGCCTGAAGATTTTTTCGTTGAGCAAAGGGAGGGAGTATAGAAAAGTACACCGTTTCAGAAAGCACCCTGTATAAGTATTTTTTGTATCCTATTATAATAAAATATAGACCAAATGAAAGGGAAGCTTACCTCCATTTATGTTAATTATTGCTGACCGAAATTCCGCCAATTAGTGGTCTAACCAAGATTAAGATCTTTCAGAATTTTCTCCTCGGATAAGGCAAACAGCGCTAGATAAATCAAGTTATATAACATAAAATACAAAGAAAAATATTCACTAAAATATGAAGCCGTTTTGGAACAAACATAATAATTATAACGAAAAATAATAAAAAAAAAATCTTATGCAGTTTGCTTTTCTGAAACGGTGTACGGTGGTGACCCAGTCAAACGGTATACAGGATGACCCACGCCATAGTGAAAACACTTAAAAATTGTCAAATAATTAGGGTTGGGGTAATTAGCTAGCGTGATTTGTTGGTTTTTGGCCAATGAGTATTTTTTCCCGTGTTCTTGCCCGTGTTCATGGGCACACTCTGATTATTCGATATAGAACGATTGCCGATTACAATGACGACAAATACTTGATATATTGCTGAAAATCGTAGCGATACGTTAATGATCAAAGTCAGCGTATTGAACTTGAACATCCGAATTTGACAGTTCTTTATAGTGCGCGTCACAGTCTCGATGAAAAGTAGTATTGTATTTACGAAACGAATTTTACTTCAAACAACACTAATTGCGATGTAAACAACAAATTAAATAAGAATTAATAACAACCAACAATTAATAACGAACTCTAACATATAATCGAATATGTCCACGTTACGATTTTCAGCAAAATATCAAGTATTTGGTGTCATTGTAATCCGGAAATTTTTTCCTATCGAATAATCAGGTGTACCCGTAAAGTGCACAAGAAAAAATTACCATTGACCAAAAAGCAATCAAATCACGCTGGAGGGCCCGGGCGCCAGGAATACAATATCGGCCAAAATCGATTTAGTTACTAGTGTTGACAATTTTCGATTATTTTCACCAATTCATAAACAACACCGTTATTTTTCGTTGTCTTGGTGATAAAAATGGACGGTCGATATGCTCTTTGTTATGTTATGCTGATTGAAAACTTCACAGAAATAATACCTATAGGGTCTACTCCATGGTCTAATCTGAAGAAAATCCCAAAAAAATTAGTTTTTGTCTATTAGCTTATCCCAAATTTCAATTTTGTTTATTGCAATAGTTTATTTTGTAGGCTACTAATTAGACTAATTTTGGGCTGGAGTAACTGGTATAACTGGTAAGTGGAGATAAGCTTCTTCATTTATATAGAGTACAATTTGTTTCAATCGAATGAAAAAAAAATACTCATGCAAGTTGCTTTTCTGAAACGGCGTCCATCTTTCCTCTCATATCTAAGGAGAAAAATGTTGAAAGTTCTTTGAACTGAATTTTTTAGACCACTAATTAACTGAATTTCAGGCCGCAATAGCTAGCATAAGTGGAGGTTCTTCTTTCATACGAAGTACGTTTTGTTGCAATCGGATGAACAAATGACTTAAAGACGGTGTCTTTCTATCCACGCATATTTAAATAGGAAACGTTGAAAGTTCTTGAATTTTTAGACAGCTAATTAGCTGCAATAACTAGCATAAGTGGGGGTAACCTTTCTCTTTCATTTGGTATATATTTTGTTACAATCGTATGAACAACTTATTCAGTTTGCTTTTCTGAAACAATGTACTTCTCTATACTTGCTTATCTGAAGTAAAAACTCCAAAGTTCACGATTAAATCGCGAGCAATGAGGTTCATACATGAGGCGTGGCCGAGTAGTATTTACTTCTAGTTTGAGAAGTACATTATACATATTATTTTAACTAACACAGAGTATGAACATAATGTGCCCATATGGGATTCCTAAGTATGATAAAAAGAACGAATTACTACGGATAACGATCATTTTCAAGCCCAATGGAGAATTTGTTATATCCCGTCTCGACTGTATTTTAAATTGCGAATAATATTACTATTACCTTCATATTTCGTATAATTTTGTTTACCAGTCAGTTCATAATTGCTTATCTAAGATTTAATTTTATAGTGCTTATACATTTACTGTGGCTGCATTGCAAGTATCAGCGGTGATAAATAGCAGCACCAACTAGGAGCAAATAGTTGCATAACTTGTGCTAATAATGGAGTCAAAACCATTAAAACAACCGAACAAAACAAGTCCGATGTAAATTGTTAGCAAATTACATTGACCGCTCGATAACGTTCACTTTACATTTGACAATGTTTTAAAATAATGTGTGGTTATGGCACACGCTTATCGGTGTAAAATTATAAACAATCAACACGTATTTGGACCACCACGTACATTCGATTTTATTGTATGTAAATGAAACCTAGAGCGATTAAATACACCAAAATCACTTAATTTATAACATATTGTTTTGTCATATTAATAATTGAAAAAAAAATTGCCAACCAAACATTCACTCCGTACTTCAGTCCCTAAGCTGTATTTAAGATTTATAATTATTAGTCGAAATAAACCAGATATGAGTACCTACAATCTTTTTTTTACTTATCACAATTGCTGATTGTTATCGAACATTAGCAATGTGTACATCGACGGTTGAACGTTTTAACATCAATAGCTGTTAATATGCTAATCTATTTAACATTGTCATCAGTATTTTAAACTTACGATATTTTGATTAAATATAATAGTGTTAACTTAATTTAATGGTACCTACATACTTACATGTGTGAAGTGACAACCGAAACTTGTTTAATTCTATTTTGATAAATTTTAAACCATTTAAATAAATCTAATAGAAAAGGAGATCATAGAAACAAAAAGTTCATTTTAGAGAGAGTTGGACTACGGTACCAAGTTTCAAAACGGCATGAAAATCGTAGGTCGTATGATGTATCATAGAATAAATCTTTTGAAACCAAATAGGTTTTGTCAACATTCTTTTTACGCCTTTGATCTATAATTTGGTTTCAGATCTAGTAATTTAGATGTTTCAAACATTTTCACCGATTCGTTTTCAAGTTATTTGAATGGACGCGTTAGATGCGACATCTAGGGGAGACCGGAGCAGAATTTTTCAATTCATAAAACTCATGACGGGGCACATTGGGACATTTCAACTGGGGCAGTTTGGGACAGGGAAATAAGGGGAAATTTATGTATTTATGCGAAATTTACACATTTATGCAATTTGCGAGGCGGTGTATCATATTTGGGGCTAAAATCGTCTCTTTTCCTTGTCGGCTAAATATTTGAATAATTATTTTAAAATATTGTTATGTTGGTTTTGAAGAAATTCCTCAACAACGATTGTAGGTAGTTCATAAAACACTTTGACCTTCTCAAGATCACACCATACAATAAAGTTGCCGTTAGGCTATATGTTCATTGATGTTTTTGTTCATAAAATAAGACGCTCTATCACCCCTCCAATGTTCGGAACATGGAACAACACAGTCTATATAATAATATCAAAACTAATTAAATTTTAAGTAACAATGTTTGTTAACAAAATTTATCAGGTATAGTCTGGAATGACAGAGGGGAAGATTTTTTTCGATAGATATTCAATTTAACGACATGATTTTTTGTAAGTTTGAAAATGTGATACTTGTGTTACAAATTTTGAACACCCTGTATAAAATATAATAATGAATTTAACGGCATTTTGTTTGTCCATGTTGATGGTTTGTACTCGCCAAACATCAAATTGTTATCTTCAATAATAACCAAGATATTCACACTGTCTCAATGTGCCCCATGCCTGTCCCAATGTGCCCCGGACATTGGGACAAACTGCAAATTGGAAAGAAGTTATTATAATTCCAAAAATACTTTATTCAACTTAACATTTCCAGTGTATATACCTGGATAAATGTATATATTAAGTAGTATTGCCATTACCAACCAGTTATTGTGAAAAATAAGGCAACTATATGCCGATGTCAAAATCCGTCCCAATGTGCCCCGGTCTCCCCTACTGTATAGCATTTGAAAACAGTTTTTTTTTTACTTTTCCATTTTAGAGACGCATTTCTTTTGTCGGTTGGATGAAAACCGTATTCATAGGATAACATAATCTTCAAGATATCTTAAGAATAAATCGACTCGGAGCTAGTAAAAATAAACAACAATCCTTCGTTATTTAATTCAAGAATGAACAATTGATTGGTCTTCTATATGTATCATTTCATTTGTCTACTAAGAATCGTATGATGTGATGCATTGCAAAGTATGGAAAAACAATCTTGAGTTGCAATCATAGATAAGTCATCTTGATCGCAGATGATATTTTTGCAATACATATAAACAATTTTATCTTAAAGTTTATCTTTCGATACCAAGAAAAAAATATATTATATATTTATACACATACATGGTGTCACAACCATTTCCCAGCAAAAATTGTTTTTAGAAAGTAAATGTCATTAAATTTTTCCACTTTAAAAGTAAAACATTTCATATGAACCTATATGTTTTTTTTTTTTAATCCGGAATAATTACAGGCTCTTGAACACTTATTTTTTAGTACAGGTTTTCTTTCTAATAACATAACATTATTGTAATTCATGTACTGAAATACAATTATGTTTAATAGTCTATACATACATTTTGTTCTGTAAATGTCCTGCAAATATTTACTTAATATTGTTTATATTTCTTCAGTCGCATCACATAAAGCAAATCTATATGTTCTCGCGAATCAAAATTCATAATGGTAATTTGGAAAATAAATTACTTCCGGGTTATGCCGTGTGTTTGCCAAAATTCGTATATGCTGCCTTTTTTGCGAACCAAGTTACTCGCTTCTTCAGAGCTAACTGAATTAAAAGTTAAGTAAAATTCAGTTAACTCTGAAGAAGCAAACAACATGGTTCGCGAAACGCAAGCATTTACGAAATTTGACACACATAACACGTCATACGCCGGAAGCAATTTATTTTGTAAATGATTCTGGCCGTGAAAGCCTACGTACCTAAATAATGGTGAAGTTGGAGAGTCAATTTTCAAGTATTTTGTAGGTATTTTCAGCATGACTACTTCCGAGAAACGTCAAAATCTCATAAAATCCATGCTGTGCCGATTAGCCCACCATATCAAGTCATAAACAAAGCGATAAACTGTGTTTTTCTGCAAAGGACCCGATAAAAATACCACAACAGTCGTTGACCCGGTTAACCAGTTCAACCGATATTGTTCTACCTCCACACATTCACATACACATTTTCACAGATACATTTTCAACGTATCAAGTAGATAAAACCCACAAAGAAACAAAAGCCGATCGTAAACAAATTGCAAAAAATAGCTTTTTTACGTTTTGGCAACGTATTTTGGTGGCAAATTAAGCTGACCACGCAGAAAATTTTAAATGGGCGTCGGTTAGTGACAATTAAATTAATATCTGAATTTCCAGGAATATTAATGAGCATCTTATTTTAATTATCTCTATAAAATAATACAACGAAGATAAAATCGAAATAATAAACGTAAACCGAATGGTATATACAACCACATTAAAATAAACTGTAATTAACGAGTATTGTACACTAATCACCTAAATAATGTAGGTTAAGCTTGTAAAAACCCGGCTAAAGATTTGGAAATATGTATACAGTTAAATGAATCAAAAAAATAGCAAACATTGATTCAAGGTCACCGTTAAACATGCGGTGGTAGTAAGTAGTAATATACTATCCAACTTCTCAAATACTCATTTTTTTCGTCGGTCCCAAGCTTTAAAAGATACCTATTTTGCTAAACGTTGATATTCATTAACTTTCGTAATCTTTGACAAATTTTCAATATTTTGTCGACACTGTAAAGAAAATTATCAATATTATCACGTGTTATTGTAATTTTGATAAATTTTAATCTATTTTAACAAATTAATTTTTGAACTACTGAGAAACTTGGGCATGTTCTTATAATCCCATATACATTCGTTATATAAGATACCAGTCGTATCGGACGCCCTATTCAAAAGGACTCCCCATCGTGTCCGGAGTTCTGAAATTTGAAAATTGAAATTTGAAATTTTCAAAGTCGTTTTACTTGACTCATCAGTAAGGTCGCACAGACATCTAGAAGTTCCAAAACTTTCCGATTTAAATATCTCTTTTCGCTTAACATAGAGCTTTGTTGACTAAAGTAATACATAAATAACACTAATCACCATACAGGTGATGATGCTGACCTACGCCATAACGCGAATAACAATAGAGTGTCAAATATTTTGTGTCTACACACTAACAAATATTTTGAGACAACTTTTCAAGCGTTGCGTTGTAACGTTTCTTTCAATCAGGATGAATGCAAAAACATATTTTGGAGCCTCTGTAACGTCTACAAATATCTAAAAGTAAACAACAAAGAAAATAAAGTTCCCATATGATGCTAAATTTCCTGGACATACTGTATACAGGGTCTCCCACGACGAGCTGTCATTAGAAGTATATGGAGAACCAAATGAAATGAGAGATTGAAAATGTGTGGACTTATGTTGTTGGACACGATCGTCTCAACTAAAATATTTTGAGTATTAGGTTACTTCCGGTTACACCGGAAATGATTTTATATTTCAAATGGAACAGCCAGTATTTTATAGCATTTTGATCAATTTTATGTTACATTCCCTATACCTAACATGTGTCATTTTGAGATATTCATATATTTCATTAAAAAATGGCAGCTGCACGGTTACTTTCAATTACTTATAAATTATCCCCTGTAACCGTTGGAAAAAAGTTGTGTAGCAAAATTGTTGTGAAGGTATCGTATTATCGACACATCGGTAGAACCCTTGTAAAAGTTATACATGGTGTTCAAATTAGAAGATCAAAGTTGAATTCTAGAGAAGTACTAAAAATCGATTTTTTTCAAATGGCAACCTTAACATATGAATACATTTCTCAATCCTATAGAAAATTTTCAACTTTGTGTACAATGTCCTATACCTAAAATGTACATGTACCTACTGAAATCGGTTTTTAAACATCACAGTAGAAATTGCAAACATTGCCAAATCTAGATTGCTTTTGAAAACAACTGAACAATTTGGAATAAGCAGAACTTTATTAAACACGTTTTTTAGTTATAAAATTATACAAAAAAACAAAATATTAAAAATAAAAAAAATCGTGACGTAAATTTAAAAAAAAAAACCTTAATTCAATTTCAGTAACTGTTCAAAAACAGTGCTGTTTACCACTAAACATGCTTCATTTTTTTTAACATATTGTTGGTTTGAGTTAGCACATAACCCATTGAAATCAGCTCGATCTCTATCTTTCATGTTCTCCTTATCAATTATTGGGTCATCATAAACTACGTCTTTAATAGCTCCACAAATGAAAAAATCCATTGGCGTCAAGTCGGGGAACCGCGGTGGATATTTGTATGACCCATTAAGCGCAATGCACCGATCATCGAACATCTCGTTCAGCAAGCCTCTTATTGCAACAGTTACCATTGTGCGCTGGAGCACCGTCCATTGGAAACCACCTAATTATTGTTTGTTTTGTATTAGTGTTTTATTGTAGGCTTATCATTTTATAAATAGTAAATTAATTATAATAAAAAAAATCTGATGTGGCCAGGCACATGACTTTATCATACAATATATAAAATTAATAGTTCAGCATTTGTCATCAGCATTTGACACTACCTACACTACGTCATTAGAATAATAGTTATTTATGTCACAAATGCCGAAAGTACGGAATAGCGCGACGAGCGGTGATACGGCGCGTCACCGAAGGCGGAGTGTCGCCGTCGCATATGAGCGAGTCGCGCTATCTAGTTTTTGGCAGGAGCGACATCAACGTTTATTGTGTTGCTTTTTAAGAAATACTTAAATTTAAATTTTTAAAAATAAATGATTTCTGTATAGTAAATTCTAGGTTTGTACCACTTTGACGAAAGGTGCGTTCCGATTGGTAGGTAATAGTAGCTAATGGCGGTTTTAGAATACGAAATTATAGTATTTCTTACATATCGTGATAATGACACATATTAGTTTGCATGTACATAAACATGAGTCACTAGCAATTTTCTATTGGAAATACTATAACGGCGTCTGCTACCACTGCCATTATCACTAATGAAAACGCACCTTAAAAAGGTAATTCAAATTCTGACAGATTTATATTTGTTCATGACACATCCCTACCAACATGCTAAAATAAAACTACACTCATCGCTATACTTTATTTATAATTTTCTCAATGTATCATTTTTTGAATTAGATATAAAGACGGGTTGATATTTCTTATCAACAAACAATCATATTGGTGATCTTATTTTATTTGAAATTTGTATTTTATAATTTTGCGCACTACAGCGGCACCATGCGGCTAGCACTCCGGCACTTTTGACAGATCCCAATTTATCTTCCGCCACTCGCAAACCTAGATGTCGTTGATGTCGCTCTGTCGATAATATCGGCAATTTATTATCATTGTATTATCGATCCGCAAGAATTTATTTGTCATGGTGACACATGCGTAGTAGTGACCATAGTGACTAGTGCATCCAGTTTGAATTCAAATTATTTTGAAGATGGTTTTTCACTGCTGTGTTCGGGCTTGCCCATCAACCGGAAAAGAAACGCGTATGCATACTTTGCCTAAGGATCCAAATGCAAGTAGAGATAAAGTAGTTATTTGTATTATGTTCGTTAATGCTCTCCACAATAGATAAATCACTTTACTATTACTTGGGCTAAGTAACATCAAATTTACTTAAGTTTCATTACAGCTCTTTAGATTATGGTTAAAACAAGTCCATCGAGAGGATTTGTTGGACTTAGAAGTTATTCGAGTCAGGAAGAACTATCGAGTTTGTGACCTGCACTTTTCTGTAAATTGGAAAGTACCAAACTACGATAGAACAACCTGCAAAACAAATTTAAAGAAAGGTGCGATTCCTGACCAGTGTTTAGGAGGTATGTAGCCCAAGTCCCGATGTACTATCAGTACTATGTAACTTTGTACAGGGTCTCACAACAGTGCGATCTCGGGAGATTGTGGTCTGTTAATGAAGATTTTTTAAAACTGATTTCGCTCATATATACAGAACGTTGAGGCGCTCTTTATCAACGTGAATACAGGGCGTTCCATAAGGTAGTACCAACCCAAACTTATGTTTTTTTAAACAAAACAACCTATATTTCGGAACAATTTTGAATTCCTCGCAAAATTTTACGACAATGATAAATAAACGCAATAACAACGCAATAAAAACAGGTATTGAGATATACAATTTTTCTTAGACTGGTGTTTTTCCATAAAAATGCCAATAAATCAAAAAATATAAAGTTTAGGGTAGGTAATGTTATTATACCCCCATATATGGATTTGATCTGCATTGAAAACTCAATCGATTTACCTATGTCCATCTGTCTGTCCGTCTGTGTACACGATAACTGTCGTAATTTGGAGTTATTGATGTGAAATTTGGTATACAAGCTAATCTCTTAAAAAGCAACGACAAGTTCGTGAATGGGCAAAATCGGTCACTTGTTCTTTTTTTAAATATTTTAGGGTGGGGGTATTTTAACTACAGCACGGCTGAAGATAATTTTCTTACTAGTTTTTCATTGTCGTATAATTTTGCGAGGAATTCAAAATTGTGCTAAATATAAGTTGTTTCATTTAAAAAAACAAGTTTGGGTTGGTGCTACCTTATGGACTACCTCTATACAAGCTAATAATTTTTAAATATGCGCGTCGGCGTTCTGTATATATGTGTGAAATCAGTTTTGAAATATCTTCATTAACAGAGGCACAATCTTCCGAGGTCACACTGTTGAGACACCCTGTATATCTGCTGCTTATTGGTACAATTGGTTTCATAATGTATTTTTTGCTTGCGTAGGTCATTCTACATCACTGATGATCACTGATGATCACGAGGTGGATTTCTCAACATCGAGCCATGTTAATTCCATGCTATTGGAAGAAGGTAAGATTTATCTGAAGTAAAACTTATTAACTTAAGAATAACAGAATTGCAAAATTATCAATAAAACTACAATGTATATTGTATAATTATATTCTATTATTCAAAATTTTAATATGATAATTACATATTTTTATTCTTTCGCACTTGTGTTTTAGTAGCAATGCTTGAAGCCGAAGAGATGACAGATGAACCAACATCGTCCCATCTTCAAGTTCCTTCAGCATTATTAACAGAAGGTATGACTTAACTAAACTAAACCTAATTATCTTCAGAATGATAAAGTAACAAAGGCTTAACAACATATATTATATTCAGACACAATTGAAACAAGTGTACACTTTTGTTTCAGATTCATTTGTTGATGACGTACATATGGCGGATGCACCAACCTACCCCATCCTTTCCCATGACATTGAGTTAGGCAGAGCTTTAGATGACGGTGAGTCTCAAGTCTTTGCACACAAAATTTTTGTATATAATAATGTTTCCATAGGTTCTTTGCTTACGACACCAGTTAAGGCTGCAGGACACTTAGTAGAGACCAGCTCAGATGCAAATGCACTAAAATTGACTTCCAAGCAGGGTAATAGATATTTAGATATGTGAAAAAAAAAAAACTAAATTTTTGATCATTTTAAAAAATAGGTGTTCGTAGAATTCCACGTCTATCAAAGACGCTACGTGCCAATCCAAGACAATTGTACGCAGTTGCAAAGACTTTGAAGCGCACTAATCAGCGTTTAGTAAGGCAGAACGCAAGCAACAAAGTTGCTATTAACAAAGCCCTTTTGTTTTCGATGACAAGCAGTTACCTAAAGGCAACTTTAAATAAAACCACCTACAATTTTGTTATGGGGCAATTGCAACATCAACCGAAAAGAAGTCGGGGTAGGCGTTTCAGTCTCAATGATAAGGTGTACGGTTTGACCCTGTTGAAGCAAAGCCCTAGGGGCTACAGATTATTGCAGAAAACGTTTGCTCTTCCTAGCAGACGTACATTAGTGAAACTCCTCAACAGGGTTAGATTCAGGCCCGGCATAAATGCTCACATTATGAAAACTCTTGCAGACCAAGTTAGTAAAATGTCCCCACTCGACCGTCATTGCGTGTTAATGTTCGACGAGATGAGCATAGAACCGGCCTTGGAATACAATAAGAAGGAAGACATGATTGACGGGTTCCAAGATTGTGGCTTATATAGGAAGGTTGCCTTTGTTGATCATGTGATGGTCTTTATGGTCAGGGGTGTACGACGAAAATGGAAACAACCGATTGCGTACTCGTTTTCTGAGCACGGAATGAAGGCAGACGATCTTACTCGCCACCTGAAAGACATAATTTCAGAACTCTTCGACATTGGTCTCGAGGTAATCGCCACAGTGTGCGATCAGTTGTCGGTCAATTCAAAGGCGATTAAGATCCTGAGAGAAGCGACTGAAAGGGAATGCAAAAGGGCTGGCATTGAGAATAGAATGTTTGGTTTTCAAATAAAGTCAAGAGAGATAGTGCCACTCTTTGATCCCCCACATTTATTGAAAGGACTTCGAAACAATTTATTAGAATACGACGTAAAATTTGTAAGAAGTAACGTAGAAATGCGAGCATCGTGGAAAGATATCCAAAAACTCTATGAGCTAGATGTAGGGGATAAGGACACAAAAATGTTAAATAAGCTCACCGAAGCTCACGTAACAAAAGCGAAAATTAAGAAAATGAAGGTCGCTAATGCAGCTCAAGTATTTTCTCATCGAGTTTCTTCAACGATGCGTGGTTTTGTAAGGATTGGTACGTAATTCACATCATCAATTTAATTCATTCCCATAATAACGAATATTTCTTTTAGCACCAGGGTTACTTACAGAAGGGGCAGCTGGAACAGCTGAATTATTACACTTCGGTGATCAATTATTTGATTCCGTAAACGGTACAACGCCATATCCACAAGGAGGCAAAGATCTACGATGTGCCGTGCGGAATGGTTCGCAACACCTAGCTTTTTGGCAAGAAGCGATTCATGTGTTGCGGTCCATAAAATTTATTAAACCCAACGGACAGCTGTTTATTCCACCTACAATCCACAATTGGATAACAACTATTAAAGGCATATCCTACTTATGGAAGAACCTCGAAAAAACCGGATTTAAGCATTTAGCGATAAGGAATCTAAATCAAGATCCACTGGAAAATTTCTTTGGCTGCATAAGGATGCATGGGGCAAGGAATGTCAACCCGACGTCAACATCATTTGTGAATAGTTTTAAGACTTTAATTATAAACAATTTTATGTCACCGCATTCGCCGGGAGCTAATTGTGAAGAAGACGATTCACAGGGTGCTTTAAGCACTCTAAAACATTTTTTGATGGATGACATCGCTGACGAAACATCACAATCACAGCCGGAATATAGAGAAGAAGGAATTGGGCCCGATGTACAATATATAACAGAAGATACTGCAGAGATAAGTAATGTGGCACAATTCACTCGTGCTTACATAGCAGGGTGTGTAGCAGATCGCATATATAAGCGCACAAAAAAATGTAAAAAATGTCTACTCGAGTTGACAACACAAGATATGTTGGCAGAACATACCTTAATAAACATGAGAGCATATAATGCAAAATGTCTACAGCGGCCAAATGCTCGATTTCTGCATGTTTTTAATAAAGCCATTAATATCATCGATAAAATTATTCCCAAACAGTGCATAAATACTAAATTAAAAACAAAAACTATTAACACTTTAAACGAATTGTTACCGTATCATTTAGCATGTGAAGACCATCCCAACTTAATGCAAATTTTTAACAACATTTTTTTTAATTTTTACATGCACGTTTGGATAAATAATGTAAACAAAATTTTGAAAGGTTTGGACACAAAATTAAATGACCCTGTCAAAGTAGCCGCTCACAATAAATTTATTAAACATAAATGTAGAATAAGAAGTATTCAATCAGTAAAAGGTTTAATATAAATTGGCCAAATACAAAATTCACATTATCTACATACTAACTGCTTACATACTGCTTCTTAATTCGTTAAAAATCGTAAAATATTAACAGATCAAAATTACAGTATTTTTTTTCAAAATTTATTTTTTTTGTTTGGTATTATACGACCGTTCTTGGCAAAACTGATAAAAGTAAGTGATTGATAACATTAACCGTGTTTAAACGGGCACTGTACAATTAAATGCTAAAAAATACAATCGATAATACATCAAAGAAATAGTGGTTATTGTCGTTTCACAAGAAAACTAATAAGAAAATTATCTTCAGCCGTCCTGAAGTTAAAATACCCCACCGTAAAATATAAAAACATGAACCGATTTTGCCCATTCACGAATTTGTCCATACTTTTAAGAGATAGGCTTGTATACCAAATTTCAGATCAATTACTTCAAAATTATGGCAGTTATCGTGTACCCATCCGACACAGCTAAATCGATTCAGTTGTCAATGCTGATCAAATACATATTCGCAATTCCACTTCTTTTTTGAGTAAAAACAGTAAAAAACAATGGTTCAAAATTTCACCCGGTATACGAGAAAATCACCCTGTAAATCATCGAGAAAATCACCCTGAAAATCACCCTGTGCTATAACATCTCTACTGTCCCTTTTGATCAAAAGAAAACAAATGTCATTACCTATTAATTTTATTACACCTTTCATTTCACATTAAATTGGCCCGATGTTATCAGAAATGTTGCATAACCAAACATAGAGCAACATAACTTTGCATTGAAACGTTCTGTTATTGCGAATATGGTATGGTTTCAATCTTCACACAACAAGCAATTTGTTTTTAAAGGAAATTTATGACTTATTGACTAAATATTATTGGAAATACGAGTGATTAAGAATTTGTACCGTTTTTTTTGCCCACAGTGTATATATGTCTATATCTGCCACGCTCCTTAAGGGTGTTACAAATGTAGTGGCAAACTCATTATACCCTCTCCACAGTAAATTTGGGGGGGTATAAATATTGCTTAGCTATTAAATTTAAAAAAAAACTGGCGGGTAAGCTGACAATAATTGTTAAATAGGTTACATTAATTAATTAATTTGAGTTTACTACAAACTTAGGTTGGTTGATTTATAAACTCTACAATAGTTAGTGCTTATTGTTAAATGACCCATTCTGATTATATATTCTGTTATCGATTATTGTTATAGGAACTATAGTTTTTGTTGGTGCTAACAAGGTAAAAATTTAATTTACATACTAAGCCCGTCTATGTTGCTAAACAGCAATCATATGTGATAAACAGTTAAAAAACGTATTTTGTGTCGTATTTATAATGTATAATTTATTTAATAATAATAGCAATTGGCAGAAAAGCCAAACGGAAATTCTACAATGAACATAGGTATATAAAACCGACACTAACGTATGGGGTATTATTTGAACAATACAATGGTACAATTCAAAATCGAAAAACAAAATGAGCACAAGTTAAATATTATCATAATTATAGGCGCGATGTGCCTGTCAAATACTCATTCACTGTAGGTATAAAATGATTTAGATCTTAAAATATTCGTTAACTGTATATGTATATGTTATATATATATATATATATGTATTTTTAGGAAATAAATATGTATTATTATTATTAAAGGTTAATGTATGCGTCTTATTTTGCCCACCATCTATATACATTGAAACCATAGGATTTTAGTTATGTGGGTGAAACAAAAAGATGCGGTTTTTTGATATAATTTTCTATTAATTCAAATCTGCACTGCAAAACGTTTGATTAAAATTTAATTATTCAGTACGGCTTGTCTAATCTGCATACGATAGCAAACCTGTATTTAAATAAGTCGGTCATCGTAGATACATTAGTTTTTGTGTTTCTACCGACGACAGATTCATTTCAATATTGGTTAAGTATGTACATTGGACAAGACGTCAATTTGAAAAGCGCGCTTTTTATTTTCCGAACCTATAAATTGCACGTAGATAATGTAGGATTCTTTGAGGCGGTAGAGTATCAGCGCCATCTCTGTTTGAGAGTGGCGTGACCCCTCTCTCTCTCTTCTATCTCCCTCGCGCAGAAAAATCGGGTCACAGCCAAAGCCGACTGTTGTCGATCTATAGTATACGTTGTCTATGAGCGGCACGTTCCATAGTGGTTCTCCAACCTCTGATGAGATCAGCGGTTTTCGAATGTGACAACACAAAAAAATATTTGTCAAAATCCTGGCTACTATGTAATTTCATATCAATGCAGATGCGACCGATCTCGATCAAATAGAATTTGCTCTTGAAGGTAAACTATTAATTTTACCAAAAAATGTTATAGGCATAAATTATTCAAAATTTCCTCTACTTTAATTTATTAATTAACTATTTTGTCGAAATTACAGAAATGGCGGCTCATTTCCAAAATCCTTGAAAAAGGCTTAGAATAAACTAAAAAGCTAAACTATTAATTTTACCAAAAAATGTCATAGGCATAAATTATTCAAAATTTCCTCTGCTTTAATTTATTATTTAACTATTTTGACGAAATTACAGAAATGGCGGCTGATTTCTAAAATCCTTGAAAAAGGCTTGGAGTAAACACCCAGTTCCTTTGGACCCTTTTGAACCAAAAGCTTTTCAGCTCTAAATTTAATCATGAAACTTCTAAATATGAACTTTCGTCCCGATACCTTTAGTAGTTTCTCCGGAACCGTCGTCACAAAAATCGGGTACACACATACACACACACACACACACACACACACACACACACACACACACAGACATTTTTTTGGACCTTGGTCAAAAATGTTCAGGGGACCCAAAAAGACCTATTTCCGCTAAAATCCCAATTTTTTTTTTCGGCACGATTACAATACTTTACCATACTGCGTATGATAAAGTAAAAATCTTGTTTAATAAACTTCAGATTATTCCAAATTGTTCAGTTGTTTTCAAAAGCAATCTAGATTTGACAATGTTTGCAATTTCTACTGTGATGTTTAAAAATCGATTTCAGTAGGTACACGTACATTTTAGGTATAGGACATTGTACACAAACTTGATCTAAAATTTTCCATAGAATTGAGATATGTATTCATATGTTAGAGAAAAAATCGACCTTTAGTGCTTTTCTCGAATTTAATGTTGATCTTATAATTTGAACACCCTGTATAACTTTTAGAAGAGTTACCTTCACAACAATTTCGCCGTACAATTTTATTTTTTTTTTTTCAAACGGTCAAATGGGATAATTTATCGGTAATTGAAAGTAACTGTGCAGCTGCAAGTTTTTAATGAAAAAAACCAACTATGTATCTAAAAAATGCCACATGTTAGGTATAGGGAATGTAACATAAAATTGATCTAAAATTTAATGAAGATTTCAAAAATGTTATAAAAGACAGGTTCCATTTGAAATTGACATCATTTCCGGTGTAACCGGAAGTAACCGAAAACTCAAAACATTTTAGTTGAGATGATCGTGTCCAACAATATAAGTCCACAAATTTTCAATCTCTCATTTCTTTTGGTTCTCTTTATACTACTAATGGCAGCTCGTCGTGGGAGACCCTGTATATTACAAATAATATTTCAATGCGATTGTAATTATCCTCGACTGTAATTTAATTATGATTCCTTTCGATTATAAGGCGAAAAACATCAGGCCCACCGTTACCAGATAACCGAATAATATAAATCAATCTGTCGACTTGATGACCTGATACCAGACAAACAAGATTAGCAATATTATCAACTGCAGATTAATTGTTATAAATAAACAACACGGGTACATTATAAATCGACTGCACGTTCACACAGTGTACGTTTGCTTATGTTAAAGGTCCGGGGCAGAACGAATTCAAAAATAAACTCGAGGAAATAAGACAACCGCATTGAAATTGCACTTAACACAGGAGGGCGTGTCAGCTGACGAGCCTGACATTTAAAATAGAACCAAACTGTTTTTAAACCAACAGTTTAAGTATAGATAGAGTTACAAGGGCAGAAGGATCTCAACTGTAACCGTGGTGTCACTAGCTAGCAAACAAACAATTAACTCAGCGCATTCTGCATTTCTGGTATGCGAAACAGGGTCGTACTCGCCCAAACAAAATACTTTTGAGTATTCATGATGAGTTAAATCAATAGAATAATATTAAATGGAAATTATTATAAAAGGATACAAAATATGCCGCATATGATGGGAATATTTTAGTTTATTTAATGATGCCCTAGATCGCCAGACTCGACATCATAAGATTATCTGTTGTTGCGATAAGAGGTAGAAATTTTGGCAAAACAAATAAATTATTATGTATGTAAGAATAAAGAAATTAATTTATTAACTATGAAAAACAAAGCCAAGAGAAATTCATTGGCGAGGCGAGAGACTGCTTTAGATGGTAGGAATATTGATGAAATAAAATATTGAATTAATTATATTATCATAAAACGTCAATATTTACTAGTATATTTGCTTAATTATTTATAAAACTGATTTATTTACACAGTATGCTTGGCCTAAGCCTTAGCCTAAGTTTCTTGTTCTGAACAAAACTTCTAAGTAATATGTTGACATACTGTAAACAGAGAAGGTAATTTACCTGCCACAAAAATAGTGTTCTATTTACTACCAAGACACAATTGTCTTTTAAAAATTGACAATATGTTCGAAATTAGTCTTTAACCATCCAGGGCTCAACCCCAAAAAATGAAAGTCTTTAATACTTTAATTGTACTTTAATTTTACAATACTTTTAGTAACTTTACACACATTTTTCTTGGTGTGTAGGCTTATTTATTTTTCAATTCCTTCAGAAGTTTACACACGCGTTTATAAAAATAACAAATGAAAAAAAGAAAATAAACATAAAAATACGAAAACAAAGAACACAAACAATGCCTTTTATAATAATAAAGAGTCAATAAATTAATTAATAAGTAACAAAATTACAGTAATTACAATAAAATACAGAGACATTAATCGAGTAAGCAGTTTCATATGGACTTTCAGATTGAGCCGTTTCAAATATGGTTTTTGTAATATACCAAACGGCTGTAATTTTGTACTCATTCGGGCAAGACGTCTCGGTCGACTTATGGACACAAATAACGGCATTTGAATGGGAAAGATCAGCCAAAATAATCACAACCGTGTATAATTTGCAACGTTTCGACTCTATTAGAATCTTCATCAGGCAACAAATTACTAAAATATATTGAAAATTAATCAATGATATAGAACCTACAGAAAGAAACAATTTGAAATTTTATTTATTTACAATGGTTTTGAAATAAGTACAGTTACTAGCAGCTAACATCGCTATATCCACAGTCTAAAGGACTTAAAGGATTAAAGGACTTAACGCCGTTTTAAAAAAATTCTAACCTAAGTAAATTTTAATTATTTTGCGTTATTAAGCATCGATTAGAAAATTTGCAGAAATGTAAATAATGATTTACTAACTAATTTCTCGGTTGTACCGTGGGTTTTCTATAACTCGTTTTAATTGCTGAATACTAATTTGAATAATTAACTAACACACGGTGAGTAACACACAATTTTATAATTATTACTCAAATATAATTATTGTCACAAAATTTTGTATTTCACTTCAAAGCAAATTAAAAGAAAAATAATATTACACTTTGATCAACAATTCTGCTAGCTGCATGCCCTAATATGCTGTTTTTATTTTTCAAGATTAGATGTTTTTAAGTAATAGATAATTTTATGTAAGTATTATGTCACTTGCCAACAGTAAGTCTATATACAGGGTCAGGATGTGCCCATAACCCGGAAACTGCTATTTGCTACTCTTTTCCGTGGAACCCCTGATAATATCTAGCGGCACACAGGTTGAGAAATGGTCATCTATAGTATCTAGTCTACCAATTTACTATGTTCTTGATAAATCTATCAGAGTTCTTTTATTTCAGTTCATTAGGTCAGTGATAAAAGTCGCCACGTGTACTTGCCGGAGAAGACATCCATTCAATGTCATGAAGAAAACCGAACACCATCATAAAATCAATATCGGATATTGAATTACATAAAAACAAAATCATTGAACAGTAGCGAATTTATATCATAAGTTATGGCTATGAACATTGGTCTCATTCATCTTAATTAATGAATTATAAGCTTTAAAATTTATGTTAAAAAAGTACAATAGTATTGACAAAACAACAAAATAACTCGAATCATAATAACAACTCTCCTATATTATTTTTTACTAAAAAATTATGCATTTATAAAAAAGGAATGAAAATACCTACGTAAATATAGTATGGTTCAACCACTTAAGCAATGCAGTTACGTCACACTTGCTATAGTTTTCGCAAAACAAGAAACACACTAGACTCAGTTTGATATACGTTGCGATATGACAACTAAACAGCACTGTTGAAGTGCATCATCCTTAGATTACCTACAGGGTTTTGTACTGAAACCATTGGACAAGCAGCAAAATAATAAATGTAAAGGCTTGCATACAAGCCAAAGGCAAATATTTTCTGTAACTTTTTCGCTGAAATATATTATGTTTATTAATTAAACCGAATTAAGTCTTCAAATACTTATACATAATTAAGACGAAATAAATCTTTGTTGATACAATGTGTGTCTCTTAAAATTGCTTCAATCTCACCAAATTTGTCACGAAGTTGATAATTCTTCCAGTATAATAAAAACATTTATGATGTTAGTGTGATAGTAATGAATTTTTGAAATTAAAAAAATACCTCCGCGTGGATTTGAACCAGGAACCCTCAAATTTTAGATTGAAAGCTCTCCCAGTTGAGCTACAGGGGACTAGGAAATTTACAAACACGTAAGTATATAAGTACGACTATAACTCATAAGTAGCATGTTTCTATTATCTAGTATCGTACGTTACGTCATTAGATGCTATCTCTGATATTTTGATATTGTTCATTGCTATTTATACCACAAGCAATCTAAAATTAAACAATTCTAGAAAGAAAAACTCAAACAAATTTTCCACGTTGTAAACAAACTGTACAACAAATACATAAATATTATAATCAGTAGTTGATCAAATCAATGTTAATAATAATAGTAATCAATGTTTTGCCTTACATAAGATGACAGTATCATCTGAGAAAGTACCT
Organism: Melinopterus prodromus; assembly: GCA_964023965.1. Classification (NCBI taxonomy): domain Eukaryota; kingdom Metazoa; phylum Arthropoda; class Insecta; order Coleoptera; family Scarabaeidae; genus Melinopterus; species Melinopterus prodromus. The sequence continues at coordinate 28,650,635 of OZ030390.1, forward strand.
ACTTATATTCCTATATAGAGACAAATTGTAAAGAAAACGTATAATTTATATTTTCTCTCATGTCAATTTTGCGAAGCACTAAGTAAAAACTAACCTCCAATACAAAAACATACCTAAAAACAGTTGCTATGAAAAACTATATTGTGACAAGTTCTAAAATGTTGAATTTAAAAATCTGTTGTGCTTTTACGTTGTTACGCTTCATTGTGTACTTGTCATGGTAATGTATTATATTAATTGTTGTTGTTGTATCCACGATACGTAATAAAAATGCCTGTCATGTACCCAAAGAAGTAAAGTTTTGAGTAAAAAAAACATGTAAGATATTTATATTTTACGTGAAATTTTGTACACTTAAGGGAATGTGTACTTAGATCTATTATGTGGTACTTTTCCATTGTAATCTGTGTTCTCTGTAAAAAATCGCAAATTGTCATTTTTATGTCAGACACGGTAACAAATTTGTAAAAAATGAACAACGATATTAAAAAATTACTACTAAACGGAACATTATATACGTTTTATCTTTAATTTAGCGTACCTACTGCTTTTACAAGTAGAACGTAGAGGTCTCTTAAGTACCTACAAGGATATAATGTAAATTGCTCTGATATCTAAACTCAAAAGTTAAATTGATTATTTTAGTAACTTAGTAACTATGGTAGGTATGTAAATTAATTAGCAGTAAAACAAATGAAAAGCATTTTTAGTAATATTATTTATTAAATTAAACTTATTCACGATTTTAAGCCTCTTGGGACACGGGTTAATATATTTTGATCGACTCAAATATCACAGAAATTAAGTATGGACATATTGGAACAAATAGAGGTTCTGTATGCAAAAATCAAAAGTTAAAAAATAAAGACTGCGAGGTATAGACTATACATTGTTTGTGTACTACACACACACACCCTCTATCAAAAATGACAAAACAACAAAAAACCGAATCCGATAGCCGGAATTCTTTGGAATTCAAAGAAATGTATTGTAACAAACAGATGGGAAAAAGATTTATGATAATTTGTTACAGTAGGTTCAGACGTTTTGATAACATTTTGGCTTCATTGATCCTACTAATATTACTACATCTATTAGCCTCTTATTTCATACATCCTATGAACCTACTTTCATATTTAAAATAACCATTTCAATAGAAAAATGTTTCAGAAAAATCTCTCTACTTTCAGATGCCGAGCAAAACTCTTCGATCCCAACATCTTTCTCCGGGCGCAAGGAAAATCCCCTAACTTTAAATATCGACACCCCAACGCGTAAACCCATAATTCCATAGCAAATTCTATTACTGACTACAACTGCCATTGCACACAATAATATAAAACATTCAAAATTTGCCGGAAGGAAATGTTTACATGCCGACAAGCATGTAAACCATGGTTCCGCGAGATATCGTCCGGAGTTCCGCAGGAAAATAGCAGTTGCGGAGGTCGATTCATAGGCATAATATTTACTGACTTCAAGTGACAAGATTATCAGTTACATAAAAACAAAATAATCTCTTGAAAACAACTGCTGGCGCATTTATTGGTCAGAATCTAACAATATTTGTTTTCAATTTCCCATATCCAAATGTGTGACATAATCAACATACATTTTAATTTTGCTGCTCATAATGGACTTTAGGAGAAGATCGGAATTGTGGGTTGTAGTATTTCAGTATGATCTTACATTCCAGATAAGATTACTAATCCATTGCCGGACAAGGTCTGTGACAGAAATTGTGGCGGTATCATTCATAGGAAATCAAGAAATTTACAGAGTGATTTGCAATTCTAGACGAAATTTATTGGGCTAATCACAGTAAAGGTATAATTAAAAAATGATTTGTTTCCCAAAAGGCGGCCTGGAAATTGAACTGAAATCCAAAATTTCGATAAATCATTTAATTAAAAAAATTATTAAATTAAATAGAAGTAAATACTTATAAAAGTTTGACAACGCACAAATTTATATATGAGCAAGCTTTATTTTTTAAACAAATTTAACAGAAAACATGACTGACGTGATGTGTAATTTTGATAGCAAATATACTTACTATTCTATTCTATTTATAATCTATCGAAATCATCTGTTATAGATGAAATTAGGGTGCGCAGTATATACACGTATGGAAGTAAATTGTAATCTGAGTAAAATGTATTTTATTATTTATTTTTCAATTCCTTAAAAATGATACAGTTGTTTAGGGTATTAACAAACCCGGATTTTAAACGTCGCTTGTTGAATGCGCATACTTGTCCTGGCTGTAACTTTAGAAAGAAATGAAAAGAACAAATAAGTTGATACACAGGGACAAAGGGCAAAGTTACAGAAAATGAATGTAATAAACTACAACAAAAAATGCTGTAAGAGAAAAATCATTATCATACTGCGTATGATAAACTAAAAACGAAATATTTAGGTTCGAAGTATCCCGAGTTTGTGATGAGCAGTGACAGCGCAGCTGTAATATGGTCAATTTGTACATTTGTTAAAGGCACAATTATCGCTTTTTTAGTGTAAAAGTTTTGTCGTAAAGTGCACTTAGATAAAAATCTATTTTTATAATGTTGGTTGGGCTATTTGAACTGTATTTGAGAAAAACGTACAAGTAATATTTTTTTTTTTTTATAACGAGAAAAGGCAAGAATATTTAATAGTCTAAGAAGATGTACTCAATATTTCACCATATTTTAACAACAAATAACGTCTTCACTTGAAAACGCGTTTAGAACTTGGGTGTAAAGTCAATGTACATATCTTTTTTTTTGTAAACAATCGTTTTATTTGAAATGCCAAGAGTTAGTGCATAATAATACTTGCATAATGAGCATCAATGACGTATGAACTCTGAAGTTATCCAGTTTTATCTTAAGACCCAGTTCTACCTCTCCTAAAACTCGTTTTCCAATAAATCCGTTATTTATTGTTCAAAGGTCATGAAATTGTAACTTCTTAGATTAATAACGACTTGGGCTGGATGAAAAATAATTTTTGGAAAGATAAAAACGAATCTTACTTCTACACATTTGGCTTTTTTCAAATATAAAATATCTAGCCCAACTCATGATACAAAAATAGATTTTTTATTTAAGTACAATTTTAACCGAAACTATATAATTACGATAATAAAGCGTATTTGCCAGAAATGTAGGTACTTATTTGCCTACATTACTGCTGCCTGGTGTAGACAGCAGACGCCAGGAGCTCTAAACACCGCCTATAATTGGTGACTACCGATTGACGTTGGTGGGGGACAGGCCGACCACTCCCAGCAAAAAAAAAAAAACGTCGAAAATAAATATTTCGTGTCGGAGTTGCGATGCTCTGAGGACGGAGCCTTAAGGACAAAAACAACTATTCGCCAAAATATTTTATTGACATCAATATTTAAAAAAAGAAAATTTTACTCGTTGAAACAATTTCTTTTGCCGTGACTATTCTTGAAACGTTTTACAAAAATGTAAAATTTTTGAGCAAATTTAAGAGCAAGTTATTTTAATTTGGTTATTATTGATGTAAATACGCACACTTTGACATCTTTTACCTTTTAAACCATCACTTTCGGTTTTCTACTAAACGTTGATGCAGTTTCAGAGTAAAAGATATTGTCCAATAAGTATATGTTCGGCGTTTCTTACTGACTGGGTTTAGTAACTTTTTGCACTACAAAAGCGTGTTGATTCGGCAATTTTCGCTTTTTTCCATGAAATCCGGGCTCAATCCCGGGATCACGGTTTACAAAATCTTTAATCCCGAAATTCCGGAATCAGTATGTATATTGCCCGGGATTTGGAAGCCCTAGTTCCAACCCAATTTCAAGATTCCGCAAGAGTAAACAGGTTGAGAAACGCTATGTGAATTGCTCTGATATCTAGACACAAAAGTTAGTAGATTATTTTTTATGATAAGACAGTAAAATACTGCGTACAACAGCCGGAATTCTTCGGATTTCAGAGAATTGTGTAGTATAGCAAACAGTTTGGAAAAAGTTTCATCCAAATCTATTACAGTACGTTCAGAGGTTTTGATATCATTTTGGCTATCTTTTTTATTTAAATCGACCATTTGAACAGCAGTGTTAAATTTAGTAGTTTCCTTCACAAGCCGGGCAAAAATCTCCGGTCGCATCATCTTTTTCTTACGGAAAATCCGGACGTAACCTAACCTTAAACGCGTAAAACCATAATTCCGTAGCATTGCATATTCTGGCATTGCATATTATAATAACAGTCAAAATTTGCCAGAGCGAAGTGTTTACATGCCGACAAGCATGTAGACAATATCAATTTTATTCGTATTTGATAGATTGCGCCATGTGCGCGGCCAGTACGCTACTGCGTAGTAGGCGCCTGTCGGGGATACCGAGGCGGAGTAAGCAGCAGCCGCCTTGTTTTCCCCGCCACCGGCCCGCCAAACTGTCCTCGCAGGTGCGATGCGCCCGCCGTCTACGCACTCCGGACTAGAATACACAAAACAACGTGACCAACCACATGTCCCAACGCCGGAGGAACGCCGACCACACTACGCTTTATCCGGACCCAGTCCCAATCGACAAACCGAAAGCGGAGTGCAACAAACAGTTCAGTGTACCACTCTAAATATTACCAGTGCGTTCAATTTATAATGGAAACGCAGTGAACATTCTGCGAAGTTTATCATTCAAGACTATAAACGAACATTTATCAGAATGATGCTCTACGAATCTATGCACTTCCAAGTGAACGACCACTACAGCGAGCCGCCGGAACTTCCTTCCAGGTTGAGCGAGAGAAGACCTAGCGCGCCGGTAGTGGCGACAAAAGCAATCCGCCCCATTGGAAGACACGTCATCGCAAGGACCAATAGTTACGTCGTCGGGCAAAAATTACGAGAGTCCAAGTGGTTCGACCACGACGAACTGAAGATCTTCTGTTCTGTGGTGGAGACGGGCTTCATAGTCCAGAGGAAGACCAACGAGGATGACCCGAAAATTTTCGGCATCGTGGTCTGGACCACCGGTTACGGTAAGACATCGAAGACTTTTAAGGCGCGTCTATTTTTAAACGCGCGGTTGTTATTCCTCCACGACCTTGACACTTAAAGTCAAGTGGCAAGCAAAGAGAACGATATGAAGTTTTTTTTTTTTTGAGGCTACGACTCCGCCGCATTTTCCGCGGCTGTGCACGCCAGTATGCGTGACAATCGGGTGAAGAAGGAATTGTTTAAAGTGTGGTAAACACGAGAGGTCAATAGGTTAAACTTGCAATGTGCAAATCGGGTGCCGAACTCCCGTCTGGACGTTTCTGTTTACATGGCAGATAAAAATGAGAGTGAAGAAAGTTATTGATGAACAGTATCAACAGTCTTTACTTTCATTTTGCTGGATACAAACTACATGATTCCATAAATAATACGTTTTGATTTTCAGCAATAGTAGTAGTACCACGAGTGATAAAGTAAATAAGAATTTAAATAAAAGCTAATATGAACAAATTATTTACAATATCCTAACACGATGTTTTCACGGAAAAAGTTTTTATATGGATTTTCTTAAGTAATAATGAATGAAAGTGTTACTTAATATTCATATAACCTTTTGGTGGAAGTTTCAAATCCGGATATCAGAAAGGAAGTTAATTCTTTCCTTTTTTAACGATTTGTCAAATTCGTTGTGACTTTCTACCAGGATTCTTGCAAAATTTGAATGAAACTGTTTTTTAGAAGTTTTTTTTAAAATGGGAATAGTTTAAAATTGGTTTTAAAAGTTTAAACGAAAATATATTAGATAAACTTTTAGAAGAAACAAAATTTACGGAAACGTACCGTTTGAAAGCTAAAATGAGTTCAGATTTGACGTCACTGAAGCAAATTAAAAAGAATATATATTTTCCAAAATACATACTAAATTTCATTTTTACTTTATCATACGCAGTATGTTGTGTGTACCAGTTTTTGTGGCGACGATTCCGGAGAAACTACTGAAGGTATCGGGACGAAACTTCATATTAAGTTTCATGACCAAACTTAGAGCTGAAAAGCTTTTGGTTCAATAGGGTCCATATTTACTTTTTCAAGGATTTTGCAAATGAGCCCCGCCAGTTCTGTAATTTCGTCAAAATAGTTAAATAATAAATTTAAGTACAGGAAATTCTGAATAATTTATGCCGATGACATTTTTTGGTAAAATTAATAGTTTAGCCGCAAAAGCAAATTCGATTTGATCGTGATCGGTCGCCTTTGCATTGATATGAAACAAGTTAACCAGGATTTGACAAATATTTTCATTCTAATGACAGTAGGTAGTGTGAAATGAATTGTATCAAACTATCTGTAAAATACTGGCTAACTCGTTTTATTTTAATGCAGACACGATCGATCTTGAATGCAATATCTCTATTACAAGCTTCTGAAAGTTCATCAATAACAAAATAAGGAATACTATTAATAGAATACACAAAACTAAACATTTTTCACCCGTGGGATCGTAAACAGACGGCATTTAAACATATATTATGTACAATTTGTCTATTTTTGTACATACGAGACGAAAACATCATATTTATGCGTATTCTTGACATGTTTACATAATGTAGTAGTAGTCAGCAGATAATATAGATTGCCTTTTACATAATAACTGCATACTTATTAGTGCAATTATACTTCCTTATACGCGCAATATCTTCATAAACAGTAATTTAAAATTTTAAAAAACACTTGGGAAGTGTAATTATAAGAAATAAACAAATTACATACAATAATTGAAGAAAAATGTAAATCTGGATATTGTCTGAAACAATTGTCACATTCTGAATAATCTCCAGACTAGAAAATTAACATGTAGGGAAATAATTTTAAAGAACGTAAATAAACTGCGCCAATATAATTAGTATTAATAAGTGAAGGCTGAAACAAAATATCCAAGGCTTTCTCCAATAAATGCCACAATTAACTAGAGTATGAAAACGCAACTAATTACCACACACGTACTCCTATCAATTTACACGAGATGTTATCAGCTAATGATAAAACTCAATCACGCGAAAAATAATTTAAAGTACATACATGAACATAAACTACAACTATGTTGTTTCACACATATTCACAAAAACACTCTGTTATCTTGCATGAGCGAATAACAAGATAATAGATGCATTTTTAAACGTATCCTGAAAAATATTCGCTTGTATACTATAAGCTATTTTTGAATTAGATGTAGATAATAAATATGCGATCGTGTTTTGCAAAGGAGTTATGATAGCTTGTGCCAATTAATAAGCACTGAAATATATCAAAACAATGTTAAATGCGGAAGCGGGAGTTAGATAACAGAAATTCCGTTAGAACCGTAAAATTGCGGTTACTTCGTTTAAAAGCTGGTAACTTGGTTTATTAGAAAAGTGTTTACTATTCAACAATAACAACGGACATTCGCGAACAGTAGATTTGATAACCCTAAAAATTAAAAAAAAAAAAATACAAAAAGTAGAAAAACAATTAGAACGTATTCAGTAAATGTCGGTTATAACCAGTTGCTCTTGAACGAAAACAATTTGTTATTCGTTTTCTTTCGACATTATTTCTTTTTGTCCGTGGTTTTAAAATGGATACGTAAAACACGTTTCAAGTCGCGTTTTTTTCTGTTTAAACTATTCATTAGCACTGATTTCTTAACAGCTCTAACGTAAATTGACCAACCACCACAGCAGCTGGAAATTCGTTTCGCATAAATATATTTATGTATTCTGTGACACATACAGATTCCGTATTATTGTTTGACTTATGTTCGCATAATATATAAATAGACATTATGTGCAACAAATATCAAAAACAGTTCTTAATAAACTTTGCCATTACACATTTGTGGAATGTCTTAGTAATCATGTATACTAAACATTTAGCTGATATATACACGGTGGGCCAAAAAAACGGTACAAATTTTTTATCACTCGTATTTCCTATAATATTTTGTCAATTCAAATATTTCTTTTATCAACGAATTGTCTGTAGTGTGAAGATTGAAACCGTACCATATTCGCAATAACAGGACGTTTCAATCCACAGTTATGGTGCTTTGTGTTTGGCTATGCAACATTTCTGAAAACATCGTGTCAATTTAATGTGAAATGCAAGCTGTAATAAAATTAGTAGGTAATGAATTTTTTTTCCTTTGGTCAAAAGGTGACAGCAGAGATTTTATTGCATCGAATACAGGGTGATTTTTTTGCATACAGGGTGAAATTTTGAAACATCGTTTTTTGCTGTTTTTACTGAAAAAGAAGAAGTGGAATTGCGAATATGGTATGATTTCAATCCTCACAACTTAAGCAATTAGTCCTTCAAAGAAATGCTTGCTTTAATTTACTTAAAATCTTTGGAAATAGAAGTAATTGAACATTTGTACCGTTTTTTTTGGCCCACAGTGTACACTTCATTTCGTGCATTTAATGATGTTCAATGTCCCGAGCATGTCTATCGAGAATCAGAAAAGCTAAATAGCTAATGACATTGTGTTTAGATCATGTTCCACCACATTTTTTTTCTATATTAACTTTACTTTTTCATAATACACAGCTTTCCAGTATTGTAAATACGGGCGTTGTAGAAAAGAATAAAATCGACGGATTTCTTTTAAAAAATATTTGTATTATCAATATGATTTTGAGTTGGGTTGGTACCACAGATATAATTTTACGTTAATGGTTAATGTAATGCTGAGCTAAACATATCTAATTATATTACGATACAAATTCTAGATATTCTCCGTTGTATATTTATTTCAAGTAATAAATGTTTGGAATGTATTTTTTAAGAAAATTGTTAACGTTATGCCTGCTCCGTTAAACCTAATTTTTTTTTTAGTTGTGTAACTATTTTTGTAATATATTAAGTCCATTAAAACAACATTATATAAAATTTTTATAAATCATTTGATTTGAAAAAGAAGTTATTTTTATAATTCATCGCCAACTCTTTGAATTTTGATTTAAAAAAAAAATTCTACACCTTATTTGTATTTGTATCTTTAATTAGCTTTCATCAATCTGTTACTTTAAATAATTCACGTAGCAAAACTTGACTCTTTCCTTGCCATAATTTCTTCAAATATACGTTTTCTGTACCAAATAGATTTACTGAATATGTAAATACACTTTTATCCAGAAATATATATATATATTGTTGCCTCTAATGAAGTAACTTATTTATTTTAATTATACAAAATATCGCCGCAGTGTAAGATTGTCTATTAAGGAAACACCTAATGTCAAATTTGTGGTGAAAGTATGACGAAAGACTAATGAATACCTACTTTAAGTTCCAAGGAGATGGTAAACGAAATTCGCTGCCTTTGAATAATACAGCAAAATATAGTTGAGAGGTACGGTCTAAAAAAACAGCAAATCCTTTTGTCAGATTCCATTACAGATTAAAAACAAAAGAAGATGAAAATATAAAAAATTAAAAAAAAAAATTCTTCTCATTATCGCTGCAATTTTAATTTAGTGCAGTAAAATTATGCTAGCAAGACTCAGAAATTCATTTACTTCTGACTGCTAACTTATTTCATAAACCTTTTTCGTTTTCCTATTTCATAAACACTATAAAAGCAAAGCAGTCAAATGAAAACCGAGTCGGCTGTGTTTTTGTGAGATAATAAACATTGCGCAAATTGCAAAAAGAACCACTATACATATTATTATTTTTTAAATTAGTACCGTGAATTATTAACAGCTAAACTGCTAAATAGTCCAAATTATAACGTTGTGTATTATTACAGTTTTGTTTAGTTATTTTAGCTAATTTTACCAAATTTCTACACCTAGCTTTTCAATTAAATGATCACCACGTACAAATGGAACGTGAAGTTTATAGTTATTCAGCCGAGAGTATTGGATTTTGACAAATAACCAATAGTAACTTTTCATTATTATTTATATTAACTTAATATTATAACTTATTGAGGTATGTAAGTACCTATGATGAGTAATTTTAAATTTTGGTTTAGAAAACATTTTAACTACAATAATAAAAATATTTTTACTGCTTTTTATCGAACGCTATGAACAAAATCTAAAATTTTCCTACAAAGCTACACACCGCGGGACGCGGGACAAAATGTGAAAAAGCGAGACGTCTGCACCTTGTGTATGGGAAAGATTTCTATCGTCTATGATTGCCACGCAATAAACATAACAACAAAATACAGAAGGGCGTACCCCGCCCATGATCCACTTCAATCAACGATATCAGTGCTCAAATACAACTTTCAGAATTACAGGTAATTCAAAGCTTATAAGCACTATCTGGTAACTTTTAGGACCCTTTTGATGATTGGGGCACGGAGTTGTATTGAGCCGCCAGAAGCATATGTATTTCATTTTGATCCTGAATGCGACAATATATAGGTTTTGTCATTGAATTCAGATATTGGGTCGATTCTGTGTTTTCAACCGTAAGGTACAGATCTGTATGTTACGGATGTCTGTAACGGGCGACGATACAGAATTCCCGTAAAGTGGTATTCTGTGCACGCTCCTGTACGAAGGTGCGATACGGAAGAACCGCTACAGACACTTCTGATCGTAGCCTATGTGCCTAACTTAACTGCAAGTGATTCCTGGCCTGTCATTGGCTAATTTCGGCTTGTTTATGGAAAGCAACAGACAAGTGAGGTTATTCCATATACGTATTGAGTAATTCAGACAACGGTTATTTGAGAAAAATGGAGCCAAAAACAGCGAAAAGAAAGCGGACCAAGAACACGACATCAAGACGGCTAGAAATTTACGTGGGGGAGTTACAAAGTAACTACTCATTTCGAAGCGGAACGATAAATCCGACACAGCCCGACAACTATATACAAACTACTTGGGAGAACTTAGTAGTTAAGTTAAATGCTGAGGGTGATGGTCCCAGCCTCACCGTTGACGAGTGGAAAAAGGTAACCTTGTACTTTATATATTGAACTTATTTTTAATTACCAATATATCTTTTAGCGACTGAATGATTGGAAATATGCCTTGATAGCCAAATGTCGGAAAATAAAGGCACATCAGTTGGGTACGGGTGGAGGACCACCAGCCGATGAACAGTTTAACTCCCTTGAAGAGCGAGCCCTTGGGTTGTGGGACGTGACGGTAGCGGGTGACCCAGACATCCCCAAAATATTCGACGGGTTGCCGGTGCCAGGTGAAGACGCTGCAGTTGTAGAAGATGCCGAAGGAGAGGCAGATGCTGCCGAAGTAATATACATTGCGCACGTGGCCCCAGAAGAGCCACCAAAAAAAAGGCCACGTAGCCGACCGCAGCCTCTGCCTCTACTGGCAGAGCATCTTCTACAAGCAACATCTACTTCCGGTCAACATGGAAAGGAGTTTAACGACATTTTAGAACGGCAATTAACAAGATACAATAATAATCTCGATAGAGCCCTGGAGTTTGAAATTAAAAAATTTGAATATCTAAACCCTAAATTTAAAAATTAAGTTTTTATTTTTTATATTTTATTATTTATATTTATATATTATAGTTTATTATTTATATTTAATTAATAAATACATTTTTAATATATTCCTTTTTGTTTAATTTATTAATTAGTCAGACCACCGAGTCACTGGTTGAAAAGTTACGAAAAAGTAATAATCGAAGAATAAAACTAAAAATGTATTCAAGGTGTTTTATTATAATACAGAAAAAACTCACAGCAGGATTAATAACAAATGAATGAATAAAAAAAGTAAGTTTGTTAACATATATAAATAAATGTAATTGGTCAACATTTGCCCTATTCATTTTTGATCAAATAATGTGCACAAACAAGTCAAACCACACTAGTCGAAGAAAGAAGAAACTTTAGCGTAACATAACCTCTTGAAAAGTTGTTTTGTTTTGGATTGGACTCCCATCACCGCGCATGCTCCACCCTAGTTTACAGGTTCTGTACGCTTTACGGGCACCTTCTCGCCACCCGTAGGGATCCGACCGCTTTTGTAACTTTTATGGGAAATCTGTTGCCTACGGATCCACACAGAATAGCACTTTTACCGTAGCGGTCATAACGCTTACAGGTTTGCCCTTACAGACACTACAGGAGTGCACAGAATCGACCCAATATTTAGTTATTTATTTATAAACCTTATTTTACTTTCTAAAAGTTTTATATTTTAATGGACGTACAAGAAAAATTGCACATAAAATTGAAAAAGGTGACAAAGTAATGAACTGGAAATTGAATTCACACGCTGTGTTGCCCTTTATATTATCTTTGTCAGTAAATCTCCATTGAAATTCTTTAGAAATTACACTCAATAAAAACCCTCAAATAAAAATTTCGAGGACACGTAAACACATTGGTATAATAAATAAAGTAGCAATTTTCCTTTTATCCGCTTCATAAATCCCAAACTTATCTATTGATCCGTATTGCCCTGACATAGGCGCAATATCTCGCAAGGTCCTCTCGCAAAATAGGTAATATTCCACTTATCTCGACCGATCATAATAGTACGCATATAACAAATATGCATAAAAACTATTCATAAAGGTATTAATAGAACCCGAAAGATGTCAAGGTTATCAGCGCACAATAGATTTTACCCGTGCATTTGTTTACGTTTGTGGAATATAGTAGCACCTGTAATTACGCCGCAGCTTGCCAGTTGGGTTGGGGGCATTTTCTATTTCGTCCACGGCAGACGTGGATATTCACTTTCACCCATAGTTGGCGACGATGACGCGATCACGTAGTCGCTGTAATGGGCGTGGCACCCATTATCAACATTACTTCATTTGTATACATCGTGGGATTACACAATTCATACAGTAGATTGCTCTCATTTTTATTACAAACAACTGAGCGCGTTATCACATCTATTACAGTTACGTTGCTCCATTCTTTTGAAGTGTCAACACGTAAATAATATCAAAAATATCTCCATGCTAATTTATATGCATTAAATCCTCCATCCGTTCCCATTTTCCATCCATATCTCTGACCCGTTTACGTTATTCTTGCAACAACACGTGTCCATCACCTACCAAGTAACATATTATCCTGCATTTTCCATACATCCCATCAACCTGATTTTCAAATTATTTAAATTTGTTTTTCTACATCATAATAATAGAAATCATATATTTGTTATGTGTATGTTTTTACTTTATCATAGTAGTAGTATGCCAAAGTATTGAAAACGTGCCGAAAAAGAAATTTGAGATTTTAGCGGAAATATACCCTTTTAGGCCCCTAAACATTTTTGGCCGAAGCTACAAAAAACTTAGAGCTGAAGCCTTTTTGTTCAAATGATCCAAAGGAACTGAAGGTTTACTCATAGCCTTTTTCAACGATTATACAAATGAGTCGCCATTTCTGTAATTTGATTTAATTTCTGCATAAAACTAGCCAGGTTTTGACAGATATTTTGATTCTATTGACAGTATTCTCAAAACATCAAAGTTTGACACACTTTTACACTGCTGTATAGTATGATAAAGTTATGTGTCGGGCCACATCAGATTTTTACGTTGAATATAGATTCCGTTTGTCATCCGGCTATATAATTCTTTTCCCAGCATGATCATGTTCATCATTTCATGATTTTGTTGTATCCATATGTGGATACGCTGGTATCTGGAATGTATCCATATGTGAATATTATGGTATACCAGGTATATCCAAGTGTGGGTATCCTGGTTAGACACAAAAGGAATCGTTTTTCAATTTAGCCAATGATTTTTTTTAAGAGAGGATTCTGTTGGGTTTGGTTGACCTACGGAAAATATAATTTTGAAATATCTTAATAGGTCATACCTGATAAAGGGAAGGCTACTTTTTTGATCGGTATAGCTGGATGTGAAGGGAATTGTCGTATTGTCTATGATTCCCGGCTCATTTGGAGCCCTTGCCGGCAATATTGCAAATTAATATGAGAGGTTTTTAGCAGCCTGTAATTAAATATATTTCTTCCTATTTTTTCTACAGAATGGTTTCACTATGTACAATTTAAAGAAATGACTTTATGTCCAACCATGAGAAACAACGCCCACCAAGCTGGTGTGAAAATAGAGTGGTGGCAAAGACATTATTCGACTTAGGCAACATTCGGCTTATGACACTTTTTGTGATGGATCAGATACTTCCAATACATTTTACAAAATACATACCAAGTTTTGAAAGTAGTGGTGTAGAAGAAACAACAATTGGTTCTAGAAGATACAGTAACCACAAATGGGACTAGAAATCGTTATTTATAAAACAAAGCCACATACAAAATAACCACAATAGATATTTTCTGTCCGATGGAAGATGGAAGACTCCGAAACAATCAGTTAAGGCTGAGTTTTCAAGTGCATTTAGTTTGCAATTATTTAAAAGCATTAAATTACATAGTAAATAAGGCCCATCTTGTTTTCTAAGGACTTGTGTCCATAAAACTTCCTATAAAAACACCCGAATTTGAACCTATGAATGCCTTTGTTATGCTGCTGTGGACAATATTACCCAAATATGTATATTAATATTTATGGTTAGTTTTGACGTAGACCGTAAATGGTTATCCATATCTAACAAAATTTATAGCACAGTCCAGTAACCATTTCACTGCTTACTAATTAGGACCAAGCTGGATTTTTGTACACGCCTTCATTTAGCCGTGTCAAAAGCAAAAACAGTCATCGATAGCATGTGAACTAAAGAAGTCGTAGTAGGTCGAAGGTGACAAAGATAGGATTTTCTCGAATATCTCGCTTGTTATCGGTCGGACGGTAAAATTGCCTACCATAAATATTGTAGATATGTATGATAATTCTCCACGAAAATGATAGTACACGTTATTTTTTCCGAGCAGCCGTTTTGTCAAGTTATACATCGTACGTATATACAAATATTCGAGCTTGTAACATTATGGTGGTGTGGAGATAGAAGAAACATGGTGGTTCAAGTATAACGGCCAACCTTAAAGCAGCATATCGGCCAAAGACAATTATGGTTAAATAACTTTCAATTCTGTTTCAATGGTTGCATCTTAAATTTGCTCAAATTTTTGTAAAATGTTTCAAGAGTAGTCGCGGCAAAAGAAATTGTTTGATCGAGTAAAATTTTCAATTTTTCATATTAATCTCAATAAAACATTTTGACGAATTTTTTGTTGTCTTCTTTAAGATGAAATTGGATAACTTTAGAATTCATGCGTCCTGGATCTTTATTATGCAATAGGGTCTATCGAGAAAAAAAAACGTTTCTTTTTTTCGATATTCAAAATTTCAAGTTATAAAGTTGTCTCTGTATACTCTCATATACCACAAAAGAAATTGGCCCAAATGATTAATATTTACGTCTCCCGCAGGAAGCCTAAACTTGATTTATTGTAGAAACTCGAATGTTTCAAAATTGTTTTTAAGTAAAATTTTTAGTGGTTTTTCTTTTTCAACGCCCACATGTCCGTACATAATAAAAAATTTAATGACTAATAAACTTTTATCAACATTTAAGCACACTTTTTAAATTATATGAAAATGATCATTTTTCTAAAAATTGTATCGAATCGAAATAAACTGCAGGCGATCTAAATGTCGCAGTAGAGTAATATATTTTTATATACGGTATTTCACACCTTATTTGTAAACTTTTTGTATTTGGAAAAGGTAACTCACTTAATTTTTCATTAAAAAAAATAATTCTTAAAGAAAATTATAAACTTTAGACCTTCTGCGGGAGACCTAAATAATTTTCAATTGCGCCATTTTTTTTTGTAGTATATGTAGGTCCGTAGGGACAACTTTTTATCAACTTGAAATTTTGAATTTCGAAAAAACCGTTTTTTCGATACACCATATTATGCATTTGTTTGCATTTTAAATAAAACGATTATCGTTTACAAAAAAAAAATAAATACCTATGACTTTAAGACCCAGTTCTAAACGCGTTTTCAAGTACAGACGTTATGTATTGTTCCAAATTGATGAAATACAATTTGTTTTACAAAAAAATCAAAATCTAACTAAATCATTGTCAAGTGTTTAAACTTTAGCGACGTCGATTAATTATTGTTATGCCGCTAAGCGTACGACGCGTATCGAGAAGTGTAAGTGATAGCTGATAACCCAATCTAAAGAAAAATAAGAAGGCAAAAATACGCAGTTCGGCCAAAATTCCTGGTTATCTCATCAAGCTGGAATCTCCTAGCAGATACTCTTCACTAGCCGATGTAGTAATTATTTTATAAATACGCGTGATGTTGGAAATTAGGCCTGCGTGACCAGATATACCTACTTGAAGAAATAAACATTACTTTAAACAGCAGCTGCTTATACTTTTTAATTTTTTTTTTCGATTTAGCGGCCTATCATGCCGTCAAAGCTGAAGGACAACACGAGTAAAACTTGTAAGAGAAACATGATTTCTATAAACTTTTTGACGAAATCCGCCAAAGTCTCTTTTCTCAAAATTAGGGTTATTTAAAAAAAATGCTGTTTTCTGTTAATAAGGCATCTTGCGTCTTGTCTATTTATATTATTTAATTTTTTATTACTTCTTAATCTGAGATTTTAAACAAATATGGAACCAAAGATACAGACAACTATCCATATATAGGCAGTTACCCACATAGCCAACGTTACGCTACACCAATTTACAATTGAATTGGGTATTATATTATTACTAAAGCTTCAAACACCTAAACTCTCAAGTAAGTATAGCTTGAATGAAAAACTTTGAAGAAGCTATTGAATTTAATTTATGAGTATATTTGGGTTTTACTTGTAAACCGACACCTTAAACAGAAAAATTGTGTTTTTTCTGTGACGGGAAAAAAGTTTGACATTTTATCTCTGTTCACAGTCTCTGTTGATAGGTAATAGAATGTCACTTTTTTGAAATTACTTTTCTCCCGGATATATATAGGTATATACACATAAGTAAAGGTAGACATTTCCTTAGCAACGCATGTCTAATTGTGTACAACAGCCTACCAGTTTAAAAATTGAAATGTCACATCGATTGATTTTAATATATTGTAGGAATATGTTTTTCAATATAAAATCGTCATTTTTCCCGGTCACAGAAAGAAATAGTGTATTATACACGGGGAAAATGTTAGATTTTAGCTCTCGACTTTTTTGTCGAGAGCACAACCTCGAGCTGAAATTCAATACTTTTTCCCCTTGTATAATAAATAACTATTGTGTTATGGAGTATATCAAAATTTATATTTTCTACCAAGGTTAGTTTCCAATACGCTTAGGGTTAGTAACATTGATGGACAGAGAACTGCCAAGGCATTTTTCATAGGATAAATAATCACCAACATTCCATTTCATTATCACCAAATAAAATTTGACGTGGACAGGCACATGTCTTTAGCATACTACACAGTAGAATCAAAATATCTGTCGAATCCAGGCAAACAAGTTGTAATGCAGATACGAGAGATCTCGAATGTTAGATGTGTGTAGTCTGGTTAGCGCTGATTCGAATAAAAACACTTCACTAAACTTCTTATTGTAAATACATAATGCAAGATATAGCGCTGAGCGACCAGCAGAATCAACTGGCATACATACTTTGAAAGTTAAAGTTTGCTCCAGCAGCTAAACTATTAATTCTACCAAAAATGTCATAGACATAAATTATACAAAATTTCCTCCACTTTAATTTATTATTTAACTATTTTGACGAAACTACTGAAACGGCGGCTCATTTGCTCAATCGTTGAAAAATGCTAAGAGTAAACCTCCAGTTCCTTTGCGCCCTTTTGAACAAAACTTCTTTCAGCTGTGAGTCTAGTCAGGAAAGTTCTAAATATGAAGTTTCGCCCCGATACCTTCCGTAGTTTCTGCGGAATCGTCGCCACAAAATACGGGTACACAGACACACACACACACACATACACAGATTTTTTTTACCTTGATCTGAAATGGTCAGGGTATCCGAAATGACATATTTCCGCTAAAATCTCATTTTTTTACACGATTATACTTTGTCATACTACGTATGATGAAGTAAAAATAGACTTACCTACTCTAAAAAATATACTTGGACGTTTAGTTTTTCATATGTATATTTTCCACTAGTTAATAAACAAACGTTGGAATTTATTTGCTTATTGGTATTACTAACGCCGGTAAACGGACCCCTAGACTGAAACGGCCAATAAATAAAAAGTTAAAGTGTATTTCATAACACGTTGTCATATAATTTGGCAGGTTGTTTAAACATAGAAGTCTTGACAGTTTAGGTAAGGCCGGCACGAGCCATAAAAAAAATGTAATGCTCTTTATTTATAGACAGTTTATAGACAAACTTTGTTATACAATAGTTTCATCATGTACTTATCTTCTATCAGAACTGAAATGAAGTCATGAACAAAAGGTATTTTAGTTGCTTTTATAATACTATCGCAATCATCAATTATGTTGTTTACGACGTATTTCTTAAAACTCTTTTATCTGGTGTATTTTTCTGTTTTTCTTTTAACTGATCTAAATGTTACCGACAATAAACTTACATTGCCAACTATTGAATTTCAATTTATTCAATGTTGTCTTATGATAGTTAATCTTCTGATAAGAAGAATGTTTTCATTTAAATTAATAACTAAAGAAACCATCTATTATTCCAGAAAAGAGCAAAAATCCAGAACACATCCACATCTACTCGGTGAGGGAAAACCGAGCCACCCTCAAAGTTAGCCACTTCAGCCTAGAGGAATTTTGGCCCGAAGACACCCTATTGAAAATTAACAACCATACCGATAAAACCGAACCACCTCACTCAGAAGACGTGATCAAGAAGCAAATTGCAAATGCCGAAAAGTCGAAAATGAAATGGCACAATAGCGAACACTTCACGTACTGGTGTCGGTACGGTCCTCCTGAAGCTCCGAGAACAAAACATGTAAGTTACCCTTCCGACAAAAGTAAATATGACGATTTTAAGATACTATTCTTTCAGACCAGCGAAAATGTAAAGGGTATCAATTTTGGATTGTACGCGGGATTTGCAATGTTCAGGCGGATTAGGAGAGGCTCCAATCAGAAATAAAAGTGTAAGATAAAAAGAATGTATACGCACTACGCAATTGTCATGAATATTTTCTAATTAAATAATCGAATTTGAACAACGAACTTACTTCAAATCAACTATTTTTAATTTATATTTCTTGTTTCATTGCTGTGGTACTAATAAATGACTAATAGTGTCACCGTATACATTTTTTTTTTCATAGTTTTGTAGATACGTTGTAAATATTTATAATACTAGTATTTTTATATCAAAGCTACTAATATATGTGTATAATTTAGAAATATTATTGATGTTAAATATCATGAAACTAATACACACATATCATCACATACACAGCTTAAAACTGTACAGTCCTTGTTTTCATGGCATTTATCGTTTACCACTGCTGTTAATCTTAATTGGCTTAGTGGTCATTCGTGATCATTGTATAGATGTAATAATAAAAAGTGTAGATATTTACATATTGGCCATTGTCCTGGCATAATAACAAGATTGTGAAAAATCACAATTCCCTGACAATTGTATTGTTATCACAGCTGTAGAGTGAAAAGAAATAATGCTTTGTAAAGATTTATGTTATGCTGAGCATAGCAAACAATATGTGTTCCTTTACACATTGCTATTAATGGTGTATTTGCCTATAAATATATGTTGCTGTGATATATATTTTATAATAAAATTTATAGCAATTATGTGTTTTATTTTTCTGACAGTATTCCTATATGCTTTGTTATTATCCTATTTATATTTTTATAGCAAATACAACAGCGGTAAAAAACTAGACATTTATTAAGAATTTACCTTACAATGCTGTAGCCAGGGCCGGCGGAGGCGTGTGCGCCCCACACAGGCATCGTAATAAAAGAGCGCTAAAGGCTATATTTTTCAATGCTTGTTTAAAGCATAAACCGAGTTCAAATATAGAAAATTGGCATTAAAAACCGTAGGCCAAGATATCTTAAAAATAAGTGAGAAATGTATTTATATTATAAATCAATGATGATGATTAATCAATAATGATTTTCCCAAATTCAGACTTGTACTGAGTGCCTGTTTTAGTTGCTAGGCACCCAGTAAGGATGTCTTTATCGCCGCGGATAAAAATTTGCACCACTTATATGAGCGCCTGTCTTTACAAACCCTGTGTGTTATAACGGCGGATAAAAATTCATTGTAGGGAAAAAGACAAGTCGCGCCTGGGCTAAGAACAATAGAAACTTTTTCAAATTTGAAAATGACGTAAATGGACATGGAAAAATAGAATAAGTTGGGTCAAATATTTCAGAAAAATAACTTTTTTGCCAAAATTATATTGCCTTGTATTATTTCAATTCTCCATGCAAATTCTAAAATTTCAGATTATATTTTAGAGTCGATTGATAATAAGGTAAGGTATTTTGTCACAAAACCGGTGGATTGGCAACTGATAATTTCCGAAAGATGCCTGAGTTTTTTTTGCGGTCACAAGAAAAACATCACGCGCTGGGCCTGGCTGTAGAGATGTCTTTATTTTTTATACACTATGGTAAATATAGTCAAATATAACAATATACATAAATGACCTCTGCTCTCAAAACGTAGAAGGAAAACAAATGCTGTATGCCGATGATCCGGCAAAATTCAGTCAAAGACGACCAAGACGCACAACAAAGAATTCTGCAAGACCTACAAGCCCACAAAATGGACTAAGACAAACCTACTAACTTTGAATGAACAAAAATGGAACATCATACACTTTGAAAAGAGGTAACAACACCATAACAACAAGGTAAACGTAAATGAAGAAATACTGAAGGAAGTCACAACAGTAAAATACATACGTTGGACTACACATCGACCCATGCAACGAAGACTATAATAATTACATATAGTTTGTTAGTTACTTACGATAGTCTTTGTTGCATGGGTCGACATAGCCAAACACCTCAAATCAGGGATGCACAGACCGCGGCCCGCGGGCCGCATGCGGCCCTCCGTTGATATACTAGTGGCCCGCCTCACAGCAGCTGACTGCCAAATTTATTGTGGCTTTATTAGCCACTAGTGTACCAAATATTAGTCATAGTCGTAGTCATTTATTCAGTGCTTGAAAAACTCATACATGTCAAAATTACAATAAAATACACATATAAATACTAAAAAAAGAAATATTAAATCGAATCACGAATCAATAAAAATGGTTAAGAAAATGCAATGTAATGCTTCAAATTAACATCTTGTTTTTTGTAAATTACATATGTGGATACCTATCTACCTATTTTTGTGCAATACTCGATAAATATGAAAACACAAAAATATTTATACTTATAAAAATGAACAATATGATTTTCTTTGCGGCCCTTCCATAAGCCTAAATTAAACGATGTGGCCCTTGGTCCCAACAAGCCTGCGCATCCCTGCCTCAAATGGACTGAGCACCTATCCTAACTATGAAGTGTCATTACATCATATAATGGACTTGATCATAAGATCAAGGATGTACTACCACTAAAATAAAAGCAAATGATATATGACTCGCAGGTTAAAAGTAAGCTAACATACATGATTGCTTTTTACACAACAAGAAGCAAATCCAGCAAGAGTACGCTACAAAGAGCGGAAAACAAATTTTTAAAAATATGATACAACTTGCAGCCAGATTTTCCAACTAAAAGGCAAAAGCCTATATACGACAACAAATTGTCTAACCATAGAAGAACTTGGAGAACTTGAAACAATGAAGCTTGTACACAAGATTGTAAACAATTACATCCAGGACGACCAACTCCACTTCATAGGAAGCAGCGAGAACCACCACTATGTCACGAAACACATTAAGAATACCCAAATCAAACATCATAATGGGAGGAAGTCGACTAGTGTGTGAGGGACAGAAAATCTTCAAATACCAGAAATCCCCAAAAACCTGAACCCAATTTTATTCAAGAAGAGAGCAAGAGACCCAGTTGAGCAAAAGAAATACTTGAAAATGTATATTCTATTTTATCACTATTATTACATTATATCTGTTATCACCCCACAGGACTTCTAGACATTTAGTATTCAATATAAAACAACAGTTTTTCTGCGACAGTGAAAACAAACAAATCAACTGAAATACATAGGTAATTTAAATTCTAACAAAAGTTGCCAGATTAGTATATTTCATATGAGTCTCATATATTTTCAGGCAATCTCATACCTCATTATACCCCCCAGATTTACTATGGTGAGGGTATATAAAGTTTACCACAATGTCCGTCTGTCTGTCCGTCTGTGTAGACGATAACTGCCGTAATTAATAATAATAATAATAATAATAATAATAAGCTTTATTGTGCCAGCAACAAACAGTTTTACACTCGTCAAAATACATAATAGGGGATAAAATCATATTAAAGTTCTTTACACTTTAGAAATCATACTCCAAAATCTCCTTCACTGAATAAAATGTTTTGTCAAGTAATACAGTCTTTAACGCACTTTTCAATGACTTTGCACTCTGTTGCTTCAGGTCTTCACTTAATTTATTATACAGTGTTGGTCCATGATATAATATGCCTGTTGTTGATTTTGATAACCTGTGTTGTTCTATACAAATGTTTCGCATGTTACGTGTGTTGTAGCTGTGGATCACTTCATGGGTTTTGTATTTACTTCTATTTCTATGGACGTACATAATGCATTCCAATGCGTAAATTGATGGCAAAGTCATAATATCATTCTTTCTAAAATATGGGGTGCAATCTTCTCTATATTGTAAACCGTACAACACTCGTACTGCCCGTCGCTGCAACGCAAACAATCGTTGGAGTATTGGTGAGTGTCCCCAAACCAGAATTGCATATGATACGTAAGGGTAGAAGATACCATAGTAAGCAGTCAACAAGCTCTTTGTACTCAAGCTCCCACTGAGTTGTCTTAGGAGGTAGATATTTTTTGACAGCTTTTCTGCTATGTAGTTTCCATGGTGATGCCACCTCAACTTGGTGTCCAGAAACACTCCCAGGAATTTGGTTACTTCTTCTTTTTCTTTTGTTAGTGAGAATATCAGTTGAACTGTTTTATTTGTATTCAACAAAAGTCTGTTTGCCGCAAACCAATCACCCACTGTTGCGACACAGTCTCTATTTGTGGCAACTGCTGTTTCACACGTTGAGTTTTCTCTGTTGCAAATTGTGGAATCATCCGCATACAGACTGTTGCCCTTGGAATAGCATAGGGCATGTCATTAATATACAATATAAACAGAATAGGACCAAGCACCGATCCTTGGGGAACCCCATTGAAAACTCTTATCTCGTCTGATAGTTGGCCATTTACATCCACCTTCTGTGATCTGCCGCTAAGGTAAGACCCCATCAACCTACAGATGGCTGGGCAAAAGTTGTACATATAGAGCTTTGTGAGCATTATTTCGTGATTGACGCAATCGAATGCTTTGCTCAAGTCCAGCAAAGATGTTACTGTGTACTCTTTATTCTCAAAACTAAGACGTATTGCTTCAACTAATTGAGCTATTGCCCTTGTAGTAGATTTACCACTTCTGAACCCATACTGATTATTAATAAGTAAGTTGTTTGCTTCCAAATATTCCATAATTTGATTCGCCAGCACTTTCTCAAATATCTTTGAAATAGTTGGCAGCACTGATATGGGTCGGTAATTACTACAGTCCAGAAGTTCCCCCTTCTTATAAATCGGGACAACACGAGCTCGTTTTAGTGCTTCAGGAAATACACATTCTCTTATGCATTTATTTATAAGATTTGTTGTCGGTATAACAAGGACATTGATGTTCATCTTTATAAGTTTCATCGAGATTCCATACACATCCTTACTGCAAGTTGCCTTCATTTTTCTCATTATATCCCTAACGATATTATAGGTCGTTTCCTTAAATTGAAAGTAGTAGTTCGGTGTCTCAATATTTAACAATGTGTTGGGGCTATCAGTGGGTGGTGGAAGTTGGTCGATTAAATATTCTGCTACTGAGGTGAAGAATCTATTCAGTTGGTTTGGCTCAATCTCAATTTCTGTTTTCCTGGTTGGGGTTTTAATCAATGACCATAGTGCTTTTGCGTTGTTTTTGTTATCCTTAATGAAGTTCTCGTTAGCTTTAGTTTTTGCATCTTTCAAGGCTTTTCTGTATTGCTTTCGATAATCCATAAAATGTTGTTTAGTTTCTGCAGTTGTAGCGCTAATATCCTTTAGGTGCATCAAAGTTTGACGCATCTCTAACTCCGGTCAAACCAGCTAACATATGTTTGATTTTTAAGCTTAATTTTCCTTTCTGGAAAACATATACAAAAATACTGCTCCAGAGTCCTCATGAACAGTTCACAACATATTTCTGCATTTGATTCACTGTTCATGATATCGTTCCATAAAGTATTTTCCAGTAATGTATGGAAACTATTTTTTCCTCGTGTAGTGATAGGTCTAACAATTTTGTCTTCCATACTATTCTCCAGCATCGGAACTGATAGAGACGCATGAATTCCAATGTGATCAGATAGATTATAGTCACATGGAGTGGCAACTATATCTTGCAAATTTGAAAAAATATTATCAATGCAGTTCTCACCTCTAGTAGCAAATTGAACCTTGGCCGTCAAATTATAAGTCAGTAGCAGGTCATTTAGTTGTTGCTTTCTTGGATTTTCCGTCAAGAACTGCACGTTGAAGTCTCCTGTTAGTATAAGTGGCTTACTTGAGTCCACCTTTTGGAGTAGTACATCCAAGCTGATGAGGAATTGCTCAAAATCTCCATCTGGTGATCGATACACAGTTATTATTGTCAAGTCGGCTTCAACCAGAATTTGGGCGGACACCTCAAAGTGCAAATCCCCTGACAGATTTTCCAGCCTTTTTAATTGTTTAAATGTATATTCAGACTTTGTAAACTACATTACACCACCATGTGTAAGGGTATCTCTGCAGTAATATGTCGCCATATTGTAGTTCTGCAGTTTTGTAATTGCTGCCTCATCTTTGTTGAGCCAATGCTCGCAAAGGCATATAATATCGAAATCATATTCATTTGCAACAAGTTCTATCTCATTCACTTTTTTCCTTATGGATTGTATGTTTATGAAGAACAAATTTATTTGTTTATTGCTTGGTTTGTTTATCCTGTTTGTTTTTGTAGCAAGTCTTTGGCTAAAAAATCAGATTTAAAATTATAGCGTGCATAACCCACCCCACTGGGCCAGAAATCTTTCATGTAAAGTTGCTCTTCGAACTGGGGTCTAACACCAACCTGGAAACAGGAACTATCCTTTTTTTCAAACTTGGTATTTAACTTCTTAACTACAATATCTTCTTCCTTTTCATTTAGTTTTGAGCCAATATATTGATATAT
This sequence comes from Melinopterus prodromus, assembly GCA_964023965.1. Lineage (NCBI taxonomy): Eukaryota > Metazoa > Arthropoda > Insecta > Coleoptera > Scarabaeidae > Melinopterus > Melinopterus prodromus. The sequence continues at coordinate 28,675,978 of OZ030390.1, forward strand.
ATCCATCTCTCTAACTTCATCTCTCACTCTAGTTAAACACAACCAGATTTTTCTCTCTTTCATATATCTGCCCTGAAAAATGTTCTCTGTAGCTGCAGTTGATGCACAACCCAGATTTTTTGATTTAGTTTTCTTCCTTCTCTTTGTAACATTGGTCCATGAATCCGCCACAGTAGTATCTGTTGATGCGGTCTGAAGATCTTGTTGGTTAGGTTTTGGATTGTTATTTTGCTTACTTAATTTTATTTCTGTTGTATTCTTCGACGCAGTTGATTGCTGCTCGGTAGTGCTGCAAATTGTTTGTTTTTGTTGCCGTGGTGGATTACCAATTCCACGTGAGATTGGTTTGCCGGTACTCTTCTCGGTTTGTATGTTTACTGTCTGTATAATATTCTCGTTTGGTTCTCTACTCATTAATTCTTTTGATTTTAGGGTATTCAACTCCTTTTCTAGATGTTTTATTTTTTCCTCAAGTAAAGCTTTGTTCTCTTTCAAGATTTCGCTCTTTTCTTCCATTTCTTTGTTCAATCTTTTCAGAAGATTGAGCTGTACACATGTGCCGTCATCGAAGGAGCGAGATATAGATGGCAACACCTCTGGTTTTGAATTTTGATCACCATGGTCGCAGCACTCGATTCTCGCATCCCCCTCTTGAAGGTAACCCTTCCTACTCCAACAACTTCGGTGGTAGCAGGCTCCACACTTAACGCACACAACTATCTTGCTTGATTGGTTGCAACATTTGAGCCGATGTTTGTTGTCCTCGGGATTGTCCTTCTCGCCTTCTCCCATTGCGGTATTATTACACTTAGATATTGATCCTATCACCAGGGATTTCACCTTGCATGTGTAAAGGTGATGTTGTTTTACTGTTTGCACCAGTATCACACAACTTTACACAATTTATTCCTTAAAAATCTTTGTTTTTTTGACATTCCAAATAACATGTGGATTCTTATTCGATTCTATCTATATCAAGAAGATATATATAGAAGATGCTCATCACTATAATATTATACTAATGTTACCAGCGATATAACATAAAGAGCTTTCTTTCATTGTCAAATTTTCTGATCTATATTCCAATATTGCCTGCGGTACAACATAAAGAGCTTTCATAATTTTGAAGAAATTCATCTGAAATTTGGTATACAAGCGTATCTCTTAAAAAGTAAGGACAAGTTCGTGAATGGGAAAAATTGTTTCACGTCAAAATTATCGGAACAACTAAATAATTCCCCAAACATAAATAAATTGAAAAAAATCTAACAAAAGTGACTTGGTTTATGTTAAACAACCTATTGTTTAAATATATTTTTAATATACAGGTGTACTATTTAAAACAGGAAAGGTTGCCAAATTTTATTACACTAAATATATATTTAAATGATACCTTGTTTAAAACCAAATACTTTTGTTTGAATAACTTTTTGTAATTGTTTATGTTTGGAGAATTATTTATTTATTTTTTATTTTATTGTGACTAAAGCTGCATATTAATAAAAGCTATGTTTTCGTTTTCAGTTATCTTGTAAAGACCTAAGGTTGGTTCAAAATAAGAAGAGGGTGTTACGTGGCGCCCGGCCAATGTATTCTTGAGCAGAGTTAGTAGTTGGGGATACCCTTTTTTTATTATGAAACATCTGTACCTAGAATTTGATTTGTATGATTTTTATAAAAATAAAAATTTTTATCTATTTTTAATAATAACCCCAAGCCAACCCAACCCCAACCCTAGTGCGCACATTGGGAATTTTTCGCTGTAATTTGAACCGTTGCCAAGTGGTATTTTTGTCTTAACTTGTCACTTTACTCCCTTTTTTACTCAAAATCAGGTGATTAATCTTCAAAGAGAGGTAAATAAGCACGCGAAGAGTAACAAAAAATGCATAGTTTGTTAGAGCGGTTAGTAGTTAGAGTCATGTCAGACGGTCACAATAACACTGCGTGCCTCTGTCAGCAGCAAATGAAACCAGGCCCACGGAATACGTTTCCAACAGAGTGTAAGGGCAAATAACCCCGTGGTATTATTATTATTAGAAGTCTAGAGGTATGTCGATGTGGAGTGTGTATGAAAATCTGGGTATATCTTCGTTATGTTAATATCCGCTTGGCAGCGCTGCATGGTTGAAAGTTTTCTACTTCTACAAGTACATTTGCCCGTTATATTCTTCAGTTTGACATATGCAATGTTGGTTATCTATATCAACTGTGCAGTAGCGGTCGTAAATTTGTCCAAAAATGGATCATACCTTTAATGTTCATATCACGAACAAGCCCACCTACCCCTTCATATGAGAACCACTGTAATTGAGATTGGCCTCAAAATGAGTAGGCAACCAAATATACTTCATAAATTTGTAATCAGATTTACACTGAAATGATTAGGTGTTTCCGTTCAAATTACACTAGGGTCTCGATTTGCGTTAATCGGAAATATAGGACTGTAAATCTGGTTTGAGTTGTTATGATTCGATATGCGTCCTTAGAAACAAAAGAAATCGGGTGTGGTAGTTGTGGACATTAATAAACAAGAACATTTTAAAATAAACGTCACCTACCTCACGCAGCAACCCAAATAAGACGTCAGTGCTTAATGAACGTTCATGAGCTTCGTCCATAATAATTGCGCTGTAATGGTCCAAATCTGGTTCACGTAAACTTTCCCTGAGTAGGATACCATCAGTCATATACTTAATAACGGTATTTTCTGATGTGCAGTCCTCGAAACGAATAGCATAGCCAACTTCGTCACCTATAGTACAAACCAACAATCCAGATTAACAAATTATTATTAGTAAGTTTAAAATAAAAAACTCCTACCCAACTGAGTTCCCATTTCGTCGCTCACACGCTTAGCTACGGACATGGCGGCAACACGACGTGGTTGAGTGCAACCAATCATACCGTATTTACTGTAACCATCTTCATGGAGGTACTGTGTTAGTTGTGTTGTTTTACCGCTGCCAGTTTCACCTTAAAATACGTATGTATGGAGATAAGAAATATTATTTTAAGTAATTAATTTCATTAATACTAACCGACTATAATGACAACTGAATTTTCTCTAATGACGTTCAACAGTTCCTGTCTAACAGCAAAAACTGGTAGGTATTGCCTTTGTTCATGTATAGTTTTCTTCTTCGCAAAATCACTGGCAGCCTCTGTTTTTGTCATGTGCTCGGCAAATTTTTGATCAGTCTTGTAGTCCGCGCTATCGTCTTCTTTGTTGTACCTTGCATCATCTTCATCTTCCTTCTTCTTAATTCCCATGATATTACCTAAAATAAATAACAAAAAAATTAAAGTAACGCAGTAAAAGTATAATATCAATTTGTTACTGACTTCGGGGATATTAAAGATAGCACACAAAAAGTACCCTAAGAGATAACCTTTCTGGAAACAATTGTGTAAAACACTTGTCAGTCGTTGTGGATATAATTGTTACTTTTCTTAGAAGTATATCCACAAAGACTGACAAGCGTTTTTTATTCTCCCTTCCGAACACACATCACAGTCGAAAGTTCCCCACCACCAATTGTATAAAAATGAGTCAATTCAATAGGAAGAAAAACAACTTTAAGTATGGTAGACAGATTATAATCTTACCAACCATTTTCGCAATACTGAGCACTATCATTAGTATTCAATCATTATTTATCATCCAAATTTGTCAAAGATCTGATAGCTTTTAAAAATCCCTTGAATATTGACCTAAACTTTTATGTGCACAATGTATGCAGTACTTTTAATTAAGACTCTTTTCACACAAAGTTATTAGGAATTCCCTATTCAAATTTGAGACCAACTAAAGTGTCCACTTAGCAAACGGACCAATGGCTCCAATAGCAGTGTCTGTAAAGTGTAACTGTAGAAATCAGTCAAATATAACATACCCATTTTGGTTCCTCCAAGTTCCCAATGTTTCTTCTGAGCCTTTCGCCTTTCCTTTTGTTCACGATAAACACGCACCAAGTGTGATCCTTTTCTAGCAACCATTGCCATGTCTGATGTAGGGTCTCTGAAAAATTAAAAGATTTATATTTTTTTAGCAAAATGAGTTAGCTCAAGGAAAGCTTTAAGGTGGAGTACATACCTAACGGGAACAACAGGCTCTGGTTGTTTAGTAAAGACAATCCTGCCATCCAAGAACGGTGGAACGATGTTGTGCACCAGTAAGTGCACCCTGTCCACAGATTCCTCGTCAAAATCTTCATTTACGTCCACAGAATGCACAACACCGGAGGTTATCATTCGATTTCTCTCCCACAGCTCGTTGTCTTTGTTAATTTGTCTTTGCTGAGCTGACATCCTCTTCTTTTTACGTTGCTCCAACTGTTCCTCCTTCTTCTTGGTGTACTCTTCACTAACAGTTGAAAATGGATTGTGTTCATCATCATAGCCTATAAAATTAGATAAGGATACATAGAGAAAAAATTATACTATGTCACATATAATTAGTTACATTGCTGCACAAAAATGCAGATGCAGTGCAAAAATTCTCTGTACCTATTACGGCTTCCAATCCTGGGATCACGGGATCACTATATATGATGAGCTTTTTCGGAATCCCCAGATTATAAATCTAAATCCTAGGATCCCGAAAAAGTTAAATCTAAATTATGTTCTATTTTGTTTGTTAATTGTTGAAATCAGGAGAATGATCTACAATAAATCTTTTGAGTCGCTATTTTTTAAGTATGAACTTAAGTCCATAAAGCAACCTTTCTGATTAAATTAAGAATTAAGTATAAAATGTTTATTTATACCAACATGTTGCTATAATAGGAAGAAGAGATTTTGCAAGAAGTAAAGATAATTCCATATGAAGGCAAACATGAACCTTTTCAGCTTGCTTTAAGTCTTATTAGTTACGATAAGCCCATTAAAATACAAGCTGTATTTAAAACAGACAAAAACAGACAAAAATTTAGTGGTGGATTTCTTTATCTGTATTCAATGATGTCATACAGAATATAAAATTAGTATATAGTTAATAAAATGCAGATAATAAAATAGGTAATAAAAAATCTATTTATATTAGGTTGGGCTATTTGAACTATATTTGACAAAACCGATAGACGTTTTTTTATTACAAGATATTGAACTCCAACTCCTTCTTCATATAAGAAGTTGTACTGAATATTTCATAAATTTTGAATATTACATAACTTTAGTTGAAAACACGCTTAGTACTTGATCCTAGTATCAAAGACTTAATGTACTTGCACAATAACCATCCATGATATATGAATTTTAAAGTTATACAATTTTATCTTAAAAAAGGAAAACAGAAAAAAAAGAAATGTTTAGTAATTCATTTTGGTTGCCAATAAATCAAGCCATAATCGTATTCCCTAAATAAAACGCACCTTCATCCATGTTGTACCATTCCCGATCAATTCTACGTTGTTCTTCCTCCCATAACTGTCTATCAACTGTAGCATCCCACTTAACGTGAGCCTCATCTTTCTGGTACCCCGGTGTAGCTCCAGTTTTCTTCCTATCCTTCGCCCAAGTATTATACTTATGTGCTGGCGTCGCTCTCGGCGTATCATCGTATCTACGACTTTTCTGTCTATCCTTCCTGTCGGATCTACCATGCATCCGATCCTCCTCATATCGAGACTTTGAACTCCTCTCGGACCAATCGGCGCTAGACTTGTGTATATTCGGCGTTGGGAAGTCCCACGATGACTTCTTCGATGGAATAGGGTCATCATCGTCCCAAGATGAACGTTCGGTGGCATCTCGTAGCCTCATATTAGGGGTACGTGGTTCGTACCTAAATTTCGGAGTTCTGTCTCCTCGTAGGGAATCGCGTTCTGAGTTATCCCTACGTCTATCGGATCTATCCCTACCGCGACGATCGTCATAGTGTCTATCGCGTTTCTTGAAGTCTTTAGTGCTGGCGTACACTCCTTTCTCTCGAGCTTTATTCATTCGTTCAACTATCCTCTGTCTAGCTTCCTCTGTTATTCCTCCAGTGTAGGTAGGTGTTTCTGTTTGAGGCTGTCTAAATTTCCTCCCTTCTGAAGACTGCTTTGAAGTGCTTGGGGATGCTTCTTCAACTGTGTCCTCCTCCGACATTGAAAAGGACATTTTGCGGGCATTTTCCTCTTTTTCCTTGCGCTTTGTGGCTGCTAATTTGTCAAGGCCAAGTAGTGAAGGTTGTGGAATTTTGAAGCTTGGGGTTTTCTTCTTAACGATTAAGCCTCCTTTTTGATCATTAAGCCCTTCTAACCGATGCAAATTCTCGTCATCCATTTTAGATATCAATACGATTCATATACAATATTATTATTCCTTTTCTTTTTATTGGAATACACCGCTGACTGCTGTCATTTTATTGCTTATCTACAACATAAATAAGAGTTTAGACTTTTTCTTGCTTGTTATAGGGTGGGTTTGTGTCATTGGATAATTAACTCCGTTTATATAAATTACGTATATTTATCAGCCGTCCAGTGAACTAGACAAAGTTAACCCTATAAAAACCAGTTCGTCTGTGGTCAACGTATTAACTAACAAATTATCAAACTATTCAGTAGCGGTGAATTTCTAATGACAAATTAATAAAAAAAAATTAAATAATCTAGGGTAGCCTCATTTTTTTAACTTAGTCCAAGAGGAGGGTCACTTTATAAGGTAAATAGTCAGTCGTATGCGGAGATATTGGAAAACCAATATTGAAAACAATGAATAAAAGTGAGGTTTGTGAATGCTTGTGAAGTGCTAATAGACATGTATCACAACCGCACAACGGCAACAATACACCTACCTTCGATACTCCCTCAAGAGATTAAAGGCTTGGTAAGGAATGTCGTTCTAACGATCACAAATCGTGTAAAACTGCTAAAACCTTACTAACTTGACTTATATTTGTAATATCTTCGTTGACATAACATAACCTCAACAAGCGATAGGTTATAAACAGGGGTTACCAACTATATGTCCAATCACTTCAAATCAGCATTGCCAACAGTTGTAACTAGCGCCCAGTGTTGCCAACAACGGAACCTATTACCCCGCCAGTAACGCCATAAAAAACCGCCAGAATCCCGCTAAATCTAAAAATGACAGATTTACATGAAAAAAAGACAAATATATGGATATAAGAAAAAGAAAATATTTTTCAAAAAATATATTAATTATACAAAAACATTTTTTTATCTTACAATATAGAATAAACAAAATTTAAATAAATATAGCATTCTACCTCATAAAGAAATAAATAAAAATATATGTTCCTTGGTGAAAAATTCAGACTACTACCTCTTTTTAAGAGAATAAAAACAAAAATAATACATATTCTCCTATAAACGTTGTATACAAATAAATTAAAAAAATATATCAAAAAGCTCTTCTTGATCCTCAGGGGTTTTATAAGATTCATTTGTTTTGATTTTTGTTAAAACACTGTTTGGGACATCATAGTTATGACAGCATTTTCCCACAGCTTTCAAGCCTGCCCTAATTCGTTATATGCAACTCAAAGTAGTAATTTTCATACGATTTCTGGCTTTATTTTTGACAATATTCATTTTACTAAACAATCGCTCTATATCTGAATTTGATGTACGGTGCGTTCGTATGTACGGTTGCTGGTCTTGACAGGTTTAAGTATAGGAAAAGAAAACCGCCAGAAAATTTAGATAAATGAAAAGATACCCGCCAGAAAACCCGCTAGCCGCTAGATCAGCATTTTTCCCGCAATTAGCTATTTCAAACCGCCAGATCTGGCGGAAAAACCGCTAAATTGGCAACACTGCTAGCGCCCCGCCAGAAATGCCTTGAAAAACCGCCAGAAACCACTATATAAGTCAAGACTCATGTTATTGGGTTTATATTATATTATGGTTTATATGGGCGACGAAGTGGAAGACGGAGAAAGTATGTAGATGTATGTTTGTGTAAAATGTTGACAATTTGTTGGATTTATATGGGCAGCGAACTTTTAGGCGGGGAGATATACCAAGGCTGGTAGAGCCGTATTTTACAGAGGTTGCGCTGACGCCTATATTGCCCATGTATCCAAGCGACCCCCGCAGATGCCTACAAACTCACGAAAAAGTGACGTCAGTGGAGTCAGGACAGGAGTTTAGCGGGTCCATGTCCTCAGCCCCCCCACATTTGAAATTTCAAAATTTTTTTACGTCAAAGTTTTGTGCTAGTTTTGTGCTGTTTTGTGCCGCAAACTAGAAGTTTTGTGCTTCTTTCGTTTCCGAGTTATAAGCGTTTTTCGGAAGGGGGGCTATGGACATGCCAGCCCCCCCACTTTGGAATTTCGATTTTTTTCTTATGCCAAAGTTTTGTGCTAGTTTTGTGCTGTTTTGTGCCGCAAACTAGAAGTTTTGTGCTTCTTTCGTTTCCGAGTTATAAGCGTTTTTCGGAAGGGGGGCTGTGGACATGCCAGCCCCCCCACTTTGGAATTTCGATTTTTTTCTAATGCCAAAGTTTTGTGCTAGTTTTGTGCTGTTTTGTGCCGCAAACCAGAAGTTTTGTGCTTCTTTCGTTTCCGAGTTATAAGCATTTTTCTGAAGGGGGGCTGTGGACATGCCTGTCCTAACTTCCAAATTCGAAATAAAATCAAACTTTTTTCGATGCTAAAGTATTGTGCTAGTTTTGTGCTGTTTTGTGCCGCAAACCAGAAGTTTTGTGCTCTTTTCGTTTTTGAGTTATAAGCATTTTTCTACTTGGGAGCTATCCGTCTCTCTCTTTCGTCCGGGGCCGGGTGCTCGCAGGCAGCGCGCCTGAGTACCCAGCGCGCGTATTAATAATGCATACGTACCTACGAGTTTAACGGCACTGTTTGTGGCTATATAACATAAAACTTATTCAATTTTTGATCACTTACGCTCAACTTTTGAATAAGGCACACGTGGAAGTCCGATTGCATATTGTTAAATAATTTTGTAGTTATAACGTCGTAAAGATTTAATATTATTTCTTAATATTCTTTTTTCCGAATCTCGTCGCTACAATAAATAATCATTGAGCAACATTTCTGTCAATAACTGTGATAAATATTTATTTTTTAAGTGATAACACATAAATAACATTAACAAATAAATGTTATCACAGATATTTGATAGAAATGTGTGATTCATTTAGAGGTAGTTTTTCAAAAATTAAGAAATCTATTTTATCGGATAATCTTTGTTATCATACAAAAAAACATTCCTTAATAGTCTTTAAAGATTAGTTCTTTCAAATGTTCTCGAGCATTTCGAGTGGTTTTTGGCGAATGACGCGAGCAATGTTGGCTTCCAAATCCTCAATCGTTGCCGGTTTATCCACGTACACTTAGGACTATACGAAGCCCCAATGTTTGTAATAAAACCAGGCATGGGCGAGTTATTTAAGGTAAAAACATATACAAAAAATGCCACCTTTGAGGAAGTTACCGATAATGTGGAAGGCCTTTGTCAATCATTTGTTTGAAGGGCCATGGCAGTGATAGTGGCAAATACCAACAATGTTCTCCGCGGGTGGATTCCACAATGAAATCGCGGTCAGGATCTATCTGGCTGGTTTACTACACACTTTTTTTTATTATTTAAAAGATTGGAAGAGTTTTGTTAAAAAGGGTCCAAAGACACTGGAGGTTTACTCTTAGGCATTTTCCAACGATTTTGCAAATGATCCGCTATTTCTGCAATATCGCCAAAATAGTAAAATAACAAACTAAAGTCTAAGACATTGCCTAGTAAAATTAATAATTTAGCTGCATGAGAATATTCTATTTGATCGTAATCATTAAGCTAGTTAGCCAGAATTTGACAGATATTTTGATTCTTTTGACAGTGTTGTGAAAACATGAGCATTCGACACTGCTATATAGTATGATAAAGTCATGTGTTTTTTTTTTGTTTTTGTATATATATATTTTTTTTAGGGTTTTGTTTTGTTTTTTTTTTTTTTAATTTAAGTGAACTAACTACTCTTTTAATATTTGTATCTTTTAAAACTATAATGAATGCTATTAATTTAAACAATGTAAAGAATCATTTGAATGTTACCCTTTTCCTTGCGGCAGTCTAATGGTTTCGTACATAAATCGTCGAACTTTTGCCACCCCAAGGGCATTCGACAAAAAGCAACAAAATGTCCTATATTATCAGAGGAATAATCACCATAATAAGCTATGTTTCCTCTTAGTATATATCTCTTACCATTGACCGTCAATACTTCTGCCAAATTAGAAATTTCCATTTGGGCACAAGAAAATATTTCAAAAATTAGGTAATAGTCATTTAATGTAATGGTTTGGTGTGTGTTACTACCGCAAGGACAAGTCGACGATCCAGGATATTGAGATATTGCTTGCAGTTGTTGTTGTTGTATAGACTCAATGGTGCCCTCCTCTAACTCTGACAATAGTATAAGAGGGTGTTGCGAAAGTGTCGTTGTTGTGGAACAGTTTTGGCAGGTTGCTGAACATGTCATTGATTTTGGAAAATAACATTCCAACCGATCCAATAATTGCGAAATTGTGCAAGCAATGTTGTAGAGCTGAATTCCCTGGGGTTGAAGAGTTGGTGAAAATTTGTCCATTAAAATTTTAGCTCGGAGCGTGTATATATGTCTTGACAGACCGTTCTTTGCTAATTTTTTTATAAATTCACTGAATAAATTGATACTGCCGTCAAGATAACTTTGAAAGTTAGAACTATCGCAGTATGCCGAACAAACTATTTGGGAAAAGCTGTCAAAACCACATGTGTTTGTCATAATAAGTTTACATTTGTCAATACTTATAGGTCTGAGTGTTAGCTGACTACCATTTCGCAATAATTGTATCGGTACATATTTGGTTATATCCTTTAGATCCATAGTAGACCACTCAGGCTGAGGATTTAAGTAGGAATGTAATTTCCGTTTTTCCGGAACACCTTTGTTTCTCCAGTTTTCAATTTCGTTTCGCTCCTGTAATTCTTCGTCCGTCTCTTCTTCATTTGGTGTTGTTTGTATCGAAGCCAGTTTAATTGATCCATCTAATTGTTTGATATGTTCAAACACAAATCTGTCTGCACGCATAGGCAGCTGTGTATTTGAAAAAAATCTATTTTTTACATTTTGAAAGTTTGACTCCACAGCTGCGCTGCTAGCATGTACAGTGGCATTTGGAAAATAGGCAGTCATAACTGATGACCACATTGGTAAGTAAGTTATTAATTTCTTCAGAAACAGTTCTTCAAAAAATTGGGTGTTGTCTCTGTTACCTTCAGTTATGTCTGTTCTGCAACTATTCTCTATATCGGATAACCAGTTAAAAAAGCTACTTGAATCAATGTCTTCGTAAATGCTGTCGTTATTCTCATTTTCATTCGTTTCGGGTTTGTCGTCAACTACATCGACAGTTTTTGTGCCGCTGATGGTAGCTTGTAGCATACGTTTGGCCTTTTCGCAAGTGTTGTCGTTGCCATCATTGTCAGTGCCTTCTGTAGGACTGACAGCAACAGTTATAATTGCAGTAATTACCAATTTTGCTTCTACAAGGGTTGTGGCTTTTACAAGAAGAGCTATTGCACGAATGTAAAATTGACGGATTCGGACTTTTTGGTGCTTCAAACATGGTAACCTTGTTATAATTTTAATAAAATGAGCAACATCACATCTTACGTAGCATTGAGGCACCAAGTTTGTTTCACCAGTTGTCAACAACGAGAAACATGCATTCAAATAAGATTTAATGGAATTGTACTGCGTGAAGCAACGGACTATGGCAGATATCAACGCCAACGACATGTCCGAAACAATTTGATATGGTTTCTTGTCAACAGCTCTCAACCAAAAAGAGAGCCAGTGCAATATCGAATCGCTGTCATGTCGTTCTGATAGCATGGAACCGACTGAAAACTGTGCTGTGTTGTTGTTGATCACTATGTCGTACAGAAATATTGACCCAGATTTGAGGTTGTTCGGTCGATAAATTTTTTTAACTAAACCTCCGGTAGCGTCAATACTTATCGAGCTAGATTTACAACTCTGAAAATAAGTACGAGCTACGTTAACTTGAAGAGACGAAAAATAATGGAGAAAAAATTTGTCAATGCCTATATCTCGAATATAATTTGAAAAAAAAAATTCGTACTTGGCCTTCAATATGGATCGAATAGGATCATTGTCAAATTCAGAGTTCTTATTAAATTTATACTTAGCAATGCGTAATGCGTTTAGTGACGGTAGGTCTTTTGGAAAACTTTTTCCAGATATTGCTTTCTGTGCTTCTAAGGTGCGTATACGGTAAGCACTTTCACCACTATTTAATCTTTTAATAAAATCTTCCCGTTGTTTACCACTTAATTTTCTTTGATTTTTTCCGTCGTTGTTGTGTAGTATGTCGTCAAATTTTCCAGTTAATTTGCAACGAAGCACGACATATTCTCCGTTGTTTGGACACTTTTGTACCTGTCCTAAAAATCTAGAATGGCAAATGGTACAGTAACCTGTGATCGTTAAGTAATTGGTACCACTGCTATAAACCTTCGCTATCTCTTGAAGATAAGTTTGCAGCGAAGATCGGTTGTTTCCCGAAAAAGTCGATATATAGTATTGGTCAAATCTTTTTGCAAGATAGTGTAGGTACGATACAAAGCCTTGTTCTTGTAAATAGTGTTAGCAGGAGCTATTTTCTTCCAGGAATCGTTATCTACCTTTAATATAAAAGAAATCGTTTTTTTCCGAAAGATTATCCGATTCCGATTTAGAAGAATCACTCGAATATGCGTCCATATAGCCAAAACCTTGTGGACACCCTTCTTCAAATTCTTGTTTAGGAAATAGGTGGTCCAAAATACTGTACCTGTTTGAACATACAATTGTATATGCATACTTTGTTGAAATTTTCAATAAATTGGACACTTCCTTCCAAACTTTAGCAGTTGGAGGTGCTACTTCGTCACCAACACGTAAAACGCTCTTAAATGGTTGCAATTTGTTAAGCAAATCTTCTACATTGACTTAGGTGGTCGTGGCATCTTAACAAAATGTAATTTCAAGAATAGAAAATATTGAAAGAGAATTATAGGAAGCAATCTACTATTTCCTTGAGATTGAAAATCGTGGTTTAAGGAGCCGGGATATTAACTGCGCGCAATATCCCTAGAAGCCAGTTTGGACAACACTGTATGTAAGCAGTCAATCGGGTGCCACACCGCCAAGGCGCCAGCAATAGTAGTACCCTTGATTATATACCTATATAGATAGCTAACCGAAGCGCCTCCACCAATTTCTGCTCCCTGCATAGTGGCGCACCTAGCGGGAAATATGCGAAGTAATAGTTATCAATGAAACCCGAAATAATATGAATATGCAACCAAACTAGCTCGGGTATTCTGGATGTACTGAAGATACATTTTAATAACATTGAATATGAGAAACTGAAAGTAACTAGACGTCATTTTAAAACATAAAATGCAAGATTTCATTATAGTTTAAACAAACTTCATTTTGAATTACAAAATAAACTACTTACAAAATCAAGTTTACTTACCTACCAGAATAGTGATATTGAGCTGTATAAAAGGAAAAGTCTTAAGCTGAAAAAGTAATAACACTACAAATTACAAGCTGAAAAACTTTATTAAATTTAGAAATAATACTACAAATACAAGTACTTTATATTGTTAAAAATATGTTACACCCTCTAATGTGAAAATATACAACAGTAATTTCATAGCTCTTTGTAAACCAACTATATTACATAATAATGCTAAAATCATATCTATTCAACAAAAAACAACAAATTTGGTTTTCTGTCTATTGCGGCAAAACAGCTATTTTTATTGATTGTCCAATGTGTTTTAATGACTTTTCGTAAGTTTTCAGTTTTTATTCTTGTGCTCGTAAAATGATGTCGTCTGGTCATCTGCAGTATCCATCTAGAGTAAAGTAACCATTAAAAAAAGGGCATATGTGGCCAGACCGGGCTTTCAATCGATCTCTGGTAGGTCGTCCATGTCTATTATTCTGCCTTCCTTTCTAGAGCACGCTACAGCATCTTTCCTGCACATTTAAAGTTAAAACAGCTTTGCCAATAAAAAAAGTTCTCGCTTAACCCAGCCCAAAAGGCATTTTTTAAGATTTTGTAGTGGATGAGAAAGCTAATATATGTTCCCTTAATTAAAATGTATAATGTCACTCGCTCCGACAAAAGGGACCTTATGATGAACCGGCAGAAGGTAAAATCTCAAGCACAATGGACCTTATGACAAATCGTCATAAAGTCCCTTTCTTCGGAGCGGGTCACATATGAATTTGGAGATTTATAACAAAAACTGACATGACTAATTAGGTTCTTTTCTGCCAGTGTGGCTTGAAAATGAGGAAAGCAGTTATGAATGCCTTGTAGATGTCTTCCTAACCTGTCTGGGGGGGGACTAGCTTTTGCTGGCAAAGATAGCATGTTAATAATATCCTCAATAATAGAAATAAATTCTAAACTGATATTCTCCTGTCTAACAAGCTTCCGTAGTGATGAAATTATAATGAATTTTATTTTCGTTGTTACTATCAGATGATGATGGTGGTGTTCTTTTCTTTTGCTTCTCTAATTGTTCTATGCTGGTTCCATATTCCCATAGTCTTCAGTACGAAAATAGTAAGGTTTTGACGTGTTTCCTGTAAATAAAAATCACATAAGAAACATTATCACTATAATTATTTTGCAATAATGTTTGCAAAAACTAAGATGTGATGAACAAGAAATTTGTATAATTGTTGCATTAGTTATTTGTTTAGTTTTTTTTTTTTGTTAAATTATATTATAATATACACGTCGACCCATAATTTGATGGACACACCTTGAACATTCTTGGGACAATATAAGACAATTTAAGGCAATTCCTTTTCATTTCTTTGTTAGACTGCTTCAAAATTTACTTTTCAAAGCAATTTTTTTTTTTTATATAACATTGTTTCTATACAAATTTTATTCATAATATTGGAACAATTAAATTAGAAAGTTTTTGTAATAGGATTGGATTGGGTCTTGTATTATACCATTAGTGCGCAACACATGGATGTCATCATGACACTGTCATGACAAAATAGACGGAAACCTTTTTATTGCAGGCAGAAATATTTAGAACAATTCTTTCTGAAAGATAGATTCGTATGTGATATTTTTGTATCCTTACAATTTTTGATAGGAGGAAAAATAAAGGGAATGTGATCATGAAACTTGATTTAGAATTTCATAGATCATAGAACTTGAATTAGATTGTGTAATGATATGAAACAATTTCAAAATTATTACTTTTTACATCAAATGAATCCTTTACACGGAACAATTTTACATTAGGATAAATAAAAAATATTATTTACAAACAATTTAATTCAATTACACAATTTATTACTTAAAATATATATTCTAAATAATAATCTAACCTCATACTTCCTTTAGAGTTGATTTGTTATAAATCAAGACTCTAAGATAGGGTTGAATTCTAATAAGTTATTTAAGAATTTATACTATAAAAATGAAGAAAAACTACTATAAAAAAGTTAGCAGACAGCTGGTGATGTCAGCCGGTATGTATTAAAAATAATATGAAGATTGGAAATAGTTAATACATACAGGCGTGGCTGTATTTTTTTAACTTAAAAAATTACCGCCATCTTGTATTAACTATTTCCAGGGATGTTAAATTACGGTAATTAATTTATTTCGTAAATTACCGTTGAAATTAAAATTATTAATTTTAAATAATAAATTAGCACGTAATTATTAGGTTTGTTCGAGCAGCACCACAATAAGTGCATAAAGCACTTATTCTTTCTCCTGCGCATGCCAAATGGGGGTTTTGCCCTGCAAAAGCCCGCATTGCGTATGCGTACAAGAATCCCCAATTGTTTTGACTGGTTTTTACGGCTGCTCGAACGAACCTAATAATTAAAAATGGTAAATTACGTTGGCGTAAATTACCGAGTAATTAAAAATTCAAAATGGTAAATTACTCTTGTTTAAATTACTGGGTAACTAAAACTTCAAAATGTTAAATTAAGCTTGTTTAAATTACCGGGTAATTAAAAATTCAAAATATTAAATTACGTTGATTTAAATTTCCGGGTAATTAAAAATGTTCAATTAAACCGATCACTGTAAGTTATGATTACTACTAATGTTAATAAAAATGTTTGGTAAAACCTTAAATACATACTGTTCATGCAAATTTTGTCTTGAAAACCGTCTCATGCAATGCCATGCACGGTCATGCATGCATGACAGCAACGAATGCTCGTAATGCATGCATGACCGTGAATACGGCCCTATATCGAAAGCAGTTTACTCAAAATGACATCCGCTATAATTTATCGTTTGGCATAAAGGCGGGTTTTAATAGGAGCAGGCTTTGTACGTAGCGTACAACTCAATTCAAGTGGACAGCTTACTACGCCGCGCGTTTGTGTTTTCCAAACGTGGCGCATCAGCTATTCAGGTGGCCTACTTATAGTTTTGTCAAGGATCTTTGCGTTTTTTCAAAAGTGTTACACGTTACGTTGTACGCTGCGTAAAAAACCTGCTCCTAGGAAAACCTGCTTCAAGTCATAGATAACACTAGGTATGTTCGATTGCCCGCCGCGCTCAGTTGTAACCTGTTCAATCTGATCGCAAATTTGAAATACTTGGTTCCTATTGGTGGAATCAGTTCTGCTCAGACGTCAAACGAGCAATCGAACTGCACTTTAGCTAACTGATCGCTAATCAGATTGAACAGAACTAATCGTGGCCAGCAATCGAACACTACTCATGTATAGATGTATAATCCATGTATAATCTTATATCCTACGTGTCATCTGTTGCATAATTGAAATATAAGAATTCAAATCAAAATTTGAAAATTTGGCAAGATTTAGATTGCTATAAAATGTACTTACAGAAGTTAATAATCCTCCATTCGTCACAATTTTCATCTTTATCATGAATTATAAACATTCATAATGATGGACATGGAGTATCAGGTTCCTTATTTGCTGGATATACTTGCACACAAAAACTGCGAACAACTTCTAATTTTCATGTTGTACTGTAAGCAATATGAATATAAATAACAATAAAAAAATAAATAAATAAACATGAACTTACCTGTAATCGCATTGCAATGTTTGTATTCATAACAAGAAAACTTATTTTCACTTATTTTATAGGTTAGCACCCTATTTATATGCCTTGGTTAGAAAGGTTAGAGAACGGTTGGTGGGTTGGTAAACGATTGAGAACGCAAGAACGCTTACCGCCAGTCGCCACCGCAAAAATACGCGGGAGTTTCAAAAATCCGTGGTCTCTCGCCGGTGAACTGAGATTCCATTCCACCGACCATAATTCAAGTCCGTAAATGAATTTACGACCAGTAAATAGAAAAAGAAAGAGAGAGAACGCTCGCTTATGAAAGATAGAGGAAACAAATCTAGTGGATCGATATTCACAAGGTCACGAATAGACGGGAGAAAACCTCAGATATGTGTTAGGCAGGCTATAGGCAACACATCGTTCGCCATCAGTTACAATGTCAGTTACTATGGAATGCGCTGGAACGTAAGGATTTACCCGCCAATTTTAATTTATGAATGAATCCTGCCAAAGGCCCGGCCCTCTGGTGGTAAAGGCCCCAACTACCTCATCCTTATCCATCTATATGAATGTATAATCAAGGGTAGTACGCCATGTAGAGCGAATGCAAACGCACGTTGTATATTTAATACGTGGTAATTCTTCAAATTACTGCGACTTAACGACTGTAGAAGCACGTCAGTATTATTTTGTAAATTTTATATTTTTATACATTGATTATTATTTTCATCATTACGGTATGTCCGTATTTTCATCTCTAGTAACTATTTATTTGTTAAGTGATAATTGCACAATGATTATTTATTGCAGCGACGAGATTTAGCATTGCGAGATTGAAAAAATACATAATATTAAGAAATAACAATAAATTTTACTCGTACGTATGTATATCGACACGCGCGCTGCCTGCTAGAACCCGGGCCCCGGACGAAAGAGACGGATAGCTCCCAAGTAGAAAAATGCTTATAACTCAAAAACGAAAAGAGCACAAAACTTCTGGTTTGCGGCACAAAACAGCACAAAACTAGCACAATACTTTAGCATCGAAAAAAGTTTAATTTTATTTCGAATTTGGAAGTTAGGTCAGGCATGTCCACAGCCCCCCTTCAGAAAAATGCTTATAACTCGGAAACGAAAGAAGCACAAAACTTCTGGTTTGCGGCACAAAACAGCACAAAACTAGCACAAAACTTTGGCATTAGAAAAAAATCGAAATTCCAAAGTGGGGGGGCTGGCATGTCCACAGCCCCCCTTCCGAAAAACGCTTATAACTCGGAAACGAAAGAAGCACAAAACTTCTAGTTTGCTGCACAAAACAGCACAAAACGAGCACAAAACTTTGGCATTAGAAAAAAATCGAAATTCCAAAGTGGGGGGGCTGGCATGTCCATAGCCCCCCTTCCGGAAAACGCTTATAACTCGGAAACGAAAGAAGCACAAAACTTCTAGTTTGCGGCACAAAACAGCACAAAACTAGCACAAAACTTTAGCGTAAAAATTTTTTTAAATTTCAAATGTGGGGGGGCTGAGGACATGGACCTGAGTTTAGCGTGTTACGAGATAGCGTTTGTGACGTCACTGGGAGACCTCGTCCCAGCCCCGCAAATGCCGGTCGGCGCAACCTCTGTAGAATAGGCTTTACCGGCCTTGGAGATATACTACTGTTCGAAATCGATTAGTAAGGGTCGGCAACCGACCACACAGAAATCATGTAAAATAAAACTATACAAGGCGTTCGTAAAAGGCAATTAAATTAATACCTGAATTGACACGATTGTTAATGAATATCTCATTTCAATTATCTCTATTTATTGATGATTTTAAGTATCAAAAATAGATACAATGGAGATAAAAATAGAGATTTTAACCCCCATGCTCTCCTAAACCGAAAGGTTGCCATTAAAAAACTTTGGTAATTTAAAAAAGTGAACAAGTTTTTTGGCGAAATCAGTACGATTTTTAAAAGATCGCCATATTAACGCTACTTCCGGTTCCTTCTCGCACGACGTCACTTGTAGGCGTGGCCTATGAGCGCGTAAGCAGAGCGGTGATAAGTAGATCGTGCCCTCTACAGAAGATTAATTTACTAAAAAATGTTTACCAATGATGCCATACTGATGCACATCAGATAATAGGAACCCGTTAGTTCAAAAGTTTTTCTTTTTCAGTCGGTATCTTTACAAAAGATGTATATGATCTAGTCTAGATTACTAGCTGCTTTCCATGTGCACTCTTAGTTTAATGTTGAAATAGCTATACATTTATTTAAGTCCGAACATAAGTCTATGTTCAATTCATTTCCCTTTTATTATACCTTTAACTCCTTCATCTTTTTGAGTGCTTTTCGTCCACATTTTTGGGAAAAAGGTGCACTAAAAAACTCACCTCATTTTTATGCCTAAGTCTAATTATCCTATAATTATCAATTTGTTTTTAAATTCTCTGTTCCAGATGCTATTTTTAGTATTTCTAGTTAAATAAAACAATGGCAAAGAAAGAAATAAGTCAGTAGATACTTATTAAAGTCTTTATTGTATAGATTCAGTGGCATAATAAAGATAAAAGAAAGGGGATGAGAACAATAATCATAATTGCAATAATAATAAATAAAACACCGTTAGTAACAACGGGGAGCTTGTTATTGCAGAACTTATATATATGTACTACAAATTTTAATTAAAATATCTCACATTAATGTCGCATAGAAAACTTCAAAATTATTTACGTAACCCACAGAACCTTAAAAGCATATCTGACAGTAATGGGTAAGCGTACTTGACAGTGAATCAAGTTAGTGTAGAACGTTTTAACTGTTGCAGATAGTGGCGTTGCACAGGCTTGTGCAGGGCAAGCTGTTCCAGCGCCTCTTCTATGGTGAACCACTGCCGTTTCCTGCCGATGGCTCGTGAATCTTCCCATTCGTCCAATTCTTCTGTTACTGTCATTACATACACCTCGGTACGGTGGTTGTGTTCCCGATTCTGAAAGAGAGAAATACATATAAAAGGCATTATTAACACTAAACCCAAACAATATTTACAACACAATTATGATGTATTATGATCCAAACGGCAACCAGAGATAGGAGGATCTATTTGTACCCATACCTAACAAAATATGTACTGTAAACTAAGTATAAGTACAGTAGAGTCCCGATTATCTGAGTTATGTGGACCACCACATCTCAGATAAATCAGATTGCACGATAAATAGTACAAAGTATTTTTATTTTCTAAAAGTACGAAGTATTTTCCACTTAATGCATCTTATATTCTTTTGTCCGGATAACCCGCCTCGCCTAGCACGTCGGATAATCCGGACCCTCGGATAAGCGGGACTCTACTGTATCTTCAAATTATCAGCCAACCTAATAGAAAAACTGGTATTTTTTTGTTACCTTGTTCTACATGACAATTTTGTTTCCCAACATAATTTTCATTCAATTTTGTTGTGAATGTATTTTTATACATGTACACAGAATTTTATTTCATGTACTATATGAACAGAAATCTGGTACTCCAAATTTCACATTTAATGATTTTAAACCACAGATTTACTTTACTGTCCCACTATTCCCCTGACTTAGAAAACTATAAATAGCAATACAGGCTGGTTTTAAAGGACAATGCAAGATGTGGAATCTGTCAAATCTACTAGCACAGACAACTCTTGGCCAACTAATGTCTGACACTGAAAGAAATAAAAAAGAATATGTAGGGGATGCTTTGGGGCACACACTGAGAAAGATTCACAAGGACAATGCAACAATGACTATAGACTGAAATCCATACTGCTGTCCGAGCGGTAGACCCATGAACATCTGGAGAAAACAGCTAGAAAGCACAGCTAAGGAAAACCGACCACCTGGGGAGGTCAGGTGGATGGTATCGGATAAAGCCTAAAAACTTGCTACTTTTGTTATTGCTGATTGATAAAATGGCAAGAAATCGCTGTGTGATAAGTGTAGTTTTGATTTCAATGGCCTAGCTGCAATACCACACATAATCTTAGTAAAGCACAGGTGATAAGTGGTATTGCAGCTAGCCCATCGATTTGTTATTAGATATTACACGCTTATTGCGAAAGCGGGAATTTTCTACAAAATCAGGAGGAAAGCTTAACATTTCGGTCTAGCAACCGGAACAACCCTATCATTCAACTCCAGTGTCATCCACATACAGAGTTAGGCAGGCAGCACACTAAAGGATCATAAGCAAATCAAAAGCATACAGAAAGCAAGCAGGAAAAGTATCAATGTGCAAAAATGGTCGTACCTATTTATGTAGTAGACCAAACACTGAACGAGTATCTGCTGCTGGATGCAAAATGCATGCAGCTTGCATGTTGTCTGTTAAAGATTCTTCTTTTGCTGTCACTCACAAGTAGTATCTAAGCAATCTGAATTTTTGAGTAGATTATAGTACTGAATTTTTACTTTATCATATGCAGTATGATAAAGTATTATAATCGTGCTAAAAAATAATTTGAGATTTTAGCGGAAATATGTCCTTTTGGTTTCCCTGAACATATTTGACCAAAGTACAAAAAAATTCTGTGTGTCTGTGTATGTAACCGTATTTTGTGGCGACGAGTCCAGAGAAACTACTAAAGATATCCGGACGAAACTTCATATTTAGAAGTTTCATAACCAAACTTAGAGCTGAAAAGGTTTCTCTTCAAAAGAGTCCAAAGGAACTGGATGTTTACTCTAAGCCTTTTTAAGAATTTAGCAATTTCGCCATTTCTGTAATTTTGCCAAATAGTTAAATAATAAAGTAGAGCAAATTTCGTATAATTTATGCTTATGGCATTTTTTTGGTAAATTAATACTTTAGCTGCAGGAGCAAGTTGTATTTGATTTAGATCAGTTGTGTCTGCATTAATATAAAACTAGTTACCCAGGATTTGACAGATATTTTCATTCTAATGACAGTAGGTAGTGTCAAACTATATGTCAAACGCTGATGTTTTGACAATACCTACTGCCAATAGAATCAATATATCTGTCAATTTCTGGCTAATTTTATTTTAATGCAGCTAAACTATTAATTTTATATATAGTATGATAAAGTCATGTGTCTGACCACAACAGATTTTTAAATTATCCCATTACCATAAATGCAAAAAAAAGTGCTTTTAATAAAATTAAATATTATTTGCAAATCTTTCCACTCAACACTGGTCTAAAATTTTTAATAATTTTCTGCCGATGATAAATTATATATTATAATATCATCGTCGAGAGGTTTAGTAGTCCGCACACGATGGGAGTTATATGGAATAGGAGGCTGTGCGCACCGCTGGATCCATACGGATGCTAGATTTATATACCAACAGTTTACGTCTAGAATCTAGATAATAAAATCGGTAAACTGTCAATCATACGAAATGAAAGACAATTTTGACTCTTTTACGGCTTTCTTACCAGAATATAACAAAGGTGTTTGAAATACCCGAAATTTTGAAACAACCATACCAAAATTGTCATCCTGGGATGGCAATAATATGGCTACTGTGTGGCTACTAATGTTTTGCATGACATTGTGAATAAGCCAACTGTTCTTTAAATTATAGATTAGCATAAAATGTAGAAGCAATATAATTACATAATATATCGATGGACTACCTGTAATACCATGTATCATCTTGGTTAAAGCATAGGTGATACGTGGTATTGCAGTTAGGCAATCGATACAAGGTTTATTTTCATTGAGTAATTACTTTTTCACAAATTATCATACTTGCCACAGTTTTATTTTATTTTATAAGCGATGGTGTCATTACCATGTTTTAATGCATATTTTAATAAAATTAAATGTCACATTAAACAAACGTCAGGTTTTAGTGATGTGCTCCTGCTATGTGTTCTCAGTGTGCGTCATGCTAATGATTCTAGGAAGCAAAATGTGGCATGCTTGCTGTATGCTACTTTAGTGTGTAGCCTGACTTAGAGGTTATCCGTCTGTTGGGTTAAAATATTTAAGCGAAATTATCAAAAATTTAATGAAAAGGGACAATAAAAGTTATAACAAAAAACAGGTATACTGCAACAGAACCCAAAGAAAAAGTTGGAGGGCGACAAGTCTGCAGATTGTGGCCATAGTACAAGTACAAAGCTTCATATCAACCATCCTAATAATCAAGTACTAAATTGAAAATTAAGAAATTAACAACAGAAATTTTGTGAATTCACTTTTCTGTTTAATGTGAATGTTGTTTCGTCAGTAAATAGTATATCTGTAAAATATCATCTTGTTCATTTAGGAGTTCAAATAAAGTATCACAAAAATCTGTTTGTTTTGATTTATCTAAAGCAAATACATAGTTGTTGATGATTAAAGAATTTATACACGAGTTGTACTTATATTCATGCAAAAGTTTTATGAACAGATGATTTAGAGATATTGAAATGCTGCTCAAAGTGAGGAAATCGTCTTTTCTCCGAATAGTACAAAATATTCAATTTTAGGTCTTCAGTTAGCACAAGACTGATTTTAATTACTTTTTGGTGAGCATTGACTATGCAGCCATAATTGTACACATTGTACAGTTCTAAAGCAAAGAACAATTCTTTCGGGATATTTAAACAAAAATAAGTCTCGGCTCTCAAGCTATTGCCCCTTAGATACACATTTCCGTTTTTCGTCCTTGCTTATAACACAAAACCTAAACTGCCATTTTCAAAAACTGAACCTTACATTATCGGAAATGTCCTGTATAGTTGGTTGCCTATAGATCAGCCGTTTCTTTAACATATCCTTTTTAAAAGTACATAGGGGGATATGTGTACAAATATACAGAACTTCGAGTAAAAAGCCTTATTATAAGCAGAAAAGTACAACCAAAAAGATGAAAATATAATCCATTGGTCCAACATGCCCAGGAATGGTGCCAACTTTAGAAACAGCATAAAGGTGGTATGTCATGTGTGGTATTATAGAATAGCTCGTTTCTTGAACCAGATTAGTTAAAATCAGATTTCTTGTATTAAACCTAAAAATAGCTAAAATTATGAAACATTAACTCTCTTCAACGATACCTCATATGATCACTTTCTCTATACAGTATCTTACTGACACTGCCCTCTTAAATTGAATGGACCAGAATTTATTATTATTTATATAAAACAAACCCAACAAAAGGAAATTATGTTGTATGAATATTAGTGTAGATGCATCACAAAACTCCCTCGAAGAACTTGGTTTGATAATGGAATTTCTGAGTAATCAAGTAAAAGCTGGTGACAATTATGTTAATTAAAGATGTCAATTAACAATCAATCAACATGAATAAAGCATTAAGCCTTTGGAATGACCTAAATAGAATTTTTTTTGTTTGCATTTCTTCACTTAATGTATGTTTGCTCATTAAGGATTCCAATCTTCATTTGTTTATAAAAACAATTACAAATATTAACAATAGATTTCAAGCATACTATCAACATTTTCAACATACACGCAGTATATCCAATATGTCAGAACAAGCCAGGTCAACTAATAACAGTGATAGTTGTACATATTATTATTACATATGCGATCTCCATGTTACCTACCTCAAAAACACCAAGACTGCGGCCTAATTTCCCAAGAACTCCAGCTTCTTCAAGTACCTCTCGCGTAGCCGTAACACTAGGTTCTTCTTCAGGTTCAACACCACCACCGGGGACAACCCATCTCTCAGCTTTGCGAGACGAAGTCACCAACAAGACCTATTTAATCATCAAAACTCAATGAAACTGCCCACATCTTAAGACATGAAGATAGAAATATGTGCAATACTTCCAGATAATAGAAACAAGGTTGGATGCCATGTGCACAATCTGCAATGGGCATTTTTGGCAACTTACCTCAGTCTCTGCATCAGAACGTACACATATACAGGCCGCGCGCCGCCTGAATCCTTCGTCGTCGTAAATACGGATGGAATTCGGTTTCTCTTTGACCATTGTGGGTGTTTTCGAAAAATGATAGAACGAAGACGCGCAACAACTAATTGCAAATAATATATAACACAAATCAACGGTGACGATAAACGATTTATTGGACAGCCATTGCCGCTAGTAATTATTTTATCACACTCTTGCTACATAACAATTTATCCATTTTAACCTGAGCATAGAAACATTTACAGATAACTCTTACACAACAATTGTTACACCGTGACCGGGAATACAAGAGTCCTCTATAGCCAGGAGCTAGCTGTACGTAGAAAACTTAAGGCCCATATTGAGCACGACGGATTGTTCTCTTCGACAAACACAAAACTATACTAAATGCCGATACGCGACGCGAGAAATTACACCGCCACCAGCTGTCACCTTGCAAATGCAAAGAAAAGCAAATAACTGTCAAAAGATCACAATGCTGGCAATCAAATACTTTCTAAATCCCTAGACACCTACCACATGTCCCCTAATCCCAGCATTTTATTCCCCCATCTATAACTCAATAACCAAAACATTATAGACAACTAATTACTAATTTTTAAATAGTATTCCTGTACGTAGTTTGTTGTTTATATCTACCATAATTCCATCCATCAATTTTAATATAATAGCATAAATCAGGAAAAATAAAATGCGATCATCACTTAGGAACTTTTGATTTCAAACCAAATACATTGGCGCCTATTCTATTTTCGTATGTCGTACAATTTTGTCCTTGCTAGATTCGCAGAACAAAGTACCGGTTACAATAAGAAAAAAGTTATCGTAGGAAAATATATATTCAGTAGGTACTACACTTTTTATCATTAAACAATCATTAACTAGTTTTATTATTTAGGTAAAACAAAACCAATCACCAGCCAAAGGACGATTATATCGTTGGAATATTTGTGTAGATGAAGACTAAGCACGAATTCGTAGCTGGGAACATCAACAGAAAACAGCATTGAAGACTTGATCATCTCAAATAACGCTGTAAAGCTGGTATATGGTAAGTCAAGAATAAATCCGTGCAACTACAAAAATATTCATATATAGTCAAGTTTCTTGCTAATGCAAAAATTTGTACCTGTTGCATATGGTCAATAGTTTTTATATGTGAGAAGTCGTGTTTAATCATTGCATAATTAGTTTCAAAGCTCTGTAAATACTGTTTAAATTGGTTGGATAAGCTGTGATTCCATATCGTTCGTTCGGTCTTACGATATTTAATTATTTTCTTTTTCAACTTTGTTTCCAATAGATTTTCTAGACCGTTAATATTGCTATCAAGTTGATAGTTTACTTTTTTTTGTATCGAGTTTGAAGGTGCAGTAACTTCATTATTGAAAAGGGGTAACCAATCAGACCTCTTCATGAAGTCAAATTGTGTTAAGGTTACGTCGTTTGTTCTTTGAGTGTTGGCCCAAATCTGAAATATTTACTGTTACGTCATTTCTTTCTTACTTATAATACCTATACTTACGTTTTGGTCGTTTACAACACAAAATATTCTTTGCAATGGACAAAATATATCAGTAACGTTGAATCGATTTGCTGTTGTAACATCATAAACATAATGGGAAGGAATATTATTTGGACCATACTCGCGTGCTAAAACATATCCAGCTTGCCCATTCGGTATTCCATATCCAAGCAATAACCACGCTTCAATGTCTAACGCTAAAAGGTAACAAGTTAACGCAATAGCGTGGTCCAATATGGTTCCAGTATATATTTTGAACATTTCCTAAAAATAATTATTATTATGTTTATGTTTTGCACACGATTACAAAAATATTACTTCCGTACATAGGCAGATGTTATGATATAATTTATTGCAATTTATAAATGGTATTAAAGAGACGTATCTTGCACATTGTTCTGGAGTTGTTTCAAAGTCGTTGGATGTAGTTTGCGGTGGCTCAAGAGGTTTTATAAATCTTGTTATACAAACGGTCTTTCCAAGGATGCCAATTACCATTGCAGAAAATTGACGGTGAGGGTAGTTATTGTTGAAGTTTCTGTTCCAATGAAGTACATGTTTTTGAATGTATGGTGGTTCACTGGTAGGCAAATCAGCCTGAAATAAGAAAATAAATAATGAAATAAATAGAATACTAACAATAAATTGTTAGTATTCTGTTTCTACTAGTGTTACTACGGTTAGTCAATAGACCAAAAAAGAAATTAAATATGTAGTAGTTTATTTCAAACAAAAATTTATTTCTTGCGCAAAAATCATTCTTTAGAAAGAATTTTGGTCTTTGAATGTCATAAAAATGCCATAGCCATGGTTACAATTTAGATTTAACATACCTTAGTGGTTGCAATACAAGAAATAGTTAAATATGAGTAATATATGTCGCCGGGTCAAGATAGAAAGAGGAAAAAATTATTACTGTTTTTTCACATAGCATAAATACATCACACCATAAATAATGCACTCTGACTATAAAAGTTAATTAATTCTAGTTTTATGTAAAAATTGGATTTTTGTAGTTCAAATTAAGATATGTCACCACAGAAACCACATCTTTTGATAATTTAGAATCAAATTGATACGTACAAATCAAATTAAAATATGTAAGACTAAATAATTGAGTTAATAGTTTTAAATATAAAATTAAATAATAATAAATGTAAATAACACATAATTATTTACTACAGTTTACACAGTTTACCTCCTAATTCGGCACACATCTAAAGACGAGTACCAAATTCTTTTTAAAAAATTTCCACCAATCGTAAAGATTCTATCGCATTATCGCATCCTTAGTTTTAATGGCTCTGCGTCAGTTTGTACTGGTTCACGTAAACTAATTGTTTAAATCGTCCCGAAAAATAAAAATTTATAATTGTCACTGGACATAATATAGGACTATTTCGACCAATCCATTTTTGAAGAAATTGTTAATTTAACCATTCAGTCGCAATGCTTGAATGGTGAGCTGGACAATCGTCTTGCTGAAAGTACATTGACCATATAAAATTGAAGGGTAATTCCTCAAGTTCTTTATTGAAATAACATTATTTGTAACATTTTTGTCGAAGAAATATGGCTCAATTTATGCTGTGATATGTTATATATAGCCAGTGGCGTAGCTACCATGGGTGGCACCCGGTGCGGATATCGTGGTGTCACCCTAAGAATGAAAAGTGAAAACCGTTAAAATTAACAAAAATCCGATAAACATAAAGTTTATAAACATAAGTTTATTTAATTAATACATATGAGTATTATTAGTGTTATTAATGTCTAAGTTACAATATTATGATAATAATAGTACTAATGATTATAGGTACTTATTATAGGTATATCCTATCATATAGATGTATGATAGTGAATCTCTTCTTTTCTCAAAACCTCTTCTGTCTAGCTTTAACAGCCGCAAACTCAAAAATCACATTTTGAACATTTATATTTTGTGTTGCCTGGTGTTTTTTTGTTAATATGCCAAGATTTTTAAGTCTAGTTTGGGTCATTGTTGCCCGCAAATAATTTTTAATTAATTTTATGTGCTACCCTTTTCACACGAAGTAACTGTTTGTGAACAAATTGTAATAAATAACTTTAGTGTGATCGTTACATTCGGATGAGATTCTATTAAATCATCCCATTCCACGATGAATTTCAAGTCTAGAGACACCCAATTAGAAACTGTAACTGGCCGCTTTTAAATGTCTTCTCAACCTTTTGGTATCTCTAAGAAGAGTTGTGTTTCTGATACCTCATCACAAAAACCAGTAAATTTGGATACAGCTAATTTTAACTTTTCAGTGTTCGCCAAAAGTAAAGTGTTTGGCTGCACAACCTCGAACAATGAAGCTACATCTTAAATTGGCTTCGATCTAGTTGGAGTTTAATACTGAATCGGTCAAAACATTCTAACATATCCTTTTCAAGTTCAGATCTCTGTGAAAGTCCTGCATTGGTGGCCAAATCACCGGCCATTTGTTTTTTTTTTTACGACGGATTCGTCGTTTTATTGGAATGTCGTAGTCCTCCGATTTTTTCACAGCAAAATCTATTGCCTCTTCTACAATAGGTATGACTTTTCTTCAATATATTTATACGAAGTGTCTCTATTTTTATAGCTAACTGATCAACACTCAAGCCTTTACTTTGCATTGCAATCTGAGCACACTTTATTTCCCTTGGAAAAAAAGATAGCAAACAAATCACACACAGCAGACATAAGGTTCTGTGCAGCACCTCGGGTGTCTAAATTTTCGTGATGATTACACAATTTCTAAATTGCAGCCATAATCGCATCAAAATTTTCAGCAAATACTTTTACTGCAGCATAATGAGCACTCCAACGCGTTGTTGGGAGTCTTTCAACAGATGCTTTGCTGTGATTAAGAAGCACTTCCAAGCTGCTAGTAGAAACAACGTATAGGTAATAGGAAGTAGGAGCGTAAGGTGTCGGCTCCTTTGATGTCGGCGTCCCAACTTTTCAGAAATGTGGAAGGGATGCGTGGTGGTCACGTGATAGAGTTCATCCTTGGTTCGTTAAAGGTTACTAGATGGCGCCACATAAAACGACAGCGTTTAAAAACATTAAAATTGAATTGATTGAGAATAAAGTGATTTTTCATTCAATTATGAAATAAATTCCTCTAATATTGTGAATGACGATGTAATACGGGTTTAAATATTCTCTCTCGATAATTCAGTGTCGCCATTCTAGATTTGGTTCGTGAAAATGATACTGGATGGCGCCACTACCAGAACGCCAGCACAATTCAGATATGAAATAAATACCTTAAAAATTGTGATATTCGATGTAGCGCCGTTTTAAAGATTCCCTCTCGATAATTGAGTGCGAAATTCACTAATATTGTGTTTGAGCACAAAACATGCAAGCAGAAAAAGCTAGCGCCATCTTACGGGAAAATGGTGAACACAGGATGAGGGCACGCATGCGCCCTCAGAATCTTCCCAAGATACTTGCCGTCTTGAGGTTAGTAGAAACAAACAAAAATGTAAATATGGTCTCTATCATTCCGAAAAATGTTACACAAGATAAATTTTGTGCAAATTCAAATCATCGCCAGCATCCAAGGTCTGTCTATATAGTTTAATTTTAATTTCTTTGTAAATTCTGAATGTATGCGATTTACTAATTTCAATTTGTAATTTTTCTTCGAAGGGAACAATTTGGAATTTCTTGGATGGAATGTAATGCTATTAAAGGAGCAGCGTCTTTCTCATTCAGTTTCTTTTTCTACTACTTTATCGGTAATATGATTTTAAGGGTCGGTGCGAAACGAACAAAACGCGTTTTTACGAAGTTGGTAGTATCATAGTAGTATACTACCAACTGCACGATCCACGGTGACCTTGAAACGATTATCACCACTTTTTACCGTTCATTGTAATTGTTTATTCCCAAATCTTTTGCATTCACGTAATTAAACATAAACGAACAATGATCACAACAGGCAGAACCTATCTAAACTGTAAATACAGAACCAATTTGTAGTCACAATTTGCACAACGAGATGGCGCCAAGTGTCAATAAGCACGATTACAGTACAATATATATGTGACTAATGTACAAGACGCGTTAATTACAATTTATTTTAGTACGGTTGTATATACCATTCGGTTTAGGAGAGCATGGGTGTTAAAATCTCTATTTTATCTCCATTGTATCTATTTTGTGCGGTTATTATATATATATATATATATATATATATATATATATATATATATATATATATATATATATATATATATATATATATATATGACTTAAAAGTCATCAATAAATAGAGATAATTGAAATAAGATATCCATTAACAATCTTGCCAATTCAGATATTAATTTAATTGTCTCTTACGAACGCCTTGTACATTTTTATTTTGCATGATTTCTGTGTGGTCAGCTTAATCGGTTGCCGTCCGTTAAGTTTGCTGGCCCCAATGTCAGAAATTCTTGTATCCTGATATTTTTGCTGGATTTTTTCTATAACGACACAAAAAAATGATTCACCAGTACCATAACACTGTACTAAATAAATTCTCTCCTTCATGGTTAACATCGCATGAAAAAACTCAAACTATTTGCTAATAAGAGGTTTATGACAATAAATGTCAAAGACCAATTTTTACATAAAAATGGGAATTATTTATTAACTTCTTTAGTTAGAGTATTAATTTCTCCCAATTTAAGAGTTAGAACATCTGATGCATTATTTAAATGAAGATATGTTAGAAGTTTTTTTCATTTTCTGCCTTTTTAACTTGATCGACATAATGGACATACGGACATAATGTATATAGATGTCCTAGCTAAATACCACGGATCACCTATGCTTTAACCATGATGATATGTAGGATTGCAGCTAGACTATCGAAATACATATTATGTTATTTATCGTTCTGCAATGTTCTGCAATCTGCTGTGTGCGTTTGTTCTAGAATTTGTTTTGTTGTCATAACTACAGTGGAGTTACACGGCATTAGCTGAAAAACCAACTCCATATTTTGTTTCATTTATTATTGTTGGGCAATAAACATTATTATTATTATTAGACAACAAAAATATATGAATTTCGATTAATTTTTTCTTGTAGCACGGATGTTTTTACTATTTTGGCAATAGGACTGTTGATTCAATCGGCTTTTAAATTGACTTAAGTATTCACAGCCATTTAGTACCTAACCTAAATATAGATACCCAATTTTCAAAGTCATATTAACGAACATAGTATTGTTGAAATATATACATACTATATCTAGATTTAATTTAGGAAAGTTTGGCTCCATAAATATATTTAATTCCACATAAATTGGATGTTGTTCATAGTTTAAATATCCTGGAGATACCACCTGAAAAAATCCTGTCATCTGAAAAGCAAACCATATTAATTATTTTATCTGGTTATGTTTACAAAAGTTCCAAAACTTACCTTATCCGCATATGCTATGGCAGATATTGGTATTTTTATGTACCCAAACCAATCTGTCACCTTTTTATCCAGATCTTTAACATTATTTTCATTGAACACGTTTATCATTATCGACCCCTTCAAAGCATCTGGGTTCATATAATCGATATGCTTATTCCTAAAAATCAATTTGTTACACTGGTCAAGTAAAATGTACTGTAGCATATGTCATGCATTATATTACTATACCGGATGACCCACGTAATAGGTACACCCGTTTATTTTTGTTTATTTATGAGCTGGACGAATTAAATTGCTAATAGAAAAAAAAATTGTTTTATTCTTGAGGTTAGTTAGAGATTTCCGGTTTTGCCGGAAATGACGTCATCATTGATATTTTAAATAGCAACAACGAACAAATAACTTTTTTGGTTATTACTCTAGGTGGCTATGAATTGGTGAAAATAGTCGAAAATTGTCAAATAAACATTGACTAAATCGATTGGGCGATATTGTATTACTAAAGGCTTATTGTAAATGATTGTAGTCGAAGTAGGCAATGATATCAAATGTAAATATTTCTGGTTGCCGCTCTATTTGAATTGAATGCCACTGTTTTGCACGCAAAAGTTAAATTGGTTGCATAACCTATTTCAAGTTTGACAGCGACAGAAAGTTACTAACATGGGCATGGCCTACTTTGACTACAATCATAACTGTATATCGCCCTTAATCGTAATTTTATTGTTTTTTTGCCAATGAATCATTTTTGTGTACTTTATGGGTTCCCCCTGATTATTCCATAGATCAAATTTTTCCGATTTTCCGAAAATTTAGCGTGTAAATATCGTTTAAACTTTAAAGCAATGAAATAAAACAAAATATTGGGTTATCGATCAAAATCAGCGTAGTCAACTATGGAAGAATGCTAACATCCGAATTTGACAGTACGCTGAATTGAGCATCACCGTCTTGATACAAATATGTAAACTCATAACGAAACCGTTTTCGGTGTCGTTATGAAAACACTAGGTCACAAACATTTGGTTACTTTTAGTTTTCCAAGATTGATGATATCCCTCCCATATGTCTAACTTCTACCATTACCATTGCCACTAACACTAACGCGAACGCACCTTAAGTCGTATTTGTGAATTTTAGTACTACTACCAACTGTTTAATATAAAACTACTCTAGATTGTTGTGGATTGTATGATGACAACCGCAATTTTCGAAATGTATGTAAATTTAATGTCGAAAAGTAGAAGAAATAGTATATAACACTCGTTTTATAAGACGTATTTTTTTCCAAAGCTACTCGTGCGCCAATTTTTGTCTTATAAAACTTGTATTATAATATACTATTTTTAAGCAACAATAATCGCGAGGTAAACAACAAATTATGTTAATAATCGAAAATACCTGGTAATACCTCAAACCATTAGCATACACATAACTGTTAAGTTCGGATGTTAGCATACATCCATAGTTCATACGCTGATTTTGATGATTAACTCAATATTGATTCCTATTTTCCTGCTTTAAACGGCATTTCCACGCTAAGATTTTCAGAAAAATATAACTTTTTCGATTACAATGACGCTCATTGTAATCGAATAAATGTTATCTATCTAATAATCAGAACGTATCCATCATGTATACCAAACAAAATATACACAGATAGAAATTTTTGTTTAATTCAAGTAAAGCATTGACTCAAAGAATCTGTTCTTTCAATACAGGCAAAGAAATATTTACTAGCGGATAAAAACGCATTTGTTTCAAATATTTGTTTGGTAGAAAGAACGTTGATTTGCGTCAAACAACATATGTTTCCAGTTAAAGTTTGCAATTTGTATATTATAAGAAACGAGATTTATTTACTTCAAATAATTATGATTGTGTTGAGCGAAAGAATTATATTTTTTTAAATTAACGAAATTGCTGGTTGACTTAAAATGCTGTGTCTTAAGGTTGCAATAAATTATTCTTTGATTAAAGAAATTATTAATTTGTTGAAGGAATGAATATGGAACAATTATAGACAAAAAATTTTCGGAGAGTACAGTAGACTCGCCACGTGTCGCCTCCTTTTTGGGATTTCGCACATCCTCGACCAGTGGTTGGTCTGCCCAGCTCTACATAGTACATATAGTCAAAGTTAAATTTGTAAAGTATACGCCGATTTTGCAACTTGAACCTGCAGGCACTGTACTCTATAAGTCGAAACTGTCGATCACGCGGCCTTTATACTCGATATGTACGAAGTCCGAGGAGAGAGTTTACAGCGCCATCTAACAATACAGTTGGATGAGGTATTCACACTAAAAATATATTTATTTGAATCAAAATATGATTTCTTTGGCGGAAGTAAACCTATTTTTAAGCCAAAGGTAAAATATTACTTTAAACGAAATAAATGTCTCCTTATGGACAAATTTATATGTTTGAATCAAAATTATATTTCTTGGTGCAAAGAAACGTTTTTTTTTTTTTTAATCAAAACAAAGATATCACTTTAAAGGAAAGTAATTTTTGTTTGTATCCATATATATTTATTTCACTTATATAAATATATCAAATAAATTAATCTCTGCAAGCAAATAAACTAGAGTATTCAATGAAGTAAATATTGTTGCCGTCAAAGAAATATGTTTTGACCCAAAAGAATAAATTCAAAGAAGTATATTTCCTAAAAACAAAAAAAATCTATCTGTGTACACAAAAGTGATTCATTGACCAAAAACCACTGAATATACGCTAAAGGGCGTTAGTAATAGAATATCGGCCAACATCGATGTCGAATATCGGCCAACATGTGTACATGAGAATTTTATTGATTTATGAAAAAAATAAAAAAAAATTTATTATCAAATTTTTCAATTTTACTGTTGATTCATGCATCGTCACCGGAAGTCTGTCTACATACAAAATTTGAACTCGAAAGGACACATTCTGAAACTTTTGAAAATGTATCCAAATTTTGGAAAAATTATTCAAATTATGGAAATTTTCTCAACCTTTTGGATTTTTTTCTTTTTCATTGAATATGCATTGATTTTCGTTGATTCACCGGAAATCTATCCACATGAAAACTTTCAACTCGATTGGCAAATATTGCAGATTTTGAAGAAAAATTCCATATTTTAGAAAATATTCCAATTGTTTTATAGATTTATGCATTGTCACCGGAAATCTGCCCACATGCAAAATTTCAACTCAACTGAAAATTCCAAATTTCGCAAATTTTGAAAATTTGGTAAAATTTTTGGAAATTTTCAGATTTTTTGATTGGTCATGCACTGTCACCGGAAATCTGACCTCTTGTAAAATTTCAACTCAAGTGGACATAGGGAAGTAAGTAAAATATCGATTACAAGATTTGAACGTAACAAACACAAAACATACAACTAGTGATGTTAATATAAGCGTAGTAAAATAGATAACAAAATTATGTCGGTCACCCGGTATATTATATTCATTATAATACTTGCGTACCTCAGAGGAAATATTAACTGTTCATCCCATTTGGGATTGTTTCCGGTGTGAACGGAAGTGCTTAGCGCCATATTCTCGTATTTTACCTCCAGAAATACGTGCGGCTCTTGATCTTCCAGTATTACACTGATTGAACGTGTCCTCGCCTGCTTCTTCGGAAGAATCTTATGCGGTAAATTAATCGCAGATTTTACTTGAATTATTATTTTGCTAGCTGATGTGTTTATTGGAGCAATTATTAACTCTTCTGATTGCGCTGACGCCAGCTTTGGGAGCGGCTTGTTCATTCCTGGTCGAATCTTAAACCAATTCAGAAAATTTGACACCGCTATCTTGATCCAATTCCTAAACAAAAACTTTGTACCAAGATATTCCATCGTCCACCGGTTATACTTACTGGAAGTACGAAATCATTTTTTCGTTGACCACATTGTCGTAAGTTAAATTATTTTGAGTGCATCTACACTGCTGGTAAACTCTGGTATGTAACTGCCCTAAATATTTCATCCCGATTGATCTTTTGACATCGATATTGTCGTTGTCGTCGCTATCCAATGAAAAATTCAATTGTTCTTGCTTCCTTCGTTGATTGTGGCCGGCCAGAATATTTACAGGGATTTCCTTTAATCTGTTCGGAACGTACATTGCCAAGAACTCTGGTTCGTTTTTATTGCGTAACTGAAGCACTTGAAATCGAATGTTTGTATCTATTTTGCTTGGATCGTAGAATGTTAATTTCTGCATTTCCGGATTACATCTAAAACGAAGGTTTTCATTTTTTAGCTAGTACATATACATGGTGGGCCACGCTAGAGGCTGTAATAAATCGAAATAGACGTCTCTACTATATCGATGGTCTAGCTGCAATACCACCTATCATCATGGTTAAACAATAGGAAATAGGTGCTGATGCAGATAGGCCCCTTTTGTCTATATCTTATAGTTGCTCATCAGTCATCACTCATCACCCTATGAAACAGGGTTTGAAAAAACCCGGGCTGTTTTCAAAAACCCCAACCCACTGGGCCCAAGTGGATTTTTTTCGGGCTTTTTCGGGCCTTTTCGGGTAAAAGTGGGCAATAGTAAATATTAACTAAACCCATACCGTAACCGATTTTTTTTATGATGTAAAACCCGTAACCGTAACCGAACCAAAACATGTATAAAATACTGAAACTGAAATCTCAACCTTTGCTAAAATATTCACGTTGGTAAAACCGAAACTGTTCTATTGAAAATTGGAGGGTAGGTACTTATTTTATGTTATACATAAATGGGAAAAATTAATGTGTTCGAGATCAAAGTCAAAGCCGGAACTGAGTCGTTTCAGTAAGTGTACAACCAAGATAACCAAAACGTCTGTTGGACAAAAAACCAAAACAACCCAACCCTTTTCCAGGTCGAGAAAGCAGTTAAATTGGTGCAAGTGTATAGATATTTACTTGACATGGACAGTGGACACCACTAACCGTGTCGATTGGTGAACTCAATATGTTTGTGGTGGTTCGTATGTTGTTCTTTTCTTAACACACGTTTTTATTTCAAATGCCTAGGTGCTCTTGGTTTTGAATAAAAAATTAAAAACAATATCTTAACATTTCAGTTTTTGCGGTTATCTTCAAAATGAATAATGATAGCTTAAATTTCTTTTCAGGTAATTGATCAACTCAAAAATGCGAAACTTTGCAGTTATTGATTACGATTTGTATCCTAATCATTTTGACAACCACATTTTTTAGAATATTGGTAACTGATTTTAGGATATTGTGAGACGAATATCAAACGCGCGCAGTATAAAAATCATTCTAATTTAACTAACAAGAATAAAGGAACAAGAAAGTAATAATATAACACTTGTCGACAGTTATTAGTTGCTTTCCTTTTGCATAAAATCTCAGATATATTTGCTCAGTTTAGTTAGGCTCACGTAAGTACGCGTTCCTTTTGCTTTTGCTCAGATAAATTGAACTGACATTTTTACCTTCCCCCTTTCCGATGCAGCACTACCTCCAGAGCAGATACACATATCTGAGAATTATCTCACTTGTGAAATCATTGGTGGGGGTTAAACGAAATATGTCAAACTGCGCCTACGGCGTCTACGAGAAGCGAGGTTATGATTGTTTGTTTCACTTTGTTCTCGTCTGTGATCTATTTAAAAGTTTACTTAAAACCGTGATTAAAACTTTAAACAACATGTACAAGCTGTGATGGACAAAATAAGACTAGGTAGGTAATAATAATTAACGATGCCGGAGAAGTACTGCTTTTGGACACTGCTTTTGAACCAAAATGCAGCTGGAAATGTATGTGATGCATCTATTTTAGGAAATGTGCAGGAGACAACACCAAGTTGTTCTACGAGTGTGACAGAGTCACAAGTGTTCTGTTGATATTTTAGTAGATAGGTATATAATAAAACTGAACTTGTACTTAAATTTTGCCTGTTTTTTTTTAAATAAAACACATGATAAGTAATTCTTTTTATTATTGCAATACAAAATGAAATTCCGTCAACCAAACATTTGCCTAAATAATTGTTCTCTTCTAGAATTTCTTCCAAGAATGCCATTCGTAACAAGCGAATTTATAAAATTGCTATTTTGGTTAGGTATGCAACAGCACATTTGACATTTGAGTGAGTTGAGCAACAGATTGCCGTTCCTTTTGAACCCTTATTACTCACTAAATCGAACTGAGTTTAACCTGAGCTGAGCGAATCAGATCAATTCATTTCAACTCACTTTGTTTGCAAAAGGAAAGCAGTTATTATTGAAATGCGATTCTAATATGATTTATCCTTAATAAATGGAGGTCTGGTAAGGCACATCAAGGAAACATGAAACGTGAATATGTTTCATCAGTTTAGAGCACGTGCTCTAAAATCCAAATTGCAACAGAAATCTCTATGGCACATGTTTCGTGAAATAGATGAAGTTCTTTGTTTCTTGTTGCATATTTCACATAATGCTGTCCTAAAATTAATATTAAAACTAATTTGTAATAAAATAATTTTTTTATCTACAATATATTTGGTTAGGAACGTACCGCAAAAATAATCGATAAACTTTGTCATATGCCAATACTGGTCTTTGACAACTGGCCAACTGACCAACAGAAAAAAATCGAACAAGATACAACTGAATCTGAAATCAGAAATTTTGAACTATGTGTAGTTTGTTTTCAATTAAATTAAAATTGTT
Source organism: Melinopterus prodromus (assembly GCA_964023965.1). Lineage (NCBI taxonomy): Eukaryota > Metazoa > Arthropoda > Insecta > Coleoptera > Scarabaeidae > Melinopterus > Melinopterus prodromus. Next base: position 28,714,579 of record OZ030390.1, read on the forward strand.
TTTTTTTTTTATTACGAAGTAAATTAAATCAATTTTCTTAACTGTGACAGACGGTAGCCATTATTATATTTTGTTAAATTGAAAATAATACTGTAATTCTCGAAAAGAAGAGTTTTTGTTGAAAGAAGGAACATCCTAGTGTAGATATAACAACCATTCCTAAGTCATCGGGATCCATTTTCAGACTGAAAATGATTTACTTGGTGTTTCTTTGACGCTAAATTTTAATTAACTATCAAATAACTTTGTTCTATTTTAAGTGTAACATTGTTACGTTATTAAACACGTTAATAAGCGTCTAATTTGACATTTATATTCTATGCGCGAAAATCATAAATTAATAAGATCTGAAAAAATCTTAAAATCGCAGATCAATCATAACTATCGAAAATTGTGCTATGGCATAAGTTTCACTTTTCAAATAATGAATCTTTTGTTCCTTTATCGTTGTAAGGCACAATATAATTTTTGTAAAAATTGTGATTTTTGACATTAATTTCATATTACCTGCAATATCTGCAAATAAAAACTGGCAATAATATACCTAGTGTTCAATCCAAAGAAAAACATAATTTTGTGTTAGTACGTCGAAAAAGACACGTGTAATATAAATAGTACCTGAAATGGATTTTTGGGGAATCACTGACATGTTGATTGCCAACACAAGCATCTATATACTCAAAAACGAATGCATTGTTTGGATTTTGCGGATCCACATTCGAGGTATTTGCCCAGTTAGTTAATTTTGCAATGTCGATATGGCCGTCTTCATCCAAAACTTCCTGGTATTGCAACTTCTCTTCAATTTTTTCCTTTACATTTGATTCTTCCCAACATATGTTGTACAGCAGGCAACCATTGGTTTTTAACAGGACATCATCAGATGTAGCTATACTGTATTTTGATAAAACAGTTTTCAGTTCTACCCCACTTCCAACTCCTTCATGTTTATAATGTATTAATTCATCTTTCGTAAATAAATCCATACATATTTCTTCCTGCATCGACCTATTACTTAAATGCGGTAGCTTCAAAGAGACCTGGGCAATTTTTCGTTTCAACAAGGTGGTGGGAATTTCAAACAAGTCTATATTTAAAGAATGAGGGACGTCATTAACTTGTATTGATAGATTTTCTTCGAAGAAACATTCGAAATTATCATTGAGATGAACAATTTTTGATTTGCAAACTTCTATGTTGTTGTAGTAGATCCGAAAATAAATTTTGGTAGATTTGACGGCTTGCCTCCTCAACACTTCGTTCTTATTTTCAATTTGCTTGGTGATTTCGTTTTCGTTGGTTAAATTGAAAGTTAATATCGGTTCGCCTGGTGGCCGAAAGGCTTGTTTTATCGTGTTGGCGACATCGTGGCGGATATCGTCTTCGTCAAATTCAATGGAAGGCTTTTTTGGTCGCTTTTCGTTATTTCCGCTAACTTGTTTCCATTTGTTTAATTCTTCCCTGTAAGAAGTTAGCAATTCTTCGTAATCTGTTTTCTGTTCCGCAACAATTTCCGAAACCATATTTTCTATTTCCTTTTCTTGATTTCTGAGATCAGTCCTATAATCGGACTTCTCTTTATAAATAATTAAAGTAATCATTGTATTCGAAAATTCATTTAATTTTCTTATAGTTTTGATGTTTTTCCATGTTTCCAATATATCTTTCGTTAGTTGCCGCATATCGGTGCTTTCCTCGATTAGAAGTTCTCGTAATTTCTTAATTTCATTGGTCGAGCCATGCTTAAAATGGTCCCCTGAAGCTTTTTGCATTTGTTTATCACTGTCACGCATTGCTCTTAAACTATACAATCTTTTGGTGAGCCGGTCTATTGTTTGGCTTTGAGTCTTGTCTTGATACTCTTTGAAAAGTGAAATTAACTTCGTTTCGAAGATATGTTCAACGCTGAACAATGGGTGATGCTGAAATTTAGCGGTTAAAATGTTTAGTTGCAGGACGTTGTGTTTTCGAATAAGAACTGTGGGACCATGTTTTACATTTCCGTCTTGATATGGCATTATATACTTCGTTTCTATCTCGTCTTCAGAAATTATGGGTTTATAACTTGAATTTGATGTGGGATTGTCAACAACTTTAAGGTTCCCATCAGAATTAAACCATTTCCTAAAACAATAGAACAATAGTTTCATCTCAGAATAGGTCTAAAGTGCATCTATGTTGCCGTTATAGTAGGGCGGACATCACTGGTATGTTGGTATGATTTTGATTAGAAGCTATACTGTCATTTGTTGCTCTTATAAAACATCAACTTTTAAAGGGCCGTCTAACATTTTAATTAGGGATGCACCGGAGCGGGATTTGGACGAATAACCGAATACCGAAGCTTCGGCTTAAATTTTGTCCGGAGCACTAAAGTTTTCTTAATATAATAATAATAATACGTTTATTGAAAACTCTGTGTACATAATATTAAACAAAAAATTTGATGTGGCCAGGCACATGACTATCATACAATATATAAAATTAACAGTTTAGCTGCATGAGATCGAGATCGATCGTGTCTGCTTTAAAATAAAACAAGTTAGCCAGGATTTGACAGATATTTTGATAATAGGGTCAATCCATCTGAAATGGTCCAGAAAAAGATAAGTTGGTCGCTTGACGATTTTAGAAAAAATTCATTTTTTGTTATTGAATTTGCCTATGTTCTGGGAGTACAAAACCATATTTTTTTAAAAATTATTTTACTCCGTTCAGAAATGGCGCCCAGTTTTGTGTCAGCGAATCCGACATTTTTGAGATTGGTATGTGTTTGCGTTAAACGAAATAACGTTCTTTGAAATTGTCATAGAGAGTTGAAATAAAAACCACTCGATTAAGCACATTCCAAGCTATCTGTTAGGTATCTAATGCATAGAGTTTACGCTTAATTTCCGCTTAAAAAAATATCTTAAAATTTACTTACGATAGTCGATTTGGAGGCGTTTTCATGATTTTTTTTATTCATGAAGGGGTACTTAATTTGTCCATTCAATATTTTTGAGTTATAACCTTGTATGCAAAGGGTTTATAACAAAAAATATAGCTTACTTACTCCGTCTCCCTATTGACGACAGGCTATTGAAATATCAAAATTTCTTACTTTTTACGATGTTTAATGTCAAATATCTCTGATGGGACTATGCCAAAAAATCTGAAACTTTCAAAATTAATTCATCGTTTTATAAGGTTTAATAATAAATAAAAACATTCTTGTGTATTGCACTGTGTTTGGAATAACAGCCCTTTAAAATGAGAGAAAAATCACATGACGGTAAAACAAATTTCATTAAAAATTCTCAGTAAATACAAAACAAAGCATACTATTCATAACAATTATGTCATTTTTTACAAAAGGACATAGGCTAAGTGAACTTCATACGTTTCTGAAGTCGATGTGATGTAACATATTATTATACCTTCTGTTGGTTGAGGAGAGAATTTGTGAAAACTTCTAGTTCCTTTTATCTGTTTGGATCTCTGAAATCTATCATAAAAAGGGGGTTTGTGTTCTGAAACCTCTTCTTTTGCCACTAAGATGTAGTTTACCCCTGGTAGGTGTCCATTACAAAAGGAGTACATATCTTCTACATTAAGGATTTGGCTATGAAGTGGTGTTTGAAGACTGGCTTTAGCCACTAGTCGCTTCGTTGTCCCCCCTATACCGTCGCAAGCGTTTTTTCCATGTGCTGATCCAAAAAAGCCATTCTGTATCTAACCCAAAATCTTTTTTTATGATACGATAAGTTTTTTTGTTCTTGTATTGACTTGCTGCACCATCCGAGAAATATATAAGTTTTGATATGTTTGACAGATTTTGTTTTATATAATCAGTTAAATGTGAAAACAGTCACATACATATTATTAACTTTATTCAGCTTAAAATAATTATAATAGAATAATTACTTGATTGTACAACATACATATGTATTTCTAAATATTACTATACACATAATATCAGTAAGAATATGTTATATTACTGCTTCTATAAAAATATAATGTAAATAAATCAATAGTTCCAGTAGGCTTAGATGTATTCGATATGTTAATGTTGGCCACTACTGGACTGTCCCCACCGCTCCCTTAGTTGTGAGCCTGTTCTAACAGGCTAACTAATGACCTGAGCCAGAAGCCAGGTGTATGGGACTGTTTTCAGAAACATTTAACTGATTATGTAAAACAAAATCTGTCAAGCATATCAGCATTTTTTTGGACGTGCACCTGGAAAAACGCATGCGACAGTATAGGGGGGGACAACGAAGCGGCTAGTGGCTAAAGCCAGTCTTCAAAGACCACTTAATAGCCAAATCCTTAATGTAGAAGATATGTTCTCCTTTTGTAATAGACACCTACCAGGGGTAAACTACATCTTGGTGGCAAAAGAAGAGGTTTCAGAACACAAAACCGCATTTTATGATAGATTTCAGAGATCCAAACAGATAAAAGGAACTAGAAATTTTCACAAATTCTCTCCTCAACCAACAGAAGGTATAATAATATATTACGTCACATCAACTTCAGAAACGTATGAAGTTCACTTAGCCTATGTCCCTTTTGTAAAAAATGACATAATTGTAATGAATAGTATGCTTTGTTTTGTATTTACTGAGAATTTTTAATAAAATTTGTTTTACCGTCATGTGATTTTTCTCTCATTTTAAAGGGCTGTTATTCCAAACACAGTGCAATACACAAGAATGTTTTTATTTATTATTAAACCTTATAAAACGATGAATTAATTTTGAAAGTTTCAGACTTTTTGGCATGGTCCCATCAGAGATATTTGACATTAAACATCGTAAAAATAAGAAATTTTGATATTTCAATAGCCTGTCATCAATAGGGAGAAGGAGTAAGAAAGCTATATTTTTTGTTATAAGCCCTTTGCATACAAGGTTATAACTAAAAAATATTGAATGGACAAATTAAGTACCCCTTGATGTCTAAAAAAAATCATGAAAACGCCTCCAAATGGACTATCGTAAGTAAATTTTAAGATATTTTTTTAAACGGAAATTAAGCGTAAACTCTATGCATTACATACCTAACAGATAGCTCGGAATGTGCTTAATCGAGTGGTTTTTATTTCAACTCTCTATGACAATTTCAAAGAAAGTTATTTCGTTTAACGCAAACACATACCAAACTCAAAAATGTCGGATTCGCTGACACAAAACTGGGCGCCATTTCTGAACGGAGTAAAATAATTTTTAAAAAAATATGGTTTTGTACTGCCAGAACATAGGCAAATTCATTACAAGAAAATGATTTTTTTCTGAAATGGTCAAGCGACCACCTCTGGACCACTTCAGATGGATTGACCCAATATCATATAAATACAAAATGATATTAAGAATGTTGGTAACAGCAGCCTGTTCCAACACTAGCGTTGCGACTATATCTCTATCGCTTCCGACGTAGTGCCACTGGACCCACTACGCATGCGTCAAGTTTGTGGATTCGATTGACTGGATTGGATCCATAAATTGCCACAGTGCTGTCACCAGCTGCCACATGTATAAGGTTATCTATGGGCTGTCAGTGGTTTGGCGTTAGTGAGCTGCCACATGTATAAGGTTATCTATGGGCTGTCACTGGTTTGGCGTTAGTGATGCCGAATATTACCGGCTAACGGCCGCGGTAATACCAACCGCGCACGTTAAGCTACAATAGCGCCATCTGTCGACGGTCCTAATAACTACTGGCCACGCATGCGCAGTCTGATCCCGGCCACCACATCGATAGACAACATATTGTTGAAACCGAGACTACAAATTGGCGCTATAGGACAAGCTCCGTATAATCCCTAACGTATATGGATAATATTGACAGTAGGTATTGTCGAAAAAACAGCCTTTGACACTACCTACTGTCAGAATGAAAATAATTGTGAAACCCTCGCTAACTAAGTTTTAATGCAGACACGATCTCGATCAAAAAGAATTTGCTCATACAGCTAAACTATAATTTTTACCAAAAAATGTCATAGCCATAAATTATGCAAAATGTCCTCTACTTTAATTTATTATTTAAGTATTTTGACGAAGTTACAGAAATGGCAGCTCATTTGCAAAATCCTTGAAAAATGCTTAGAGGAAACATCCAGTTCCTTTGGACCCTTTTGAACCAACAGCTTTTGCTCTAAGTTTGGTCATAAAACTTCTAAATATGACTTTCGTTCCGATACCTTTAGTAGTTTCTCCGGAATCGGCGTCACAGAGATCGGGTATACACAGAAATTTTTTTGTACTTTGGTGAAAATGATCAGGGGACCCAAATTTTAACCGAATTTTTCTTCATAAAGCAGATGTCAGTCATGACTAAAGTCACATTCTTTTGAAATTTTAGCAAAACTTTTTACTAAGAATAGCAACTATTTCTTTAAAAAAAGCCGGAGAAAGTCTTTTGAAATTTCGAGGACATTTGGTTCAGCCGTTATAAGAAAATGCGTTATTGGCTCTGCCGAATTGATGTCCGCAGGTCTACCTTATTCATTCAATACAAACAGATTAGCTATATTTTCTCAAATAATATCATTCGTCAAGTGAATTGTGGAGTTGAAAGGGGCTTTGATAACGAAAAAGTATAAAAATGTACCGGTGTAAAAAATGTCCGGATTAAAAAATGAGCATTGCTTTGGAAACCAAGACAAAATTAATAAAATACAAATAAATAATCAAGAAACAAAAATATAGTATTATTTTAATTGTTTATCATTTTTTAGGCCTTGAATATATTATAAATGTCGGTAAATTAGGACCACTCCGGACCCAGAAGAACCTCATTTTTGCAAATTTATAGCAACTGAATCCAATGCTATAGAAGCTTAAAAAAGGTCTGAAAGCAAAACTTAACTGTTCTTGGTTGGAAATCCTGAAAGTGTCCTTAAAGCATTGACAGCGTTTCTTCAAGGAATGTGTGCGGACATCCAAACATTAGAAAAAACTGTATCGTTATAAGTATTTTTAAGCCCAGATTCGTATATAAAATCTTTAATAACAGATACTCACGTGTCCTCATCTAATACTAATCGCTGTTCCAAACTATTGAGGTAAGCAATTTTGGGCGTTTCTGACACAAACAGGCCTTCATCCGATAAAATTCGATGATCAGTTAGGATTTTATTATCTCTAGAAAGGTTAGACCTAAAATCGTACTTGGATTTTTATAAGAGTAATGTTAGTTTTTGAAAGTTATTTTACCTCTTCGGACGCCATAGATGTTCTTCTTGCGCGATATCTACAAATTCCTGTAGCAAACTAGGAGACACGCATTTCGTAAGTGCGCTATCATATCCATTATCATCTTCTTCGTCCTTAAATGTGGCTTCACTACTTACCTGTAAAAGTGAAACCAATTTTAGGTATAAAATAATAGAATTTAATACAGAAATTGTCCATACCAAGTTACAGCCAGGGTCAATATTTTCGCAAAAGAAGTTGTAAGATTCAGCCGTAGAATAATCACTAGATCGTGCACTACGGTATCTATCCAAACTAGATTCGACTGCACTATTTTCTTCTTTCAATAGTTTGAGTGCAGTGTTAAAATCCACTGGCTTAGCGATCTTTGGTGTTGATGCAACCTGTTCCTTTATCAGTTTAAACCGCTCTCTTATTTTATCCCTATATGAAACAGTTTCGGACTTGCTTCCTAGATGAGCCGAAGTTGTTGGGGATTCGTTATCGACCCGTCTTGGTGATGGTTCTGTAGTTATAGTTGTACCAACTATACTTTCAGTTTCGTTCGGTGCACTCAGTGATACATTTCTTTGTCTGGTTTTCCTACCATTCCTTGACATTTTGGTTTTTAGGTTTGATTTACTGGTTTATACCAATCGAACTGTTGGAATATCTATATTATTAACACTGCGTTGTTTGTGTTGTGATCACGAACTTCATGCTTCAGAGGTTAGCTTGGTTTGGTTGAAGGTTGCTATAGCAACCATACCGTCCATAGCGTACGTTCATTCTTTGTATCGAGAAATATTTCCCGGGGGCGGGCGTGGGTGCAAATACATATTTTTGATATGGTAATAACATGGAGGGTAATAATAATGATGTGTTTATTAAATTCGTAACTAAAGACACTCCTTTTTAATCACTGACTGATAAACTAGTGCGGTGCGTCTTTATAAAAGAAAAATAAAGTAATTGATACGTCATTGATTCGAAGAGACACGGTAAGTCTCAGACGATATTTAAATTTTGCTTTTATACGATGATTATTGTCCGACTTTCATTATCCAAAAGTATTACTCTTTTGTACTCAAAAGAGAGAGAAGTCTAAACTAAATTTGTAACAAAAAAATCTGATGTGGCCAGGCATATGACTTTATCATACAATATATAAAATTAATAGTTTAGCTGCATGAGATTCTATCGAGATCGTGTTTGCATAAAATAAAACGAATTAGCCAGGATTTGCCAGATATTGACAGTAGGTATTGTCCAAAAATCGGCCTTTGACACTACCTACTGTCATTAGAATAAAAATATCTGGCAAATTCTATAGTAATGCAGACACGATCTCGATCAATTAGAATTTGCTCCTACAGCAAAACTATTAGTTCTACCAAAAAATGTCATAAACATAAATTATACAAAATTTCCTCTACTTTAATTTATTATTTAACTATTCTGACGAAATTACACAAATGGCGGCTCACTTGCAAAATCCTTGAAAAATGCATACCAACATTGCTATCGGCACTCGAAATACACCGTGACTTTGTAAACACCATGGAAACATCAAGCTGTTTCAATATTGTTTCACATAGCGTACGTGCGCGCGTTTCTCCTCCTCATCGCATTCTCCATGAATAAGTTTCTAAATATCCTGGCTAACTACTATTAATGCAGACACGATTTCGATCAAATAGAAATTTCATAGACATAAATTATACAAAATATCCTCTACTTTAATTTATTATTTAACTATTTTGACGAAATTACAGAAATGGCAGCTCATTTGCAAAATCCTTGAAAAATGCTGAGAGGAAACAGCCAGTTCCTTTGGACCCTTTTGAACCAAAAGCTTTTCAGCTCTAAGTTTGGTCGTAAAATTTCTAAATATGAACTTTCGTCCCGATACCTTTAGTAATTTCTCCGGAATCGTCGCCACAAAAATCGAGTACACACATACACACACACAGACATTTTTTGTACCTTGGTCAAAAATGGTCAGGGGACCCTACTTCCGCTAAAATCAAATTATCTTTTTTGGACCGAAGTCTTTCAGCCTAGACTGGTCTATAGGAGTCGTCGTACCAAAAATTGTTATGACACCTTTCTAATAAAATTAATATAGAAATTAAACTTGCGTGGAGATAACTGAAAAGATACGCGTTTATTGTTAACCTATGAATTCGTAAATGTTTGATAGAAATTACTTTTTCTACAAATGTACACACTAGACCATGAATGATAATGGACATGCATTAAAAACATAGCTTTATGACACCATTGTTGAAAAAATCTGATGTGGCCAGGCACATTACTTACCATACAATATATAAAAGTAATAGTTTAGCTGCATGAGATTCTATTTGATCGAGATCGAACGTGTCTGCATTAAAATAACACAAGTTAGTAAGGATTTGACAGATATTTTGATAAAATTTACAGTAGGTATTGTCAAAAAAATCAGCGTTTGTTTCTCATACAGCTAAACTATTATTTATCATACCGCGTATGATACAGTAAAAAGTATATCATTATTAAGCCCATTGTTAGAAATAATAATTTTTAGCATTATTAATGCTAAAACAATACCACAAATGTCGAGAACAGTCCACATTAACTACTACTAGTGTTTCCAACTTTCGAAAATATAAGAAACCGGAATTTGATTTTTTTTTGTCCCAAAATAAATCACAGGTTTTTTGATGACAAGATTTAAAGTTTTTACTTTTTACGCCGCGATAGAACTATCCAAGTAGGCTTACCTACATGAAAGGTGGAAAAGTTGCATAACGCAAAACCCTGTGACTTTTGTAAAGCGTTGTAGGGCAGCATTTTTAACCGGGCGATTAGAAATTTTTGGTCTCTTGTCTGACATCAATAAAATACCACACCACAGAATGAAGTGGATTTTGTGTTCACAGCTTTGAAGTTCAAGTTTGGCTTTCATTTCTGTCTACTTACAGAACTCGATCACGTTACAATTAAAACAAAGTACATATATGTAGTATATGATTGCTCAAAATAGACGTCAAATAAAAAAAATAAAAATTTGTAAATAAAGTATTTTTTCATACATTCATCCAAGGGTTGCACAGGCTTGTTTAGGCCAAGAGCCACATAGATTAATTTTTACTTATGGAAGGGCCTTAAAGAAAAATACTATTGTTCATTTTTATACCTACATATAATTTCTTTTCATATTTATCTAGTATTGCACAAAAATAGGTAATCTACCAAAAAAAGTTAATTTGAAGCGTGAGACCGCATCGACTTAACCATTTTTGTAATATCTGGTTTGATTTTTGTAGTAGTTAAGTGCAAAATTGTTTCTAAATTGGCATAGTACAAGCGGTTCCTATTAATTATTTGGTTAATTCAAATTCGCGATTGAAGATTTGGAATTTCTGTTGCTCCCAAAAAGGCTTAGCGAATTGTAATGCATTGTATAACAACAATTCATAAATATTTTTGAAGTTTTTCCTCATTAAAATTGTTTTGTAGTTTATCGTTGTTTTGCAGTACAATGAGTGCCAGCTGCACTAATACAAAAAAGATTGCTCAATGAATACAGTGAAGATTTTATTTTGAAAAACATTAAGCCGATTCTTGTAACATCTACCTTTTGAACGTATGAGGTTTCGAAGTGTGTATTAAACTTTTCAGCAATTTGGAATTTGGAAAATGGACGTAATTGCCGTGACATCAGCTGAGCTTGAAATAAATTAAACTTACATTGAAAGGACAAGATATTACTTACAGTCGCGAAAAGCTAGGTTACATACCCAATCCGTATTTTTTATTTCACAAACGTTATTTTTTGTCATGCAAGTTTCAGTTTACTCAATAAAATTCAGCAATCGTTCCAATCAATAAATAGTAAATACAAAAAAGTAAATAAAAAGTAAATACCCCGGGTGAATACCCGGGTATTTGCCCGAAGTAAGATTTTATAGAGGTATTTGTAAACATAATATTGTTATTAAAAATATTGTTTCGTAAGAGTAATAAATTAAAGTTATTTTTGTGTTCGATTAAAAATTGCATACAAATGTAAAGTTAACAACCCGAATTCCTCAATGATTGCGGTGTCTAGTATGGATACCAAACGCCGAGTTTGCATAAAAGGCAAGTGAACAACCTCGACGTTTGGTAACCTAATTAACGGCAATGACGTATTTGGACAATTGATATAAATACAGTAAAGCGGCGTATCGAAGAGGATTGTTATTAGTCTATATTTACGAGCGAGACATCCGACACCTGTACGAGAAGGCAGCGACCTGCCTTCTCAGCTGTTTTCTTAGTCTGTTGTGTCGACAATTATACAGTATGTAAAACCAGTGGGAGTTTTATTTACATCCACCCTGGCCTGGACCCATCCCATCACGAGCTACGTAACATGGTGGAGGCGCAAAATGATCCCAAGGAAGAACAACAACGGCTCATTCAGGTCAGGCTGGCAAGAAACATGGCAGTAAGAGAAGAAACGAAGGAAGAAGATAATTACGATGAAGAAAGTGTTGACTAAGAAGAAGATTATGAAGGGCCCAGCTGCAGATTCCAGTACAATTTCTCCGCCCCGCCCCCAAGGAGAAATTTTCTGAAATTTCCCGCTCAAGCAGACGGACATTCGCAGACGCCGCTTTGGAAAAAAAGATGTTAGTATTTGTACATTTGTTGTTGTAGTTTAAATGGTTCATAGCAAGATGACGCTGACGTGAGAAAATATGTGATTGCCCGTATGGAAGCAGCGATCCGCCCCTGGTCCTCGAAGAGAGGAGGAATGAAAATTAGATCCCACAAACGAAGCCGATGGGTGGTCATCTACAAAAAGCTGCCGACACGTGACGCACCGCTGTACAAGCAAAGGAAAGTCTGTGTACACGGTCGAAGTCGTCTTTAAAGATGTCACTTAGGTAGATTATCATCGCAATCCTAGAAGAAGGCAGAAGGTGGGAGGATTTGAGAACCAGGGCGGACGTATAAAAATGGAACAAACCACCGACGATGGCGAAAATTGGATCTTCAATACGGATGGGTGGTCATCTACACCAAGTTGCCGACACGTGACGCACCGCTGTACAAGCATAGGAGAGTCTGTGTACACGGTCGAAGTCGTCTTCAAAGATGTCCCTTAGGTAGATGACCATCGCAATTCTAGAAGGAGGAAGATGGTGAGATGATTCAATAATCAGTCCGGTGAACGAGAGCGTGGCAAACCGCATACATACGTGGGCAATTAGTTTCCGATTTTTGTGTGTGTATTTTTTCTTGCTTTTTAAACTGTGTTGTATGGGCTTTGTACGGTTATTTTCTGTTTTTGTTTTTTTTTTGTATGTGAAATAATTTTTTGAATTCTTGTATGTTCTTTTGCTGTTTAAATTGTATATGTTCAGTGTGTGTCCAATAAAATGTTTTTGATTGGTGTTTTTGCTGCTCCGCTCTGTGGCTATAGAATAGAATAGAATAGAATAGAAAATGGTTTATTTCAGAATATGACAAAAAAATACAAATCTGAAACAGGTCAAACACAAAGAAAAAATCATTAATTATTTTGGCAAGCTGTAAAAAATTCAGCCATATTATAAGAATTAACAGAAAATAAAAATTCTTTTAACTTAAACTTAAATCTACTTGTGCTGTTCATTGCTCTCAAATCAGCCGGCAGCGCATTATACAATTTGCAACCCATATACAGTAAACTCCTCTGGAATAGAGCTCTTTTATGAGCAGGTGGTAGCAGAAAATCATTACCTCTAGTACCATACGGATGCTTAATCCCGCATTGAAAGGAAGAGGTATACTTGCGGACAAAGCAAATAATTTCAAAAATATACAAATCATAGACTGTAAATATTTTATTCAATCTGAACACTTGCCTGCAGGATTCTCGATAGCTTAAATTATACATAGCTCTTATCGCTCTTTTTTGTATGACGAATACACGGTTTATATCAGAACACAGGCCCCAATGGATCAGACCATAGCTCATCTTTGATTGAAAACACGCGAAGTAAAACGTTCTCACAACATATAGGCTACATGACTTTTTTAGTTGGTATATTGCAAAGCACAACCTAGATAAGTAATTGCATACAGTGTCAATTTGACTTCCCCAATGTAGGTTCTCATCCACAACAATACCTAAAAATGGGCAGCTATGAGCAACGGTATTTGATCTGTATCTGACAAAGCTAGTGATGTTAAGCTATATTTACTGCGGTTCTTATATAGGATACACTTGGTCTTATCACTATTTATTAACAGTCTATTTTTGGCCATCCATTGCTGGACTTCCGCATAGACGAGCTTAGTCCGAGCAACCAATTCACTGATGGTATCATTTTGATAATTAAGTTTATATCATCAGCATATAATATAATTTCGGATTCAGTAGATATAGAACTAGCTAGATCATTCACATAAATTAAGAATAATGTAGGACCCAGTACTGAGCCTTGTGGCACCCCAACTTTTAAAAGATCATAGGTTGATTTGAAATTTCCTATCGATACGCATTGCATTCTATTTGAAAGATATGAGCGGAACCACTCAATCCCAACCCCGTTTACTCCATAGCATTCCAACTTGCTCAACAGTATAGTATGGTTGACACAGTCAAACGCCTTCGACAGATCAATAAACAGTCCCAAACAAGGCTTCCCAGCATCCAAAGCAATATATATCTTCTTTAAATAATGAAAAAACGCTGTATTAGTCGATCTAGATGGATAGAAACCATGCTGGTTGTCATCAAAAAGACGATTTTGCTTAAAAAAGCTTAAAATTTTTAAATTCATGATCATTTCGTATATCTTAGAAAAAACTGACAACATGCTTATGGGGCGATAGTTTTTTAGATCTTCAAGATCGCCACCTTTATACAAAGGTTTAACATGAGAGATCTTTAAACGACTTGGAAAAACTCCCTGCTGGAAAGAATTGTTTATTAAATATGCTAACGGTCCTGAGATTTATGCAATCGATTTTTTTACAATAAACGATGGAACAGTGTCATATCCTGAGCCAGATGTACGATTTAATTTGTGGACTGCATGGACAATATCAATCTCAGCAATCGGTGTTATGAAAAAAGACTTTGAATGTGATACCATCGATCTGTTAATTTCTGACAAATTGATGTCGACGAAATCAAATGTACTCGACAAGAGATTATCAATTAGTGAAGCAAAATGATCACTAAACAAATTACATAATTTAAAATAATCATCACTCTCAGGCAAGGTCGTGTGCTTCGAGAAATTTGTGCGTTTCTTACGGATAAGATCCCACACAGCCTTTGATTTGTTATCTGAAGAAAGTATGTAAGTGTCGTTCACCTCAGTTTCCTTCAATTTCATGTTAAGCTCATACATTTGCTTTTGCCGCAAGTATTCATTTGTAAATATAGGATACCGATCACTAAGAAGCTTCAAAGACAAAACGAGTTCTCTCATTCTCAAAATATCATGTGACACCCAACCTGAATCAGACCGATTCAATACCTTGCACCTAACATACGGGAAACAAAGATCCATATAGTAGAGAAATAATTCAAAAAATTTTGAAAAGGCAATGTCCGCGCACACCTGCTCATATACTGTCAGCCAGGACTCTGTCTCCAAATAATCGACAAATCTTGAAACGGACGCGGCACAATATCTACGTTTCCAAACAGTTTGATCCGAGATACTGCGGTTTTTAGGTAGCACCATGCTGAGCAATTGAGAATAATGATCATATAAATCAAAATCAATACAACTTACATGGTAATCCTCATAAAGAAGATTCACAAATATATTGTCAATACATGTTGCCGTCTGCTTTGTTACTCGTGTTGGTATATCCAATGTAATATGTAAATTTACAGTGTTTAACAGATCTCTAATTATTTTAGTATTTGCAGAATCTTCACAAAAATTTATGTTAAAATCACCGGCAATGATGATATTTTTATTCTCAGAGTTGAGTAAATCTACAAGTAATGACAATTTCTCATAAAAAATGTTAAACTCAGATGTTGGAGAGCGATAAATAACAACAATAACAATTCTAGAGTGAACCAGCTCAACCGCACAACATTCAAAACTACCACACGTAGCCCCGTTATTAATATCATCACGATTTTTGATAACAGTAGAAAATTTACTATAAATAGCAACCCCGCCGTGTTTATTCAAGGTGCGACAATACCAAGAATTTAGTCCATAACAATTAAAGGATATTTCCTTTAGTTGGTCATCCGTCTGCCAATGTTCAGTCAAAAGTAGCACATCAATATTATATTCTTTAAGGATCACTTGAACGTTTTGAATCTTGTTATTTAAGCATCTAATGTTTTGATGTAATATTCTAAGGGATTGAGTGGCAGATTCTCTTGCTATACGCTTGGCTGTCTTTTTGCAAGATGGAATAAAAAATCGTTTACACACACATCTTGTGGCCAAAACTCGGCTTTTTTCATTTCTGTTAAATATTTTGAAGGAACTGATACCTTAAAGGATGAGTATTCCTCTGGATGTCGACTAAGCAGCTTTTCGCATTTAACTTCAGTTACATTTTTCGATTTAATATAATTTTGTAGCATTTCTTTGGTAATTTTTGTGTCCAAACGAAACACATGGAGATGGGAAAACCTAATTGCCCCTCTAATATCGGCACTGACGGCACTACCACGAATCACCTCAGTTGGTTTAGATCGTCTTCGAGTTACAGGCGTCCATCCCTCCGATGAAGATTTATTTGAAGTGATAACACGACTAGCAGGTGGAAGGTTGATATCGGAATTCACTGAATTCGCATATGTTTGTTGTGGTTTTTTAAAACCCGTATCACGACCAGTATTGCCAACTGCTTTCGGGACTTCGGTATTTGACAGTTTTCTGGTTTTGTGTACTTCTCCAATTTTTGGAAACACATTATTTATTCCAGCATGCGTTTTAGAAGTATCAAACCTATTTGATTCTAGTAGATGAATTAGCTGGATGTTAGATTTTGTATATAGATTTTGTTCAAGTTATGGCATTGCTCTGGGACGAGCAATTATTGGCGAGGAGGTTGTTACGTAAGAGTAATAAATTAAAGTTATTTTTGTGTTCGATTAAAAATTGCATGCAAATGTAAAGTTAACAACCCGAATTCCTCAATGATTGCGGTGTCTAGTATGGATACCAAACGCCGAGTTTGCATAAAAGGCAAGTGAACAACCTCGACGTTTGGTAACCTAATTAACGGCAATGACGTATTTGGACAATTGATATAAATACAGTAAAGCGGCGTATCGAAAAGGATTGTTATTAGTCTATATTTACGAGCGAGACATCCGACACCTGTACGAGAAGGCAGCGACCTGCCTTCTCAGCTGTTTTCTTAGTCTGTTGTGTCGACAATTATACAGTATGTAAAACCAGTGGGAGTTTTATTTACATCCACCCTGGCCTGGACCCATCCCATCACGAGCTACGTAACAATATCAGTAAAAGGAAATATTTAATTACTAAACAAAGGTTTTTCTTTTATCATAAAATCATAAGGTATTCTCTTATCACAAAATAAAGGTTATTCTTATAAAAATAAAAACATATTTTAAACAAAGAATAAAAATCTGTGGCCAGGCACATGACTTTATCATACAAAATATAACATTAATAGTTTAGCTGCATGAGAATCTATTTGATTGAGATAAATCGTGTCTGCATTAAAATTAAATTAGTTAGCCAGGATTTGACAGATATTTTAATAGTCAATAGTATCAATAGGAGGTATGGTCAAAGCATCAGCATTTGACAGTACCTACTGTCATCAGAATAATAGTTATTTATCTCACAAGTGCCGAAAGTACGGAATAGCGCGACGAGCGGTGATGCGGCGCGTGACCGCGCGTCACCGATGGCGGAGCGTCGCCGTCGCATGTGAGCGAGTCGCGCTATGTAGTTTTCGACAGGAGTAACATCAACGTTTTTGTGTTGCTTTTTGAGAAATACGTATTTGAAAAAAATCAAAAATGGTTATAATTCTGTATGGGAAATGTTAGGTTAATACCGCTTCTACGAAACGTCAAGTTTAAAAAGCTAATTCAAATTCTGACAGATTTATATTCGTTCATGACACTGTAGATGTCACATCCGTACCAACATACTAAAATATAACTACCTACCTTTAGTAGTTTCTCCGGAACCGTCTCCGCAAAAAACTGGGTACACACACACGCACACACACACGCACAGACACACACACACACACAGACATTTTTTTGTACCTTGGTCAAAAATGTTCAGGGGACCCATAAAGACCTATTTTCGCTAAAATCTCAATTTTTTTTTTCGGCACGATTACAATACTTCATCATACTGCGTATGATAAAGTAAAAATATCAGTCTCATCTGGCGGTATATCAACAGCAGACATTTTCTTGTCATCATTGTCCATTCAATCGTGTGAATCTTCCATATTTTCTGATTCTGTTATCGAAGAAGATTTGTCATTATATGTTTAGTATGTCAACTTAGCAGCTTTTGTCGTTGTTAATCAATTTCTTATTTTGCAATGAATCCAACTAAATGTAGTTAATGTTCTTATATAATTCAAATCTTTTACATTATGTATAATCAAGAGTACACATTTACAGTGTCCCATTTTTCCCGCAAAACTTTTTTTCCAGATAGTTAATGCCCTGAAGAAAATTTCAATATTTTTTAATTTTCGTGAAATTTTGGATTTAGGGTTTTCGGGCAATTCTGAACAATTTTTACTAGTAAAATTTTTCGTTAAAAAATCCCTAAAGTAATTTCTTGATTTTTGCGTTTTTTTGCCACCACAAGGTGCTTTGCATTTAAAGAAGACAATTGGTTTTTTGGCAGTAAATAGAGCAATGTGTATTCTATATTTGAAATAAAAAAATTCAAAAAATGGACTAAAAATAAAAAAATATGAAGGTGTTACACTCTTAAGTGGGACACACTGTATATACATACTACGTTCCATACTTTATATAAGCACTGTAGATTATGTGATACAAGTAGTGGTTATATGGTAGTTATATGGTTACCATGATAGTTACTACTAAACCATGTAATTAATGATATATTGATTTCCGGGTGTAATTAACATATAGATTATAGATTTTTAACAACATTCATAGTTGCTGGTATTAACCAGTTTGTTACACAATTGGGCTGATTATAGAGTTTGAAATTGACAGTTATTTGAGTGAAGGAGATTCAATTTCAAAATCCTTGATGCTGCACTGACCCTTGAGTAGGGTTCCTCATCAGTTATGGAAGGGTACAAAACCATCCCAGTTTTAACCAATTGTATATCTTACAAAATTAGTTTAAAAAACAAAATGAAAACAAATTCATAATTATGTAAATATCCGAGCTTGACCATACAATACAGTTAGTTCAATTTAACTTGAAGTGCACATGGTTATTTTTTGTATTACCTATATTTTTATTTAATACTGTTTTTAACAATTACATTCTTTTCAGCTTAGAAATGGCGAAGATTTCCCGTCTGTCCATAGGTGGTGTCAGGAGTTTTGGTCCTGATGATAAAGATATCCAGTATATTAAATTCCAAGCACCGGTGACACTTATTCTTGGTGAAAATGGCTGCGGAAAGACAACTATAATCGAAGCCCTAAAATATGCCTGTACTGGTATCACTCCGAGTGGTGTGAAAGCAAACTTTGTGTACAATCCGCAACTTCACAACCGCTCGGCAACCAAGGCCACCGTAAAACTGAAGTTTACAGACAGCAAAGGCCAAGAACTAACAATCTGTAGAGGTATGCAAGTTGAACAAACAGGCGCTAATACCCAAAAGTTTTCCACATTAGATTCAACAATGAACATAACAACGGCAACCGGTGAGAATGTTCCAATATCAACAAGATGCGGAGACATCGGAAAATTGATTTGTGAGAGGTTGGGCGTATCGGAATCAATTTTAAATAACGTTATCTTCTGCCACCAAGACAATTCCCTCTGGCCTTTGGAAGAAGGTAGTAAAGTCAAAGCTAAGTTTGACGAAATTTTTGATGCTACAAAGTATAATAAATGCATTGACAGTATGCGCAAACATTTAACAACTCAAAAGGTGGAACTGAAACTGTTGAATGCCCAACTCAGTCAGAAAAGGGATAAGAAAGATTATGTTGAAAAACAGCGAGGTACTCTACAAACACGTGAGTCAGAACTCGCAATGTTGGATACGAACATAGCAAAGAAAGATGAAGAATCTGAACCAGTTAAGGATCGTATTGAAGAAATCTGTAGGAAGGAAGATAGTTTCAGTACCTTAAGAGGAGAACTCTCATCAAAAGAGACTGAATATGAAAATTGCCTGGAAACGCAAAAGGAAATACGTAAGAAGTTGAAACAAGAATTTAAAGGTACCGATCAGGAACTCGAAGATGACATTAAACGATTCACTGAAAAACTTAGAAACCTTCCAAGCCTGGACCAGATCAACAAAGATATAGAGAGATGTACAGTATTAAGCCAAAAAACCCAAGTTCGCATAGGACAACTTGAATCTGAAGGAAAACAATACGACCAAAAAATCAAAGAAAGAGATGAGCATATTCAAAACTTACGCAATGATTTGAGACTAAAAGACAATCTGACACTTGATACCAACACAGCAGTTGACAATGCATTATCAAAGATAAAAACCGCTTTAAATGAATCAAGAGGTTCGATTGATAAACTGCAAGCTGAATGTACAAAAGAAGAATGCCAAATTCAACAGAATATTGATAAAAGTCGTGAGGAACTTGCAAAAGTCAATCAAAAGATATCTTCCAGCAAGTCTCAAATTGAAGCCAACATAAAAAAGATTCGTGATGTTGATTTCCAACTAAAACGTTTAGGAAATTCAGATGAGGATTTAAAACAAATGAATACAAAACTCAATAAGATGGATAATGACTTGAAAAAGTTGGAGGCGAGTACAAATACTAAAGCAATAGAGCAGTTGATCAAACAGGATAAACTAGAAATACAGAAGTTGGAAGACAATCTTGAATCATTAGAAAAGGATTATAAGGTCATGCAACGAAACTTTGCTTTGGAAAGTGATATTGAAACGAGACGCAAGGATATAACTGATAGGGAAACAAAGATTTACGAATTGAAGTCACGCCACCAGGATGAATTTATGGCAATTTTTAGGGAGGTTCCAGAGAATAATCTAAAAGCAAAAGTGCAGAAATTGTTTGATGAGAATAAAATTAAGGTCAACAGTTTACAAAAAAAAATTGAACAGAAGAAAACGGAAGTCACAACATACGAAACAAATATCAAATATTCTAAGAAAACACTGAAAGGTTATGAGGCCGATGTAGAGAAGTACACCAAAAAAATCAAAACTGTAACCAATAGCAGAGACTTTGAGACCCTTCGCAAAGATCTCGAAGCACAATTAGAAAAATCACGGAAGTCCAAAGGTCAACTAAGTTCCACCAGTATAATTTTCGAAAAATTTATCGAAAATTTTCAATCAGCGGAACCACAGTGTCCTGTTTGTAACACAGATTTCGAGAATAATAAATCTGCAGTGGCAGTCATTGTGAGCAAAATTAAAAATCAAATAAAAGATGTACCTGGAAAGTTAGCAAAAGTGGAAGAGGAGCTTAAAAAATTAGAAAAGGAATTCAATGGGGTACAGCAATTAAGGCCCATCTATGACCAGGCTGAAAATCTAAGAAACAAACTAATTCCTGACATTAAAACTGAGATAGATAATTTGAGCAGGAAATTTCAGACAATCACAGCTGAAAAACTCAGTTTATTAAAGGAAATAGAAAGTCCAGAGCAACTTGTCGAGACCTGCTCGAATGTTTTGTCCGATGCGGCATTGATCGATAAATACCAAAGTGAAGTGGTAAGTTATAAAATTCAAACTAAAGACTTGCATGCTCAACTAGAAGAAATTGATTCAGAGAAATCCAGAGAAGAAATTGAAGGTGACATCAAAGTTTTTAAAATAAACATTTCTGAAAAGCGACAACTTTGCGAATCAAACCAAAAGAAAATTAATCAGTATACCGAGCAATGCCAACGTTTGAAAGAGCAACGTAACCAACTTTTTGATAAACGCTTACAACTCGAGAAAAGCATGCAAGGGAAACCACAATTACTGGAGAAAGAGAAGGAATTAAAGACTGAAGATGCTAAATTAAAGGAAGATATAAAGCAGCTGGAACTGGAGATGGATCCCATAAAAGAAACATTAGCAGGTTTTGTAACTGATTTAGAAATGTTGAAGGTTGAGAACAAAGCAAGAGTAACTGATCAGCTTGAAATCCACAACAAATTAAATAGTAGTTTCGACAATATTAGACAATTGCAGAAGAGCATTGTGGAGATTAAAAACAAAAACATTGAGAAAGATTTAGAAACACAACTTATAAATTACAATAAATTTAAAACAGAAAGCAACCAACTAACCAAGCAAAAGGAAGAATTGGCCTGTAGCAACCTAATTCAGAGAGAGCTACAAGACAATGTTGACCTCCGAAACAAAAGGAAGCAAGCGGAAAAGCTAAAGCAAATAATATCGGCTCTTAAAGTTCAAATCGGTGATTATAATTACACAACCTTACAGCGGGACAAGCAACGACTTCAACAAAAGTACAACATGCTTGTTAAAGAAAAATGCACGTTACAAGGACAGAGAACACAATTGCAAACGCAAATCGAAGATATTCAAAAAGATTTGGACAAACCCGAAAATAAGGATGCTTATAACGCTTACAAGAAGAAATTTTTCGAAATTAAGATCAAAGATAAGATAGTATCCGACATGCAGCTGTTTATCAAAGGTCTAGAGAATGCCATAATAGAATTCCACAAGGAGAAGATGATAAAAATCAATAATTGCATCAAAGATTATTGGCGATCTATTTATAAGGGAAATGATATCGACCATATTCAAGTGAAAACTGAACAAGGGGAATCTGTTTCATCCAGACGTGTCTACAACTACAAAGTTGTTCAAGTTAGAGATGACACAGAAATCGATATGAGAGGCTGCTGCAGTGCCGGCCAGAAGGTCTTGGCTTGCTTGATTATAAGAATGGCGTTGTCGACGGTATTCAGCCATACTTGCGGCATATTGGCTTTAGACGAACCAACAACCAATTTGGATCGCGAAAATATCATAAGCTTGAGTTCGACTCTAGCAAGAATGATACATGATCGGAGGGTTGAGAAGAACTTCCAGTTGTTAGTGATTACCCACGACGAAGATTTTGTTAAAGCTTTGTCACAGTCTGAGAGGATTAACTCTTGCGTGAGGGTGACACGCGATAATCGTACTGGGAAGTCCGTTGTAAAGAGGGAGATGATTAGTTAAAGTATTGTACGTTTTATTGTAAAATGTAATGGTTTATTTTTTATATTCTATTTGTTATACTTACATTCCTTGTGTGTTACTGCTTAAGTATGTGTTATTATACGCTTTCAATAAACTTTATATAAAAAAAGTTAATACTTTGTAATGGATTTTTGTGACTTTAGTGGTGACTTCTATAAGTGGTTCTATCACTTTACTCCTACACAAAATACAATTCTTAAAAGGTCATACATGATGAACTAAATTTTGCTACTGATAACCCAAAAATAATGTTGAAATATCTGGTCCATCGTAAAAACCTGTTTGAAAAATTGTTGAAACAGACCATAATGCAAAACATTTTTGTTTTAATAATAATTTATTGAAGATAAAATAATTACAATACAAATAGCTTTCTATAAAAATATTCAGATATTTCTGGTTGATCTTACAAATAAAATGCATCAATTACAATTTTATTCATAGAATTTTAAGACGTTCTAAGATAATATTTTTTTCACTAAATATACACCACCTAAAAACGCACCAAATGCAACTGATGCTCCAACGGCAATGTGTACAGGATCTTGAGATGATATTAAGGTTTTCACATGGAAGTATACGTTAGGTATTGCTTTTTTATATGAATTCCTTTGCTTCACTCGTTCATAATAAGAAGATAGAAAAGGTCTTTTGCCGTCCATCCAAAAATAAGATTCTAATCCCAGCTGGTTAAGTCTTTCAAGTAATATCGTTAAGCTTATATCGGCCACTGTAAATCTATCACAACATAACCACCAAGAGGACTTATCTGAAAACAAAATATATTACATAAAATT
The DNA here is from genome assembly GCA_964023965.1 of Melinopterus prodromus. Taxonomy (NCBI): domain Eukaryota; kingdom Metazoa; phylum Arthropoda; class Insecta; order Coleoptera; family Scarabaeidae; genus Melinopterus; species Melinopterus prodromus. The sequence continues at coordinate 28,737,941 of OZ030390.1, forward strand.
ATTTCACAAAATGGCATTAACATAGCTATAAACAAAATGCTTTCAAGGCTCATTCTTACCTCCATGCAATGACAATTCAGTTTCTACTGCAGCCAAGATTTCATCAACTCTCTCCAATGTTTTCAAGTATTGTTCCTTTTCAATTACATTCAAATGTTTTCTATCTTGTAATTCTGCTTTTTGCAAGAGAACGTCTCTGACTTCCGGATTTTTCTCTGCATGTTCCCTTAATTTACGGCTGCTGTTCTTTTCGCCATCTAAAAGTATGTCATGTGAACAAAGAATTTTGTTTTACTGGCAGCCTACTTGCTAGAAGCTTCCGCACTGGTCCGTAGAATGGAGCCTTTGGATTTTTTACGTACTCTGTGTGGAAGAATGATCCCATTGTTATAATACCTGATGGCAATTGGTCAATTGCATTTCTGAAGTTGATGACTTTCTGTCTTATCTCGGTACCCTGATCTAAAGGTATTAACCTTGGTGTATCACCTAAAAATACATATCCTTTTTAAGTTACTTACTTATTTTTCACAAATTTTTTCGAAAAGGTATGTTTTGTTATTTGTTGCAGTATCCCATCGGCTATTATTATGGTTCAAAAATCAATTAAAGTAAAATGGTAAAGCAGTGTGAAGTTTTATTCATCTGGTCACAATGTCCCAAAAATTTTTAACACTGAGGAAAGTTAGGTATAACCCGTAAATTTGGCAAAAAGTCTTCAGAAACAAAACAATAACGTAACGTATATTACAATTCAACATATTAAGAATCGGTTTGATAAGATTTCAAAAGGGATGATGGAAGTAGCAAAGCAAGACCGACAATAAAATCCCTTAAAAAAACTATAAGTAGAATTGCAGGGCAGCAGATTTTTTAGTGACCTGTAGAGTGTAGAGCCTGAACCATGTTAGAAAGACTTTTTTTGTTTTTTGTTCAAAAAATTAAATCCAGAAGTGCAAATTGATATAATAATTTGACTGTTTATTGACTGAAATTGCTTTATTGACTGGTTCAATAAGTTTTAAATAAAAACTAAATAAAGCATTGCTAAATGTCAAATAACTTGAGATTTTTTATGGAACACCTTGGCATAAATATCTATAAATAGAAGTTATTAAGCTAATTTGGAATGCAGCAGCTTTAATAGTAATGATGAATTACACAAACAATTAATTTGTGCATCATGTAGAAACCTTGAAAAATGATAACAGAACTTTCAAAGCTAGGCTTTAGAAATGCATCGAGCTGAGAGGGCAGATATTTATTCATTTTGTACTAAAATAGTTATTTTTATACGGTTTATAAATAAGCATTTATTTCATGATTGATTATAATGATTCCATTAATTATCATCGTCTGTACACGTTCCAGATTTCTATACAAAGTTTGAAACCATTTCGTCATTTTGTTCTGTTGTAGTTGTAACAATTCCAATTGGATTAAATGAGGAGATCTAAAAGCCAATTCTGTAAAGGTACTAAAATTGCCGACTGTCGGATTTCGATAAAAATCATGATTATAAATCATTCGTAGTTGAGGCTTCATTAACCAAAAACTGCTGAACGAATAATTCCCCATAATTTTCAAATTGTGCGATTGTTGAATTTTGTCGTAGCAACTACTTCTTTTCCTTTCTTATTTCTTGTGTATATAGGTCTTGAGAATTTAAGCTATAAATTCTTGTTATTTGACATTTTCAACGCTCCATTTATTCCGAATAAATAATATTAGAATCGCAAAAATCAACTAGAACTATGATATTTTTACAAAACACTGTATAGTCATGGAAAGAGGTATGTTCCTATCGCCATCTAATAATTTTAAACAAGCACGTATTTGGGTACTGGTTTTTGTTATTCTCTCCTCGGGCGCTAAGCAATAAATGGACACACTGCTTTAAAACTCTGAAATAGCGAAAGGAATATACATCTTTCCATGACTATACATATACAGTAGCTTGATACAAGTTTTCAAAATGATCGAATTAGCATAATAATATTAATAAAAAACCAAAAACCTACAGTAATATATATCTAGTGTTTCACCATAAGAAAACCTAAGTTGTGTTGTCATTGTGTAGTATGTATTTTGATATGGCCATTGGCCACTAATGTGCTTTGCCTTACTAAGTGTGGGACACCCAGTATATATAATACAAATAAAAATTACACAACATATCAAATACTATATTAATCATAACCAGATAGAAGGGATTTGTTTTGTTATAAAAATCTACCCAAAATCCATTATAATCCTCAAAGATAAATAGTTCACAATAAAATGATTATATTGAAAGAATATCAGTGCAAATGAATTACCATTACTAAAGTTATCTTCTAAATAATCGATGATTCTGGTTGAGTCAGGAATGATTTTGGTAATATCCTGAAGGACAGGAACTTCTCCTCTTGGGTTAATTGATAAAAACCATGGCTCATACTGTTGTCCCCGGATTATATCAACCACACATTCATCAAAAGGTAGATTCTTCTCATACAGCGCCATGATCACCTAAAATTCATAAGAAATTGTTATTTCAATAATTGAAAGCATCAAGTAAATTCCACTAATTAAAACAACCTTACATGACCACACTTTAATTAGTTCTGTACATTTACTTAGGTAGGCATTTATTTTTAAACACACACAAAAAAATGAAACCGCAAGTGACCGTGAATCAGAGATATCAACAGATGAAATTGATTTTCGTTTAGCATGCGGAAAGTAAGTAAATTTTATGAGTGCCGTAAAGAAAATTAAACATACCTTTTGTGAGTAATAAGAGTAGTGATGATAGTACAGGAGTAATCCATTGCAGACATTCACCAAGCACGATTTATCCAAATCATCTGACATGATTACAGCTTCCCGAGTTGACAAGCACTGCTACAAGCAAACAAAAAGAGGCGTCCTACTTTCGCAGTTGCGGCGACGCTACTGGCAAATCCGTGGTTTCAAAAGCAGCTGATCGGTTATCTCATAATTTTCAGAATACCTACCGATTGTTCGTCATTTTTCACGCCAAACGCTATTTATATCGATATTCGATACATACGTGCAGAATTATTTCAATATTCTGAACACACTGCATAAAAAAACGATGAAACTTATCGGCCTTGTACCTAAACCTGCATACAACGTGATGAAGCGGAAAAGTTCTTTCGTAGTCTTTAATAGGGTTGCCTTTTATTTCGCGGCATTCAAGCGATTAACGTATCACGAAACTTATATAACCAACAAATACTTTCACCGTATCTATTTATGCAGACTTAAAAAATTCACAGTTGCACGACTCATCATACTCATCATACTGTGGAATTCTTATATAATTTAGCATCGTATCATGAGAAAATCACGGCTTACAGTAATAATTATAATTATGTATATATATTATATATAATTATAAACGACGCACATTAATTATGGATTATATAAATAATAAATATAATTAAAAGTTAACCAGCCGTATCGGACCCAGCGCGCCGCGTCGCAGCCTCCTATTCTATATGACGCCCCATCGTGTACGGACTACGGATTCTACCCCCCTCGACCCCCCGATTGACCATCCTCTTGACTCCCTCAACACCCCTTTACGCTGTCCCTTGACACCCCACGGGGTATGAATCCGCACACGATTAGAAGTAATACGATATAGAAATCCCGGGCTTGCAGCCAACCCTCTTCGCTATAGAGGGGAGGGGAGGGTGAGGGAGGGATGTTGGAGAGGAGATGAGAGAGGCGTATGAATCAGCACACGATGGGGAGTCATCCGGTATAGGGGTCTCGGGACTGCGGTCAACACTCTTCGCTAGGGAATCTGAACACAGAAAGCGCTTTATTATAGAGTATGATGATGATGTTTCCTCGCTCCCCATTAACTAATCTTTTTTAAAGAAGATTTTTTTGTGGGAATCATTTTATTATATGTAGGTTTGTTCCAACACTATCAAAACACCGTTCAAGTTTCGTGTTTTGTGATGGACCTGTTATGTTACGGTCGACTTATTAAAAAAAAACACAATAAATAATGTTAGCGCAGGCACATCTTGCGCAACACATGGTATCTACCGTGAACAGTATTTTATCTGTGTTCGTACAGACATGCGTCATTTTGGAGTTAAAAGCAATTAATCAAAACTGAAAATAAATTATTTTAGCCGAACGAATTAAAATAAATGTGTATGTATGAGAGAAAATATTAATTTTAGGTTCAGGAGTTTTGATTAATTGATTATACATAACTGAAGAATGATGCATAATATAAAAAGGTGAGCCCTACAAAAAAATTATTTCATCCTAAAAAATAAATAAAAGTTTACAGGATGTTTTATTAGTAAAAGGAAAGGTTACCAAATTTCTATAGTAAAACGTATACTGGGAATATATTTAAACGAGAGTTGTCCCAAAAAACTCTTCTTTGAAAAATTTGTTGACATTCGTTACAGTTGCAAAATTACTTAGGTGTTCCGGTAATTTTGACTAATCCTGTATAAAAAGCTATAGAGCAATAGATAACGAGACCATACATGACTATACAGTCTGTTCCACTTGATGTACATTTAAGTCAATACTGTTATTTTTTTATCATTTTGATTTAAACATTTTAGGTATTGTTCAACTCCCAATGCATGTTTCAAAAAAGAAGAGGGTACCCCCATCTTTGCTCGAAAATACATTGTCCGGGCACCACGTCACACCCTTTTCTTACTTTGGAACAACTCTAAAACATTTTAATTTTTCAATGAACCTCGGCATGAATATTTTATTTTTTATACAGTAGTATCTTGATTTCAAAACAAATTATCCAAAAACTGCGTAATCCCAGTAAGCCGGTATTTTAATCTAAACCTAAGTCCTAACAAAACATGTATCTTGGGAGTTGTATAACATAAAAATAATCTCTCGCAAGTTTATACACTCGCCTACGACTCATGTATAAACTTCATGCTCGCGATTTTTTAATATTATTGTATTATTTCACAGATTTATTAACCGGGTGCGCGATGCAAGCGTCTCTACGGGCGTTATCTGTAGTGTATAAAGTGGTCCGATCAAATTTGCATTATTCATTACAATGCTGCAATCAGAGGGCCAATACACATAGGCAAAATCATGGGAGAAGTATAATGGTATGCTCGATCCTTGGACGAGTTTACGTACTCTACTACGCATCTGCTATATAGGCAACCAATATTGCACTGTTTAAAATGTAGTACTTACTTTGAAAAATCGATTTATTCAGAAAAAATCATTTATAGAAAGAAAACTAAGAAATTCATTATGTACTTTTAATATAAATATAAAGAACGCACTAATACACAATACTACTTAACTTATACATACAAATAAGAATTTTTGACAATTTAAGAATAATAGTTTATTAATAAGTGTCACAAAATATAAACATTCAAACTGATACATTTGAACGATAATAAAGAAAATTATAATAAGCAATAATAATGGAGTCCATATCTAATCTAGCAGTTCACTAATAAAAGAATTTTTCAAATAAGAGTCTTCAGCTCTTGGAAACAAGGTCCATTTTTCCAAAACCATTTCTAAAAAAGGCATTAATCCATTAGAAGCTACTTGTACCATTCCAAAAAGCAATGTTAGTATCAAACGTATCAGCAGAGATGAATAAATATTTGGCATATTTGTTACTTATCCACACATCAAATATATTTGTAACTAGAGGTTGAATGAGGACAAACTAGGAAAGGCAAACTTGAAACTGAAAAAAGAAGGTATATAATTTAGAATTAAATAATAAGAGCTACCTTATTACTTACCAATATAAAAATAACTATAATTTACAAACTAAAGAAACAGCAACTTAATAACTACGAACGGCAAAATACTAAAATATAAAAACATGGTTATTTTTTAATTAAATAATTAAGATGTACAATACTTAAATCAGCTTACCTATAAAAGAACAACTAATTATACAACGAAACGGAAAAAACTAAAAAACAAGGTTATACATTTTAGAATTAATTAATAAGACTTAATATTAATTTACCTATAAAAGAACAACTATGTATATAAATTTAATCACTAAACCAACACAGAAATGTAGAAAGAAAAACTAGCACAAAAACCAAAGAAACTACTCACAAATGCTTTGCTTAGGATCGAATTTCGAATCTAAACAAAACAAAAAAAGGTGGGAGTACAGCGCCGCCCAACGGATCAAATATCAAATACAGTTTAAAATGCCTATTGAGTTGCATACACACCAGGCGTACCATTCAGCCCCTTCTTCTGATGCGTAAGAGCATACCATGATACCATTATGTTTCTACCATGGGCAAAATGCCAAATTTTACCCGCCTCTCGTAAAGGTTGAGCGTGTGTAGCTAGCTTATAATAGTAAATATGCTTTTGGAAAAATAACATCAACAATCAAGCAAATAAATATGTATAACAATCTGACTTATCACTATATTATCATTATGATACGGTATTATGTATTAGGAGTTAGGACATTATCTTAATTTATAGTGCCTGTACAAGGTCTAATCACTAATCATCATAAAAATACAAATAGGTAGAGTAGGTGGAAAATCCTCAGGTAAAAGGCAAAAGTAAAATTGAAAATGTTTTTCAAAACTGTATTGGAATCAAGAAGCTTAATTGTGTCCACTGGTCGTAGATGTCTAGGTTATGTACCAAAAAACAGGTTGGATGGCAAAGTTGCAATTGTTACTGCATCAACGGATGGGTAATTTATTTAAAACCTGCGTCGACGTTTGTATTTATAATATAATCTATGTTACAGAATTGGATATAGTGTTGCCGAAAGATTAGGGTTAGAAGGTGCCAAAGTCGTAATCAGCAGTAGAAAACAGAAGAACGTTGATTCTGCACTCGATAAACTGAAATGTCAAAACATAGAGGTGACCGGATTAGTATGCCATGTCTCAGATCCTCAACACAGAGAAAAGTTATTCAAAGAGGTATACAAAAAAAAAGTAATTTAAAAATAAATTAATGTTATTCTTTTATCATAGGCGCTGGATAAATTTGGTGGGCTAAATATTTTGGTATCAAACGCTGCAGCAAATCCTTCCGTTGGAGGAGTCTTAGACGTAATTTTTTTGAAACTTTTTTTAATATTCTAGTTATTAATCTCAGTATTATTGTAGTGTGAAGAATCATCCTGGGATAAAATTTTTGACGTCAACGTCAAAGCAGCCTATATGCTAGCTAAAGATTCCTTACCACATTTGCGTAAGAACAAAAATGGGAAAATTGTATTTATTTCATCAATTGCTGGCTATCAACCTTTTTCTGTAAGATTCGATTTGTAGAAAATATAAATCTGTAACTTATTCATAATTTATTAGGCACTTGGCGCTTATTCTGTCAGTAAAACAGCCTTGATAGGTTTATCAAGGGCTGCAGCTATCCAACTGGCAGAGGACAACATTCAAGTTAACTGTGTTGCACCAGGCGTTATCAAGACGAAGTTTTCTTCTGTGGTAATTGGGAATTTTTTTAATTATCTTGAAGAAAGGCTTACATCCACACTACCTAGTTTTGCTCCATTGTTTTAACTAGATATGAATATACGGACATCCCGTATCTTTCCGGACTTACCGTAATGATTAATGTATATATATAGTAAATGCTGATATACAGGCGGGACGCAAAATTGAAATAAATTAAAAAATTCTAGCCACAACCTAGATTTGAACCAGGGACCTGTATATCACCATTTACTATATAAGATTTTGTAGAGAATAAATCAACTTTAAATAGTTTTAAAATAAGATAAATTGACCCCATACAATAGGTTAAAAATGAATTTTTATAGCTTGAAATATCTGCTTATTACTTGTCTTTTTAAACTTTAATAAAGGCTTTTTGTTGCCTAGAAAAACATAGATGGCAACTAAAAAAAAATATGGCACAGTAATAGGTATAGTATTTAGTATTAATTATTTATTTTTGTAGTTAACTGCTGAAGACGGTCATGGTGACGAATCATTATCCATGATACCTATGCGAAGGTAGTAATTACGTGAACTGAAGATTATACTTAATTTTTAATAATTGTATTTTTCTTAGATTTGGTGAAGTGCAAGATATTGCGGGAGTAGTTGCATTCTTGGTATCAGACGATGCAAACTACATCACTGGTGAAACAATTGTTGCCGCTGGAGGCATGGCTTCTAGATTATAATTTATTTTATAATATCTTGTTTATCATGGTTTTATTGTATTTTTAATAAACACATTTTATACAAAAATTCTATTGATATATGTATTATTGATAGATATTATTTTAGCCAGAGATTATCAGAAAATGGGTGAATCGGCCATTTATCGCGTTAACCTGGAAATTTATCCGCAATATCACTGTGAATTGTGTTACATTAAAATATCAACTTTACGATCAATTATTTATTAATTAATTCGCGGGTTATTTTCTATCAGCAGCGGAACATTTATTTTGGTTAAGGTTGCTTCAGGAAATATTTACATGCAGAATTCATAGAATGATACCCTTCTATGTGATAGCCATACACATAATTGTGTGGGTAGTTATAAGATAAATTAAATTTTATAGACATAACCTCAAAACAGGCAATAACAGCAAAAAGGTAGATAATTATCATTACGCAAATTCGTATCTTCAAGTTCAAATGTCAAATCAGCTTGAATGTATGTAGTATGTACTACAAGTGCAAGTCATATCTTATCAGCACCACAGTTGAGTCCACTAAGCATTAAGCCATCTATCATTAAAAAATAAATATGTCTTACGCAGCTAAGGACCGGCTGAAGGGAAAAGTAGCTATAGTTACAGCCTCAACAGAAGGGTAGGTATATTTATTATACTAATTTCCGAAACAGGGTATACCTGAAACAGTCATATATTTTTTCTCTAGCATTGGGTTCGGAATTGCTGAACGTTTGGCAAGAGAAGGTGCCAGCGTAATCATTAGTAGCCGAAAACAACAGAATGTTGATGCCGCTGTGCAGAAGCTTAAATCCCAAGGTCTGGAAGTGACCGGCGTTGTATGTCACGTGGGTAAAGCCGAGGATAGAACAAAGCTATTTGATCTGGTATTTTGTATAAAAACATATCATTTATAAGTCAGTAGTATAATTGTTGAATATTATTTTTAGGCTCAGACAAAATATGGTGGTCTCGATATTTTGGTATCTAATGCTGCTGCAAATCCAACAATGGGAGGTGTACTTGATGTACGTATTAATACATTAATTTGTAAGTTTAAAAACTAAAATTCTGTGTTGCTTATAGACCCCTGAAGACTCGTGGGATAAAATTTTTGACATTTGCGTAAAAGCATCATATTTGGTGGCACAGGAAGCTTTACCTTTGTTGCGTGCTAGAGGCCAAGGAAAGATTGTTTTTGTGTCATCAGTTGGAGGATATCACCCAAATGCGGTATACATTGAACATAAATGCTCTTAAGTCACTATAAAAAAATAAAACCACATCCGTTGCCCAAGAAAATGTAGCTACATTAAACTTCTATTTCTATAGAATAGCAGTGGATATATTACTTTAAACTTGCAGGTTTTAGGAGCATATACTGTGGCCAAAACAGCAATGTTGGGCCTTGTGAAAGCAGCAGCTGTTCAATTAGCCAACGACAACATTCAAGTTAATGGATTGGCACCAGGAGTTGTTCCAACAAAGTTTGCTGGAGCAGTAAGTTTAAATTCCTTGAAACCCTGTATGTCCAAAACGTTGAAATTTCTATTATGATTTTAGATTACTACAAACGATTTTGCAAGAGATCAAGCTCTAGCTAACATTCCAATGCACAAGTAAGATCTTAAAACTATGCAATAGAGAAATATTCAAATATTAATTTTTCAGATTTGGTACTCCAGACGATATGGGTGCTGCCGTGGCATACCTTGTATCCAGTGATGCTGATTACATGACTGGTGAAACAATTGTTGTCGCTGGTGGAATGCCATCAAGATTGTGATCATGTCATTTGTTTTTATTATTTGCTAACTTAACAAGCATGACTTTGTATATTTTTGAATTACAATATATATATTTTCTATTCTTCTAAATGTGTATAAGCTTTATATTTAGAATTATAAAATTCTGATAACTCTTATCTACACTGACGTAATTGTATTTAGCATAAGAAATAGACATGAGAAGAACCACTCTATATAGATTACAAAATAATATCTTAATCAAAGGTCAATACTGGCACAATTGCTTGTTATTATTCAATGTACGAAAAACGACAATAATGGTGGTTATTGCTGAAAATAGATTAAAAGGAAAAGTTGCCGTTGTTACTGCGGGCAGTACAGGGTAATTTTGATTAGATGCAATACTCCTGACTTGTTAAAATATTATCAATTTTTAGCATTGGGTTTGGAATAGCTACTAGACTAGCACAAGAAGGTGCTAAAGTAATCATTAGCAGCAGAAATAAAGAAAATATTAACTTGGCTGTAAAACAATTAAGAGATCAAGGATTAATTGCAGAGGGTGTTGTATGTCATGTGGCTAAAAGTACAGATAGAGAGCGATTGTTTTCAGAGGTACCCGCATTCTAGTTCCTGGTCTATTGTTATTATATGGTTGTAGATATATTTGCTATTCTCAATTTTAGGCAAAGCAATTATTTGGAGGAATTGATATTTTAGTATCCAACGTAGCGATTGGTGCATTTGGTGGAGTTCTAGATGTTAGTATGACCTATTTATCGTAAGCTCTATCTATAAATTTAACATTGTAGTGTACAGAAAAGGAATGGGACAGATTATTTGACGTAAATGTAAAAGCATCCTATCTTTTGGCTAAAGGTGTTAGACCATATTTTGCTGAACGTGGTGGAGGAAAAATTGTCTTTACATCATCTATAGGTGCTTACGAGCCGTTTGAAGTGAGATTCATGTTTTTAGTTTTCTGCCTACACATTTCTCTTTTATAGCTTTTAGGCGCATATTCTGTTACTAAAACTGCACTTCTCGGTCTAACTAAAGCTGCTGCCCTTGAATTAGTTGATGAAAATATAACTGTAAATTGTATCGCTCCGGGAATAGTTAAAACAAAGTTCTCAGCACCGGTAAAGCTAAAATGTCACTATATGTATATATTTCATAGCCTAATGTTAGTTATTTTAGGTCACTTCAACAAAAGATGCTGAAGAATTTGCATTATCAAAGATACCTGCAAACAGGTGGTGTAAAATAAAATAAAGGAACATTTTTCTTCACAATGTCGGTAACCTATACTTAATTTGCAGATTTGGTTTAGTTGAAGATATGGGTGCTGCAGTAGCCTTCCTAGTGTCGGAAGATGCTAAATACATAACAGGGGAAACTATTATTCCATCTGGAGGTATGATCTCAAGACTGTAGAGTGTAGACATACATATTTTTTTGCTCTATGTAACTAAAAATCTATTGAAGATCTGCAAAATATAAAAATAAATCTAAGAAAACATCTATGGTTTTTATACGTTCTGTGGTTATATTTCCTTAAACGCTCCAGTGATTGTGCCTACTGCCTATTACTATTTTTTACTATACGTTATGATATTCAAACACGTTAAGTAAAAAGACAAATATATTTTCCATGTTATTTACAAGTTTTATAATTAAACGTACTATCCAACCATCGTTCTTTTCCGTCCTCGTGCTCGCACTTCTTCGTATTTTCCCAAAACCTCCTTTGATCCATTTTTATAACTGACTTGGTACGCTTTTAAAATTGCGGGAAATATTTTGTTATGCGTGCTATGAGTACTCAAAAGTGCCCTCTCCAGCACATATAAGTCAACACCTTTATCTTCCGAACTGGATTCAGTATGCGATAACCCAAAGTCGATAAAAACCAAATCCAAATCATCGTACTTCTCAAAATATTCGTGTTTGTTGAATTTATTTACAAGAAGTATATTAGAAGTTGTTAAATCTCCATGTACAATATTCCCTGCATGCATCTTACCTAGCACGTTTCCTATGGCTTCTGCTAACTTCTCGATTAGTGCGTTGTCGGCCTTAATAATAAATTCTTTAGCCGTTACGGCAAACTCAAAATACTCCATGATAATCATTCTTCTCGGTAAGTCAGATAAGTAAATTATTGGTGTTCGTATCCCTACACTTTTACATTTTAGTATAGCTCTACTTTCTGCCTTTATTCTTTCTTTTGTTAACATCGTATCAAGATCTGCATGTCGATATTTCTTTACAAATCGTTCTTTTATTATTGTTGGCATTCCTATGTATACACCTTTATACAGTCTCGATTCAGCACCCTGTTTTATTAGTTCAAACCCTTCCATTTGTTTCATAATTAATAATAAACTGACTTATTTGTATTTAGTTTTACTGGGTAAATATTTAAGGTTAGGTCAGGTTAGGTGGAATTTAAGCACAAACAAGGTACCAACCTGTAATCGCTCTCATTCCCTATTTTTAGAGTAACATAATTAATCAATTAATTCATTTATAAGGTGAACTGAAATAAGTCAAATAAGAGAATCGTTGGTTACAAAGAAAGTACTCAACGTTTTGCTAGTGCTTTTTTCATGTAATAAATCCACTTTCATAAATTACACTTTCATAAATTACTTACAATGGCAACACTGATCTAGGTACTTTTTCCACATGGTGCATTTGTATTTGTAACTAACATCGATAATGGTTAGTTGGCAGCACAAAACTGTCAAAACTAAAGGCGTTTGTAGTTTTATCGAAAAGTAGTTAAAACCTCGTGAATCCTTTAATTACATTGCCTTTCCGTACGAATCGGTCGTTCGGTAGTTACCGTGTAACTGATATTAGTAAAATTAGCATGTTTTGTACAACGTGATAGGAGGCATTTTTATATGTAGCTTATGGCTGTATAGAAACGAGAGGGTGTGATAAGTGTTCTAATGAACATTAATTTATTCAATTGAAATAGTAAAACTTAGTTTATATCTGTACCTAGTGCAATGTCTTATCCGGGGAGACCTCCGCTTGTTCAGGGATTGGCGATGCCACCTGGTATGGCCTATATGCCCATGGCAGCTCCTCCGCAACCTTTGTTGCACTCCGTAATGCCTATACAACCTGTAAGTAATATATAATTTGTTTTTATTTTATATCATTATTTTCTGCGCCCTCAGATGGTTCCTATACAGGTTACCGCTACTCCACAAATCCGCGCTTATCCAAAACTCAATCCGAACCGTGAGCAACTCAAACAAGTGCAAGGCCCTGCAGTAACAGTGTTTGTTGGTAAGTAGAGCATATCATTTAATATATATATCATTATTGATCATTGTTATTTTAGGTAACATCACAGAGAAAGCACCAGACATGATGGTTAGGCATATATTAGGAGCATGCGGACCAGTGATTAGTTGGAAGCGTGTTAAGGGTTTTGGGTTTTGTGAATTTGGTGGCCCTGATGCTGGCTTGCGGGCTGTTCGAATTCTGCATGATTTAATGGTTGGCGAAAAACGTTTGGTTGCAAAGGTTGATGCGAAAACCAAAACTGTATTAGACGAATACAAAGGTATGTAACATAGTTTATTATTATTATATGTAATAGAAGTGCATTGTCCAAATTTGTTGTATTTATTTCGTAACCAATGAAAGCAATGACGGGGTAAATCAGAATTATTGGGTGTTTGTTAATTGTTCTGCCGGTAGAATATGCATCGTGATTAGAAACTAGAGTTTTGTTTGTTTACGTAACAATTTCCTTAGTAATTCCCCAAACTTGTTCAGTTTAGATAAAGATAGAAGAAGATGCGTATAAGTCAAATATTCTAATAGCCCAGTAAACTGTAATACCTAAATGTTGTACCCTTACTAGTCTGTGCGTACATTTACTGACGATTTTAGTAAATGTATCAATTCAGTATAAAACTGTATACTATTCCTAATAGATGTATTCACTTTCTAGGCAGTATCAACTAAATAAATATGTAAATATGAAATAACTTATCATTAGAATATTGTTGACAAATGATATTACGATGTTACCAATAACACTTCAATTTTCATGCAAAATATGTCTACTAAAAGGTCCAGTTCTATCAAAAACGCAATTTCAAATATATTTATTATCCACAATTGAAGAAATTTTCAGTGTAACAGATGAATAAAAATGCGATAATTGCATTGTGGAACATGTATTCATGTTTTCAAACGTATGCTAGCAACTGATACTAGTGTATGATATATTCCGCAGTATTTGTGTGAAGACATCTATTAAATAGAACACTTTTTTCTATTGAAGAACATATGTGACCTGGAAGGAATTTCATAATCGAACTTTTTTGTCACTAGGGCAATTTCTCCATTCCAGGTCATATATCGGACACAGCCAAGAATTTTCTGGCTTGTTAATTGGTACAGTAATATCAATAATACAATAATAATAATACTTCCATAACACATTTCCATTTAAATGTCATACCACTCCTTGATATTGTCAAAAAAATACCACCATTTGACAATTCTCTAAGTAGGCTAAATTAAACGACGAAACTATAAAAAAATTGACAATTGTGTGAAAACCACAAAATTGACAACATTCTAGTTGTGAAATAGAGGACCAAAATGCATTTAATTTCCGTCTCTAAAAATAATATTATGTATGGAACAACCTATCTCTGCTTATGCGAAGTTTAATTGTAAGACGATATTTTTAAAATGGACGGTATCATAATTGTAATTTACCGCCTATTCGAAGTAATCATAATATCAATCACAAATAATAAAACAACTAGCACACCAGCATCCCAGACCCACAATGGTCTGTTTTTTGCTTTAAAAATAAATTTTTTATCGTATATTTTTTATCAGCCGAACGACGCAAAAAGGAGAAAGGTTCATCTCCCCTCCAGGATGAACCAGCAGAAGAAGAAGAAGAAATTTTGGATGAAGAGACTCAGGCTTTGGATGTAGCTACTGTAGAGCGTATAAAGCAAGTTTTAAACGAGTATAAAGACGAGATGAATAACTTTGAACTAAAGAAAGAAGGTAAATACTCGCAGTTAGACTCTTAAGAAATAAGTATTTGCTCTAAGGTAACTATCTAAACTCGTTTTCTCATATTTCAGAGGAAGTTATCGAAAAACGGAATAAAATTCTTGATGAGGCTGACGTTGAGGAAGAGAAACGGGACCTCATCACTAGAGAAATTGGCAAGTTTCGGGAAAACATGAAAGTGAGTACATTTCTATTGGTACAAATGTGTATCCGGTCAGCACATTCACAATTGTTATTTTTGTGTACTCGTTTATTCTACACATATACGTACTTTTTTTTTTTTTGGCAAACGTAATAATTAAAATCGAAGCAGAATGAATCATTTACGGCTTGTCACTCACTGAGAAACAAAGTATGTTTAATCAAACAAGTTTTTATTTAAAAAAAAATTACATCTACGGTATGGTTTTAATAACATTTAGTTCAGAACTTGAGTCGACTTAAAATCAACAAACAAATGAAGTCATAGTGTAATAGTTTATATTGCTAATAGTACTACCAAAAAATCTAACTATTCAGAAAACAAAGAAAAACAACTCTGCTCAAGGTCTGGACAACATAACTATTAAAATTACTGTGTTACATTACTATTATTACATATTGCTACAAATATTATTACATAATCACTTGAATAATAACCAAGTTAGTTAATATTCATACAGGAAACAACTCTTTCTCAGTGACGTGCCATCCAATGTTTGAGCGTTTGTTTGTGATTGCGTGATAATTAGGTTAGGTTATGATATAAGCTTTGAGGTGCGCTCATATGGTACTATAAACAGGCAAATGGAGCGGCGCAGTTCCTCCTAGGTTCGGCCCGGAGCGCCGCTGGTGAGTAACGTGAAAACCCAGTACCACACCTGTCCTTACGTCCACATTACACTCGCATCAGAATAATTCTTTTATATTCTACCTGCATTCTACTAAAGGTAAAATAAAGTATTTTTTTTTTTAATATAATAGATGTTAAGTTGCGACTGTAATTGGATGCTCATTATTTTTGTACGTTGATATCATGGTATTTTATGCGGCTACGCAAGTAGACGTATAAAATATATTGTATGTATGTGTGATAATGTGGACTTGTCATGGATATTTGTTTCTGCAAGAAGTTCTTTTTTCCAACTGATTAATGTTAGCCTAACATATTGTTTTCTCGCAAAAAGATACCCTTCACAGGTATTATTTTAGTATTATTATATTAAAAGAAAATTGTATGCCCAGTTTCTGATACAAAATTTGCCTCCCTAGTCTTGGTTATTGCTTTGAGACAGCAACAATTAAAGAAATTGACAATTGAATGCAATTGTGTAATAGTTTAAACACAATATAAAAATGCTAAATATATAATATTTCCTGCAACGATTTTTTTTAAGTGAAGATCTAAGAAAAAAAGTTGCAGACAATATGTGAACATATATTTAAATTTAGTCAAATGCTAAAAAGTACTTCAACGTACAGTATGACAATAAAGTGAGCACTGTTTTTCATCGTGATGTGCTATACGCGCAAAAAAAACGTACAGTTAATTTTTACATCATGTAATTCTTGTTTTTATTTGTCAACTTGACAGTAGATGCATGTTTCATACTTATGCTTAAAGTCAGAATGAAATTATTATTGTTAGATTATAAAAAAAAACACATACAAAGCTAACAGTAGTATATTATTTGACGAGGACATAATTAAGGAAATCGTGAACATGAACTTTACACGCGTGCCGTAGACATAATGCGCAGACGTTCCTACGCATTGACGTGTGTCAGAATGAAATAAAGAAGATTGCTATGTCATTCTAGCACACGTCAATGCATATAGGAACGTTTGCGCATTATGTCAGCGGCTTACTGCCACTTGTCGTGAAATAAACTCTATATGTGAGTCGTAGATAAAAATATTTTTAGTACATTTGGTTATATAATATGTGAGGTACGACATTTTATACTGCGCATAGTCCATATAAAATTTTGATTGTGATATAACCTCCAACCAAGCTAAACTCAAATAAATCCATATAATTTTTTTACTTTCACTAAGGTCCATTCTACATGTTGTCGCAACGGGTACGTTTGTCATTGTCGGAATGCGCAGGTGACCAGTGCGCATACGATTACGGTAAAAAATGACACTAATGACGTGCGCAGTAGTCTACTGCACAATCCGACAACGCTAACGTATCTGTTGCGACTTGATGTAGAATGGACCTAAAAATACAATTGCAATTTATATTTATACTTAAACTTTGAGGTTTCCATACTTATTCTATCCAAACAACTGTCATAGAGTTCAACAACTGTGATGAGTGTCATGACATAAAATTAGTTTTTCCTTATAGAGAGTAAACATTAGTCTAAGATAGATTTGGAAATTGCTGAGGTGGTAACACAAAAACCATGTGATGAACTATATGGGTTTGTACTAGGGATGGGCATTGTCGTTCAGTTTGGTGATCCGGCTCAGGTGATCCGGATCACTAAAATGACCCGTTCGAACTGACCCGTTCAAAATGAACGACTGGCGCGCGCATTCATTGTATCGTTCAACCAGCGCTAGCGGATCAATCGAACGACTTGACCGACCGCGTTCATATTTACTATTTAGCTCTCTACTCAAGCGATTTTTGTTACAGTCTCGATTAAGGATATTGCACAAACTTTCTCAAAATCGTAATATACAAATAGTGTACCTATATATTTTTTTAAGTGCGTATATCTAATGATAACCCGGTAGTAATATTAAAATTACATACCTACATGCGAATTTAACAATTAACCGAGATATAAAATGTAATGAAGAAGCAATGTATCCGTACATAATACAGTGCTTTTCAAAAGTATTTAAATCTACACAACTAGACTATTAAATCTGATAATATATCTTATTAAATTTCAATTTCTGCTAATAACATAATGTAGATAATTAGATATACTGCTAAACCATTTTTAAAACTCATTGGAAGTCGTTGGAAAAATGCACAAAGTGTTGACAGATCTTGCGATCAAATCAGAAATGAGCAGGATAAGTAAATGAACGAACTAAAAGAATGATCGAGTCAGTCAGTCGGTCGCATTGCGCGCCGCTGGGTGTTTTGGATCGGTCGGTCGGCGTGCTTGCCACTCGTTCGTTCGCGACCCGTTCAAAATATGACCGAACTAGTCTGTCAGTCGGTCGCAGCGCGAGCCGCTGGGCCTCCTGGATCAGTCGGTCGGTCGTTCGCGACCCGTTCACTTTAATAGCGGTGATCCGGATCGACCCGTTCACATATTTGACCCGTTCATTGCAAACGGGTCGTTCGCGAACGCCACATCCCTAGTTTGTACCAAAAAAGTTCACAATAGCCAGACGAAAGGACACAACAAATATGTTGAACGGAAAAAAGTTATAAGCTTTAACTTTTTTTGCTATCTGTTTTAAAACAATATTGTAAACAGTTTTATTCTAAATGTTTAAAACGTGTTTTAAATGTTTAAAACGTTTTTTTTTTGTGTTGCTACGCCTTGGTCTAATTTTATTGTAGCAATTTTATTGGACTAGATATGCCAATGGTATTTCTATTCGAGTCACCACTATTACAAAAAAATTGTGAGTCCCGTTTTTGCATGTTGGAACAGACATATACTGTAACAGAAACTGGGTGTTAGTTGTGCATTACATGACTGTTTACATTATCAATGTGTGTAATTGGAGAGTCTTGTTTGTTGGACTGTATCATATATATCTATAAATGCCTTGTTAGTTGTAATATTTTTGTGGCTGCGGACTGTATTTGTAAGTTACAATCCGTAGTATAACTCTCACCAAATTGTGTCGAAGAAACTGTCAAGACATGCGACACCTACAACGGATCCCTAATCTACCCATTCCAGAGTTAATGTAAGTTACAACGAAATTGTTTGACAATAAGTTCTATTTTACTTTTGTTTTTTGTTAGACTAGCCAAACTTTTTAATCTGTATTATACGATCTTTCTCTGTTTGGTTAACCACATGTGAGATGCTATTATGCAAAGTGTACGTTAAATGCCTACGTTCTCAATCAATAACCAAATCATTGTTTAAATTAATCATTTGAAAAACTTATTTAAAATTGTGATTTCTAGTAAACAATCTGAATAAATCTGCAGACTCTCTCTCAGACTAACATATATAGTCATTCTCATTTATTACTGATACTAATTTTGTTTACTTTATATTTTAACGTTTAATGTTTTTTCTATTACGAATATTAAAAGTGTTGCAGTTTTTTTGTGTTGAATAAAAATGCCAGGGTTCTGAAGTTGACTATCACGTCACGTTTTTACAAAAAGAATAGGACAGCAAGAGAGAAATTTTTTTAAATAATTTAAAAAAAAGTTAATTTTTACTAGCCTAAATTAAACATTATTTGTTTAACTTGATAAATCCGTAATTTGGATTAGTCGTGTTTGTCAATTATCTGCGCTCGGATGTTTTCTAATTCCCATGGATAATCAGTGTTCCACTGTGCCCAAAATTATTAAGATTTTGTGCGCAATTTTTGTTTTAAAACCGGATGTGATGGTCAACTTCTGGGTAAATATGTAGTTGTATTCAGGCTGTTACTGCCGTGCTAAGCTAAAAGGTCGTATCTACATTTGCAAAAAGTTGCAAAATGTCGAGTTTAAGAATGTGCTGTGCTTTTGATTTGCAGAGCGTTTAAGCGTTTAATTATGCTTATATAATATAATATGCTAAATATTTTAGTTTTAATATATCAACAATAAATCATTCATCTTTAGGTTTAATAAAATGCTAAAATAATATCAGATAGAATCTTATTGCCTAGCACGGCTGTGCACAAAATGATTAAATTGTTTCACAATTTATGTTTTCCTGAAATGTGGCACAAGAAATCTCACACTTTTGCACTACTATAGTATCCACAATAATGTTCTTGTATTAATTATTAAAATGTGATTTGATAGTATTATTAGGTTTGAGAGTAAAATAAAGAGAAAAGCGTTGACGTCGTGTGTCTATATTTTATCTAATCAGCAGAGCGCTTAGGGAACCCTGATGTAAGACTTGGTATGAAACTTTTAAAGCAATTTACTTATTTACACACTCCGCGTCCCTCCGATTCTTATTAACCTCACGTCTCCGCTTTATTCTAGAGACAAGAAGAAGAGAAAGAGGTTGTCAGGAGGAAGGAAAAAGAGGTTGTTAGAAAGGACAGATCCATATCGCGGTCTCCGAGTCCTAGTCCTCGACGTCGCGAAAAGGATGAGAAGAAACGCAGGCATTCCAGATCAAGGTAATCCCGTAATTATCGATTTATTTTAATTTATTTTTACCATTGTTTTCATTCTTCGTAGGTCTAGGGATAGGAGTAGAGAACGGGAGAGGGAGAGAGAACGTGAAAGGGAACAGCGGGAGAGGGAAAGGGAGTTGCGGGAACGAGACAGAGAAAGGGAAAGGGAGAGGGAACGTGAGCGTGAAAGGGAACGCGACAGAGATAGGGATCGGGATCGTGACCGTGAGAGGGAAGATAAATCAAAGAGCACTAAGGATCTGTTGAGGGAGAAGGAAATGGAAGAAGAGGCTAAAGAAAAGAAGAAAGCGGAGAGAAGAGCGCGGGAAAAGGAAGCTCTCTATCAGGAACGTTTAAGGTAAGGAATTTATTTTATCATTATTATTTATTATGTTCCTATATTTTCAAAAATAAAATTAACTATCATTTCAGAACCTGGGAATCACGAGAAAGAAGAAAAACAAAAGAGTATGAGAAGGAACGAGAAAAAGAACGTGCAAAGGACGACGAACGTGAAAGAGAAGCAAAACGTCTTAAAGAATTCCTAGAGGACTACGACGACGATCGTGATGATGTGAAATACTATAAGTATGTACAAAACATTACTTATTGACTACAGCTGATAATACAATTATTAATTATTTTCTTAGGGGCAGAGAACTGCAAAAAAGGCTAGCTGATAGAGTAAAGGAAGCAGAATCGGATAATAGAGACAGATTGAAGGAGAAAGAAGAAATTGAAGAATTAAAAGCAAAAATATTTTCTGGCGAATTTGAAGATCCCAACGCAGAATTTGAGAGGGTACGACGGTATATATTGATTGATTAGCGGTTAGTAAAATTTCAACTATTACAGGTTAAAAAGGAGCGTGAAGAACAATATAAACCGAAAATAATCTTTGATGTAAACAACGAGCAATGGAGGCAAAAAGAAAGGGAGAAAGAGCGGATAATGGAAAGACAGTTTGCTAGAGATCGTGAAAGGGAAACTGAACGAGATTTCGACAGGCAAAGAACAAAGGAAGAAAGAGAAAAGTAAGTGTTTCACCAGTTATATTCTAATTTGGATTTCATATTTTACCTCAACATAAGAAAAATCTTAAAAAATGTCAAATTTGTTTTCTTAGGTATGTAGTTCAACAAGCAGCACAAGAATTGGCTGCAGTTGAAGCAGAACCCATTGACAGTGACAGCGATATGGACAATGATCATTACAGTCCACCTCCAGTTGAGCACAATACTAACCCAGAAACTGACACCGCCCAGGTAAATACTAATCTAACATCAGTAACCTACTGCCTAGGTGCAAATGCCAACAAGCTTACAAAAAATGAAAACCATTTTCGTCTAAATGTGACAGACACATTTGAGGTTAAAATTGTTGTCATTTGCATCTAGGCTACTGATACATATTATGCAAAGATGAGAATGGCTTTAACGCTTTTGTTGTACTGCAGAGCAAAAAGAACATTTTATTTTATATTGATTTTTATAAACAAAAATAAATAATGCTATGAAAGCTCTTACCATGTATATAAAAAGAAATAATCGTTTGTGCACTACCTGTTCCCAGTGTTTTCATAGCAATGAATTGCTAAAGCGCATAAGTCCAAGGATGTAAAAGTGTAATTTAGCGGGTAAATTACTAAATAACTTATCGTAATTATGGTTATTTACAGATTTTTAATTACCTTAGTTTATGGATTAAATTACCATTTACATTTTTGCCTAGGTTCACAAACAGTGACCATTTTTAATCTAGATATTTTTACCACCGGTACATTTTTATTCTACTTTTTTGTTATCAAACCCTTCTCCTTCCACTCCTCAACTCACCTGCCGAATGATATTATTGAAGAAAATTGAACTGAACTTTTTGAATTAAATGAATGGGGAGAGATCAATTCAGCAGAGCAAATAACGCACATTTTAGATCAGAAGCCATTTACAAACTATCGAATGTACTATAAAATAATGGCTTTTATTTACCAAACATTTTTATTAACATAAGCAGCAATAATAGTTTAGATAATTTTAATTTGAATGGTAATTTCGGAAAAAAGGAATTGCAATAATATAACATCCCTGCGAAGACTAAAATCTTGAAACTTGTTTAAAAAAAATAATTTCAATATTAATTTTTTTTAACTGGCTGCTAACTGGATCTTGTGAACTATACATCATTTCTTGTTTTGTTTTTTTTTTTTTTGTACTAACTGAACGTTTATTTTAGTCTTATTACTCTTATTTATTCTTTTGCTTTTTTGTTAGCTTTTTTCTCTCTTTACATATTTTCCAATAATTGCTTATAAATCAATTGTTTTATCAATGATGATCTTTTCTCATATATAATCATTTCTTTGTGTAGTGGACGCAAGTCCAAATTGATGAAGATTCCCGACAATCAATAGTATCGAATCACAATGACGAGGCTCCACCACCAGTGACCGGAACAGCAATGAAAATATCCCTTAGCAAACCAATTGTTTTCAGTCCACACGGGCAACGAGACCCAAAACGAAGAAAACCCGACCTGAAAGATGTCTTTAATCCGGATGAAGATGACTCCACCCCCCAAATCAAGAAGCGTAAATTAGTTCCTTTGGACTATGACGACAACAAGAAAAATAAAAAGGATAAGGAAAATGGTGAGAAGTCTGAGGAGTCGCTGAAATCTCAAGAGGAAAAGAGGAAGCACATAAAGTCTCTCATAGAGAAAATTCCAACTGAGAAAGATGCTCTGTTCGCATACCAACTGGATTGGTCTGCAATAGATAATAATTTAATGGAAAAGAAAATACGACCTTGGATAAATAAGAAAATAATTGAGTATATAGGTGAACCGGAACCCACATTGGTAGATTTTATCTGTTCGAAGGTCCTTGCTGGTTCACAACCACGAATCATCTTAGACGACGTTCAGATGGTATTGGATGAAGAAGCTGAAGTATTTGTTGTTAAAATGTGGAGATTACTGATTTATGAAGTCGAAGCAAAAAAACTAGGCCTGGTTAAATAAATATGCCCCCTACAAAGTACACTGTAATCCTTTATGTTGGTCAATAAAATTAATTTAATTATACTTGTATGCTTTAATTTAGTACTCCTCTTATTTAGTTATAATTATAAATATAGTAAGGACAATAAACTATGAATAAAAATCTAGGAGTTTCTTTACTTTTTGAGAAAAACATTTTTTCTTTCTATTGGAAAATGTAAAATAATGAAATGCAAAATAATAATGTAAAATAATATTACTTACCAGATTATCAAAAAGAATTGTTCTAAAAAATTAACTAACCGTATTAAAAAGTAGATAGAAATTTCTTTGTCAACTTTTTTTTGTGAAAATCAGTGTGAAAAACAGTATTCTAATACTCCACACACAAAGCATACTTTTAATGTTGAGCTGAATAAAACAGGTAACTAAAGACAAATGTTTATGAAACAAATCAATTATATAGAAAATCATTTATTAAATTATCGTATTGAATATAATTAATTATTAACATTTACAGTTAACATATTACCATCTAAGTAATGGATATATAATACTTGGAAATATATTATACTATGTATATGCCAATAGAAAATCAATTGTTGGTGCAATTATCTTTTATTTTTGTAATTACTAGTTACACAGAGGGCATAGTCTAAATTCTTTTAGCCTAGTGTTTTTACATGTTACATCCAGCATATACTTAAGTTATCAATATACTTGTATCCCCCATTCACACACAAACATTAAGAAAATATACCTATATTTATTTAAATTTTTATTCAATACATTCATATTATAAAATCTATGTTCAAAGGGGTTAATCTGAAACAGGTAGCAGAGGAAAAAAATTGAATTTAAACCTATATTCATAATCCTACTCGGTTATATTTCACTGAGTAAATATATGTAGTTATACAATTAATTCTTACCGATACTTAAAGTAAATTCGCATCAAGATAAAAAAAAAAAGAAAATATGTGATTAAATAAGACAAGAGTAAAAATTAAATTACAGTAAAATATATGAAATGTTTGCAACTTGATATTTCAGAACTCTGAATACATTCAACATTTTCTATTAATTATTAAAATCAAAACATTCTTTCTACATCCGGAATAAATACAAATCAAACGTTGATGAGAAATAGTTGCTATAGTCAGTAATTCATACATTTACGTTAGAACCACTAATATTTATTATTTTTTTGTGAAATATATAAGAAGCAAACACAATTATTCACCACATACCTTTTTACACTTTTGACAACACACACTGACGTATTGTTTTTTTATTTCTAAAATATTTAATTACATGAAAATATTTACATTTTCAAGAATATTAAAATATGTCTTGAATATGTCTAGACTCATGCATGTGCTTGCACCTTTAGGCAAATTCACAAGTGGTATAAGTCACAAAATAAATAGAGACATGTCAAATTTTATTGCACATTATGCAATACACACAAGTTCAATTCTGGACAAACTGTAAACACTTTTTAGAGATCAACACTAATCAGTAAGTTAAACCTAGAGTATCAATCAGTAAAAGCACAGCACACATGTCAAGTCATATGAACAAAAATAACAAAAAAAAACAAGCATGCTAATGCGCTACATTATGGATATATTGGTGCCTCTATCAATTGTACTGTTTCAGATATAATTATTCAATAAATGAGGACCTCAATTCACTCTAAAAATTACACGCAGAACTATACAGCATCTATGGTATATTTTAAATACAACATTGGTCTATAAACATGATTAAATTAAATCCTGTGGTCGGAACGTAAACTTAGCAAAATCGTAATACAAAACTCCTTAATAGTAATACATAAATTAAGTCATGCGTATAGGTATCCTTCTTGTATGTATATGCTATGTTTATCATATAGAGCACAATTCTGTATTAAAACGTATAGCCTAAGTACATTCAAACATTAAGTTATGCCCCATTCCCATTGGAACCAGACTGATTCTGAAAAAAAAAGTAAACAAATAATTATAAATACCCTGACAGAATGTATTCAAATCTGATGCAATTTGGAAAACAGTACTATATGCCGGCATTTTTTTAAAATTTTTGTTTCTTAAAAAATAAAACGGTCGATCTGATTGATCTTTTCGATATGATCCTTCAGATCAATCTTTTGATGATACGTTCGTGGCTAGACACATATCGTACATATACGGAACAACTAAAAAATTCTTGATTTTTCCGATCAAATCAATCAGAACAGAAAGAGCGATCGATCAGAACAATAAAAAAAATTCCAAGATCGCCCACCCCTAGTCAACAGTATTTTAAAAAAGAGAGAGCTTGACTTGATAAAATTGAGGAAGATATGAAAGTTTAAAAATTATCAATATCACAGTTCTGTGCTAATGTGTGTTCAGCACTGGCGTAAATAGCAGGTGTGTGGCGCACATGGGCCTGCGAGCACATTGGCGCCGGCCGGTTGGGAGGTATTGCAAAAAAAAATAAGATCGTCGGCTTAAAGGTTGACAGTCACTTACTAAAATGTAATAATAACGAAAACCTGACTTTAAGACCGAATGCCATAAATATGATGCTATTTTCTAGAGATTTTTTGGATTTTAGATAACTTAGAACACTTATTGATTGCCTCCTCGTATAAGATTCGCATTTATAAGCATTTGGCTACGATTAATTAACAATCTATTTAATAATAATATATTTCACATTCTGTATAGAAGGCAGACCTATTTCAATAACATGTAAGAAAATATTAGTTAGTGGCTTTTACCTATAAGCCGACGATATGTTGGTATTTCTCATAATTGTTCTAAAAAAATTAACTGAGAGCCCCTCCGAGCGCGGGGTGCGGTTTTGGGCTAGAAAGAAGAGATGCGAAAGTTAATATTTAGAAGTTTTATGACCAAACTTAGAGCTGAAAAGCTTTTGGTTCAAAAGGGTCCAAAGGAACTGGATGTTTCCTCTTAGCATTTTTCAAGGATTTTGCAAATGAGCTGCCATTTCTCAATTTCAAAATAGTTAAATAATAAATTAAAGTAGAAATTCTGTATAATTTATGTTACATTTTTTGATAAAATGAATAGTCTAGGTGTATGAGCAAAATCTTTTTGATCGAGATCGCGTCTGCATTAAAACTTAGTGACAGTAGGTAGTCTCAATGCTGTTTTTTTGACAATACCTACTGTCAATATTATCAATCCAAATATCTGTCAAATCCTGGCTACTTGTTTTATTTAAATGCAGACAAGAGATCGATCGCGATCAAATAGAATCTCATGCAGCTAAACTATTAATTGTATATATTGAATGATAAAGTCATGTGCCTGGCCACATCAGAATTTTTTAATTGTCAAAAATTTATGTTTGATATATTTGTATGTTCAGAATAGTATTATAAAAATTTGCAAGAAAACCGTGCAATTTAAAATTTTGCGTATATACAGAAAGAAGCAGATGCCACCCACCTAAAAACATTTTTTTGTGTATTTAACAACCCTCCAAATTTATTCTCGTAACTCAAATTAAAAAAATTAGCTTATCCTATATCACCCGGTATGTTATTTTAAACATATCAAATCAAAGGTATAAAAACAAACAGAAGATGATTAAAAAGCTCCAGAGAATCGTGCATGTTGAGAATCGTGCATACGTGTTTCATACGCTTTCAAGATGAAAAGCTACAATGCTTGAAAGTAGTCACTTTTCTTGCTGTAGAGCAAAATCTTGTTTGCAGACATATGGTACCTTTTCCCAGAAAATTGCCGATGACACCAATTTAAATATTTACCGGATTCCAATTCGAGTAGTTTCCATAATAATTCCAGTTTCCAGTGCTGTTACCTTGTCCATAACCACTCTGATTATATCCCTGGTTCCATTTACTGCCTTGATTTGGTGTCCATGAACCTTGATTCCAATATCCACCACCACCACCGCCACCACCACTGCCACCTTGCCAGTTT
This sequence comes from Melinopterus prodromus, assembly GCA_964023965.1. NCBI lineage: Eukaryota > Metazoa > Arthropoda > Insecta > Coleoptera > Scarabaeidae > Melinopterus > Melinopterus prodromus. Next base: position 28,765,180 of record OZ030390.1, read on the forward strand.
GAACCCCAAGCGTTGTTCCAGTTTCTGCCACCACTACCGCTACTGTTCTGCCAACTGCGTCCTTGATTACCATGTCTGTTGTAGTTATCTCGACCACCACTCGATCTGTGCCGATCATCCCTTGATCTATCTTGGTGTCTGGGCCCATTACCTAACATAAAGAAATCGTTTAATTACAGAAGAGATTTATGTAAAGCTGTAGGTGGGTATGTTATAAGAGATTATCAATATAGCAGTATTTTAATGATTTATTATTATTATTATTATTATTATTATAAGATTCATATCACAGTGGCACGAACAGAATGCATGTATATAAATAAAAAATTAAAACATTTTTAAATTTAACATAAAAGGGATGCAAAGCTTTTGCTTTGACATGTAATGTGTTTCTTTAACTAGAATAAGGTATATGTATGGCAAAATTTGTAACAAAATGTTAAAAAATAGTTCAGTCTGCTGGACATGGCAATTGATTAATACCTATTCTGTCAAGTACAATAAAAAATGCATGCGTTCTGCATCCGCTTTATATTTTGGGTACATTTTAAAGTCTACCAGGTCTCGAAGATCGTGCGCGTGTCGCGAAGAACAGTTTAAAGAATATAACGTTAATGCACGCCCATCTGCATCTGCATTCCATCTTTCTTTATCACGTCTTTATATTTATCAAACTTAAAGCACCGGAGTGCAATAAGCAACAGTGCAACTAAAGTTCCTATTATGCACACGTCTTTACTGTTTTCACTACTAAACAAAATGTAATATAATATATTTACTATTGTATTTAAAAAAGAAAAAACAAAACTAGAATGTCTTTGAGGAGTTTAAATAAAGTATTGAGCAACAACTACTTGATTGGAAATCGCTCTTAGGTCAGTAAAAACAAAGTTTTTAAATGATGTAATTCTTCGATTGCTACATTAAGCTGAATTAGAATTCTAAAGAATTTTCAAATCTTCGTTATTTATATTTTACAAAAATTTATGAAAAGTTACATACCTCTTGGTGGACGCCACTCTCTGGAACCACTTTGTGAATCACGACTGTCCCTCCTGTCGCTGTGACTCCACCTTGGGTTTTTCCAGTCTCCCTGTTTGTGCCCCCTCTCAAAACGCTGGTGGTAAGGTTTGTGTCTATAACCGCCGCGGTTATCGCTGCCTGTTGTGTTAAAAAACATAAAACCCGAATTACTATTTACGAAAATGTAAAAGAACAGACTAGTACGTACGTCTGTTGTCCTGCCATTTGCCGAATTTTTTTCCATGATCACGTCTGGCGCTGTATCCGTAACCGGCATCTTTGCCTTCCTTGTTGTACTTGGCAACCATAGCCTTGGCATCTTGCTCGTTCAGCTCTACGTATGTAACATCGTCAACCCAGTCTCCAACCCTTGGCAGTATTAGGTTGGCTAAAGTAAAAGAATTACATTTAATTTCTTTATGATTAATAAATAAATTAATAAATTTGCATTTTAAATATTTTGATATATTCCCTTTAGTTAAAGAACTTGGTAATAATTGAATTTGGGTAAATATGGAAAACGTACCTTTTATTTCCAAGAGTGAAGCGTTGCTAATTGGCAATTCACTGTCAGCTTCATGAAGGGCTTGACGTTTTGCCTGTTCTTCATCGCTGCAAACCACAATGACAGTTCTGCGTTTGAATCCTTCAAATGATCGCATCCTGCGACGTTGAACAGAATGGATTTCGTTTGTCTGAAATCACAGCACATGGTTACAATTTATAGTAATAAAAATTTACAAAAACATACATGTTTCAAAAATTTTCAACTTTTTCAATCAGATTAAACACGTTTTAAAACTTGGTATTTCGGCATAGCTTTGAGCATACTCAATGAAATACAAATAAAAAATGATAACATTTGACAAAATTTGTTCTGTAACATTATGTATAGTTCCACCAGACCTATTCTTGAAAAGTCTATTAAGAGTTTCTTTTTGATCTTAGCAACAGTGTGATTTGTATTTAATTGGTCAAATGTTATGTTAAAAGCATAAAAATGACATCAGATCAGTTTAATCTGATTAATCTACTAATCTAGTTAAAATTTTATAAACGCTTTACTGAAAGCAAGCAAATAAGTAAGGAAAATCTGTAGGATTCAGATTAGGCATTTGGAATTCTATACTAACAATATTCAGAAGTAAACAATTTTAAATAATTACAGCACTTACCTGATCAATTACATAGTTGCGTCTACGTAATGATGCAACTTCAACTAGCTTGTTCAAACATCTCGGTAATTTATCAACCATATTTGGCCAAGATCCTTGAATGCTGGTTTTCAATGGTGTACCGTCCACCTAAATATAACAAAAAATATTTGAACTACTGAAAAAACTATAGCTAAGAGAGAGAAGACTTAGCCAGCCAGTCCTTCGCATATTAACTATACACAACAAAGAAGCTTACCGTCATTTTCTCGAGCAATTGGCTATTCCCAATTATTGTGTATTTCTTATCTGGGTTCTGTGTTAAGTATTCTTTAACCCAGTGAGTCTTTCCTGCAGCTGGAAGTCCACACATCATAATCACCTAAACAAAAATTGACGAAATAAGCAAATCAAAAATTTCTTTACCGCACCCTGAGCATACCTCGCATTCGCTCCTATTTTCGGGTCGCTGAGGTCCTACCGCTTTATCTTCGGCCTTATTAACGAACTCGTAGGTGGACATCGATTCGGGAATGGCGCAGAAGGGCTCTTCACGGTCACCAAAATTGACTTCAAAAGCGTAATTTTTAGATAAAACGTGAGGGAATAACGCAACTTCTCCCTCTGGAAATTCCGAGAGAGATACAGAGGTTGCTATCGATAATTCCTCGCCATTGATTGTGTACGAGATATTGACTGAGTCGTCAGAAAATTCCTTTAAAAATAATACATTTATTCGTTACTGCCGTATTTGACAAAAATAAATATATCTTACCAAGAAAGCGCCAATAACGTCACCAACTGTGAAAGCTTTTCCGTAGTCAGTAAACTCCTTATCAGTTACAAACTTTCCGCTGGATTCGAAACCATAAGAAAATTTGGACTCGCCCAACTGTAAACCGTTTGAAATTGTCGACCAGCCAATCCTGATTAGATGACTGGGTATCTTGACCTCCGGCACTTTAATTTCCTCTTTAGGCACTTCTTCAGTTTCCATTTTCTCTTCCACATTTTCGTCGCCTGCAGTTTCCTGATCTTTCTTTTCTTCTTCTACTTTACTTTCCCCGTCATCCTTCTTCTCATCACCTGAGTCGATCGCCTTATCTTCTTCTTTGTCGTCTTTCTTCTCTTCACTTTCAGTTGGCTTCACTTCTTCGTCTTTTACGTCGTCAGCATCCATCTTCTCAGCAGAACTTTCAGAAACTTCTTCGGTTTTTGCTGGCTCCTCTTTTGTTTCCTCGGAGGTTTCCTTGTCCTTTTCCTCGGAGGTATCCTTATCTTTTTCCTCGGAGGTGTCCTTGTCCTTCTCCTCGGGAGTGCCATTCTCGGAGGTTTCCTTAGGATGTTCCTTTTTCTCTTCGGAGTCAGACTTTGACCGCTTTTGATCAGTCCTACGCCTTGAGTCTTTTCGGTCGCGGTCTCTGTTGCCTCTCTCAGGTTGCTTTATGATATCTTCCCATTTTAGTTCTTCCGTCACTTTAACTTCAAAGCATACCTATAAAATAAAAAGGCACAACTTTACATTTTAAGTAGCGAAATGACTAAGTACATGAAAAACTTGGTATGATTATCAGATATCCTTATATTGCAATCTTTATAAGATAGTGAAACAAAAAATGGTTCAAAGTCAATAATTGCCATAGAAAATACAACAAGTACAAAACTCTGATTATGTTAATTATGCATTAAATGTATGCAAGGGTATTATAAAGAACAGTTTTCGGCACCTACAAAGTTGTTTTATTTGTTATTATATCATTTAAGAGTTTTTCAAACAGTTTTGTTTTTGTAAAATTATTCTCAAAACCTTTGATTGAGATTGTAGCATTAATGCGGCATTATCCACTATTTTTATTCACTTATTTGAGACGGCTGCGGCGTATTACCCGACTTTTATCCGCGATCCTGTGAATGCTGGCAGCAGCATTCACGGCAAACGCAGCTTAAAATGCGAAAAATATAAGCGTACGCGTGCGACTCGTACCATCTGTCGATAATTGAGTCGCAATTGAGGACGCATCGGCCGGCGTATTTGCAGTCACAAGGCGCATAAAATGTTTCACGTCTGCAGTCATTTTGCAGGTAGGTTTGTTATCTGGGTATACAGTATGATTAGTATGTTGTAGTTTTAGTTGACTATTACCAACTAGAAAATATGATTTTGGTAGGGTGAATAAGAACATCTTGCTTGGTTTTTATTTTTGTTTTCCATAAGGTACATGCGGTTACATTCATTCAACAAAGTGGCTCTGGTTTGTTGACCGTCTTATCTACAGCCGAGTTGTGCTGCTAGATATACATAAAAAGAAACAAACTGTCAGTTAAGCGTATAAATGTTCAACCCATATGTAAACCAAAGTCAATATGACTCGGATTTATCCTGTCTCTCCTTTGAAAATTTAAGCCTGATGAAGGCAATGATAAGCCAAAACATGTACCTTATGTAGAAACAAAAACAAAGCAAGAATCAAGAGGTTTTTATGCACTCTACCGAAATAATAGACAGAACCTTGTGATATGGATAATTAGTACACACACAACTAGAAAACAGTTTTATCTAATTATAACATTAAAAAATTACCTTTCCAGTTTTAGATCCATGTGTAGCACGCACACCGGCCCAGACATAACCAAAAGCACCGTCATGATAAGGTTTGGCTTTCAAAAATGATTCCCTATCAATTTGTAGATGAAGGTCAGAATCGTCTGTAACAGAAATAGCACACTTAATGGAAAATTTTCACATTTCATGATAGCTAAATACTTGACTTTATCAAAAAAGGAAGAAAATTTCGAAAGAGGACTGATAAGAGAACCACTATAGATAGAGACAGAGAAAGAAAAAAGAAAGACGGAACATTAACAAACATTATTTTATTGAAACTATTCATTTGTATCTACAGTGTAATCGATATAAAATCAAATACAAATTTTGAAATGATTAATTAACAACAAACTACCAACTTTTTCGTACTTGACCCAGCAAGACGAGAAATTGTCATCAAAATTTGTTTGCACGTCTTGCTGTGAACCTAAGATTTGAGCTACTTACACCAGTTTAGTTGAACTTTGTTATTATCAATTGGCGGTTCGTCTTCTTTAATTGGTGATTTAGCACGGGGTTTTGGAGCGTCAGCAGCTGGATGACGTTTTCGTTTCTGGCCAGGTTCTTCGTTGGATTCTTTACTGTCGCCAGCGTCTTCTTTTTTGTCGCCAGTTTCAGCGGCATCACCGTCAGCGTTCTCTGTAGATACTTCATCCGTTTTATCAGCATCGTCATCAAAACGAGTCTTTTTACTAGGTGGAGCATCTATCTCAATATCCTACAATCAAAATTAAGTTATTTGTTACATAAATTGAATAAAACCGTTAATTTGTGGCATACCTGTTTTTCACCATTTTCCTCAGTTTTTGTAAGTTCTGCTGATTCGGAAGGTTCAATTGTTTCAGCAGCTGCAGGTTTTTCTTCTAATACAACGGGTGTAATTGTGTCCGATTCCTTTTGGGTTTCTTCTGTTGTATCCATACTTTCTTCTTCCGGTTCCGGTTCAACCTAAAATACAGTGTTGCATCAAAGACGAAAGACAGAAAGTTGTTTGTTACCTTTGGTTCCTCCTTAGGTGGTTCTTTAGGGGCTGGTGCAGGTTCCTCTTTAGCTACCTCATCGGGTTCCTTTGCTGGTGGTTCCTCTAATGCTTTTTCTTCCTGGGAAGTATTGAAGTCTTCCGTAGAGGTATCAGCTATGGATGTGTCTGGTAATTCTACAAATAAAAAAACAACAAAAAATTAAGTTTCCCGCCAATAGAACATAACCTCTATAACTTCAGTCAAATATTATTGAGTACTTTTGCCCAATATCAATTGCCTTGAGGTTGCTTTATTTGTGTATCCCTTCAGATCTGGATTATTAGAAATGATGAACATACGTTTACCCGGTAAAGGTCAAAAGAAAATTTTGGAAGCGCGAACAACGACGTCCTTACACTGCTGAGCCGTATGTTTTATTACGAAAAAGTGGTAAAAGGGACCCAAGAAACGCGCGCATTTGCGAGTTTTGTACAAAAACATACCTGTTTTCAGTTCTTCTTCGAGTGCATCTTTTAAACGTTTAACCAACACCGCTTTAATTCCTTTCGAGTCCAAACCTCTGTTACTCAATTCTGCACGAAGCTCCACAACTTTTAACTTAGCAGGGTCGAGTATCGAACTCATTGTTTATAAAAAATATAAACGGTTTAGCGAAACACAAAAAATAAACACTCATAAACACTTTTCAGCTTAGCAGAAGCACGCGTAATTTTGCAAATGGCGTTTGTAGTGTGCTGGAGCGCAGGCGCAAACAGACTGTTGTCAATTGGCTCACGCGATTGGCTTGGATACGAGGAAAATTTGAATTTAGAAATTTGTTTGATCGATAGGATCAGTTTTAAGGTTGAAAAATTGGTTTAGTTTAGTTTTCATTAAGGAAATTGTGGTAACAGAAATATTCCTATGCAATTATAGAATTGTTTAACAAATTTAGGCTACAGTTTCATTTATAATGGAGAATAACGAAGATACAAGTATGTCTGCAGTGCAAACACTTATGACATGACTACTACCGTGCTACTACCTCTAATTATTTACTCATTTTTTTAGTTCCGGTAAATAACGAATTAGAAAGAAGAATCGTTGACGCATTTGAGGTTTTTGATCATGCTGGAAATAAAACGGTGGATGTTAGAGAAATAGGTACTATTATACGTGCATTAGGCTGCTGCCCCTCTGAGGCAGAGATTCAAGAAATGGTTGTTGCAATGGAGGAGCCTGGCAATCCAGGCACTATTTACATTCTCAAATTTATACCCTACGTATCACAATTTATAACAGAACATAAGTATGAAGAAATATTTCCTTAATCATAAATTAACATTGAATATTTGTAGATATCAGCCAGCGCCACCGGAACAATTATTGGAAGCATTTCGCACTTTAGACGTGGAAGGCAGAGGCTTTCTGACAAAAGAGCATATCTCCACCTTGATGACGCAAGATGGTGAGCCATTTACACAAGACGAGCTAGATGAAATGTTGGAAATTGCAATAGATCCTCACACACAAACAGTTCCGTATGAATATTACATAAACCAATTGATGGTAAGGTATTTCATATCATCAATTCATGTGTTCTGGAGAATACCTTGATATTCCAGTATGAACCCCCTCGAGAAAAAGACAATTATGCCCTTGCAGACGATATCGAAGATGCTAAACCACCCCCTCCCCCGCCTCCAAAACGCTTTTCAGAAGTTATGGCTGCCATGCAGTCCAAAGCTGACATGTTATAAATAATTCGTACCATTTTCGAAGATATATTTGTTATTTTGTTTGGCATTTAAGCAATCTGAAGTCTCCAATGTGCCTTTGCAATACTGCAATATTCTATAATAGGTATACATACTAACAGCCATAATTTCGTAAAATTTTGGTTATTTAAAGTTACATATTATTATTTTAATAATAATAAACAAAGAATAAAAACAACAACGCCAATCAAAAGGGCAGGAAATTCTGCTTGAATAAAATGTACATGGAATATTAATTTTTTATCCTACACGACGCAAAAATGACATTTTCGCGTCTCTATGGTGACACGAAAGATGCTATTTGCCCGCCAGCCCCAGCCTGGCACGTAATAAACACTTTTCGGTGCTAGCCACGAAAATGCAATAACTCTGTCCAATCAAAACACAGTTTTCGATTCGGTTTGACATTAGTGATTAAAAGGTCAACGGATTTTATTTGCCAAAAGCCAATATGCCAGAGATACTCTTTAGAAACGGGTGATTATATTACGATATTGTTGTGTAGGATAAAAAATTATGTGTGCACCATGCCTAGAAAATGGTAGAAAGGCCTCAAGAAGTGCCCCAGGCCCTCTACGCTCGCCTGTGCAACTCTTCTCTCGGCCCGGAAAAGAACCACTTTCTCGGCTTGGTACACAATATACTATTAAATCCTACACTGTGCCTAAATGTCATTTTCGCGTCTCAATGGAGACACGAAAGATGCTGATTGCCCGCCAGGACAGTAATGAAAACTTTTCAGCGCTAGCCACGAAGATAATTGTACACAATATTCTCCCTGTGAATATTCCCAACAGATGGCGGCCGAATGGTCGTCCAATCAAAACAGCTATTGATTCGGTTGGACGTTTGCGATTAAAACGTCAACATCTGGGCCGTGTTAACACAAAACTGCGCCCGGGGCCAAAACATAGCAAACGCGCCCCCCCCCCCCCCCATGTTAGCCAAAATTACTTAAATTGCTAATTAAAAAATTACTGTAAATGTAATACAATAAAAAATAAATGTCCGAATAAAGAATATATTGAAATAGGTACATACGCATCCTAACGAAAAAAATAAAACATCTTTCTACACATAATAAGATAACATTAATGAATAAAAAGAACATGTTACTTAATGAAAAGAACAATAATCTATGTGTATTGGGTACATTCTAGTGTAACAGTTTCAAAAATGAATGTTCTTATTGCATAACATTTAAAGCATACATTGTAAAAATTTCAGAATTTAATTCGAAAAAGTAACGATTCCATCGCCAACAGTCCAGTGGCTCGCCGAGACCGATTATATCTCGATTATCGGAACCTTTTTTAACCACATCTAATACGTACATCTTTTAATATTTTTCAGAAATTCTTTCCTGTAGTACCCAGTATCCACATTTCTCCTCTTTAAAATGACGTATTATCTATTGTGATAAGCTTAATAGTTTTGGAGATATCGACAAAAATATGAGTGGATAAGATTAAATGCTTGGGAATGTTACTACACGCCTACAATTAAGCACAGTTTTCACGAAACCTTGTTTGTTGGGCGGTTGAAACAATTTCGCAAAAACTAACGGGCCGATCTAAAAAAATTCTTGCGGCATTGTATTCGCAGATTGACTTGCTATCGCGCAAACTAGGATTATTAAAAAAATATTAATAGTTGTGGAAGTGACAGGCCTTTTAGAAAAAAATGTGTATTTTAGTTTGCTCGGTAGCGAGTCAATCCACGAATGCAGGAACCCACGAATCATCCCGTAAGTTTTTGCGAAATCGTGTCAACCGCCCAACGAAACAAGGTTGCGAGAAACCTGCCCTTAAATTGTAGACGTGTACCGACGTTCCCGAACTTTTAATCTTGCCCACTCATTATTTTAAAAGATATCACCAAAAATATTAAGCTTATCACAATAACTGATACGTTATTTTGAGGGGTAATGTGTATACTACAGAAAACAATTTCTGAAAGATATTGAAAGCCGGATTGGGGGTGGTTAGAAAGGGTGCCAATAATCGACATATATGTCGACTCATCCAAGGAAGACTGTACCAACTCAGTTTATTAAGTTTTGGAATAGACCAAGATAAAGACTTAATAATGAATACAAAAAAGGGCTTCTTATTATTGAATCTGGTTTTTGTACTTACCTATTGTGGTTACGACATCATTTTACTTTTACTTTTAAAAATTTTGATTGTTTTTCTCTAAATGGTTTTTGATTGAGTTAGTACAGTATTCGCGGTAAAAAATCGGGAATATAATGAACAATACATGCTATATTTTTTATGAAACTGTATTTATTATTATGATCAAGAGGTAATTTACATAAGTATGAAACTAACGTTTTCATTCCAGTTCCTCCTATTCATCGTCAGTGCTTTTATTGTCTTCGTAATTTTCTTCAGAATGTAGACTTTGATAAAATCTGTGATACACGGCAGGTATTTTGCCGGTATCGCAAAGCCATAATAATCCATTTAATTATTTCTGTTGTTTATTAGATGGTCGTCCCCTTCGTGCCTTTTTTAGGTCACACCTTTTGGAGTCTGAACACAGATCATTCTTGAAAAAGATGATATTTGGAAGACGGTGTAATATAAGAAGTACTGATTTCTTTTATTTGACTGACTTTGACTATGCCTTTCTCATTTTCTATTTTCCAATTTTGGATGTTCGCAGGGCTTTTAAAATCTAAAAAGTCTTCATGTGACATTTCTGTTACATCATATACTTTTCCTGTTGTTTTGGACATTCTAATTAAAGTAATCCATTGTTCTGGTACATACAAAACGGACTGACTTTTTTTGCGTTTTCAATAACAGCATGCATGCTGTCTCCCTCATTTTGGGTGTGACCTTTCGCGAGAAATCTATTAGTAATACTAAGTTGAAAATATATTGCTGCATAAGCAAACATTGAAAATATGGTGTGAATTCTGTTTTGCTCCCTGTATGCCTTCCCTTATTTTTTTTTTAGTCATTAAAAACTTCCACAGGCAGCTTGCTATTTCGTTTGAACCTCGTTTCGCAATCTGTTCATGCCATACATAACAGTAACCCTCATTGTTGCTTAATTCGAATATTGTAAAATTGAATGTGGCATACTTACTTTTATAATAAAAATCGCTTACATTCGACTGGGGAGGTGGTAAAATTTTTTTAAGATCAACACATGCAATACAGTGTTATCTTTTAAAGCTAGTCCTTTGTCATTATTTTTCATATCTCTAGCAACTATTTTATTTCGTGTGTGACGGTCATAGTTTTCACGTAAGTTAGCCCTCACAGTTTCATCAGCTAGGTTAAAGACGGAGCACTCATCGCACTGGTCTTTTTTGGGTTTAAAGATGCTGATGTTAAATTCAGTATTATAAATATTTCTGTACTGGCGAGGAAAAGCAAGTTGTCCAATATTTTGTCCACCACCATAATATTCTGTGTAGAGTCTAAACATTTCTTGGATGCTTAAACCTTCCTCAAGATACAACGTCTTTGATTTTTTCTGTATGTAATGTGGGGGCACCAAAGGAAATAAATTTATGTGCTTTCTGACACTTTCTGCTTTATCTGGAGTGAGTCTATCGTACTTTATGTTTTCCACGTTTATCTGCTTGTAAAACTCCAGTTTTCTTTATTTTAGCTAATGCTGTATTTGCCCAAGTCTGCGAAATACCAAGGGTTCGTAAAAACATTATTTTGCAAATTTGTTTTTGTTCACCGCCGAGCTGAAGATTGTATTGTCGAGAAAAAATTCCTACGAGATTGTAAACCAGCAGAAACAGTACTTTGCTTTTTCTCAATCTGTCTCACGTGCTGTACAATAAAGTCCCATTTCCTTGTGTGGTCTAGCAAATTCTAAAATTCTTTAAAGATAATCAGTCTATCGTCTTCAATTATTTTTGTGGTTGCATGGTTCGCCTATTTGTCTTCTCTTAACAATTTCTCCTTGTCGATTTTTATGTTCCAACCAACAATCTTCACTTGTCTTAGATTTTACATCAATCCATTCTTCTACATTCCCAACTCGTTTTCTCCCCACTTTTACACTTCTAATACTCTTTCTTTTAGTCTTACTCTAACGTAGTTTTTTGTTCTTTGTTTTCCTTAATATCATCTGATCGAATTATCTTTTTGTTACTTTCTTCTGAAGGTAAATAATCTGGGTCACTCTCTGAGCTCGAATGAAAAGGGTCTTCATCATCAGTATCAGCTACACAATTTTCGTTAACTACTTTAATCATTCGAGAAATTAAATTTCATTATCAAAATCTTTACCGAAGTTATGTTAAAACAAACCTATAGATCTTCCGACATTAGCAACTGTAAGTTCTGTCGTTGCACTTGGAAGAAATTTATCAGAAACGTTTTCTAAAATAATATAATTATAAATAATTCATGTTCCTGTGCATATTAGTTGAGAATCCATTTCATATTGTTTGTCGGCTTTCTTTACTAAACTTAATATTAATTATCGTCTCGAGGACATCTCATACTTATTTATATAACTTTCAATATTTTAAATTATTATTTACAGAAATTTACACGCTTTACGACCTTATACCGAAACAATATTTTTAAAAGTACGCTAAATTTCATTAACCTAAATAAACGAACACCGTACTATCTCCAGATAGAACAATGATTACCACTGGAACAACGGGGAAGACAGTCCTAACTCAAGATATAACAGTTTTCGTTGGAAATTGTAAATTATGTACAAGTTAGTACAATATAGAAGTGCAAAGTTGGTAGCCTTAATGCGGCTAATTCAAGTTATGCTTTTGTTAGCTGAAAGGTATTGTGGTAATCTAATTCTTAATGGGCCTAACTCAAAAAGGCAAAAAAATGAGTTAGTACAGTGTTCCTTGGACGAGTCGATGTGTCGATTAATTTTTCGAATTTCTTCCTGAAATGTTTACAGTTTAAGTATTGCGTAATAAAATACGCAATAAAAATCTTTTTTGAAAATGTAAAATCAGAATGTACCCGTATTAATATAAAATAAGGATAAATATGTCTCCATGACTGTAGCTAATGCAACTTTATTTTCCTAATAGCCTTCAAAACGGCAATATCATGAATTATTTTTTCCATATCTAATAATCGAGCAACACTACATTCATTCGATTGAAAGCAAACTTAAATTGGCAAGCATGTCCTGAGCCATTGTAGCTCTTAAATAATTTTTAACCAATTTAAGTTTACTGAAAGACCTTTCAGCTGATGCAGCAGTTACCGGTGTACTAAGAAATATTCGATATGCAGTTACCATGTTCTTATAATTGGCAGTTAACTCAAATTGATGAATTAATTGGAGGATTTCTAAGTGTTATCATTTAGAGACCGAAATAGTTTCTTTGCACTTAAAATTTCACGACACAAAATGTTGCCCGTTTGAATCACTTCCATAGTTCCTTGTAATGTTCAGAGTATGTTTTTTAATAGTTTCTTCATCATGTGAAATAATGTTCGAACCGCTAAGGAAAGCAAAATCTTGTGAAATCTGTCGAAGAGTTTCAAATCTCCATGTAAGTTGCTCCATTATTGTGTCAATAGGCTCGATATTATACCGGGTGGTCTTTTTAACTTGAGACTCCTAAATATCTCGTTAAATATGCATGATACGACAAAAGTGTCTTTAATAAACTTGTAGGACTCAAAGGGGGAAATCAGATGACGATATCATTTACATTGCAGATGGCGCTGCAATCGGTGAAAATGAGGCTAACTTCATTTTTTTAAATGGGAATACCCTAATTGTTTATCAAATTATGATTTTACGCTAAATAAAAACAATCTTTTGTCTGAATATTTTTTTCGTACAATGCATCTATTAAAAGTTATTGACCTAGGAAGTTTGTGGCGGCTGCGGTAGTTACGACCGCTGCATGGGATGCGCTCGCCGTCTGGCAGTCAAAGCGACGACTTAGTAGACACTCATGGTACAACGTAGGAAGGTATGTGCGTACCCAGGACACGTTTTGGTATCCCGCGCGTTGCGCCGTCATGCGCATAGGGTTTGTTTACTCACGAAAAAAATGCATCGTACGAAAAAAAGTTTCAGACAAAAGATTCGTCTTATTTAGCGTAATATCATAATTTGATAAAAAAATTGGGTATTCCCATTTAAAAAAATGAAGTTAGCACCATTTTGACCGATTGCGGCGCCATCTGCAATGAAACTGATATCGTCATCTCATTTCCCCCTTTGAGTCCTACAAGTTTGTTTAAGACACTTTTGTCGTACCATGCATATTTTACGAGATATTTAGGAGTCTCAAGTTAAAACGACCACCCGGTATATATATATATATTAAGCGAAATTTTTCTGTTTCGTTTAAATCGGTATCCCTAGTTTAATACTGTACCCATGTTTAGTAGGTACTATTTTTGTAGGTTCAGTAATAAATAATTCCACATATGTATGTGCAACAAATAAAAATAGCTATGTACTTATATTTTATTTTATTTTGAATTTATAAATTCGTTTTAATAATTCCTTCATTATGTATTTTTAAAACACGTTTTATAAATATCCTTCCTCCCTTCTGGGTAGGATTTTGGCGCCCCTGAAACTTGGCGCCCGGGGCGGGCGCCCCCTTCGCCCCCCCCCCCTCCCCTTAACACGGCCCTGGTCAACATTCTTTATTTGTCAAAAGCCAATATGCCAGTGATTAGTCTTTAGAAACGGGTGATTTTAGTCAGCTATTTTTGTGTAGGATAAAAAAATTATGCGTGCACCACGCCAGAAAGTGATTTTCCGGGTCTCAAGAAGTGCCCAGGCTCGCTATGCTCGCCTGTGCAACTCTTCTCGGCTTGGTACACAATATACTATTATCTACTACTCACATATACTAAGTTCATTGCATACGTATCTATGACAATATAGTCCCAATCATGATACATACCAATGATTATAATCACCCTTTGTTGTTTAATAATGACAGTTTGTTCAAAAAATTACTTCATTATTTGAACGAACTGTCATCATTATACAACGCTAGTGTCAAAGTCTGGAAAACCTACTTGGGTGACAGTTATGTGACAGTTCGCCTCGCCATCATTGACAAATACATTTAAAATATTTGATATAAAATGGAATATATTGACATAGAATGAAATTTACACGCTCGCCTACGGCTCGCGTATAAACTTCATGCTCGTGATTTCTATCCTTATGTACTTGTCAAATAATACACTAATTGTTGTATAAAACATATTTAATAGTATATTATTTGATGAGCACATAATTAAGGATCCAAATCGCGACCAGGAAGTTTACACGCGAGCCGTAGGCGACCGATTTATATCCGTTATGTGCGAGTCAAATACGACGTTTTATCTATACGGCATACGGCTCATAAATTCTATTTTATGCAAAATATTTTAAATGTATTTGTGATGGCGAGGCGAACTGTCAAATAATTGTCATCCACGTAGGTTTTGACAGGCTTTGACCCTAGCGTTGGATAATGATGTCAGTTCGTTGGTCATTATTTGAACAAACTGTCATTGGTGCGTATATTGATGGGGATTATATAGTCATAGATCATAGATACGTATGCAATGAACTTATTATATGTGAGTCGTAGATAAAATAGTTTAAAATACGCTATCAAATAAGCTCGTTTGCTATTTTTACGATTGATTTGATTAAACTCTTGGCATTTATTCAACTCTGAATATACCATGAATAAACAAGTACATGTAATTTTAAAAAAACGTATCTACTTCTTATGGCGCACCATAATGATCTTTTAGAGGACAATCAAGGCTAAATAATTTTTACCTTAGTCCATTTTTCACTCATAACTTTAGATTTTGCTGAAATTCAGTAATCGATCGTTCATTTTAAATTCGACGTTAACAATTAAGAAAAATATCTAAACTATTTCCGTTTGCTGAAACGTACTAACTGTAGACTTTTCGGTTGCTGATTTAAAATTAGACGTCAAAAAATACTATTACAATCCTTATACAATTTTTTATATCTAATTCTAATCACTAATCACCGACCATTAAAATTCATTTTTATATTTACTGAGTCGGCCATATCAGGTCTGCCGTATTGAAATTCAATTGTTTTTATTATTATAGACTTAATATTTTTTCCGTCGATCGTTTATTTATTACTCAGTTGAGTGAATAGGAAATCGTTTATTAAACAACTCTATTAATGCACGATTTCTATTAATGCATGATTTGTTATAACTTACATATAGCCAATCACACGACGTAGTCACGTCGTTTGATTTGCCAGTCGAACATATGTGAAAAAAGCCTTCCAATCAAAACACACCGCCCTCTAGAACACCCAGTGTCAAATTACATAAATTGTCATATGTATAACCTAAAAAGACATCGGCGAAGAGAAATTTATGTAGACGACGCTAGAAGAATACGATCGACGAAAAAATATTGTAACCAACTCGAATATTAAACGGCGATTAATGATTTCGACAATGAACTCGCTTCGCTCGCGCGTTAAACAATCTCGATCGTTAATCGCTCTTTTGAATATACTTGTTGGTTAAATAACTATTTTAAAATGACGATTAATTATTTACCGTTTTTCTGCTCATAGTGCTCATTATGTACTATTTCATTCAATTTCATTTACGCGGTAATATTCGAAAATAACGTAGTGTTGATCTAATTTTCTTTGACTAATAATGACATAATAAATGCCTTTTTTACTTTCAGGTGGACTAAATATGACAATGATTGCACAAAACATCTAATCACAACGCATACATATAAACTCGTTATTCTAGATGCTAAAAAAGCTCTATAGTTACTATACTGTAAAAAATGTTCAATAAATGCAAATTTGATGTTCTTTTTTGTTGTAATTTTATTCCCTTTTTTGCTTAATCTGTAGTTCAAAGCGCAAAACTTTTCTTGGTTTGATGAATTGCTCCATTTTAGTCTAGGCATAGTTTGAGTATAATAATAAAACACGAATGCTTTATGTAGACTGATGTATTTTAAAGGATATTAAACACTATCGATTTCGGTCATTGGTGACCATCTTCAGGGTATAAACGTCAAAGTGTGTATTCTTGGGTTAATCTAAGAGTGGGAACGTCCGATCCAAAATATTAAAATTAGTATCCGTAATTAATTAATAACTGATTATGTGATACGAAATATTATCAAAAAGCGGGATATTCAATAGGCTGTATCTCGTTGATCTTTTGTTCAATCTTAATAAAACCAACACCATTCGATTTCCCTCTTCTTAAACTATAGGAATATCGAAAAGTCCGATCGCGATTATACAACCTTGAAATAGCAGGCGTAGACAAAGGTCGGCGTGTTTTGCGACAGTTTTCGTTCTTAATTTGGGCGGCCGGCTGCCAGCCCCCTTATGGGAAGTTACGTGTATAGAAACATGGTAATTACTCGAGTACCCTGAGAGATATCGCAATGAAACTAACACTGTTCGAACGAGCATTCTTAGGTCAATCTGAAAGTGGAAAAGTCCGATCCGAAATATGTAAATTAGAATCCGTAATTAATTAATAACTGATTAGGTGACACGAAATATTAGCAAAACTCGGGATATTCATTAGGCTGTATCTCGTTGACCCTTTCTTCAATCTTAATAAAGCCAACACCATTCTATTCCCCTCTTCTTAAGGGGGCCCAGCTTGACAAATTAAATTTTGTTTGTTGCTTTCTGTGAAGAAATGTGGTTTGGTGCTCTTATCGTCAGTCAAAGGACTGGAAGATTGATTTGATCTTTTGACGATACGTACGTTGCCGGACACGTATCATACTTGAATGTGGATAACTAACACATCGATCATCATAACATCTTTCTGATCGATCATCAAAAGATGAAATGAGAAAAGAGAGACTATCGGAAAATGCCAAAATTCAACATGGCGCCCATAAAAAAAACATAAGTTGGCCATGGTTACGCCGCCGTCTTTCATGTTATTCCAAATTTTTAAAAATTACGCTGCATTCCTGGTTGAAAAGTAGATTTAGAATGTTTTTGTTTCAAATATCTAGCTACGTTTGGTTTTGAATAATAAATTAAAAACGATATCTTAACATTTCAGTTTTTTGCGGATATCTTTAAAATAGAAAATGATAGGTTAAATTTCTTTTCAGATAATTGATCAACACAAAAATACGAAACGTTGCCAAATCTAAACATAGGGTCTATCTCCACTAATACGCGAGATCCCCATGGTGAGCCTCGAAGTTGAATCCCTCGGTATAGACATAGTAAAATTAGAGGTAAGTATATAATTATTAACGAAAGGAAATGTTGATCTTGGAATACCCCTGTATGATAAGAGCCTGGATATTGCGGCTGCTGGCATATTATGAGATTAGTAACCGTAAAATAATAAAAATATTATATTATTATACTTAGTATGCTTCTTAAACAGCAATTTAAACACCTCCGTAATTATAAAAAAAATTTACAGGCGGTCGCTGGTAGTTAATTATAATTAATCAGCTTTTGTAAAAACTGGGACATGGGCTGTTCAATTTAATGGAAGTAGTGGTATTTTTAGTGGAGTTAAATGAGAGATTTTTAGTGGAAATTAATGAGAACCCTCATACAACATACTCTTCAGAATGGCTAAAATAGACTAAATTATTCATACACATTCTTATGACTGGATGTATGGATTTATTGTCATGATGATAAGAAAACTGCCATTCAAAACTTGAATCTTTTAGTATTTAGATTAAATGTTATATTTACAATCAATGAATGAGAAACATTGTGAATATATTTAATTAGAATTAACCAATAGACACTAATTAATTAGCAATATAGCTTATATTGAACAAAAAAAATCATAGGAAAAATATACACACCATAGATACTTTCAAAAAATAACTAATTTAAACATGCAAACAACTGAAATGAATCACATTTATGGGATTGCACATTATGGGAACATACAGTAATAGAAGATATATTCTGTATACCTAACATTGTTTTCTTTGTATACTATAAGTGGTAATGCTTGGATGTTTCTTTACGAAATTTGGTCTATAAGGATTTGGTACATAAGACAAACATTAAAAGTACATTCAATAAATTCAATTTAGTGCAGGCAAATTAAATTGAGAGTGTACTACTTCTTGAAAGATCCTTTCTTATTGGAAATGAACGTAAAATATACAAGGCAGGGAGTGGTAGTGTTAATTTGGGGGGTTGACATGGGGTGCAAATTATATTATTGCGTTTTCTGGCGAATATTTACGTTCTATCAAAAAAGGTCGTACCTATAGAAAAGTTGTAGATCATAAAAAAATCTACAACTTTCTGAAGAGTCACTTTTTACTATGACCTCAAAATTTGCGAGAAAATTGCGAATGCCAATGCACAAATGATTTTTATTTTTTTATTTTTCATTATCGCAAAAATAATTCAATTTTGGTGAAAATTTGTGTAAACATGCATTTTTGTCTAAATAAATTCTGTAGGGAAAAATCACATCAGTTCTTCTGGTGCTTATTTTCTTTTTGTTTACATGTACTTTTTGATACAATAATAAAAAATAATAGGCCCTAATTAACAACATGTTCAAACATTGAGAAAACTTAAAAATGACTTGTAATTGTTTCTTTAAAACTTGCAAGAAAATTTAAAACCTGAAAACACACCAGTCAATTGTGTGGAAAAAAATATAAAAGAAACTGTCTTGGTTCACTCATTGTTTGACCCAAAACTTAATTTTGTACAGTAATTCTTTAAACATTAAATTAGACTAATAAACTTTCACATAAGTAACCAAAATTTTATGACCCGGTATTGATGTTATCACACTTTAAACTACTTTTTAAATTTAAACAAATTAATAATTATGTTACAGATGAATAAAAAATGAAATAATACTATAAAGGCATGCTTTCACAAAATTTCATCAAAATTTAAGTATTTTCGTGATATTGAAAAATAAGAATCAAAAATCGTTTTTGTATTGGCATTCGCATTTGTCATAGTAAAAACGAACCTTATGAAAGTAGTTGATTTCTTTACGACCTACAACTTTTCTGTAAGATATTTTTTAATAAAACATCAATTTTCACCAGAAAAAGTAATACAGTTTGCATCCCCTTTCAACCCCCACAAATTAACACTATATGTCCAATTAACACTATATGTCCAAATTAACACTATATATCCAATATATGTCCAATGATAGAAGTCCTGTCTACAATTAACACTGGTTTTGGTTTCTAATCAGTTAAATTGCCTGCACTAGTTAAAGTAAACACAATTTATTTCGCATGCCCCTATGAATAATATCATGTTACAACTTCTAAAGATCTGAAATGGATTAGGCTAATAAAAACTTTCCATAATCAGGCATCAATTGAGTCGCAGAAAACTGTGCCTAATATAGACGTTAGAGTACAATTCCTGAAAAATCTTTTCAAATGCAAATTACAACAATGTATTGAAATATATCATATCTTAGTAACAATCACCGATCGCCTGTCTATACTGCCCCCTTGGTGCCTTCTGAATACGGTAATACCTACCAGGGTACGTTCGCGTTCAGACTACCGATATTATAAAAAATTAATGACCATATTTAAATCAACATAATAACAATTTGCATTATTCTTGTGTGGTAATAGGGTGATAGCCATAGAGACAAATGCCTACTCAAGACTCACATTTTTGAGCTGCTAACTATTGAAATGTGAGTTTATAGGAGGCCCTCGTCTTAATGCATAAGACCCCTTGTCTTTCCATCAAGTAGTTTGATCACATTTAATAATAAAAAGAAATGCTTTCAACATTCCATAATAATCTTTCTTATTAAAAATATTCTTGGACTTCTATTAAAGATAATATGCTTTAATACTTTTTTCTTTTTACGTAAACTAACACAAATTAAGTTTTTCCCTTTTTAAAACGTTTCTTTTCGAAATGCAGAGGACTTTCGGGTAAAGTTCTTGCGCAGATGCTTGAATGCAATTGGAAAACTTGCATACCACACTTTTTGGCCCCGCACAAACATTGTTTCATATTCAGTTGATGGTGCTTAATTAAGTCTTCATAGTCGGTTATCTTGGTCTCACAGAAATAACAAGTAAACGGGTTTTTACTTGAACACCTCTTCTCCTTTAAATGTCTCATGAGCACAGTAAAATATGTAAAGTCTGTCTTGCAACCTTTACATTTATAAGTGGGCGGTATTGCATGGGCTTCAACATGCTTATTACGATCTACAGCTCTATCAAAGACAGCGTTGCAAATACCGCACCGGAATTCTGTACTTTCTCGAAATATGTGACTATCCAAGTGTATCTTCTTTTCATATAACGAAACAAAAGATTCCTTACATTTTTTGTAGTCGCACCGGTACAAATGCTGTTTTGTCAATGTACTTTGTTGAGGGTCTGGAGATGTAGGGTTTAAACTGTCCACTGACCAAGAACTGTTTTCATCATTGAATGGATCATCAGATAAAGCAATATTTATAATTTCTTTTGGCTGTTGATCACTTATTATATCTTCTTCAATAGACTCATTATCATTGTCAATACTATCATCTCGTGAATAATGCTCGGCTATATCTTGATCGTTTGTTGTATCAATTATTGATTTATCATTTATATCAATTTTGTTCGAATCTAATGTGATTTGATTTTCCATTGGTCTATAAACGTTAGGAGAATCTTTGATAGATTCATTACTTGATATACTGTCTTCATAACCAATAATAATTCTATTGACTTCTTCATCCATCGCAGAATCTGGAGTTATATGAAATATTGTAGAGTCATCAACCATTACTTCTTTCTCCTCATTAATCATTATTTCATCGTCCACTGTGTATATGGTAGGACCATCAGTATTGTTTATCGCCTTACTATCACGATCAATTGTTTGTGATATTTTAGGTACATCAATGATTGCTGGATATCCCATATTCTGTTTATCTCTTATAATTTGATCTTCTACTATAGACATATTTACATTAAAACTTCTGATATCCGCATCATGCGTTTCAGTAATTTTTTTATCTCTAACTGTGGTTCTTTGATGCTTTACATTGTCTTTATCACTCGTAATGTCATCTTCTTCTATTTTGGCATATTTGGCAACTCCAATCTTCCAATCTTCTATATTTGACATTTTTTTACCTCTATTACCAATTTTTGTATTGTGGTTTAGCATTGTGGTGAACACAGTAGAACCACCAGTCTTAATCATTGTACCATTGTCGCACAGATTTCTATCTCCAACTATTGCTTGGTATATTCTAGGCGAACCAATTAGAGCTAAAGGAGGAGGTTCGCTAATCAGTCGATTGCTTATATCATGAATAACTTGACTTCGTGTTTGATGATTATATGTAGCAGGTGGGTCAATCATGTTTTGCTGTTTCGCATCTGTCAAATTTTCACATGTTTTAGCGAACACTGTCGCTCGATTGCTTAAATTAATAATTTTCTTAACGTAAATGGTAGGCTGATTTAGGACAGATTGACTGCATATATCGTTAATATCACCGTTTATAGTTTTGGTGGATATTGGAATGACTGGCCATTTGTCTACACTATTAATACATTTCAGTTGGGTAGAATAATCAGAAATTGTTTGATTGCTAATACTGTGTTCCTCGATTTTACCTGAAGATGAGTTGATATTAACAGGATTACCTTCATGACATTTGTAAATAGTTGGAGATGCAATAATTGTACAGTTGTCTAAATCTTTCATGTTTTCATCGTGCACTGTCGCACAATATAAAGTGGCCATATCAACACTTGCTTCTTTTCCTATATTAATGATAGTTTGATCTTTTACTGTTGGATCGTACATACTTGCTATATCAATCATAGTTTCATTGCCTATATCACTTATATCATCGTCCAATAATTTAGAGAATATACTCGAATCATCTATGATATCAATATTTTCTAAATCACGAATATCATCTCCAGTTAGTTTTGAAACCATGGATAAACCGTTAATAAAAGATTCTCTGCTTTCGTCATCAAGTATTTGATTTTCTATTCCAGTAGTAACAATATTAGAATCATTAAGAAGAGATTGATTGACCACATCATTTGTAATTTCATCTTCAGTGTTTGTAGTAAGTGTTGTAGTCACGTCAGGGTTGTCTTCATTACCAATCCTTTGATTTAACGGTGTAGTAAATATGACGGAATCATCAACAATGTCATCATTGTGAATAAAGGATATATCTTCGGGAAGCACAAAATATATCGTGCTGTCGTCATTTGTTTTTTGAATTTGAAATATTGTTTGTGGTTGAAGTTCAAACTGGTCCATTGGGAACGTCTGATCGAGAAAACTTGTATTGAGAAGTGGCATCGGAGCAAACGTTAGTGCTCCAGATTCATCAATAAATACTGATTCTTCTATGATCTGCATGTCTATTAAATTCAAATCGTCCTCCCTAAAAAAAATTAAATTTAGGTATAACTAAATTTATTATTTTAATTGTGAACATTTTTAAGAAATAAATTTCATTCCACAAAATCTCTTTGCATAGAATATTATATTATTTATCTATAAACACAATTATAATTTACAGCATGAATATTTCTCTAAACAATTTGTTATAACTGAAACTACAATTTCTAGGAATATATACGCGTAAGTACCTGGTCAAATTACATTCCTTCATTCCGTTTACTTGCGCAGATAATTAGTTAAATTAGCAATGCCAGGCCAGTATTTTTTTTGTTACTGCCCAAATCTCCAACCCCAATTTGCAAGGACCACAAACAGGAAACTGTTGTGGTAGTTAACTACTAGCGACATCTAGTAAATCTAGCTCATCTGGCTTTTATCACTAGGGTGGTTTCGTACATGTTTTTTCATTCCCATTTTATTTTACTATTCTTACATGATTATATTTATATACCGAAAACCGTGTTCGGGATATCTTTTGTACCAATCATTGACCAATTCGCTTTTAGCTACCATAATTATAAATATATTATAGGGATTTTAGTCGCAGGAAGTTTGTATTGAAGAAATGTTGTTCTGTAGTCACGTCATTCAATTTTACTGAATCCACGTCAACGTCATCTTCGCCGATTCCGATGTATTGGCATGATTAATATAGGATAACAAACTTTATATCGAATATATTTAAGCATTGGTAATCGTTCTTAGAAACTCCTCGCCATGGTAAATAATAAATTACATACACTACAATCACTTTTTGATCTCGCTGTATTTTATTGTATCAAAATACATGGCATGTCTTGCACTATGTTCTGTAATTACTGTTTTGTAGGTGTTAATAGCCGCTGCAGTATGTACCAAAGCTGGCAAAAGTAAGTCTATACGATCTAATGCTTATTCAAGCAATAATTGCATTATTTTGTTTTGTAGCAATTGTCTCGCGACAATTTGTAGAGATGACAAAGTCCCGCATCGAAGGGCTCTTGGCAGCATTTCCTAAGTTAATTCCTGCAGGGACCCAGCATACATTTGTGGAAACTGATTCTGTTCGATATGTGTACCAACCTATGGAACGACTTTACATGGTGCTTATCACTACTCGAGCTAGCAATATATTGGAGGATTTAGAAACTTTACGCTTATTCGCACGAGTTGTAAGGAGTTAGATTTAGATGTTTACATCTTTAATTCACATGACTTTTGCAGATACCCGAGTATTGCCGCTCGCTGGAGGAAAATGAGATTGGTGATAACGCGTTCAATATTATTTTTGCTTTCGATGAAATTGTCGCACTTGGATACAGGGAGAGCGTAAATCTTTCACAGATTCGGACCTTTGTAGAGATGGATTCTCATGAAGAGAAAGTACATCTTGCTGTTCGAATGGTAAGAGATACTTTTTCTAGTAATTGTTTTAATGAGTATCATCATTTTTACAAATTAAATATATTAGCTAAATGCAAAATGCTGCAGTTTTATGTATTATTTTAAATCAGTGTTTTCTATGGTATTCCATATCAAGTATTCAGAATAACAAGAATTAAAAAACTATTTTTTTGCCGTAATGCATAACTGTTTAGTTAGTGGGAGAAAAGAAAACGATTTATTAGCTGAGTATTATGAAAAGGAAATGAAAAAAAAGTCTTAACAACCTTTAATGTGAAAAACAAAGGATGTATTTACCAGTTTTGATGATTATTTCAGCAGATTATCTCACCAAACTTATCACTTTTGACTATGGAATTTTGAAAAAAGAAATCCTTATGCTTAGGTGGACAAAAAATTTCCCTTTTATGCCCTCATACAATCCTCTTTTCTTGCAAAACGCCCTCCTTTTCCTTTATAATAATAATAATAATAGCCTTTATTGAGTAATAGCATTGGATACAAAACAAAGTGCTGATCAGGGTGAAGTTCAGAGCACAAAAGCTCTGCTATAATACTTAACCCCATCTAGTGTAAAACAAAAACAAATTTGAATAAACAAAAAGAGAATCGCTTTAGGTTTAGACCAGCATTTCCCAACCGGTGCTCCGCGGAGCCCTAGGAGCGGACCAGCCTATGTGCCTGACGTGAGCGGGAGAAGGACAGCAGAAGAAGGTTGGGAAACGCTGCTTTAGACTATTCAAACAGAAATTATATTCTTTAAGACAGTAGGCGGTATTATTCACTCAGTAATATTAGCAGCATTTGAATTAATTTATCACATAGTTATCAATATCTCAAACACTACTTAAGAACTACTGAGCACAAGATTTTCTTTTGCATTGTTTGTCGAAATATTTTGTTGAAATATCAGTCAACGTTTTAAGGTTTCAAATATGAAATTGTAGGTTTCAATAACATGCAAGATATTCAGCTGTTACGTGCACATTTGATGGCGACCTTGTAAATTTTTTTACTATTTTTAACCGTTCATTGCAATTCTTTACTTCCAAATCCTTTCAATATACACGATGAGCCAAAACGAACAATGATCATAACTGATAGAGCTTATCTAAATTGTATAATTGTACAATACAGAACAAATTTGTAGTGACAATTCGCACCACGAGATGGCGCCAAATGTCAATAAGCAAGATTACTCTACATTATTTAAGTGATTAATGTACAAGATGCATTAATTATAATTTATTTGAATGTTGTTGGAAACACCATTCGGTACAGAAGTACACGATGGTTTTTATTTCCGTTTTATCTTCATTGTACCTGTTTTGTGCGGTTATTTGATACTTAAAAATCATCAATAAATAGAGATAATTAAAATGAGAGATTTAATTGTCTCTAACCTTTTACCTTGTACATTTTAATTTTACTTGATTTCTGTCAGCTTAATCAACTGCCGATTCTTAAACAATCTTATCAATCTGTCAACATGGTATTAAGTACTGTCAGTATTAATTAAATTAATTCATTATTGCAGTCAAAAACAACAGTCCAAATCACTGCAAGGTGAGCCTCACAAAATATAAAAAAAGTCTTCTATCTACTAAAATCATACAACAAAATATGAAAAGTGAGCTCTTCTATTCTCTTTGTAATAGAGTGCAAGAAAGAGTTCCATACTATTTCACAGGATGTCTCAAACTTAAACACTCAAAAGATTATTTGGTTTCTCCTAGTACAACAGTCTTTAGATTTGTTTGCAAAGCTGTGGGATACTTTTAATGAATTTGTTTACATAAGGGACAAAATAATCAAAATCAGTCATGGCTTGTAAAAGTTATAAAACAACAAAGCTACACTTGCAAGTTTTACTTATAACTGTTTTTTTACAAACGTTCAGATATATCAAAAACTAAAATGTTGGGAATTGTTATGGCTTTTTAATACTGTCTTTGAGACCTTGCCCAGGTGCCTTAATTACTCTACTGTGTGTCTCAAACAGACCACTACAACATCATGGTAGTTTTCCCAGTATAATAAGCTAAAAAGTTTGCTAGTGAGCAAATTGGTCACCCTGTCAAAATCATAACCCTCCTAATAGCCTAACCTAGTTAGTGACATTGAAAGAGTGCACGTTTAAATATTTTCAATTGACGTTGCTTTTCAGACTCAAGAAAGGGAAGCAAAAAATAAAATGCGCGAAAAGGCAAAGGAACTGCAGAGGCAAAGAATGGAGATGACGAAGAGAGGCGTGAAGCCAAGTTTTAGCAGCAGCGGTGGATTTGGCAACTCAACGGCCTACAATCCAACACCAGTTGTTGGAGAATCTGCAAATATCAGCAATGATATTAAACCTCCGTCATACACTGCCCAGTTAGTACAAACTTCTACTTTTATACTTTAGCGTTGCATGATATACTTTACTTGTAATCTTTGTTATAGGAAAGCTTCTTCGACTGCTCGCGGTATGAAACTTGGAGGAAAATCGAGGGATGTCGAATCGTTTGTTGACCAATTGAAATCAGAGGGTGAGACCGTCAATGCACCAGTATTAAACAACACACAGCCTGGCCATAAAGTGCCTGCCATCAAACAAGAAATTGATGGGTATGTTGCTTATAAATTCTGTTTATTATAGTGTACTAAAATTGTTTATGTTTAATTATTTCTTAGAGTACATTTGAGGTGTGAAGAGAAATTGGTGGTCAGAATGGGTCGAGATGGTGGAGTGCAATCATTTGAGTTGCTTGGACTAATTACGTTGCACATTGGCAATGAAAAATGGGGCCGTATTCGAGTAAAATTAGATAACCAGGACATCAGAGGTGTCCAGTTACAAACTCATCCCAATGTGGACAAGGAGCTGTTTAAGATAAAGTCGTTGGTGAGTCATACAACACTTTTAGATTACCATTACTTTCGTATTCTCTTAATTTAACAAACATGTAATGTTGATTATTTTTAAAGATTGGTTTGAAAAATCCAGCAAAACCATTCCCACTGCATACTGATGTTGGAGTATTGAAATGGAGGTTGCAGAGCACCGATGAAAGCTTAGTTCCTCTCCTCATCAACTGTTGGCCTTCCGAATCTGGCGACGGTGGATGTGACGTGAATATAGAATACGAACTTGCCCATGCAGATCTTGAAATATCCGATGTTAATATATATATTCCATTGCCGTGAGTAGTCTATTATGACCATTTTCTGCATTTGTTTTGATGTAAATAATTAGCCTAATATGTAAATATGCAACAACATGGATAAACCAATCTTAAACTAGAACTTTACAAAGAAGAAAATCAGAGGCTATCATGGAGGACATTTTCTACTTCTTTCGTAAAATGTCAGTAAATTATAATTGATTAGATTTTTAAATAAAAAGAAAATGTAATGACTTATTTACACACTATAACTTAAACATGGTCACAAAATAGGGTTGCCAACTCTTCAATTTCAAAATACTGGCCGGCACCAGAAACCCAACCCAACCCAACTGATTATTGAATATACAGTGGCGCGCAAACACGTAGAGTGAAAGATCCCATAAGGGGACCATGACTGTCCATGACAACATGGATAAACCAATCTTAAACTAGAACTTTAGAAAGAAGAAAATCAGAGGCTATCATGGAGGACATTTTCTACTTCTTTCGTAAATTGTCAGTAAATTATAATTGATTAGATTTTTAAATAAAAAGAAAATGTAATGATTTATTTACACACTATAACTTAAACATGGTCACAAAATAGGGTTGCCAACTCTTCAATTTCAAAATACTGGCCGGCACCAGAAACCCAACCCAACCCAACTGATTATTGAATATACAGTGGCGCGCAAACACGTAGAGTGAAAGATCCCATAAGCGGACAGTCATGGTCCAAACATGTTTGTCCGCCTGTAGGAGTTGTCCGCTTAAAGCAGACAACTTTTTTTTATTTTTCAAGTCTTTGAATTTACAATGAAATAATAAATAAAAACTTACATAAGGATATTTTTGAACAAAAGATAATTAGGATTTTAATTTTATTGTAAAAAAACTGTTACGAAGAAATTAAAATGATTAAAGTAAGTGTGTGAACTGGTTCATTACAAGTAATTCTTCTGGTACTATTTAAATTGTGAAATACTTAATTTTTAATAATTATCTTACTGCAGTGATATAAAAAAATCTAATTTCAATTCAATGTTCATTCTGTATTTGCCAGAAGAGAGTAGTGTAATGTATCTATAGGTAAACTTCCTTGTATCTATGCTCAGTTATAATAAAAGTCGTTTCTTCCCCTAATACCTGTCACAAAACTGGCCCGTTTTTCATGTCTGTTTACCATTAGAGCCTTTAGAGCTTAGACGGTCACGAATGTTTTAAGTTCAGTAGAGCGTGGATAATCAGAACCCCGGTAATCCGAACGACCAAAAAGCAAATAATAAAAAAATAAATCACTGAATAAAAAGCCATTTTTGTCGATTTCTGTTTACAGATATATTGGTGTTGCTTTATACCTTGTATCCAATACTCGTATTTTCTACTATTAGCTGGAATATTTGATAATCAGAACCACCTTCGGTCCCAATTAGTTCGGATTATCAACGCTCTACTGTACTTTTATTTGACTAGTAAGAAAAATGCTATACATTGAACGGGGAAACACAGTTTTTATTTACGCTTTGTTTGTCCATTTATTAGAGATCCCCGTCCGCGTAAGGAAAATTTTCAATTTGTTTAGAGCTTTTACTGTAAGTTTGTATGTTTATTAGAGATTTGCGTCCGCTGAAAGGAGATTTACAACAGCTCATGGTTCAAAAATAGTGTCTGCGTCCGGTCATGACAGTATTTTCCAGAAAATTCCAGATTCCAGAAAATTTGTCCGGTTGTTTGAGCTGTCCGCTTATATGTGCTGTCAGCAAGGAGAGTTTATCTGTATTTGAATGTTTGCCAATTAATTTATGTGGAGGTTAGGTGCTTCAAAATGGACAAAACAAAACGTAAAAGAATCGTACTAACAATCAAAGGAAAAGTTTACATTTAAGAAAACCTTGAAAAATGGTGAAAAGGTTTTACAAAATAAGGTCAGAGAACAGATTTCCCTAAAATTTAATATCTAAAGAATTTCAGCGCATCGAGCGGTTGGCTACACCGATTTATTAGTAAATAAATATTAAACATAAATGGTTTTATTATTTTTGTTAAAAACATACTTTCGATTATTTGTTTTTCGATTATCTGTGCCAGCTTCGGTCCTGATGACCAGGGATAATAGGGGTTCTACTTGTATTTCATGATGTTGTGCTGAATGCACAATGTCAACTTTCAATTTATAAATGAAGCATACTGTATTGAACTCTCTCGAGCGTATGTTGCATGATGGATCTGGTGGAATACTTACAAATGTCCTCTAATGCAGCATTTCTCAAACTGGGGTCTGCGAACCCCTAGGAGAGGAACTGCCGTGAGCGGGAAAAGGTCAGCGAGAGAAGTTTGAGAACCGCTGCTCTATTGGATGGTCCTGGTTCTTCATGATATACTGGCCTGCACATGAGTTTTGTTTTGCTTGTTTTGAGACATTGAAATTGAGCTGCTCTTTGTGTTAGGGATTACCTCCATGTTGTATTTTTCCATCATAAATTTGATCGTACAATCAAACTGAGATACTTTTAAGGTTTCAATACTTTCTACCTACTGTGAATCGAATGAGTCAAGAAGTAAAATACATAATTATGTTTTAATTTCCAGAGTGGGAAGCAATCCTGTTGTGTCCGAATGTGATGGAAACTACAGCCATGAATCAAGAAAAAATCAGTTGGTCTGGTCACTGGCTCTAATCGATGCCAGTAATAAAACAGGCTCAATGGAATTCTCTGTTCCGAAATCAACACCAAACGATTTCTTTCCACTGACATTAAATTTTACATCTAAGACGTGTTATGCAAAAATTAAGGTATGATATATATTTTTTGTAATTAGAGCAATGATAAAGATAGCTGATTAAATATTGAAATAATTTTTTTTTCTTTCAGGTCAGTGATGTATTATTTGTTGATGATGAATCCCCCGTGAAGCACACAGTGGAAACGGTCCTATTCCCTGATAAATATGAAATTGTTTAACATTTATATAAGTGGTAACATAATTTACAGAACTAAAAATCAGCTGTATTTGTATTTGTTGCTTTTTGTACAAAAAAAAAAATGTTTCCCATGTTATTTTTCATATGTAGTCAATAAAGGTATTCATTTCTGATACTACTTTATTTGTGTTGATTGACGTAAGTACCCTAATCTCTCTGCACAATAACATTGTATGTACGAAAAGCAACAGTGATGCAGAAAAATTACTACTTACAGTTTTCTTTCTATTTACTGATAAATTTTACCTATAATTTTTATATACATTTGTACATAAGAATATTAGTAGTTCTAAGGCATATGTAGTATCTATCACACACAACATTTGGTGTATTTATGGTATTTTATTTAAATATAATCAATTCCTGAGTTAGATTATTTATTACAACAATAGAGTATGCATTGAAAGTGGTTACATTAATATAGCTTATAACTCAACTTACTAAAATATTGTGTCCGTAATGTTTGGAGGTAAGTAAAAGATTTGAAATTTACCATATGTACATTATTAATAAGCATTGTAAGAAATATAATATCAACAGTCTGTTCACGTTATGAATATAGCATTGGGAAAGATAGAGCTATATTTTGCAACCTGTGATAAGCTGAAAGTTGTGCCAAGTTCACACTAGCAAAAAGCGGGTATTTTAAATATATTGAACAGCGGAATACTGAAATTTTAGAAAAAAAAACATTTTAATTAAGATGGGGTTCGAAATGAGTAGGCAACCAAATATACTTCATAATATTATTCTGAGTTGTTCAGCGAAATGATTAGGTATTTCCATTCAAATTATACGTCGAACAGAATTTGAAACCTTTGCCGATAATACAAAAAATATCCAGCTCAATTCTGTCATGTATAGGTGACGAATTCTGTGAATATCGGCGTCTTTTTGTTGAACGTAAGAAGACTACGACATAGCCATCAACAATCGTAAAATCCGTTACCTACACCAGACAGAATTGAGCCGGATATTTTTTGTATTATCGGCAAAGGTTTCAAGTTCTGTTCGACGTATAATTTGAATGGAAATACCTAAGCATTTCGGTGAAATACCACGAAATACTGACCTCAAAATTTATGAGGTATATTTGGTTGCCTGTCATTTCGAATCCCACCTTAACAAATCAATTTATTGAATCCAAATAGCTAGTGCAGAATCGGTACTTACTGATTCAGTGGTCAAACTATAAAGACGGTGCAGCAGCGTCATCATTTCACAACATATCTCTGATTTACAGGTTGTTTACAATTTTGTTTGAGCTAGTTTTGTTTGTCGGACCATCAACGTCAAATTTCAAAACAACAAATTTTATGGGTTTGGTTACTCTGGATTTTAAAAAAAGGAAAAAAACTACTTACGTTAAATAATAATATTTATTATAGTTTTGGCTTTATTCTTAAATACAATAAAAAAATTATAAAGACAACAGCACAATTTTGATAATTTTAGTTACTTAGCATTTGTGGTTTAAGTTCAAGCCTATCGATAACCTCTTGTGGCATGCAAAAGGTGGGGTTGATTCTCTTAATATTGGTATATCCCAGTAAAGATAGAGCCGCCAATCCAAAAAGTGTATGATATGGGTCGGATACATCACCAGGACGATCGCTCATACCACCAGTTTCAACATCTTGACACGCTAATATAAAATTCTCCAAATCCTTAGAACTAATCCAATGTAGTCTCCCCAATATCTTCAGAGAGGACAAAACCCACCAGGAATAACATACATCCGGCAACTTCTCAGGTCTTCCATTCAATCCTCCCGAAGGCAATTGTCTTTCACACAGCCACCACGCCAAAGTGTCTTGGTCAATTATATCTAAACGGTTAGTGACAGATAAAAATCCTATGCAGCAGTATATTAACCCAGCGTGACTTTCCGAATTTGGTCTGGAGCCGAAGCCACCGTCAAAATTTTTGCAAGATTCTACAAAACTTACTGCTTTATCGATATCAATGGCATCCAACCGTTTTAAAAGAGATAAGGTGGCAACAGCACAAAATGAAAATCTTGTGTCGATTTCGCCCCATTTGTCTCCCGAAAAACTACCATCTGGTTGTTGTAGTGAGACTACATAATTGACAACTCCTTCTACGTCAATTACATCCAATCTGTCGTACATGCATAATATTTGAATAGCACTTAGCGTATGAAGTAGGTGAGGATCATGGTTCACCGACGCACTAATACCGCCAGACTCTGAATCTTGACACTTCTTTACGAAACTCATGAGCGCATCTTGCTCCAATTTATTGATTTTGCTTATTAGTTCTAAAGCTGTCAACCCCCAGTATATACCAGACATACGAAGGTAATCAGTAATCGCATATTCAAAGTTATCTTCATCTTTTTCGTACTTTTTTATAAATTCAATGTGTTTATCAATTAATAAAGATTTTGGTCTATTTTCATCAAGAATTACGTCCTTTAGTAACAAAGCCATGATTATCTTTGTTTCCTGTTGATGTAAAACGTATCAGAAACAACTTAACGTTAACCTCACTTTTCAATTAATATCAAATGTCAATATTTTCACGGAGAACCAATGAAAAATATTTATTTGAACATATGGCGCCACGCAATTAAAACGGCCAATTGACCAACTTCTGGAAATCAAAAACCGCATAATTCAAATGAATGTAATTTTCTATTTTTTTAAGGAAGAAGTGGTGTAATAAAAATGCGTTGTTTACGAAATATGTTTTATTACAAAACTAGTTTATTCTTATTAGATATCTCTTTCGACAGTCTTGTGGAAAAAATGTGGCGCTATTTCCAGTAGCCAGTCGCTATTTATAACTGTTAGATCTCGCATGTAGAGTTTGGTAGAAAATAAAACTTCGCAAAATAATACCCACTGCGGTTGCTTGAGAGTGTACAAAACACTGTCGGGGTGGACGTGTAGTTCAATATCTCCTCTAATTGTTTTATAAGTACCAGAATAATGAAGATAGGCAGTGTTTGGAAACAGTCCTGACACAAGGCATTTCAAAATTGGCTCCGTTTGACCTAAAAAATTAACAATACGCTAAGCAAAAGCTATAAAAATTTTTATAAATAAGATAAATTGGTAAAAAAGATGTCTAATGGTTTATAATGACAACATTGTAGGTCTAAGCATAGTCTACCCTATAAACAAGTTGGCTCAGTAGTTATGAGAAAATTGAGTTTTGACTTTTTCTGTGAAAAAAAAAATGTTACCTTCAGATAAACAAAACTGGTGCTTGTATCTAAGAAAGGAAATTACTGAGACAATAAATGTTATTTTAGTAAACGAATGTGTTCCCAGATTGATCTAACTATACCTATATTGCCGTGTTAGGCATAGAGGTCATATCTACGACTGTAAAATGTTGCGGTCTAATACTTTTTTTATTCTTTGTCATGTTCTTATAAATCTGAGATTTAATAGATCAACAAAAAAATCATTCCATCTTATGATTTTATCGCAAATAGTAAAACTAGTACAAATTAGCAGTACAACCTATATGCTTAATATGGCATAATACGGCATAATGGACAAAAATTTAAATATCTTGTGAAAAAGAAGGTCTTTTTAAATAGTTTTGGATACTCTAAGATGTCCATTGCCATAGTATGAATTTTAAGTTAATATACAGGTGGTCAAAACCAAGTTATCGATTTATTTTTGCAAGAGAAAACTATTAGTTATTCATAATTTAATTAAAAATATTTTAATGAAAAGTTGTTTGAAATTAAATTTCATGATGGAATGTTTCAAATTTGTTGTTTATAGTAACTTTGACCTTATTAACAAACTTTAAGATACAATAATAACATTGTGTGAAATTGATATTTGCATTAAATTATATTAAAAACAACTTTTCCCATTTTTAACTTAACTATGAAAAACTGATATTTTTGAGCATATATAACATTTTTTTGTTTTGCAACCAGCCTGTATGTTAAACCAAAATTGTAAACCTAGACGCTTCTTGCGCCTACTGGTAAACGTGGCTCTCTTGAAACTGACCCCCAGCAGAAACAAGTGGTATATTGTAGTTCCTCATCATTTTTTCTAAACGTCCTCGAATTTCAGCTACCCTCTTCATCGACTTATAGTTGATGTAATTCTTCTGGCAGAATCCCCTATCCATTCCATTGTTTGCAAAACCACCATATATATTCAAGTACGCTATTAAATCACCCTCTTCCACTTCAAAGTGTCGCTTTTGAATTCGACTTTTAATCATACCATTCCCCGTCGATGGCTTAGCAAAAATAGACTCAACTTGCAACATTGCAACTATTGTCAATATTTCATCGGAACATCCATAGCTACCTAATAATAAAATAGTAATAACAAACAATCATTTAACATCACTAAGTTAATTCTGTAGACCTACCTGAGTTTAGTAATAGTTTTGAATACATGGGATCCAACGGAAATTCAGACATATTGAACCCAAGGGGATCAGTTAGATCTCCGTTGATATCAATGGCATCCAGAGCATACAGTATCTCTAATGCGCTCTTGAGATTCTTTGCTGGTGGCGGATTTGGGAAAGCAAATTTCAGAAGGTTTCCAATACCCAATGCCTTCAACTGTAGCACTGCATAATTTAGATTAGTGCGTATTATTTCCGGAGGAGTGTTATCTGGCAGTTTTAGAGCATCTTCCTCCCTATATAATCGATATGCCTTCCCAGGTCTCATTCGTCCAGCACGACCGGCACGCTGATTGGCGGAAGCTTTGCTAATCGGCATTACAAGTAAACTGTCGGTGTGAGTTTTATTGTTGAACCATTTTGTTTTGGAAAAACCACAATCGATGACTGAAAATTGATTAATAAAAATGTTGATAGTTATCGGTTATCGATTTACTTCAAATGCCCATACCATAAGTAATTCCCGGTATTGTGACGGAAGTTTCTGCAATGTTTGTTGCAACAATGACTTTCCTGTGGCCTTCAGGGGGCGCTTTGAACACCTTTAATTGGTCATGATTAGTTAAAGATCCGTACATTGGATAGACAACCATTTTATTTTTCTTGTTTTCCTGTTCGATTAAACTTGCGTGTTCATTTAGTAAACGTACCACCTTGTCAACTTCTTCTTGCCCTGTGAGGAAGGCTAATATATCTCCTTTTTGATTAGAAGAGTTAATCATTAACACTGTTTCGATAGTGGCTTGAACATAGCAGGGAACAGGATCTACAAATATAAAAATATCTGGGCTGTATCTGGTAATGTTGCTGCTTATTTTGGCAATACATATATGTAAAAGCATTTTGATGAATGGTTGATTAAAAATATGTCTAGGTTTATTCAAAGTCAAATAAAGCATAGAGTCAATTTTTTTTGTCAGATTCTCAAAATGATCAAAAAATTCATTTTATTATTCTGACAATAAATGCAGTTACAGATGTTATGACAAGTCATTTCAATAGAATCCTTATTTGAGGATACGATATACGATATGTGAAAATGTAACCTATATTAAATTTTTTAATATTCTGAGCTAATTTCTTAAAACAATACGATGTAATGGAAAAGCTTTGTCACCAGAAACATAAATCCAGAATATTGTTCCCTCGCAAAAAGTTGTTCAAAACTGAAATTGAATCAAAACTTCACCCTTGCAGCCAAGGAATTAGGAGAAAAAAACATCATAATTCGAGTAGCGGTTCAAGAGAACATGAACAATAAAACCCTCCTTGCTTATAATGAAGGATGTTATTACTGCGTATTAACTTCAAAGGAAATGGTTCTTACGTGAAAACTTGTCAATATATATAGAGGCCTAAATTAGTAAGCAAATGATAATTCTTCCAGGAGAGGATACGTTATGAAAAAAATACCTCGGCGTGGATTTGATCCCTACTCACCAAACTCCCAATTTGGACTGACTAGTTTGCTTATCTTTAAATCCTGGCATTCTTTTGCTTCAGTGACAAATTCGCCTATAAATTTCAACTGACTTGGTAGGTCAACTGGGAGAGCTCTCCATCGGACATTGGGAGGTTCCTGGTTCAAATCCAGGACAAAGTATTTTTTACAAAAATTATTATTGTTAGTTACACACTTCAAAAATATCAAATATTATTCCAACATAATATATCATTCAAATATAAATTACCTTCAACATAATAGATATCAACAGGATATTGTCTACCTGTTACACTTAGAATAACAGATGAATCTAATTTCTTGTTGCTGGTTTCATTTAAATTGAAAAAGGCCTGAAGTTCTTTTGCATCCATAGTAGCTGAAGTTACAATTAACCGAAGTTCTTTACGTTTCTGTAAAATAAAAATTATAAATAATACGCCTACAAATGAGTAAAGAAAAATACGGATCAGAAGGAATACGTACCTTTAAAATTTTCTTCAGCAGACCCATCAGTATGTCGGTGTACAAAGTCCGCTCGTGCACTTCATCTAACATTATGGCAGAATAGCTCTTAAGAAGCGGATCGCTCATCATCTCACGTATTAAGATTCCTTCGGTCATGTACTATAAAATTAGATAGAACAAGTTAAGCTTGGTAATGATACTAGTAAGACAACATCATAAAACGTGAGGTTGTAAGGACCAAAAACTATGTTGATTAGTGATTTTCAAAATGATGAAAAGAACTCACATCTTGAAGGAATAGAATTGCTGTACTTCTTTTTAAAACTGCATACAGAAGTTGTAAAAAAGACAAAATAATAAACTAATCTACAAAAAGAGGTTTATTAGTATTTTTTGTTTTCTGGTATAGGCCCTTCAGGTTTTGCAAACAATCTATTAGATGTGTTCAGAATTTCTACAGCAAACACCACATATCAAAGCATTGGAACATTGGAACATCTCCATAACTTGTCGCGAAATAAATAAATACAACAAGCAATTTAGAGGCTTTAGGGCACGCCATCCAAATCAGTAATAAAAATTTAAAAAAGATTGGCTGGTACTTAAAAACCTGAATGGGTAATCATAAATTATTTGTTTTTTGTAATTCATAGTTACAGTTTGCAATTACGAAAAGTTTCTGTATGAAGAGAAAAATCACTAGATTTGAGCGACCGTTGAATTTTTCATGGCAACTTCAAATTTTATATTAATTTAAATTATATGTATAAGTAAATCTGAAGTTAGATATTTAATAATATTGTAGCTGTTGGGGATAGACTTGTCAAGCTGGGCATTTTTGGGAAGTTGGTTTACTTCTTGTGAAGTATATTAAATTAAGATCTACAGGATTTTTATGTTATTTGACATTTAACCAATATCCTTTTATTCCAGATGAATCATATTATAATCGCAAATAAATAATAATTATCTAAAAGTGTCATATTTTTAGTATCCAAAATGAGTTCTCTTGTTTCCATATCCTTATTAATAAAATTAGTTGCCGTTAATTATTTTTTTAGAATGCATTTTCATTTTGATAATTAAACACATTTACAAACTTTTTAAAAACATGAATAAATTAATTAAAAACTGTGTACGGTATACTTACTTAACACAAAACTGAAATAGTGAAAAAATAAAATAAAAATATGAGATAACTTAATTATTTCTAAAGTTAAACCTACACATAATAGATAATCAAACTAATAAAAGTTGTTGTCAAAACAATTAGGACAATAATCTTAACAAAAAATTGCATTATACCTAACTTTCTATTAAACAAAATAAGTTTTGTTGTTACGTCATTGTCTGCGACACCTGTATAGGTATGTAATATTTATATCGTAATTAATATCTTTAGATAAAAATTAACTGATATTGTTGCCATAAAGATTAGGTTGGTGCATTATGATAAATTTCTATTTATAATTTATTTATGAATTGATCAAAGAGATATCTTATATAATATGAGCGAGAAGAAAACATGGACACGTATAATGACATGTATATTATTCAATGTCGTGTATTTATATATTTGATATTTTATTAAACCTCTTTCAAGTATATAGAATTAAATTTTAAAATAAAATTTGTTTGCAATTATTTTCTACAAATTATTGCTCATATCAACTTACCTTGATCTTTGGTTGGTTTGTGCATGCATCAAACCGTACAGCATACCCCACTGTGTTCCCTTGAACAATACTACCTGTCTCAGTGGCCACCCTATTCGCCAGAGATAATGCAGCAACTCGTCTTGGTTCGCACACGCCTATTTGTCCAGGCCATTCTGCTTCGATCATATACTGTGTGCAGAAACAATCAAGTAGCAACAAGAAAATTAAACAAATTTATATAAATAACAATTTATTGAGCTCAAACACTTGCATACAATAATGTTTATCTTTGACCCGTATAATTAATACTAACAAACAATATTATACAATATTATCTATCTAGCAAAAAGTTATAAAACATATGAATCGCTATCACATACAAAACAATAAAAGAACAGCTTAATATGAAATACTTATGTAAAAAAGACATTGTCAATCACACAGAAGATTTTC
The DNA here is from genome assembly GCA_964023965.1 of Melinopterus prodromus. Taxonomy (NCBI): domain Eukaryota; kingdom Metazoa; phylum Arthropoda; class Insecta; order Coleoptera; family Scarabaeidae; genus Melinopterus; species Melinopterus prodromus. The sequence continues at coordinate 28,804,082 of OZ030390.1, forward strand.
AGATGTGTCCTTAACAATAGAAAGGTTTTTCCCAGTACTTTACGATAATACTGTATTTTACGTAATACAATAAACTTGTAGGCGAGAAGGTATTTGAACTAAAAATGTAAATACTGGCAAGATAATCAACATCAAATACTATTTTAAAACATCAACATTCTCAAATATGTTTTGTATTTTATTTGTACCAGAATTAAAGGGAACAACTAAATATTTAATAACAGCACACAGAAGTATAACGCAGCACACACGTTCTTATCAGCATTATAAAACTTAACTCAAATAATTTTTCATAGCCTCGCAATAATAATATTTTGGATGTCCGACATATAAGATTAAAGTGTTGCCACAACCTAATTACATTTTAGGCAATTTTAGCAATGACACTAAATTATAACAAGAAACAAATATAAACTTTATTCAAAGTGTTTTAGTAAAGTATGGTTAAGTTCTATTTTTTACTGCCGTTCAAGGTCATTTCAATAAAACCTAAATAGATAAGCAGTAATTGCATTAATATTAGAAGGTCAAATTGCAAGAATAACTCAAATGGAATAATACACAACAATTCCTTACGCTTTGCACGAATAATATTAATCCAATTGAAAAGTTAAAAATCAACATAAGTTAATTAGTACTAATAAAAACCAGTAGTTTAAGTATATAAAAATAAATCTCTACAAAAGTCATTGTACTTAAGTATTAATATTCACAGAAAATAAATAGGCTTATTTATAAGAACGTCTACGTCCTTTCAGTATGTCGTACTGTTTGATACGTCTCGGTATAAAAAGTTCCTCACATCCACAATGTGAATCTCTGAAATGCATATAGCAGCGAGGACAATCCCAAAGCCTACATACTGCATAAATTTCAGAAATTCCCACAGTTTATCACAAAAAATAGCTAACAGCAGGAAATGCATCATGTTATGCACATTGACAACCCTCCAAATGACGACGATTGTAAAGAAAAACGAACTTTTCAAAACTACATTTCTACGGTGCCAATCGCCACCCCCCTCCCCCAACATGTCCTGGTAGATTGCAATATATCTATTCCATGCCATGGAGCTTAATAATAACTGCGCAGTAAAACAACCAACTTTCATTGCAACTTTTTTCGTGGTCACCTTTACTCTATAAACTGTTGTAGTTTCATTGTCATTCACATTAGTTGGAAGCTGCATGTAGCCTCGTCTTGGGGGGTTGTTTTTAAGAAACAAGAATACTCCAATCATCAACGCAATAGTTCCCAATCCGTCACATATTCCGTCAACGTAATATCCACTAGTGCCAACTTCGGATAGTTCGCCCTTGATGTTCTTCCTCACCCTAGCTACGTGTCCATCCATGTCATCCAGAAACGTTCGAAACTCAAATAAAACGACGCCGATACGTCTGTACGGTAGACTATCACTAGATATGCATTTCCCAGATAAAATTGCGACACCAACATGAAAGAAACTAATTGAATTTGGTGTTATCCACTGTATGTCGGATATTTTTAGCAAATTGTCAACTATTTTCACTAATGGTGCAAATAGCAAATGATTTGTTTGATCGAGGAGGAGAGCTTTTGGGGTGACTTCACAAAGTGGTGACAAGTCGCACCCGACCCAAGTCACGTCGGCGTAAGTTTTAGTATTGTTACCAAGAACGTCGTCTTCGATGGGATAGTTTTGTACTCTTAGATATAAGTTGACATCCATGTATACGTACCAACACAACAGCAGAAGGAGCAGGAAGACCAGAACCTTACTGATTTGTGAAGACGGGCCAATCATTTTGGTATTGAGGTAATTCATTAATCACAATGCAAAAATATAGAAGTACTACGTTTCTCTCTCGCTATCGTTTTGCTTTAGTTCCAGAAACCACTAACATTAGGCGCTAACTTGTTAATGAGGACGGAAATCAGTCTCGACAATTTGCAAAATATACAAAATTTGGAAGTATACAGAATGATTTCTCTAAAACACTCTGGCGTAATAAAATAAATTTCTCGTTTAGTTAACCTCCCATTAAATAGTAACAGGTGAAAATCATCGGTGCCTTACCTGAAATTATGGAAAAAAATCGATAAGCAATCATGTTTGAGCTCAACAATTTGTTATTTTTACATACATCATTTTTACACACATAATTTACTAGGTTAGAAAAACCAACACAGAAACTAATAAAAGCATTATTCACCACACATCTTATACCAGAGCTTTATGGCTATGTAAATATTTGCACAATTGGCAAATGTATTAAAACTTTACAAAATTAATAACACAAAGGTAAATAAAAATCTGTTGTACTTAGATCAACTACATTCTTATTTAATGGAGCACATCAGGTAGACAAAGTCGAGAATGTTTTGGAATAAAATATCTAACCACATAATAACATATCACAATTTACTTCCAATGATTACTAATCAGATTACTTACAGTAAGTATATAGGCTTTCACGGCCAGAATCATTTAGAAAATAAATTGCTTCCCCTTATGCCGTGTGTCAAGATTCGTAAAAGCTGACGTTTTGCGATCCATGTTGCTCGCTTCTTCAGAGCTCCCTGGATACTCAACCCCTACCATTGAAGTTTATATACCTATATGTACACCGCACTGCGCACATCTGAAGTTACCGGTCCAATACTTTTATCGACTTTTTTTTAAAATAAATTGCTTCTGTACATTTTGGAGTGTAGACATTGGGTTTTTTCAATTGGTGTTTGATTTTGATACAATTTATGAAAAACCTACCTATAGTACAATATAACAAATGTACAGTAGAGAGTCGATAATCCAAAACCCGGTAATCCGAATGCCCAAAAAACAAATAAAAAATAACAAATCACAGATTAACCAAATTTTAAAACGCCATTTTTGTCGATTCCTGTTTACTGATATATTACTTTACTATATTACTGTATTTTGTACTATTTATCTGCAATATTTGATAATTCAAACAATTTGATAATCCGCACCAACTTTGGTCACATTTAGTTCGGATTATCGACGCTCTACTGTACTAAAAACTGTACCATCGGTAGATATACCACCCTTATATCTCTTTTAGTTTTTGTCCAATTTCAATAAGTCTTTTTTTAAAAAATGGAACACCTCATGGCCTAGATATTTCCGAAAAAACTATTTGCCCTTTTCAAATGCAAATGCAAGCCTACACTCAACGAGACTCTATATCTGGATATATGTAAATTAAGTATCCCTTATGTCTCCACATATCATCCATTTGATTTTCACAAATTCTGTGGGAACCAAATAACTCTATAATAACTTGTTTCAGTGTGATTTTTTTATTACCATTACCAGTTTATATGAATACATATTACCTATAATTATGAATTAGTACTATAACCATAAAAGTACTCACAACTAGAGTACTCAAAACGTCTTGTATGCAAAAACATTACATAAGTTGCGAAAATTTTAATTTCTTTACTTTAAATCCACGTTTCCACTTATGAAAACACTTTTATCCATGGGATAATATATTCATATTAGTTAGTAATGCAATATTTGTGCAAAACAACTTCAATATAATTACAATAGTGATAGTAAAACTGTAAAATATGGTGTACAGCATTTTCTGAGAAAATTATATTCATAATACATTGTTAACATACTATGCCACAAATTAATTTGCCAAGTTTTGAGATGCAATTATTACAAAACGTATCTGTGAATATTTGTCAGGAAATTACTGTAGATATATATACACACCATAAATTACTATTAAATATGACACATAATACACAGTGACTGTTCTGATGATTGTTTCAAATATTATCTAATCTATCATAATAAAGTGACAAATAATACATTTTTTTAAAGATTTATAGGTAATATGTAATAAACAGAAAATCATCACCAGTGGCTGTGTCATAAATTGATTACTCAACATTGTTCCATTATTTTAAAAATGTGTTTTTCAGAGAAATGAATTCTTTATCAGAACTTATCAAATCCGACATGAGAGACATACATATACAATTATTGATTTTTTTATATATAAATGACAACCAAATTTAAGGATCAGCGACAGATTGAGCTGACCGCACAGAAATCATGTATAATCAACATGTACAAGGCGTTTGTTAGAGAAAATTAAATTAATATCTGAATTAGTAAGATTCTTAATGAACATCTCATGTTAATAGACGCTTCTACTTCTGACCCAAAACGCTAATCAGCATGCGCAGAGCACTCGCCGCCGCTGTCAAATCTGGTAACATAATATAGCTTAAAATCCCCAGAAAACACGCGTTCCAAGTAAAACTACCAATTTCGACTCTAATCATGAAGTAATTATGTACCTACGTGTCCAAAATCAAGGAAGTTTGCCGCGAGTGTACCTGTTTTTATGTACTTTGGAAAATTTGCTGAACTGTCCTAACCTAAAAACACAGTAGGTATTTTGGTTTTCATGTTCACTTGCATATAATTATTCAGTTTTCAATGAATGCATACCATTCTCACACCTATCATTTATCAATTACATTTCATTTGAAACTAATTGTGCGTTTTACAAAGCTGTTGCCAACTTAATTTCTTCCTGGGGGGAAATGCGCGCGCACGTCGTGACCATCAAAAACCAGAAGTAGAAGCGTCTATTATCTGTATTTATTGCTGATTTTTAAGTATTAAATAACCGCATAAAATACAGGTAAAATAGAGATCTTAACATCCATGGTCGTCTAAACCGAATAGTATATACAACCATAAGAAATAAATTGCAACTAATGCTTCTTGTATATTATTTAATTAAATAATGTGCTTGTTGATATTTGGCGCCATCTTGTGCTGCAATATGTCACTACAAATTGGTTCTGTATTTACAGTTTAGATATGCTCTATCTGTGTGATCCTTGTTTGTTTTTGTTCATTATGTAATGCAAAAGTCAAATAAGCAATTACAATGAACGGCTAAAAGTAGTGAAAATCGTTTCAAGGTCATCGTCGATTGAGCAGTTGGTACAGCTATTCTACGCAATGCTGCCAGTTAGTGACGTCACGCGGATTAAAATCGACCTTATTTCCTTCATGCATACAGACTTGTGCTACCGCTAAACTGGCAGCACTGATTCCACGGTAGAATACGGCTTTACTGGTTTTGGACAGAGTATATCTGGAGTATATCAAGAATACTAAATTAATGAGAGTATATAACCAATTTCTCAAAATACGTTGTTTTAGTTTGGCATCAACCCTGAGCAATTGGTATAACATGTCATTTGACACCTGTCATCGCATGATTTGTGCTGCTAGGGTTTTCGGGTTTTCTTTCAATACAATTTACTTCTTTTATAAAGCATTATACATAAGTGTGAAAATCAGATGTTACAAACCAACAAATAGATCACAATCATTTACATTCACCCAGTATTTGGTTAACAATAGTTTATTGCTAAACCTATCAAGGAGAATACATTTTGTTATTAGTTCCTGTATTGTATTATTAATATTTAAACATGAATAACCAAATTTAATGCACCGTTAAGGATTAATCATATAATAAATAGATAAAGTTATGACATATAATCCCTATAATCAATGAAATAAAATGCAATCTTGGATTACTATAATATTTACTTACTTGAGGTATTTGTGTACTTTTCCCACATCCAGTTTCTCCAACCAGTACGAGTGTTTGATACTTTTCTAACAAATACAGAATATGGTTTCTATTATTGAAGATTGGCAATTTTTGCCTTTGAGTCTGTATGGACTGCGAAATAAATCTGTTATACACAAAGTTTGTCGTTTCGATGGTATTCGGTTCGTTTCTATCTAAATAACAAGCAGTGTCCGAAGGTCTCAGAAATGTCGGTTTGAAATTACTCATAACGTGTTCGGTAATCAATAATTTCCACCGACCGCATAAAATAACAATGTTGCTGTTTTAACGTGGATATCTGCAACAGAAAATTCGGGTATTAGTCAAAATCAATTACATACATACCAGCATGTGTTACAGAATGTTTTATTACGTCATTTGACTCATTAGGAGACTTGTCCCATTAAAAACGTTTAATATTAACCTTACAACCGATTCCAACGGACGTCCCAACGCCGTTTCCGGTTGAACTCAATATTCTTCTTCAACAACACTGCAGCGGACGCTTGTTTCTAGCATGTGATAAGCAATCCATGTATTTACACCACATGTTGCCCGGAATATCCGTGATAAATTGTAAATACCAACGATAAATACACAGTAATTCAACAGTCCAAACACTGGGCCAATCAGAGACAAGTATGACATTAGCTGCACTGGGAACTGTCACACGTTTATCAAAACAATTTAAATGGCTAAAGGTCCATTCACATATTTATATTACATTAATGATGATGGTACTGCTAACAGTTTGACAACAGCAATCCTTCTGGTGCCATAAGATATTGTAAATATCTTGACACCACTTAACATTTGTTACGCTAGCCACCGTATCTCAAGTTTGCCAAAATCACTACGGTACGCTCAATAGGGCCATGAATAGGGCTGAAGCCTAGCAAACTGTTAAGTGCGCGTGGGTGTACTTTGGTGCAAAGACGGGTTTACACTAAGGCAACGGTTTGCAGCACGCAAAATGCCTATGGCGTTCATTCTATTTTTATCTATTTGTACCTATAGCTTATGAGTTATGACTGTTATGAGCCTCTATTTTTTAGAAATTTATACTTTTGTCACTAACATACATAAATATTTCTCATGGAGACCAATATATTTTAGGGCTCTTTGAGTTTAGCCGCCAAAAGTTACGTTATATTATTTTTGATTCGAAAAGCCTTTAGCGTAAATAAGATATTCCAAAAATAATAATTATAGTTTTAGAGTGAAATTACGTTCTTTTACCTGTATTTGAATAATACGAACATAACATGCTACGTGTAATATCTATTGTGTTGGCAAGAGCTCGCTAGAAATGTGATTTTGTGGGATTTATTTTCAAATAATTTCCGATAAATTACAGTGTATTCTTTGGTGCACTATAATGTCGTGGCTCAATTTTAATGACAGTCTAACTAATTTGAGGGGACAACTAAGCAACTTGGCCAGTGGTGTTTTGTCAGAAGGTTTGGTTGGCGAAACAGGTAAAGTAGCCCTTATGCACTAGTGACATAAATATTGTAAATATAAACTTAACCTCAAATTATGTCCATAACTTAACAAATATTTTTAGATGGAGACAAGGGAGACGCAAGAGTAGAAGACCTAGAAAAGATAATTGGAGCTCAGACTGACGAGGTAAAATGAACGATGTGGATATTTACTTAAGTCACCCCTTGAATTCAAGCAAAACTTGTCAGTCGTGTGATTTAAATTGACTTACGTCTTTTGATTCGTTTCTATCTCAAACTATCTAGATAAAATGCAATGAATAGTTGCTGACAACATGTTTAGTCATTTACTATAACCTATAAATACTTCTTTTCTAATGATATCGAATGATCGTATAATAATTCAGACATTTAGCCTACGTTTAAGTCGACGGCAACTGCGAGTCTTTTTTGTCTGCATCAACCCCTGCCTGTTGCTGACGGAGGAACTGCGCGGTTTCCGTCGACCTGAACGTAGGCTTCGTGTCCAGGACATGACTTGATAAGAGTAGAATTGCCCAAAATCAGGATTGTCTAGTGACCTTAATATTTCTTAAACTAATTTCAATTAGTTATTATTTTGTAGTCTTTTCATATACATTCGGGTTCCCAAATATTGGATAATTGAATATCATTTGGAATTGCATTAATGTAAAAGAAATGTAAATATGCCAAGCAAAGGCGTTGAAAGGTTTGCTTATTCTGAGTTGTTGTTTCGATCCCACGTGACTGGCTAATGGCACAGTATAGAGAAACGCTACGCTAAGCAGTAGTCGCACTCCGGCAAATTCATGAAGCAAAACGGAACCCGCGCAGCCTCTGTGCGCAGCCGTCTGGGAATACAACATATGGTGACTACACACGTGTCAAAAGTTTTGGTCCACGAATTGGACATATACGTGTGGAGAAGATTTACGCGCACCGAGGCTGCGCGAGGGTATCTTTTGCTTCACGGAAATCAATGCTTTTCGACCGAAGTGCGACTACTGTATAGCATAGCGTTTCTCTATACTGTGCTAATGGCTAGTGATACTTATGCAATAATTTTTTTTAGGTAGTGTTGGTATTTTTGTGAATAATTAAAGGTGTGTTTTAGCTTGACCCATGTTAATGTAATTAATGTATATTATACATAGATACTGACCAGCCAGTACTTGATAACATTCCCGTTATAAAAATAACGATGTTAAGCCACTGCTTTATTTATTTGCACAATAGTATTTTTACTAAGCCATTGTTATAACAGTGAGTGTTGCCGAGGGTTGCCTACATTTGTATTCAAGTGTTTCTGTTAACACAGGTACATACGTACTTATTTATACCTACATAATAATCTGCTGTGTGGTACATATTTTGTGGCTTATGGTGACTTAAGTCATCTTATCTTAGAGCTAACATCAGCCTAACATGAACTTAAATTTATTTATGTCCTACATGATCATAAAGTGACAGTTTAGATCTTCGATACGGGGACGAAAACTGCTACTTTATGCCCTCATTAATGATTCTTAAAGCCCGTGCAGGAATTAAGTGTCTGATACATCAAAAGACGCTTCTACTTCTGACCCAAAATGCTAGACAGCATGCGCAGAAGACTTGCCGCCACATGTCAGATCTAGTAACATAATATTGCTTAAAATTCCCAGAAAACACATGTTCCTAGTAAAATTACCAATTTCGGCTTTAATCATGAAATGTGCTGTACACACGTGTCCCAACTCAAGGAAGCTTGCAGCGGGTGTACCTGTTTTTATGTACTTTGAAAAATTTACTGAATTGTCCTAACCTTAAAACACAGTGGGTATTTTGGTTTTCATGTTCACTTGCATAGAATTATTCAGTTTTCAATGAAAGCATGTCATTCTCACACCAATCTTTTATTAATTACATTTAAGTTGATACTAATTAGGCATTTAACAAAACAGTTGCCAACTTAATTTCGTCCTGGGGGGAAATGCGCGCGCACACCGTGAGCATCAAAAACCAAAAGCGGAAGCGTCTAATATTTGACATACAAATTGTAAATTTTTAATCGTCAGTATCATTTATGTGCATTCATATTAGTCAATCTTGCGTAACAAAACCATAGTGGGACATAAATTTTTAGTAGCTCATGCATTAGCTGTGCATTAGCTTCTTACCCCAATAAACGATAAACTAACAATGTTTTTAAAATCCACTTTTCAAGACTAAAGTTATACAGTTTGACATTCATTGTCTGTATCAGTCTGTAATGTCACTTACAGTCACTTAGCTCCGTATTGTTTGTGTTGTTACTCAAGTCCGTAGAGTAGCATGTCACTTGATTACGTCAAAATACGTATTATTCAAACTATTGTAGGACATAAAATTTTGTAGGCACCACAGGCATTATTTGATATTTATACCCTCGGGTGACCTAACCAGCTCTCGATCAGCCCTCAAGGTTTTTAAACGGTCACCCTCATGCATAAACATCTGTTTAATGCCCTTGCTGCATAAATAACTATAAAATAGAATGTTTAATGTGTGTAGACGGGTGTGCGTTGGTTCAAATAAAAACTGCTAACGCTTCACTAAACTGTTTATTGTATATACATAATGCACAGAGTGCTGAGCGACCAATAGAGTAAACTGCTGTGCAAACTTTCAAAGTTAAAATTTGCCCTTGCATTTTTCCAAAAAATGTCATAGACATAAATTATACAAAATATAATATGTTGTGAGTAGTGGAAACAAATTTGCATCTTAAGTAGTTATTCCATCATCGTTGTCAACATGGAAACAAGTACAAGAAAATAAACTTGAAGCTAGCTTTTTAGTTAATGTTTGTTCTTCTTTTATTTTAAAGTTCTGTTTAACATTTTTTAAAAGAATGGTAATTGAAATAGATAACATAACATGTCATAGGTCCAAATAGCATAGTAAGTTGTGCATCGTGGTAGATACAGAAATGAGAAAGTTTACAGTTTTTTGCCACTGATTTCCAATAATGGATTTTTTCTTAAATTGTCATTGGATTTTCGGTTGTTTACTATTTATTCATAGTGTAAACCTTTTTATAGATTTAAGAAGAACGTCTAAAAATATGAGTTTTCTATAAAGTTATTAATTGTTTTTATTTAGTTCGAAACCCGGGTATAACAGTTTTCAGTTTTCCTTTTAACTATTTTGTACCAAATTTAAAATCAATCAAAATCAGTGTATTAAATTACAAAAACGCATTAATCATGTGCTGCATTTCTATAACTAGAAATTCCATTTTTCTATGTAATACAATCATGAATGTTGAATTAAATTTCTATATACATACAGCAGTTTCTTTTTGTAAATTTTTCTTTTTTACATAACAGTTAATGAGTTTTTCACTATTTACGCTACCAACTAAATACTCTAATATGTTGTTATAAATGAATAAGAAATTGTCTACTTTTTTTGTAGATACTAGTTCAATTTCGTAAAGCAGGGTAAAGTATTTTCTTCAATAACAAATATTATTTTTATGGCTGGTATCTGAAATTGCCGACATATAAATACCATTTTCACAAAGTCGGGACAAAATTCGGGACGCTTTATCAGTCGGGGAAAGTGGTCAAAATTCGGGACTGGCCGCTCAAATTAGGGACGGTTGGTCTCCCTACTGTATATGTACTCATGATTTAAATAAGTGTTACACTGCGGTGCTAGTTTTATTTTTGTTGGTTTTGTTTCATTCTGGTGGGGGCCCCTGGGCTGCAGCCCAGGCAGCCCTCCCTTAAATCCGGCGCTGATACTGCGTATGATAAAAAGCAGAGTTAAAATATGTAGTGGCTTCGTAACATACGACGTAACAACGTTGGTTGCATATATTTTGGCGCTGTTGCGACTATTTTAATCTAAATTGCAATGACAGATCTTTTTAAACTATTTTAAATGCAAACAATTTTGTAATATTGAAATGTATACTCTATTCACTTGGTCACTCACTAACATTTATGAATCATTTAACTAATCATAATGTAAGTGTGTGTTCAACAATTTGTTATTACTTATTACCTATTAGCCCTTCTTGGGCTTACTTGTTGCCCAAGAGACCGGAAAATTCAAACCGGCTGTTTCCAAATAAATATTCAAGTATAAAACAATCTATTATAAAATCAAGAAGAACACAACAACGTGTTGTTAATTAAAAATACATGTTGATGAACTTATTGTTTATGAGTAATATATAATATATAACTAAAATTATGATAATAATTTAGAAATTCGTACAACAAAGCATATGAATTAAGAAGAAGAGCAATCTATTAAAATCTTAAGTAATCAATTCAATGATAAATTTTATAAGCCAAACATTCCTTCCTCAAATTCATTCAAATTCAACTGTTCATGATATTTTTCATCAAGTTATTAAATGTTCTGCGAGAAACTTGCTTCCTGCCAGTTATAATCGGAAGGAATTTATCGCGCTGAATCGAGGGTTTCCAATCCTGGCTTAGGGGGGGTAAAAAAGAAAAAACTTAAATATTTTTTTTTATTCCATAATTAGAAAACAACATCAAAAAATACAATTTGTATAAAAAAAGAATATTATATAATAATAAAATAAAATTGTATTCATATTAAATAAAAACAAAATAATATCACTACCGAAATATATATACCGGGTGATTCAATTTCGAGCCTCACCATGGGGATCTCGCTTATTTGTGGAGATAGAACGTATGTTTAAATTTGGCAAAGTTTCGTGTTTTTGTGCTAATCAATTATCTGAAAAGAAATTTAAGCTATCATTTTTATTTTGAAGATATCCACATAAATCTGAAATGTGAAGATATCGTTTTTAATTTTTTATTCAAAATCAAATGTAGCTAGACATTTGAAACAAAAACATTCTACAGGTACTTTTTAACAAGGAATGCAGTGTCATTTTTTAATTTGAAATAACATCAAAGATGGCGGCGTAACCATGACCAACTTTTGTTTTTCTTATGGGCGCCATGTTGAATTTTGGCATTTTGCGATAGTCGTGTTTTTCTCATTTCCGCAATGTATAACATATAACCATTCTTTTTTAAAATAATGGGTAATAATCAAAAAACCTTCAGGTACGCAACTGGAGCTTGGTTACAGACCGCCGGAGTCGTTGCCAAGCAACACCAACGAAATGCCCTTGGATCAAGCGGCGCCCTCAGTGGTAGGTTTGCCATTTAACCAAATAAACATTAATTGTGGTTGATTGTGGATGTAAAATGCCTTTTACCAATAACGAAAGCGTGATATAGTTACGAGTTTAATTGAATTTTGACATTTTCCGATAGTCGAATAATTTTTCAGAATTATTTTTTCATTTTCTTTTATTGATATTTCTAGACACTGGAAAATGCTTTTATGGAAATACCAGTGACTGTTTGTCACGGAGCTATACCGCACGTACATGTAAACAACCAACAGCGCAAGTAACACCGCGCTGTCATTAATTTTTTTTACTTAGACAAACGTTGGCCGTGGTTACGCCACCATTTTTGATGTAATTTCAAATTAAAACATAACACTCCTTATAAAAAAGTAGCTATAGTGTTTTTGTTTCAAATGTCAAGCTACATTTGGTTTTGAATAAAAAATTAAAAACGATATCTTAACATTGCAGTTTTTTTGCCGATATCTTCAAAATGAAAAATGATAGCTTAAATTTCTTTTCATATAATTGATCAACACAAAAATACGAAACTTTGCCAAATTTAAACATCTCCAGTAATAAGCGAGATCCCCATGGTGACTCTCGAAATTAAATCACCCGGTATATTTAATTTAAAATTTTAGTTTTAATGTTTGTTGATTTGTTAGAATACTATTTATTTTTGTTTGAATATTATTTATTTTTCTACTATTAAAATTTTTGTACACGAAAAACAGTTTTATTTATATTATTTATTGGAACATTCTATTGCATAATATTTTTGTAGGTTTTTTTTTGTAACTCTTTCATTTTTCACTTTTTTCCCCGCAATTTTTATCCGTATAGTAAATGACATATTATGTTTTCAATTTAGAACAAAGTTACAACCGTTTGCGTTTTAACAAAACCGCTTTTTAACCGGCTCAAATTTCTTAAGCAATTGAGAAAACCAAAAAGTTCATATGATACTTTTTCCTCCAAATGACTTGAATTTTTTCTAGCAAAAAAATAATAAAAAACCTCATATGAATTATTTTGTTCATTTACCTATTCAATTTGTTGAGTTTGTTTTAAATATTTTTCATTAAATTTATTTTCTTTCTATCGTTGTAACGTGTAGTGGGTGTGTTCAAACGGCTGAAACTTTTCAAGGAATTGAGAAAACAAATAATAAACCAAATTTGTCCAGAATGACATTTGCTTTCTAAAAATAATTGTGCGAGCAAATAGTGGGCCCCCTAGGTTCCTGGCAGCCAATATTTTTGGACCCAGTCCGCCACTGTATACGCCAGTGTTTCTTAAGGTCCGTTTACACGCTCATGCCATTTGCGCAAATTGGCTTGTACAAATCGATTTGCACAGTTAAATCGTTGTGTGTAAACGCTGGCATGAAGCTTGTGCAAGCCAAAAATCTTGGCTTGTGTAAAATCTGTCGTGACAGAAAATCGGCTTGTGGTTGGTGTTTTGGCATGAGCGTGTAAACGGGGCACAAGCCTCAGTTCCAACTTTGAGCATGCATATCAGTAGTTAATCGAACTCGTCGACTGTTGACAGCATGTAACCTAACTGAAAGATGTTTGTTTGTTGACAGCACGTTGTCATATACCAAATTCTTAATTTGTAGTCGTACCTACTCCGTTTTGTAACAGCTGAAAAAGTTTCTTTGTGAATTTATAGGTATATACACATATATAAAACGAGTAAAATTGTCTTATAACACCTTTCCTGTTTTTGATATTTATATAACTTTTTCCGAACTCTGAAGAAGGACAAAAATTGTCCGAAATATTGGTTAAGGAATGAAAATTTAAAACAAAAAATATTTGACTGATTTCCCGCTATAAGTTTCAATCTTCAAATTATATGGTTACAATCTTTTCCATGTTTATGAAAAGGTAACAGTACAGAGTATAGTTACCGCAACGCTAAATCGTACGCGTATAATAGTTTAATAGAAAACATTCAACTCGTCAAACCAGAGCCAAATAAAATTGGTGTAGTGAAAAAAAGTGAACTCATTGCGCACCCCCTACCGAAAGAAAATTTAAATAAATCTGATGTGGCCAGGCACATGACTTTATCATACAAAATATAAAATTAATAGTTTAGCTGCATGAGAATCTATTCTATAGAGATAAATCGTAGGTATTGTCAAAGCATCAGCATTTGACACTACCTACACTACGTCATTAGAATAATAGTTATTTATGTCACAAATGCCGAAAGTACGGAATAGCGCGACGAGCGGTGATACGGCGCGTCACCGAAGGCGGAGTGTCGCCGTCGCATATGAGCGAGTCGCGCTATCTAGTTTTTGGCAGGAGCGACATCAACGTTTATTGTGTTGCTTTTTAAGAAACACGTATTTAAAAAAAATAAATGATTTCTGTATAGTAAATGCTAGGTTAGGGGGGGGTCGATGGCGTATAGGATAGAGCGGCTGCTATCTACGCTGGAGGCCCGGGATCGAATCCCGGCTCGGGCTAAAATCGACTGTCCTGGTATTTTAGGCAGGGAACAAATACCTTTGCATGCCGCCTTCCATCGGATGAGGAAGTAAAGCCGGTGGCCCCGTGTGCTGTCATTATGCGACGTGCACGTTAAAGAACTCTTACTGGAGGTTGGAATTCCTTCAGTAGGACAAAATTCCTGGGTGTGTGTAGCCTGCCCTCAGCGTCGGTGATTGGCCTAAGTTGCGGAACTAGACCGACGTAAAATAAACAAGTCAAAAAAAAAAATGCTAGGTTGGTACCACTTTGACG
This sequence comes from Melinopterus prodromus, assembly GCA_964023965.1. NCBI lineage: Eukaryota > Metazoa > Arthropoda > Insecta > Coleoptera > Scarabaeidae > Melinopterus > Melinopterus prodromus. Next base: position 28,819,092 of record OZ030390.1, read on the forward strand.
AAAGGTGCGTTCCGATTGGTAGGTAATGGTAGCTAATGGCGGTGGTAGAATACGAAATTATAGTATTTCTGACATATCGTGATAATGACACATATTAGTTTGCATGTACATAAACATGAGTCACTAGCAATTTTCTATTGGAAATACTATAACGGCGTCTGCTACCACTGCCATTATCACTAATGAAAACGCACCTTAAAAAGGTAATTCAAATTCTGACAGATTTATATTTGTTCATGACACATCCCTACCAACATACTAAAATAAAACTACACTCATCGCTATACTTTATTTATAATTTTCTCAATGTATCATTTTTAGAATTAGATATAAAGACGGGTTGATATTTCTTATCAACAAACAATCAAATTGGTGATCTTATTTTATTTGAAATTTGTATTTTATAATTTTGCGCACTACAGCGGCACGTTCCATAGTGGTTGTCCAACCTCTGATGAGATCAGCTGTTTTCGAATGCGAAAACACAAAAAAATATTTGTCAAAATCCTGGCTACTATGTAATTTCATATCAATGCAGATGCGACCGATCTCGATCAAATAGAATTTGCTCTTGAAGGTAAACTATTAATTTTACCAAAAAATGTTATAGGCATAAATTATTCAAAATTTCCTCTACTTTAATTTATTAATTAACTATTTTGTCGAAATTACAGAAATGGCGGCTCATTTCCAAAATCCTTGAAAAAGGCTTAGAATAAACTAAAAAGCTAAACTATTAATTTTACCAAAAAATGTCATAGGCATAAATTATTCAAAATTTCCTCTGCTTTAATTTATTATTTAACTATTTTGACGAAATTACAGAAATGGCGGCTGATTTCTAAAATCCTTGAAAAAGCCTTAGAGTAAACACCCAGTTTCTTTGGACCCTTTTGAACCAAAAGCTTTTCAACTCTAAGTTTGGTCATGAAACTTCTAAATATGAAGTTCCGTGTCGATACCTTTAGTAGTTTCTCCGGAAATGAATTAACAAAAATTGGGTACACATACACACACATACACACACACACACACACACACACATACACACACACACACACACAGAAATTTTTTTGTACCTTGGTCAAAAATGTTCAGGGGACCCATAAAGACCTATTTCCGCTAAATTCCCAATTTTTTTTTTCGGCACGATTACAATACTTTACATACTGCGTATGGTAAAGTAAAAAAGTGTTACTATCGGAAAAATCGGGTGCCGGAGAAGAAGATATGTATGTTCCAAATTTACGGTACTTTGGTCCATGCGTAATTAGTTACAAAAATCGTCGGGTTGACTACGTAATTCAGCAATTAAATTGACATGAGAAAGCAGATTCCTTTTTAGTAACCAAGGTTTAGACCATTTCCTTTTGCGCACTTTCAATTTCCAAATTTTGTTAATCTGATGTGGCCAGGCACATGACTTTATCATACAACATATAAAATTAATAGTTTAGCTGCATGAGAATCTATTCTATAGAGATAAATCGTAGGTATTGTCAAAGCATCAGCATTTGACACTACCTACACTACGTCATTAGAATAATAGTTATTTATGTCACAAATGCCGAAAGTACGGAATAGCGCGACGAGCGGTGATACGGCGCGTCACCGAAGGCGGAGTGTAGCCGTCGCATATGAGCGAGTCGCGCTATCTAGTTTTTGGCAGGAGCGACATCAACGTTTATTGTGTTGCTTTTTAAGAAATACGTATTTAAAAAAAAAATAAATGATTTCTGTATAGTAAATGCTAGGTTGGTACCACTTTGACGAAAGGTGCGTTCCTATTGGTAGGTAATGGTAGCTAATGGCGGTGGTAGAATACGAAATTATAGTATTTCTTACATATCGTGATAATGACACATATTAGTTTGCATGTACATAAACATGAGTCACTAGCAATTTTCTATTGGAAATACTATAACGGCGTCTGCTACCACTGCCATTATCACTAATGAAAACGCACCTTAAAAAGGTAATTCAAATTCTGACAGATTTATATTTGTTCATGACACATCCCTACCAACATACTAAAATAAAACTACACTCATCGCTATACTTTATTTATAATTTTCTGAATGTATCATTTTTAGAATTAGATATAAAGACGGGTTGATATTTCTTATCAACAAACAATCAAATTGGTGATCTTATTTTATTTGAAATTTGTATTTTATAATTTTGCGCAATACAGCGGCACGTTCCATAGAATACAGCGGCACGTTCCATAGTGGTTCTCCAACCTCTGATGAGATCAGCTGTTTTCGAATGTGACAACACAAAAAAATATTTGTCAAAATCCTGGCTACTATGTAATTTCATGTTAATGCAGATGCGACCGATCTCGATCAAATAGAATTTGCTCTTGAAGGTAAACTATTAATTTTACCAAAAAATGTTATAGGCATAAATTATTCAAAATTTCCTCTACTTTAATTTATTAATTAACTATTTTGTCGAAATTACAGAAATGGCGGCTCATTTCCAAAATCCTTGAAAAAGGCTTAGAATAAACTAAAAAGCTAAACTATTAATTTTACCAAAAAATGTTATAGGCATAAATTATTCAAAATTTCCTCTGCTTTAATTTATTATTTAACTATTTTGACGAAATTACACAAATGGCGGCTGATTTCTAAAATCCTTGAAAAAGGCTTGGAGTAAACACCCAGTTCCTTTGGACCCTTTTGAACCAAAAGCTTTTCAACTCTAAGTTTGGTCATGAAACTTCTAAATATGAAGTTCCGTGCCGATACCTTTAGTAGTTTCTCCGGACATGAATTAACAAAAATTGGGTACACACACACACACACACACACACACACACACACACACACACACACACACACACACACACACACACACACACACACACACACACACACACACACACACACACACACACACACACACACACACACACACACACACACACACACACACACACACACACACACACACACACACACACACACACACACACACACACACACACACACACACACACACACACACACACACACACACACACACACACACACACACACACACACACACACATACACACACACACACACACAGACATTTTTTTGTACCTTGGTCAAAAATGTTCAGGGGACCCATAAAGACCTATTTCCGCTAAAATCTCAAAAATTTTTTTCGGCACGATTACAATACTTTACATACTGCGTATGATAAAGTAAAAAGTGTTACCATCGGAAAAATCGGGTGCCGGAGAAGAAGATATGTATGTTCCAAATTTATGGTACTTTGGTCCATGCGTAATTAGTTACAAAAATCGTCGGGTTGACTACGTAATTCAGCAATTAAATTGACATGAGAAAGCAGATTCCTTTTTAGTAACCAAGGTTTAGACCATTTCCTTTTGCGCACTTTCAATTTCCAAATTTTGTTATTATACAAATGGCAGCAGTTGCAAGAACTAGTTCTTGGTTCTCCAGTTTTGAAATACTGTAGTAAAAACACAGTAAATACCGTGTTTTGTGACGATTCTCCACAGTTAACTGATTCACATTTGCACCAACTAAACTGAACGTGTGAACGCGATCATTTCATTTAGTTCAACTGCACAAATTGGCTTGCGCAAACCAGTTTGTGCAAATGGCATGAGCGTGTAAACGGACCTTTAACCTTCCCCCGCTGTCCTTCTCCCGCACACGTCCAGTGCATAGGTCTGTTCAGCTCGACCCCCCCCCCCCCCCCCCGGTTGTCATGCATAATACATTCGCGAGAATCAAGTTAAAAACAAATGATTATGTGTTAACATACGGCGACGCCAGGCGGTTAACTTGTTTGTTTAAAATATCGGTAATTTTTAAGAACAAAAATAAATAAGCGAACGCAAAATTCTTACCACCCCGCCCCCCCCTGAAACCGCCACTGTATTTAAAACACTTTGTTTTAAATGTTTTAATCATTTAAACATGCTTTAAACAGGTTGTTTGTTGTGCTTTAAACTACCGAAATTTGATCAGCATATTTAATTATTTATTCAGAGCTGTATGCTGGCCTTTAAGACTGGTATGCATAGATCAATCAATAAAACAAAACTAGTTTAAATTTTGTATTTATCTGTCGAATAAAATGTTTTTCATAAAATACATGGTCTCCCACGAGGAGCTGCCATTAGAAATATATTGAGGACCAAATGAAATAAGAGATTGAAAATTTGTGGATTTATATTGTTGGACACAATCGTCTCAACTAAAATATTTTGAGTTTTTGGTTACTTCCTGTTACACCGGAAATGTGTGGCAATTTTATGTTACATTCCTTATATCTGACATGTGTAATTTTTGAGATATTAATTGTGTTTATTAAAAAAGGACAGCTGCACAATAAACAGAATAAACAGTCATTTTTCATTATAAGTAGTTTTGTATTTATAAAATTATAAGCCTACAATAAAACACAATATTAAAAATAAAACAAAATCGCTAAGTAAATTTAAAAGAAAACCGCTTAATTCTATTTCAGAAACTGTTCAAAAACGTGGCCGTTTTCATGTTGTGCTTATCAATTATTGGGTCCTCAATAATTAGGTGGTTTCAAATGGACGTTGCTCCAGCGCACACAACTGTTGCAGTAGACACTTGCTTAACGAGATGTTCGACGATCGGTGGATTGCGCTTAATGGGCCACACAAATATTTACCGCGTTCCTCCAACTTGACGCCAATGGATTTTTTTTTATTTGGGGAAATGTTAAAGACGTAACTACGTCTTTATGAGGAGCCAATAAGTGATAAGGACAACATGAAATATAGAGTTCCAGCTGCTTTCAATGGGTTATCTGCTAACTCTATCAGTGACCCATGTTTAGGGTAAAATTGCAACGTTTTTGAAAAGTTACTGAAATAGAATTAAGTTTTTAAATTTACTTCACGATTTTGTTTTATGTTTAATATTATGTTTTATTGTAGGCTTATAATTTTATAAATACTGAATTAATTATAATGGAAAATGACCTAAAACAAACTTGTTCAATAAAGTTCTGTTTATTCCACATTGGTCAGTTGTTTTCAAACGCAATCTAGATTTGGCAATGTTTGCAATTTCTACTGTGATGTTTAAAAGTCGATTTCAGTACGTACAAGTACATTTTAGGTATATGACATTGTACACAAAGTTGATCTAAAATTTTCCATAGAATTGCGAAATGTATTCATATGTTAGGGTTGCAATTTGAAAAATCGAATTTTAGTACTTTTCTCGAATTCAACTTTGATCTTAAAATTTGAAGACCCTGTAACACTTTAAAAATTAATATCTCAATAATGGCACATGTAAGGTATAGGCCATAGGGAATGTAACATAAAATTGATGTAATTTAATGAAGATTTAAAAAATTCCATAAAATACATGCTCTTCCATTTGAAATATAAAAGTAGACACCTTTTCCGCTATAACCGGAAGTAACCGAAAACTCAATATATTTTAGTTGAGGCGATCATGTCCAAATATATAAGTCCACAAATTTTCAATTTCTCATTTCATTTGGTTCTCCATATACTTCTAATGGCAGCTCGTCGTGCGAGACCCTGCATAGTAATATAATAACAGTGGTATCAATTAAAGTAAAGACAGAAAAGACGCCGAACAAAATGCTTGCAAATAAAATAATTCCGTGATTTAAAACATGTTTAAAACAAGTTTTATTCCTTGTTTAAAACATGTTACTTTATCATATGTAGTCTGAGTATTTTAATCGTGTCAAAACAAACAAAATTGAGTTTTTAGCGGAATTGTGTTCTTTTGGGACCCCCGAAACATTTTTGATCAAAGTAAAAAAAATCTGTTCACGTGTGTGCGTGTGTATGTGTGTCCAGTTTTTTTGTAGCGACGATCCGGAGAAACTACTAAAAGTATCGGGACGAAACTTCATATTTAGATTTTTCATGACTAAACTTAGACTGTGAGACGTTTTGTTCAAAAGGGCCCACCCAATAGAACTAGAGGTTTACTCTTAGCATTTTTCAACGATATTGCAAATCAACAGACATTTTTGTAATTTCGTCAAAATTGTTAAATAATAAATTAAAGTAGTGGAATTTTCTATAATTTTTGTCTATGACAGTTTTTTGTACATTAATAGTTTAGTTGCATTTAGTTGTTTCGCAGATTGAAATCGAGATCGGCCGTGTCTACATTAAAACTAGTTAGCCAGCTTGGTATGAACATTAAAGGTAAATTTTGATAAAGATAAAGATAAATTTTTGAACGAATTTACGACCGGTACTGCGCAGGGCATATACCGGGTGATTCAATTTCGAGCCTCACCATGGGGATCTCGCTTATTAGTGGAGATAGAGCCTATGCTTAAATTTGGCAGTTTCGTATTTTTGTGTGGATCAATTATCTGAAAAGATATTTAAGTTATCATTTTTCATTTTGAAGATTTCCGCAAAAAACTGGAATGTTAAGATATCGTTTTTAATTTTTTATTCAAAACCAAGAGTAGCTAGACATTTAAAACAAAAACAATCTACAGCTACTTTTTAACAAGGAATGCAATGTTATTTTTTAATTTGAAATAACATCAAAGATGGCGGCGTAACCATGGCCAACTTTTGTTTTTCTTATGGGCGCCATGTAGAATTTTGGCATTTTCCGATAGTCGTGCTTTTTCTCATTTCTGCAATGTATAACATGTTGGCTTTAGTTTTTAAAACAATGGTGTAGTTGTTTCTCGTGCTTATCAGGTAACCAACTGACCAAGGCTGCTTTGGATTAACAACATTCAGATTGTAAAAGATACAAGTTTATACAACAAAAAGCTTATTTTTATTGTGAGGCGGTTCTCTATCTTTCTGCCACCACATTATTTACATTATCCTCATTATTCTCCTTTGGTCCAACTCAACATCGTCAAAATAGTCTGCCACTTCGGTGCGCAGAAGATTTAAAAATCGTTCGCCATTCAAGTTTTCCTGGAACATGAATGGCCCAGTAAAGTTTTTAGGATTATAAGAATTGCGGGGTTTACTAAACGTTCCATGCTACGCTAAATTTCTGGACAATGTTAGGAATAATTGTACGATGGGGTATTTCTATGAGAACAATAATAACCATTCATCATATAACGGTTTTCGCTATTGGTAGACGGCATTTTACACCCACAATTAAGGCTAATTTGGTTAAATGGCAAACCCAACGCAGCGCGCGCCGCTTGATCCAAGTGCATTTTGTTATCGTTGCTTGGCAACGAGTTCGGCGGTCTGTAACCAAGCTCCAGTTGGGTAACTGAAAGTATTTTTATTATTACACCATTGTTTTAAACTAATGCCAACATGTTAAACATTGCGGAAATGAGAAAAAACACGACTATCGATAAATGCCAAAATTTAACATGGCGCCCACAAGAGAAACAAAAGTTGGTCATGGTTACGCCGCCATCTTTGATGTTACTTTAAATTAAAAAATAACACAGCATTCCTTGTTAAAAAGTAGCTGTAGAATGTGTTTGTTTCAAATGTCTAGCTTTTGGTATTGAATAAAAAATTAAAAACGATATCTGAACATTTCAGTGTTTTGCGGATAACTTCAAAATGAAAAAAATGATGGCTTAAATTTCTTTTCAGATAATTGATCAACACAAAAATCTCCACTAATAAGCGAGATCCCCATGGTGACCATGGTGAGCCTCGAAATTGAATCACCCGGCATTGCATATGTCAAACTTAGGGGTTATGTCCTAGTTATTTTTACGTTATTGCTTTTCAACCATACAGCGCCGGGAAGCGGATATTAACGTAACGAAGATTTTCGCAGATTTTCATCCCTACTCCACATGCGTATGAACATACCTCTAATGTTAATACCGCGGTTAGCTAGGATTTGACAGATATTTGTTTCTATTGACAGTAATGTCCGATTATCAGCGGTTGACACTGCTCTGTAGTATGATAAAGTCATGTGCATGGCCACATCAGATTTTTATAATATTGTTTTATAATATTTCCTACAATTTTCAACGCGATGTATTTGCCCTTGACAATGTGCGAACTTTATTAGATGGGAACTAACCTATATTTTACTATCTCAACGGTTTCTCAGTACATACTTAAACGCATTAAACGAAGGTATACTGCATTATTGATACCAGTATACTAGGAAATATTTACCCAGTTTCTAACGGCTGCGGATGAAACGACATAGACGTTGAACCCCTGGTTTAATATTGTAAATTTCATTATCTCACTTCAGTGTAGCCGTGAGTTGATCGATAACGAATATTAACATATCATCTGCACCAATATTTACCCTACTTTTATCACCTGGGATCATGATCAAATATTTTCGCCCGAAGTTAATATTGAAACGTGCTCTCCCCAACCGAAAACTCGTCTAATCGGCCATAATTTTACCACGACTCGATATACAGGGTGATTATGATTTATTCCGTACGCCAAAAGTTAATTATAGTTTGTTTTATAGCCCCACTGAGGATCCGGTGGTGGATCGGGTGAAATACCAATTAACAAAATAATGCCCCAAATTCGGCATGGTTCATTCTCTTAATAATTATGTTAATTATGTACAAGACGCAAATTAGAAAAACATTCTTCACATTTTTCCAAATAATAATAATTTAAATTTTATAACATTGAAATTGTATTTCAGATTGAAGAGCTTCGTAAACACAATGCTGCACTACTTGACCAGATCCAAGGCAAAGGTTCAAAGGTAAAGTACCTCGTTTTAGTTTTAAAGCAGGTGGTGAGAGCTTCTCACTAGCATTTAATGTTTAATGTTTTCGAATATTATACGTGCCAATTTAAATATCACTGATCACTGTGATCAATCGGACAAAATTTGGTGGCCAACGAAATAAAAATTGCCGGACAAATGACAACTGATTCGGATAGGATTTTTCTCAGGAAACTAAATTTGTCTTTTTTCCCTCAAATTTTGCAGTATATATTTTTTTCTGAATTCAACCATGCTCTAATGTTTTTGCTTTACAACCAGGGCTGTGGAGTCTGAGTCGGAGTTCAAACAAGTTTCAGAGGAGTCGGAGTCGGAAAAAATGTACCGACTCCGACTCCGAGTCCAGCTTTAATTGATGTAGAAAAAAAACATGCGAGGAGGACGGTGCCTCAGCAGACAGTAAACAAATAAAACCAAATATTCTATTAGGTCTTTTACAAAGTACCTACCTACATACATATGTAAATAATCAAATTACAAAACACACTTTCCAAACGAAAGTGAAAACGATTAACAAAAGTAATCTGACACAAATTTGAAAAAGGAAATTTTAACAAAAGAGTTAAAATAAGATGGAGAAGTAGGGCCTTAGTATCAAAGGTATCATTTATTCAGATGTTATACTTATAGCCATTATTATGTTATTTTCAGCTTTAAAAACGATTTAAAGGCATCTTTGCAGCAGAATTAGTTGGAGCTATTCTGTCCATCACAACAATTTTATAAAAATATATTGCCCTTAATTTTGTTTTTATTATAATGAATTTTATTTCGTATTATACACTGTGGTTTTGTTATTATTAGAGATAGAAAGTCGGTTAAATGGACATCGTTTTGTATGTTCTTTAATGAGAAAACAGTTTAATTCTTAATGATTTCAGAGATATTTTGAATAAACAAAGAAATTACATTTTATAAATAACTTTTCTATTTGTGTTCCGTTTATTTGTGTTTTTAAATAACTTTTTTCTTTGTGGTCCGATCAATAGGTCGTTTTTCGGTTTTTGATATATTTAAGGCCGTTTTTATTTACTTTAAAATTGTCAGTTTGAATATTTTTGAACACATTCGCTGGACACAAGTAAAACTTCTTCTTCCTATAAGTAAGATTTTTTTGTAACTTTTTTATTACACAGAATTATTCGAAGATATTTTTATATGCAATTTTTCTGGAGTCGGACCACGAAAAATTGCTGGAGTCGGAGTCGAGTTTCTTTTTTACCAACTCCGCAGTCCCCTGCTTACAACAGAGATATTAAAAAAAAAACAGTTGAAAACAAATGATTAGTGACTCTGAGGAACACGGATTATGTGAATAGAAATTCAATAATTGTTTTCGGTAAATTTATTATGAATGCGAAGTGGTAGATATGAAAATCATTAATCTTTTCGTTTTAAATACAAATACTTTTTTTGCAAAATTCTTTATATTTTATAATTTGTGTTATTCATAACGCGAATGCACAAGAATGAAACCACACTAAAATTAACCTTTGTTGGTTTTGTGTTCTTGTTATCTCTAAAAAGTATTTAATGCGTATTAAGTTTCTCCAATAATAAATAGGTGAACCTGCATAAAGAGGGCTCCTAAATTTTGAAAGGATTCTTTGTATTTTCGGGAGAATGACATATAAAAATTATAAAATATTTATTATAAAACTCTGGGAAATCGTGGATAATGGGAAGGATACTGCATCGGCGTTTTTGATTGATCTGTACTAAATAATATCACCTAAAGTTCTCGAAACAGGTGAGGTCAAAATGTCAAAAATGTGAATTTATCCGGATTTCTAATGACTCAACACAACTCCCTAGACTCTTCAAAATGAAAGCTTCTTTCAGAAGTGTCCTCGAAGCACTGACAGCGTTGATATTAATGTAGTGTTCCCGGAGTTGGGCCTGGGGGTCCAAACAGAACAAACACGCTAAACCATGACGCGATTGATGAAAATTTTGGATTCGTGCCAACACAAAGAAATCTTTCAAAACCGAAAATTGAGGGCCAACATTTGCAAAAGTACAACCAAAGTAATCAAAACCCAAAAAGTTATGAACAAAAAAATGGAGTATACTTCTGAGGGATTGCTTTATAATATTTATTTCATTATTGTTGGTGGAAAATTTGATTGTTCCTCTATAATTGTTGTTTTTATATTTTTCTTCAAGGAGGTTTACACTATAGTTGAAGGGAACTGTGTTCAGGGGAACTCGCTGAACCCGCCTCGCGCCGGCCCTGATGTGTATAGTGATATTACTGTAGTCTTTGTTTTCATTTTAATAATAAATTACAACTTTTAAATGAGGAAAAGCTTCAAATATTGGTGGTTATTTTAACCCCAATTTCCACAATTTAAAGAAATGTTCCGGTGATCAGGATAGAAAACAAGATCATTGTTTGTGAAACCGAGCGTTGTTGTTTTGTGTGTTGGTAATGAATTACATAACTTTATACTATAATTATGCTGTTAGACCACCCTTTTATCAATTGCTATAGGTGTCTCACTGTTATTCTAATGGCATGATATAATTTTTATATAATTTTTGGTTTCTACGTATTGAAATACATCATTGTTGATAATGTTTCCCTGTACCTAAATATCACAATTTTTTAGTTTTTTTTTTTTGATTTTAGGATTTTTTTTTATTTTTGCGGTTACGTTTAAAACTGAATATATCGGTTATTATTGAAACTAGAAGTTTCATGATTGGTTGGCCAAAACTAGAAACATAACCAACTAAGACGATGTTTAGGTCATCATGATATCTTATACAGGTTGTTCAGAATTTACAACACAATAATTAAATTTTCAAACGTCATTTTGTTCAAATGGTACAGCCTGTATACCAATCGCCATTCGAAAGGAAATCTTATTCCCTATCAATCAATATTAGGGTTCCCTGGCTATATCCATCTTTAATAGTTTTTGAGATATTGTCAGTATAAACGAATGAATGCAAACTAAATACGAAACGATTTATTCTTCATTTATAGGAATGTAACAACTTTGGAACAGCAGCAAAACAGAAAAATACTGAAAAGGTTTGTTAAAACTTAAATAATATATTTGAGATAGCTAACATAAATTAACTTAATAAAAACTTAATAAATTAAACTTAATGATGTTCTTCGACATAAAAACACTCTGTATAAGATATCATGACGATTTTTTTCTGGTTTTGAAAAGAAAGTTTCTATCTTTGGGCCACCAATCATGAAACTTCTAGTTTTAATAATAATCGAGATACATATTCAATTCTAAACGTAACCCCGAAAATCACAAAAAAGTTGGAAAATCAAAAAAACTCAAAAATAGTGATATTTAGGTATAGCGAAACCTTATTAAAAATGATGTATTTTGATACGTAGAAACCAAAAATTAAATTAAAATTATATTATTCCATTAAAATAACAGAGTTGATACCGACTTCCGGTGACCGACAGGTAACTTCAGAATATTTTAGCTACAGAGCCCAGATCGAGTAAATTCTAATTCCAAAATATCAAGTTTCTAGAAATAGTAGAACATGAGAAAGTTCTAATGTACCAGTTCCGTGAGACACCCTGTATAATAATAAAATGTAGTCTTTCTTGTCATTTTAATAATTAATTTCTACATTATGTACCCTACATTATTGACATAAGTGAATTTTTAATTACATACGTGGTAATTTAATATTTGAAATTAATAATTTTAATTTCAGGGCCCTTTTACCGAAAAAAATAATTAATGAAATTTAACGTCCCTAGAGATAGCTGGTTATCTACAAAATAATGACAATACAATACAAAATAATTATTTCCCAAACATTTTTATTAATATAAGTAGCAATCATAACTTAAATTGTTCAGTATTAACGCCGGTTTAATTTACCTATTGAAATTTTGAATTGCCCGGTAACTTAACCCTGCGTAATTTACCATTTTGAATTTTGAATTACCCGGTAATTTAAGCCAGCGTAAATTGCCATTTTTAATTTCGTGGTACTTAATTTAGTACTTGAAATTAATAAGTTTAATTTGAACAGTAATTTACGAAAAGAAATAGTTACCGTAATTTAACATCCCTGGCAATGATGTATAATACAACATTTGTCATGTATATCTGATTGCCCCAATTGCAATTATGCACATGGACCAACCGTTTTTAACCAACAAGGGATCGGTTTGTCTTAGTTTCATTTTGTTTTACAGTTTGTTTTAGGCCATTGTTTTTTGCTTATATAAAATTGTATTATAAATAATACCTTTAAATATCGGCAGTTTTGTCCGGCCTTGATTAAATCCTATGCAGAAAGTATCGAGCGAATGCAAACCGAAACGGTGTTATGTTAGTTTCCGTGACAATTTAGGCACGGAAACGGGCGAAATCGGCAAATATTAGCTTATCGCCATATTGCCGTTAGTATAGGATATTGTGGCCGCAAACAATTGGTCGTGTTTTTGAGAAGACCAACGCTGGGCTCTTTATCTGCAATCAAACAACCAACATATGCCGGCCCAGATAAACCGTGTTTGCACAGTTTATCTGCAGCTTTGGCTTGTAACGAATCCTGGTAACCGTTGAGAGTGGAAGAACACTACGGAACCATTTGAGCCACGCTTGCACCAGAAATGTGCTGATGGAATTTTAATATTTTGTTCTACTTGTAGGTGGAAAAAATAAAGGGTTATTCAGTTTTATTTCGGGAACTTCAGCAATCAGTAACGTGTTCTACTAACCAAATTAATAAACAAAAGTTATAACTGTCTATCCGATAACGGTTAGTTTTTGAGCTACATAATTTATACGATAAATAATTTATCAATTGCTAAGAATGATTATCATGTTTTAATAATAGCATAAACCGGCAATAATGAAATTATGAAAAGTAGATGTTCTGAAATTGGCCGACATCACAGTATCTGCAATGTCAACTAAATACATCAATCACGTTGGATATTTGCAGATGATTTCGTCTTATCTCATTGCATGCTTCTGATATGTTTATTATAACGAACATTTGTGTAACTGAAGTAGCGTACGCTTTAACCAAGCCATCGCGCACGTACAAATTCAGTAGAAATACAACAAAAATAACGAAATCGATTTCAAAATTTCGTCACGCACGTCGGCGTAGCGTCGCTTCAAATATACAGGCCTCCACGATTATGTGTCATATACAGGTTGTCTCACTGAAATTTCTCAAATTTCAAATTTCTCATGTTCTACCATTTCTGGAAACTTGAAATTTTGGTACTAGAATTTACGCGATCGGGGCTCATCAGCTAAAATATTCGCAAGTTAACTGTCACGTGAGGTCACCGGAAGTCGGTATCAACTTTGTTATTTTAAAAGGAATGATTTTATAATTTTTAAAATGATAATTTTTTGGTGATTTTCGCGGTTACGTTTAAAATTAAATATTTCGGTTATTATTAAAACGAGAAGTTTTATGATTGGTGGTCCAAAAACAGCAACATAACCAAAGAAGACGATGTTTATTTCATCTTGATATCTTATACAGGTTGTTCAAAATTCACAACACAATAATTGAATTTTCAAATATAAAAACCATTTTTTTTAATGGAACATCCTGTATACCGATACGCCATTCGATAGGAAATCTTATTCCCTATCAATAAATATTAGGGTTCCCTATATCTATCTTCAGTTGTTTTTGAGATATTGTCACTTTTTCTTTAACTTGTCCAATCAAAATTGCACTGATAATAAGTATGTACAAAATTTAAAGTTTTAATTGGGATCAGTACTCCTGCCCTTTAGTCGCAAAGCGTGCAACATTCTCGTTTTTTTTGTGTTTATACACAGAATCTTAGCAATACATCAAATTATAGCTAATAGTGGATAACGGTAGTGTAATTTTCATGCAAAATGGCATTTCGTGACATTTGTTTTTGTTACCAGAGATGTGACCTGTCACTACTGTTACAGTCTCGTTTTTAATAGATGTTTTGTAATAATAGTATATTATTTGACGAGCACATAACTAAGGATTTAAATTGTGAGCATGATTTTATACGCGAGCCGTAGGCGAGCGTGTAAACATGCACGCGATTTATATCCGTTGTGTGCGAGTCAAATACGACATTTATCTACGGCTCATAAATTCCATTCTATATTAAATATTTTAAATGTATTTGTCAATGGTGGCGAGGCGAACTGTCACATAACTGTCATCCACGTAGTAATTGACAGACTTTGACACTAGCGTTGTATAATGATGACAGTTCATTCAAATAATGGAGTCATTATTTGAACGAACTGTCATTATTATACAACTCTAGTGTCATTATAATCATTGGCGTGTATCATGATGGGGATTATGTAGTCATGGATACGTATGCAATGAACTTATTATATGTGAGTCGTACATAAACTACGGTTTAATTGTCAAAAAATGAACGATGGGTAATCCACGTGGACAACCGGTTAGTTTGTTTGTAACACCTTTCTTTTGTACTCATGTCATAGCCTAACTAATTATGAATAAATAATAATCAATGTAAATAGGTAATTTCTACTAGGTAAATGATGTTTGTATAAAAGTTAGGCATAGGTTGGTAAGGTAAGCGTCAGCTATCATGTTGTGTTGACGCTTCGCAAAACTTTGAAGAAAACTTCATGAACATTCCGTCAAACATTTGACAAGAAATTGTCAAAGAAAATTGTGAAAACTTTGATAATGTAACTCAGGAAGAACGAAATATCCTTTTTTATCCTACACGATGCGAAAATGTCATTTTCGCGTCTCTATGGAGACACAAAAGATGCTATTTGCCAGCCAGCCCCAGCCCGGCCTGTAATGAAAATTTTTCGGCGCTAGCCAGGAAAATCCAATAACTCTGTCCAATTAAAACGCAGTTTTCGATTCGGTTTGTCGGGCGATTTTATTACGATATTATTGTGTAGGATAAAAAATTATGTGTGTCCACGCCCAGAAAGTGGTTTTCCGGGCCTCAACTCTTCTCTCGGCCCGGAAAAGAACCACTTTCTCGGCTTGGTACACAATATACTATTGTTGTATCACACAATAATTTAAATAACGTAATTTAAATAAATATGTTTTATCCGTTTGCCCTTTTGGGATCCGGCGCTGAAAGTCTTCATTTTCAAAATTCTATGGCGTCCGTAAATTTTATTATAGCCTAGAACCCATGTGGAACCCCTAAAATCCACCCTTAACGTGCACGCTTGCGTTTCTCGCATTTTATTGCAAAGCGGTCCCTATTTCGCAATTTTATCTTCTGTAAAAAATTATTCTTTATAAAATGTTGCACAAAAAGGTATATTCCACTATTTCTTAAATACAGTGGTTCTTAAACTGCAAGCGACGATAATGATGACGATTATTTTACCTTAATTCATACAGCCTTTATATGCATAAAACTGAAATTTCAATAAAAGAATACTATCCCAGCGCTGTTGTTGGGGAAATATAAATACAACTAAGTAAATATATCCTAAACATTTGACAATTGGTTCAATAGATATTTAACTTTAAAATTGACATACATTTTATATAATAATAATAATAATAATAAAATGCTTTATTGTATGTAAATAACTACAAAAGGTACCAATAACACCAAGGTGATTTAAAATGGCACCATTCAAAAATTGATACAGATTAAAAACTGAAACTAATACATATCATCTTCAACCGCTAAGCCTCCCTCAAGAATCTTTTTCTTCAAAATAGCTTTGGTTGTAGTTTTGCTATAAGGACCGAATTCAATGAGAGTCGTATTTAAGATTCTTGACGCAAGGTACGAAAAAGTCTTTCTGAAGGATGCTGTCCTGTGCACTGGTACTGTTGCCATGGAGGCGACATAGCGAAGTCTTCTCATATGAGCTTCCCCTCTTAGCTCGATCTTGGCCGCTAGATAGGAGGGTTGACCTTCATACACCGCTGAACGAACCATCTCAGCGTAGTGGGTGAATCGCCTCTCAGTCAACCGAAGCTGTCGGTGCTCCCGAAAAACATGACCCATGTGTTGTCGACGGGGACATCCAGTTGCATAGGAAATGCAACTATATTGTATTCCTTGAAGACGTCTCTTGTTTGCCTGGGAGAGGAACGGACCATAAACGGTGTCACCATAACCTACAGCTGAAAGCACCAACGAATCTGAAACCATAAGCTTAGTATCAGTCGGTAAAACCGATTTAAATTGATGCAATAGCTTCAATTTGGCATACGCAGCCCGACAAAGCCTATCTACGTGTCCATCAAAGGTAAGACCACGGTCGAAGACTATCCCAAGGTTTCTTGCTTCTGTCACCACGGGAAGACGAGCACCATCCAACTCCAGCTCAACTCCAGCTAATCGCACAGCCTCGACGTCCTCCTCGTTGCCAATAAATAGAACCTGGCACTTTCCGGGATTCAGCACCAGGGAGTTGCTAGCTGCCCAGCCGTAGACACGCGCCAAGTCTTCGTTAATGGAGTCCAGGCTGTCGTTGACGGCCTCGGAGTGAATGGGGGCATATAGCTGGATATCATCGGCATACATGTGGTAACTGCAGTGCCCGAGGGTAGTCGGCATATCGGCAGTCAGGATGTTGAAAAGCAGTGGTCCCAGCACTGATCCCTGGGGAACGCCCGACAGTGACACTGATGGCTGAGAAATATTGTCTTCGTCGATTTTAGTGTAGTTTGTGCGTCCAACTAGGTACTCTCGAAACCAGTTCAAAACCAGACCATCAACTCCATAATATTTAAGTTTAGCGAAAATACAGTCGAAGCTTACGCTGTCGAAGGCCTTTGACATGTCCAGAAGAACCAGTGCGGTAACTCTGTCCATCTGTTGGAAAGACACGATTTCATCCAGAACAGCCAGCAGGGCCGATCCAGTACTGTGCGACTTCCGGAAACCAGATTGCATGGCAGGCATGACTCCCTTACTCTCCAAGTACTCGTACAGCTGAATTTGTAGTAGTGATTCAGCAATTTTTGAGGGAACTGACAGGATACTGATCGGGCGAAAGTCGTTAAAGGAAGTGGGAGAGGCTCGCTTAGGAATTGGTTTAACAAAGGCTGATTTCCACAAGGTAGGGAATTTACCGATTTCAAAGGAATAATTAATAAGGTGGGTCAATGGTTCAGAACAAAAGCAAGAAGAAAGTTGAAGCATTCTAGCAGATATCCCATCAACACCGCAACTTGCAGATTTCTGGGCAAATATCATCTTTCGAACGCACTCCACATCGACTGGTCTGTAACTAAATTGTTCTTCAATATGGAAGGTTCCCGAAGCAAATCCGCCGACGTATCGATGGTCCGCAGGCACTCTAGGAACGGATCCGGCAAAGAAGTCACTGAAAGCATCCGCGTCACGCAACTGTGAAGGGATCCCGTCGCCAAAACTAGTCCCAGCGACGCCCCAACCTCTCAAACGACCCCAAAGTCGCATATAACTAATTAGATTTGATTTCTTTCTTTTAATTTTGATTTTTAAACAAAAAATCTGATGTGGCCAGGCATATGACTTTATCATACTATTTATAAAATTAATAGCAAATGAGATTCTACTTGGTCGACATCGGTCGTATCTGCATAAAAATAAAACTAGTTAGCCAGGATTTTCCAGATACTTTAATACAATAAAAAGTGGTCGGATTCCTTAATGTTGTTTTATTTTACCAATCGCTACATGTTTCGTGTCCTACTGGTCACTTCTTCAAGCGCTATAGGAAATGAGATATAAATTACACAATTGACAATCAAATTAAACTCCAAAAAACTCAATTGTGAAAACTTACATTTTGTCAGGCGCGGCCCGTGGAGAACATAAAACAACATACAAAAGTCACAAACAAACATATATGAGACAGCAGCACAGATTTTTTAACAGATATTTTTACTATTGACAGTAGGTATTGTCAAAACATCAGCGTTTGACACTACTTACTGACATTAGAGTGAAACAATTTGTCAAATCTTGGCTAACTAAGATGCAGACACGACCGATCTCAATCAAATACAATTTGCTCATACAGCTAAACAATTAATTTTACCAAAAAATGTCGTAGACATAAATTATTCTGAATTTCCTCTACTTTAATTTATTATTTAACTATTTTGACGAAATTACAGAAGTGGCAGCTCATTTGCAAAATTGTTAAAAATGCTAAGAGTAAGTTTGGTCATGAAACTTCTAAATATGAAGTTTCGTCCCGATACCTTTCGTAGTTTCTCCGGAATCGTCGCCACAAAAATCGGACACACACACACACAGACACATTTTTTGTACCTTAGTCAAAAATGATCAAGGGACCCAAAAAGACCTATTTCCGGTAAAATATCATTTTTTTCGGCACGATTACAATACATTATCATACTCCGTAAGTAAAAAAGTCTATATACCATAGTGCATCTTTATTAAGCTTTATTCAATCTTTTAACTAATTCAGGTTGTAAATTTTAACTCTTTTCTTTACCATAATTTCTTCAAATATCTTTTTTTTTTGTACCAAATAGATTTAGTAAATATGTAAATACATTTTTAACCATTAATTTTGCCTCTAATGAAGGAACTTATTTATTTGAATTATACAAATTAAAATAAAATTAGCATAAAAGTACCCATATATTGGGGAACCCATAGTTTGAGTACCACTGTATGCAAATACAAATCGCGAATACCTTTTCGGTGCACAGTTTCATAAACTTTCTTAACTTTAGAGGTTCCAGACTCTAATAAAGTTTGCGGACGCCATAGAATATTCAAACCCAACGCATTCAGTGCCCGGGTGCCCAAAAGGGCTCCCGGATTGGATTTTTATCTCCACTACATGTAAAACAGAGTGATGACTCGAAAAGTAAACACAAATTGATATGGGCGTGTTGAAGGGTAGCCACCTATGGTAGATGGTAGGTGTGCTTAGCGCAGTAATCTAGAATGGCCGCTGCAAAATGCGCTTATCGCAGTTGTCAATGGCAACAAAAATCGCCTATAAAACCGTTACCGTCCGCGTTCTATTGTCTTTGGTAGTTTTTGTTGCTGTGACGAACGCGTGATTTATCAGGTACGTAAATAGTTCGTTTATTTTTCGACCTGTATATGACTTAGCATGGATTTATCAAATCCCCATAGGTCAATAACTTGAATAATTTTGACGCTGATCAAATTACATTTCGGTGCTTTACCACAATCGTTTGTTTGCGTTGTTATTGGATGACTCAAAGTTTATGTTTTTTATAACTGTGATGATTTATTTATGATAATAATCATAAAGATTATTCTGTTCAGTTCTTCAGCTCCTTAATTCCTTAGCATCGGTACTACGGTTTATTCAAATTTCAGTTTTGATCAGACAGGGTAAAGATATCTTTTTTTTCAAAATTTGTAGCAGTTTGTGAGAACACCAACTGCAACCACATGGATGTAAATCCCAATCTTTTCGGAAGATATTCTTCTTTGGTTCTCTTCGTTGAGTGTTGTAAGGACGGAAATATACAGTGTGCCCCCAGATGGAGCTAACTATGCGTATAATCGACCTAGATTTTAATTTCTCAGGTTATTCTTTACAAAGATTTGTGGATACTCTAAAAAGTCCAAAGCCACAGTCAGAACTTTAAGTTAACATACAGGTGGTCGAAAAACGAGAAATTGTTAAATTTCTCTAGAGTAACTTTCGATTTTTTACATTTACATAAATTAAAAATATTTTAAGAAATAGTTGTTTTAAATGTATGCTGAAATACATATGTACATATATAGTATGTAATGTATGTATCTCAAACATCGGCCCAGCTCAGAGCGAATCTCTGGAGTAGGTGGCACTTTAAAAACAGTTGAGTCTGAAATTGTGGTATGAAACTATGTACTACTAGACTATATCCTATTTTATATATTTCATTTGCATGTGACGTCACAAGGCATCAACTTAATATTTTAAAACGGTAGGGGAAAAATTAGATAACACGGAAAACCTTTCTAAACAAAATCTGGAATACTGCATACAACTTCTTTCGTAAAAAATGATCTTAAAGTAGTTTTTATTGTAGGAAAACTACAGTTGTTCTTTTTTTTTGTAAAAAATCAGCACATTTGGTGTAAAATCACATCAAAGTTGTAGAGGTTTTTATCACATATTTATTGACGGCGTCTTAAAAGCACTATTTCAAACTGAGAGTAAACGTACAATTTTCCGTCTTAGGGTAGGTTTTTCAATTGCGGTTTAGCAGAGTTTAACTTAAACTATCGTTAGGCTCCATATGCGCGCTATGTGGAGCTAACGATACTTTGCTTAAACTCCGGTAAACCGCATTTGAAAAACCCGCCCTGAGTATTTCTTGCGTGTTTTTAAAATTAGTGATGGTATCGTATATACAAAAAACGTAGATTTTATTTTTCTTATTGAAACTTGTAAGTTTACATTTATTATTCTGATGCATTTGACACTAGCAATAGTACATTTTCAAATGCAGTTGTCATAGTTTGTGGTTAATAATAATGTAGACTTCCGAGTCAACGATAGAAATAGAACAAACTACACTGCCAATCAAAATTAACGCACACCACTAATCACAGTTTTAAAGGTCATTTTCTTTCGTACCATTATTATAATTTTGATGATTCTATTGTTCGGTTGTAGGTTCATTCATCAACGATACTATTTTTTTAACCGCTTGAAGCCCCGCCCTGCCCTGTCTTTTTATTAGTGTTCCTGTATCTGAGTGACAAGTGATTCATAAAATAAACTGTTAGGCAAAATTGGACTACTGTTTGGCTCCACTTAATGTTTTTGTAGCACGTGCAAACAACAGAATACAACAAATTTCGACCAAAAAATTATCCTTATTCTTGCACCTTGTCTACGCTCAAAACTGACATTTTAATATAAATATCTACCGCAGTATCTTTACTGAAGGATCAACCTACAACTGAAAAAAGAGAATCACACACATGAGATGAATGATTGTGTATATAGCTTGGTCTATCATACTGTAATGTGATCAACTTATAGCTTGGCATTAATTTTGACTCTAAAGAATGTAAAGTTTGTTGATAGCTTTGTGCGTTACGTGTTATGGAACAAACTTTTAACTTTTCACAAAATTTTAAGCATGAATAGCTATTAAGTTATTACTAATCCATAGTACGTTCCATCGATGGCTGAACACGTTATCATCACATAGATCAAGCATCTTAGCATATAGTAACACTTAAATGAATAATAAAAAAATCAAAACTATAATCACGCAATCATACAGATACTTGTGAGATGTGATCGGCTGCAGGTTTTGTAGTTTTTCAACTTTATATTCAGATTATAATCTTATTTATTTTTGAAAAAAAACTGTGGGCAAATCATAAAAAAAATCTACTGTGATGCGTTTTTGATAATTTAACCGACCTATTCCAATGTATGTACTTGCTATCGTGAGCATAATAAACGGGGACAGTAAAGTACATTATTATCCATAATTTTAGTTGTGTAACATTAACTTTGACAGTATTTGTTAACCTATGAAGTCTAAACTTTGACAGTATCAGTCAACCTACAAACTTATTCCGGTTTCAATATTATTTTTCGCGGTATTGTTGCCTTCACTTAAGGGGTAATGCCACTCTAGCAAGATAAAAATAGCCGCGTTTGTAGGTATATCTTTTACAATATAGTAGTAAATGAATTACAAAATATCTTTAAAGCCCTTTATTGTTCATATTTTGAGGAATATTCACAATAAAAAAAAAAAACAAAAACTAAAGCGTTAGAAGACATCAAAGGAAACCTCTTCCGGCGGACAGGGTTGCACGGCCGGAAAGATTTTGCACGCAGTTTTTCACTTAGCTTCAAAAACAAAAAAGAAATTGATTCTATTTCAGATTATCTCGGGAAGTACATACGGAAATTAGAAAATTTTGCTTTAAAACAAAATGGCGCACGTTTGCACAGAAATTATCACTTTTAGGAACAAAATTAGGTTAAAAACTGTTTATAACAAAAAAGGTTGCTAATTTATCGTAAAATCCGTACGTACTTCTCTAGATAATGTTAGTCTGAAGGTGCATATACAATTTCAAGTGAATTGACGGAGATCAGTTGCAGTTATCTTTCCGCCCAGTTTGAAAAATGCGGTTTTGAGAAAACACGGTTAAAAGTATTGTGTAACTTTGATAGAATTGTTATATTTTACTATAGTCGGCGATGCTTGGACCATATAATTATCTTTTCATATTAATATTTTCCTCCTCTTGTTTCTTTATTTGATTTTGACGACAAACGGGCCTGTTTTGCAGTATCAGTGAGGGATGGCTCTGAAAATATGATGCGCCGTGCGTCAGCCTTCGCGCATAAATTATTGCAGTTTGGCCCGATGCTCATACGTGTTACCTCCATAATCTTCATAAGTCTGGATAATGCATCATTGCCAACACTTATGGCTATACTTGTTGCAATATCCACAATTAGGTACTTTGCTACTTGAAAGTGAAAATGAAAATGAAATCACCAGATGGACAATTTTCGTACTGCGGCATTTCATCGGTCAGAATGCATCGAGTAGTGTCGCCCAGATCTATTTTCTTCATTTTATCAATTGAATCATGATTACGACGAATGACTAGTGCATCATAAATTCAAAGCTCACTTATAGGCTTCTGGGTTAACTGCCCTAACTGGTTTTTGTCAAATGCCGGGGACGAGTGCCATTAGTTTTTGCACGTGATCTATCCCTTTCTTATTTTCTTTTTTTAATTTTAAATATGCAAGTTTTGCAGTATTTAGATTTTATGAGAATATCAACAACATTCCTCCAGCTGATAAGCGCCACCAATCATACGAGAAGCTATGTTTGTTCCATGATCCATCGTCCCAGACAGTTACGCCATTCTTTTTTTACTATTTTCAGTTGACTCTCTGCTTCTGCTGCTTTCTGCATACTTTGTTGGCAAACTCCTGCTGTTGCGACAAAAATGGTGCGAACACCTTTATCGTAATGTGACGAGGAAAGTCCCTGAATGCGCAAAGCTTTTCAATTCAATCTACAACTATTCTTACGCGCATGGCAAGGATACTTCCGCTATTCATTTCATATCGTTTTTGAACAAATGGGCAACTCAGAATGAAAGTTTGTTCAAAATTCTCACAAGAAACCACGATTTTGAAGTCCTAAGTCACGGTTGCCACTTTCCGCCAATTTCGCCTTTGATTTGCACATTTTACACACTACAACTTGTGAAATAGCAGAAAACACAGCAACAAAGTTCAAAATATGATAATTAAACGTCATGCACTTCAACGTTGTAAAATCTTTAACCGACATAACTTTTTTACTTCTGTGGACTGTGGATACGATCAGGCAGATGCGACTCTAGTTCCAAACTATTCAATGCTTGTCATATTAGTTCTATTTGAAAATCTGTTGCCTTTCGATCACGATATACTCCGGGAATGTCACTAATTATTTCTGCTATTTTTTATCAAATTTTTTTTAATTTTTATACCGTTTTTTCCAATATGAACCGTATTGTACCTTATTTCTAAGATATCAAGACATCATTTAAGCAAAAAAAGAAAATCTAGAGTGGCATTACCCCTTAATTCAGTAGCAATTTCTCGAATGCTGATTCCATCATGCAGTAGAGTTTGAATTATTGCTGTCTGAAATTCATTCTATTGCCGCATTTTAATTTCCTATGTTAAAATTGAAGCTGACATTAATGTGACATGACAAACGTACTGACATGACATTACGAAGCACAGTTTAATTAGTGCACAATTGAGTGTCCCCGTTTTTTAAGTTCACGATAGTATATAAAATTACAGAAATCACATTGTAGGGCATCGGCAAAAAGAATCAACAATGTCGTACTTGGAATCCATTTCCTTATCTCAGGAAGTCGGTGTTTGTATATATAGGCGCTGATAAAGTTTTAAAGCGAGAACCTCACCTTACAAAATGGCGACTGTGTGTACAAATGCGTAAAACTCCACGATTTGGTTGACTGTACTTCTCTCTTGTGGCCGCTTTGTCATCTTGTACAATATTGCAAAAACATATTAAATGTGAGTGTATGTTTTACGACAAATCAGAGTTAATGGGTTTGGTTTGTTGTGTCATAGTACCATTAATGTCTTGTTACAATCATTAATACGTGTGACGTGACATATTTAATTTCAATTTAAAATTTAAATTTAAAACCACAAAGGCCTTTGTAATTTATTTAATAACTGCTTTACATTTTGTTTGATATTTCATCATACATACGATTTTCTACCACTAAATAAATTCTAGTAAAATTAGAATTTTACCTCGGCTTGTTATTGTTTTTGTATAATAAAATATATTGCCAATCATGTTTTCAAATACTTGCGACGCGGAATGGATCACCATCACATAAAGACGTTGT
The DNA here is from genome assembly GCA_964023965.1 of Melinopterus prodromus. Taxonomy (NCBI): domain Eukaryota; kingdom Metazoa; phylum Arthropoda; class Insecta; order Coleoptera; family Scarabaeidae; genus Melinopterus; species Melinopterus prodromus. Next base: position 28,844,184 of record OZ030390.1, read on the forward strand.
TACTATTACTACGTACGTGCTTTCGACAGACCTATATAACGTGAAAACGCTAACTCGACTTTGTATAAGAATTAATTCAATTGATAAAGTTTTCCATCTTTTCTTGCAAATGACGGTCATAAGATAAAAACAAAACGTTTGTTTTGATTGCAAATGTTTAATTTTTTTAAGTACGTACTTAGGCTTTCACGGCCAGTATTATTTAGAAAATAAACTGCTTCCGGGTTTTGCCGTGTGTTAAGGTTTGTAAATGCTGACGTTTCGCGAACCATGGTGCTCGTTCCTTCAGAGCTAACTGAATACTGAACACCTACCAAGAAAATCTCCCTTATATACCTAAATTTACGCCTCACTGCGCACATCTGGAGCTACCGTTCCCATGTGCTGTTCCACTCGACCGCGTTAGGATCTATTTCCAGACCCTACTAATATCAGTGCCGTCCTCGCAATTGATGTCAAGATGTTTGTAAATTTCGATGGCTTCACGTCATCGAAATTCATTGTATGTCCCGACTCGTGGCAGTGTTCAGCAACAGCGGACTGTTGAATCTTACCCAGCCGAGTGTCTCTACTGTGCTGCTTGACCCGACATCCGATGCTTCGTCCTGCCTGTCCTACAGAGCATGTTCCACACTCACATGTTATCTTGTATACCCCTTCGTTCTTCAGGAGTGTTGTGATATCTTTTGGGTTAGGCAAAAGATCCTTTACCTTAGCTGGTGCTCGGTACCTTACCGTGATACCTGATTTCTTCAGTAATCTACCGATTTTTGAATCTTTTGCTAGAAAATTAAGCTTAATTTTAATTAAAAATTTGCAAACCAAACAAGCGTTTTGTTTTTATCTTATTTGTAAAAACATATTTTATGGGCAATTAGAATTAGAGTATTAGGAGAGCTAGACATTTTCTGATAACGCTCATTGTCGTCTGATCTATAGAAAGCAAGATATGTAATGTGTAAAAATATCAATTCGGTCATGTGTTTGACATGCACGATAACGATGGGACCTTTTTGCACGTTATTTGTAATGCCCAGCTAAAGGTGTTACACAATTCGCAAATTACAAATCTCAAAAAAATACATTAAATAATGTTGATTTTATAGCATCGTATAAAGGTGATCTTTTTAAAAGGTTGGCATTTTGAAACATCTTTTTTATTGTTTATACTCTAGATGCAGTAAAGTTGGACGTTTGTTACAACTTACAAAAACATTGAACAGTTATGATGTATTATATTTGTTATTTAGCCGTAAATTTTAGGTTAATGTTTTTATAGTTATTTTGTTTTTGTAAACTGGTTGGAAGCTTAAATCTACGTTGTTTGAGAATGCCTCATCATTCAAAACCAACTTTTTCATTTTTCTCAATAATTATATCCCCCACATTTAAAGGGGAGCATCGAAAAAACCATGCAGTATTTTTATTTCAAATTTTTACTGTACATTCTTGAGTATTTTGAGCATACCAATAAATTTTCCTAAAATTGCAAAATTTTCCTTATGGCGTCGTAAAAAAATAATAACCTTGATGACTTTTTTTTCTTCTAAATCGGCGTGTGATTTTGTGTCTTGTATCCTTCTGAAACATACCAACATGATTTTGTTGTTGTTATCATAACAATATCACGCCCACTTACCTAATCTTAAAGTATAAAAAAATGTGTAACAAAATGGCGAGCTTTAAAATTTTTTTTTATTATTGTTGCAAAAATGTTGTTAAATAATTTGTTGTTACTAAATCCAATAGGTATGTCGACTAGGTGATTAAATTATCGTTCAAATGTTTTTTTTTTTAAATTTATATACGGTGAAAACTCGCTGAATAATTTCACGTACCAACACGGAAATGTTTTGAAATGAACTGTTTCCGAGCAAAATGCGATTGAAGTTCGCGGTAGACGAAAATCGTTTTTTTTTTTTACTTTACTTTACAGTTTCAATGCTTTTGCTATTCAGCCATGCCTGGGCCATAAAAGAAGTCATCTTCGGGGTCAAATCCCCCCTCAGCCTTTGTATTCGAGCACGTTCCGAGGGGCCCTCCCCACTGTGCCGTGCGCACTGTTACCTGCTCAGCGCTCCGAAGGACCTTAGCGAAAGTACCTATATCTAAGCAACCGCTTAGAATTTCGCGTTGAAATTTTAACAGCATATTCTAGAATAAAGAAATCGATTTTTCGACTCATCTATACGAGGCTCTCCCCTTAATGTGGTGAGGGTTTATTGAGGTTGATACAACATTTGTAACACCCTTAAGGAGGCGTCGCAGATATAGACTTATAGATTTGATCAGAATTGAGAACTCAATTGATTTAGCTATGTCCGTTTGTCTGTCCGTCTGTATACACGATAACTGCCGTAATTTTGAAGTAATTGATCTGAAATTTCGCATTCAAGCTTATCTCTTAAAAAGTAAGGACAAGTTCGTGAATAGGCAACATCGGTTCACTTGTTTGTTTTTACGGTGGAGGGTATTTTAACTTAAGCGCGGCTGAAGATAATTTTTTTACTTGTTTTTATTTGAAGATGTTATAATTTTGGCGGTGCTCTTTGCAAAAAATGTCCAAAAAAAATCCGATAAAATCCAGCCGAACTAGTATCAGAAGAATGACAAATCCTTCAAAAAAGTGAGAATAAAACGTGGCGCTCATTAGAAAACTGAAAGTTGGTCATGGTTTTGCTACCGTCTTTAAAGATAACCCAAATATGCAATTAGATTTCACACTAACTGTGCTGCTTTTTGAATAAAAACAATCAGAAAAAGATGTCTCAAAAGCATCTTGTTCCTATACGATGCTATAGAATGGCAAACAAACAAACAAACGTCATTACCTACTAATTTTAATACACTTTTCATTTTACATTAACCCAACATTATCAGTAACGCTGCGATATGGTATGTTTTCATTCTTTACAATATAAGCAATCCTTTTTTTTAAGAAATATTTGAATTGACTTATTATTAAAAATACTAGTACCTAATTGAAAATTCATTCAGCTTTCTTTTGCCCGCTGTGTATTAAAACTAATTTATTGTTTAGTCTCCCCACAAAATGAATTCTTTTTGAATCGACAATGCCATAAAACTTTTCTCAAGCTTATGCATACTAAAACTCTTATCTAGTATAACATCACAGTCGTCCAGTTAACTTGATATTGAAATTCTTCCATGGATTCCGAATGACGATGAGTAATGAGTAACTACGAGTTATCCTGCTCCAGAGGCACCCAAAGTGCACATTCAGCCGTTTGCACATTGTAGGAAACCTGAGCTTGGAAAACGCCAACCGTCTTTTCGAATACACAGTCCGTTGCCGAGGGGGGCGCGACGACGGTGGGGCAGCCTTATCAGAGGCTCTGCCTTTGCTCGGCTCGCGCCTTTGCCCACCTTCCAACTTAGTTTTCAGTCGGACAGTGTGAAAAGTGCACCAAGGTAAGGTGACGTTGCGTTAGACGGAGGAAAATTTTCTATACGCATCTGGATACACGTTAATCGCATACCTGCCGTTCCTCAGCCCAATTATAAGGTGAGCAGATTTGAATAATCGTCAATATTTACTTTTTTTTGCGCGGGTAATTGTCGTACCGATATTTTGCTGATGCGACAGTCATAAGAACCACGCTCTTGCTTTCAAGTCAAATTCTACGTGAAACGCGACAAACAATGACTGGCATTGTATTTTTACATATTAGTAGAATAACTTAGATTGGTCGGTGGCCATTATGTTAAATGTATAGTTTAAAATCAATATGGAAGTTGACAAGTTTGTCTGGTGTAACGTACCTATGCTTGTATTAATTTTAAGCGGAAATTACTTAATTGATTATTATTCCAGTTTTTGTGTGGTGTGTGGAATGATAGCTTATTTGAGTACCAGCGTTAGGTTTATGTATTTGGAAAAAAATATTTATTTTTTTTGTCAATAATTTATTTGTTTTGTTGGTAGGTATATTTGAAATTAATGTTTAAATAGAAGTAATTGCACCGACCGAATGCACGTGGAAAGCCCCTGGTGCATATGAACCCACTAAATATTGCTGGTTTAGATTATCACATTTATTTTTGTAATTGATTATTAAAATTAGCTATAAAAAATATGCAACGCAGTGATCGCAGTGGCCGCAGTGGTCGATACAGAACTTTTTTCCAACTGTATCTGATTGTACACATGTAATGAAAATAGTTGCTGAGGTATTCAATTGTTTGTCAAAAAATTGGCAATTGCAGGGCTCTTTTAAAAAGGATAAGATAAGAACTAAAACCATAGACATGCTGCTGATGCAATGAAAAATTAGATGCGCTTTATAGGTGATGCGTTAATGTTAACGTTTTCAAATAACTTTTTCTTGTGATGTTTAATTGAAATATCCTCTGTATTACTAACTGCCTTGTCCTTTAAGGTCTTTTTAATTTATATTCACTATGTCCTATATCTAAACTGCCTTGTCCTTTAAGGTCTTTTTAATTTATATTCACTATGTCCTATATCTATTTTTACAAGTTACGTGATATTTCCAATTTAAATATGTAGTAGGTACTATGCTATTATAGTCATTGCTTAAAATCGACTAGACCAGACTAGACGCATGAAAATGCACGCTGTTTCTATCCAACGCACGGGAATAGTCTGTAACGTATCACGAAAATAATAGCTGAAATCGATGACTCATTTGCAGGTCTCGGGATATTACCTATAAATATTGCTCTGCAATCTGCTTACAGTGTGTTGGGTAGTTTGATGTAAAATATTTAAAGAGTTATAGAACGGATAATTTAAGTAGATTTATTCGTATACAAATTATTACGGTTATCAAGATATTAAGAAATTTTATTTTCTTATTGGTCGGATCTTTTTACTTTATCATACGTATGTTAAAGTATTGTAATCATGCCGAAAAAAAATGAGATTTTAGCGGAAATAGGTCTTTTTGGGTCCCCTGAACATTTTTGACCAAGGTAAAAAAAATGTCTGTGTGTGTGTGTGTGTGTGTGTGTGTGTGTGTGTGTGTGTGTGTGTGTGTGTGTGTGTGTGTGTGTGTGTGTGTGTGTGTGTGTGTGTGTGTGTGTGCGTGTGTGTGTGAACGATTTTTGTGGCGACGATTCCGGAGAAACTACTAAAGGTATCGGGACGAAAGTTCATATTTAGAAGTTTCATGACCTAACTTAGAGCTGAAAAGCTTTTGGTTCAAAAGGGTCCAAAGGAACTGGTAGTTTATTCTAAGCCTTTTTCAAGGATTTTGCAAATGAGCCGCCATTTCTGTAATTTCGTCAAAATAGTTGAATAATAAATTAAAGTAGAGGAAATTTTGAATAATTTATGCCTATGACATTTTTTGGTAAAATTAATAGTTTAGCTTCAAGAGCAAATTCTATTTGATCGGTCGCATCTGCATTGATATGAAACTACTTATTAGCCTGGATTTGACAAATATTTTTTGGCTGTCACACTCGAAAACAGCTGATTTCATCAGAGGTTGGAGAACCGCTATGGAACGTTGCCGCTCTAGTGCAGCAAAATACAAAATACAAAATTCTAATAAAATAAGATCACCAATTTGATTGTTTGTTGATAAGAAATATATACCCGTTGTTATATCTAATTGTGAAAGCGATAATTTGAGAAAATTGTAAATAAAGTATAGCGATGAGTGTACTTATATTTTAGTATGTTGGTACGGATGTGACATCTACAGTGACATGAACAAATATAAATCTGTCAGAAATTGAATTAGCTTTTTAAACTTGTCGTTTCGTAGAAGTGGTATTAACATTTCCTATACAGAAATATAACCATTTTTGATTTTTTTTTAAATACGTATTCCTCAAAAAGCAACACAAAAAACGTCGATGTCACTCCTGCCGAAAACTACATAGCGCCGCATCACCGCTCGTCGCGCTATTTCGTACTTTCGGCACTTGTGAGATAAATAACTATTATTCTGATGACAGTAGGTAGTGTCAAATGCTGATGCTTTGACAATACCTACTATTGATACTATTGACTATCAAAATATCTGTCAAATCCCGGCTAACTTTAAGTTTAATTTTAATGCAGACACGATTTATCTCAATCAAATAGATTCTCATGCAGCTAATCTATTAATTTTATATTTTGTATGATAAAGTCATGAGCCTGGCCACATCAGTTTTTTTTTTTGTTTTGCCGTGTTTGCAAACATACAGTGAACGAACCCGGATATCTAGAAACTTCAATTGTACCAGGAAGTAAAGGTTATACTATACCTACTATACCTACATTTAGGTGGCCTCTCATCATTTTTTAGAAATTTAAATTTAGGTCTGGTTCGTGTGCCATACAGTTTCAATTGCAATGGCAAAGTATACTTAAAAAACTTCAAATAAAATTTTTAGTATCGTGAGGTGTTATTTGATGTGTTATTTCGGTTTGTATGTAAAATGATTTTTTTTTTGTTTTTTTTTGTAAAGGTTTTCTTTAACAAAATTATGTAATTATGTACTGAAATATAATTTTATACGATACCTTTAATAGACCAACATTTCTTGAACAAAAGTAATTCTTTATAGGGAGTTTCAAAATTTATAAGAGTAAGTGCCAGGGTTGGTAGGTGGCGACTGGTTTTGCCGGTGGACGAACGGCCTTAGTTTAAATAAGTACAAAGGCAGTATGAAGGCTTTCACGGCTAGAATCATTTAAAAAATAAATTACTTCAGTGTTATGCCGTGTGCGAAAATGCTGACGTTTCGCGCGCCATGTTGCTAGCTTCTTCAGAGCTAACTGTATACTTAGTAGGGTGGGCCGATTTTTTTAATTTTCAAATTCTGGAGTCTTGTGAAAATTCTGCAGTCATGGAAAAATTGTGGGTTAAAATCGGTATTTTCTTTATTTTGATGTTTTGAACTGCCGCAAAGGCTCTATAATTATTTAAATTTTTAAAATTTTTTTATTTTTTTTTGTTTTTTAAATATGTTTCTAATTCGGAATGTGCAATCATGGAAAAGGTGTGACGTAATGAACAAAATAAAACACCTAATTTTTTTTCTTCATGTTTTGAACTGCCGCATTGGCTTTAAAATTATTTTAGTTTTATATTTTTTTATTTAATAAATAGAAAAAAATATGTGTTTTAGGTAATTCATTAACTCACACCATTTCCATGATTGCACATTCCCGAATTAGAAAATTTAAAAAAATCAGCCCACCCTAATACTTAGTTCACAAGACCCGAAAAATGTAAACAAAATCGTCAAACTAAGCATAGAAAATTAACGGGAATAAACCTCATTACTTACATAAAGATGTAAAATAATCTATATCACTAAAACTACTTGGCAACACTGCTAATATTGAAACGTATTGTAAACAACATTGTTTTGTGGTGGCAACCATTTGTGTCTGGCATCGTTTTCACGATAACTGCAAATGTTCGCTGCTGCTGCAATTCTTTGCAGCAGTAAACATTTGGAATTTGTGTAATTATTATAATTAACCTGCTCCAGTGGTCCCTTGTGCTGCCTATTGGCGGCATCGAGCTCACCTACTACCCTGTTTAAATTTTTTATTATGGTTTGCAAATGAGCATAAAGAAATATGAAATTTGATTTTGGTAATTTTCGTTTTTCCTTTCGGGCGGCCTGAAGGTTTTGGGTAGAGAAAAATGTTTAGACGGTTTAGGAAATAACTACATATTCCTATACGAAATAGAACCTGTGACAACGTAAGGTCAATACGAGTACGTATCTGATGTTTTTGAAGAACAAATAAAATGTACCTTTGTGAACGTGTAAAATAAAGATAAGCGTCATAAAGCGGTTCAGTGCGGAACAATAATATTTACGCTGATAAGGACGCGCCTTTTCTTAGTAATTTGTTTATGCTTATATGAACCATAGCACAGACAATTAACACACAAGTACCCTCAAAAAGTTGTACCTTGCTAACCTTATTAATGTTGTATATTTATAGTGGATATATTTGCATCATGTTATTACTTCATTATTATTGTTAATCGCGGATGGGGAGGTTTGACGGCCTAATCTGAGTAAACAATATTCTAGACAAATATAAAACACATTTCCATAGTATGTAGCTTATGTAAACCTATTTCACAAAGGAAGCAGATTTGGTGATTAGACTTATACATAATTATGTTATCACAAGATAAACGTTTAGCACTTAGTGCTTGCGTTTGTTTACTATAAACTTTAGTCAGTACAGAAGGCCTATTTTATATTTTCAATATACCTATAATAAGCACTACCATTCTGTATGGATACTTTAGTAGGTACTTTTTACTTTATCATACGTAGTATTATAACGAATTGTAATAGTGTCGAAAAAAAAAATTGAGATTTTAGCGGAAATATGTACTTTTGGGTCCCCTAAACGTTTTTGATCAAGGTGCAAAAAACTGTCTGTATGTGTGTAGCCTTTTTTTGTAGCGACGATTCTGGAGAAACTACTAAACTAAAGGTATCGGGACGAAACTTCATATTTAGAAGTTGCATGACTAAACTTAGAGCTGAAAGAAGTTTTGTCCAAAAGGGCCCAAGGGAACTGGAGGTTTATTCTTTAATTTACACTTTTTTCAATGATTTTGCAAATGAGCCGCCAAAATAGTGAAATAATGTTAAATAATAACTGAAAATAGAGGACATTTTGTATAATTTATGTCTATGAAATTTTTTGGTAAAAATTAATAGTTTAGCTGCATGAGCAAACTTTAGCTTTGAAAGTATGCATAGAAGTTGTTGGTCGCTCAGTGCTCTGTTCGTTATGTTGTATATACAATAAATAGTTTAGTGAAGCGTTAGCAGTTTTTATGAGAACCAGCCGTTACCTGACTTACAACTAGTTCCCCAGGATTTGACAGATATTTTGATTCTATTGTTATGTCATAAGTCATAAGACTCATAAGTCATGTGTCTGGCCACATCCATTTTTCTTTCATTGTAGTGATGAGATGCTAATGTACAATTACTGCATAAAATTTGGTTTTTTCTATTTATTAACCAAGTAAACAAATAAAATTGCTCAGAAAATTGCAATATAACTGCTTATAAGAAACAAAATACACTGTCGAATATTGTAGGTACAGAATAGAAGACAAGAAAATCTTTTCTTTCGTTTACTTCATTACTTAATAGTATTGTCGTCTATTTTCAAGAACTTGCGACGTGATTGTTTGTGCTTATAAGATGCAATATGTTTATTTAAACATTGTTTGTATTTTGAATATCTATAAACTAGAAAAACGTTTCAAAAATGGACAAAAGTTTTTTTTTATTATCAAATAAATTTTTTATAATTTTAGCCAGTTTTCAGAAATCATAAGACAATTAAAAAAAAAGTTAAAATCTTTTTTAGCTTTTTTGTTGTCTTGAAAATTCTGACTATTTTCTAATCATTTTTTGAGAGCGGGACACAATTTGGGAAATTCGTGACTCTCCCGTTTAATTCGGAACAGTTGGTCACCCTAACTAATTCTCCGCTCTCTGTAAAGTTGCAATTGCACTAATGGAAATTCCTGAAAATTTGTACCGATGATCGATACAGTGATTTAGAATTTCAGCCACATACAACATTAACAATATCCCAAAAGAAGGCATTGGTCCTTTATTACCACTCAAATGTCACTCGTCTAGATTCCTAGATAAAAGAAATAAACGGTCGCATTCTCCCGGTATACTATAGAATGAATAAAATAAAAGAAGAGTTTGACTTCCAGTGGATTGTTTATTGTTTCTTGTGGTACTTGGTTTCGAGGCGCCTGTATCGTCTTCAGCTACGCTACAAAATTTACAAATTAACATTCAGAAACTAAATTAACATTCTGAATGTTAATTTGTAATATTTTGTAGCGTGGCTAAAGACGAGACAGGCGTCTCGAAACCAGGTACCACAAGAAACAATAAACAATCCACTGGAAGCCAAACGCCTCTTTTATTTTATTCATATATAACCAGTGAGCATTGCGGAATTTATCATTAAAATGCTATAGTATATTATAATGCACGACTTGTTTTTCGCACGACGAGCGTAGCGAGGAGTGCCCGTAGCGAGGAGCGTAGGAACGAGTGCGCCAATACGTTTTATAGAACGACAGTTATATACTATTTTTTCTACTTTGCGAAATTAATTTTACATAAATTTCGCCAAATAGCGATAGAGGTGATAGCCTTATTTGACACTTGACGTCAATATCATCAATCTTGAAAAACTAGAAGTTACTAAAAGTTTGTGATCTAGTGTTTTCATAACGTCACCAAGCTCGGGTTCGTAATGAGTTTATAACGAACGCAAAGTAGAAAAAATGTATTTATGATTTAGTTCCAGGCTGTATCCAAAAAGCACGACAATCCATACTGTCTTCGATGATAGGCTTTCTTTCTTGTTGTTACTTTTTATTAGCAGCTCGCACCACCACAAGAAACACCACAAAGAAGTCATTGATTGGCTCATTGGTTAACGAAAATGATCAACGTAGGAGTTAATATAACATGTTTTTTAGGAAAAACAAATAAAGGACTTACATTAATTACATGTAAAATTCCAAACTTTCTTCACTAGAAACAAGCTATAAGTATAAGTAATTTTCATGTATGCGATACGCACAAAATAAAAATAAAGATCACTATCGATGTTTGCGTGAACATGAGTCATAGTTTGAGAGATACGGATTTGATATTTTTAACAATTGTTCACGGTTTGGAGTACAAACAGTGTTGTCGTTCACGCATTTGAATACGTAAGGTTCCAAAACATGATGGTGTTCACTTTTAGGGATGTTCACAAAATGGAATGGGTCGAAAACTAAAAATATTTTTTTTTGGGGCGTTTTAGTGCTGAAATGTATCTTATTGTAATAACAAGAAAAACGCAAAAAAAAATTTAAGTCGGTTAAAATCGAGGTTAACATCTTGCTGCAGCGCATCGTACTTAAAAATTTGCAAAAATCGTTTTTATATTTTTTAAGTTAATTAGAACTCACTTAATTAATACGTTTTAGGTTTTTATGCTTGTTTTATGGCCAATAACCTAAATAATTTAAATTCTGATCAATAATCTAATTTTTTCGAAGAAAGGCGGGAAGATGGTGGGCTATTTTTATGCTTTTGTTTATGCTCTTTTCATTTCAAGCAATCAAGGAATTTATTTTTATTAAATAATTTTTAAGTTAAGTTACTTTTGTTCAAATAGTTCGGAAGCAAGTCAACATCTTTAATTGAACTTATTATATTTTGTATGGGGGGGGGGCGGTTGTAATTTTTGCACTAGATATAAATCGCTCTGTATTAATATGGTTCATTATACAACGTGTCTAAAAAAGTTTGCTACAAATAGAAAACCTTATTTTATTAATTTTGTTTAAAAAACAAGCTTGTCATTCTGTGGATGTAATTCTTAGGTAGTCTATCATATGCTTACGTTTCGCCGTCTTCGTCTTCGGCTTCTTCAGGGCTGGTGTGTGACCAACCAAGATAACTCGAGGGGGATCATGTGAAAGTGGAAAACTATTGCGGAATACCACTGGACAATTATAAACTGGTGTGTGTGTGTAGTTCGGTGTAATAGAGAAGAAAGTGTTCTTCAAAACAATGAAGAAACCCAAATATAGAAACACATTCTGTACATCATTGAAAAGTGGAGTAAGATTTAAACGTTCACATGGAAGTTTACTGAAAATTTGTTTACGACTTTTCAATTCAACAACGTACACGTACTGTACTTTCCAGCAGTTAAATACACCGACTTTATTTTCACTCAAGTATTCTTCAAAGAAAGAATGGTTTTCAATGTTTTCAGATACCTTCATTTTCTGAAATAAGTTATAAGTATCCAAGTTAGACAGCTGCAAATGTTCTCACGTGTGTAACGATGACAAAATTTCTTACTTTTGCGTACGTGCGTCGTGCGGCACAATGCGGGTGCGTTTAAATAATTTATAAGGGTATTTGACCGATGTACAATTTGCCAGCCACATAAAAGAAATCCATCAGGTGGTCTTTTAATTAAAGTGGATTTCGATGAATATATATATTGCTAGAAACAACGTTTACTTTTGGTAACCCAGACATTTTAATCCGTCAATTTGGACTAGTTGCAGTCCACCCTAATTAATAGGAAGGTTTTATACCGAAAACAAATCTGTATTTGTAAACAGTAACGATGTAAACTAATGCAATTTGAAAATATTTACTGTGTTATCTATAGAGATATCGCACTTGAATTTTGCGATGATTAACATGAAGATAGGAATGATAAAATGTTTACGCACTCCGCATTTATTGCGACCTAAAATAATACGCCGAACATGACCCAAGAATCACAATTCAATACCACAGGTATTAGCATAAGTAACTAAATGATTACAGTTGACTCATCGAACAAAACGTTTTGTAAAATCCTTTGTAAATCCCTTGTGTTCCTTTCCGATAAAAGTCGATAAGATCTAAAATATTCCAGTGAATCTGTATGATGTGTTATCTATTGTCAGTGTGGGGTCGTATATGGGGTTCGTGCTTGGCATGGATAGATTTTAGGGAGAATTAGTTTAATGGTAATTATCCTCGAGTGACTTCTGGCATCAACAAATGCAAATACACCTTCCGTTGACCCGTATACGTCATGAATATGTATGGGCCGTTATAACCAGAGACAGCTGTGTGAAAACGTACCATGTTTATGTATTTTACTCTATAAACAAATACATATTTATAAAAGAATAGATAAACTATACCTCTATAACACCCGACTAGCTAAGCTATGCCGCTGTCTCCCGACGCGACGTTCGAGTATATTGGTCTCTTTCTATATGGAATAATATGCTACATTTGTAAATTTTCTGACAAAGTAATTGTCAGTAGAGTCAAAATTTCTGACAAATCCTGGCAAACTAGTTGTAATGCAGATACCAGCGATCTCGATTAAATAGAATGCTTTGATGTGTGTAACCGAGTTAGTAACCTAGTTTGTCCTAGATCAAACTAGTTTGGCCGAAGCTTGTTAGGCACAACTAGTTTATCCAAACTACTAGTTTAACTAGGTATGTGAACGCATACTTTAGGTCAAACTGGTATGGCCTAGACCAAACTATGTTGATTAACAGTTTTAAACTGTACTAAATACCGGGTGATCCACGCTGTTATTTGTGGGACCACACAAATGAAATTTGGATTTGCTATAATCAGCGATGTAAAACCGTAATTTACCGTGGAAATTACCGTAATAAATGGTAATTTACGGATTTTTAATTACCGTAATTTACTACTTGTACCAAAGGTAATTTACCGTCAGCATATATTATCGTTTGTCATTACCATCAGCATATATTACCGTTGGTAATTTACCGATACCGAAATAGAAATAGATTAATTAATTGATTAATTTATATGCCCGATAATTACTTTCTACTATTTATAATTCACCGCCGATAAACCATTTTTCGATAGTTATAGTAATTTCAAAGGTCTGAAAAATGGCGGAAAATGACTATTAAAAATATTTTATTTTTGTTTCTTTATTATTTATTTGTATTTTATTAAATTTGTCGTGGTAACACCGGTACTTTTTTATACTTTTTTTTGTTATCGAATTCTCTAACCACGCCTCAATTCTTCTGCCGAATGATATTACTTGCGAAAAAATGGCTAATTTTTTGTATTGAATGAGTGGAGGTTGGAAAATGGGACATCGATTCAGCAGAACCAAAAACGTAAATTTTAAATCAGGAGTCATTAATAAGCTACTATTAATTTTACAACTTAAAGAAATGTTTCGGTGATCCGGATAAAAAATATGATCATTGTTTGTGAAACCCAGCGTTGTGTAGTATTTTATTCTATAGTAATGCGTTTAGGCTGTCCTTTTATCAATTGCTGGTATAAATAAATATGCATTGTATTTAAAAATAGTTATTGTAGTCATTGTTTTAATTTTAATAATAAATTACTACTATTAAATCAGTAAAACCATCATTCAACCTCCGATTTTTTCCGAAAATGACGGTATCTTTAAAATTTCAAGCTGCGCTGTATACTTTGCATGCAATAATTTTAATAGAGATGACATTCTTAACATAAAACAACGATTGGCAATTTTTTTACTGCTTCCGGGTTTTCCGGTAATGACGCAATCTTTTACATTTTAAACTGCAGGCGTTACTTTGCTTGCGATATTTTCAATCGGGATGATATACTAAACTTGAAACTTACCGATTGTCAATTTTTAAGGCTCCCGTCTTTTTCTCGGAAGTGACATCATCCTTAAAATTGTAGTCCAGAGTAGCACACTACGTTATAGCTTGCTTGCGATAATTTCAATTTGGATGATATTTTAAACACAAAACATGGATTGACCATTTTTACAAATAAGAGCACATTTAGAACATTTACAAGTTCTTCAGTTCAAATATGCACCCTCTTTATTGTGTACACTTTGTAACTGTAAACTTTCTGGTTTTGTAGCAAAAACTGTTACAGACATTTATTGAATGTTAGCGTATATGTTAAAACATAAATATAACCTGTTCCAGTAAATTGCAATTAATGTAGGCATTGGCCAAAACTAATTTAATTTTTGTTCTTTTTTCAGAATGAATCCAATAAAATCGGAGAGCCAAATGAATGGTCTTGGGAACCAACTGAAGTCAAGCACACTACACAAGACAATGACGGACACTTGAAAGTCATTCATGACTTGAAATATCAAATAAAAGCGTTACAAGATGAGAAAGAAGACTTGGTAGTAAGTCTGGAACAGCTGGATTTGGACTGCCAACAGACAACAGAAAAAGTAATTAATTTGAAGGATGCCCTTCAAACAGATTACAACAACCTAAAAACAGAGCATGATGTCTTGAAGAGTCACCATGAGAATCTTATCAAAAGTCACGACGAATCCAGAAAGACCATACATAATTTGGAACTTAAAATTGATGACTTGCAAAAGTTATCAGTTTCACCGAAAGAAGATGATTTTCCAGTTTCTGATCAGCACCTCAAAGAACTTGAGGATAGAAATTGCAACCTTCAACAGCAATTGAAGGATATTGAAACTAAATATGAAAAACTTCGAGATGATATACAAACCACAGATGTTGAAAATAAGAAGAAGATAACCGAAATAAGTAATATTCTGAATGTATCTACTAGCGAGAAAGACGTTGTTGCTAAGGAATTAGAAGCACTGAGAAGAAAAAATTACGAAAATGAGGAAAAGATTTCTACTTATCAAAGTAATCGGATCCAAGATCAAGAAGAATACAATAAGTTATCAAAAATCCTTCAAAGTTACGAAGATCAGCTGAAGGACTATAAAGAAAAGTACCAGAAATTAGAAACGCAAAATAAAAATATAATACCAAACCCAGTACATACTGAAGAGGGAGATGCTCAATATTCTGTTGCTATTATAACAGATACTTTTAGGAAGTTTATGGATTATTCTTTGCCAATGGAAGACGATTCCAAAAATTCATTTTCCACCATCGTAGAAACCGTCATGAAACATATGTTAGATTTGAAATGGAAATCAGAAACTTTACAAAAGGAAGTAGATAGCTTGACAGATGAAAAGACCAAATTTTTAACAGAAAAGAAGCACGAAATTGAGAAATTATTAGAAAACTCGGAGATGTTGAGTCAAGAGGTTATGACCAAAAATGAGGCTTTAAGGCATTATGAGGAAGAACGACATGAACTAATGAAGAATAGCGATCTTCTGATTAACGAACTTGAATCCTACAGAAACAATTCCGGCCTTCAAACTATATCAGAAACAAATGAAGATAACGTTCTCCTTCTTGAATCCCAGCTTGAATCAGCAAATAAACGTATAAAAGACTTAGAACTACAGGTGGAGGATTCACAAGCCAATACAGCTGCTCATTCTGAGCTAAATTATGTCAAAGAACAATTGAATATAGCTAGAAAAGAAGTCAATAAGACAAAAGCAGAATACGAAGAACTGTTGAATTTATACAATTCGAAAGAATTGGAGCACAATAATCTGATGCATGCATATGACGATGTTACGACTTCATATAACCAGTGCTACACGGAAAATGAAAATTTGAATGAAACCGTTGACAAAATTCAAACTGAATACGAAAACTCTGAGTATAAGTACAGTGAGATCAATATTAGCATGGAAACCTTGAAGGAAGAGTCGGAAACTTTAAAAGAAGAAATTGATTCATTGGCAAAATCTAACAAAAAGTTGGAACAGCTGTACGATAATTCCGAAGGCGAGAAAGAAGTAATCCAAAACGAAATAGACGATTTAAAACAACGGTTGACTGTTGAATTAGAAACTAGGGACCAACAGGAAACTGAGATTAGAAATCTAAAAGAGAAATTACAAAATGTCAAGATGTCTGAAACAACGCTAAAACTACAAAACGATAAAGATTTGCAAACCATGTTAGAATCCAAGAAAGCATTGAATCTGAAACTGGAAGAGACAAGTGCTGTATACAAGGAAACCCTGGAAAGATTAGAGATGATAACAAAAGAAAATGTTGAACTAAAAGATAAATATAAGGAATTATGGGAAGAAACTACGATTTTGAAGAAAACGGAAGAAGATGTCAGTTCTAAAATTAAAGAAATATCTTCTCTTAAAAGTGCCATATTAGAGCTGACACAAGAAAATGAAAAACTTAAAACCGATGTTCCTAATATTGAAGACAATAATGAGCAATTATTAAAAACACAAGAAGAAATTGCTAATCTTGAAGCAAAATTAATTTTGATTGAAAAATCTGCAGAGCAAACCAACCAAGAAAAAGTAGCTTTGCTATCTCAACTAGATTTAACCAATCAGTCTTTACACCAAAACGCAGAGAAAATCAAATCAATGGAAGCCTACATCATGGAGAAACACGAGGAAAACAATCAATACTACAACGAAATCCAAAGGTTAAACCAAGTTCTAAGTGTGGAAGCTGAGAAAGCTCGCAGATATGAAGAAGAATTTTCAAAAGCTACCTCACAAGAAAACACTCCCCAAATAACAGAGTTAAACAGCAAGATAACAACTTTACAGGAAGAAAACGAAAAGCTCACTGACCAAAATGGTTTCCTGAAAGAAAAATGCGAAAGGTTGGCTCAAAATTTATTAGAAGAACAGGCAAAACTTCATCAGGTTCTATCTGAGAGGAATAACGTCACATCGGAAAAGGAAGCATCGCTGACCAAGGAGCTACATCGGTTAAGGGAGCACTTACTTGAAATTGAAGACATGCACACTGAAGAGATGATGTCGGCCGATAAAAGGAGCACCGAAATGCAATCTAAACTGATGGAGATTGAGCACAGGGAAAAGGAGGTTACCTCGTTACACACCTCTGTGAATATTCGCACCAACCAGCACGTAGAGACACTACAGAATCAACTTCAACTGGTCACTAATCAGAGGGATGAACTGCGAAAGAAAATGTCCGATGCAGAAGATTTGATTAACAAACAAGCAGCTGGTTTGTCTAATTTAGAATTTGTTCTGCGGCAGTTCCAAGAAGGTAAGTGATGTTTCTTTATTTAGAGAAGGGTTACAAACATTACGTTAATATAGGGGATAGTACACATTAGATTAATAGGCCGGCGTAGTGATGGAGGACGGTATTAAGAAAAAAATAAGAATGTAATTTTGGTAGTAAAGGAAATACTAATGAGAAATTTCTTCGAAGCCATTCATTTTAGACCTATATCTTCTTGGTATTAAAAGGTTCCTGGCGCAAGAGGCCAAACAACAAACAAATAATTTTTTGTGTCTTGTTCTTGGTGTGTTAAATTATTTGGGCCAATTTTTGATCTAATCACTTTTTGATGTAAAATGAATTTTATTTAAAGTGTAGTTAGAATTAATAGCTTCTTTCTAATTCTCAAATCTGTAAAAAATATGTCTGCTAAATAAGTTCCAAGTTGTTTCTAGGAATCTTGATAAGCAAGAATTTATGGACTTTTCCTTTATGGTGTTGTCATAAATGCATACATTAAATATTAAATGTAACAGCATGATTATGTATTATAGTGTGTTTCTAATATTTCCAGAAAAAGACAAAACAATTCAGATAGAGACTGAAAGAATTCGTAGGCAAATACTAACAGAGAAGCAAATCCAAGATGAATTACGAAAGGAGTTGGCAAACATGAAGCTACAATTGGACGAGAGTAAGCAAGGACTATTGGCAGCATCGCGCTTAAGCAACCAAGTTGAAGCGTCAAAACTTCTAGTTGCAAGTCTGAAGGAAGAAGGTAGTTGTCACAGTCTTTATTTAGTTCATGGAATGCAAAGCATCATGTTAAATTAATTAATCAGATGGTTGCATTTGAAGTTTTAGTATTTTAGTATAATTTAATCAGTAGAGATGGTGGCTTGAAGTTTTTGTCATCATTAAAATTAACAGACGTAAATACTTTGGAGTTACTGTAAATAATTAAATTTCAATTGCAACCAGTAAATTCAATATCAATAATACAGCATGTTTTCAGATTTATCGCAATCATGGTGTAACATTCTAAATTTACAGTAACATGTCTGAATGCAAAATATCACCTGGTAATTCTGGGTTTTCTTGAATTCCAGAGTATCAGCTGGTATTCATACATTTGGCCATCAAAACCTCGTACATTCATAATATCTTCCATTACATTATTGTAACAGTTTTTATTTTTAATGTTACTTGTTTTGTAGTGTGCTTGTTCCGTTGTGTCATTTCATTTTTGCACTATGCACATGATAACATTGCCTGCACGCATTCACTGTGTTTTCACAATCTCATCTTGTAGCTGTGAGGTTTTATGCACCCTCAGGTTACTAGATGAGATCTACGAAAATGTGGTGCATATTCACGTTTTCCTTTTATTTTGTATTTAGTAATTTCTTCCTTAGATTATTATTTTTTATGATTTATCTTAGTCTTCATTTATTGTTAGTCATTGAGTTATGTGTTTTGCTTATGCTGTTGAGTTTTTTTTTGTTGTTTGCAGGTGCGGCTGGTGAGGCTATGTTTTGGGAGGGCTGCAAAACCTCACTAGCCGTCACTGGTTATTTGTGATGTATTGTTTTGCCTGTTTAGAGATTTATAGCACAGATTGTAGTATTTAGCTTGCATGTAAAGCATAGGTATCTTATCTAATGATTTTGAAACGTACATGGTGGTAACAACCATGAATACAAAATAGATATAAGTAATTAAAATCATAGCTTAGACATGGTAAACAAATATTTTGAGACAGAGAAAAAAAAACTTTGTCTCATTGTCGGTCGTTTTGTTAAATGAATAGCCTTACATTATTAATAGCAAGCAGACTTATAAGTGTTTAAATGTGTGAATTGAGCTTGAGGGCATCCCTTTGCCTCCTTTGCCTCCGCAACCACTTAGGCGGAGCTATGAGACTGCCGTGAGCAGGAGAAGAATAATAGTTCCTACTTTTTCACTACCCACATTTGTCAAGACGGGTAATAATAAAAATAATAAGAATTAAAGGAGTAATAATAATTAAGGAAAGCATGTTTTTGTTTTGCTCATGTAGGATCTTTGTTCCTAGTGTTTGGTTTTGAGTACATATTTACATACTGATGTACCAAAATGAACACACTAAAGTAACTATGTAGGTACTGATAATTATTAATTATAGTCTTGTAAATGTGACTGAATAATGCCACTGCCAATCGCAAAACAATGTATCTCCAAAGCAGATTTGTAGGTATACAATATATAATAGCATGTCAGTACTTTTTATGTGAAAAAAAATAGATAGATTAAAATAAATAACTGTATGCAGGCTGATCGATTAAGATAATTAATATTTCTGGAACAGCAATTGTTTGATAGGTATAAAGATTAGGAAAAAAGTTCAAAAATTGTTCATACGTCTTAAAATACAGTTAATGATTATGTAGAAATCTTTCTTAAATCGCAAAATTGACCATTAGTTGAACAAATACAAATTTAGAACAAAAGGACTATGTATTTAGTTTGCATTGAATGTTTGTATTTTAACCACATTTATCATTTTTAGGTAACTTAACTATTAATTTTATAATTAAAAGTAGTAATATATTATTCATTTGTCTGCTCAATCTTTATTTTATAAAATAAAATTAGTGTCAACTTTTTGATGCTAATCCTCATTGTCTATGGTAGTAGCAGATGTTGTAGTGCATTGCTATCATTGGTAGATTGCCCAGCTAAAATATGTATGAGCTTTCTGTCAAATAAAATGTGTGTATATTGTGGGTACTCCAGTTTCTGCATGTTAATCGTAAGAATTGTGTAAGAAGTTTTGTTTGTATTATTTCAGCAATTTTTAGCATGATCGTGCATGAGGAGTAAAGGTTGTGAGTATTACTTCAGGTACTGGTGGTAAATTTGAAAAAATCAGGGCCTGAGTAAGACTTGCAAGCTTCTACTTATATTTGCATCGGATATCTAATTTTGGTTAATATATTTTAGCATTTGTTATGTATTATTAATATTTATTTATTTTACTTAATATTTATATAATTTATATGACCCAATTGATAATGCATTCTTATGTGATTTCAGTTCAGAGATTACATGAGAAACTGCAGAAAACTGAAGAGAAATACAACACTACCATACACCAGGTCGATTCCAAAGTCGATAAAATGTTGATTAAGAACCTTGTTGTGGGATTTATCAGTTCTAATCAGATCAATTTGAATAAAGACCAACATCAAGTGCTAAAAATTATAGCTACGGTTTTGGATTTCAGTCAACAGGATAACGAGAAAGTGCAATTAAATAAACCCCAACAAGGTTCCTGGTTAGGAAGCATTTTGAATCCGAATATCCTATCTCAAAGTTCAAACATGTCGCAAGAATCCCTATCGCAGGCGTTTGTCAGATTTTTAGAAAACGAATCAAAGCCCAGGCTGTTGCCCAACTTGTTAGCTGGGCCATCGACACCTGAATCTACTACTAATTCTGCTTCACAACAGCCAATACTACTGAGTGAAGTTGTTTTACCAACATTTGCAGACTTTGGACCCAACCGCTCCAGTTCAATTCTAAAGGATGTATTGAAAGATAATAATTAGTACTAACAATAACCTGACATGTATTATTTTATGTATTGTTATTTATTCCAATTGTAAATTCTATATGGGTGATGTAATTGTGTATATAATCTTATTTTTAATAAATATCTTTCTTTTAAATGATATTGTTTTTTATGTTACGCCAACATTATTATAGCATAATAATACAACTGTATGTGTGCCTGGATATAAAAAGGTACCCACCAGTATACAGCATCTAGTTTAGGAAATAATTGCGAATAGTTGCGAAAGTTAACTAAAGTTATACAACAAACGTATTATTTGTTACTTTGACAGTGATTTTAAACGTTTTGTGCACCTCTATTCATTCTTGAAACATTTTTAAATCAAATGCATGGGCATGGTTAGTGTAAAAATATTTTAAGAAATAACATTGACAATATCAAAATATATCAATTATCACTAAACTATATAATAGAGAAAATACGTCCCAGTAACAAAACATAGTACCTACAAATGCAGGTGATCCAAATTACTTTTTGCACCATTATTAGGAATATCATTTTGAGTTAAAAATTTCATACGATTTTTTTTTAATTCTTTCAAAAGTTACTTGGTGAAACTTATGAAGGACAAACACAGGACATATCTATTAAAACAATAGACAAATAATTTTGAGGCTTATAATGCCACTTTCATTTATGTTTTTATTTAATTATTGTATCCATATTATAAAATAAATATCTTCAGGAAAATAAGAAGACGGGCACAAATCAAAAATTACTGTAGTATTATTTTTATAATTAATTTCATAAATGTTTATTATAATATATTAAAAAGATAAAAATTTCCATTAAAATTAAATTGTACATTGACTATTTTAGCCATTTTAAAATTGTAAAATATTAATTTGATTAAATATTAGCAATCATACCGCAACTGTGAGATTATAGATTTTTCAACAATTACTATTTAAAAATTAATTTGATGCGACAAAAAATATTTGTTTCAATATGATGGACATTTTGTTTAGTCTGGCTGAAGCACAAATATGTAATATACATATTATAATTATGTCGATAAGTGTTATAAACTGTTTTTTTATTATTATTATAATTTTAATATAATCACAATTTCCAATCAAAGAAAAAATAATTCATCATTTTCTTGAATATACCTACTCAAGGTACAGTCATTAGTGTAGATTAATTAAATCATAATATGACTCAAAAATGCAAATATGTACAAATGTGAAAATATACATCAGCTTACATAAATAAACATTTGCCGCTGTTTGAAACGGCATTCGTTACCAACTGTAGAACACAGAACTGAAAATAAATATAGGCATGGGCGCATGAATATTGATGCGACTTTGATGATTCCAATATATTAATAGTTTATTACGTGTTTAATCACAAATAAGCAGTTTTTCATATATGTAATTTATATCGAACAACGCACAGGAAAATACACCAACATGTTGGAGGCTGTAAGAGTTGGCAGTCTTGTACAATTGAAGTTAACCAACATGTCTGACTGATACGGATTGTCAAATTCACGTAAACAT
This sequence comes from Melinopterus prodromus, assembly GCA_964023965.1. Classification (NCBI taxonomy): domain Eukaryota; kingdom Metazoa; phylum Arthropoda; class Insecta; order Coleoptera; family Scarabaeidae; genus Melinopterus; species Melinopterus prodromus. The sequence goes on from OZ030390.1 coordinate 28,866,761, forward strand.
TTATTTTTATTATACTAAGCAAACTAGTAAAATGTAACTATTGAATCCGATTTTACATTATGGCTCAGGGGGTACTGAGTTCAGATATTTCGAGGAGAAATCCTCAGGACGAGTACGAATTAATCCAAAGAATTGGGAGTGGAACTTATGGAGATGTTTACAAGGTACATCTCATTATGATCCATTCTATATCTAATTGTACGATATTCGGTGTTTCTTTCAGGCTAAAAGACTGTCAACTAATGACCTAGCTGCAATTAAAGTAATAAAATTAGAGCCAGGTACGTGTTCGTACATTTTATTACCGTTACCATTACTAATAAAATTTGGTTTTAGGCGATGACTTTGGCATTATCCAGCAGGAAATCCTGATGATGCGGGATTGCCGGCATCCTAATATTATAGCGTACTACGGCAGCTATTTAAGACGAGATAAATTATGGATTTGCATGGAATATTGTGGTGGTGGATCATTACAAGACATTTACCATAGTATATGCTCCCATTTTGTTATTGTTAATTGTCTACATGTGATTTAATTTGTAGTTACTGGTCCGTTAAATGAACAACAGATAGCATATATGTGTCGAGAGACTTTAGTTGGTTTGTCATACTTACATATGATGGGAAAGATGCACAGAGACATAAAAGGTGCAAATATACTGCTGACAGAATCAGGCGACGTAAAGCTAGCTGATTTTGGAGTTTCTGCGCAGATTACAGCTACGATAAATAAAAGAAAATCCTTTATAGGTACACCTTACTGGATGGCGCCTGAGGTAATTTAAATTTTAAAAAAGTGTTGTATTTAATGCTATATATACTATATCGTAGGTGGCCGCTGTGGAACGTAAAGGAGGTTATAATCAGCTTTGTGATATTTGGGCTATTGGAATTACAGCTATTGAATTAGCAGAACTACAACCACCTATGTTTGACTTGCATCCAATGAGGGCACTATTTTTAATGTCAAAGAGTGGCTTTAAACCACCTACAATGAAGGACAAAGACAAATGGTATTATCAACGAACTAAAGATAAAGGTAATGGGATGTATAACATTGCTATTGTTTCAGGAGTCCTACGTTTCATAATTTTGTAAAGGTAGCGTTGACTAAAAACCCGAAGAAAAGGCCTACTGCGGAAAAGCTACTGCAGGTATATAAAACACACCCTAAAACTCTATAAATTGTACAAGTAGTTAATTTAATATTCATTATTAATTCTTTTTTTATAGCACGCAATATTTCAAGGAGATATGAGTAGAAGACTTGCTATAGAATTGTTGCAAAAAGCGAATAATCCATCACACATGTTTACTGATTTGGAAGTTGATGAAGATGGGGTAATATAATATTTTAGTTGTTTTATTATAGTAGGTAATATTTTCTGATTAAAGCTAAAAGTCACTAATAAAACTCTAGAAAACCAGACAAAGGAATACTAGTACAAAACTTTGATCTTATCTTACTCATTTAGAATATTACTACAATAAAATCGTTTAAAACAGTGACTTTTAGGTTTCCTTGATAACATTATTGTTTAGTTAAGCATACAATTGATTACTAATTGCCATAACTACCGTTAGGCGTTTTTCACATACCTTTATTCTATAAACAGTTTATTCACTCATAAAATAAATAAATTGTACTAAAAATTGTATTGTATACAAATATTTTGTTAGGAGGCTAGGTTAGGGTAAATACTTTATAAATAACAATAAATATTTATTTAACAAACAAGTATATTAAAAAGAGTGATTAATCGCCGTTTAATATCCGAGTTGGTTACAACATTTTTTCGTCAATCGTATTCTTCGGGCGGCGTCAACATAGATTTTTCTTTGTCGATGTCTTTTGAGGTTATATGACAATTTATGTAATTTGACACTGACAGGTCTGGAGTACAGAACGTTTTGATTGTGTGTTTTCAAAAAGTGCACATTCCACGATTGGTATGCTCGATTGGATATAATAACGTTGGTTGATTGGCTATAACAAATCATTCATTAACTGAAATCGTGCATTAATAGAGCTGTTTAATAAACGATTTAGTTCACTAAACTGACTCATAAATAAATGATTGACGGAAAAGAGTATTTATTATAATAGTATAAAATCACATTTTGGAAACGGTTTATTTATTTAATTGTTTTCTTAAAATAAACTGTGATGTTCTATCATTCTTATACAGATTCGGGATGCGACACACTGTAGATTTTTGATATTTTTAAGTGGAACTTAATAATAAATAAATAAAGTTTCTCACTAACTTATTCTGTCAAAACGCTGGAGGTTTTTTTCTCACCTTCTTGGTTTTAAGCAACAAATCTGGCAACTTAAAAGCAAGCTGTGAACTAAAATAACTTATGAATAAAGTTTCTAACTAACTAATTTTGTCAAAATTTTGATGTTTAAGTATCGTTTCTCCTATAACCTGTTTTTTTAAAGCAAACCGTGAAAATTACAAGGAAAGCAAGTTTTGACAAAAAAATCAAATTTTTTTGAGTTGTTTTGATTTTATAGACAGCCCCTCATGCTGATTTTTGGCAAAAAGCAAGATATTTTCAATACAAGAAAAACAAAGTAAGTGCTTGCCATATTTTTCAATAATTCTATTTAAAAAGGTGACAGCTCATATGACCTCACATCATAAGAATTTTAAACCAATAAAAATTATACCCAATAGTGTTTACAAATCTTTTAAATTATCATCAAAAAGCCCAATAACATTCAATGTTAAGCAAAGACCGTCAAATTAAAATTCTTAATAACAAGACAAATCAGACAAAGTATGAAAGTGGATTTAACAGGGTTTGCATGGTTGTTTCTAAACTGTTGTACATGAAAATTTGTGAATAATAATAGGATAACATGTTAATTTTTTATCAAATATTTCTTTACTTTGTAAATCTCGTTTTTCTTTGTGTATCCTTTTGTTTAAATAAGATGTAAAACGCACATCTTCCGACCCCTTTTTTCAGTTTAATTTCACTTATGTTAAAAATCATTTTTTGTTTGTTCATATCAAATATAGGAAAGAAAACATCAGCTCAATTTTAACTTTTTCCTCTTTTCTTATATGGGTTGTATAACTATTAGATTGTTTTAATAATTTAAGAAGGAAAAACGTCTCAACTGAAGCTTAAAAAACATTTTACAATACATTTAAGATTGAATAGTGGTGTTGACATTTTTAACAACATTCTTCCAATTCTAGTCAATACCAAATGTTCCACAAAGAATTGCGTCTCGTTTAACCTCTCGATCCCGCCCTCACAGTTCAAATCAACAGACAAACGTATCGGAAATACAGCGCTTGGATGAATCGAACAATACACTTCACAGACCAGGTAAGAAGTTAATTCTACCGTTTCTCTATAATCAAGTCTTACTTGTATAATTGACATTAAATAGTTATAACAAATATGCCTTATTATTCTATTCTATAGGTCCATCAAACAATAGTGGCGATGATGCGCCCAAACCATGGGACATTATGGACATAATGAATAACGTGACGACAGTGCACGAGTGCGCCGAGCACCAGAATCAAAAGTACGGAATAGGAGCGGCGTTTGATTCCTTAAATCGCGAAAAGTAAGTTGATACCCGTATAGATTTGGCTACATTAAATTATTCTATGATTTATTTCGTAGTCAATCGGTAGTTACAAACAAATCGCTTCGCGATATTCGTACGAATTTTGTATTTACCTAAATTATTATTTTATTTTTAAAAAGTGAAGATAGACGTGCGATGACAGGTTCACAGATTTTGAGAATGTCTTTAAGGTTAGATTCACTGATGCGTTTGTGAGTGAGAGAGTGCGTTTTTTGTCTGTTTGATTTTGCTTTATTTTGTTTTCACTATTTTTAGTTATGAGGAAATTGTTCTATTAATGATGATTTGGAGCCGGATAGTTCCGTCATTATCATCATCAGTATGAACAATTTCTTGGCTTTTTGTTTTAATTATTCATTTCATATAATAATTAATGACTTTGTAATGCAAAAGTAGTTTTGATTTTTTTAATTATATTTATCTAATCATTTACATAATCAGATTTATTACCTAAAATTCATATTAATAATGTCCAATAATTTTTCTTACAATTAAAAAATTAATAATTAAATAAGACGAGTGAAATTTGTTTGTGAAGTTTTTACTTACTGAACTGGACTGACAATAAACTTTGAGATACTTTTATAATTTATTTGAAATTACAAGAAAACTTGCTGTGTTCTAATAATCTTATGCATTTTTAAATGGATAATACTGAATTTTTCGAATGCTTTAAGCAAACTTCTAGGTAATAAGTGTGTGATATGATTTCCTTTTTGTCTTACATTTTGCACATCCGTGCTTAAGGGTAATGCCACTCTAGATTTGTTGATAAATCGATTTATTCTTTTTTTGCTTAAGATCTTAGAAATAAGGTACAAGGTGTTTAAATGCTTATTTGATGAACATACAGCCAAGTGTCTAGCAAAGCGTACATGCGAAAAGTTTAGCGTGAGAGTTTACAGCGTAGAGACTTATACGCTCTTATCTTATTTGGAGGAATTACATCCATGGAGTGAAATATAACACAAAATAATATAAAACACAAAGATTTGGAAATATCCTCGGTACGTTCGTTGAACTGACGCTAACCGCACAATGTTATAGCTGTCTGATGTAACGTGTGTTGTTCTTGGTTAGTAGTGATTAGATAAAAACTAGCAGAAATAATTAGTGACATTCCCGGAGTATATTGTGATCGAAAGGAGTTGAAAGGCAGCAAATTTTCAAATAGAACTAATATGACAAGCATTGAATCGTTTGGAACTAGAGTCGCCTCTGCCTGATCGTATCCACAGTCCACACATGCAAAAAAGTAATGTCGGCTGAAAATTAACACAACGTTGAAGTGGATAATTATCATCTTTTGAACTTTGTTGCTGTGTTTTCTGTTATTTCACAAGTTGTAGTGTGTGAAGAAAATAGATCTGGACGACGCTGGTCAATATATTCTGACCGATGAAATGACGCAACACGAGAATTGTCCACCTGCTCATATCATTTTCACTTTCAAGTGGCAAAGTAATTGTGAATATTGCAGCAAGTATAGCCATATGTATTGTCAATGATGCATTATCCAGCCTTATGAAGATTATGGAGGTATTATGTATGAGCATCGGGCCAAACTGCAATAATTTCTGCGTGAAGGCTGACGCACCGCGCATCATATTTTCACAGCCATCGCTGACTGATCCTGCAAAAGAGGCCCGTCTGTCGTCAAAATCAAACAGAAAGAAACAAGAGGAGGAAAATATTAATTTCAAAAGATACTTATATGGTCCAGGCAACGCCGACTATAGTTAAATATAACAATTCTATACATCAAAGTTACAGAAAACTTCGCCGTGTTTTCTCAGAACCGCATTTTTTAAACTGGTCGGAAAGATAACTTCCATTGATCTCCGTCAATTCACTTGAAATTTTATGTGCAGCTTCAGAACAACATTATCTAGAGAAGTACATAGATTCTAGGTTTTACGATAAGTTCGAAACTTTTTTTGTTATAAGCAATTTTTAACCTAATTTTGTACCTAAAAGTGATAATTTGTGTTCAAACATGCGCCATTTCGTTTTAAAGCAGAATTTTTAAATCTCCTTATGTACTTCCCGAGATAATCTTATATAGAATCAATTACTTTTTTGTTTTTATGGCTAAGTGAAAAACTGCGCGCAAAATCTTTCCGGCCGTGCAATCCTGTCCGCCGGAAGAGTTTCCTTTGATGTCCTCTAATGCTTCAATTTTTTATTTATTTTTTTTATTTTTAATATTCTTCAAAATATGATCAATAAAGGGCTTTAAAGAGATTTTGTAATTTATTTACTATATTGTAAACAATATGCTTACAAAAGCGGTTACTTTTTCTCGTGCGTGAGTGGCATTACCCCTTAAGCCAGACAGCTTGCTGTAAAACCTTACACTTAAAAATAATTTCCAGTTAAGTTTTCTGTTGAGTTTTATATATTTTTAATATAATTCAATATCTCAGGTTGCATTGCAGGTTCAGGTTCCATTGATAATAACAGTACAGATTTTGAACGGTACACTAATATAAGTAATACCGCTATTAACTATAACTAATATATACTATATAGAGCAACTTTTAGAATAATCTTTTTTTATTTTAACTGTTATTTAGGAGTCTATTGCAGTACATTGACGAAGAGTTAATGATGAGGTAATTTTTAGTTTAATTTTCACATGCATTACTAACTATGTCTAGCTTCATCTCCCTCCCGTATATATTTTTATTTTATCTGCGTTCTGAATTTGTTCTCGGTTAAGTTTTCTTTTGCTTGTCTGCCTGGGTGCTTGGTAACGGGACACATGCATACAGTGATCATTTATTGTACTGCAAACAGTTTTCACCCATATTTTGACATTATAGGGGCACCTACAAATTTCAACCTGTGGAGTATTCACAACAGTAAGTTTATATTTTTTTCGTAACATATGTGAATGCGTATGTATGTTTGTTCGTATTGTAGTCGTATATATTTATCGTAAATTATTGTAGCATAGAAACTATTTTGGATATGTTGGGGAGGTGCTTTATAGGTGATTAGAATAAAATAGAATTAGTGAGAAACAATATTTGACTTATTTGAAAATTTTAACACATTTGCTGCCAAACAGCCACTAGTAGTACGTAATATGATAGGAAATTACACTTTATGTAACCTGGACTACGGAAATGTGGTTTATGTGCAAAAACATGCAGTTGAAGTTTGTAACATCTGCGTGCTCGCTTTCTTTTACAAAATTCTCACATAAACTCGTTTTCCGTAGTCCAGGTCACATATGTGTGTTGTGGCATTAGTTGGGGAGAATTTACTAGAACCTTGTGTTATTACATATTTCGCATAATTCTAAAACCGTCTAAAACCATATAAGTCAGTTTATTGTTTATCAATAATTATCATGAGGTAGACGGCCATACATAGTTTCTTAGCAATACTGAAAAACCAATACTGTAATGCTGATGGTGTTGAGGGACAGCAAAGCCAGCTGTATGATATAATAGTTGAAAACTAACGGTTGGTATTAAATTTAGAAAATATATTGCTTCCGGGTTATGCCGTGTGTCAAAATTTGTAAATACTGACATTTTGCCAACCATGTTGCTCGCTTCTTCAGAGCTAACTGAATACTGTCGACCTACCAAAGAAATCTCCCTTATATACCTAAATTTACACCTCACTGCGCACATCTAGAGCTACCGCTCCCATGTGTGTTTCCATCTGACCTGTTGGTTTTAAATATACAGTGTTTTACATTTTAAGACAAATGAAACTAAAAACTTGAAAATACCACTAATACCTCACAGAAGCGACTTCTCCTATCTCATTTTTTAAAGTTGTTACCTATATCTCATACTTTCGTTTCGCTTTAATGTTCAAAGATGTGAAAGAAAAAAGGATTCTAACAAAGCTTATCATACTCTATAATAAAGTGGTATCGTTGTCTGTCTATCTGTCTGTCTGTTTACGTTCTCTAGCAAAGAGCGCTGTCCCGAGCCCCCTATAACTTATGACTCCCCACCATGTGCGGATTCATACCCCACTCTCAACTGCCCCCTGGTTAGGGGGGCTGGGCTGTTGTTTTCCATTCTACTTATTTTCTTATAAAATATTGTCTTTTTGTATAACTATTAGTTGGATTAACTCGAAAACAATGCAGAATTTGATAAATTGTCCCTCTTTTATTTGAACTTTAAATGATAACCTATATGATATCCCACATGACCTATTTTCCTTACAATAGTTAGTTGGTACCAATTCCATCAACTTTCCGCTCAAACCAGAAGTTGATAATAACTAAGGTGACCAACCATCCTCCTTTAGGAAGATCACTCCTCGTTTTTGTGTACTGGAATACTTTTTATTATTACTAGCAAATGTATTACAGCAAACGAGACATTTTATTCAGTTTTGAACTTTACTGCAGAAAATCAACAAGAAAGTACCTTGGTATAATCAAACCAGCTATTGTGATATCTACATGTTGGAAAACTTTCTAAGAGGAACATGTATTATTAGTATTAAAAACTATCACAACGTGTAGACCACAACAAAAAAAAATTGTCAAGTCTATAACTTTATAAAAACTAAATTATATCATTCCATTTAAAATAGCATGTAGTTAATAGTGACTTCCGGTAGACAGAAACGTATTTTGTTATAAAAGATTTATTTGTGTGAAATGGTTTTGCAAAATAAATTTAGTGTTCCATAAAAATTGCAATAAATTGATAGGGACCCCTAAACAAGCATTTGTTGTTAATAAATTCATATCAGGAAAAAACTACTTGGACACTACGCTCAATAAAAAAAAAAACGGGTATATTTTTTTTGCAAAAACAGTTCAATGCATAATTTGGCATTATACCAAAGATAATACCAGGACCATGTGGGTGCAAGTGGCCATCACTGTTGGAAGCATATCTTCTTGATTCACTTAAAAAAGCTTCAAATTTAATCTAAACTGACACATACTAGATTTGTCTTTTTAAATTTCTTTTATTTTGTTGTTCACGTTCATTGATAATAGTCTATGAACTAGAATTTTCATTTTATTGTTTACAGTGTAATTAATGGTCATTTATTGCTGTTGATTAGTTTAGTGCATTTTGAATTATCAATAAGTATTTGCTGATTAATATCTTTCAACTGCATTTTTCTGGTATAACTAACAGAAATTGTTAACGGTAAAAAAAGCTTGCAAATAAAAATTGCCTGAATATAATTGCATTGCTTAAAATGATGCTTTAAATTCTAACCATTACAGAAATTAATTTTTAGATAGAAGTATAATAAGCTTCCTTTTAAATTGAGTCTTGCTATACCTACTGCTTTAAAGTTAATTTATAAGCATAAATAACACAACAGTTTATTGACATTGTTAATACTTACTTATTTGTTAACATAACATAACTTAATCCTTAATTAACTATTAACTTCTAGGGCGACACTCCCAGTCCAAGATTCCGAAACGCATTCCAAATGCGACCCACATAAAGTAACTTCTAGTCCACTTAGTGATAATGGCGTCCACGGATCACCGCGACGCCACTCCTCCGTAGACGAAATATTTAGCTTAGTCAGTAATATGAGTATTAATAACGGGCAACGTCAAAGATCTCTAAGTGATAGCGGCAGAACAGACAATAGCGTTAACGGTGAGGAAATTAATTTGCTGAAAAATTTGCTACGAGTTTTGTTACTTTGTGAAATTTTAGGAACTGAAACTGAACAAAATAACCACGATAATGGTACACCGGACCTGGTGGCTTGTCCTCCGGTTCCACCTCGGAAACATCGCAGGAGACACACACCACCTCGGCCACCTAGTAATGGTCTACCACCGACCCCAAAAGTTCATATGGGAGCATGTTTTTCGAAGGTAAGGTTTTGAATGGATTCAACACCATTAAACCTCCAGCCGCGGGAAACGCGATTTCCCCGTCCATTTTCCCGCATTTTCCCCATTGCCGCGGCAGGAGGGTTAAGTTAAATTATGAACATTATTTACTATATGTAGGTAATTAAGTATTATAGGAAATACTGTTTTTGACCTCATTCAGTAGTCTCAATTGACCACAATTAAATTGATGTACAGTTTCATACTTAGGATTGGACAGTTAAAGTGGACTTACATTTAAAAACCCATAAGCTTTATAAAAAAAAATCTTAAATGTAAAGTTGCTAGTACATTAGGGTAACCAACTTATTATCAATCCACAATATGGTACAGAAATACTTTCTGCACATATTAGTGAAATGATAGAAAAAGATACAAATATTTTCGCATTCAAAGCATTAACCTGTGCCTCAATGGGCTCAAAAATAAGAATAAGGTCAATTTAATAATATTAAAAAAAGAAAAAGGTTTTATTTTGTTTTACCCTACTAAATTTACCTGTTTTTGGTATGGTATTTTTTCCGTACAATAATCTGAATCTTAAAGGAGTAATACCAAATTGTGTAGTTTTTGAGCATTGCATTTTTTGCAGTTTTTTAGCTCTGTTTTCTCATAAACTGTCTGCTTCTGCCTTCACGCTCAGATTCTACGGAAAAGGCATATCAGAAACAGTTATCATCGTGTTTTAATTTGTTGAACATCCAAATTGGACCAATTTGTTGTTCAACAAATTAAAACATGATGACAAGAATAAACTATACAGGGTGAGTGTCTTCCCATCGAATCGGAATTTGAAGGTAAAAATTCTGAATTATGTCTAGTTTTTTAGAAAATCAGTGCCAAAAATGGAAATGACGCGTTTTAGGCATTCAAAAACTAGAGTCAATTCATAAATTCTGTCTTCAAATATTATGGAAAAAAAGGATTTAAGAATCGGTTGTCATATTTGTATTTTGGACAGAGTAGTCATTAGTTTTTCCATTCTAGTCTTGGCTTTAAAATCTCCAACTTTTTTATTTTGGTAAGAATTTAAACGTGATATTCCGACTCAGGTAGTATCAACTTGCCCTCTATTCGCCGCATTACTTTTAAAATTTTATTAGTGCAATTTTTAGTGTTTTTATCTTTCTTAATTTACCTGTGTAATATATGTGATGTATCAGTGAATCACTCTAATAATTGGTTAACCAATGGCAGACCTAGGATGGTGAAATATTCATGTGTTTCCAACATCACAATAGTTTCTTATTCTGTCTATGTTATTATCACAAATAACAGTTGCTTTGAATGCAGTCTAAAGCTTGATAAATTATATTATTTAAAGGTTTTCAATGGTTGTCCATTGAGGATACATTGTACTGCATCATGGATTCACCCAGATTCAAACGATCAACAGATATTGATAGGCGCCGAAGAAGGTATTTACAACTTGAATTTGAACGAGTTGCACGAAACATGTATTGATCAATTATACAACAGAAGAACAGTGTGGATGTATGTAATTAAGGATGTCTTGATGACATTATCAGGTAAATTGCATAAAAATCGCAAAATTGCATAAAATGCATAAAAATATTCAATAAATATTTAATTTTCTTATTTTCTGATGTAGGTAAAACTCCACAATTGTATAGGCATGATCTTCTGGCTTTGGTAAACAAACAATCGCACAGGTTCAGTATGCACATGAACCGACTGTCAGAACGTTTCGTGCCGAGGAAGTTTGCGCTTACGACAAAAGTACCTGACACGAGGGGTACTCAGAAATGCTGTGTGGCCCGAAACCCTTACAACGGATACAAGTATCTCTGCGGTGCAACGTTCAATGGGATATTTCTAATGCAGTGGTACGATCCCTTGAATAAGTTCATGCTGTTAAAAGTAAGCCTGAAAGATACATAACTTGGATAAATTCTATAATTTGAATTATGTTTTCAGCATGTGGAGTGTAATTTGCCAAGCCCTCTGAACGTTTTTGAGATGATCATCACACCCGAACTTGAGTACCCTATGGTCTGCGTTGCGGTCAAGAAAGCTTACGAAGCTCATAGATTTAAACTAGACTTAATAAACATGAATTCAGGTTTGTTTTGTTTAATGGAATTTTTTGATATTTATGTCGCTATAGGTTCTAGTTGGTTCCATTCCGATGAGCTGCAAGATATGGATGGCACGGCTACTGTGATACCAAAGAGAGAGAACCTAAAAATTGCGAGCGTGCAGCAAATTGAGAAAGACGCCATTCTCGTGTGCTACGATAATCTAGTGAAAATTGTAACGCCGTCTGGGAAACTCAGGGAGAATAGAAAGTTTGTTTCTGAGTTAGAGTTTGACTTCAACATAGAAAGTATATGTAAGTGAACAACATATAATGCCAAACTGTAAAAATAACTTTAATAATTTTATTTCAGTATGTCTACCCGATAGCGTATTAGCGTTTCACAGACACGGAGTACAAGGTAGATCCTTGAAAAATGGTGAGGTTACTCAAGAGATTACAGATGTGTCTAGAACTTACAAATTACTGGGATCAGATAAGTATGTTGAATAATTTGCTGTTATTTTACCCAAAACGTGGTTTATTTTGTTTTTTCCTCTTGTATAGAGTCGTGATGCTGGAAAGTAATTTATTAAGGAATGGAACCTTAACAAATGAGGAAGGGCATGATTTGTACATCCTTGCTGGACATGAAGCCAGCTACTAAATTGGTAGGTTCCTATTGTTAATACATTTATATCAATGGCCTAGCTGCAATACCATGTATCATCATTGTTAAAGCATAGGTGATACGTGGTATCACAGCTAGGCTATCGATCTGAGTTTTTACAAAAACTTAAGATACATTCCCACTTTTTTCTAGGTGCTGTTTTGCATGGTGAGGCTTCAAACATATGTCCGACTTTCAGCCCTACAGAGCTCTTTATTAGAATATTTTTCGTAACTTATTTCATAGCATTAAGGGATTAATGATATGCAGAAATCTTATGTAAAAAATAAAAACATACCTCAGAAAATAGCAACATAGAAAAGAGAGAAGCAAGTAAAAATCTGTTAATAAAATATTATGATTACAATGAAATTACTATATATAAATGAAGGAACACTTTAAAAGTAAATATATTAAAGAGTGTAAAAGTAATTTTTGTAATAGATGTTTTACTGTACTATTATAGCATGTACATAGTCCTGTATTTAACTAGCATGTATACATTTGTTATTTATCTATATTAAGCACACTTAATGTAACAGAACAATGAGATAAATTCGGTTTCCAAACACATTACTTATAGTTACTTTTGAAATCACGTAAAATGTCTATTTCAAGAGATTTCTGTATATAAACGGAAAAGTTTATAGTTAGCAGCGTCACTGGCTGTGTATTAATTTACATATGTAATAAATAATAATAGCCCATATAAGATGTACATACTGTATATTTGTTCAATAAATACCAAAAAACTACTATTTCATAAGTATACCTAGGCTTACTGTTTTTGACATTATTATTTACGTTAATATTTGTTTGTTTCCTTTGAGATTATTATTTATAAAATTACATTAACACATGATCAATAAATAAAATACACTTATATCAATATATATGCAGATATGTATTTTAGTTTTTTGTTTGTTTTATTTTCTGATATGTCATGCATTGATTTTATTTTCTTTTGTTCTCACCATGCCGTGATTATGTGTAATAATGATTGTTTCCTGTAGATGTTACCGAAAATTTAGGAACTCGCAATTTGACTGTGATAAAAAGGTGAGTAGAAAATGGCTATTTATGGTACAAGAGAACAAAATGATACATTGTCATAATCCTCAAAGTACTATAAGAATAATTTTGTCTACAGATAAAGATATACTATAATATAGTGGAAGGCCACAGCAATCAATGTAAAATTGAAAGAAAATTAGACAATAGGTCAACTTTTATTTTATGCTGGGGGAGCGGGGTGCTGCCCTCCTGCACGAACCGCCACTGGCGCCACTGCATGTACACAATTTTTCAACAAGAGTTGGCATGTGCGTCGTTAATTTTTGAACAAATCTCTGAGTGAAGTTCACTTCGTGCTGGCTAATTTTATATGTTTGGCAGAGACGTAAATGCCGATAGAACTGACGTAAAGTTGGCCGATAGAACTGTAAAGCTGAGTAACCTAACAACCTTTGAATAAAAAATTTAACTCCGAGTTCAAAGTTTTAGATTTACTGGCGCCAAAAATGGCGCAATTCTCACATTTTGCATTGTAATTAACGTTGAGGGTCAGTAGAATAAATTCTACATAGCAAAACCCGGCAATGCAAAAATAGCAATATCAATTTTTGCCAAAAACGAGCTATTGTTTATGGAAACCTAAATTTTTGTGTTGCGAACAAGAGAAGGAAAACTATTTTCTAATTTTATTTGGCTGGTAATCTAAAAATAACTAAACTCAGCTCGCGTATAAATAGATTCAGTTCCAGCCGACAAAATATCACTGCTGTGTGTGGAAAAGCTAATGTAACAAAAAATACGATATAAGGTAAATTTTTTGCTTTGACGATAGTATATCCGGAAAACTAACACCCCTGACCAATTACTTATAATCAGGATACCGCGGTATATTTGTCCGATTACAAAATTTTACCTAGAGCACATGTAAAAAATACAGTGGCGCGGCATATTTCATTTATTTATAGTCAAACCTCATTCGTTTTCTGCCGGTGTATTTGACTTATCACAGCTTTTTACGAAAAGAAGAAATCAATACATTCAAATATGGTGACAAAATACAAGCCTATTGTATTTTATGTTGCCTACCCTTTTACTGCAATGCAAGATTTGAAATCGCGATACAGATTGTAGTAATATTATTGTAATTTTAGGGAATAATAAAGCCCCAAGATGGCAGAGGCCGAGGGGGGCTCCGAACAAGATGATGTTTCATTTCTTCGAACGGTAAGATAGATAAATAATTCTATTATTTTATAGAGGTTATATTGCAGTGATAATAAACTCATTAGCAAAATTTCCAATACTGTTGTTAATTTTGTTAATTTTTAGGAAGACATGGTGTGTCTTTCGTGTACTGCCACCGGAGAAAGAGTTTGCCTTGCAGCGGAAGGTTTTGGCAATCGCCACTGTTTCTTAGAAAATATAGCAGATAAGGTAAAATGTTAATAATCTATTTGTATAGAATAAAACAAAGATTATTATTTATCTTCAGAACATACCACCAGATCTATCGCAATGCGTTTTTGTGATTGAGCAAGCACTTTCGGTTCGAGCTTTACAAGAATTAGTAACTGCGGCTGGCAGTGAAACTGTAAGTTTACAACAATACAAATATATGTACAAAAATATATATAATAATTGCCCCCATAATGTCATTATAATAGCCTCCATCTATTAAAGTATAGCATATAACATTTAATGTGTTTTGCAAGTACCCCTTACGTTTATTATTTACACTTACCAACACTCTCATTAGCATTCTGTTAACTCAGTCAATTTTACTTTCTTTTTGGATTTCAGGGTCAGGATAGTTTAGTAAGTAAAGTTCGACGGTCTCTAAAGTCGTACACAAAATTTTCTACATAAATTCAGCACTAATTAACATTATTAACAATTATAATATTCAACAGATGTAATGTTGTGCATTCCTACATAGATCTGTGTTAGAGTAATTGGCTAACTATTATGTACATATCACACAAAACCGCAAGAGCATTGTTTACGCATTTCGGTAACTTGTCCCATTATGGCTATATGCATTGACAAAAATGTTTACACTTTGGTTGTTCTGCTTTTTTCAGATAGTGCGATATAGTCTTAACTACTATGCAAAACATTATGTCTACTGAATGTTCTGATGTATTGCTGTGAATCTAAAAAAATCAAAATCAGCACACTACTCATTTTTAAAATTAGGTAGATAGAATTTAATAATAATAGATTTTGCTGCTGATACAATGGGCTAATTATAAAATTTGCACTTACTTACAAGAAACATAAATCTATACTACACACCAACATTATTTTGTATTTATAAACCTACACATTTTTTGTTATAATATAATATATACCTAATTCAAGAACAAGATAGTTTATCATGTTAATTGCATTCTTTACATGGATATTTAAATTAAAAAGTTCATTGATTTAAACTTTGTCAGTTGTAAATTCTTATATTGTAGCAAAAACTAAAATTATTTTGTTGCTATAATTAATAATTTAATCATATGCAATCTCTGAATAGAATTTTAATGACATTATTGTAAAGAAGTGAAAAGTTTATTTGCTAATAAATTTGAAAATCGCTATCACGCCCATTATTTTACTGATACAAATAACACATAATAACATCACCGAATAATGTGCTTTGCTTTGCTTACGCGTAATTCATATCGCAAAATATTAACATTTAACTAATTTAAACGCTCATCATAAAGTTCAACTTGTAAACCGGCTATGTAGTGGTAGTCTAGTGTATTTGTATTATATAAATTGTATGACTTAATAAGGAAATAAGCATAACTATTTTAGTAAGCTTTACTGTAGTAGCTCCGATTTGAACATGTTTGCAAGATTACATCATTGAAAAACAGAAATAATATGGGTGTCAGACTCAAGTGTTCATTTGTTTAAACAATTATTTTGACGGTGTTTAAAGCAAAGACGTTATCATTTATAAATAATTAAATAAATAAATACTTTTATTTAAACGAAAAATATCAACAGCGATTGATTAAGAATGTTTGAATGTTTGTTATTTGGTTCCTTCTTTTTATTGACTGAATTATAAGAATAAAATAGAAAATAATATTAGATATAAGCAATAGTCAATTTGGAGTTATGCTTATTTTTTTGTCATTAAATAATATGGAAGTTAAATATTCACATTATCAAATTAAATAAATAAATAATTTAAACGATTTTAATTATTGTATAACACAAGTTATAAAAATGATACATAATAGTAGTAATTAATTTATCAAAAAGTTATCTTGCACTAAATATAAGAATGTGAATATTTTCTCATATTGTAATATAGATGGGGCCACTTGTAAGTTGTTTGGAGATTGTGCCTCTAGTAATATTATGTTATACACTGTGGGAGAAAAAAGGTAAAATTTTTTAACTACTTGTATATCCAAAAATATTTAGTTAATTCAAATATTTCTGAAAAACAGGAATGGCTTGTATTGTAAAGATTGAAAACGTATCACATTTGCAGTAACAGAATGTTGCAATCCAATGTTATGGTACTTTATGTATGGCTATGCAGGATTTCTGATAATATCAGGTCAATTAATGTGATATGAAAGGTACGCATTTAAACCAGTAGGTACTGACATCTGTCATCCCGTTTTGGTCAAAAGGGACAGTAGAGATTTTATTGCATCATATACAGGTTGATTTTTTTCGAGTATATAGGTACACAAGGGAAAATTTGTTTTTTAATATTTTTTACTAAAAAGCCAGTAGAATTGGATGTTTGTAACAAAAACATTGCACCACCACGAGACATCTAAATGCGTACTTTAGTTATCTTTAAAATTGTGGAGAAACCATTACCAACTTTTGGTTTTCTTATGGGTGCCAAATTTTATTTGAATATTTTTGGTGTTTTTTTTATACTGATTCAATTATGATATGTATATCACCCATGGTGTTCAGTTGTAAATTTTAGGCAAACGTTACAATTATTCATGCCATTTTTTAATAAAGAGCATTTCCAACATCGCCTGAACTCTCTGAATATATAATGTTTTCTTCGATACTACTTTCGATACTTTTTTTAATCTTCACAATATAAACAATTTGTTTTTAAAGAAATATCTGCATTTACTGGATATTATTGGAAATAATACAAAAATCTATTATTAGAAGCACAGTTTTCCACAAAAGCACTTTGGCCCACTCTATATAAATACAATCACAACGGGCGATATAAAGTTCTAACATTTCTTTGTTAATAGGGTAAAGGTACTGGATCTGGCCATCGGACGCTCTTGTACGGTAATGCCATCTTACTGAGACACCAGAACAGCGACATGGTAAGTTAATTTATTGGCAGGTAGTTATTTAGTTTCATATTTACTGAATGCAAAATATTTAGTTTTTTTGCAAGTTATTCAATCAGTAGTTTGTCCAACCAAGTTAGAGAACTATTTTATTGACCTATAGACCGATTCAAATTGTGTGCAAAAACAGAATTACCACCAAACCATATGTTGTTAATGTCACTATCAATTATCCCGCTCAAAAACAACTTTTTTTAAAGCAGCCGTTTGTCCAGCATTATTGGTTGCATGAAGTTCCTTTAAAGGTTTTATTGTATCATCAATAAAGTTCTTGTAACAAGCTTTTACAACAAATTACGCCACCTTTGTTTAAAATTTTTGTGCTTGATTACACACATACTTTTCTGGACAGCCTGCCTTTGTACACTTTTTCACTATATTTGCCTCTGGGCGTGGGGTTGCTAACACGTTGCTAAGAACAATAACACACGCGTTATGCCCATACGTTACCATACCTTTGATTGAAACGTATGGGTGTGCCGCGTGCTTTATTGTTCTTAGCAACAAACCATCAACAAGCCAACTTGCCCCTAGATACATACCGGAGGGCAACCGGTGATATCCCCACTCCCTTCGCGACTTCTCGCATGCGCTTCAAAAAGATGACAAGAGTAGACCCCCAGGTCTTATTTTACGGCCTATTTGTTGAAATACCGGCATAAAACTCCCCCGGAAAAGCATTATGGAACAAATTTAATAAGCAAGTTAACAAGCTGTTGGCAACATTATTGGAAAAACACATTCATGCAATAAATTATAACTGATCATGAAGCTGATTTTTCACAATTTATCAATTCATATGTGCATTCGACGACAAAAGCAAGTATACGAGGTACATCAGGCTGCTCTGAACGGCATGTGTTCAATTACGTTTAACAAATTTTACATAAGGGGTTAGTAACAAATTGACAAAATTGCAAACAGACCCAAAAAACAAAGCAAAACAACCAACATCAGATCTTTTACCTGAACTAAAGGAATACTGTTGAAAACTATAAAAACTATATAAACGAGAAAATAAACGACATATTTTATTTCCAACGTTTTTCTACTCGTTTATGTCATGTCATTGCTGTTTTTAATGTAGCTTTTTTTATTAACCATAGAATACCAGACTACATATTTTGAGATGGCGTCGATACCAGACATTCCCATCCTAAAATTTACGAATGTCTGGTGTTCTAGGGTTAAAAGAGAAAATAATGTAAATCATTACAATCAAAATGTTCAGAAAAGATCAGGCTACCGTTTGATTCCCGTTGATACATATGGTTGTATAAGGTACACCCCACAACCTGCTGCAAATTTCATTAAAAAAAAAATTACCACAATTCTTACAGCCTGTATATGCTCAAAATAAAAAATCTGATGTGGCCAGGCACATGACTTTATCATACAATTTATAAAATTAATAGTTTAGCTGCATGAGAATCTATTTGACTGAGATAAATCGTGTCTGCATTAAAATTAAACTAGTTAGCCAGGATTTGACAGATATTTTGATAGTCAATAGTATCAATCCAAGGTATTGTCAAAGCATCAGCATTTGACACTACCTACTGTCATCAGAATAATAGTTGTTTATCTCACAAGTGCCGAAAGTACGGAATAGCACAACGAGCGGTGATGCGGCGCATCACCGATGGTCGTCGTCGTATGTGAGCGAGTCGCGCTATGTAGTTTTCGGCAGGAGTGACATCAACGTTTTTTGTATTGCTTTTTGAGAAATACGTATTTTTAAAAAAATTCAAATATGGTTATATTTCGGTATAGAAAATGTTAGGTTGATACCACTTCTACGAAATGTCAAGTTTAAAAAGCTAATTCAAATTGTGACAGATTTATATTCGTTCATGACACTGTAGATGACGTTCCATAGCGGTTCTCCGAGTGTGACAGCGTGGTGACAACCATAGACATTTCTGTGGTGACAGCACAAAAAAAATATTTGTCAAAATCCTGGCTACTATGTAATTTCATATCAATGCAGATGCTACCGATCTCGATCAAATAGAATTTGCTCTTGAAGCTAAACTATTAATTTTACCAAAAAATGTCATAGGCATAAATTATTCAAAATTTCCTCTACTTTAATTTATTATTTAACTATTTTGACGAAATTACAGAAATGGCGACTCATTTGCAAAATCCTTGAAAAAGGCTTAGAATAAACTACCAGTTCCTTTGGACCCTTTTGAACCAAAAGCTTTTCAGCTCTAAGTTAGGTCATGAAACTTCTAAATATGAACTTTCGTCCCGATACCTTTAGTAGTTTCTCCGGAATCGTCGTCACAAAAATCGTTTACACACACACACACACGCACACACACACAGACATTTTTTTGTACCTTGGTCAAAAATGTTCAGGGGACCCAAAAAGACCTATTTCCGCTAAAAACTCAATTTTTTTTTTTGGCATGATTACAATACCTACTTTATTATACTGCGTATGATAAAGTAAAAATACTACCATAGTATGATTTTCTGTGTTATTTATTGAACACCCATGCTGATTTTGCTGATGTTCTTTTACAGTACCTTGCATGTTTGTCTACAAGTTCCAGTAATGACAAATTAGCATTTGATGTTGGTTTGCAAGAGCACAGCCAAGGAGAAGCATGCTGGTGGACCGTTCATCCTGCGAGCAAACAGAGGTACATAGAACAAATTAATCGATCGTAAAACTATCTTTAAAACTATATTACTTTATCAATAGATCTGAGGGTGAGAAAGTACGTGTTGGTGACGATCTTATTTTGGTCTCCGTGGCCACCGAGCGTTACTTGGTAAGCACATTTTAACAATATGCGTTAGTAACTTTCAACTTAAATCTAATTAATTCTTTTAGCATACGACAAAAGAAAACGAAATATCTATTGTCAATGCCAGTTTTCACGTCACACACTGGTCTGTTCAACCGTACGGAACTGGCATTTCTCGAATGAAGTACGTTGGTTTTGTCTTTGGCGGTGATGTACTTCGATTCTTCCATGGTGGTGACGAATGTCTCACAATACCTTCAACGTGGAGTCGAGATCAAACCCATAAGTATGCAATTTTTTAGCATATCAATTAAATAACTTACTAACTTTAATTTCTAGTATTGTCGTTTATGAAGGTGGCAGCGTTATGTCACAAGCTAGATCCTTGTGGCGATTAGAATTGGCGCGAACGAAATGGGCAGGTGGTTTTATCAATTGGTCACATCCGATGAGAATTAGACATATAACCACTGGCAGGTACTTGGGCGTCAACGAGAACAACGAGTTAGTGCTAGTTGGAAGGTAATTTAATTGTTGTTCTACTCACTTCTAGAGAAAATACTATATACATATTTTAGGGATGAAGCCACGACAGCATCTTCTGCGTTTTGCTTGAGGCAAGCAAAGGATGATCAAAAAATTGTACTTGAGGATAAAGATTTGGAAGTTATCGGTATGCCAATCATCAAATATGGTGATTCTACTGTTATAGTACAACATACAGAAACCGGATTGTGGTTATCTTATAAGGTAAGGATTTGGGAGTCAACTACATGGTCGTTAAAATGTAATGTCTCTGAAAAAGTACTGTTTTCTGCTAACCGCAAAAGATATTTTACTCTGTCTTCAAGCGCCAAGCAAATTTATATGCTAGGAGCGAGTTCATTGGTTGTAGTTATCTAATCTCAGCCAATAGGCGCCAGTATTTTTTTCATAGACGCTCCATTCTGAAGACTCTGTAGAAGAAACCATCCATTAGATCCTGTATCTGAAACAACTGCTATCCTTGAAGGAGTGAGAGCAGCAATTGGCAAAAAATGTATAGTTAATTCCAAAGTATACTTGACAAATTTGTTTTTATAGTCCTATGAGACAAAGAAAAAAGGTGTTGGAAAAGTAGAGGAAAAGCAAGCAGTACTCCATGAGGAAGGTAAAATGGACGATGGCTTAGATTTCAGTAGAAGTCAAGAAGAAGAATCTAGGACAGCCAGAGTTATCCGTAAATGCAGTTCTTTATTCACCCAATTTATAACGTATGTCTCTATGTATTACTTTCTTCGTAATCATTAATTACAACATTTTAGGGGATTGGAAACTCTTCAAATGAACCGTCGCCACTCAATGTTCTTCCATACCGTTAACCTAAGCGAAATGGTGATGTGTCTCGAAGACTTGATAAATTACTTTGCTCAACCAGAAGAGGATATGGAGCATGAGGAGAAACAGAATCGCCTTCGGGCTTTAAGAAACCGTCAAGATTTGTTCCAAGAAGAAGGAATCTTAAATTTAATTTTAGAAGCCATCGATAAGATAAACGTCATCACTTCGCAAGGTTTCGTTGCTGCGTTATCCGGAGACCAAAGCTGGGAAATGATTTCTGGTTATTTATACCAATTACTAGCGGCTATCATCAAAGGAAACCATACAAATTGTGCTCAATTTGCTAACTCTAATAGATTAAATTGGTTGTTTTCAAGATTGGGTTCTCAAGCGTCTAGTGAAGGTACTGGAATGCTTGATGTACTACATTGTGTACTTATTGACTCTCCAGAAGCTCTTAATATGATGAGGGTAAGAATTAAGCTATAATAAATATAATTTAATGTGATTGATTGTTATGCTATTTTTAGGATGAACATATTAAAGTAATTATTTCTTTACTTGAGAAGCATGGCAGAGATCCAAAGGTTCTTGATGTATTGTGTTCACTCTGTGTTGGTAATGGTGTTGCTGTTCGCAGTTCACAAAATAACATCTGCGACTTTTTACTGCCGGGAAAAACTCTCCTGTTACAGACGCAATTGGTTGACCATGTTGCTAGGTGCGTATAATAGTTTCTAACTGTTAAAATCCTTAAAACACTAAACATAATTAGGTTAAGTTTATTTATCTTTTAAAAATAGACTTTTAAAACTATCATTTTACTAATATGCGTTGAAAGTATTTCCGCACCATATCAATTGTGGATTGTTTTAGACCGCACAGCTTATCTGAAACGGACAGTCTATGTTAAGTATGAGAAATAGTTTGAGCAAATTTAACAAAATGGCATTATGATTCTCTAAGTAGGCTAAAATAAAAGCTTAAATTTTGAGCATTAAGCTACGAAGAGGAATATATTGGACAACTGTTAGTGCTATTTTCTTACTTTCAACACACTACGTGCTTTTTGTCATAATATGTCGCAATAGTTCAATGTTCAAGCTTTCATTTTCACGCAAATTGATTTTTCAGAAGAGTTTTTTAAAAAGTACCCCGAAATATAATTTTTTATATTTTGTGCCTATTTATTTAAAAAACAAAATGTAGATATGGAAAAGTAACGACCCTATCAAAATGATGTGTTATAATTTTTTTGGTTAACTTGGTATTGACCCTTGGAATCAATATTCATCATTTTGTCTTATAAACAAAATCACGTTACTTTCTTTACAAATAGTTTAATTTCTATTAAAAAAAGTAGTTTAGTCTGCTGATATTCCACAGTCTGTGATAATAATGTCAATTTCCATGCTAAAGTGTGGTTTTAGCGATGCTTAAGTTTCGAACACCCAAAAGAAAATAATAATAAAAATAAACCACTAAGTAACCGATGGAAAACCTATTTTCGTTGATTTCTGTTTACAGAAAAATCTTGCTTTTGTTTTATATATTGTATCCAATACTCCTATTTTCTACTATTTAGCTGCTATATTTGATAATCCGAACAATTTGATAATCCAAATCACCATCGGTCCCTTCAGTCAGATTATCGATGCTCTACTGTATTTGTCAGAGTATTAGTGTTAATTTAGAATTAAATATTAGTCGTTTGTTTGTTTGTGCTATTTGTAAAAATATTATAACATTATCCGGTTTTAAATTACTTAAATTACTAATTTTTGGTACTTTTCAGTATTCGACCGAATATATTTGTCGGCCGCGTACAAGGCAGCGCAATATACCAGAAGTGGTATTTTGAAGTGACTGTCGACCATTTGGAACAAACTACACACATGACTCCACATTTGCGGATCGGATGGGCCAATTCAAAGGGGTACTTGCACAAACTCCTTTGTAGGAATTGCTGTTATAATATCTCCCAATTTTTAGCTACATACCGTACCCTGGTGGTGGTGAAAAGTGGGGTGCAAATGGAGTTGGCGACGATCTGTATTCTTTCGGGTTTGACGGGTGTCACCTATGGACCGGAGGACGAAGCACTCAAGTTCTTTTCAATACCGTGGAACCTTACATCAGGAAAAGTATGCTTAATTTTGGATTTTTCATTTTCTTGACATATCAATTTTTCTTCCTTTTTAGCTGACGTAATAGGTTGTGCATTGGACCTCACAATCCCCATGATTTCCTTTACATTTAATGGGAAACCTGTCCGTGGAAGCTTCCGTGACTTCAATTTGGATGGAATGTTCTTCCCAGCTATAAGTTGTTCTTCAAAATTAAGGTTTGAACAATTGAAAATAAATAAATTAAGATGAGTAATCATTATAAATCATGTTATAGTTGTCGATTTTTACTGGGCGGTGATCACGGCCGTCTTAAGTTTATTCCACCAGAAGAATTTTCTCCATTAGTGGAAAGTCTTTTGCCGCAACAAATCTTAAGCCTCGAGCCGTGTTTCCACTTTGGAAACTTAAACAAATGCGTAATTGCGGGACCATTATTAGTAGAGGACGATACCGCTTTTGTGCCAAATCCCGTTGACACGTCGATGGTGACACTTCCAAGTTATATCGAAACGATAAAAGATAAACTCGCGGAGAATATTCACGAAATGTGGGCCATGAATAAAATCGATGCCGGTTGGCAATGGGGAGATATACGTGACGATATGAGACACGTTCATCCTTGTTTGGTGCCATTCGATAAGCTTCCGGCTGCGGAAAAGAGATACGACTCTCAACTAGCCGTTCAAACTTTAAAGTAAGGTCGCGTAATTTTTTTTGGGATCTTATGGTAATTTGTTTACTTTTCAGAACTATATTAGCTTTAGGTTATTATATTTCTATGGATAAGCCACCGTCTAGGATAAAAACCGTCCGGTTACCTAATGAACCGTTTATGCAAGCTAACGGGTATAAGCCTGCTCCGTTAGATCTTAGTGCAATAACCCTAACTCCAAAGATGGAAGAACTTGTCGATCAGTTGGCAGAAAATACGCACAATCTTTGGGCTAAGGAGAGGATCCAGCAAGGTTGGACCTATGGTTTAAATGAGGTATGATTTTATCTCTAATCATTTCTTGCAATTTTTCCAAATCTCTTCCTCTACTACAGGATGCTGATATGTTTAGAAGCCCTCATTTGGTTCCATATAGCAAAGTTGACGAAGCGATTAAAAAAGCTAACCGTGACACGGCTTCTGAAACAGTTCGAACGTTGCTTGTTTATGGATATAACCTTGACCCTCCTACCGGTGAACAACATGAAGGTATGGTGCTTAATTTATTCTTTAAAAAACTTATTCTGAACCTAAATTTGTCTCGCAGCATTATTGGCTGAAAGTAGTCGGCTCAGACAAGCTGCGTTCCGTACGTATAGAGTTGAGAAGAACTACGCTGTTAGTTCCGGAAAGTGGTACTTTGAGTTTGAAATATTAACAGCGGGGCCCATGCGAGTGGGCTGGGCCAAAGCTGACTGTGGTGCAGGCAGCATGTTAGGTTCCGATGACAAAACATGGGCTTTTGATGGATACAATGTAAGTGTATAAATTAACAATTTTTGGACTTATCTTTAGATGAAGTTGATGAAGTTCTCCATACTTGTCGTCAATATATTGGAATAAAATAAAAAGTGTAGTTGCTCTTAGATCCTTTAATTAGACGTGCAGATAATTTACAAATTTCTTACAATGATTTCAATCCCAGTGGGGTCATCATCAGGCGAGGCGTCAAATTACGATTCGACCTGCTTCTCCATATACTCTACGCCTTCCAACATTGACACCTTGCCTGAAATCGATTGTAAGAAATTTGTAAATTATCTACACGTCTAATTAATTAATTAAATTAATTATTATTATTTATTAATTAATTAATTAATTATTAATTAATTAAATAATTAAATATTAATAATTAATTTATTTTATTTCAATTTATCTTTAGATGTAAAATCATGGTGCCTATATTTTTTAATGTTAATTTGAAATAGGTGCGTAAACTACATGCAGCTTCATCAGAATACTTTGGTATCAGATATCAAGTTGGTGACGTTATAGGCATTTTCTTAGATCTGTGCGATTGCACTATTAGTGAGTTGCAGTTGAGTTGTGAATTTGTCATTGAAATGTGTGCGGGTGTTTTGCATCATAATACTGGGTGAGTCGTTAGAGTTGCAGTGGTCGATATTTCTGTTATTTTCGGGAACAAAAAAACATTATGTTCAAAAGTTTTATCCAACACAAAATTATTTTCACTTATACAGGATGTTGAATTTAGGCAAGGTGGGTAAAATACACAGTTTGTAAATGGACTCATACCCATTATAAATTGTATCCATGCAAATTAAATACAGTAGAACCCCGATTATCTGTGTGTGGATTAACTGTGGTGTGGTTTATGGTAATGTTGAATGAAATGAAATGAAATGAAATACTTTATTAATCCAATCGATCACATGACATAGGATACGTCTGTCAGTACAATCTTACAAAAGTACAAAACACAAAAGAAAATAAGCATATATACATATTATATAACGACCCTAAACTTAACGATCCGATACGGTACAATAACACCATTTACTATCACATAACACTCACATCACCAGACATATATTCTTTAACACCATAGAAGCAATGCCTGAGTAGTATAGATTTAATCACTTTTTTGAATTTATTGTGACTTATGCCTCTAATTTCCTGTGGTAGTCTATTGTATAAGGTAATGCAATTATATTTAGGACTTTTTTCGTACTTGCTCAAGGTGTGAAGCGGTATCTCAAGAGTATTGACATTACGAGTATCATAGTTGTGCAACCTGCCCAGTGCTTGAAAGGACCCAACATTCCTGTGCGTGTAACTCAGCACCTGAAAAATGTATGCGCAGGGGAGGGGTACAATTTTTAAGTCTTTAAACAGAGATCTACAAGAAGTTCTTCCATCAACTCCTGCCAACAGCCTAACCGCCCGCTTTTGTAGAACAAAGACCCTCGAAGCCTCAGACTCACCACCCCAGCATATCAGACCGTACGACATTATTGAGTGGATCTGCGCGAAATAGAATGATTTTAAAACCAAGTGACCGATATGAGCTCGTAATTGTCGTAGCGTGTAACACTGTTTTGCCACTCTCGTACAGACACCCTGAATATGTGTTTTCCAGTTCAGTTGGTAATCTAAATCTAAGCCAAGAAATTTATGTGTTGACACTTGTCTGATTGTTCTTTCATTGTACCTAATTAACAGACTGTTGTCATTGTCCGTCTGTAACGAGAACCGAACAAATGCCGTCTTGCTAGTGTTCACCAAAAGATCGTTGCCACAGAACCAGTCGTCCAACACGGAAATCGTACCCATTACACCCTCCTGGACAGATCTTACTGTCTCAGCAGAGGACAAGATAGTAGTGTCGTCAGCAAACATGACTGTTTCCCCAAAATCCACAAATGTTGGCAGGTCGTTCACATAGACTATAAAAAGAAGGGGGCCCAGGACAGATCCCTGAGGCACTCCCACTGATGTGCTTAACAAACCGGATCTTACCCCGTCCACCTCCACCAGATGACTCCTATTTCCTAGATAGTCCCGAAACCACTCCAGTGCCACTCCCCGTATGCCATAACTATGAAGCTTGCTCAGCAGTTCGTTGTGGTTCACCAGATCAAAAGCCTTGCTCAAGTCCAGAAAGAGTCCCAGCATCTTATCCCCTCTGTCCAACCCCTCATAAAGAGAGTTCAAGAACTCCACAACAGCGTCAGCAGTCGAAAGTCCCCTCCGGAACCCGAATTGCCGTGCCGAGAGAATATTATGCTTTTGAAGAAAGCCAATTAGTCTACCCGCAACAATTTTTTCAAGGATCTTTGAAATGTTTGATATTAGAGATATGGGGCGATAGTTGTCAACAAGAAGCCGCGATCCTTTTTTGTACACCGGTCTTATTTTAGCCATTTTTAGTATTGCTGGGAAACTTCCCGTCTTAAGAGACTCATTAAATAACACTTCCAGCTGTTTTGAAAAGCAATGAACCGTACTCTTTAAAAGGTTGGCGCTGATGTTGTCCAGACCTGTCGAATTTGAGTTTTTTAGCAACTTGACAATGCCAACTATTTCCATCTCTGTTGTGGGGAGCATAAAAAAAGACTGACTGTTTACATTTTTAATCTGTGGGCATTCTTTATTTGGAATTTTTTGTTTTAAAAGTGATGGAATCTCACAAAAGAATTTATTAAATTCTGTACTTATTTCTTTAGGGTCCTGAGTCCTTCTGTTATCTATGATAATTTCCCGAATGTCATGACAGTAAACGTCAGTAAAAGTCGCGACTTACTGTCACGTGAATAACGCACCTTTAAGTCATTGCGAGAAGTAGTGTTCATTGCCATGGTAGGTGGTTGTTGTGGCGTTCAAGCCTTTTTGACAATTAAAGCGTAGGCATGGTTGTCAACTTGTAAACCTAAATTACTCACAAACATACGGTTTTATTTGGTTGTCTAGTTGTCTGTGTCAACATCCTTCTCGCAGTGACATCATGCGCAGAAATGCACGAATTTGAGACACGAAGTAAGCAGACCAGTATAAGTGGATTGTGGTTTTAGCAAATGATGGACCAAACAGCGGTTGTATAAAATATCTTTAAAGATAACAAAATATTGACCATCGCAACACTAATGACTCCCGGTATAATCCGTTTTTTTGTGTAATGTGTATGTGGTACTGTTATTATGATATTCAATGATTAGATAGCTCATCAACGGAAACTTATTGACACAAGTTGCATGTTGATTGGATAATCTGATACACAGGGGGTTAACAGTAACAGAAGCCAAACTTTTTTTCTTATGTGTTCTACTGATTCAATGAGAAGAAAAATGTTTATAGAAGTTTATACCCTGAAGTAATTTATAATGAGTTATAACATTGTTAGGTTTAGTTAGAGGTTTGCTTTTTAAACCAAATATTTGTCTGAAAATTTTTCTTATTTAACGTCAATGAACCGAATTACAGATAGCAAAATATGGCGATTTTGATAAAAGTCTTAACAAAATTAATCCAAATTTTTAATGTTCTCAATGACGTAAAATAAAAAAGTTTCAGTTGTATCGTATTCACGGTTAAAAGACCTATCGTCACACAACACACTATCCCCGTGTTATTTCCTAATCATTTGATCTAAAAAGGTCAGAGGCTATAACTCATTGAAGAACCACTTTGGAACATATAAATATATATAAACTTTTTCCATTCTATGAGTACAGAACACGGCTGTAAAGTTGGTCCACAGTTACAGATACCACTCTCTCTCTATATTAATTTTGTAATAGTTCTAAAAAAATCAACCTATTGGCAGACATGACCTGTTGCATCTTCACAGATATGCTATTAATAATATTAATAAATTACGGCAAATAATAAAACATTTGGCACAGATTGCATAAAATAAATTTAATGGCAATTGTTTTCTAACAAATTCTTTACAGAAATTTTGTTATCTCTACAAAATTATATGGTGCACTACAATCAATTCTGTAAGAAACCTAATTGATCAAAACAATAACAAATAAGAATGTGGAGCAGATAAGTACTAAAACAAATTTACTCCTCATAGGGTAATATGGATGCTACACTATCTGACAAAATTAGTTCTTCCATCAGAAAGTTATTTCATTTTTTGTTTGACATTTTTCATTTTTTGCGCCAGATTTATGTCCATGTTACTTTCAAAATTTTTTATCATGAACACACTATCTCAATATGCATTGTTACATTTTATCATCAAAATATATAATGTTTTGAACTAAGTTTATTTAGTTTCATAATAATAGAGCATAGTCGATTTTTGCTGAAAGCCATCTACAGGCGTAAACCGTCATATAAAAAATCTGATGTGACCAGGCACATGACTTTATCATACTACTATTTATAAAATTAATAGCTAATGAGATTCTATTTGATCGAGCTCGGTCGTATGTACATTAAAATAAAGCTAGTTAGCCAGGATTTCACAGATATATTAATACAATAAAAAGTGGCCGGATTTCTTATTTTTGCTTTATTTTAGCAATCGCTACATGTTTTGTGTCCTACTGGGCACCTCTTCAAGCGCTATCGGAAATGAGAAATAAATTACACAATTGACAATCAAATGAAACTCCAAAAAACTCAATTGTAAAAACTTACATTCTGTCAGGCGCAGCCGGTGGAGAACATAAAACAACATACAAAGGTCACAAACAAACATATATATGAGACTGCAGAACAGATTTTTTAAATACTTTATCATACTGCGTATGATAAAATAATAAAAAGTTAAGTATCATGATAATTTGGTTATAATAGGTGTCTGTGTTGATGTAAATTTAAAATTTGTGCAACGTGACACTACTATTGCCTTTGCTGGTTCCCTGTTGTCTTAGTGTTAACAATTAGTTTCCGCTTAAGGCTCAATTCAGGCTGTGGAGCTCAGCTAGCAGGGAAAAAATGCATATCTCACCAGTGGACAAACTAGAGGTTTAGCACAAACATTAATTGTAAATCTTAGTTGATGAAAGAAATGATTATGTGAAAATGCCACCTCTTAATACTAATTAGGTATATTTGACCTGTCAGAAGTTGTTCAATTTATTAGATGTTGTTAACATAAAAATTATCAAACATACCAAGTCAACAAAAACACAATATTATATTATATTTTCTGACATATCAAATTATGTATTAATTTTACTTTCAACTCATTTTATTAGGAAGAAAAGGTGTATAGTAACTCGGCAGAGTCATTTGGAAAACAGTGGCAAGTTGGCGATGTCGTTGGCGTGTTTTTAGACCTGATAGATCATACGATTAGTAAGAGGAATATTAAATGGTTACAGTAATTGGTGTTTAGCTTATTTTATTTATTTATGCATTATTTACACAGTTCTTTACTTTATTTGCCGCTTATTGAGTTGCTGTATTTGTTTTTATGAGTGAGAACTGCTTTTATTTTTTATAACAATATAGTTTATAAATCATTATTTTTATTACCAACTTGGGTGTTTTTATACCATATCTGTTTTCCGACTATGTTTGCATGTTATTTTTGTTTATTAATGTTTTATAGTTTAGACCAAGATTCAGAGCTGAATTTAATAATTTTTTCACTTCTTATGAAATTGTTGTATGGAAAAATAAATATGTATTGATTCTTCTTAAGGCAGATTGATAATATTCTTCACACTTGGTCTAAATTATTTTTTAACAGAAGTTTAAGAAACGGGTTATGCAAATGTGAGTTCAAGAAAAAAAAAACAAAATTGGTAGTATAGTATGGTTTTGAAATCAATTGTCATAAGTTGCATTTACCATATATTTCCACAATTTTCTTGAACACACTATAAAGTTATAATTAACATAATTAATAATTCCAATTGGTTAGGTTTCTCATTAAATGGAGAGCTTCTCATGGACGCTCTGGGTGGTGAAACAACCTTTGCAGATGTTCAAGGGGACAATTTTGTGCCCGCTTTCACATTGGGTGTTGGTCAAAAGGCGAAACTTACCTTTGGGCAAGATGTAACGGTATTAAAATATTTCACCACGTGTGGTCTTCAAGAGGGCTATGAACCTTTCTGTGTGTAAGTTTACTCCACACATTATTCCAAAGTCATACCTTTTTACAAATAAAATACTTTTTAGTAATATGAACCGTCCTGTTACTTATTGGTACACCAAAGATCAACCAATCTTTGAAAATACCGACGACATGGTTGACACTAAAATAGATGTGACCAGAATTCTGGCTGGATCGGATACCCCACCTTGTCTAAAAATCAGCCACAATACCTTTGAAACGATGGAGAAGGCAAACTGGGAATTTTTACGATTAAGTTTACCAGTCATATGCCATCCAGGCTTTATAACAGAAGAAGAAAAGATGCGGAGATGGCAGGAAATTAAGATTCGTCAACACCGGCTTAGAGCGGAAGCTGAACAGCAAATTACTCCAGCGCATATTGAACAGATCATGAAGAGTGGATTTAGCATGACTGACATCAAAGGTTTGCGTGTGTTAGATTTGGTTAAATGTGGTTTCACGATATTTTACGTTAGGTTTGCATCGAAATTATTCTGAAGATGCTGTGGAAGCTGATGAGATGATTAAGACGCAAAATAGATCTCCAAAATTGAATCCTCCACGGCCACCTAGGAAAGGATCTCTATCCAGAACTATGAGTCCATATGAAGAAAACGGTGTGTTTATTACAGCAAACTTTCGCCATTTTCTAAATTTCATTTACTTTAGGCCTTGCACAGTTAAATTCATCAAAGGTACATCGCTCCAGCAGCGAGTTAGATTTCAACAGATATCATGAAGTAAACAATGTTCAACCTCAAGAAAAAGATGATAAGAAGAAGAGAGGTCGATCGCCATTCAGGTACGAGAATACTACTAGTAGATAGAATCGTCTTTTTTAAAGGAATGAATGTTTCTTTTGCATAATTTTCAGCAGTATTGTTCGCAGGTATATATATACAAATACTGCACATTCATCTAGCACAGTACACTGTGCCACAAACTTGTTGTAGATCACTCTTAAAGGACAGTGGATGCCGATTATCCAGGTCATCAAGCTTTTGATATAGTTCTGTAGAATAAAAATCTGGGTTCAGAAGAAGGCCATCACTTTGTGATGAAATTATAATACAATATTGTTTTGTCATATTTGAGAATGTATAGCACATGAACCCAATCGGCTGGAAACTTCAGCAAAAAAATTCAATGATTATATTATTTTACTATTTGGTTTTTGCTTACATCTTCTTACAACGTACTGACAGCATTTCTTTGTAGAGTGCACCAGAAGTATGGAATAATTTTATTATAATTGAAACTGGTTCTTATTTTACAAATAACTATTTATATGATCAAAATACACACTTACGACCTATGATGTTATCATATTTTATGATATTTTTTTAGCAACACTCAATTTGAAAATTAGTAAAATTTTGGGTACATATGATTTAATGAAAGCGAATAAATTAGGCATCTTTGATAGATTTCTTTACTCTTATGGAAATCCAGATTCGAATATTTACTATCACTTAATGCTTAAAAAATATCAACATGTCTAAAAATAGAGTTTTAAAACAGTAACATTTTTCAAATCTATTTTAGCAGTGATAGAGATGTGTTTAGCCAGTTTTTTTTTTAACTAAAATTTTAATTTGATATAGTCCATCAAAGCAACATATGACCATAATTAAAAAGAGCACACGTGAAAGTACAAAGTTCGTGCTTACCTTTGAGACCAATCTCAAATTTCTAGCATGTTGGGTTCATACGCTATACATTAAAAGCCAAACCACGAGTTCTACACAGTGCCGGATTAAGCTAGAGCGGGGCCTGTAGCAAATATTATCAAGACGCCAAGATGTAGGAAATAAAATAAAACTTATTTTTTACAAGAAAACCTTTCTCGATTTAATGTGAGCAAAGTTAGAAACAATACTAGCCAAATCAATTTTTTAAAGTAAATCAGATTCAATGTTCATTAAGATGATGTTATTTAGGTAACGACCCCATTAATAACATTATACAGGTGTACAAAAAGTAACGTAACAAAGAAATATCTCGTCCTCCGATAAATTTATAAGAAAAACATTCAAATTAGTAGAACTTCTAGGAAATTTGAAGTACTAA
The DNA here is from genome assembly GCA_964023965.1 of Melinopterus prodromus. Lineage (NCBI taxonomy): Eukaryota > Metazoa > Arthropoda > Insecta > Coleoptera > Scarabaeidae > Melinopterus > Melinopterus prodromus. The sequence goes on from OZ030390.1 coordinate 28,900,133, forward strand.
TATATACAGAGTGATTCATTTACAAGTACCAGGCATAAAGACCAATATTTTTAAATAGAGCACCCAGTATACTGGGTATATATATATGATTTACGTTTTTGGTACTTTATTGAATTACACATTTATTCGTGAAAACGTCGTATCCATAAGTTTTTTGTTCCAAAGTTGGACCAAAAAGGAGAACACTTTTCAAAAGTTTTATTCGTGGCTTTATTCATTGTGATCAAATTACCGTTGGCGTTGTCACAAATAGAGGTGTGTTGACAATTGCGTCAATCACAAATTATAATCTATTTGAATTTTACATCGATCAGATCGAAAAGATCGTTCAGTTCGCTCAGATCGAAAAGAGGTATTAGACTAATATTCTAAAAACAATCGGTGCCTCATTTAAAATACGTACACACTTGATGAGCGCAATCGAAAAGATCGACGTATGGTGGTCAACCAGATCGAAAGGATCGATCTGATCGAAGTACCTAATCAACCATATGTGAGTGCATGGTTACATGGGACCACTTGCGAATTAGGGCTGGACCAAATAATCGGTTGATTGATCAGATCGAAAAGAGCGATAGTCGCTCTTTTTATTTAGAAGATCGATTGTTTAGATAAAATTGATCATAATTTATGCCGGAAGATCGATCAGAAATTTCTGAGATCGCACACTGGGGCAACGCCAACGGTAACTTGATTACAATGAATACAATTTGTCATTTTGCTTTTTGAACAGCCTGTATTAACACGGTACATACTTTGGATTGTTGGACAGAACTACGTGTTATGATCACAAGAGGATACATTGTATTAATACCAAGGTTTAGTTTTGTTTATAATTTCGAGAGTATGCAAACTAATAAATAACTTTTTACGTAATTATCTTATGTTCAACGATTTTCTCAGATCACTGGTGTTAGAACATTAAATAATTTTCAAACAAACAGCAAATTCCACAAATACAACAATAATGATCAAACCCCACGGCCATCACAATATCTACAATTTGCAAATCTGCTGCCCTTCCCTAATACCGACAGCCCCCTTTGTCTTATTGCCCGGTAACCTAACCTAAACAAAAGTTGAAAGCTAGTAACAAATTCCAGTCCACGCCGCCGTCAATGCTGATTTTTATTCTGCCTGGACCCGAAACGGCGCGGGGCCCCCAGAGGCGCGGGGCCTGTAGCACTTGCTACTTCTGCTACGTAGCTAATCCGGCACTGGTTCTACATTTTTACAACATATAGTTCAAAAACCTGACGGATGGCCAACTTCTGTGTCCAGATTTGTATTTAGGACAAAACAAATGGTTTTGCATCAAAAGTGTATATTCACAGCACAGTAAAAATTTTATGCTCCCCAGTATTATCCGTGAGTTAGATTAACCGTGGCTCTCCCTATTTTTCCAAATTTTTATCTGTCAGAGTGTTTGTCGTATATTTGATACATATTTTTCAACTTTTTTACTCAACATAATCATAGTTTGCATTATCTGTGTTATTAATGATCCAGGGTTGAGGGTTGCCCGATTACTATGGATAATTGGTGCTCTACTGTGCTCTATATTTTATTGCAGCTTCCCGAAACAGTTTTAATTAGCTTGTATTGTTCAGGGGTATAACTTTTAATAGGCATGTGCAACTTCAATAAGAGCACGGGCCGGGTAGCTAATTTGAAATATTCCAGTGGGCCAGAAATTTTTTAGGTTTTATTATTCTTTAGCTAGCTTTCCTTCATTGCAATTGTCATCATTAACAATTTTTTAAAATAGTTTTGGCAGTTGGATTGCCAGTGGTATAATGTATTCGGTAGAACTTTGACAGTAAAGTGGATTTTACTGTACTTGCAATATTTCAATGGCTATTATGTTAACGTTTAGAAATATTGAGACATAGAAAATACCCAAAGTACGGTTATCTTATTCTTCTTCTTTAACTCGAGGTAAGGCCATGGGGCGTGAGTTCGTGCTCATATGCTCCAGACATAGCACGGTTATCGTGTAAAGTTATTATGTAAACAAACCAAACCAGCAAAATGTATGCCCAAAAACGCAGTATGTACAACCGTACAACCAGTATGTCTAACACTTGTTTACAACTAGGCAGCACTGCACAGCTCTAATTTTAATATGAACGCTTTTGCCATCAAACGAACGCACTACAGTACTTTTTAAAAATGCTCATTTTGAGACTGAAGTCGACCAATATTGAATATATCTATATCTTTTTTTTTGAAATAATGACTTTAGAGTGCAGCACAATCTCAAGTCTCAACTCAAGGAGGTAAATCACAAAATTAATTTTGTTATGATGAATAATTGGATTATAAAATTTTGGCTTAAGTTAGTTCAGTAGTATTATCACAGCTTTGCCTGTTTAATTTAATGTTACTTCACAAATGTGATGTTATAGAAATAGAAACTAAAATTATATTTTTAATTACATTTTTTCTACAGATTTTTCTCTAGAAAAAAGGAAGGAGCTAGCAGTGGCGATCGCTCCAAGAAAGCTAAAACTCCCGAACCTGATCGTGGCAGGTTGCCTGCCCTACACCCCCAGTCCAGATCAATTGGCCTCTCAAATACGATGTTGCAACGATCACCAACAATGAAAATGAACCAAGTAATAATAAAATACAAATATTTAATTTACGCTTTATTTTTGATAATTCCTAACAGAACGAAGCCCAACCGTCACCCGTACCTGAGAGACAGCAGAAACAATTGTCAGTTCCACAGACGTCTGACGTTGAAGCTATTGGGGATGAAATATATGACGCAGAGTGCTTAAAATTAATAAATGAGTATTTTTATGGTTTGTGCAATGTTTGAAAATTATTTCCAAGAGTTTACTTATAATCTTATAGGTGTCAGAATTTTTCCCGGCCAGGATCCAACACACGTATATGTTGGATGGGTTACTACGCAGTTCCACCTTCATAGTAAAGATTTTAATCAATCTCAAGTACTGAAGTCTTCTGTTGTTACTATTGATGAGTATGACAGAGTATATGACAGGTAAGAATAAATTACAGTGCTCGCCTTAATTTCCTCCAAAAGAAATGTTTTGAATAGTTTATTGGTCCAGAAATTGCCAATTTGAAAGCCTAAATTCCTTATATTTTTCAGAAAAAGAGAGTTCAAAATGTAAAAGAAATGTTGTTTTTACTAAGGCCTTTTTGTTTTCTAATATCATGTCTTTAAGATTTATTTGAAATGGCAAAAAAGCATGGAGATTTTATACAAAAATGTTATGTGACCAAAATTCTTAAAAATGCTGCCCAAACGTCACAAATACAGGACAAGATACTAAAATGAACGACAAACCTGCACAATGCTGGTCATATGGTCACCTTTATTTAGTTAGATCATTAACGTAAAAGAAATTTCAGCACAAATCGTCAGTCGTGTTACATGGTGAGGGCTGATGAACTTTATAATGAAGTTACCCAAGATGCTTCAGGCAAAGGAGCTTCGCAAGGAATGTTTATTGGTTGCTTCATTGATGCAGCAACTGGAGTCATTACATTCACATGTGAAGGCAAACCAACTAAGCATTATTTTAAGGTACTACAAGCTAATTAATAATCTGATTATACTCATTTAATAATTCAAATATCTTTTTTAGATGGAACCAGAATCAAAATTATTCCCGGCAATATTTGTTGAAGCAACGAGCAAAGAAATCTTACAAATTGAATTAGGCAGAACAGCAACTTCCTTGCCATTATCTGCCGCCGTGTTACAAAACAGTTCGAAACACGTAATTCCCCAGTTTCCTCCGAGGTTGAAGGTCCAGTGTTTGAAACCACATCAGTGGGCAAGAGTACCGAATCAAAGTCTTCAAGTTCACGCCCTCAAACTGTCCGATATTAGAGGTTGGTCAATGTTGTGCGAAGATCCCGTGTCTATGCTTGCATTACACATTCCCGAGGAAGATCGCTGCATCGATATACTGGAACTCATTGAAATGGAACGTCTTCTTAGTTTCCACGCGCACACTCTAACCCTGTATGCTGCATTATGTTATCAGAGCAACTACAGGGCGGCACACGCCTTGTGCAAACATGTGGACCAAAAGCAATTGCTATACGCAATTAAATCTGAGTACATGAGTGGACCGCTACGGCAAGGATTTTATGATTTGTTGATAGCTGTACATTTGGAATCTACAGCAACAACAATGTAAGTTCTCAGCGTGAATGTGATTAAGTGAATTTGAGCTGTTTAATAATAATTTTTAATGAAAGTAGTAGTAATGGGAATAATCGAGATATTTTAATAATCTACTAACTTAGTTAAAATTAATAGTACTAATTTAGTAGATTAAATTGGTAGAACTAATTTTGTAGTTAAAATTGGTAGTACTAATTTAGTAGCTAAAATTAGTAGTACTATTTTAGTTGTTAAAATTAGTACAGTAGAGTCCCGATTATTCGAGTTAATGTGCTGCAGTGTAAGTAGTATATTATATAAATAGTACGAAGTATATTCCATCTGATATTCTTTATTTTCCATCTGATTAGACAAATGTTAATATAAACCTTTGCCCAATTATAAACGGTACTGAATTATATATCATTTAAAGTTTAATGTCAATTACATTTATTGTTATTCATTTAATTATTCTTTTAAATTTATATTATGCTGAAAAAAGTTGTTTATTTCAATATTAACCTTTAATTTTATACTTTTTTATATAATATGGTTTTTTGTTTACAGGGAAGTCTGTAAAAATGAATACGTAATCCCTCTAGGTCCAGAACTCAAAGATATGTATGAAGATTTAGAAATGGGCCATAGCTTAAGAAGATTGCTAATGGAATCAGTGCGTCCACAAATGAAGATGACCGACATAGCGTACGACTCAGTAGTATTTATTGAGATTTCCGTTTCTAATGCATTTATCTTTACAGCGATTCCATTGATAATATCAAAAACCTGTACTCCCCATATTTTCCTCTTGACGTTGTGAGAGATTATGTAATGACAGCTTTAGCTGAAGCTGTCGAAACCAATCAAGTACATAATCGTGACCCTATCGGAGGCTCTAACAAAAACTTATTTTTGTAAGTAATTCTTTTGGTATATAGTTTCATCATTGTTTATATTTAAACTTTTTTAGGCCTTTGTTAAAATTAGTGGATCGCTTGTTATTGGTTGGTATGTTACGGGATGAAGATGTTAACAAACTGTTAATTATGGCACATCCTGAAACATGGGATGATACTTACAATAAAGGTGAATGGTTGTTCTAATTTTTAATGGATAAATCATTGCTGATATAAATTTTTCTTTTACTTAGTGGGTAAAGATGAACACAGGAAAGGACTGCTGCACATGAAAATGGCAGAAGGAGCAAAACTACAGATGTGTTACCTTTTGCACCATTTGAATGACATTCAGTTGCGCCACAGGGTGGAATCAATCATAGCTTTTAGTCACGATTTTGTAAACGATCTGCAAACGGATCAGCTGAGACGTTACATTGAAATCAAACAATCCGATCTGCCATCTGCTATTGCCGCTAAGAAAACAAAAGAATTTAGATGTCCGCCAAAAGAACAAATGAACGCAATTTTGGGCTTTAAAAATTTGGAAGAGGAGGAGAAAGAGAACTGTCCCTTGGGTGATGACCTGACAGACCGTATGAATGGTTTTCACGATAAGCTTATGGAGCACGTCTCCCTAAAAGCTCTACTCGCACCCCCTGCACCTGACATCCCCGATGATGAAAAGAAACTAAGTCCCATGACCAAACTTTACAACTTTATAAATGCCGTTAAGGTATTGGAGGAGGAACCTAAAGAAGAAGAGGAACCTGTCAGGAAAACGCCCGAAGAAGTATTTAGAAAAGTTCTTATTAGTACAATTGTTTGTTGGGCTAAGGAAGCGCAAATTGAAACACCAAAACTTGTACAAGAGATGTTTAGGTTTGTTTCAATTCATTGTCTTTAATAATTTGATTTTGAGTTTTTGTTTGATTCAGTTTATTAGTGAGACAATACGATGCGGTTGGTGAACTGATCAGAGCTCTACGTAAGACTTATGTCATTAATGTAAAAACCAAAGCTGACGTAGCGGAGATGTGGGTTGGTTTAAGTCAAATAAGAACTCTGCTACCTGTACAAATGTCCCAAGAAGAAGAAGAATTGATGCGCGAGAGACTTTGGTTTGTTCTACTTGAAACATACTATGACTGATTTTTTAAGTTATCTCCTGTAATATTTTAGGAAACTTGTTAACAATCACACCTTTTTCCAACATCCCGATTTGATCCGCGTGCTTCGACTTCACGAGAACGTAATGGCTGTGATGATCAACACGTTAGGCAGGCGTTCCCAAGCTCAGTCTGATGCCAGTACTCAAGCACAACCTACAGAGGGAGAAGTCGTAACCAAAGAAAAGGTATTGTTAGAAAAGTGATATTTATGTGAATGACAGCAGGCAACCAGCGCATAATCAAGCATTTAGACCGCAGCGTTTGTTCAATTTTTTCTGTCAGAGCAAGCTCTATGTATTTCAGATTCTGCACTCTTTGGGAGCGTCCACAGAATCTTGACAGTTATCATAGTGTAAACATTAATCCGTCATTAACCTTAAGAGCGTTATTCAATAATATGTAAAATATTCAAGGTTATTAAAAATAGACAGGTTGTCTGGTAACTATGGGCGTATGTCACTCGGTTTACTACATTTATTACCACACAAGTTAGCTGATATGGAGTTTGACGTTTTTCGTGAGCGTATAAAAAATATTATTAATTTTATTTACATTGGTTTCTGAAATATTTATGGGTGATGAGATTACGGTCCGTTGCGTGACAACATTCTGCTTCTATATAAATTTGAGCGGGCCAACCAAGTGACTTATTCCCGTGTTAATTTCCTGGCCTCTTATTTGTTGAATGGTAGCAGACAACTAGTATATTCTAGAATCCTTGGAAAATACAGGGTGTTTCAGAAATAACGGCTAACCTTGAAGGAGCATATTCACCAAGGACAGAGAAGCAATTTTGGTCAAATAACCTATAGTCTATTTCAAAGTTTTATGTACTAACAAAATTGTATTGAAAAATTCGTCTAAGGCCGGCCCTGGTAAATAGCCGAACGCGCATGACTTGACTACGGTTGCAAAAGACCGTACAAACAATTAAAAATGGAGAGATTAGTACCTACCTAATCCAGAAATGTGATGCTGATTTACAAACGTTGTGATTATTAAGCGTTATCCCCGAACAAAACAAAGCGACTCAACACAGCAACTAGGCGTCTCGGCCGAACAAAGTTATGTCGCATTCTAGCCATAGAATTGCAATTCAATACTACACAAATCACTACACAAAGACACCAACATTAAGATTCCAAAATCCAAATGATTTTTATTGTTGATAAACCAACAAACAGCTGTTGGACCATGACCACGCTTGTATACGTTCATATCAACCTGGCGAATGTAGGTCATTGTCACGTTCAGCGAGAAAGGCCGCAGTGGGGGGGAGACCGAATGTTCCCCGCTGCGTTGATTTGTCACCAGTTGCAACACAACTGTAGTGGATTGTGGTCGATTGTCTTCCGCTGGTCAGGGACGAACTCCGTCTTTCTTCATTAATTTTCTCAATAATGCGTGAAGTTAGACCATACGTTATTTGACAAAACATGCTTATTACGTCCTTGGGCATATGCTCCTTCAAGGTTAGCCGTTATTTCTGAAACACCCTGTATATATAAATAAACTATGGAATAAACAGCACATTGTATAGGTCTTAATGACTAAAAAATTCAGTGGGTAAATAGTTTGTTCAACAATACTGATATTTTGAGTTTGGAAAGTGATTTAAAGGGCTACAAAGAGTTGGTTGCTATTTTAAAATCCTCATAATTTGACAAACAACAATACTTATGAAAATATGAGTACCAAATACTCATAAATTTTATTACGTTAAAGGAAGTAGGCTATGCTACACACTGCCTGGTTATTTATCTATTTTCTAAGATTCAAATTCAATTAGACTTTATTGACTGTGCAGTCAGCGTCAAATAAAACGATATTAACTATTTTGTAGGTATATATACATATTGATGTGTCTGTATAATCTCACTGTAACAAAATTTAATATCACTGTGTATGGTGTCGCAACGAGCAGGCATTCTTTTACGTTCTTTGTCTAACATTGACACGGGTTCGGCCTTCTATGCCACATTATATGACACCTTACGAAGGTAGGAGGTTAATGAACAAATATATAATAAAATATAAAATATATTATATATAAATTAATAAAGTTGATACTGTAGTAGTAGCATTGAGACACTGAAAACTACATTTTCCATCATAGATCACAGCTCATCATTTGTATGCAATAGAGGAGACATTTTTTACCATTATCACTTGCTGATTGACAGACCCATAAATAATTTAATGCATTTATAGAAACTGTTTCTGACATGACCAAACTTTTCAGTCATATGATGGAAAATATGAAGGGGTAAGACTTAGAAGTACTTAATATACATTTCTTTTAGTATATTACACATATTTTTTATAATAATATTATTCTTTATGTTCTTATGATCTTAGGTCATAGACCAAAATTAATTGGACACTGCAAAATAGTGCTTATTTTATTATTGTGGAAGAAAATATCTAAATGTTAACTTCTTCTAGGATACTTCACATGAGATGGTTGTTGCATGCTGCCGGTTCTTATGCTACTTCTGTCGTACTGGCAGACAGAATCAAAAGGCAATGTTTGAACATTTTGACTTCTTATTGGACAACAGCAACATCTTGTTAGCTCGTCCAAGTTTGAGGGGCTCGACACCTTTGGACGTAGCATATTCCTCACTAATGGAAAACACTGAATTAGCGTTAGCCTTAAGGTAAACGTTAAATGTTGTAATGATGAATTTGACAATTGATATATTTTTATTGCAGAGAACACTATCTGGAAAAGATAGCTATTTACCTATCTCGGTGTGGTTTACAATCAAATTCGGAATTAATTGAAAAAGGTTATCCCGACCTGGGTTGGGACCCAGTGGAAGGAGAACGTTACCTTGATTTCTTGCGGTTCTGCGTTTGGGTGAACGGTGAAAGTGTTGAAGAAAACGCCAACTTGGTTATCCGATTGTTGATCCGTAGACCTGAGTGCTTAGGTCCCGCACTTAGAGGTGAAGGTGAAGGTCTGCTTAGAGCGATCATTGAGGCAAATAAGGTTAGTTATACTTTATGTAGGAATGTCGACTCTGCAGGAAAACTCCAATACTTCTGAACACCTTTTATTACGCTTTTTTAACAACAATAATACAACATGAGACCTTTTCAATTAACGACAACTTCTACATATATCTTGTAATCTCTCTATCTGTCAAGGTTCTCTCCATAGAAACGACAGTGACAGCCTCGCACAGCCCTCTCACATATCCTACACTCGGCCATCCTGATTCGAATCTGACTCAGATTCGCTGCTGTTGCTGTAGAATTTCTTTAATACGTATAACTTCTTTGTTTTTCATTTTCACTTTAACCATATCGCGATTTATTTTCCTATAATCAACGCATCTTCTTGTCAGGTCGCCTTTTTTCTTGACCAACACTATAGAACTAGCATAATCTGAACAGCTAGGCTGGATGATTCCTTCTTCTGCACAAAAATCTTCATCCGATTCCTTACTGGCCTTAACCTTCTTTTTAGCCTTATCGCTATGACTATCCTTATCACTCTTCTCAGGTGGCTTCCTCTTCTTGCCCTTTTCTTTATTTTTATCCTTATCCTTATCATCTACAGCTTCATCCGAACCACTATCATCACTCTTCACATACTTCTTACTCTTGAAGCCTCCACCACCTTTCGGTCTAGAAACAGTTGCTGCCTTCTTCTTCGAAGATTTCTTATCAGACTTGTCACTTCTCTCTCTAGCTTCAGCCTTTGCTTTTGCAGCACCACCAGAGGCTTCGTATTCTTTGATGGCCTTCTGGTACTCCTCCTTGGCTTTGGCTTCTTTCTTATCCCGTTCGGTCTTATCCTTGAGCTCGTTCCACATGTTTTCTTTGCACTCCTGATTCTCTACATGATCTACATCTACGTTTCCATCTTTGTTGTTGTATACATCGACGTGCATAAGAAAATTGCTTCTGTCCTTCTTAAGCACAATAACTGCTCCATCTCTCAGTTGAACGTCAACATGTAAGAGAACATCCCTTCCAATGATTGCTTTATAATTCATAGCTAGTGTTGGGACGACATGCAATCTCAGTTCTGCTTCTTCATCATTAACCAAAACTTTGGTATGAAAGCTTCCTAACGTGGGCACTTTCTTACCTCCAGCCCTTGCAAGGTAACAAAATTATTTTCCAGCGGGATTTTGGTTAATCTGGCCTCGTATACTTCCGCTCTTACACTGCTTGCTTCACTGCCAGTGTCTAACATTGCTCTTATCTCAGTCCCTCCAATATTTAGTATAACACAGTTTTCTAAGCTTACTTCGATGGTGTTTACTTTACTAGATGTATTGGCTTCCGCTGAATCTTTGTGGTACTCCTTTTTGTTATCTGCATTTTTTGGGCATCTCGTTGCCACGTGTCCATAAACTCCACATCTGTAACATTCTACTCCCTTGCTCTTAGGACAGTTAAACTTTCTATGTCCAGTCTCCTTGCAGTAGAAACATGTATCTTGGGAATAACTTTTTAACTTGCTTTCTACCTTGAAGTCTCTCCCACCTCTAAAATTAGTTTCTTTTCTACTTTTATTGTACAACTCTTTCCGTTTTATCTCCTCAAACAATCTAATTTTTTCCTTGAATTCGTTGAAATTTCTAGCACCATACAAAACAATTTTGGCTGAACTATCTTCTTGTATACCGTCAATGATGTATTGTATCACTGCTTCTACCTCGACGTTCGCTCTGCTAGCAATTTCTCTCATTGTTAATACATATTCTTGTACAGATTCGTCCTTTTTCTTCCTCCGAAACATCAGCAGTTTGTGTACTTGTGCACTACTTTCTTTAACTTCAAACTCCAGTTTAAGTTTTCTTTTTAAAACCGCCCAGGACTTAATTCCTCGCTCCGACTGTACAAATAATTTTCCTAACCCCTTCATCATCTTCTTAGCAAATATCAGTTTTTGAAGATCACTCCATCCAACCATTTCAGCTACTTCTTCAAAATCGTTCAACCACGTGTTAACCGGATAATCATCCTTTCCATCAAAATGTTTGATTGTACCTTCAATGTCTCCAAACGTAAACGAGTCACGTTTTTCCGACCTCTCAGCATTTATTTGGTGTCTGTCACATTCGTTGTAGCCTAAAGAATCTTCTACCTTCACCACCAAATCATCATCCCCATTCTCTTCATCGCTCCCATTGACATCGTCTTCATCGCCGTGTTCTATTTCTGACACGTTCAAATCATTAAGAAAGAGACAGATTCTTTCTGCAACCTGATCTAAATTTCCATCATAGCTTAATCCCAAAACGCTACAAACTAATACCAAATCCATTAACTCGAATGAAGTTTTTATTTGTTGAAGCTTTTGTAAATATTCATTCGAATTTTTCCTAAAACGAAATCCTGCAAATTCCCGTACTGCATGTCTTGTCTTTCTACCTTGGCCCTCGTGACCAAAAACAATAAGGTGAATCGCCTTGACAACCTTTAAATTCCCATGTACCAAATTATTGTCTATTTTTTTAAACTCACGTAAAGTAGACATCTTCTTCTCCTCTATCCTCTTCTACGCCAACCTCAGCTGCGCAATCCCTCTCTCTGACTCACTTTTCTTAAACTCGTACGTGCCTCTCTTCTATCCCTTACGCCAACCGCAGCTGCGTAACCCAAACTCTCCTGACTCTCTTCGGACGAGCCCCCAAAATGTAGGAATGTCGACTCTGCAGGAAAACTCCAATACTTCTGAACACCTTTTATTACGCTTTTTTAACAACAATAATACAACATGAGACCTTTTCAATTAACGACAACTTCTACATATATCTTGTAATCTCTCTATCTGTCAAGGTTCTCTCCATAGAAACGACAGTGACAGCCTCGCACAGCCCTCTCACATATCCTACATTTATCTAAACATTTTTAGGTGTAATAATAGAATATTATTGTAGATGTCTGAACGTATTGCTGATAGAAGAAAAATGATGGATGAAGCTGAAGGCACAGTAAATGTTTCATCTCAGTTTACACACCCCTTGCCCGAAAGTGATGATGATGAAGATTACATTGATACTGGTGCTGCAATATTAAACTTTTATTGCACATTGGTTGATTTATTAGGACGTTGTGCTCCTGATTCGGCTGTCATTGCTTTGGTATGTACAATTTTTGTGAAAATACACTGAGCAACACTTTTCTTCATAAGAATTTAGTGCCTTCCACAACTATAATGCTACATCATAGAATTGTATTAGTATGGTGAGGTGAAAGCACAAACCTTGTATTTTAAACTTATGAAGCAAAAAATTATGCGACAACTCAGTGAAGTGAAATCTATGAAGTGTTTGACAGTAACGAAACACTACTTCAGTGATTTATTCTTCATAGCTTTTATTGCAGTCTGGTGATTTTTTGTGGTGATTCTCTTTGTAGCTTTCATGTATCCTTCTTTAGAGAATAAAACAGTTTAAATAAGTGCGAAAAGCCCATATTTTTGAACAATCTGATGTTATGGATACTTTTGGTACTTTGGTTAACCATATATGTAATCTACGAGGAAAAATGTTACCACGAAATAAAAACTATGTGATGCCATTTGAGTAAATTTCTGTTGACCGGTGCTATTATACCTTTATCTAGAACTAACAAATAATACATTTATTAAGTACGTTTCTGTGGTGTCAATGGGTAGCATAAAACACACCATAATTTATACAGCTGTTGTATGATCCAGCAAAGTAATTATAATCTATAAAATAATGTAATTTCTGGGTCCACAGATAAAACGTTATATTTAACTTTATGTTTGTAAATTATAACCTAAATTATACGCATCTCAGATAATATACCGACTGTAATTTTAAATTGTATTACAGGGTAAAAATGAGTCTTTAAGAGCTAGAGCAATCTTAAGATCACTGGTACCTTTAGAGGATTTGCGAGGTGTACTAAGCTTACGTTTTACCCTTCAAAATCCAGCAGCCGGAGAGGAAAGGCCAAAATCTGATATGCCGTCAGGTTTAATACCCGGCCATAAACAATCCGTAGTGCTCTTTTTGGAAAGAGTTTATGGAATTGAAACGCAAGAACTTTTCTATAGGCTCCTCGAAGAAGCTTTCCTACCAGATCTTCGTGCAGCTACAATGTTAGATAGGGTAATTATATAATGACAGTTAAAATTTTTATTTCAAATAAATAACTAATCTTTTAGAATGATGGAAGTGAATCTGATATGGCTCTTAGCATGAATCGTTACATCGGCAATTCTTGTCTTCCGTTACTTATTCAACATAGCAAATTCTACAATGAAGCTGAAAACTATGCTTCACTTCTTGACGCAACCTTACATACGGTTTACAGGTTATCTAAAAATCGGATGTTAACTAAAGGTCAAAGAGAGGCTGTATCTGATTTTTTGGTGGCATTGACCAGCCAAATGCAGCCGGCTATGTTATTAAAATTGTTGAGGAAACTGACAATCGATGTGTCAAACCTTTCCGAATACACAACTGTTGCGCTGAGACTGTTGACCCTGCATTATGAGCGATGCGCTAAATACTATGGGTCAACTGCAGGACAAGGTTTATATGGGGCTTCATCGGATGAAGAAAAGCGATTGACCATGATGTTGTTCTCGAATATATTCGATTCTCTGAGCAAGATGGATTACGATCCGGAATTGTTTGGTAAAGCTCTGCCTTGCCTAACAGCTATTGGGTGTGCATTACCTCCTGACTATTCGTTGTCTAAGAATTATGATGATGAATGGTACACAAATAAAACAGCCACCACAGGTAATGAGGGTAGTTTATTTTTTATAGCAAGAAGTATATATTTCCACTATTGTAGGTCCGGATGGTCCATATAATCCACAGCCAATTAACACGTCTTCCGTACAATTAAATAACGACTTAAACAGCATAGTTCAGAAGTTCTCTGAGCACTACCACGATGCCTGGGCCCAGAGAAAGTTAGAAAATGGTTGGACTTATGGTGAAACATGGTCGGACTCTAATAAGCATCACTCAAGACTTAAACCGTACTCGTTGCTAAATGATTATGTAAGTATAAATACCTCAAAATTTAATACAAACCTTCATATCTCTTCCTTCTTTAAAAAAAGCTTAAAGCAAATGTAAGTCCTTCTCTTGGCTAGGTTTATCACTATCTTGGCTAACAGTTTCAGTCAAACTAAGTAACGTTTGTTCAAAAGTATTTATGGAAGAACTTTTTACCATAATTTTTTGTATTATAGGAAAAAGAACGTTACAAGGAACCGGTCAGAGAATCATTGAAAGCGCTGTTAGCTTTAGGGTGGACAGTAGAACATACAGAGGTGGACATCCCAAACAACAATTCGCTCAGAAGACACTCGAAACAAGGTGATGCTAATTCTCCATACAACTACAACCCACATCCAGTCGATATGACAAACTTAACACTCTCAAGGGAGATGCAAAATATGGCCGAAAGAGTTGCCGAAAACGCGCATGATATTTGGGCAAAGAAAAAGAGAGAGGAACTCAACACTTGCGGAGGTGGTATTCACCCGCAACTTGTACCCTACGATTTGCTAACAGATAAAGAGAAACATAAGGATAGAGAACGTTCTCAAGAATTCTTGAAATACTTGCAGTATCAGGGATACAAGTTGCATAGGCCGGCAAGAGCTAGTGCTACAGATGCAGAAGTTAGTACGACTGGTCCAGCTGTAGAATTACGTTTTGCCTATAGCCTACTAGAAAAACTTATTCAGTATTTAGATCGAGCCACTGTTAACATGAAACTTCTTAAGCCGTCGCAGACGTTCAGTAGACGAACCTCTTATAATACTTCATCGAGGGATATCAAATTCTTCTCGAAAGTTGTGTTACCATTGATGGAGAAGTACTTTTCAACACATAGGAATTATTTTATTGCTGTGGCTACTGCTACGAACAATGTAGGTGCTGCAAGTTTGAAAGAAAAAGAAATGGTTGCGGCTTTGTTCTGCAAGTTGGCTAACCTATTGAGATCGAAGTTAACTGCTTTCGGATCTGATGTAAGAATTACAGTACGATGCTTGCAAGTTTTGGTGAAGGGCATTGACGCAAAATCTTTGGTTAAAAATTGTCCTGAGTTTATTAGAACGTCTATGTTGACATTCTTTAATAATACCGCTGATGATTTAGCTCACACAATTATTAATTTGCAAGAGGTATGATTACAACATAAATACTTATATTATATTGCCATGTTATTATTTTGATTTGTAGGGAAAATATAGCCATTTAAGAGGAACCCATTTGAAAACGTCATCTTCCTTATTTTATATACATACCGTTGTTTTGCCAGCACTGACAGCTATGTTTGATCATTTAGCTAACTGCGAGTATGGCACAGACTTATTATGTAAGTTTTTGTAAATTTTTCTATTGTAGTATTAATTATTATTGTTTTAAGTGGATGAAATACAGGTTGCCTCTTATAAAATTCTTCAGTCGTTATACACTTTAGGAACAGATGTTACCTTGACCCGTGACAGGAAATATTTGAAGACTGAAATCGAAAGGAATAAGCCAGCTTTAGGTAAGCCTTTTATAATAAATTATATAATTATATTATAATAATAAAGTTTGTTTAATTGGCCCATTCAATTTATTAGTTTCTCATCAAATACTGTTGTTTTAGGTTCCTGTTTGGGTGCATTCAGTTCATGTTTCCCTGTAGCATACCTGGAACCTCACTTAAATAAACACAACCAATTTTCTCTTCTAAATCGCATAGCCGATCACTCACTTGAAGCGCAAGGTTTGTTAGTTTATGTATTTATTAAAATTCTATAATCTAATATGTTGGTTGTTATAGACATAATTGCTCGAATGGAAAGTTCAATGCCGACATTAGAGACAATCTTAGCAGAAGTTGATCAGTTTGTTGATAGCGAGTTGACTTACAATGAGGCAATGTACATTATTGATGTGATTATGCCAATGTTATGTTCTTATTTGCCGTTTTGGTGGTCTCAAGGCCCAGACAATGTCAGTCCAACTGGAGGGTATGACAGTAATTTTAGTAGTAATTTTAACCGTTTACTCATTTGATTTTTATAGTGCTCATGTTACGATGGTTACTGCTGAACATATGAATCAACTTTTAAAGAACGTACTAAAATTAATTAAGAAGAATATTGGTAATGAAAATGCACCGTGGATGACAAGAATTGCTGCTTACGCCCAACAGATTATCATCAACAGCAGTGAAGAGTTATTAAAAGATCCATTCTTACCGTTAGCTGAAAGAGTTAAGAAGCGTACTGAAAATATGTTCCATAAAGAAGAGAGTTTGAGAGGTTTCATAAAGAGCTCTACAGAAGATACTTCTCAAGTAAGTTCTTTAAAAAAAAAATAATTTTGACTTAACACTGTATGAATGATTTTAGATTGAAACCCAAATCCAAGAAGACTGGCATTTACTAGTAAGGGACATTTATTCGTTCTATCCATTATTGATCAAATACGTTGATCTTCAAAGAAATCACTGGCTCAGACATAACATCGCCGAAGCTGAAGACATTTATAAACACGTTGCTGAGATATTTAACATATGGTCAAAATCACAGTATTTCTTACGTGAAGAACAGAATTTTATATCAGCTAATGAAATTGACAACATGGTTCTTATCATGCCAACAGCAAGCCGAAGAACAGCGGTTGTAGATGGTTCGGCACCAAGTGGTGGCAAAGCCAAGGTATTTTTGTGAGGTAGATAATAAATGAAATTATCAAATAGATTTTATTTGTAGAAGAAGAAAAAGAATCGTGAGAAGAAACGAGACAAAGACAAAGAAATTCAGGCATCCCTCATGGTTGCATGTCTGAAGAGGTTACTTCCAGTAGGTCTCAACTTATTTGCGGGAAGAGAACAGGAATTGGTTCAACACTGTAAGGACCAGTTCTTGAAGGTATTTAACTATAGAACAATATTTCTTGTCAATCTTTACAATATTTCTTTCTTTCCCACTATGTGTAATATCACCCTTTTGTATTTCTGCAGAAAATGTCGGAATATGACATCATAGATTTTGCAAAAATTCAGCTAACATTGCCAGATAAAATTGATCCAGCTGATGAGATGTCTTGGCAGCATTACTTGTACAGTCAGCTGGGCAGTAAGAAGACAACAGCAGTGAATACAACAGATCCAAATGCCAAGAATCAATTGGAAGAAACTGTCGATAGAATTGTTGCCATGAGTAAAGTACTTTATGGCCTGCACATGGTATGTTTCAATTTAATTTATAAATAATTATTTTTCTTCTTTTTTATATTTCTATTAAAAAGAATAATTTATCATCAACAGCATTATTTCTTTACTTTAGCAAATTCTTTGTATATAGACAAGTTGACATTTTAATTGAATTATTCAAATCAATGTGATTGATTTCATGAAATGTAAATGAAATAACGGTTATTATTGCAATTGTTGATTATAAAGGTAATTTATACCCTTTGTTAAAAATTAAAATCCTACACGTACAGAAAATACATTTTAAGACATTAAAACAGAAAACTAGTTACCAATTCTTGTGTATGTTATGCTAAATTTAGAACTAGTGTTAAATATAATGCAAACAAACACCAAAAGTAGTATGTGTTCTTGGAGTAATTGATTGACTGTGTTTATGGCCTTTGTCTACATCTATTTATTTAATTAATTAGGTATGAACTGGCAAAAAACTTTAAAAACTTATTGAAATATAATTTTTTTTTCTTTATATCATGTCATTACATCTACAGTTGTTTATGATGGGAAGTTTTAAATAAACATCTATATACAACTGCGTAAAAAAAAAATATTTTTTACAAAACTACAAACTAGCTATTTCTTAAATTGGTACAAATATCATCGAACTTTGATTCATTTTATTAAGTGAAAAAATCAAGAAATGGTTCAGAAATGATGTATTTGCTTTTTAAGGAGCTATTCTACTTCACCTGTTTGTTGTTTAAAATGGTTCATTTTTAATAGTATATTGAATGAAATAATACAATATATTTATAGTCATCAACACAGACGCTTGTTTTTTTTTTTTTAAATTCACTTTAGCTGTGTTGTTCTCAAGCTGATATAAATATCACTATCTTATGATTCTCTTCAACCATTGTAAATAAAGTGAAATAAAAAAGTTCGAGATAAAATTTCTTCTGTTTTAAACGATACATCACACTGTGCCATTTCTCAGGTTGACACCAATAACACCAACTGCTGGATCAAACTGAAATTTGATAATGTCACTGAGAATTTTGTTTGTACCCCTCCAAACAATTTAAGTTTCGTATAAAATGGTTTTCATTTTAGCTATCAACTATAACTATCAATGAAGTTTAACCATATTAAATTAACCCTGTATATGTGTTAGGTATGCAGAACAAAAGCAAGCAAAAAGATACGGGAATTTTTATCAAAAATGTGAATATGTTGAGGTTTTAATTTTCATACTAGTTATGAATTACCTGTAAATTAACAGAACATTGAAATAAAATTTTAGTTGAACAAAATTTCAATACTTGTTATTTCTTCATCTCGGTTGTAAAACTTTAGTGACATCAATCACATATGTTCAATGCATGTTATAGTATGTAGACATCCAAGATTAGTGTGTCTAATTTACTAATCTTGGTAGACATCAACATAAAAAAAATTTCGAATACGTTTATTCTTCTTCTTTAGGTATTATAGTCTTTTGGCCTACGTCGCTAACTCTGAAAACATTAATTTACAAAATACTCCAGGAAACTATATACACTGCTCAAAACAATTCTTGTTTTTATCCAACAAACTCCTCCTGCTTGTGACTTACAAAATGTAATACCACCAGAAATTAAACTACCACAAACTTAACTACAAACTTTTTCAAAACCAAGAAATAGAGTCGCCCAAGGATAAGTCTTCAATTATATTTCATCGATGATGTTTGCTGCTGTTCAGGAGAATCCTTGAAGAAGAATGCGAACAATTACCAGAAGACAATTTAAGAAGAGTTATTTTCAAACGAGTTGTTTATATACACACTACTTCAACTTCGTATTCGGTCACAGAATTTTTATTGCGTTTTGATTTTGGTAGTATTATCTATATTTTCTCAAAATGGAATTGATTTGAATTGTGTTACTGATAATCTTTTAAATGGAGCATACTCATTAATTGTTTATATCTTGTTAAACAATGTTGAAATAACAATATATAACAAAGTTAATACTAGCTCATTGCTGGTTTCAATGAAGTTTTGCGCCGTGTATGTTCTTTCCGATATTATCGACAATTTTATGATATATCGTCTTTAGTTACGTTCAATTAATTTTACGTTGCACAACAGATTGATCACCCCCAGCAACAACAGAAAGGTGTATACCGCAGTTGCGTTTCCACACAACGTAAACGTGCAGTACTGTCTTGCTTCAGACAAGCTTCGTTACACAGTTTGCCCAGGTTTGTTTGCTCATTTTGCTTGTTTGCTTCTGTAGAATTTATTAAATATTTTTGATGTGATTACTACTAACCATTAAAACTACTAACTGGAATTGTTTATGTGTTTGTTGTGAATTTAACAATAGGCGGCCAAACCCAGGTCACGCAGAGACGGATGGACTAAGGTCTTGTGCGCTGCCAGGAAGCGTGCCGCTCTTGCTTGTCTTAGATGTCAACCTTTGTACAAGTTGAGCAGGTAATATTGCTTTTTAGTGTCATTTAATACTAATGGAATAATAGTAGAGTTGTTTTCAACTATAGTGAAGGACAATAAGTAGACGTAAAAATAAAAATTTTGGCACCTATTGCATAGTACTTCACAACAATAGAAGCAAAAAAAAAATTATTTTTATTTTTTATGTCAAAGGAACATATTTGTTACCTATACACAGTGAACTGTATATACTTACGTATAACTGGAAAGGACCCGTCATGGTCAATACGTGATGCAAATGCATTTGGTATGCAACCCGCAATGCAGTGGTTCAGCTATCTCTTTCTATCTCATACGGTACTATCACCGTATGCGGTTTGCATTTAACTTTTTTATTTGTAAAATCTTTTTCAATTTAATTGGAACAAATTAACCAACCCTTAACTCTTGCAGAGACTTAAATACATAAGATAATAATCGCAGATTTAATAAATGTTATATATTATTCATATATTCCGCCTAATTAAAATTTACAAACTAGGTACTATTGCAAGCATAAAAAACGGGGACACTCTGATTTGCACTGATTAAACTGGGCTTCGTAATGCCATGTCAGTACGCTTGTCATGTCACATTAATGTCATCTTGAATTTTGACGTAATAAATAAAAAATTCGCAATTGAATGAATTTTAGAAGGCAAATTACAACTCGACTACGTGATAATATCAGCATTCGAGAAATTGTTATTGAATTAAGCGTCGGCAAGAATACCGCGAAGAATAAAATTGCTGGAACCGGAACAAAATTGTAGGTTGACAAATACTGTCAGAGTTTAGACATCATAGGTTAACAAATACTGTCAAAGTAAATGTTACACAACTAAAATTGTTGAGAATATAAGTGCCCAATTTCACTTTGCTGTCCCCGTTTTTTATGCTCGCGATGGTATTCTCAAATATATATTAGTAGTTATTCGATAATTTGAAACATTTGCAGTTCAATAACTAAATGCTCTTTGTATTATTGAATTAAGGAAACGCATTCTGACATTAAAAGTAGTCCACATGATGCTGATTATATTTATTCGATAATATTTATACTTCATTCGAAATATATATACATTAAGCGCGTAAAGTAAGGATTCATGACACAATGTCTAAAATTGTTTGTTATTTGAAAAATTTCGTCGATTTTTATTATCAAAATATACATATTTACATCAAGCCGTCCGCACCCCACTTAAAGAATCGCTGTAAATGCGTAAAAACCATTTGGGAACAAATTCCCGTAAAAATACAGAGATATAGGTTTACTATGAGACCATTTTGAGGTTTCTAGGACAATGGGTTCAGCTGGAATAAAATAAAAAAGCGAAACACTACTGCCTTCCGCTATCTACCTACGGTTGTCAGACAGTGACACATAGCCCACGCTGTCGCTCTGTCTCTTTTGCTGGCGCCTGCAACACTTCTCGCCAGCCAATATAAAGCGCGGGTCCGTTCCAGTTATACGTAAGTATATACAGTTCACTGCCTATACATTTTTATCTCACAAAAATCCTGAAATGTCAAGACTACTATCCATATACAGTATGTCCAGGAAAATTTGCATCATATGAACATTTTCTTTATTATTTCTTTATTATACATTTCTTAGAAAATTGTATTCTTGAAAAAAGTTGGCTGAAGATCCATATCAAAAATGTAGTGAAATCGATAGTAAAGAAATGGTCCTTATAAGTAATGCAAACTTTCCTAAACTGTTCATATTGGAGCCTGATTATAAATATAACTCAAAAAAATATATCAAACTACCAGAATACCTTTTTACTATCAGCACCATTATACATGGACAGTTTTTTTTTATTTGTGGTGTATATTAGTACATTATTCGACGAGCATATAACTAAGGTTATAAATCGCGAGCATGAAGTTTATACGCGAGCTGTAGGCGAGCGTGTTTACACGCGAGCTAAACACGCGACCGATTTATATCTGTTGTATGCGACTCATTTTATTTACGACTCATAAATTACATTTTATATCAAATATTTTAAATGTAATTGTCAATGATGGCGAGGCGAAGTGCCTCAGAACTGTCATCCACGTAGGTTTTGACAGACTTTCACACTAGCGTTAAATAATGATGACAGTTCGTTCAAATAATGAAGTCATTATTTGAACGAACTGTCATTATTATACAACACTAGTGTATTTGTATAATTTAAAATATTTTTAAATAATAGCATAATAACTATAAATCATCCCTTTAACTATTACTTTTAATACAATATTTTCAATAAAAATATTTAAAAATATTTAAAAATAATTTATAAAAATGTGAATTATTGGATAAAAAACTAGTAATCTAACTGAATTTTAATACTAATAATCATAAGTGTGTATCATGATGACGATTATATAGTCATAGATATGTATGCAATGAACTTATTATATGTGAGTCGTAGATAAATAAAATTATTCAAGTTCATTTATTTTAAAATTTGTTAAAAAGACATTGATAAATACTTATGCCAAACCGGTCAAATAAAAAGTGAAAGTAGTCTTAGAATCCAATACCAAATGTTAAAAATCAGAACATATTTCCTGGTTCCGAGAAAGAATTCACAGATTTTGGCTTATTGAGATGAGATAGAAATGATGTTTGACACTGCTGCCCTGCAGTTTGATGTCAAATTTGTTAAATTTCAGTAAACTACACACAAAATCTATGGTAATAAATAGAGAAAAAGGTCTTACAAATCATCCAAATTACCAAATCTCAATAATGCCACCAGATATATCAATTCTCGTCTTTGATGTTTTCTGAAAACTGAAGACTGATGACATAATTAGTGATGGTTTCTGGTCAATTTCACTTATATCTAGTTATTAAAAAATCTACTTAATAAAATTCCTTGTTCCAGCCAGTCAAACGTACGTCAGCTTCAAAACTATCTCAGATTGATTGTGAGCCATTTGAGAACTTATAACTTACAACAAGTAGGAAAAGCCTGGCATCAGTCACAATGACAAATCATTTGACAGGCTGGGGAGACCATACACACCCAAAATTGTGTATATGTTAGTTTTTGCAAAGAGTGCTTTGCATACAATTTATATACAAATTGTGGGATGGCCTCAGCTGTTTTTTTAGTTTATTATACGCAGTATGAGAAAGTATTGTTTTATGTTAAATGGAAGTTTATAAAGGACATAGGTACTCATACTCTTACATAATTATGTATATCTTCTTATTACTCTTCATAACTACATAAGAGATCAGCACTAAATACGTAACTTTGTTTCTGTTTTACTTTCCATCTATTATAATAAGACATGGGAACAAGTTGGCCTTCAAATTTTAATCACTTTGCACATACATTATGTTTAGTTGAAAGCATACTGACCATTAAAATATTTTCGTGGTTTAAGACTAAGCATTATGTGCACTAACCAGTTATCTGATAAAATAAAAAAAAATCAGCATAAGTGATGCTTACCTATAATTATTTTGTAGACATCGTGCAATTAACATCTTCATTCGTTCGTATTATGACTTATGGTTGCAAGACGAGAATGTTGGCCAGGAAGTTTTAATTGAAGACTTGACACAATCTTTCGAAGATTCTGAGAAAAAGAAAGTTGAGGAAGTTGAAGACGAGAGCAAACCAGATCCTCTGACGCAGTTAGTAACTACATTCTGTCGCGGTGCTATGACGGAAAGATCCGGTGCCTTACAGGTAAACTTGTTTATAACTTAAGAGCCAGTTTCACTGGCAAAATCTTTCAAAATTGCATTCTTCTTTATGGAAGGTTTTTCTTATTTTTTTACATATGAGAGAGTTTCCAAAGTGCTGGTCTTAATGTATGGAAAATCTCTTTACTAACCAGTGTATCTTATGCATCTATAGGAGGATCCACTCTATATGAGTTATGCTGAAATTATTGCCAAATCATGCGGAGAGGAGGAAGAAGAAGGTGAAGATGAAGAGGGAGGTGGTGAAGGTGAAGAAGGTGGAGCTTCAATTCATGTAAGTCTATAATGCTAATAATCATTTCTGAAATGTTTATCCTCACAAAAATTATTTCATTGCTAAGAGGACTATGACAAAGCTAATGGTAAGACATCAACCACGATTACTCTTTGTGAGCCCTTATTTACAACAACTTATGTCCTTACTTGCCCATCTCTGTACTTAATTTTATTCTCCTTATTTAGGAACAAGAAATGGAGAAGCAAAAGTTACTCTTCAGTCAGGCAAGACTAGCCAAGAGGGGTGTTGCTGAGATGGTTCTACTACACATTTCTGCTTGTAAAGGTGTACCCTCTGAAATGGTCATGAAGACGTTGGAGTTGGGAATATCTGTTTTGCGAGGTGGTAATAGTGATATTCAAATGGGTATGTTAAATCATCTCAAGGAGAAGAAGGATGTTGGATTCTTCACGAGTGTAGCTGGCTTGATGAACAGCTGCAGCGTCCTGGACCTTGATGCCTTTGAAAGGAATACAAAAGCTGAAGGTTTAGGTGTAGGATCTGAAGGTATGTGCTTCGGTTTTTAGGATGATTAAGTTGAATAATAATATTGTAATTTCGTTGAAGGTGCTGCTGGTGAGAAGAATATGCATGACGCAGAATTTACCTGTGCTTTGTTCCGTTTCATTCAGTTGACATGTGAAGGTCACAACTTGGAATGGCAGAATTACTTACGTACCCAAGCTGGTAACACGACGACAGTTAACGTTGTCATCTGCACTGTCGATTATTTACTGCGCCTTCAAGAATCTATCATGGATTTCTACTGGCATTATTCTAGTAAAGAGATCATAGACCCTGCCGGAAAGGCAAATTTCTTCAAAGCAATTGGCGTTGCTAGTCAGGTTTTCAATACTCTCACTGAAGTAATCCAAGGTCCTTGTACGCTCAATCAGCAAGCGCTGGCACACTCCAGATTGTGGGATGCTGTTGGTGGGTTCCTCTTTTTGTTCTCTCACATGCAAGACAAGCTATCGAAGAATTCAAGCCAGGTCGATCTATTGAAGGAATTGCTAAATCTCCAAAAGGACATGATTACCATGATGTTGTCCATGCTAGAAGGTAACGTTGTTAACGGAACCATTGGTAAACAGATGGTTGACACGTTGGTAGAAAGTGCTTCAAACGTAGAACTGATCTTGAAGTACTTTGATATGTTCTTGAAACTAAAAGATTTAACGTCATCGGCCAGTTTTCTGGAAATTGATCTTAACAACGATGGATGGGTGTATCCGAAGGACTTCAAGGAGAAAATGGAGCAGCAGAAAAGTTATACCCCGTAAGTTTAATATTAATATGTTATTAATACGTTATTACTTACCCACTATTATTTTCAAACCAACTATCATTCTACACAAACAAATATTAATTGTTTTATTTTAGCGAGGAAATTGAATTTTTGTTGACATGCTGTGAAACAAACCATGATGGAAAATTAGATTATGTTGGATTTATTGATCGTTTCCATGAACCAGCTAAGGAAATTGGTTTTAATCTTGCTGTGCTACTTACGAATTTATCAGAACATATGCCAAATGAACCAAGGTAATTATTTTATTTTGATGAAAACCAAATATAACCAATTTATCAAATATTAGTTTACAGAAAGAGTTCTAATTTACAAACTAAACTGTTTTAATTAACTATTTTGTGAATCTGGTGTTTGTAGATTAGCAAGATTTTTAGAGACAGCAGGGTCTGTATTGAACTACTTTGAACCGTTCCTTGGACGTATTGAAATTATGGGCAGCAGTAAACGAATTGAACGCGTATACTTCGAAATAAAGGAATCCAATATAGAACAATGGGAGAAACCACAAATTAAGGTAATTCAAATTACCATGATTACAGAGCAAAGAATAGCATAGAAATATTTTTACTATCCTCAAATTAATTACCTTTCTTTTTCTAGACACAGCTATTATTTATTTCTTTTATAATGAAACAAATAATAAAAAAGACATAAATTCTGTTTTTCTTATGAAAAAAATTTTGAACAGATTTTTTTATTTTCAAGGAATCAAAACGTGCATTCTTCTATTCAATCGTAACAGAAGGTGGAGATAAGGAAAAATTGGAAGCTTTCATCAATTTCTGTGAAGATGCCATTTTTGAAATGCAACATGCTAGTGCTTTAATGGCTGTAGAGGAGTCGAGCGGGGTTGGACAAACTAGAACGGCAAGCTACAGTTACATGCAAGATGAAGACGAAGATAGGTAAGGTTTTCCAACCACACTAACATTTAAATAATACTGGTCGACATTTTCAAACATTTTTATTGAGCAAAAGGAATGTCAGGCCATTTCAATAGATATTATGAACGTTTAAAGTGCAAAAGAAGTGAGTTTTCCAAAAATGTGGAAACATTTTTTTGGTTATCAGGGTTGTATATATGAAGAAAAACCTTTCAAAATGATATGTTAAACTGTTTGCGTGAAAATCAATGCTGACCCATGTGACCTCTCTTTTTACAGGGCTGGTAAAGATCCAATTAGAAAAGGTTATCAAGCAGTTAAAGAAGGCATAGCGTATGGTTTGTCATCGTTAAGTCCGTCCAACATCAAGCATAAGATATCTGAAATGCAAAAAATGACACCATATGAATTATTTGTTGGATTCTTTAAGTCAATCTTTTATGCATTCTATTATTCTGGATATGGCGTTTCAATGATTTTAGGGTAAAACTCAATCAAAAATTGTATCATAAATACTATCTAAAATGTTTATTGTTATTCAGCTACTTCTTAGGAATTCTTCTAAACTTAATGCGTGGTCCACAAGTTGAGGAAGCTATGGTGGCAACAAAGGAAGAAGAGGAAAAATTGCCTATGAGAATGTTGCCTGCATTACCGTCCACCGTTGAAGAACCTAATCTGCAGGTACAGGCATTTGGTTTGGATATAACAAAAGAAGAAGGAGGGTAAGTTTATTCCTTGTACTTAATTGGCATTATCAAATAAAATAACAATATTTGTGTAGAATAAAAGTGGCACCGCATGAATCACCAACAAGTAGCCAGCAATCATCGGCAGAAGGTGAAAGCACCCCAGAAGAAACAACTGGGGAGCATGGAGAACCAGCATTAGAACAACCCATGACTTTACAAGACTTATTAGGGTATTAATTTATTGTTAAGTACTGAATCATTGTAATATGCTAATATATTTTAGTGGCGAAGCTGCAAAGAGAGCAGCGCAAGAAAAAGCGGAAGCGCAAGCTGCACAACAGGCGGCAATGCAGGCCATTGAATCTGAAAGTAAAGCTCATGTTGCGACGGAACCATCTGCAGTTTCACAAATTAACTTTAGTGCATACGGTCATCGTGCTGTATCTTTCCTGGCCAGAAACTTCTACAACTTGAAATATGTTGCTCTCGTTCTTGCATTCTGTATCAATTTCATGCTGCTGTTTTACAAGGTATATTTATTATCTAATCCAGTTCACATGTTTTCAAATGTTTTTGTTCTACAATATTTATCTGAATAACAGTAGGGAATGGGAGAGATGTTTATATACACTTTTGTTCTTAGAGAAGTGTACCTGTCTGCCTTTGGTACACGTGAACTGAAACTTCCTGTACAAGTCTGTAGAATTATTTGTAGAATAAATTAAACAAATTGCGATCAAATCTAAATATACGTACCTAATATATCTTCTAGTAGTCACTTATTTGTGCTTGTTAATTATTATAAAAGGAACAACTAGCAACCTTGACTGAAAATTTGTTATTAAAAATTTAACAGACACCAATATCTTGTCGGCAAGTAGTAACATATAAATACAATCCCTAATTAGACGTTACAAAACAGCTTACACAAGTTTTAGATAGTGCTCCAAAAAGTAGTATGGTATGAAAGAAGTTTCGAAACAATGTCTAAAATATGGTACAATTCTTATTTTGTCAAAATGTTGATGCTAAGGTAGCTTTTCATTTAGTCAAAGTACCTTGTTTATTGACTGAAAATCAGCACATTCCAAAACTAATAATGAATTAAAAATAACTTGACTCATGAAGCATGTGTTTTTGCCAAATAAATAATTGGTTAACAGTAATTGAATTACTTATTTTTATTTCTTAGTCTTTAAAATCGACTTTCAATGCTAGAAAAACTACTTTAGCGTACAGGTAAATAAATGCTGACAAAATAAATATTGTATCATATTATAGATACTTGTTTCGGTAGTATTTCAAGTGTAATTTTTTATTACAAAATTATATAATTTATTATCATTTTTAATTTCAAAGCTCGTTTGTAAGCTCTATAGTAGCAGTATATTCTAACAATGCTGTAATTAAATTATTAGCTCTTGAGTCACGTAATTGAAACAGCTCTGACTTACCACAAGTGAATAACAACTTGAACATTGAACTCAATAGATCTAAAACTGTAAAAATAAAATGAATGAGAAGCAATCTCTCTCTTGATTGTTTAGTGTCACTTATTAGCAAAAATCATATTAATCAATTTATTCTTTTAGGTGTCGACTTTAGGAGAAAATGACGGAAGTGGTAGCGGTAAAGGAAGCAAAGAAATATTGTCGGACATCTTGGGTGATGGTTCGGCAGAAGGGAGCGGGTCAGGTGGTGGATCAAGTGAAGAAGAAGATCCAATAGAACTAGTAATGGTGGACGAAGATTTTTATTACATGGCACACGTGATGCGGTTAGCAGCTCTTCTCCACTCAATAGCTTCCCTGGCCATGCTCATAGCCTACTATCACCTAAAAGTGCCATTGGCTATATTCAAGCGAGAGAAGGAGATCGCACGTCGCTTGGAATTCGAAGGATTGTACATTGCAGAGCAACCCGAAGATGACGACCTCAAATCTCACTGGGATAAATTGGTGATATCGGCAAAATCATTTCCAGTCAACTATTGGGATAAATTTGTAAAGAAGAAAGTTAGACAGAAGTATAGCGAAACATATGATTTCGATTCAATCAGCAACTTGTTAGGCATGGAGAAAACGTCATTCACGCAAGAAACTGAAGAAGAGCACAAAACTATAATCAGTTTTATTCTGAACATAGACTGGCGATACCAAATATGGAAATCCGGAGTAACGATTACTGATAATTCCTTCCTGTATTCCCTTTGGTATTTTACATTTTCTATTTTGGGTAATTTCAATAACTTCTTCTTTGCTGCCCATTTGTTGGATGTTGCTGTCGGCTTCAAAACTTTACGTACCATCTTACAATCCGTAACGCACAACGGCAAACAGCTGGTTTTAACTGTCCTGCTATTGACAATCATCGTATATATTTATACAGTTATTGCCTTCAATTTCTTCAGGAAATTCTACGTCCAAGAAGAGGAGGAATCGGTAAAAAAATGTCATGATATGTTAACGGTAATAAACTAAAGAATGCTCTTCTTCAATTATTGTTGAGTATATTCTTTGTTTCAGTGCTTTGTATTCCATATATATAAAGGAGTTAGAGCTGGTGGTGGTATTGGTGATGAGATTGAACCACCAGATGGTGATGATTACGAAGTCTATCGTATCATGTTTGACATCACTTTCTTCTTCTTTGTCATCATTATTCTTCTTGCTATCATTCAAGGTAATCTATTTCCTTTTTGTATACGGTAAAAAAAATTTATGTGCTTCCATAGGTTTGATCATCGATGCGTTTGGTGAACTTCGTGATCAACTTGAAAGCGTAAAGAATGACATGGAATCAAATTGCTTTATATGCGGCACTTCGAAAGAATACTTTGATAGTGTTCCGCATGGATTTGATACACATGTTCAGCAAGAACATAACTTAGCAAATTATATGTAAGTAATTAATAATTAATTAAGTTTCGATTGATTTAAAACGTGTTTTTGTAGGTTCTTCCTGATGCATTTAATTAATAAACCGGATACTGAATACACTGGTCAAGAAACATACGTTTGGAACATGTACCAACAAAGATGTTGGGACTTTTTCCCAGTGGGTGATTGCTTCAGGAAACAATACGAGGACGAATTGAGCGGAGGAGGCAGCTAATTGAAATACATTATAGTTTAATTTGTTATAGATTTCTAATACTATTCTAATGTTGTTTCAAGATTATGGTTCTTACACAGCAGTGAAATAAATATCTTGAATATGATATGTACGATACGAATATGCTTCTACGATAGTTACTATTGCATATATTTATTGCGAGTGTGTTTACTTACAAATATACAGTATGTAAAATGTACAAATACAAAACTCAATACATTTTGTTAAGATTTTATTTGTATTTATTTCATACAAGGTTAGATTTCAGCTGGTAAATGAGGATGAAGCTCACTAGAAATAAAGGCTTTATTTTTGGCCTTCTAGATCAAAGAATATTATCATCCATGCTTTAAGAGAAAAATCCTCCATCTGACATACTCCTCCAATAAAATTCAATTAATCACTGATACTTCATTTATAATTTCCGGCACATCTGGCATGTAAGTATTCTCAACTTCATCGACATACAGAGCAGTGCGGTCAGGACTTTGTAGCACATGAATTGTATTTGATATCACTTTACAGAAACAACAGATGAACACAGTCTAGAAACCAAAACCATTATAATAAACACCATGCATATTTTTAGTAATAAGAATAGCATAAAAGCCGGATTATACAAGAATGACTTGTCCATCAAGGACTTCCGCAACACTTACCGCAACAATGGATGCAATGCATCGTACCATCTCATATCTTCTAATGTATAAAATACTGAAGGTAGCAACATATGTCATTAGAATAAATGTATGCACCAAGTCATAATATTTTCCAAATATTGGAGTATTAAGGAACTCTTCTAGGATTATCTTATCATCATTGGCTTCTAATTGCAGTAGCTTCTCGTATAGATTAAATTCCTTACTTGATTCGTAAGCTGTTAGTTTCTTATACGTTGTGGTATCAAGATTGTCATTGGACTTTTTACATCCATGTAAATTCCATACTCTTGGGACGAAAATTGTATTATATTTATATCGTAATATCCACAAGACGATGGCAAACAAAATTGCCGGCACCATTGCTGTCGTAAACGCTCCAGGTAGGAAGCAGAATTCTCCAAATCTAAGAGGTTCTAATTTTAGAAAAAGAACCTAAAACATTTTCTGCTACCTTTGAAATTATATTTCAAAGTAAACAATCTTACGAAAACCGATCCTCCTAGACACGTGTGGCAGTACAATATCGGAAACAGACCATGTTGAATTCCCGTGTCTCTTATGACAAAACAAATATAAGTAAATATCCAAAATATAATAATACTTTGGCTATAGTTTATACCAAGCGCTATTAACTTGCATATATTTTCTGACTTTCTCTAAAACAAAGTGAATATTATCCTATTTTCATATGTACCAGTGGAAAACATACAGAAAGATTAACCAGCAACAATATATTGAATAGGACCATAGCAGCAAGTAGTTGTAAGTGTATCAAGGTTCCAACTCGGGAGTATTTCCTTAATTGCAAAATTGTCCTCGCCAGTCCATATACCAAAACTATTCCATTGAGAGTAAACTCAATAGCTATTAATATGGTGGAATATTCGTTATTAATTCCATGTGGTTTCACGTTATAGACATATGTTATACTATCTATTAAATCATGATCTTTCAAATCACTGTCGGCCAAAGAATCATCAGGTAATTGCAAAGCTGAGCGATCATCTGCATAATTAAGAATTCCATCTTCAGAAGTAGGAAACACAAGCGACTTTACATCTATCGTATCATTGCTTTCGTCATTATTATAGTCATAGTTCACAAAATAATAAGTATTTTCAAAATCCTGAGTTTTCTTTGTCACATTACTTGATACTGCAATAATAATATTCAATCTCACATAAATGCTTCTCTAGAAAAACAAAATCTACTTACATACAAAAGTTATTATATGGGTGAAAACAAATATATTCAGTAATATTTTCATGTTTCACCAGGGGTGCTGAGTGCTGACATATTTTGAAATGCGGTCCAGGCACCAGGGATGCTGTATTGGTTTTCCAGTGAAATATTCACTGTCAATCAGAAGACATTATACACCACAAGCTAACTGGTCCACTACAATTCAGTACATCGACTCAGTCTACCCTTGAACAGATGTTGTAGTAAAATGCGGTAATGCATTGCCTGGGCCACTAGAACTGCTTGCTCAAAAGTGGTAATCAATAAACTGTATTTTATTTTAATTTTAGTCACGTGATACTAAGGTCAGTTACACACACTTGTATTGGTTGGAGTAAAACTAATCCACAGTTCTAACAAATAAAAATGATAAATAAGCAATGGAAAAGTATGATATACTAAAGTTCACTAAAATAATGAATAAGAAAAAATATGTCGTTAAATGAGGGTAAATTAAAAAGATCCAACACAATTTGAAGTCACAAAGCTACTGTATAATACCTCACATGACCTACAAACTTTCTATATATAAGCTATAACTTTATATACAAATACAACAGTACCTACTTTCATTGATCTTTCACTGTATCATTTGAATGAATATTCTTTAAATTTTTTTTGCATACACACCCCTATAAAAGATAAATTTTTTACTTACCACTTGCCTTCTGATTAGTAGTATTGTGTAATATTGATGAGTAGTATTGTCTAGGATCTTTAGACATAAGAGAAATAAGACACGATTGGGGAGATTGCTATTTATTTAGGAAAGAGAAAGAATACAGTATCGTACAGGTTCTAAACGTAAACATTTAAAATGATGAAAAGTGGATAGAAAAAATGAACTTTAAACAGCTCTAAATAGAAAAATTTCCCCGCATTTATACTACCGTTATTACGTTAAAAAATCAAATAAATATATACAGACACAATTATTACAAAATTTTGTTTGTAAATTTCATATTTATTGTATTTTCCTGTCTTATAGAAAAATTCAAATATAACTCTACTACTTATTCTATGAGGATAAAATTAGACAATAAAATATGATATATACAGAGAAGAGACGTTATGGTATGCAGCATAATAATCGAAATATATACTTTATAAAAAGTCTAAGTACTCAATATATAAAGGTAGGAGTGTATATACCGATAACAAAAACTATATTACTTTAGTTGAAAAAATATAATCATTCACCCGTTAATTACTATAGTAACCCCTAAAGAAACCATAACATTATTATGCCACATCAGAGAGAATTTTGAATAAAACCAACTCATAATACTAAATAAAACATATGAAAAGAAAGAAACTGCTTAAAATTCATTTGTTTTCATTATGTGTTTACAATTTGCAGTAACATTTTTGACCCGATTAAAAATGTATACAGGGTAAAATATTATCGCAACAAAACTGCTTCAGACAAACAAAATACTAACAAAAATAAACTACGACTATTTACAGCACGTTGATTCAAATATACCTGCTCAGTAGTATATCTCTGATGCGCAGACTTGCGCGAAACACATTTTCACAAAAGCCTGGCCCTGCAACGGTGAGACCTTAACAAAAAAAATCACACAACACGCACACTGGGACACACATCTTCTTCAAAGGGGTTAGACGGACTTGCGATAATATTTTACAGTCGTCACTGTTATATGTAAAGATACGTACATGAGTCGATACGAGTTCACACCATTTTCAAATTGGAACCTACAATGTAACTACGAAGATTGCCAATATCTTGCCGTCTTCTGCCACTACGTCACTGTAGCGATTTAGAACCTACAAACAAAAGAGAGCACATTGGTTGAGATGCAGAAAAGGGGGCAAAAGAAATTGCAAGTTGAATGTTTTTTGAACTACTGCTGTGATCCAATGCTATTTGGGCAACCGTTTTTGACGTCCGCACAACTGGTGCAACCATGCAAATTCGCAGATGTGAGTAGCTCCAGGATTGCACAAACACACACGGACGGATGGCACCAACTGAGAGACCAATCTTTACAGCAGTAGCTCACAAGGAGTGATTTGGAAATTGGTAGCAAAAATCCTGCAAAACGGATCCTGATTATATCACTATTATCCACATCAAAGACAACTATCACACTTACCTTGCTCTATTTCTCTATTACCTATTATAATTTGGAGCTTACAACAATGTTTTCACGGGTATTGAAGTACAATCTTTCCAAAGCTATGTAGACAAGTAAGTACCACTTCTCAAACAGATCTCTATTGAAAATTACAGAATAAGGAACAAAGAAATAGATCAATGTATTAGTATTTGAGATAATATGTCGGGTGAACACAAATTAGAGGACAAACAAGGTTCTTCATTTATATTATCTAACATTATAAACTGTTAATAAAATGTTTCTTTTTTGGCTTGTAATCAAAAAGACCTCTTATTGTAGAATCACCCAGATATTGATTTCCAGGAGACCTGAAGTGGCAGTCAACTTGGGAGTTTAAAAGTTAATAGTGGACCATTCAAACCATTTAGTGGATCAGTTCCGTGGGACACCTATACAGACATGTAACAAAACATAGGAATATAGGTGTTTTGTCGTAACATCAAAGAAAAATTTAGCATTTACGATGAACTAAAAGTTACGCATGTCTTTTAACTTGTCAAAATGTATCATACCGTTCTCGTTACTATGTTTTGTTATACATCTGTACAGACCTTCAGATATATTTTTGCTTATGGCTGGACTGTAAAAGATAATAAATAACGATTAATGCACATACCTATTTGATTGAGGAGTTTACGCTTTATACACGTTGTCAGGTATAGAGAGCAGGCGCAGGAGGATTCTCTGTTGGAGGAGGAGGCGGTATACTGTTGGAGCCATCATCATTCAGACTAAACGTACTGTTTGAATCATCATTGATAGAATTATCGGGTGTGTCTTCAAACTGAAATATAATATGAGCTTATACAGACCATTTATTTTTTTATTATTGATTTTTATTTTTTTATTAAACTTTTTTTTTTTTTAATTATTTTGATTGTTATTGTTCTTTATTTTTTATTAATTTTTTAATATTTTTTTGTTACTGGTTTATTATTAGATAATAATCTATTTCGTTCTGTGATATTAGCAGTTGTCTTAGAATCTAATAATACCGTTGAAGCCTGGTCTGTAAGTTTTGCTTGTTTGTTCGGGACATCACCAAGGTTGGAATCTGATAACCGCTTCCTGCTTGTGTTACTGCTTCCATCACTCTGCAAAAAGATATAATGCATTGAGCAAGTGTTTTACGCAATGCGAAGAATGATAAAATGAACTTACGTTTGACTGCTGCGTGTCAGCAGCCTTCTTGTTACTTTCCGTCGTCGATTCAGACGATACTCTCTTCCTGAGGAAGGTACCGCTGAATTTCCTCTCACGTTTCAGGATGCTGGGCGAGAGATACTGGTGCAGTTGCTTCCGTTTTACGTGCCTCGCCTCCAAGTCCATGCCGTCCTTCAGTATATTACTGCTCTGGCCAGTCCTGGTGACGGTCTTGGTGAAATTCTGTATATCGTACGTGAGATCGACATTCAAATTCTCGGACTTCGCAAACTCTAACCCGATGAACCACATGGATGAAATGTTACCGGTGCCCTTCGAATCGATAAAATCAAAACTTTCCGGGTTGATGTGCGCGATTACGATGTGCGGATTCCTCTCTAGCGCATCTACAAAAGTTTGGTCAGTGTTAGCTTATAGAACTGACTATTTTTTAACTTGTACTTACTTGTCAAAAGTCTCGCTTTACTCTCCACCAGTCCGCACCATTCCAGGTGGTCCTCTTCTGTCGCCGCGCTGGCAATAAGCATGATAAAGTGCTTGTACTTTAAAAAAAATGGAGGCTGTTCAAACAGCTTGTCCCAAGGAAGTTTCCCTAGCATAATATCCTCTGTTATTTGCAAGCCATTCTTGAACTCTTCGATCAAAATAGTGCGGGTAGACAACGATACGTTGAACGTGGAATTTTGTTGGGGATATGCAGGCGTGATGATAGGCATAAAGTGATACCTGTCTTGTATATTGACCTATAAAAAAATAAGATATGTTACAATAATAATATCAACTTACAGAGACGATCCAATGCCTATTATCATTTTGAATCTAATACATTTTTACTTTATACTATGATAAAGTAAAAATGTTGTAAGTAAAAGTTGTAATCGTGTTAAAAAAAGTTTTGAGATTTTAGAAAAACAATGGCCCTTTGGCTATCCTGAACATTTATGACTGATTAATGACATATGAGTCATAATACAGGTTATAGATGCCACAGGAAAAGATGAATATGATGAAATGCAGACAATTCTGAATATTGAATATTTGAACTTACCCTTGGATCCCACACGCTAAATCCCAGGTTGACACTGGACGGCTGCCTGAGCAACACGGGCTGAGGCCACCTCC
The DNA here is from genome assembly GCA_964023965.1 of Melinopterus prodromus. Taxonomy (NCBI): domain Eukaryota; kingdom Metazoa; phylum Arthropoda; class Insecta; order Coleoptera; family Scarabaeidae; genus Melinopterus; species Melinopterus prodromus. Next base: position 28,936,339 of record OZ030390.1, read on the forward strand.
ACTGGGAGAAGACCAAGAAAAACTTGTGAACCAATGTTGCAGCGGCGGCCTGCGGATACAGCTGGCACGTTCGGGCTACCAGCATCGCCCACGATACGCCACCAAAATAACCCATAGCATTACTGTAAATACCATGACGTTTGGCCCACAATTTTATTGTTCTCAATGCGAGCCGAAAGTTTTCGACATTGGGAACAAGTCGCAAAATATCATCGGTTACCCTACAGCCGTTCAGGCTTCTAACACACTTGGGATCTAAGTTCTTCAGCAGAATATCGTCTCGCAGATCCATGTCCTCTGGGATTTCTTTCAGCGACAACTGTGCAAACAACATGTCAATTTCGATACCATCAAATTTCATTTTTATTACTGGCACAAAGGCTTCCTCAACAGCCTGAAAGAAAAGAAATACAAATTAGGACTGCATCAAAAGTATTTTAGAAACTGTAGAAATATGGTTTTTACAACTTTCTTTTAGTTTTTGTTTTGAAATATTAGCCAGAAACTGACAAGAGAAAAACTACATCAAAAATCATACAATACTGGTAACACCGTGTAACAAAAGAGTTTTTGATAGATTTGTTTGTGATGCATACGAATCTGGACTCAACAGCCCTCACACACTGTAGAAAAAGTAAATGTTTTCAGTGCTTTCAGCACACCTGTACCCAGAATTTCAGGAATTCAGGTAAAAGCGACGCTATAAAATTGGAAAAAAAATGACAAACGTTTTTGATATTTTGACCTCTCCTTTTGACATTTTGATCTTTTTTAAAAATCATTTGTTATGGGAAACTATCACTACCTAGTCACTTGATATTTTTTCGTATGTAAGGCCATCAAACCTGAGCATTGTTGAATTTTTAATAATTCTTTAATCAAAAATTAACCAACAGACAAAAGTCGTAATTTTTGGTTGCCATATTAAAGCACTTTTCTTTTGTCGTGAAATTATATATCATTGTTCATATATTAGCTTATATTAAACATTATATAACCAAAAGTGTTTCAGAAAATAACTTAAAATGTCCCTACTATCATTATGGAAAGGCCTGTCTGTCTTGATAGTCTCAAGTCAATACGTACGTCGTTTATGCTTTATGTTTATGCCTGGGCTACACTAACGCCTAATGCCTTTATGCGTCAACTAACGCGGTATCAATGCCACCCCAATGAAATAAATGCGTTAAATTGTAGTCACACTTGATTTTACCTCAATAATTTGAAGATTACGTGTTGCGACATTAGATGTTGTGCATTAGTGTATTTTTCACAGTTACTAATAAACACAATTACAATATAATTTAGTGATGACATTTTTTATCAATAGCGGAATCTTGACCTTGAGAACTGATAGTTAGGACATCTGCCCAAGAGAAGAGATTGGTGCATAATAAATAAAATGTTCCTAGCAAAAGTGCTGACAATCAAAATCCACACCAAATTCCAATTGTAAAATATGTTAGTGATGTTAGGTGCGGTTTCGTGTCTTCTTTAAATACAGGGAATTTGGTGTGCCATTTGCAATGTCACCAGTTTTATTAGGAACATTTATTTTGATATGATCCAACCTGCATACCTAACTTATCTTGAGCTAACGTTGGCTAAGGGTCCTATGCCACTTTTCAACACTCCAATATTCGAATTGAGAAAAAAGTGGTTTTGATCATTACGTATCAAATTAACCTGAATCCAATCAAATGTTTATTTTGAGGTGTCAACAGGTACCCCCTAAGTTTATTATAAGGGTTCCGGTTTTTACTATTAAATTGCGGAACCCTAAAAATACGTTTCGTAGAAACTGATTTAAATAAAAATAAGATATCTTAATTCTTCAGGCGTCTTCCAGCACCAACAAAACACTGTTCATCTATCGTTTTTTATGACAAACGAGTTACGTTATAAACTAAATGATGTAAAATAGCGCGGATACATCTGGTCCAATACATTGTATGGTACCTAATAGCTATTTTCGGCGTGTTGGAACAGACCTTCTATATCACTTATTTATTATACACTTACTCTAAGTCCGGTCACTTCAGGTTGTTGTTTCAAGAGGTCAAAGAATGTTGTAAAGTAATCTGTTCGATTTATATGTCGGGGCGCCACACATAGGGCATCAATGTCAGCTCCTTTGTTATATACCTGTAATAAAACAATATTACTAAACAAGTTTATAAAAAAAACATACTAATCTTTGAATGCAAAAGCAATTGAGCATACTTACACCTAATCTGTAACTACCAAAGGTATAAATTTTACCCCCGACGTTTTCGGCAACACTGTCTGGCATGTTTCTGGAAATTGAAACGTCTCTGATCCATTTCTTGACAAGACTATATAATTTCGATAAAACATCCATACGGTGGTTTAGCTCATGTTCAGTTTCGAAAACGCCATAAGGTTTTAGCGCTTCCTCCAGTTCCCGGGTTTTGGCAATATCGCTGGCCTTTGGTGGGGCCGTCGATATAGCCGAAGTCATTCCATAGGTTTGCGAGTTCTGTGCATCCTTTTGCTGACATTGCTGCTGGCTACCGTTTTGTGCAGGCCACATATTACTGAAAAATATAAATGCTACATTACAGAAAAATATACATAGGAGGAAGTAAACAAACCATAAAAGACCCTATTAAACACATAAATTCAGCATGTACGCGATCATTTGTTTAGCGGAAGTAACACTACTTACATTTATACAAAGATATACAAGATTATTTTAGTTTTCATATATAAACTAGAAAAACATTATTACAACACAACGTGAACTACTGAATGAACTAGACAATGACATGAGTTATGTTGGTAGTACTGTCGCCAAACAGTTATCTCACCAACAATTCAGGAAATGAAAGTTACTAGGGATGTAGAATAAATACGGAACCATAGATGTGGAATAGATAGACAGCGTACCGGAGTTTTTGGCTATGTAGTTGGGATTCATCAATAATAGATAACCGGATTACTTATCGCACACACGCATGATGGAGAGTTGCCCGTAATATGCACGCTAAAATTCACAAAATCATTTAGCAACGACGATTGATATGCCATTTTTATGTGTAGGGACAAGCATTTGACTGATTACTGCAAATTTGAAAACTTAATGACACGGTTGACAGTTGCAGGCATGGTAACAAAACTAACAAACGGGTTTTAGATGTTAAGCATGATATTATTAAAATATTAGTATTAATTTGAATAAACTTAAAATAAACTCGGACAATTCTCGACGTAAATAGTGTAATTTTTTTCTCGCTGGCATCCTCCGCTAGCGGTACGAGAGCACCACCCCCTTGCCCCTTTCTGTGGGCGCCCATGCTAATAATAGGTACTTTATATCGATTGCAATCGACGAATCGGTGAATCGATTGATCATGACTGACCATAATTTGTAATGTTTGAAATTACTACGAATTTTGGATACAGTCACCAAATGATTTTGATTTTGCGATTTATCATAGTTAAAAGGTAAATATTCGTAATTTTGTAACTTTTGAAATCGCCACCAGTTTTTAATTACTACCGCCAAAATGTAGATAACGGCTTGAACCACACAGCGGCTGTATAAGAATGGTACCGATTTCAAAAATTACAAAATATGGTCCTCTATTCAGCATTTTACTATGATAAATCGCAATAGACGCTTCTACTTCTTGATGACGCTCATGGTGTGCGCGCGCATTTTCCCCCAGTACGAAATTAAGTTGGCAACTGCTTTGTAAAACGCCTAATTAGTATCAAATGTAATGTAATTGATGAAAGATAGGTGTGAGCGGGTGTGAGAATGATATGCATTCATTGAAAACTGAATAATTATATGCAAGTGAACATGAAAACCAAAATACCCACTGTTTTTAGGTTAGGACAGTTCAGCAAATTTTATAAAGTACATAAAAATAGCGGCAAGCTTCCTTGAGTTGGGAGTTGGGACCTATCTGATGAACTATCTGATCAGATGAAAACGCATGAGATATTGAAATTACAAATATAAACACTTTTCTTTTAATTATTTTAGTAAATAAGTACCTAATCACATATAGAAATGGTGCAATTTTTCAGATCATTGAACTTTTTGATAAATACCGCTTCCAAACATAAACGTCTGGACGTTTGTCGACTTTCTATAAATTAAGATCTGTTTCAAAAAATAAAATTGTAAGCCAGCACTCTCACGCTTACTTCAAACAAAAAAAAAAGTCTAAGAGCATCTCTAAAAAATACTAAAACCAAAATAATAAATGATAAATAAATAAAAATAAATAAAATAAAAATAATAAAAAACACAATTAATAAGGATAGATAAAACGTTCTTCTCTGTTCTTTATATTAAGAACAGAGAAGAACGTTTTATTTATCCTTATACACTACACCTGTTCAAGCTGTGTACTAACCTGCAAATACTTCATATATATATATATATATATATATATATATATATATATATATATATATATATATATATATATATATATATATATATATATATATATATATTTCTAGTTAAAAAAGTCATTACAGTAGTTACAAAAAATGGGCCACTAGCCACAAGTTATTAGTCCCTGTCCCTACACGCTTTGAGTAAAAATGTAGCACAAAAACTTCAGTTGTTTATTAGTACGTTCAAAATCAAAAGAAACATTACGTTAAATATCATTTGAGATACAATTGTTCAGCGCAAATTGGCCCCATTTGGGTATAGACAATTTTAACTATATACGGTTATAAAATTTTGCATCAATTTTCTACGACGACAATAGTGTCACGCGGGGGACGGTTGGTCACATTCAAATATAACATGTGAACTGGCGAAAAATGCGAAGAAATAAAACCGCCTCAAAAAATAACTATGTACTATATACATACATAGATAAAAGAAAAAGTAATCACAGATACTTTCCTATACTTGTTCACTACCTTTTAACATCTTGAAATTACATTTTGTAGTTTGTGATCATTGCAGTTGTACTTATTATCGTAATTGAAAAACTACGGGTTTGAATCAATTCGCAAAAATAAATGATACTATAAAAACTAATCAATATGGTCATCAAATATTTACATAGATCAGATTCATCGATAAATAAATAATAATAGTTTATATAAATTTAAAATTGGCTGAATCACACACTGCTATACAGTATATAATACATTAATCAATTATTTATTATATGATAATAATTTGTTTTTAAATTATATTGTAACAAGGCATTTTGCCGTTTAAGTATTTAAATAAATAAATAAATAAATAGTAAAGATATGAGAAAACAAATTAAACTAATTTAAAAAACATACCGTTTAGTATAATTCGGTCTGTACCACCTAGAATTTCCCTTGTAGTGCACGCTGACGGACATGATGACTGAAAAACCACTCTAACACAACCACACAAACTTGTTTGTAATTGTCTTTATTGCGTGCAAATTTAAACTAAAGCAAATTTGTCTTTGCATCAAATTTATATGGCTTGACCTTACCCCCACTTTTATCCCTGCTGCTCGTACTTTATCCCTACCTGTGCCATACTTGGTCCAAATAAAGGATTTTGTTTCCTTTATACACTATAACAAATAATACCTCCATTTATTGTCTACATATCCATGACGATTTACTCCGTAGGACAAATATTTACATACCTATGACGGCTATGACCATGATGATAGAGTTGTATAATAATGACACTTTCCGTTGAATAATGGCTTCATTATTCTACGCATCTGTCATTATTATACAGCGCTACTGTTGATAATTCACCCCAGCACCATTGATAAACATATTTAGAAAATTTTACATGAATTGTAATTTATCAGTCGTAGATCAAACGTCGGATTTCACTCGTCCATTATGGCCCATAATTCGTTCTTGCTTTTATGTGCTCGCCAAATAATATACTGTTTTTGTAAGATAAATGGATAATCATTATTTCTAGCTCTTTCAGTTCAAGTTATCTTCAAGTTCTGGTACTACACATTATTTTATTTTCGGTTTTATTATTTGTCCTTTAAAGTACAAAAGAATTTATATACAGGATCACAGCTGGGAACAAAAACCTTAATCGTTAATTAACGAAGTTACCTTTTTCGATAACGAACTAACTTTTAAGTTAAGTTTCAAAACCATTAACGGGCGCATCAAATACCGCTACATTCATCATCCGTTAATTAAAGTCCGTTAAATTGAAAATATCATAATTAAATCTTCCAAATTACTATAGGTCTTTTATGCAAGGTTGGACTTGGTTTTGTTTACATGTGTGACGCACCACCTTTGTGCGAAACGGCGCGGCGGCCGTATATAAAGCATGCGCGCTAATTGTTGATTTTGCAGTTTTTAATATTGTTAGTTTATATTAAACACCTATTGTTTCAAAATATAAACCTAAATTGCAAAAATCAACCTTCTAAAATGCCTTTCTTCTAACTTCAACCACCTTAGTTGACCTTTTCAATGACTCTTATAAATCTTGCATCTTGCAATATAGTTATTTTGGTTACCACAGTACCTAGCTTCGAAAATTAATAAGGCAATTTTAACTTATGCAACCGAAAGGTCCGCATACCCACCGGTAGATCAGCACTCAACTTATTTTTTAATAAAATTTTAACAGTTAACGTTAACTTCCGTTGCATTTGTAACAAATTAACGGACTATCGGTTAACGAAGCTAACTTTTTCGTTAACGGATGTTAATCGTTAGACTAACGAAGTAAACTTTCTGATTAACTTTTCCCAGCTTTTTTACAGGATGTTAACAATCAGAGGGTCAAAACTGAAGGGTGATTTAGGAAATAAATTATTTCCGAGTATGCCGTTCGTAAAAATTAGTAATTCATGACGTTTTGCGGACTATGGTTCCTTAAAAAAATGGAATCCGCCGGGCGACCGATGTTGCCGTTTCCTTCATTCTCCTTTATTTCTGGTTCCTAATTTTCAGATCTCTGTAAGGTTAGGGTTTAGTTGTAAAAGCCAATAATATTGTCATGAAAGATTAATTTATTTTATTATAAATTAATAATAAAATATCATATATTTGAACCACTTGTAAAAAAAAATTTTAAAATTATATGTTTCTGCGTTACAGAGCCGGGAACAAAATATTTAAGGTACTAGGTTCAGATGAAAGAATACGTCAATTCCAAATGACTTTCTTCTTTAATCAAATTTAGATTGAAATTTGCTCTACTGTAAACTTGTTGTGTTCAAGTTTCAACTGTTCATTTATGCATACTTGCATACTTCTATCATGTATTTTTTGGTGTCCTACTTTTTGAGCCCTGTTTTGGTAATGTGACTTAATAGAATCGCATCTAGGTAGACACAACTAAAATCTTAAACAGTGACAAATAAACTTGAAAATTCTATTGATGGGCCACCGTCACGCACCTGCTGTTTACAATAACGCGGTGGTTCGATTTACTTCGAACAATTTTGTTAACTTGAACAAAGGAACAATTCGACAACAAACAATTACACAGTAGACCCTTAAATTCTGTTTATCGCAATATTTATATATTAAAGATTATTACTATACAACTATACCACCCTTTCTACCTGTTTCTTAAAAGACATTCTGGAAACTTTACGTTACAATTACAAATATTACAATGCTTTCTATGTATAACGGGTCCTAGTATAAATTCATAGACAATTGAGGAAGCCAACCAGATAAATTTTACAATACAAAGGCTCCGGTCCGTATCCGCGGGACTTCTTCCTTTTCATGATATTTAAGAAAAGTCCCACGAACTAGATTGGGGTTGCTTGACGTTTTATTGTCCCACAAGTCGGACGTAGCGGATGCTTATCAACCGGGCCGGGCGGTGGGTAGAGTGTGGGTAACACAAAAATTACACTGGCGAACAAAAAAAAAAATGCCGAATCTGAACACAAAAGTGAATTGGCTTTAGTTTTCGCAAAAACCGGTGCAAAACGGTTAAAGCTGCAAAAAAACGCGTTCTTTACGCGTTGTTTGTTACTGTTCAACATATAAAACAGTAAGGCAGTTTGCACACGCACCGACAAAACCGGATCCGATTTCGGCTCCGGCCACCGGATGCAATGTTTTTAAATGAGAGATGGCACATACAGCCGGTTTACCGGACCGGCAAATTCATATCTGGTTACAATGCATTCGGCGCCGGAGCCGGAATCGGATCCGGTTTTGCCGGTGCGTGTACAAACGGCCTAACGTTATGTAGTAGATGTTTATCGAAGATATAAATAAAAGGATATAAATATGGAGTTGTCGTTTTATTCAAAACGTTATTACAGGTCCGTTTACACGCTCATGCCATTTGCACAAACTGATTTGCGCAAGCCAATTTGTGCTGTTGAACTGAATGAAATGATCGCGTTCACACGTTCAGTTTAGTTGGTGCAACCTGCAAATGTGAATCAGTTAACAGTGGAGAATCGTCATGAAACGCGGTATTTACTGTCTTTTTACTACAGTATTTCAAAACTGGAGAACCAAGAACTAATTCTTGCAACTGCTGCGATTTGTACCTATAATATGAATATTCGGAAATCGAAAGTAGACAAAAGGAAATGGTCTAAACGTTGGTTACTAAAAGGGGATCTGCTTTCTCATGTCAATTTAATTGCTGAATTACGTAGTCAACCCGACGACTTTTGCAACTACTTACGCATGGACCAAAGTACCATAAATTTGGAACATACATATCTTCTTCTCCGGCACCCGAGTTTTCCGATGCTAACACTTTATTTTAAGTTTCTTCGGTAGGGGGTGCCCAAAGAGTTCATTTTTTCACTATACTTTCCCTATTTGACTATGGTTCCAAGAGTTGAATTTTATCTATTAAACTATTATACGCGTACGATTTAGCGTTGCGGTAACTATATTCTGTACTGTGACCTTTTCATAAACATGGAAAAGATTATAACTATATAATTTGAAGATTAACTGTGTTATTGAACGAGAAAACTTATAGTGGTAAATTAGTCAAATATTTTTTTGTTTTTAATTTTTTATTCCTTAACCAATATTTCGGACAATTTTGGTCCTTCTTCATAGTTCTTCAAATTTATATAAATATAAAAACAGGAAAGGTGTCAAGACAAGTTTACTCGTTTTACATATGTGTATATACCTATAAACTCACAAAGAATCTTTTTCGACTTTTAAACGGAGTAGGTACCACTACAAATTAAGATTTTGGTAAATAACAACAACCAAACATCTTTCACGTAGGTTACGTGCTGTCAACAGTCGACGAGTTCGATTAACTACTGATATGCATGCTCAAAGTTGGAACTGAGGCTTGTGCCCCGTTTACACGCACAAGCCAAAGCACCAACCACAAGCCGATTTTCTGTCACGACAGATTTTACACAAGATAAGATTTTTGGCTTGCGCAAACTTCATGCCAGCGTTTACACGCAACGATTTAACTGTGCAACTCGATTTGTACAAGCCAATTTGCGCAAATGCATGAGCGTGTAAACGGGCCTTTGACCATATAGCAGCGTTTCTTAAATAGCGCCCTAAGCCTACATTTAGGTCAGCGGAAACCGCGCGTATCCATCCGCGCGGTTGTTTGTCGGCATCGACCACTGCGTGGTCGCGGTGCCGACGAAGACAAACAGTGCATTTTGTTTTGCGTATTCGTACATTTTGTGCAGGTTTTTATATCACATTCGAAGGTTATTTTAAAGAAAAACACATTTGCAGGAGCGGCATTTTGCAGACCTGCATCATACTGCTAAAATCTACCGCACGGCCCTGAATTACGTCTTCTCCACTCTCGCGAGACATACCGAGAGACCGCGAATTGGGACAGTGTGGATGGCACATTCACCCAAATCCGCTAACATTCGAGCTGCCAGAAATCGAATAGTTGGTAAAAATCACGCGTTGGACGATCGTCTCGCCATAAACCACTTTATTTATTCGCCTTCGCGTCAATCCATTGAATCTCGGTCTGCTGACGGGACTCAAAAGGTTTTTTGTGTGTACCCGAAGGTATTATTTACGACAGAGGTCTGATTTATGACATCAAACACGTGCGGTGCCTCAATGCAACCCAAAAAGTAGGTAACAAATGGAATAAATTATTTACTATTGAAATAAAAAGATTACAAAATATTGAACAGAATAAATTTGTATGAAAAGTACAAATAGTTTACATTGCTATTAAATTTAATATCCGATAGTATTTTTTTCTTTTTGTGGTGTCCCCATTACTATAATTAGTCAGGAAAAAATCACATACGCAAAGTTAAAATGGAAAATATACCAGATAATGATATTTATTTCTGTATTATTGAAGAAATGCAAATCCGTATTATAAGATTTCTAATGAGAATTAAAATTATTAGCAATATTAAATCAATAATTAATTAATTAAAACTAAAGAATTAATTATTTTTATCTCTTTGAAATAAATCTTATCAATTCCAAGTTATTCCAATTCCAGTCTTATTTTTCTATGATGTTGGTATCTATTGTATCGTTTTGGTACAGTTCTTTGATTACTTGGGCCGGCTGGGAACTACCTGGTAAGTAGGTATTATTTTACCCTCATTAATGGGGAATATCGCATAGGTGCTTCTCGTACATTGGCGAAAGGAAATATGTATTCACTGTCGGCAGACATTCAACAGTCATCCTTGTTTTATCTCTCTCGACAATCGCAAATTACGACTGCGATCTACATAGGGCAATTACTAAGTGGTAGTGAATTTTTACGTGAACTTTTAATTAAAAGACACCTTATTGGACACCAAACAATTTATTAATTACTAAGTTATTGATTGATAATATCGCTGTTATATCATACCAGTATACAGGGCTGATCAAAATAACCATTGCACCTAAATAATTGTCCAACCGTAAACGTTATAAAAAAAATCAAACAAAAGTTGTTTATTTTAGCTATCGTCTAAATATATTTATAATATACAGAGTGCTTATTTCATTATAGAAACTGGAAACTTTCCTTTTACTAATAGAACAAATATTTTTACATTTTTTAATTCTAAGATTAATTCCAAGATCTTTTTGTAGGAATATTTTTTTATACAATGCATCATTTTTGAGTTAAAGCAATTAATCAAAGCTCATAAACTTTTATTTTAACCAAACGGATAAAAAATAACAGAACAATTAAATGGAATTAAATTAAATGTTCAAACAGCAAATAAAATCAAAGTACAGGAGTTCTAGTTAATTGCTGATACCTAAAAATGATGCCTTTTATGAAAAATGGTTCGCACAGTAAATTCGTAAAAATAACATCTGAATTAAAAAAAATTAAATACGCAGTATGTTCTATTTGAAAAAGGAAATGTTACCAAATTTAGATAGTATGTCTAAACAAAAAAATGTTTATTTGTTTACGGTTGGAGAACTATTTAGTTGTAATTTTGTCTAACTCTGTATGGATATGCACTATAATATTTAATTTATACCGCAATACATTATACAAAATAATAATTATGCAAATTTTTGTCTATGGAAAATCTTATTACTATGTCTTATATTAGTATATGGTATCTAATCAGAATAATAAATCAATAGTAATAAATTTTTTTTTAAATATTTAATATTTTTTTTAATTCAATTAGTTATTAATTAATAATAACCACAATTTCAATGACCTATGCTGTACCTATGCATACACACTATACGCTGCGGCAGCGGCTACTTCAGCGACGTCCATCCTCTATCAGTCTATCACCTGCAGATGACCGTTGAATGCACGAGCCGAGCCCCGAGAGTGTAGATTGCCTTCTTTTTCCGCTATGTTTAGCCTCGCCGAGCGTTTCGCCGATTTAGTCGGTGGCGTTAGCAACATTAGGCACCAAAATATTTCAGTGCTGGATACCAGCACCAAATTTTGCACACAGCATGTACATATATTAAGGTTTAAAAAACCGCCTGGAGACACTCTCCTGGGGGTCAAGATCATCCCTTTATAACGTCATCAAAATGGCGGATTTAAGTCAGAGTAGCGAATTATGTTATCGCATGTATTATTGTTAATTTTTAACCAATTTTGAGTTTTACTACGTCATTTTAAAGCTCAGGTAGCGTTCTTTAAAAAATGTATTTTTTTAATTTTTGTGTACGAAAGGTAGTTTTTGCGTACCTCTCTAAATTCCAGTAAATTGTTCGATAAGCAATTCAGTATTGCTATAACCAGTTAAGTTTATGTAAAAAATATCTGCGTACGACAATTTGGTATTAATGTATCCAGACACATTTTTAAATGTTAATATATTTTTAGTAGTAATAATATAAATATTGTACTAAGTAATAAAATAAATATTGTACTAAGTAATAATATAAATATTGTACTAAGAATTCTGAATTATCGCCAATTTTCTTGAAACCTCACACATAGGCGGAATGTTTTTAATGGACCTATTAAATTGACAAAGTTAGATTCGCCGTGATTCGTTTACGGTTTCAGCCGAGCTTGATGAATGATACATAAGCAGCATGAAACGTTGAAGAAGCATGAAAGCATGCTCGTTTTGTGATAGAGACTGCGTGTGACACAAAATGCACGAAACCTTTGTGAATTTTTCTAAATGCCATCCACGTTTTCTATGCAGTGGTTTTGCCGATACCTCCTAAACTCGAAACAGTGTCTGCCACAGTAAAAGCATGAAAGAAAGGAAGCAGGTTTGACACCCCAGGTGAAAGTTTTCTCTGCATTTGGTTAACTGGAAGATTTGCAGATGTTTTCGTGTTCCATATTCAATCCATAATTCCTCTACTTTATCTAACTTAGAACAGGCGTACATCGCAATGACAACTACATCGCTATCCACTGTTTTAATGGTAATTTTGGTATGTCCTTCGAAGGTGCTGGCATACCACACGTGAAGCAATAGACGGGCATCTGCTTCTTCATGAAAAACTATTTGCTTTCCAATAAGCAGACCCATCTTTACTAAGTTTTTTACCAAAAATCCAAACAAAATATTTTTGGTTACCAGAAAAGTACAGTTTTATCGTGACCAAAAATGAAAGTAGAAACGTTTTTAAAATAGCCTGAAAACAAATGAATATTGTTTGTTATAATTACTGCCATACTAGGCAACTAATGTAAAAAATATAACGAAATTTAGAGGGTTACTTGAGCCTTAAAATGACATATTAAACTTCCAAATTGGTTAATAATGTACGAAGATACGTGTGTTAACATTATACGTAAATCCGCTATTTTGATGACGTCATCAAGGGATGATCTTGACCACCAGGAGAGTGTCTCCCGGTGGTTTTTTAAACCTTAATATGTGTAGAAGATGTGTGCAAAATTTGGTGCTGGTATCCGGCACTGAAATATTTTTACACTAACGCCACCGACTAATTCGGGCTGAGTGTAGAGCTACCATTAACAATCGGTGTATGTACGAAGTACGGGCATACGTCGCGCCGTAGTGAGCGGCGTGTATTCATGCCTTCGCCTCCGCTATACCTCCGCCAACGAAAATGCGAAGGTGGAGGCGGAGCCGGAGGTTGAAAAACACACGAAAGTTCCGTCTTTACGGAGGCGGAGGCGGACCTCCGTTACATCCCTAATTATTATACAGCGCTACTGTTGATAATTCGCCTCAGCACCATTGACAAACATACATATATAAAACATTTTACATGAATTGTAATTTATCAGTCGTAGATCAAACATCGTATTTCACTCGTCCATTATGGCCTATAATTCGTTCTTGATTTTGTGTTCGTCAAATAATATACTGTTTTTGTAAAATAAATGGATAATCATTATTTCTAGCTCTTTCAGTTCAAGTTCTCTTCAAGTTCTGGTACTACACATTATTTTATTTTCAGTTTTAGCATTTGTCCTTTGAAGTACAAAAGAATTTATATACAGGATCAAAGTTGGGCACAAAAACGTTAATCCGTTAATCGTTAATTAACGAAGTTACCTTTTTCGATAACGAACTAACTTTTAAGTTAAGTTTCAAAACCATTAACGGGCTCATTTACTTCCGCTACATTCATCATCCGTTAATTAAAGTCCGTTAAATGGAAAATATAATAATTAAATCTTCCAAATTGCTATAGGTATTTTGTGCAAGGTGGACTTGGTTTTGTTTACATGTGTGACGCACTACCTTTGTCCCAAGCGGCGGCCGTATAGGTATAAAGCATGCGCGCGAATTGTTGATTTTGCAGTTTTTAATATTGTTACTTTATATTCAACACCTATTGTTTCAAAATATAAACCTAAATATTAAAAAGCAACCTTCAAAAATGCTTTTCTTATAACTTCAACCACCTTAGATGACCTTTTCAATGTCTTTTATAAATCTTGCATCTTGCAATGTAGTTATTTTAGTTACCACAGTACCTAGTTTCGAAAATTAATAAGGCAATTTTAACTTATGCAACCGAAAGATCCGCATACCCACCGGTAGACCAGCACTCAACTTATTTTTTAATAACATGTTAACGGTTAACGGTTACTTCCATTGCATTTGTAACAAATTAACGGACTATCGGTTAACGAAGTTAACTTTTTCGTTAACGGATTAACGACTAACGAAGTAAATTTTCTGATTAACTTTGCCCAGCTTTTTTACAAGATGTGAACAATCAGAGGGTCAAAACTTAAGGGTGATTTAGGAAATAAATTATTTCCGGATATGCCGTTCGTAAAAATTAGTAATCCCCGGCGTTTTGCGAACTATGGCTCCTTAAAAAATGTGACGTCATACAATCTTTATCTAGGGTATTAATGTTTAAATCGTGTATGTTAAATCTATGAGACACGAAACTATGTGGCAACTCAGTGCAGTGGTATTTCTCCATTGTCAAAAGTCAACGCGACAAGTGAAAACTTGTGCTGCACCACTGCGATCTCAGTAGATACCATAAGGTTCTGTGACATTTGTACAAAAACTTGATTTTTTATTAAATGTAACCACTAAGTTATTCTACATCGGTTCTGCAATACAGTTTTATTTAAATTTCAGTAGATAACCCAGAACTCCCAATTCCATAGACTTCCAAGAGCCACTAGTGAAATGCTTGCGCAGAACCATATAGTTCTAAGTACCGTGGATCAGAACAACATTCACAGTCCATCATTTATTATATATTATATAATATTTCCGTTGGAGTGCTTTATACAATAGTTGTTTGACCTATCATTTTCCACAATAAAAAAATATTTCAATTTATACAGGGTATAAATGTATGTCCTGTATAAACGAAAATACCGGGTGATTCAATTTCGAGCCTCACCATGGGGATCTCGCTTATTAGTAGAGATAGAGCATATGTTTAAATTTGGCAAAGTTTCGTTTTTGTGCTAATCAATTATCTGAAAAGAAATTTAATCTATCATTTTTTATTTTGAAGATATCCACAAAAAAATTAAATTTAAGATATTGTTTTTAATTTTTTATTCAAAACAAAATGTAGCTAAGCATTTGAAACAAAAACATACTATAGGTACTTTTTAACAAGGAATACAGTGTCATTTTTTAATTTGGAATAACATCAAAGATGGCGGCGTAACCATGGCCAACTTTTGTTTTTCTTATGGGCGCTATGTTGAATTTTGGCATTTTCCGATAGTCGTGTTTTTTTCTCATTTCCGCAATGTACAACATGTTACCATTCTCTTTTCAAAAAATGGTGGAATAATCAAAAACCTTCAGGTACCCAACTGGACCTTGGTTACAGACCGCCGGAGTCGTTGCCAAGCAACGCTAACAAAATGCACTTGGATCAAGCCGCGCCCTCAGCGTTCGGTTTGCCATTTAACCAAATAAACCTTATTTGTGGTTGATTGTGGATCTAAAATGCCGTTTACCAATAACAAAAAGCGTGATTAAAATAAGGGTTTGTTATTGTTCTCTTAGAAATGTCGCATCGTACAATATTCCTAACATTGGACGGAAATTTAGCGGACCATGGATCGTTTACTACACCCTGCAATTCTTATAATCCTCATGGAAATGTTGAAACTGATCAAGGAGGTATTTTAGAAATGGTAAACGTTAAATTATCATAATCTGCAATGCTTCAACTACTGGTTTTTAGATAAATGACGATCCTCGGATTTCTAAGCGGGAAGTAGGCGGAAATAGCCCTCAATTTGGAATTGCCACAAACACGTGTTTGCAGACCATTACGAACAAAGAAATTGAAACCGCACAAACCCCACACAAGTCAAACGTTGCAATTGTACGAAATTATTTACATCAACAATTTCCAAATCGCTGGATTGGTAATGGTGGAGTGGTAGATCCCCTGATTTAAGTCCGCTGGACTATTTTCTTTGGGGAACTGTGAATGACGAAATTTATCACGATACTCGCAGAAATATCGATGATCTGCGGGATCGAATAACAGATGCGGTCAATGCTATTCCGGGAAGAACAGTTAGAAGAACATAACAACACATAGATAAGCGGGCACGCTTTTATGCATTCAAGAAAATAGCGGCCAATTTGAACATTTACTTAAAGAATAATCTTTATGTTGTATAAACTTGCTTCTTTCACAATCTGAATGTTTTAAATCCAAAGCACTCTTGATCAGTCCGGCGCCGGCGGTCTGTAACCAAGCTGCAGTTGGTTACTTGATAAGCACGACAAACAACAAGTAAAAGAAGAATGTGTTGTTTTTTATTATTAAACCATTGTTTTAAGAAATAATGCCAACATGTTATACAGTGTGTCCACGAAAGTCCGCACCATATGGAAAACTTTTTTATTGTGTATTTCTCAGAAAATTTTATTCTTTATGAAAGTTGGTGGCTCGTATGAAACTAAAACTGCAACTGTCAAATATGTAAATTTAGGTGCCATATACCGAGCGATTAAAAATATATGAATTTGTGATAGGAGTAATAAAGTACCTTTATTTTCATTATTATCGATAAACTTTATTTGAAAATATTGTTTAGAAGTAAAAATTATATTCAAATATGAAATCAGAGCAACCTACATTGAAAAATTGAATACATTTTTTATATTTCTTGCTATTTTGGTATGATAACTAATGTTTATTTAGACTTAGCGCTAAATTACTCATTTTCTTGGTGCGAAGTTGATATTTTACCCTGTAGATATTAATATATCACACAATAACTAATTCAGGAGCGTGACTTACCTTTTAGTCGGTTAATATTAATGACTGTGGATAGATTTATAGTAGTTGTTATCCATCTACAGCTAGCGATTCTCTAGTAGTGGTGCGGGCGGTACTACCACATGAAATTTTATTTTCACTGATAATATTTTAATAAAAATAACTTGATGCTTTAGTTATCGTCTATTGTTTCTTGATTTAATTATGACTGACTTACCCGTTATTAAGTTAACAACTATTACGAATATGTTAATAATACTAATTTATTATCTTATTTTATTTCTACTACTTACAATTACAAAAATACATACATTAATACACATTTAAAAAAACTAAACATCGAAAGAATTGTTAAACATCTATTCATCCTGTTTCTGTGTGTGGTTTCCGTCCCGTTCTATACATAAACACATTCTTCTAGAAACATCTTTGGCCGCACTACTAACAAAATTCGGCGGATTGTTCTGGATACAATGTTGTATAGTTTCCCCTAAATGATTTATATCTCTAAATGGTCGGTGTTTGTATACTTTATTTTTTACGTAACCCCACAAAAAGAATATAACAAGGTAAAGTCGGGGGGTCTAGGTGGCCAGGATCTTAATTCCCAATTTCAGCCGATCCAGCGTTGGCCAAATTTATTATTTAAAAAGTTCTTGACAGAGTGTATGGGCGCACCATTAAGCTAGAACCCAATTGGCGCCCGTTGAATTAATGACAAATTGTCCAAAAAAGGTGCCAACCCTCAAAGTTCAAGAACTAAAGATATAATTGCCCATTTAAATTTTGACGAAAAAAAGGCCCAAATATTCGGTTATTCAAAATACCGCACAGCACATTAGTCTTAAAATGGTACTGATCTCGGCATTCTCTTGTAAAGATCGGGTTTTCATGTGCTCACCACCGGCAATTTTGTGAAGAATGGGACTGTTCTTTGACGTAAATGTTGCGTCGTCTGTCCAAAGAATATTTAAAAAAATCTGTTCTCTTCTTTTTTCCGCTCAAAACAGATCATACCTGATGTCAAAGTTTCTTTCTTTTAGTGTGCTTATAAATTTTGGTTTATAGGGGTGATACTTGTTTAGTTTTAGTATTTCATGTACTGTTGATTTACTGCATTGGCTGTGTGCAGCAATTTGTCGAACAGAAGACGTTTTATGCTCGATTACTTCTTGCAGCACTGGCAAACTTGTTTCCTCATTTCGGAAACATATTTTTTTGTGGGTTTTTTTTTGTGGACCTGAACTGTTTAAATTTTTTCATTATGCTGGAAATGGTTGAACTGGCAACTTGGTTGTGTGGGTTTCTTTCAGTGAAAATAGCAGCATCATCTTGGTGCGGTCTATTTTCTCCATATATTCAAACAATTTTAACTTTTTTGTTGGAGTTTAAGCATTGTTTTAAAAGCTACAGCACAAAAACTAGTTCTAAGTACCGTGGATCAGAACAACATTCACAGTCCATCATTTTCTATAACACAATATTTTCATTTATACAGGACATACATTTATACCCTGTGTAAATTAAAATATTTTTTTTAATTGTGGAAAATGATAGGTCAAACAACTATTGTATAAAGCACTTCAACTGAAATATTTCCCTATGCGACATTAATAATTTCCCTGTATAATCTGCCGGGCGACCGATGTTGCCGTTTCCTTCATTCTCCTTTATTTCTGGTTCCTAATTTTCAGATCTCTGTAAGGTTAGGGTTTAGTTGTAAGAGCCAATAATATTGTCATAAATGATTAATTTATTTTATTATAAATTAATAATAAAATATCATATATTTGAACTACTTGTAAAAATAATTAAAAATTATATGTTTCTGCGTTACAGAGCCGGGGACAAAATATTTAAGGTACTAGTTTCAGATGAAAGAATACGTCAATTCCAAATGGCTTTCTTGTTTAATCAAATTTAGATTGAAATTTGCTCCACTGTAAACTTGTTGTATTCAAGTTTCAAGTGTTCATTTATGCATACTTACATACTTCTATCATGTATTTTTTGGTGTCCTACTCTTTGAGCCCATTGTTGGTTATGTGACATATCACATAATAGAATCCTCTAAGTAGACACAACTAAAAACTTAAACAGTAACAAATAAACTTGAAAATTCTATTGATGGGCCACCGGCACGCACCTGCTGATTACAAATTACAATAACACGGTGGTTCGATTTACTTCAAACAATTTTGTTAACTTGAACAAAGGAACAATTCGACAACAAACAATTGCACAATAGATCCGTAAAATCTGTTTATCGCAATGTTTATATATTAAAGATTATTACTATACAACTATACCACCCTTTCTACCTGTTGCTTAAAAGACATTCTGGAAACTTTACGTTACAATTGCAAATATTACAATGCTTTCTATGCATAACGGGTCCTAGTATAACTTCATAGACAATTGAGGAAGCCAATCAGATAAATTTTACAATACAACGGCTCCGGTCCGTATCCGCGGGACTTCTTCCCTTTCATGATATTTAAACGTTTTATTGTCCCACAAATCGGACCTAACGGATGTTTATCAACCGGACCGGGCGGTGGGTAGATTGTGGGGCACACAAAAATTACAGTGGCGAACAAAAAAAATGCCAGACAAATGACAACTGATTCGGATAGGTTTTTTTTCCAGGAAACCGTATCTGAACACAGAAATAGTGAATTGGCTTTAGTTTTCGCAAAAATCGGTGCAAAACGGTGCGGTTAAAGCTGCAAAAAACGCGTTGTTTGTTACTGTTCAACATATAAAACAGTAAGGCAGTGCACAAGCACCGGCAAAACCGGATCCGATTTCGGCTCCGGCCGCCGGATGCGATGTTTTTAAATGAAAGATGGCACACACAGCCGGTTTACCGGACCGGCAAATTTGTATCTGGTTACATTGCATCCGGCGTCGGATCCGGTTTTGCCGGTGCGTGTACAAACGGCCTAACGTTATGTAGTAGATGTTTATCGAAGATATAAATAAAAGGATATAAATATGGAGTTGTCGTTTTATTCAAACGTTATTAGTTATTAGTTACATGACGTAAAAACGTTTTGAATAAAACGACAACTCCATATTTATATCATTTTATTTATATCTTCGACAAACCTGAAAATGGACGAGGTAACAAATATCATCCATCAAAGTAGATGTTTATATTTAGGAGCAAATAAAACTTTGAACCTTGTCCATTATGACCATATAGCGTAAAATCAATGGCATATACTTTGAACATTTTACACCACTTTTTTGTAGGTGCGCGCGACCAATGCATCGGGCGGAGTGCACTGCTTCTTTCTTTATTTATAAATTATAAAGTGCACTGGCCTAATAAAAAGTCGTTAGAAATATGACAACTGAATTCGATAGAATTTTTTCCTAGAAATCCAAATTTGAACATAGAAATAGTGAATTGGCTCTCGTTTTCGCGAATAACTGTTATATGTGCAAAAAAGCGTGTTTGCTATTTTTGGGCACAAGGAAAACAATAACGTTAT
Source organism: Melinopterus prodromus (assembly GCA_964023965.1). Classification (NCBI taxonomy): domain Eukaryota; kingdom Metazoa; phylum Arthropoda; class Insecta; order Coleoptera; family Scarabaeidae; genus Melinopterus; species Melinopterus prodromus. The sequence goes on from OZ030390.1 coordinate 28,956,927, forward strand.
GAAGTGAATGGTTATATTAGTGATGTGCAGAATCGTATTATTTCAAGAACCGATTTTCAGTATTCGAGTGATTCGCATATCGTATTATTTGTTCTCCATTAATAATCGATTTTTAATAATCGATTCTTAATAATCGATTTTTAATAATCGATTCGTAATAATCGATTTTAATAATCGATTATGAATAATGGATTTTTAATAATCTATTATATAATCAGAGAGTCACCGATGTAAAGTCATATTTTGGGTTGGGTTGAGCGACGAAGTTGGTGACGGGGGCGTATAAAACTGATGTAAATGTATGTAAAACAGATTATTAAAAATCGATTATTAACATACGATTATTCAAAATCGATTATTAAGAATCGATTATTAAAAATCGATTATTCAAAATCGATTATTAAGAATCAAAATAATAATCGAGATATCTCGATTATGTCAAGAATCGATTACAATCGATTACGTAAAAACTTTGAACATTCTCCATTAAGACCGTATACCGAGAAATCAGATGGCATAAACTTTGAACATTTTTCACTACGGACCGCACTGCTTGTTCCTTTATTTTTAAATTGCATTGGCCGATTAAAAGAACGTCGGAATTATGACAACTGATTTCGATTTTTTTCCCCATAAATCCAAATCTGAACACAAAAATAGTGAATTGGCTCTTGTTTTCGCGAAAAACACTGTTAAAGGTGCCAAAAACGTGTTGTTTGCTACAATTAATACCATTAATGCTATAAAGTTAATGTTTCAGTGTAAACATCCCTTTAATGTGAATAGATGTTCGATGAAACTATTCGACATTAGTTTTCGATTCATCTATTCTAAAACTACAGGAGTGTCAAAAAGTCCGATCGCGATTATACAGCCTTGAAATAGCAGGCGTAGACAAAGGTGGGCGTGTTATACGGCTTCCAGCCCCCCTTATGGGAAGTTACGGGTATAGATCATCCGTAATTAATTAATAACTGATTAGGCAACACGAAATATTAGCAAAAATCGGTATATTCAATAAGCTGTACCTCATTGACGCTTCGTTCAATCTTAATAAAACCAACACCATTCGATTCCCCTAACCATAAACTATACGAATGTCAAAAAGCCCGATTGCGATTATACAGCCTTGAAATAGCAGGCGTAGACAAAGATCGGCGTGTTATACGGCTTCCAGCCCCCCTTATGGAAAGTTACGGGTATAGATAAATACTAATTACTCGAGTACCCTGAGCGATTCGCAATGAAACTAACACTGTTCGAAGGAGCATTCTACGGTCATTCTAAAAGTGGAAAAGTCCGATCCGAAATATGTAAATTAGTATCCGTAATTAATTAATAGCTGATTAGGTGACATGAAATATTAGTAAAAATCGGTATATTCAATAAGCTGTATCTCATTGAGGCTTCGTTCAATGGAAATAAAACCAACACCATTCGATTCCTCTCTCCTTGAATTATAGGAATGTCAAAAATTCCGATCGCGATTATACAGCCTTAAAATAGCAGGCGTAGACAAAGATCGGCGTGTTATACGGCTTCCAGCCCCCCTTATGGGAAGTTACGGGTATAGATAAATACTAATTACTCGAGTACCCTGAGCGATTCGCAATGAAACTAACACTGTTCGAAGGAGCATTCTACGGTCATTCTAAAAGGGAAAAGTCCGATCCGAAATATGTAAATTAGTATCCGTAATTAATTAATAGCTGATTAGGTGACATGAAATATTAGTAAAAATCGGTATATTCAATAAGCTGTATCTCATTGAGGCTTCGTTCAATGGAAATAAAACCAACACCATTCGATTCCTCTCTCCTTGAACTATAGGAATGTCAAAAATTCCGATCGCGATTATACAGCCTTAAAATAGCAGGCGTAGACAAAGATCGGCGTGTTATACGGCTTCCAGCCCCCCTTATGGGAAGTTACGGGTATAGATAAATACTAATTACTCGAGTACCCTGAGCGATTCGCAATGAAACTAACACTGTTCGAAGGAGCATTCTACGGTCATTCTAAAAGGGAAAAGTCCGATCCGAAATATGTAAATTAGTATCCGTAATTAATTAATAGCTGATTAGGTGACATGAAATATTAGCAAAAATCGGTATATTCAATAAGCTGTATCTCAATGAGGCTTCGTTCAATGGAAATAAAACCAACACCATTCGATTCCTCTCTCCTTGAACTATAGGAATGTCAAAAATTCCGATCGCGATTATACAGCCTTAAAATAGCAGGCGTAGACAAAGATCGGCGTGTTATACGGCTTCCAGCCTCCCTTATGGGAAGTGCATAGAAAAATGCTAATTATTCGAGTACCCTGAGTGGCCTGAGAGATATCGCAATGAAACTAAACTGTTCGCACGAGCATTCTTAGGTCATTCTAAAAGTCGAAAAGTCCGATCCGAAATATGTAAATTAGTAGGTATCCGTAATTAATTAATTAATAACTGATTAGGTGACACGAAATGTTAGCAAATATCGGGATATTCAATGGGCTGCATCTCGTTGACTCTTTGCTCAATCTTAATAAAACTAACACCATTCGATTCCCCTTTTCTTAATCTATACGAATGTCAAAAAGTCCGATCGCGATTATACAGCCTTGAAATAGCAGGCGTAGACAAATGTCGGCGTGTCATGAGTCAGTTTGCGTTCTTAATTTAGACGGCCGACTTCCATCCCCCCTTATGGGAAGTTACGTTCAGTACCGCGCACTTGCCTGACGGCAAAAACTAATCAAATTGCATTCCGCGCACCTCGCTCTGTGCAAAAACTAATCAAATTTCATCCCGCGCGCCTGACTGACGGTGGAAACTAATCAATTTGCATCCCGCCCACCTGCCTGACGGTAAAAACTAATCAAATAGCATCCCGCGCCCGGCCTGACTACAAAAACTAATGAAATTGCAATCCGCGCACCTTCCTGACGGCAGAAACTAATCAAATTGCATCCCGCACACCAGCCTGACAGTAAAAGCGAATCAAATTGCATCCCGCACACCAGCCTGACAGTAAAAGCTAATCAAATTGCATACCGCGCACGTGCCTGACGGCAAAAAGTAATAAAAATTTCATCCCGCGCACCTCGCCGAGTGCAAAAACTAATCAAATTGCATCCCGCGCACCTGCCTGACGGAAGAAACTAATCAAATATGACTTCAACATCTCTGAAATGTTTTTGTGCTGACTGGGAACATACCCTTTTTATAAAAGCTAACGATTGACGTTTATAACAAAATAACGGACTATCAGTTAACGAAGTTAACTTTTTCATTAACGGATTAATGAGTAACGAATTAACTTTCTGATCAATTTTGCCCAGCTTGGCATATTGAATTATATATCTACATCTTGCAAGATCCGTTCTTCCTATTACAGCAACATGTTGGTGTAAATGAAATTTGATGCTTAAAAACAGCAGTTAAATTGTTTTATTGCCCAAATTTTGCCAATTAACAAAAAAGATAAGAAAATAATTTAGATTTAACTTTTTCGGGATCCCAAGCTCATTATTTGTCGGGATCCCGGGATTGGACGCCCTAGGTACTTCAGAAGAAAACTGGATGTTTAGAACAATAAAACAATAAAAAGTCATTATAAATGTATAAAAGTATATTAAAAAAATAACATACATCATTATATGTACAGATGTCATTAATTATTTGTACAAACATATTAAGATCATTATTACAAGCACTCTACGCTCATCGTTATTTTCTAATTGAAGTATGCATATGTTGTACACAGGTAACTAGTATGATGAAAATTGAAAACAACATTCAATGATGGCAATACATACGAGTATATTTAAATTAACATAAATACTAAGTCTAACCTGATTGTAACATAAATAACTTAATCTAAGCATAAATACTGAATGAAAACCGAATAAATTATAGCAATACAAAAATTATACAATTACCACTAGACATGTCGTATGCACATAAAAATTGTTCTACAAAAGTTGTATGTTCTATAGATAGAGTTCAATTTCAGCAGCTGCTCTTTACTCATGCACTGATGACCAACAAAACGAACATAATACACAAACTTTTAAAAATTTACTAATAAATTTATTTATTTAGAAATGTTGTTTTATAATATCATAATCAAATTACTTGCCCATGGTGAGGTAAATTTTATTAAGACATACCACAATTCACTATTAAAAACTCATATACATTCAGCTATTTACATTAAAAAATGATTGTTTATACAAATGGTGCAGAAGTCATTACACAAGTAATTAAAAGCACTCTATAAAATGGTTTTAAAAAACTGCTGCATATAAAATATGTAATTATTCAATGTACATAAATACAAGAGTTGAAAATTAGTTTTCACTTATAACGAAAGGTGCTGAGAAAACTCTACAATTACAGTATTCTACATTTATAAGTACTCATTACTTAAAATAATTTGATTTATGAGTCTGTGCTACCATACAACGGAATGTACTATTGGCTACTTCAACATAAACAACCCTCGAAAAATCTATTCAAAAATTTGTAATTTGCCAATGTATGTAATTGAGAGCCCTTGAAATTAATATGCTGTTGTTTTGTATTGTCTTTTTGTGTTCTGCTGGGATTGTCGTGTTTTAAACACTTTGTTAAAAACATATTTAATATGTTTTAAACATTGTTGTTTTAAAACATGTTTTAATTTTTAAAATGTATGTTTTAAATTTCTATTTAAAACATCTTTTTTGATCGTCATATTTGTTAATTTGTGTTAGGGATACACTAACACAAATTATTACACTCTTTGATATCAGATAAATTCTGTCAATGGTAAGTGATGAACTCTATGATTACAAAAGCACTTTAAAAATATAATAAATTGTGTAAATAACTATTTAACATTTGCATTTGAAATTCAATTTATAAATGTATTGTAATTTATTGTATAATGACTCTTAACTGCACAATTAATAAAACTATTTCTATTCTATTTATAAACAAAAGGAGATAAAATACAAATGACTAGAGATTGCATAAATGAAGAAATTAGATGACAAATGATGAATAATGCTTTTAGTTTTTGTATTTTTGTTGTTCTCCTACATCAGTGCATTGTGTCATCAATTAACTTTTAACAAAATATTAAATGAGTGTAAAAATTTGCATAATTCCGTTCATAAACATTTTGACGTTCAGGTTTTAGCAGAAGTTTTGACATTAGAAATTAATTAACCCTAAATATGCGAGGGTTGAATATATTCAATTAATGTATTAATGTAAATTACTGTTTATAATCAGTAATTACAAAACAAATTTCATGAACAATCAATCTCCACTGTTTATAGTTGCATATACAACATGTAACACATTAAAAAAAATTATAATAAAATTAAACATTCTACAGTATAGCCCGCTTATCTTACGAACAAACGTGCTCCAATTATCAACTGCGATCGTTACCTTCGTACTTCCTCTTGCACGAGTCCAAAAGTCTGTAGACCGGATCGATATTATAAGGAAATAAATTCCCGTCAACCAAACGTTTAATTTGCTTCCTCAATCGCAACAGAACGCTGACAGTGTTGTCCAGTTCATTCTCTCTGGGCGTCGACGAGCACTCTGCGCAGCTCGTCAGAAAATAGCCCCAGTTGCGTTTAACATATTTCAGAAATCGCAACAGATACAATAGAAAACACGTCTCGTTGTTAATCAAAAAGTCCAACAGGATGTCGTTGTCGTAACCTACAATGTTCAGGAACTCGACAAACGAATAGACAGGATTCAGCATCATAATCAAATCCGGGAAGACTGCGTTTCTGTACGATATTCCAGTGGTAATATCCAGAGTACAGACCATCGATTCAATCATGTAATCGTCTTGATCGTTAAATAACTGGACGAGGACTTTAGAGAAGGGCGTCTCCGGATGATAGTCCAGGCTGTTTTTTACAAAAACATCAACTTTTTTTAGGACGTCCCTGATTGATCGCTCTATAACTTGCATGTCTTGGTAGAAATCGTGATCGTTTGAGTCTACACTCGAGTCCGAACTGTCGGATCTAGCTTCCTTAACAGTGATGGCCGTGGATTTCAATACCAGAAGGACCAACTTTTGTAAGAGGGTTTTATCCAAGTTTGACTGCGTAACTTCAATGCTTGGTATCGTCCCGACAAACCTATGTACAGTTAAACCCGCGTTTCTTCTATATGGCAAACGATCGAGTAGTTGATAATCCTTCACGTAGCGGACTATTAAATGTGCTAATTGGCAGATATCGTCTGGTAGCATGTCTTGCAAGGCAAGGGTGCTGCCGTAGCAAAGGACTTCGTTGAATAATGATAGCAGCTGTTTCCAGATAATCGGAGGTAAAGCGTTATGGAGCAGGCCTACGAATACTTCGAGGTGAGTATAGAACGGTTTAATATCGATTACGCTAAGGTTGGCCTTTACGGAAATCGTACTCTCCCACAGAGCTAGAAACGTGAGTATACAAGTTTGCGATTCGACTGATTCATCGTGCGTGACCATATATTCGATTCTATTGGTCAGATCTGGCCAGATTAAGCCTAAACTTCGGATAATTAACCCTTTGATTGCGGATGTATCGTAACTTTCGGAATCACTGTAGGAAACCGTTGTGCACGTATTTGAAGGCTCCTGGGTACTTGGGCCAGCGGAATCCTGCATCAAGTTAGATTCTTCTAAAATATGAATTTCAACGTCTTTCCATTCAACAACACGTCTGATGATTTCTAACGCAAAGTTCATCTTGATGTAGTCTACCGTTTCCATGGTGAGAAAGTTGAATATATTTTCCAACCATTCGTTATTGACGGTTGTCTTTGCAATTATTAAGAAGCTGCTCAATACCTTCGCGGATAAAAAGTTGATATACTTGTTGTTGATGTTGCTCAGTGATATTATTTGTTCGATTAGGTTGTATTCATTTCTGATGATCTTATCACATATCTCGACAATCCTTGAGCATAGGTATCCGTTGTTGTTTTGTTTTAGGTACACGTCAAATAATAGTTGCATTTTTGATAGGAATTCCAATGTTTTATGTGTCGGCCATTCTATTAAGTTTGCGGTTCGAGTCCCATTGCTGTCAGATATTTGATGCCCTTCAAACGGTTTACGAAGGGTTGCTTCCGAAATTGCACATAAACATTGCTTTATCAAGTAATTTTTAAATACGTCAAAATTATCTTCCTTTTGTACACTTGTTTGTTCGTTTTTGTTATTGTACGGTAGAGCTGAGTAGAAGTCTTGATGAGTATTTTCCGATAAATTTGCGTTGTTTTGATCGTAATGTCCAGATAATTTTTGTTCTTCGATTGTTGCACTATTATTAAATTGGCTATAACCTGCCGAGGAGTAAATATCAGGAGCCGGTTCGATAGATGTATTTATTACATTATAACTGTTTAACGTCACATTCTCACTATTAAGAGAGTTTACATAAACACTACCGTTCGGGTTCCACACTATGTTCACATTTTCATTTACCGTCCGATGGTTGTGTATTTGTTCATGGGTCCGTAAAGGTGACACTGGGTGGCCACTTAAACTCAAATTAAAGGAGTTTAAACTGACGTTGCATCCGTTGATGTCACTGGAGGGTGGATGATGCAGTTCAGATATTTTTGAACTGTCCGTTGGATTATGAATGAAGTCCGGCTCATCCGCTTCACCCTCGCGCCGTAACTTCTTCTTAACTGGCTGTTCGTTGGCCATCCTGTCGTCGTTCACCCAAGGAACCATTAGACACTTGGTTGGTTCCTTCGGGAAAGAAATTGTTACCAAAGTCTAGGTCACCTTTGTGGGGTTCTAGAAATCTTCTGTTCAAACCTAGAAATAAAACAGTTGGGTTAATTTTACATTAAAAAATTCTTAGTAAATCGTTAATAATCGACGATATTTCATCAACTTTACAGGGAAACTTACCTCTCCATGATATCAGGAGATACTCCAGCTACTCAATTGGATGAACAAAAGATGTCTGCGATTTGAGTACTAGTTTGTGAAGTGTCCATGCGATGCGGCTTACTGATCTTCGCATATTTGTTATGATTTGAGAGTTATTTCTTGGAGATTAATTATTTGTACACATACATACACACATACACTTGCAACTCCATTCTGAACAATATGACGCGCGAGTCAATTGTGAACCAAAATCAACATAACGCCGTAAAATATAGCTCATAAAAAATACATTTTGCTGTAGAAATATCTCGCAGATAATTGTTAACTTGGCATTATCTTTGACAAAATTCTAAGGGCGTAATAATGAAAACAACTGAATTTATTTCGAATAAATGCACCTCAATTGACTCCAGCGAAAGAATGTGCAACGTTGTCAGATCAACTGCTACCATTCATAAGATCGCGTAGTATTTTGACGGCCAAAGGTAAACATTTGCTCAAAACATCCAAAAACTATATACATCATGGTTGTCGATGTTGTGTATATCAAAGTGAACAGTATAGCTCCGATTCTAGCCGCATATTTTTGCTAAAAACGATGATGGGTAAATTCCGTGCGTAACACGGGAGAACTTTTGCCCTGTTGCCTCCTGGAGCCTGTGTGCCTGGAGCCACCTTCCGCGCTTCACGTTCTTGTAACGAAACGACAATATACCGGAAGGTGGTCAGACGAAGACAAAATTTACGATCTTGCATTATCTATTTCATATACATATAGCACCTACTTATCTCATTTATCTACTAGATAATTGCAATAATTTGAGATTATCCTGTGGATTATCCCTAACTATCGTTATTTAATGGTATTTTCTTATTGTTAAATTCGCAATATTTTCAATAATTTTTTAATTAAATGCAAGTTTGAGAAACCTACAAATGGAATAAACCAATAGAAGTGGTTTATTAAATTATTAATTGTTTAATTCAAAAAGTAAAAGTGTTTCATAGCATTGCCGAAAGATGTCACTACTGTCAATTATTATTACCGCACTGCAAAAACTTCTACATATTGAAAATATGCACCAAGAAATCTCCACCCATTTTGTACTACTGTCCGCCGAACAAACTTTTTAGCCATACTCGGTGCGAACATTAGTGCAAGTGCATTCCGGAAAGGTGTTATTTTTCTATGGCATGCAGTGTCGCTCGGTGGGGGTGTGTAAAATGGCTACTTGAAGTTTATAGTGGAGTGTTTTAAATGCTGGATATACTCGTCTAACATCGATTTGTCATACAGCAAACAAGGTGATTGCGCTCACTTATCTATTTATGCAATTGTGGTGGAAATGTGAAGGGTTTTCGGTCTTCCGAAACACCATTGAACAGATTCGTTTATTGACGTGTTTATATTTAGGTTAAATATCGTCATACCGATATCCTACTTAGCATACCACATTCATTACTTTTTCTACTAGTGCACGAATTCACTTCTAATTGCTAAAATAGTTCTCGCGTAATGTAGATCTTAGAGATTCGTACTAGGTTATGTTTATTTTTTACTGCGTGCATTGTTTATTGCATCTGCAGGCCACTTGAGTCTAGTTGATATACTTTATTTGATAACAATTTTTGATAAGGCGGAACCATTGCGGTAGGCTCATAAGTAGAAATTCAATTACCGTGACTGTAACTGATACCTTCACACCTGCGATTTTTCATCATATATGCCTGAATAGTTGCACACATCAAGCTTAAGATCACAAAATCAAAAAAGAATGTAGCAAGAAAACCACTACCGCACTGGTTATTATTAAACAGTTATCCAAATCTCAATAGCAGAGCTTCCACTAATTGTCATGTCACTGCTGGATATATTTTTACCTGTATGACTCATTATTTACAAATTGATTTTAAATTAAATATACCCAAGAATAAACATTAGCTTGTAGAAAGTATTCTGATGTCTAACTAGTTAGTCTCTACGTCAAATTCATAGTTGTTGTTGGGTGTTATAAATGGTGAATATTTATTGTGTGATGGTGTTTTAGGCGGAACTAATGATTTAGCCCAATGAGTGATATAAGCGTGGCAGTCATGCCTGGGGAGAAGAGGTTACGTCAGCTTGAGGCCCTCTTCGTTAGGGGCTCAGTCCAGGCCAAGGGGCAGAGCTTAAGTGTCGAAACCCTTGTTGATGTCCTTATAGTGCTCTATGATGAATGCTGTAACTCAAGCCTTAGACGAGAAAAGACAGTGTCAAACTTTATAGAGCTTGGTAAGGAAATATACTAGTTTAATATTTGGTGGTAAACAAAATACTAACGTGGATTGCTTAAGACATTATTTGTTGCTATTGCAATAGTGATACCCGATTAGCATCTTGGTAATTTGCAGAGAATGAGCTTTTAATGACCAATTATTTTTTTATGGGAAAATTTCAAAATACATATCTGCTTTCTACCTAGAATTTAATTAAAATGTTTATTAATAAATGATGATAAATTATTATCTGCATAAATATAGTTAATTCTTTGTTGATACAAAGGATTTTACAAAGGTTTATAAGGTACTTAATTAAAAAAAAAACAACATATAAATTCTACTAATTGGTTTTCAAGGACTTATTGTCAAGTGTGTACAAATGGTACAAATGGTGTCCTCAATATGACAAAAGAACTAAACAAGAAAAGTACATTACTGAATTAAATTTTGAAATAAGTGTTAAGGGTGATCTATTAGATTTTTGACATTTGACAAGATTTGACAGATCAAAGGTAGAAAAAATATTTAAATTTGTAAAAATAAAAGCAAATATTTTGAAGTTTGTTTATAATAAAATAATGCAATATTAATTAAAAATGTTACTCGTGACTTTTATCCGTTCAAAATTTTAAGGAATGCAAATTGCCAATTTTAATTCCAAAGCACTCTCCAAAGCACAGAAACGTAGTAGAGTTTTTCTAAAGGTAGTACAAAACATTCGCCAACTTTCAAAATTTTTGTTTTTTCTAAGTAATTATTTGTAAATCAGTACAAAAATCATAACTGCCCAATTCTAAAGTTTTTGATGAGTATGTAACGTTTGATCTGTTCATGTTTGTCAATAAGCTAATAATAGATCTCCGTGTATGTTATCAATTGCGGTATGATGAAAAAAGAAGTACCTATTTGAAATTAATGTTATGCGAACGACTACACAAACAATTATGACCAGCTAATGACACCAATGCTTCGTACTTTGTTATTTCATTTATTGAAGATAAGTTAGCACCACATAGGGATGGACAAATTTATGTACTATCGCGAGCATACAAAATGGGGACACTCAAATTTGCACTACTTAAACAGAGCTTCGTAATGTCATGTCAGTACGTTTGTCATGTAGCATTAACTAAGCTGACCACACAGAAATCATGCAAAATAAAAATGTACAAGGCGTTCGTAAGAGGCAATTAAATTAATATCTGAATTGTCAAGATTGTTAATGAATATCTCATTTCAATTATCTCTATTTATTGATGATTTTTAAGTATCTAATAACCGCACAAAATAGATACAATGGAGATAAAATAGAGATTTTAACACCCATGCTCTCTTAAACCGAATGGTATATACAACCATATAAAAATAAATTGTAATTAACGCGTCTTGTACAGTAATCACATAAATATTGTACTGTACGTGCTTATTGACACTTGGCGCCATCTCGTCGTGCAAATTGTGACTACAAATTGGTTCTGTAATTACAGTTTAGATAGGTTCTGCCTGTTGTGATCATTGTTCGTTTATGTTTAATTACGTGAATGCAAAAGATTTGGGAATAAACAATTACAATGAACGGTAAAAAGTGGTGATAATCGTTTCAAGGTCACCGTGGATCGTGCAGTTGGTAGCATACTACTATGATACTACCAACTTCGTAAAAACGCGTTTTTTTCGTTTCGCACCGATCCTTAAAATCATCTTGAATTTTTTACGATAATAGTAGTGTAACGATAGTAACCATCACTAGCTTATAAACGGGGATAGGAAAGTGAAGCACTTATATTTGCAACAATTTTAGTTGTGTAACATTTACTTTGACAGAATTTGTTAACCTATAAAGTCTAAACTTTGACAGTATTTGCCAACCTACAAACTAGTTCCGGTTTTAACAATTTTATGTTCGCGGTATTCTTGCCTACACTTAATTCAGTAGCAATTTCTCGAATGCTGATTCTATCATGCAGTGAGTTTGAATTATTGCCTTCTGAAATTCATTCAATTGCGGCACTTTTATTTCTTTTACATCAAAATTCAAGATGACAATGTGAAATGACAAACGTACTGACATGACATTACGAAGCCCAGTTTAATTAGTGCAAATTTGAGTGTTTTGTACAACTTTTAGTTCGAGATAATTTGGAAATAAAAGAAAATTTAAAACACACATTTTAATTTATTATGATATTAATTGTTATAAATCATCCTGAACATGAAGAAGAAAAAAATCTAAATTTTGCCTTCATAAAACGTCGCTACAAAATTTCTCTGTGGTGTACAATAGTTTATCTAATTCAACCACATACAGGCATTTACGAAAATTGCGACTGTCATCTTCCAATATAGAGTAGTTTTATCTTCTACAGTTGGTGGTTGTGGTAAAACTGCCAAATACGATTGAGGAGAGCCAATAGCAATTGAGATGTCATGATCATTTGACACTTGACATCAATCTCACAAATCTGGGAAAACTAAAGGTTACTAAAAGGTAGTGGTCGAGTGGTTTCATAACAACACCGAAGGCGGTTTCGTTATAAGTTCATAACGAACGCAAACTAGAAAATAGTATATTATAATACAAGTTTTGTAAGACAAAAATTGGTGCACAAGATGCAAAAAATGTGTGCAAAATAGTATATTATAATACAAGTTTTATAAGACAAAAATTGGCGCACGAGTTGTTTTGGGCACGACGAGCGTAGCGAGGAGTGCCCAAATGGAACGAGTGCGCCAATACGTCTTATAAAACGAGTGTTATATACTATTTTTTCTACTTTGCGACATTAATTTTACATAAATGTCAAAAATTGCGGTTGTCATCTTACAATCTAGAGTAATATTTTTCTTCAACAGTTGGTAGTTGTAGTAAAATTCACAAATACGATTGAAGCGAGCCAATAGCGATTGAGACGTCAGCCTTATTTGACACTTGACGTCAATTTCATCAATCTTGGAAAACTAAAAGTTACTAAAAGTTTGTGATCTAGTGTTTTCATAACGACACTGAAACCGGTTTCGTTATGAGTTCATAACGAACGCAAAGTAGAAAAAATAAGCTTAAAGCATTTTCGGAGAAATGGGGCTAGGCATATTAGTTCAGTTATTAGGAAAGCACTTATTTTCCTTTATAATCGATAGAACAAATTTTTCAGATAAGTGAGGTTACTGATCTATGCAAGTTTAGTATACTAAGTAATTATTAGCTAATTAGTATACTAATTTGTTTGTATTGATGGTATTTTTGAGAAGAATACATTAAATATCAGATGACACTAGAACGACCCGTTACAGTTTATTTTTTTAAATTAGGTAATTAAATTCACGTGCTATGTATATTATCTTTCATTTATTTTCCCACAAAGAAATCTATGAAATATTCTATAAAAAACTTAAAAACTGATTGCAAACAGATGTAGAAAGAAATTTGGAATGTGTTAACTAGTGATTGGCGCTAGTGAATTGTCTATTATGAATAATCGATTATTAAAGGAGAATAACACGAGAACAAAATCATACTATTATGCAAATCATTCGAATACTGATAATCGGTTCTTTCAATAATACGATTATGCCCGTCACTAGTATGTCTGTATCATTGTTATATGTTTACGTTTTCCATTCTAAATTTAATTTTATTTGTTTTAAACATTGGTTTTAAGCATTGTGTACATACCTTTGACAAACAAACATGTTGTTGATAACAACAAACATGCATGCTATATATTGTTAACTTATTGAAATATTTGTAATATTTGTAAATGTTTTGGCAGGTTTGAGTAAGCTTTAAACAAACAAACATGCACAAATTCTTGCAGTGGTAATTAACACAAAAGAGCTTCCTATTTTTGGTTGCATGTTAAATATTTTAAAGGTACATACTAAAATGAGCATCAATCTTAATTATCATATTTTTATATTTTAGGATAACTGTCATTATCTGTAATAGTTAATTATTATAATGAATTATGTAAATTCTTAGGTAAAACAAATCGTATGATTATTATTTTCAGTAAAACCTGTAGCATCATGTATAAAATCGCTGCGATTAACGAGGGAAGATTTCGACATTATCAAGGTGATCGGACGGGGGGCCTTCGGGGAAGTATGTGTCGTGAAGATGAGGGGATCGGATAAGGTCTACGCAATGAAGATACTGAACAAGTGGGAGATGCTGAAAAGGGCTGAAACGGCTTGCTTTCAAGAGGAACGCGACGTGCTTGTCTACGGTGACCGCAGGTGGATAACTCACCTGCATTACGCTTTTCAGGACGATTCGAATTTATACTTAGTCATGGACTATTATTGCGGCGGAGATCTGTTGACTCTGCTCAGTAAGTTCGAGGACAGGCTTCCAGAGGACATGGCGAGATTTTACATTGCGGAAATGGTTCTCGCCATCGATTCGATACATAATTTACAATATGTACATAGGTAGGTTCTAGAAATAAGGAAGAAACAAAAGGATATAAAAAAATATGTTATTAAATATTTGGATGATCCAATTACTAATAGGTCAAGCAACAAAACGTTAAAAAATACACAAATGTCTAACCAAAGGTAATTTTTTGGGTCAAATCAAAAATTTTGCATTTTCGATACGTTTGGCCGAAACCAAAGGAAATTCATGCTGCAGAAGTGACAATATTTAGTATTAGAATAGTTAGGTGTGTACAGTGGCTACCCAGATAGACGTAATTACGCTTTTGAGATCGATTCGAATTTATACTTGGTCTATTGGTCTATCATGGTCTATTATTGCAGCTAACTATACCTAAATTGCGCCAACATTTTCATTTCTCAAGAAATAGTAATTCTTTATAAAGAGTTTTGGATGTCCTAGAAACGCCACACCCATGGTAAGAATATTGATTTATCATAGAGTTAATAGAGAAAAGTTTTAAATGTGTAAATGTTATAAATTTAATCTGATGCGCAGATATCAAATAATTAGGAAGGTATTTTGTCTTTTGTTTTTATCATTTGATCTTTAGTCAGCATTACGACAAATTAAGACATTTGATAAGTTGCTGTTACTAAAAAAAGTAAACAAATTCGCGGCTCACTATGGGGATCTCGCTTATTAGTGGAGATAGAGCCTATGTTTAAATTTGCACAAAGTTTCGTATTTTTGTGTTGATCAATTATCTGAAAAGAAATTTAAGCTATCATTTTTCATTTTCAAGATATACGCAAAAAGCTGAAATGTTATATCGTTTTTAATTTTTTATTCAAAACCAAATGTAGCTAGACAAAAACATTCTACAGCTACTTTTTAACAAGGAATGCAGTGTTATTTTTAAATTTGAAATTATATCAAAGACGGCTGTATAACCATGGCCAACTTTTGTTTTTCTTATGGGAGCCATGTTGAATTTTGACACTTTCCGATAGTCGTGCTTTTTTCTCATTTCCGTAATGTATAACATGCAGGCATTATTTTTTAAAACAATGGTGTAATATAAAAAAGTTTTTACTTTCTCTTCGTTGTTTGTCATGCTTATCAGGTACCCAACTAAAGCATGGTTACGGACAGCCGGACAGACCAAGAGTGCTTTGGATTAACAACATTCAGATTGTACAAGAAGCAAGTTTATACAACAAAATTATTTTTTAAGAAAATGTTCAAATGGGTCGTCATTTTCTTGAAGGCATAAAACTGTGCCCGCTTTTCTACATGTTGTAATGCTATGAGGGGATCTAGCAGGACATTCCACCACTCCACCACTGGTGGAGTGGGCCACGGGTGCGGAACGCACCCGCAAATTGGGTAACCCTACTTTGTACCGATCTTTTAATTATGCTTTTAAATTTGAGATTTTATGCACTCTCTTGGTATGTATTCTCTTTTTAGTTATCGTTGTCCTGTTCGTATGCTGTAGCTGCATTCAATTAATACCCTTTGACTGCAAAGAATCTCAAATTTAAAAGCAAAATTAAAAGATCGGTACAATTTCAGAAGTACGTAGGGTGCGTTCCGCACCCGTTTCGGCACCCTTAACATTTCAGTTTTTTTTGCGGATATCTTTAAAATGAAAAATGATAGCTTAAGTTTCTTTTCAGATAATTGATCAACCCAAAAATACGAAACTTTGCCATCGTTAAACATAGGCTCTATCTCCACTAATAAGCAAGATCCCCATGGTGAGCCTCGAATTGAATCACCCGATATAGAAACATAAGAAAAAGCAATACTTTCATTAAATTTAAAAACTGTATAATTCTCCGTCCAATGGATTTTTTTTTGTTCTTGGATAATATGTTTTTAGGGAACCAGGCTAAACAAAAAATTTACCATATATATGTATAGCAATTTGTCAAAAAAAAAATCAATTTTTAGCACCCTCGATTTTTTTTTTACCTAAAAGTGCCTATTGCCTGGATTATATTGTCATACCTAATTGATAAAGTAATGATTAAAAAATGTGGCTTTATATCAATGAATTATCATTATAAAATATTTTAGAATAATAAACTATTTGTTGATTCTTCAGTGTTCTTTAACCCTCCAGCCGCGGGAAACGCGATTTCCCCGTTCACGATTTACCGCGATTTCCCGCGCTTTTCTGCAGAAAAATTGAAAACTTGCCCGCGTCAGGAGAGTTAATTTAATACATATCTAACGTGTCTAAAAACTTCTCCAAATAATCCATATCAAATCTATGACGGGTGAGCAAAAGAGTATAAAGGAGACCTTTCTAATAGTGACTTATACTCGTTTGCCCACGCATCATAGAAATAAAGCAGAAATTTAACCAATTCACACTAGAAAAACCTCTTTTTTTGCAGTACAGATTGTAGGCACGATATCAGGCTTGCGTGCCTGACTATCTGTACTGCGAGAAAAGAAATGGATTTTAGACACAAAACATCGACACCAGTCACTGATAAGTATTAAATTAAAGAACAGTGAAGAATCAACAAATTCTTTAAACACACTATAAAATATTTTGTTATGAGACTTTTTTAATTGCAAATAGAATAGAATAGAATATATGTTTTAAACACTCTGTACAAAATAACATCAAAACAACTGATAGATATTCGATAATCGACACAAATAGTTATAGTATAATAATTAATTAGATGCTAATTTTTTTTTGTGCCTGTGATGATGAATTGTATATGACTGGTAAAAGCAAGACTCAACTGATAACCTACACCCTTGTAATCTTGGTAATTAATGTCTAAAATTTTTTTACTGTAAAACCAAGGGTAGAATTATCTCGGCTATCTTCGTGATAAACGTTCTGAAGTTTAAACGTTTGCTAATATAGATCTGCGGAACAGAATTTGAAGATGCTAGACGCAAAATAGCAGAAGTCTAACACATATCAATTAAACTTGGGCTGTTTTGCATCTAGTGTCTTCAATTTAAAAACGTTGTGTTTGATGTCAGCTGTATACCAAAAGTGATTCTTCTTTAGTAATCTGAGGCAATGGGAATGCTTGTTCCAGTTTGTTTTCTTTCTTATTAACATTTTAGAAAATGTTCAACCTAATCATTGACATATTTCTTGTGTCTGTGTTTCAGAGATATAAAACCTGATAACGTATTATTGGATGCAAATGGCCATATTCGTTTAGCTGATTTTGGGAGCTGTTTGAAATTGAATGAAGACGGAACGGTGCAGTCAAATGTTGCTGTTGGCACCCCCGATTACATTTCACCGGAAATTTTAAGAGTAAGTATTTTGCGTGATAATAACATTAGAATGTTGGTGTTTGTAAAAATATAGCTTGTGTTTCTGTTTAGATCATAGATCAGCATAAAAAGGTGAAACTTTGAGATAGAAGTTAGATAGAATAGAAGTTAGATTAAACGTGTAAACATGTAGTTTTTATTTTAAATTATATTCTAACATAAATTAAATTACTTTAAAACTTAACGTGTTAAGATGTCACGTGTGACTAATGTGTCCAAAGGTCTCTACAAAAATGACATTGATGGATGTATGTCTCTTTTTCTCTTAAATATACCATTATGCGTGTGTAAATACTTTAAAAAAGTGTGTGATTTTTGCAGTGATTTTTTTAAATGTAGATACAGGATTTTACCTTTGTACGGCAAAGTACTAGGAACCCTGAAAAACATGTTTTGATCTGTCCGATTTGCTTTACATTTTTGTTCACATTAATAGAATTTTTGCTCTTACAATTATTTTTGAATCAACTGAGGTCATAACATTTATTTTAATTAGTATTTCCCCTCGGGTTTAAAAAATAAATTGTAAACTATGTGAAAAGAATATGTAACAGGTTAATTTTCTATTAGTTGTAGGTACTAAATCCATTGCCTTGTTTTGTTTCTACGTTTGATTTGATTTTTAGGCGATGGAAGATGGTCAAGGACGTTACGGACCAGAATGTGATTGGTGGTCGTTAGGTGCGTCAATTACAATTAACAAAAATTGCATAATCGTTACACAAAATCTTTATTTTAGGTGTATGTATGTATGAGATGTTATATGGAGAAACTCCATTCTACGCGGAAAGTTTAGTCGAAACGTATGGGAAAATAATGAATCACAAGAACTGCTTCGACTTTCCAACAGACATCGAGGTATCGGAGCCTGCAAAAGATTTGATACGAAAATTAATATGCACGCAAGAATTTAGGCTGGGGCAAAATGGAATCGAAGATTTTAGGGTAATATTCTAAATAAATATCTGTATAAAATCTTTATTCTACTTTGGTTTCACAATATCACACTGTTTTTGGTTTCATAACAGACGGTTTTTATTATAAAATCAAAGACAGTGTCATAATGTGTTATGATGTCTTATAAAATTTGTGTAGTAATATACTATTCTTTGAACTCTTCTGATTGTTATTTATTTTATTTCTTTTTTTTCTATTTAGAAACATATATGGTTTGAAGGTGTGGATTGGGAAGGAATAAGAGATAGCAATGCTCCGTATATCCCCGAAGTCTCTAGTCCAACAGATACGTCCAATTTCGATGTCGACGATGCTGACATTCGAAGTTCCGATGCTGTTCCACCAACGGCAAATTCCGCTTTCACCGGGCTGCACTTACCGTTTATCGGGTTTACTTTTACGCAAGGAAGGTAAACAATTTATAGATAAATTTTTTTAATTAGAAATTAATGCTTTTTATATTATAGTATTATTTCCGATTTGGGCATGATACTACCCTCAAACATGAACACGTTGGACAAACAGAATATGAAGATCAACACGGATATTAGGGCTTTAACATTTAGGAGTGAGAAGGAGATCGAAAAACGGATGTCACCCGACGGAACGAGAAAGCTACAGGACGAAATAAACATATTGACGAAACGAAATTGTGAGTTGGAATCACAGTTGAGGAGTCTCGAGTCGACTAGTCAACAATCGAAGGATATTCATGTGGATTCACTTGATGGCAGTGATGCAAGTAAGTTTGATCAAAATGTTTCTTTCAAATAATCAAAATATGTAAAATAAAACTCCATTATTCTCAAGTCTACAATTTAGTTATGGCAATCATGGGCGCCTGCAGAGCGGGACTTTTGATATAACTGGGGAACGATCAACAAGATAAAATTATGAAATACTGATTTATAACTATTCTTAAAAACATTTAACGTTTAATTGATAATAAAATATTAAAATATTAGAACTTAATAATAAAATAATTAATAAACTTCTGAATTTACACATAAAAATTCATAGATATTCAATTACAAAAAAAAGAAACACACAAGTGACAACTGATTATGTGATCAATTTTTGCAAAAGTTGACTGAAATATGTTTGCTTTTGGAACACAGATGATCGCCATTTAGCAAAACTCCGAGCGTTGAAGGGCTACCTGGTCATTTAATTACCAAGAATTTGGGGTATGATATAAATTCATGCAACAATTCTTGCAAAACTTATAATCATTTTTCTGTAGCAACTGATTGAAGTACGTTTGCTATTCGAACGGAGATTATCGTCATTTAGGGCTGTTGTGCATGGGGCAAAACTCCAAACGTCGATGAGCTACTAGGTCTGTTCATTACCTACAATTTGGGGTATGATAGAAATTTATGCAGTAATTTTTCAATATGTTATAGCCATTTTCTGCAGCAAATATTTGAAATACGTTTGCTATTCGAATGGATATTATCGCCATTTAAGGATTGTCGTCCATGGACCAAATGCCGAACGTTGAAAGGCTACTAGGTCTTTTAATTACCAACAATTTGGGGTATGGTAGAAACTTATGCAATAATTTTTCCAAAATTATCAACATTTCTGCAGCAAATGTTTGAAATACGTTTGCTATAAGAATGGACATTATCGCCATTTAGGGCTAGTTTTCCGTTGGGAAAAACTCCGCTCTACGTCTTTTAATTACCCACAATTTTGGGTATAATAGAAATTTATGCAACAATGTTTCCAAAAGTTACAAACGATTGGCTTTTTATACCAAAAAGTGGAATGGTAGCTCCGGTTTCTGTTAACCCTATTTTCTGGAGTTGGGAATTCTTAACCCAACCCATGGCTGGCTTTTGTCTTGCACCCCGTGGAACTATATCTGCGGGCGCCCATGATGGCAATACTTTACTTTCACAAGGATAGTACAAAAAGTCCTTATTAGGAGGATGTTTTCAAAGGGTTTTCAGATTTCAAATTTTTTTGATTTCTTAAAATCACTTGGTTCCTTGTTGATACTCAAGTTTTTTTTTAAGATTTAATGTGTTTAATTATGGTTATCAAAAATATTTTCCTACTTAAATACTTTACTACTAATAGGAAATAGAAGTTTTTGTTGGTAGCTTGGTAATTCCATAATGGATGACGCAAATTTAAAATCATTATTATTATATCATATGCAAAATATTAGTTGCCTGTGATGATCATCTTTGTGTATGACTGGTAAACGCAAGACTCGACTGATATCAGCACCCTTGTAATCTTGGTAATCAATGTTTAAAATTTGATTACTGTAAAGGCAAGGGTACAATCACCATAGCCATCTATCTTAATGACAAACATTCTGAAGTTTAAACGTTTGCTATTGTAGATGTGTGGAACAGTACATAATTAAAAATACAAGTCCTGATATCAGTTAGCTGTCTACCAAAAGTGATATTTCTTTAGTAATCTGAGGCAACAAAAATTTTAATTTCAATTTTTTTTCCATTTTATGTGAAATCTTATCAATCTTATAAAAAATGCCATAAACAAATCTATTTTTATTATTTCTATTTAGTACTTAAATTGAAAGAAATGGAAAAGACAATTCGAGTATTAAAGCAAGAGAAAGAGGAAGCTCACAAAGATAAGTTGGACCTCCAAGAGAAGCTAAAACTGCAGGACAAGGAGTTGAAAGATGCGCTGGCGCAGAAAAAGTTAGCCATGGCGGAGTACACGGAAGTCTCGGACAAACTATCGGAACTGAGGCAGCAGAAGCAGAAACTGTCCCGACAGGTCAGGGACAAGGAGGAGGAACTGGAGACTGTCATGCAGAAGGTTGACGCGCTCAGGCACGACATCAGGAGGGCCGAGAAACTCAGGAGAGAACTGGAGTCGAGGATCGAGGAAACGCTGGCCGAAGCAACGAAGGAACGGAAGTTGCGCGAAAGGTCGGAGGAATACTGCCGGCAAATGCAAGCCGAGTCCGATAGGTTAAGAGTACGCAACGAACTGGGTCCCAGGGATCAACAAGACGCTTTGAGGCTTAAGGCTGAACTGGAAAAATTAGAGGTACTACTGATAACATAAGATAAGGAAAAAATGCGGTAATATACTAACTTGTTTATCTGGATTAGGTTCAGTATAATGAAGGTCTTACGCAGCAGCAGTCGAGGTATAACATGGAATTGTCGTCATTAAGGGAACAACTTCAGGAAGCTGAGAACCACCGTGATTTATTAGAACGCGAGGTAGGCACAATTTTTTTATACTATTTTATCGTTTATTTTATGATTTTAATTTCTTTTATTTTTGATTTATACGAATAAAGGTGGTTTTGCTAAAAGAGAAACAGGAGAAATGTAGATTAGAAACAATAACTGATGCGGAACAAACTATCGACGAATTAAACCATAGGCACGAACGTGAAAAACAGTTATTGCGGGAAGACAACGTTAAATTGTCTTCAGACGTCGAATTTGTGAGTTTTTTTTTGTTTCGTTTGTTTATCCATACCATTTATGCTACTTGATTGTTCAACTAGATACCTAATAGCAAAAACTTCTTCTTAATTACAGCTTTCGGAATCCATGGAAAGGCTGCATAGTGAAAGACGATCCTTGGAGGCGGAATATGATCAGCTGCGCGGAAAGCAGGAAACCCTTGGGCAGTGGGAGTCGCAACTATCGGAAATTATCCAGTGGGTCAGCGATGAGAAGGATGCCAGGTCATATCTGCAAGCTCTCGCGACGAAGATGACTGAAGAGTTGGACTACTTGAAACATGCAGGTAAGATTAATGTGCTATTTTCTGCTGGTGACAGGTTCTGTATCAAGTGAGTTGTAGGTGTATCGAATGCCGTTGGAGCTGCTGGCGATAAGAACTGGAGGAACAGGCGTTCCCAAAAGTTGGACAAGATGGAGCTGCTCAATCTCCAGAGTTCGCTACAGTCTGAAATTCAGGCTAAACAAGCGATCAGCGAAGATCTTAGTGAAACGCGAGCAGAACTTCTTGCGGCACAGAAGTAAGTGCTTTTTCCCATATAAACATCTTTTATTTCCGTAACTCGTATAATCATAGATATTCAGCTGGAAAACTCTAAGTTAATTTGGACACATTACAATATTATATTGACTTTTTGTCATGTAAATGTAAATGTTTTTTAGAATGATGAATTAACAGCAAAATGTGATGCAGTCACCTTTCCCAGAGGGAAGGGTACCAAATGTCCAGAAACCTTTATTTTATAGTTTTTTGACTGTTAATCTTTTGATTGTCAGAATATTTTAAAAACAGAGCGACGTTGGTTTGATAAAAATTGAGAGAGATGTGAAGGTTTAAATTGTATGTTCACATAATCATAGTTTGAGAAAAACGACTTTAAAGTTTACTCTTCAAATTGTATACTTACAACTATCAAATGACATAGTAAGTACCCCCACATACTTTTTAATTTTATTTTACACTTAAAAAATCCAGTGGCGGCTCGTGCAAATTTGCTTTGGGTGGGCAAAAAAAGTAATGGATTTTATTGGTCTTGGTAAAAACTCTATGGTAGTCACTACCAAATAAAAACCAATACCAATACAAAATTATATGCCTAATTCTTTGACAATTCTGTGACGTCGCCGTAAGACAATATGGCGAAACTATTCTTTAATAAAAAATCTATTAAATCTACCACTTGCGTTATGTCTTTCCGTGTTCCTGCCAAGATTTTAACAAATTACCATCATCACTCCACTCGCAACTGTAACCACTAGCGACTAACCACCAAACAAAACAGTAAACATAACCCCAACATGGCGTTATACCATAGTAAACATATACACTAGGGCCTCGATTTGCGTCGGCTCGATTTGCGTTGTTTTCGATTTGCGTTGATCGAAAATATAGGACCGTAAATCTGGTTTGCGTTGTTATGATTTGATATGCGTCCTCACAGACGAAATAAATCGGGGATTCCCTCGAACACACTGCGTTGATTCGTCCGTTTGTTTACAATTCATCGGTTCCCAACCTGCTTCGGCTGTCCTTCTCCTGCTTACGGCGCGGCAGTCTGATACTTCGCTCCGCTGCTTGGGGGTCGCGACTGTTAGAGATGCAGAACGGTGATATTACCGGGGTAATATTACCGTAAGTTACCGGAGGCATAAATTCTCGCTGGTAAATTACCGCGGCGGTAATTTTACCGGTATTTTTGGTAATATTACGGTATGTTACCTTCGTTAAGTTACCGAGGCGGTAATATTACAGTAAGTTTTGGTAACATTACGGTAAGTTAACATTGTTGTTACAGCTGCGGTAATACTACCGGTACTTTTGGTAATATTACGGTTATCTTTGTAAAGTTATCTTTGTAAAGTTACCGGGGCTGTAATATTACCGTTACCGGTAATATTATTGGTAATATTTACTAATAACTGGTAATATTACACCACGGTAATATAACCCGTAATAGTTTGTATGAGACATTATTTCATATCAAAACGTAAATCTGACGTCTGCGGAACGCATCTCAAAAATTTGTATGGTGTCTTATGGAAAAAAGTGATTCGATTTGCGTTGTTTCGATATACGTCGCATTTTCCCGGAACGTAACCCCGACGCAAATCGAGGCCCTAGTGTAATTGCTGGAAACAAAATAGCGCGAAGCCTTGCACGTATTTGAAAACACATGACCATCACGTCGACAGACGGACCAATCACATCTCGAGATTCTCGAGTCCGCATCGCTAGCTCGCTGACGTCACAGCCTGGACATCACAATGTAATACACAGATACCATACACAATACAGATACAATACCCAGTTGCGCATGCGCGTTGTGTGCCATGCTCGCTTATGGGCCGATTTGAGGTCGGTTGATATGCGGACTCGGGGTGTTACGCGACGGAGGCCTAAACGCGGTTTGCTCCGAGTTGCGACGCATTCTCGCACGCTAGAGAGAGCGGGATCCATCTAGGATCTGAGTGCGTAGCAGAGAGAGGGCAGTATCAGTTCCGTGTAACATCCGACGTTTTTGAAAAATAAGTGCATCATAGATTTGGATAAAAGAGATTTATTGGAATGTATTTGTACTGGATAATTATAAATATTTTGGTTATTGAAAAAATGGTAAATAAATAGGTATTTTTTATATTTTTTATTCGTGTTGTTTTGGGTGGGCAGTGCCTACCCTGCCACCCCTGACGAGCCGCCACTGAAAAAATCTGTCCTTGGAAAAATTTCAAAAATTAATTTATGGGAACATACAGGATGGTAAAAAATAAATGTAAGATAATTAGTCTACATATAAAAGAGGTCAGAATATGGTCAAATTCTTCATTCTAATGGGCTCAAAAATGAACTGGGTATACAGGCTGTCCGCTTTAGTGTGAATATTTTGTTTATTAGATATAGAAAACACGGTTAAAAGTGGTCAAGGTTGCACATTTGTATGTTAATTAACTATCTGAAAAGAAATTTCATCTGTCTTTTTTAGTTTTGAAGATTTAAAAATATTTTAATATTGAATAATTAATGTTGTCAGTTATTTTAATCTAATTACACAATCAAATTCTTTGTAGAAGCTTTTCATAACTCAATGAGTTAAGAGATAAGCTATAATTAAAAATTTCTAATGTTCATTGATTTACTGAACAATTTTCTTTTTTAGGAATTTTAGCATGAAAATGCAATGTTTTCTGTATATACCCGTCATCATATAATTTAATATAAACAAAATCCCCAATTATTATCATAGAAACCGGACACTCTACATATACTCTATAATTTTCATTCAAAACTTTTCTTTTTTAGTAATTTTAGCATGCAAATGCAATGTTTTCTGTTTATACCCGTTTTCATACAATTTAATATTACCAAAATCACCAATTATTGTCATAAATGTCATATATAGCGGAAAAAACAGGAAAAAACAGTTGTCTAAGAAAGATATTATGTTTTTTTTCACGGACCTTATTTAAAAATTACAGTCACAATTTGGATTTGAACCAGTGACTTTTGAGCTCCGATAGCTCAGTTGGTTTTGTGCTAGAAACTTAAATGTCCCTGGTTCAAATCCAAGTTGTAGCTGTTATTTTAAATTTATTTCAAATTTATATAAGGTATGTCCTTAGAATCTACTTCATCTACTTAATATTTCATTTACAGTAATTAATATAAATCACTACTTCAATTTCATCTCTTTTCATATCCGTGGTCACATATTATGAATTGTTGCAATTTCATAAGGTAGCCAAACATGAAAAAATACCAAATTCATACAAAATTTCACAATAAAAAAGAAGATTTTTACATTTATTTTTTTGATACTTGCAATTGTAAACCAACACTACTCTTATTTGTTTGTCTTATTTGTTCTAAACATTTTACTAATAAATTTATACAGATAACTCTTCCAAAACTTACATTATAATTAGTTTTCTGTATATGCAAAATGTTAATGGAGCGTCTCCTTTTTATTGCCAATAGAAGCACAGACAGACATAACATAACATATGTTTTAAATTTTAAATTTACTAATCCAATTTCTTATGTCATAGGGAACTCCGAGAATTTAAACAACGAACTGATGCCTTAGCGATGGACTTGAAGCGTAAAGAAAAGCACATCAAGGACCTGCAGAACAAATTGGATTCCGGTGAAGGCTGTAAGTATTTATTTTATCTTTACAGCGGTTGGTGGTGTGACAAACCAACTTAAAGTTGTTGATTAAATGAATATCTCTAAAACATTGTAGCCACATTTCTCCCCCTTATGCGCGACAATAGATAAGTAATAGTAAAATATGGCTGCAATGTATATTAGCACTCCCAGGCAAATAGTAACAGTGTGTGTATGTGTATTTAGTCGGTACATGGTTTCGGCAGCTCCCACTGGTCATCGGCATCACATCCTGCTTCTGGGGAATAATGTTACTGCTATTGCGCCTATACAGTTAAAAAGTTTATGCACCCCATGCTACGAAGGTCCTATGAGCAAAATGTATTTTTGCAGTCGTGGATTGAAACGTACTTTTATTAAATCTTTTTTATATACTATTTACTATCTAGTCGCGGGTAAAGCAGTTATTTCGAAATGGCTGTGTTTTTAATGACGTAACTCGTAATTGTCGATAAATAAAATACAGGTTGAAGAAGAGCTGAGTATGTATAATAGGCTTTGAAATGCTGCATTATCAAGCGTAGCGGAGCTTATTACTGCTTTTATATATTCTTTTATATTAGCATTTACTTATTTATTTTAATATTATTTTTGTATAATAGTATGTACCTGTTTTATATAAATTTGTTTTTAATACATCTTTGAAACTATGTGTGTTTAGTTGTACTTATTTATTTATTGATAAGTTTTGCTGAATTAATTTATAATAATTAATTAATTTATATTGAAAAGTAAAACTTGTTAAACAGTACACACACACATTACTACAGAACACAAACAACCAAAAACTTGCATCAAAACTAATAAAAAAAGGATATATCATTTATATTATTTTGTTCTACTTGCTCACATTTTGCAATGAGGTATTTATTATGAAGTAAATAATAATGAAAAACTAATGCAGGATATATTGATTTCTTGTAGTGAAAATACACATTTGATGACATGTTTCTATTACATATAACTACTGAGTATTCAGGAAGAAGTGAGAGTTTTCAACTTAAAATCAGTTCCAAATTGCTACATACATTTTGTTATTTGGAATAATGTTTTTTTTTTTTTCTACAGAAAGGTTTGGCAGTTTGGTTAATTATTCAAAGATAATAGTCACAATAACCACTTATTGAAACTTGAAACGCGCATCTGCAGCTTTCTCCTATTTTGATTCCTTTTATGCGTACAGTATCTGTGACCAAACATATTATAAAACATCATTGATAATGAGGACTGCTATTATAACTCCCCCCAATTTGAGGTAAATGAGATATTTTTAGGTTGCATTAACCCAGGGCTTCTCAAACTTTTCCCATAGATGACCTCTTTTGACCAGACACATTTTTCAGTCCGTCTTATGCATAAAAGTAACAAAGTTTCTTTCATTTATAAATTATGTAGAAAAATTGTATGAATTAATTTATAAAAGATAGGGAAGTTTGCCTTTAATGGAATTGATGTTTTTGCTTATTGTCACAGTAATTTGGCTGTCAATTTAAAAATGTTACAAATACACAGACATACCTTTTTTACATGAATGTTTCAGATATTACCTATATATCAAGTATAAAGAACATGTTTTCCTGTAAATAAACACATTTGCAGTGTTTTTATCTTTGTGTTTGTATTAAAATCTATGGTTAATCATCTATCATTAATATAGTTCTCACATTGGCATTAACACCCCAAATGCACTTATCTGTGGTAGAGATGAAACAAAATATGTAGTAATTCTTTTAATAGTTGAATTTGTGTACATATTTACACATCGGAGTTTGCATAAATATTTCAATTAAGGTTAAATTAAACCAAAACTTTGAAAAGTTCATGATGATTCTTTTTGTGATGTTAAACAGACAAAATGCATTAGAATAATGTATACCTGTAGTACAGTATACTTTGCTAATCAGGATATGACCTAATCCATACTATCTCGTAGTCCAAACAGCCTACAACTCTGCAGTACCTCTCCCGCCTGTTTTTTTTAACCTGGTCTGAATACCACAAGCAAACTATGGCCCTTTCTACCAACCTTATATTTGGAGCAACTCTGTACTCTGTAAGAGTGTGCAAAAAAGGATTTGAGTTAGCGAGAGTATGCTGAATATTTTTTTTTGTGAATGATGTCAATATTAGAATATCGAGCATGAAAAGTTGATACTCATATTATTATCTATTAACTTTTTAATTTCCTAATCTACTCACATTAAAATATTTGTAATCAAACACCCTGCATTACTCCTGGCAATTTTGTTGTAGTGATTTGCATTTACTTTGTATATCAAAGCATTCTTAATCTGTATTCTATTTATGAATGACAAATGCATTGCAAACAGTGCCTGTATACAAATGTATATGAACACTGTCGGTTGTTTTTATGAAGTGCAATAGGCATATAGAAGTTGTTTTCTATTATGGTTATATAGGTACTTAAGTACAAATATTTAATGATTTATATAAGTGGATAGTACAGTTTTTTATTTAGCTTTTTAGTTCTCTTATAATTTCTTGTTAAGTTTACGCATTGTTATGCTTTAACGCATATTTTGCAATAAAGATAATGACGAATTGATATATATATAATCTATATCCTTTTCTACCTTGTTAGGTGTAAAGGTTTAAAGTTTTACATGTTTACACATTTCTTTTTATTTAATTTTTTTTTTGCACAAACTTCCGCCACTCCACCCTATTCTTCGCCAAGCCGACTGCATCCCTCCACTCCACACCTCTCTCCCTCAGTGTGTCTGCTATTGTTTGGTCCCAGTTCTTCCTTGGTCTTCCTCTCGCCCTCCTTCCAAGTGCCTTCGCCTCCCAGATGTTCTTTACTGTTCTATCACCGTTCATTCTGATCAGGTGTCCAAACCATCTCAGTTGTTGGTTCTTTATCTGTTCGGCAATCGGTTCCATTCCGAACTCCTCTCGTATCCTGTCGCTTCTCACTTTGTCCATAATTGTCACTCCCTTCACTCTCCTTAGATATTTCATTTCCATCGCTTGTACTCTACTTGACATACTCTTATTCAATACCCAGCTTTCGCTCCCGTAAGTTAATATCGGCACATAGATGGACCTATATACTGTCAGCTTCGTTGTTTTGCTTATGTTCTTGTTTGTCAGGAACGGCTTGTTGAGTGCATGGTAAGTTTTTGTTGCACTGTTTATTCTGTCCATCACCTCTTCATCCATTCTTCCGTTTGCCTGAATTTTGACACCTAGGTATTTGAAGGTTTCTACGTGTTCCAGCTTTTGTCCATAAATTTCCATGTTCATCTTTCTCTCGCCATTTCCAATCATCATAACTTTTGTCTTGTCGGTGTTTATCTTCATTTTTCTTTTACTCAGTTCTTCTTCCCATATTTCTAGATTCTTCCTCAGGTGCAATTCTCCCTCCGCGCATATCATAAGATCATCCGCGAATGCGCATTCTCCTATTTTTACAGGTCTCAAATTTCTGTATCCCACGTTGACCTTGCGGGCTTTCTGTTTTACCTTCTTTATCACATCATCCATGATTGTTATAAATAGAGTCGGGCTGAGCACCCCTCCTTGTTTTAATCCCTCCTCTACTGGAAAGTAATCTGATTGTGCATTATGTGTTCGGACGTAATTGTAATTGCTCTTATACACGGATTCTATTGCTTTCCTCAGTTTTGCACTGACACCTCTTGTTTCTAGGCTTTCCCATATCATTTTCCTAGGTATGTTGTCAAATGCCTTTTCTAGGTCTATAAAGGCCAAGCACACTTCCCTTTTTTTGTTAACCTTCTCCATGAGTTGCTTGATTGAGAATATATGATCTTGAGTACTTCGGCCTTTTCTAAATCCACTTTGTGCCTCGTCCAGTGTTGGCTCAATTTCTTCGCTAAGTCTTTTTTCCAATATTCCTTCATAAATTTTGGCCACTACGCTGAGTAGGGTTATGCCTCTATAATTACTGCAAATTCTCGAATCACCCTTCTTGTATATTGGCATGATTATTCCTATTTTCCAATCTTCTGGGATCTCCTCAGTTGACCATGCGATATTCACAATTCTTGTCAGTGTTTGAATGCCTCTCTGTCCTAAATTTTTTATCATTTCCGGTGTGATCTGGTCGTGTCCTGCTGCCTTGCCATTCTTCATCCTCCTTATCATCTGTTTTATTTCATCTTCACATATGTCTCCGTGTTCTTGTGTTTTCATTGCTTGTTCGCCCCTTCGCTGCTCCACACTCGCAGTTTCCCTGTTTGGGTTAAGCAACTCGTGGAAATATTCGCGCCACCTATTCATTATGTCTCCCTCCTCGGTCAATATTCTGTTCTCGCTGTTCTTTATTTGGTGTATCACACTTTTCCTGTCTTTTCTCATGTTCTTTAAGGCCTTGTAAAATAGTTTCTGGTTTGCTTTGCTGTCCTCCTCCATTTTTTTACCGAACTCCTCCCATGATGCTTTCTTAGCTTGTACGATCATTTCTTTGACCCGTCCTCTCTGCTCCTTGTAGTTAGTGTATTTTTCGTTTGATCCGTCTGAAAGGTATTGTTTCCATCTTAGCTTTTTCAGTTTAACCTGTTCTTCTATCTGTTTGTTCCACCATCTGCTCTGTTTTCTATTCTTGTTTATTCTGATCGTTCCACATGTTGCCTTGGCTGTGCTTATTAAAATTTCTTTAAAAGTCCTCCAAATATCCTCCAAACTCTCTTCAAGCCAGCCCTCGTGCATCTCGGTTATTTTCCCCTCTACTTCATCTCTGTACCTCGTTGCTGTGTCATTTCCGGCTAGTTTGTAAGTTTTTATGGCTTCTTTTGTTTTTATCGTCCCTTTGGGTATCTTTGTAGGCCGTTTGTGTGTTCGTATCTTTATCTTTGCCAGTACCAAGTAGTGGTCACTGTATATATCATAACCCCTTTTTACACTCACATCCAGCACTTCCGCTCTATTTATTTTATCTATCAGTATGTAGTCTATAAGAGATTTTTCATTTCTACTCTTGGCCTCTCTCGTGTACTTGTGAATGTCTTTGTGCTGATAGAAAGTGTTTGCAACTATCAGGTTATTTTCAGTGCAAAAGTCAATCAGTCTTTGCCCGTTATTATTTTTGACTTCTTCGCCGAATCGACCTACAACTTTATTTGTTTCATTTATTCCTTTACCCACTCTAGCATTTAGGTCACCCAGGATTATAATTCTGCCTGTTGCACTTTCTGTAGTTTCGGTTAGTTTTTCCCAGAACTGGATTTTGACTTCCGATCTCATATCTTCATTTGGTCCGTATGCAATCACTATATTTGTTTTTCTATCCTTCTCCCACTGCATCTCCATCATCATAATCCTTTCCGACACACATTCCCATTTGTTTAGGTATCCGATATTTTCTTTTTTGATTATGCATCCAACTCCCTCCTTTGCCCTATCTTCTTGTTTTACACCACTATATATCATTAGATGTCCCTCCTCTGTTTCCACTTCACCCCTTCCCTTTCTCTTTGTCTCACACAGGCCCAGTATGTCTAGTCTTGCATTATCAAATTCTTTAATCAGTTCTCGTTCTTTTCCTTGTAGCCCTCTAATATTCCACACCGCCATCCTCAATACTTCCACATCGTTGTCCTTTTTCATTGCCATCGTCATATCCCCCAAGTGTGCTCCCATTTTCATGTCTTCGTTTAGTCGTTTTTTGGAGTAACATCAGTGCAGTTTTTCTCAACTACGCCTCCATCTTTGTCGCTCCACACAAACAGTTTGCCCTCAATAGTTATCTTTTTATATCCCACTCTAACTCGTTTTCCGCGTGCTTTGTGTTCCCTGGCTATGCTTCTGATTTGGCTCTGCACTTTCCTTTCATCCAATGTTAGGTCATTCTCAATATATATGTTCGTGTCTCTAAGTCTGTTTTTGTTTCCCATTATTTCCTGCTTCTTACTAAATGATTCTAATTCTGCCAAGACCACCTCCGCTGCTCCATCTTTGCTTATTTTGTATGCTCTCACTATCTTTGTTTCTATCTGCATCCTGCTCTGTAGCAGTTCTTCTATTATGTTCTTCTCACTTCCGTTCTGTACTGTTACTCCCTTCACAACAATGTTATTCTTCCTCTTGTTTTTCTCATCTCTCTCCGCCTTGTCCTCCAGGGCTCGTATTCTATTTTCAAGTTGATCTCTTTCTTTCTCCCACTTCTCCTCTCTCTTACTAATATCCTCCTTCAAATCTCTTATTTCAGTTTTTAGCTCCTGTGTATTATTTGCCATTGTTTGCATCATCTTTTCCATCATTTTTTCCATCCTCTCTACCGCCCTTTCCATGTTGTCCTCCTGGCTTTGGCGGCTAATTGCCACGGGTGTAGAAGTGTTGGTATTTCGCTCTACCCGACGAATTGATACGTTTGTTTATCCTAAACGTGTAACATTAGGACCTGTATGTGGAGTATATCGTAACTTTCAATACACTGTTACATGCAGCAAGCTCTGGAATCTCCTCATTTCTACGAAGACACGTAAAGGGTTCGTTGATCATTTCTTGTTTTGTTTTTTACGTAATCTACGTTTTACCATAGAGCCTGTATTTTGTTTTTAATTGCTTGTTTCTCATACCTTTGCATTTTCTGGCTTGGAGTGCTAATATTTTATACCGATTCATTTGTTTTCATTTTGTTTCGTCTTTTTACAAATTACTGCTATGCAAATGGTATTGTTTTGTTTTTTGTTCAAGATTTGTTTAGGACCAAATCATTTATGTTTACATATATTATTTTGTACAAGCTTTGCTTGTATACTGTTACACGTGTTTTTGTTTATTTTTGTTATGGTTGCATTTGTAAATATGTTAATAACTTTTTATAAGTTTGGCATGTTTGGCATTTAACAAAGCATTCTTAATTTTATTCATTAAATTAGAGATGCAAGTTATGGAACCTTTACACAGAATGCATACCAAACTTTAAGGTTAGGAACAGTTGATTGACAAATCCGATTGATCCATTTCAACTTTTTTATGTATTCGACAAAAATAATACACTTTGACTTATTGGCCAAGTCCGACAGTGATACCAGTATATTTCAAAAGATAAACAATTAGGTTATAATTACATTTCTTCTTATGAGAAACAGGGAATTTGGGGGTGGTTTTTGACGCAATGTCAACGAATTTGTTAGGAACATTTTTTTTATGAGACACCAACCTGAATACCTAACTTCTCTTGAGCAGAGCTTCTATGTCACTTTTCAAGGTCAAGACTCCGCTATTTAAATTTGTTATTAGAAATCCCTTGCATGTGATTGGCTGAATGTGATAGTTTTATGCTCGGCATGTCACGTTGTTTTGAGATCTGTCAAAAAACATCTGACAGTTGTCAATCTATCAGCTGATCAAGCAATTGCAGTCTTTAGATCCACATAATTGTTAGGCTTCTCTAATCTAATTCTTATGTAAACAAAATAATTATTCATAGATTAACCATAAAACATGTACTGTCCGTTTCTGAACAGTTCAGCAGTCTAAAGCAGTCCACAATTGATTAGGTGCGGAAATACTTTCTACACATATTAGCAAAATGATAGAAAAGGATACAAATATTGCCGCTTGCTTATATCTAGAAATCCATTGGAGTTATAATGTTCAAGCATCTGTGGTACATATGAGTACTATAGTTGAAAAATTCTAGTTTGTTTTGACAGTAGTCATGGTGAACTGTCACTCAGAACCAGTGAACTGTATATACTACGTATAACTGGAAAGGACCCTTAATGGTCAATAAAGTGATGTAAATGCATTTAGTATGCAACCCGCAGTGCAGTGGGCAATCTATCTCATACGGTACATCACCGTATGCGGTTTGAATTTAACTTTTTTATTTGTAATTTCTTTTTCAATTTAATGGGAACAAATTAATCAACCCTTAGCTCTTGCAGAGACTTAAATACATGAGATAATAATTGCAGATTTAATAAAAAATATATTTTATTCATATATCCCGCTTAATTAAAATTTACAGACTAGGTACTATCGCGAGCATAAAAGCGGGGACACTCTAATTTGCACTGGTTAAACTGGGCTTCGTAATGCCATGTCAGTACGCTTATCATGTCACATTAATGTTATCTTGAATTTTGACGTAATAAATAAAAATGTCGCAATTTAATGTATTTCAGACGGCAAATTCAAACTCGACTTCATGATTAAATCAGCTTTCGAGAAATTGTTATTGAATTAAGTGTCGGCAAGAATACCGCGAAGAATAAAATTGATGGCACCGGAACAAAATTGTAGGTTGACAAATACTGTCAGATATATAAATTTACATCAAGGTTAATTTTCGACTTTCAATTTATTTTGATTTTTGACGCCATCGACACTTTCTAAATGGCAACCCCATATTTTTTGTACTGGTATTGATAGGTTTGTTAATTGTAAACCTAATTGTAAAGTTTTTTTTCCATTTGAAAAAATCGAGAAAAAGACAGTTGATACTTGATACTAGTGTTAGATTGCTCTTTTGTTTGTTTGTGGTAAGCGAATAGGCGTTTTCAAAAGCTGCATATATTGTCAGGTTATTGCGTTTTTTAAGTTTTTTTATGAAGCCATCTGGACCCCACTTAAAGAATCGCTGTAAATGCGTCAAAAACATTTGAGGACAAATTATTGGAATTTCACGTAAAAATACAAAGATTTAGGTTTACTATGAGACCATTTTGAGGTTTCTAGGACAATGGGTTCAGCTGGAATAAAATAAAAAAGCGAAACACTACTGCCTTCCGCTATCTACCTATAGTAGTCAGACAGTGACACATTGCCCATAGTATCGCTCTGTCTCTTCTACTTGCGCCTGCATCACTTTTTGCCAACCAAAATAAAGCACGGGTCCGTTCCAGTTATACGTAGTATATACAGTTCACTGCTCAGAGCTCACCCAGTAGCGACGCGGCAGTTTATTAATGTCAAGAAAAATATAGTAAATTAGTCGTAGGGGTTCACAGGCCTAATATATCTAAGATATATAAATACATACACCTTTTAATGCCTGTATTAAACGGTCAGGAGCCCATACAGGAGTGTCAGAATACTGGATTTACCCGCCTATGGATTTTTTTGTTTTTGCAACACTCTTAGACTGCTCAACTGGAACGCGTAGTACTGCTATCAATGCAATGCAAACTATCAATGATTTTCCTCTAGTTTAAACCTGGCTTTGGAAAACTAAAAAAAACTAGAAGGATCTAGTTTTAAAACTTGTAAATATGTAAATATGAAATGTTATTTCCAAAGAAAAGGGGATTAATGTCACTCTGATCTCTATGTAAATGGCTTATTATATAGCACTGGGGTTCATAATACTGTAACTTATTAATCAGAGTAGGCCTATATGATATAGTTTTCTTATTATGTTTACTGGTTTTGGCACAGGTCTTTGCAAAAAATGTTTTGTAAAAATAATTTATGAGAAATTTTTCCTGTGCCGTTATTATCAGTTTCTTCATACTTACACTATGCAAATCGACTTTTTTAATATTGTCACAGTGTGTAATCTATTCCTATTTCTATCCGTTTCAAGGAAAATCAGAACATTTCAAAATATAACTTTCATACTATACTATGAATGTCGATTCCAAACTTATATGTGGCTGATCCGTTTCGTGAATACTTATTTAATAGTAATAAATACATCTGAAAAATAAAGTTGTGGCATGGTTCATTCTTAATGCTTTAATAAAAAAAAAAGTTTTATAATTGCTGTGATAACAAATTTTGGTTGTTGCCTCAAGTTTTTATTTCTTTTTTCATGCAAAAGTTTGCATAACAGCAAAGAGACCGCTGCCGCGTATAAGTTCATTGTTAACCGGTGTTCTTCTTTCTAGTTTTGGAGCGGCCACCATCGCAGATGTCATACTTGGACCAGTTTCTGAAAGAAAACAATTCAAGTCAACAATCCCAAGCACATGCGCTTAGGCAATTTGAGGCATTATCTGCCCAAGCTCTCTATCAAGGTGGTTCCATCGAATCAGAGGACGCAGACATAGAAGACAATAGGGAGGGTATGGCCAATTCGAAGAGTAATTTATCGGATATTAGCATGGTAAGTTTAGATTCGATGCATCGTTTATTATTTTTACGTAATAAGGTCTCGGTGATGTTACAGAGTCATGAACCTCACTCCCCGAAACACAAGTCTCATCAATTCCTTGTGAGAACATTCTCAACACCCACAAAATGCAGTCACTGTACGTCATTAATGGTCGGTCTGATGCGTCAGGGCATGGTTTGTGAAACGTGCGGCTTCACTTGTCATACTGCCTGCTGTCCACATGTACCATCGATCT
This sequence comes from Melinopterus prodromus, assembly GCA_964023965.1. Lineage (NCBI taxonomy): Eukaryota > Metazoa > Arthropoda > Insecta > Coleoptera > Scarabaeidae > Melinopterus > Melinopterus prodromus. Next base: position 28,993,671 of record OZ030390.1, read on the forward strand.
GTCCGGTACCTCCAGATCAAAGTAGGTTTTAAACAGTGAAGTATAGTGCGGATTGTGTTAATTTCTTTCTTGTGTTGTAGCAAAGAGACCGTTGGGTATTGACCCCACAAGGGGTATTGGTACAGCATACGAGGGTTACGTCAAAGTCCCAAAACAAGGAGGTGTTAAAAAAGGTATATTATGATATGTATTGATTATATTTTTCTAGTTCCTTTTCTTAAAGAAGCGTTGTTGTTTCTTCTTAGGGAAGAGAAGTATTGTTGTTACTTCTTAGAGAAGTGTTCTTGTTACTTTTTAAAAAAGCGTTGTTGTTAGTTACTGGTTTATCACAATTCTAATGCGTTAATATTTCTTAATTTGTATTTTTTTTTGTTATTGAGAATGTACTCAAAACTGAAACATTTGTATGAGTTTGGAGATAAAATTTTTAGTGGTTGTTATATGGTATTTTTGATCTCCAGGCATTTCTTTTTCCCAATAATAAATACACTGCCAAAAAAATGCGGATAGGTGTTTCCAATGAGTACTTCAAAAAATCAGGTACAGTGAATACCCAGGAGTAATTAAGTTTTGGAGTGATAGTTTATGTTCTGAATACGCAAAAAATTTTTTGATTGGCTCTAGTTGGCGAGATAATGCTCTTAGAAACTATGGATGGCTTAGTTAACAAACCTAAAATGAATGAAGAAAATAGGAATGTTTTGAAACTTGGTGGAAATCTATGTTTGCCATTACTATTAAACATGTTAAATTTTCATTAACAATTTAATAAAAACAAGTATATTACTTTTTTTATAAAGCCAATATTTTGTAGCAAAGTGAGTCTTTAAAAGTCTAAGAATTGCAGGGCAAGCTATTGTTCTCGATATAATTGGATGCTTGGCTGCCGTTTCTGCTGGTTGAAGTAAAGCAATGTTTTTTTTTAACTGCAATTTTGAACAAATTGATGCCTAGCAAACGAAATGCCAATGTTTATCGTTGTTATTTATTTACTCATGATTTATTGGTCTTCTAAAATGGTCTAAAATACCTTTTTGTTGAGAACTTAACGGATTTAATTTATGTAGCTACATTTGTTCCTATAAAGATACAAATCACAAGTTACATGCAAAAAACCAGTAGCATCACCATGAATCATCCACAATTTTTATAATATATTCGCCAAGTTACAAAACATTGCAATATTCCTCCTTGATAAAATGAGAGCTTTGTTGACTAGGCCAGAAAGAGAATGAAAAAAATTATAAAAGTGGCATTTCTGTATGCGAAGTCTCCAAAACCATGCAAAAAATAAAATACTTTGTATGCGGGAAAGAAACCTATACGTCATAGATATTTAGTACTTGGTCAGAAATTGTATCCATAAACTTCTTTATTTGTCATTAAGATTTTATTATCCTGAACAGCGGTTATGTTGTTGTAATAAATATGAATGATTTCTAAAATTAGTAATGTACAGATTTTCATTCCGCATACAAAGTGTGAAAAATGCATTTGTTTGCTTTATGTAATAGAGAAAAGTTTAAGTAAAATATGCAGCAAATAAGCGGTTCTATAATAGCACTTAATTGCAAACTTTTTTTTTATGCTTGAACAAGTCCATATTCAAATTATCAGAATACACAGTTATACCAAATTCAATTTCTCATCTTAATTTGCTTTTAATTTTTGACGCCACCTTACATAAGAAGAATTTTGAGAAAAAGGCAATAGAAAATTAATATTTTTGTGAGTGAGAAGTGACCTCATTTTTTTAATCCAAGTCCAGTATCATATTCTGTTGATGAAAAAACTTAAAAATGTACCATAATGATGCAATTGTTAGAATTGTTCCAATTATAGACAAATATGTGTTGTCAAACATTTTTATAAACGAATTAATGAATTAAACAAAAATAAAATATGTAAAGTACTTAATTTTGAACAAAGAATAAGTGCGGCTTTAGCAAAAAAAAAAAAAACTAATACTATTTTGCCTAACAGTAAGGATTGTATCATTTCGGTTAATAAATTGAACCCTTGACCGTTCTTTATAGGTTGGGTGCGGCAGTTTGTTGTTGTCTGCGATTTCAAATTGTTCCTATACGATATATCAGCGGATCGAAATGCCTTACCAAGCGTACACGTGTCACAAGTTTTGGATATGCGGGATCCGCAGTTCAACGTCAGCAGTGTTAAAGATTCTGACGTTATACACGCCAATAAAAAGGATATACCTTGTATTTTTAAGGTTAGTAAATATTTACTTATCGATTTAAAATATTTCTTTTATAGTGTGTATTACAAAACTATGTATTTTAGATAACTACTTCATTTTTGGAACCTCCTGGTCCAAGAAATATAACACTAATGTTGGCGGACACTGACGTAGAGAAGAACAAGTGGGTTGTAGCTCTGTCCGAGCTGCATCGCATAATGAAACGAAATAACCTTCCAAAGACTAAAATTTTGGTTGCTCGCGAGCTAATCGATAGCTCGTTAGCACTTCTTCGAAGTGCTCTGAGTGCGACTATAATTGACCCCGATCGTATGGTACTTGGCACCGAGGAGGGTCTGTACTGCGTAGATCTGGATCGATCAGGTACATTTATTGAAATATAGCTAAAGAGTTTGTAAACAATGCATTTGTTTCAGAAATTGCTCGTGTTGGAGAAGGCAAAAAGATATTTCAGTTGGACTATATCAGCGAGGAGCATTTGTTGGTGGTGGTTTGCGGGAAGCAAAGACATGTCCGTCTGGTTCCTATCAGAGCCCTCGATGGCGACGACACGGAATGGGTGAAAGTTGCAGAGAGTAAAGGATGTTCGGTGTTGACTGTTGGCCCTGTTCAAAGGGCTCCACTTACTTTTTATTTGTGTGTTGCTGTTAAAAAGCAGGTATGTACTTGAATTCTTAGCAAAGTGCTATAAGTATTTTTGTAACAATATTACGGTCAAAGGAAAAGTAAAGTACACAAAAAATATAGAATGAATTATATTTTTTGTGGACTCGGCAACTACCAAAATTTTATTTTCCCAATTTGCTAAGTTTTAGAGTATATTCGAGAAAAACAATTCAATATTTATTTGATAGACTGAATTATATCGCCACAAAAAACGTAGGATGGATACTATATATTTTATCCGACTGTGTAATAGAAAACTATAAACTAAAACTATAAATTATTAAATTAAATTACTGGTATTTGGAAATTAGCAGATATAGATGAAAAAAATTTAATAAATTTACCAATTTCTATTTTTAATTAATTGTCTCTAAGAAACACCTAGTATATTTTGAATTTTCAAGCTTCTAAAAATTTTTCTTTATTTATAAAAAAATAACCCACAATTTATATAGAAATTTTTGCATTAGTAGAGAAATACCTATTTTATGTATGTGATGCAAAGCAGGAAAAGATAGTTTTAACTTTAAGATTATTTTTATTTTAACAAAGCATGGTATCATTTGCTATACCAAGCTGCAGAATACAAACTACGATTCAATAAGTGAGTGATGTTAAGAGTCCCAGGCCGGTATTTTATGAAAATGTGACTTAATAGCTTTGTTCGTTGGGTTCACTAGACATTACTCAGGTTAGAGCAGATTTACATCAAAAGCAACTTAGAGTAAAGTGAGAGCAAGCTCCAAGGAGCAGAAATGGCAGAACCAAACAAACGAAAATTGGCTCGTCATAGTTGACGTATATATTCTTGGTTAAGTATAAAACAACATGTAAAATGGAAGTAAAGGACAAATTCTTGTGAAATTTTCTTTTTGAGAGCTCTGTAAGCAACAGTGATGTAGATCTTGATAGTGACTTTTTAGTAAAATTTTATTTTTACATACTTACGTATAAGGTTTTTTTTTTATGCAGAGCTCTCTTAAATTCTGCCTTTATATCCAAACTGAATTGCTGTAAGAGTTGAGATCTATCAATACATATTACCTCGTACCCCAAGCGGTTCAAAATCCGGAATACGTTTAATTTAACCACGTTCAAAAATGAATAAAAACATTTTTGTGTTTCTCTTCAATAAATCACAGTTATTAACTTAACGGTCGGCAACCGATTCAGCTGACCACACAGAAATCATGCAAAATAAAAATGCACAAGGCGTTCGTGAGCGACAATTGAATTAATATCTGAATTGTCAAGATTGTTAATGAATATCTCATTTCAATTATCTCTATTTATTGATGATTTTCAAGTATCTAATAACCGCACAAAATAGATACAATGGAGATAAAATAGTGATTTTAACACCCATGCTCTCCTAAACCGAATGGTATATACAACCGTACTAAAATAAATTGTAATTAACGCGTGTTGTACATTAATCACATAAATATTGTACTGTAATCGTGCATATTGACACTTGGCGCCATCTCGTCGTGCAAATTGTCACTACAAATTGGCTCTGTATTTACAGTTTAGATAGGTTCTGCCTGTTGTGATCATTGTTCGTTTATGTTTAATTACGTGAATGCAAAAGATTTGGGAATAAACAATTACAATGAACGGTAAAAAGTGGTGATAATCGTTTCAAGGTCACCATGGATCGTGCAGTTGGTAGTATACTACTATGATACTACCAAATTCGTAAAAACGCGTTTTTTTTCGTTTCGCACCGACCCTTAATAAAAATAATATGATATAGTCGAGCCAATAATAGTAGAGGGGTGACAGAGATAGAGATAGTGACATTTCGTATTTTGCAGCAATTTACGTCTATAGGGTGCGTGCAACAAATTATTGCCGTGGTCACCTTCTCGTTCAAAATAAGCTATTAATTTAGCAATCACCTTTTTGATCTGTTTGTTAAGGTCTTGTGGCAATTTAATATTATTTCTACTACCGCAATATATATCATTTTTGATCACACCTCGTATAAGGTCTTACCTTGTGTAAAAATGCATAATTCAACCTAAGAAAATAAAATTTTTATAAATATGCATTTTTTCTAAGTCTTTTGCAGGAATTATCTGGAAAAGTAATGATAATATTAAATACCAATTTAGACGCATACTTTGGGCGCATTACTGGTTGCTTTAATTGCATTTTGTTACCTTGTTTTTAATTTATCTGAAGTTGGTAATGAAAGCATGATACATATAGGCCCATATGCATAGTCTATCTCCGGCGACTCTCCGAAATTTTTTCGTTTGCCAGTTCTAAAATGCAGCGGAGAGACAATCGCCAACAAAATTCCGTATGCGCACCACGAGATTTTCTGGAGATTTCTGGAGGTGCTCAGTACCATCTCCGGAGATTCTCCAGTAATAGTCCAGTCATGCTAGATTTTTTATATACGTTTGACATTAGAACTGTCATTTCTAATGTCAACCGACAATTGACCAAACAATCGTTTGATACACCTGACGGATAACACACCGCCGGTGATTTTCTAGGGTGGCGAACGGAGGGAGATCGACTATGCAAGCAATTTTATGTCCTGTCGCCACGCCAGCAGGTTTGAGCACAGATTGGTATTCATTAATATGAATATAAATCTGAAGGCAGAAATTCTGAATTGATTCTAATTTCTGAGATGGGTCAACCCCCTTCGGTGGGTAACCTGAACCGACAGACAGATAAACAAACCAACGTTGGCGCTTTATTGCTTTATATGGAGTAGTTTAATATATTTTTTTAATATATTAGAAAAACATGCCTATAGATAATTAAAAAATAATACAAAATTAGAATAATGCCTGGAATATGGAAGCTATACTATAATATGCTTTTGTGAATTCTTTGCAATGTTCTTCTATATTTTATCTTTAATAGACGAACAATCAATCATTCCATCTTTAGATTTGATTGGAAAAGGTAAAATGCTAACAAATTGTCAGATACCACCTTTTTCCTTAGGGTGGCAGTATCAGTGATGTATAGTGCATGATGAGCGATTATGATTGGTATAGTACTGACATATTGCAATAGCGTGTTGTCAAATTGCAAACTGATTGCAACTTGCTCTAAGCTACTCTAAATACACTCCTACTATTGAGAAGGGTCAAGAAACGCTGTTCCAAGCTGCTTAGGTTACGCTACCGGAACTTGCTCAAATTCCAACGAACAGAATACAAATGCTGAATGAACGCCATCCGCCTACTCGTAAGTTATTCTAAGCTACTCTGACAGGTCCAACGAACAAAGCTAATTAGTTACATATAATACTTGTGTTCAATTGCTGGCCGTGATCAGTTCAGTTTAATCTGAATAGCAATCGTATGTCTAAAGTGCCGTTCAATTGCTCGTTTAACGTCTGACTCAAACTGATTCTACCAATGGGAAGCAAGTATTTCAAATTTGTGATAAAAAAATATAGTAATCCAATTCACATTATGCATTGTAACTAGTCCGGAACTAGCCAGATCGAGAATTCTATAACCACTGTGTGACACTGTTTTCTATATATGAAAAATAATGTCATAGCATCTTCTTTTATACTATCCCGATAGTTAAGAATTATAGAAATTACAGGGTTCCTGGTTCAAATTCAGATGGAGGTATTTATTCCGTAAATTTTCCTCACCCTGGATTAATTATCATTTCCTTCTTAACTATAATTCTATATTATTGTCAAGTTTACACGTAAGAACCATTTCCCTTGAATGTAAATGTACATAGTGCTGTTATTGCAATAAACAATTTGCCATCCCTATGTACCAAACGTCCATCTAATCCCAATAGGTGTCATAACGTGTTTGTTATGTTTGCATATGGGCATCTACCACCAAAGTGACCAATACGCCTATAAATTTCCATTGCCTCTTTAGCTCAATTGGGAGAATTTGTAACCAGCAATCACAGGCTCCTGGTATAAGTCGAGGTGGAGGTTTTTTCCACAAATTATTCTCATCCTGGATTAATTATCATTCTGACGAGTTTTTACGTTAGAACCAATTCCCGTGAATTAAGAATTAAAGTTACAAAGTTGAGTTTTTGAGTTTAGTAAAAAAGCAGACCACATCAAAAATTCATTGAAGTTGTCAAGAACAAACAACAACTATCGATTAATTAGCTGCTGATCTTTAAAGAACTGGTTATAGCATCTTCAATTTCAATGTCAGTGCTTTGGTGACATTCTCATAATAATTATATACAGTCGGCATACATTTTTTTTACAATTTGAAAAATTATTTTTTCTTAAACGTCTCATACAATGTTGATAATTCATATTCTCAGTTGTTGGTTGATTCATCAGTAATGATCAGAGAAAATCAACTTTATAATTGAGAAAAATTATGACGCGCTTCTTGATATAATTCCACAACCGTATTTTTTACTAAGCCAGTGTTACCAAGTACGTACATTCAATTGCTTACATCCACGGTCACGTGAAATTCAGAGACTGAACAAGTCCCTCTAATATATTTTTCTTTATAAGCGCTTTTCCTTATCTTGCTATATTATTTGCTTACAGCAAAATGCAACAACAGTAATGGTCTACGAAATTACAAGAACAAAGACACGTCATAATCGAATACGGGATTTACAACTGCACATGCCCGTTCACTCCATGCAGTTGTTCTCTGACGGTAGGCTTTGCATAGGTTCTCCATCCACATTCACCGTTTATAGCCTGCACGACGAACAGCCGCCGATTTGTAAGTAGACCACTGACATGCGAATAAGCAAATTTGTACGACAATTAATATTTTGCAGGTTTACTTCACCCTGAAAATCCATTATACAACACGTTAGTATGCAGCACGGTAGAGGCGCTGCGAGTAATCGAACTGCCACGTGGTGAATATTTGTTAGTCTTCGGAACGTTGGCTGCATACGTTGACCGTTTTGGAAGGCGTTCGCGGGATAGAGAGATTATGTATCCAGCGGTACCTATTGCTTTATGTGAGTTAAACTTTTTTGTTGTGGGTTAAGGTGGTTCTTATTAATGTTGCTTTATTATATTTTAGGTTATCGGGATGGTCATTTAGTTGTTTATAGCGAAACGCATATAGACATTTTTAATTGTGCGGCAGGAGAATGGGTACAGACTCTGAACGTGAAAAGAGCGAAACCGTTAAACGAGAGTGGAAGTTTGTCTATCTGTGCATTGTATGATTACGTGCATTTACTATATCTTTCAAATATTTATCAGCGTAAGTAAGATGTTCTATAATACTGATTAAAAGTGTTAATCGCAATACTTTGTTAGGTGAATTAATTAATTTGGATAACATAATAGTTCAAGATCGTGATGGTAGGACAATACAGAAGCCGAGGAGACGGTTTTCAATTAGGGAAGGCAGTAAATCACAACGAATGTGAGTATTTTGGACGTGGATATACAGTCTGTTTTCTTAAATTTGGATGACTTGACATTTTGTTATTGATTGTTTGAATTGTTAGTGTATTCAAGAAGCAAAAAAGTTATTTGAGAAAGCTGGCTGCATAATTTCCTTTTGTTATACAGAGTAATTTGTTAGCTCTATTTAGAGAGCATTCATCTGAACTGCTTGTTGTTTAGGTGACCTTTCTGCCATTTTGAGTTAAAGTGTTAAGTGATATTAGCCATAAAATGAGACAAATTTATTGATAAAAGGTCACAGTGGTATTACACAATTAGCGACTCAAAATATTAGCAAATAGTCACAGTTGTTCAATAAACAGTTATCTTAAATAGCGGAGTCCAGACCTCGCGGTGGGCCCATAAATGTTTCGCCTAAGAGAAGTTATGTACAGTGTTCGCACACAATTATTTAGGTCATAATATAAATTTTAACACGTACAATGATTGTTCTAGAGAAACAAACAACAAATCGTTTGAATTGATCAATTTCAGTTATCAAATTTTGTTGTCCATATACAGTTTATCAAAAGCACATCTCTCAAAGAGAGGACAGCACTGACAAACATAAAATGAGTGAACATTTTAAATATTGTTTGGAATCAAAATAATTTTATCAATTTTGGCAGTGCCGTTCACAATAATAGTGTAGGCAACCCATGGATCATATCCTATGTAGGCATCTTTTCAGGACACTTACGTTACAGTGTTCGTTTTCTGTACTTGTGAATGTCAATTGTTGCATAACACTGTTTGATAGTTGTGGTTTGTTGAATATATTGTAATGAATTGTGATGTAACTTTTAATTATCGTGCAAGTTACTTTTATGTAGATATTGTAAAGACATTTTAAAATGTTAACCGTTTTGTAGGTATGAATAAGGTTAAAAGTCTAACTGAAACGTCAGCAATGGAGTGAAGCTTTTTAATATCACAACTCCCTATAGCAAAAAAGAGAACTACTATTAATAATAGTGTATGCCTAACGTGTCTTGGAGCGAGGTTGGCTAAGACCATTTCCATGTGTGGACTTCGCTATTATCCAAACTGTAAAAAGTGTCTTAACTTAACTTTTGGCAATAGGCAGCATTTATAGAATGTAGTAGATCTAGCAAATTACTCTGATCAATTTTCAAAACTATTGATAAAAAGTTTTCATCAATTAATTTCCAGTAACTCGGATCGTCGTTCGAAGCTAATATCAGCGCCGACTAACTTCAACCACATATCTCATATGGGACCAGGCGACGGTATTCAGAAACAACGGTTAATAGATCTGACCACAAATTTAGTACTAGACTCACCAGAACAAGCACCGGTGTACCAGCAAAAGGTAATGACTAATGAGGAGGGTTTGACAAGCTGATCCTGCTTCCAGCGGATCAACTGAGCTGTCAAGTCAAGTTTCAGGAAATTTATTATCATTCATATTCGGATAAGACCACTTTTTTTTGTTTTTTCTAGCCTGTCTTATCCTTAATAAGCGGGTTATCACTAGAATGTTCAGTGTCACTATAATAATTAACTTTCCATAGGGCCCAAAATTGATGCCTTTACCAGGAAGACCGCTGGATCGAAAGCGACCGGAAATTTCCAATCCTACCCCGATAAAGCCTACATTCCAGGTTCATAATGGTGCCAAGAGGACAGCACCCCCACGGCCTAGAGATCTGCCGCCTGCACTGCCACGGCCATCCGATACTTCACCATCACCCGACCCAGCGAGCCTTGGCAGTATGAGTTCGTTGCACGATTTGATAAAGGTAACGGATTTTTGGATATAGGGAGGGTGCCGGCTTTTATTATTTTATTTTTCCACGAGAATGAATCTCTTCGTGACCGTGACAATTTTGTATATATGTACTTTTTTGTGTACATTCACTATCTATTTCACAATTTGTCCAAACCTTTAATAAATTGCAAATACGTTTTCTAAATTAGAAAAAAGATAATGTGTTTTATTTCGTTTCAAACTATTTTGACACTAAGGTGATTATATTAATAATTTGATGATCATTTACTCTCATATTTATCCTTTAAGGCCTGCAGCAGTCTTGCTTCTTATTGCGTCCTACAAATGACTCTATATCTTCCTTAATCTCTTTCTCAAAAGCTTACTAACACTTGAGCTATACCAAATAAGCGCTCATCGTCAATCTTACAAAGTCGTGTACCTCATTGGAAATGTGAGTCAGTGTCAGAATTTTACAAAATCTCTAAATTTTGGTTAACCTTGTCATTCATCTATAATATGAAAATATATTCATCTTCAATCTTTAACGGTCGGCAACCGATTAAGCTGACGACACAGAAATCATGCAAAATAAAAAAGTACAAGGTGTTCGTAAGAGACAATTAAATTAATATCTGAATTGGCAAGATTGTTAATGAATATCTCATTTCAGTTATCTCTATTTATTTATGATTTTTAAGTATCAAATAACCGCATAAAATAGATACAATGGAGATAAAATAGAGATTTCAACACCCATGCTCTCCTAAACCCAATGGTATATATAAACTTACTAAAATAAATTGTAATTAACGCGTCTTGTACATTAATCACATAAATAATGTCCAGTAATCGTGCTTATTGACACTTGGCACCATCTCGTCGTGCAAATTGTCACTACAAATTGGTTCTGCATTTAGTTTAGATAGGTTCTGTCTGTTGGGATCTTTGTTCGTTTTTGTTTCATTACGTGAATGCAAAAGATTTGGGAATAAACAATTACAATGAATGGTAAAAAGTAGTGATAATCGTTTTGATACTTTGATAAGTTTATTATTTGTCAGCCTAAATGAAGTATGTTAAAAGGTATGATAGCAACAAAGATGCAACAATGTGCATTCTGTTACGAGATACAATAAATTTATCAAGGGATCAAAGCGGTTTTATATCCATCAGTCATATTAATAATAATAATAATAATAATAAAGTTTATTAGCCTTCTGTACAGAAACAAGTCACAATATGTATATATATATATATATATACGTATATCTACAATACTTCAAAAGCTTCGTATAGGTAGATTCGTTTCCTTGAGAGCTTGCCGTGTTTCCTCCATGTTGTAGGGGCAGCTCTGGAGCAGGATTTTTTTCAGGTAATTTTTGAATAATGGCGTTGGGAGTTGCTTGATTTTTTCTTGGCATAGGTTGTAGAGGGCTATTGGTAGCGTAAGAAATTCAGTTGCTTTCAACCTGTTGAAATCGCGCTGTACGTCGTTCCTCGACCTAGTGTTGTATGTATGACCGTCTCCTGTGTGGGGCATGTATTTTTGTCGTTTATGGACAGTTACTACGGCTTTCAGGGCATATACAGCAAAGACTGTCAGAATCCCGAGCTCCCTGAATAGTGGTCTACAGCTGGTCTGTGTGGTGGTTCCAGCTATGCTTCTGACAGCTCTTTTCTGCTGCATGAAGGCCTTGTACACATGTGGCGAGTTTCCCCATAACTCGATTCCATATGTGATGGTTGAATGGAATAGGGAGTGATATGTCACAATAGCGGCTTCTTTCCCCGCTGCTCGTAGTGTCTTCTTGATGGCGTACGTTGTTTTGGCCATTTTGTTACATGCTTTCTCAATGTGTGCTTCCCAGGAGAGCCTTGGATCTAACTGCAGTCCTAGAAAGCGCACACTGCCCTCCGACGGGATCCACCTGTCCATGTTGTACACTATACTCTCTGTTTTCTGTTCATTTAGAGTGAGGTCATTGTCTTTAAACCACCGTTTTGCTATCTCCATATTCTCCTCGGCCAGAATCTTCATTGTCGGTGTAGTACTGGCTTGAGTGGTGAGAGTCGTGTCGTCGCTGTATAGTGTTGTGTGGCAGTTTAAGTTCCTTGGGAGGTCGTTCATGAAGATCGTGAAGCACATACCTCCGAGCAAACTTCCCTGTGGAACGCCTCGGAAGACTTCACGCAGTTCACTGCTCTCACCCTCCTCTCGTACCAGTTGCTTCCGGTTGGTTAGGTATGACCTCATTAGACCCAGTGCTGTGCCCCGGAAACCGTAATGTTCCAGCTTCGTTAGGAATAGGCCGAACGGCATTGTTGAGAAGGCGTTGCTCAAGTCACATAGCTGGGAGGTACATTTTTGCTTTGCCTCTAGACATTGACCTACATGTTTTAGAAGATACCGCATGGCATCCTCGGTACTCCGGCCATCTCTGTAGGCAAACTGCTGCTTGCAGTAGTATCCGTTGTCCTTGAAGAATTTATTAGTTCTCACCAGTATAATTTTCTCAAGTATTTTGGAGAATGCCGGAAGTACCGATATAGGCCTGTAGTTCTTGCATTCCGACGGATCTCCTTTTTTTTTGTAGATTAAAGCTACTTTGGCTATTTTGAGACTGTCTGGGAAGGTGCCCTCCTGTAGACATTCGTTGAACAGCAGAGTTAGGGGTGCCGCTATCTCCTGTGCCACGACCTTCATGATCCTGGTTGAGATCCCGAGTATGTCTTCAGTAGTTTTGCCTTTTATGGATGATATGATCTTGTAGACTTCTTCTGTGGTTGTAGGTGCGAAGAATATTGAGCTTCCATTTGTGGGCACTAGCAGGTCGTTTGTACCGCTCAGGTTGGTAGGTGGGGTCTCTGTTAGGAATCGGTTGAACTCATGGCAGCTTGGACGGTTATCAACTTCGCTACGTTTCCTTCTCCCTGTTTCCTCTTCAATGACGCGCCAAACCTCCTTTGACTTGTTGTCAGCTTGCCTTATTCGTCTTTCGTTTAGCAGTTTATGATGTTTCTCTGTCTTTGAGATGAAGAACTTCCTATAACGTTGGAGGTTCTCGTAGGTTTCATCATCACCTCTGTCTTCATGGAATCGGTACATAAGGTTTAGTGTCTCTTTAATTTGCACTAGTTCAGGGTCAGGGTAGGTTTTTTTTCTTTTCTTTTGTGTTTTAGTGGTGGGAAAGGCATCGTTGTAGTATTTTAGGAAGGTATGTAGGAATATGTCACAGAGGTTTTGCGGATTACGGGCACCTGCAAGCGCATCCCAGTTTTCAGCTTGCATTGTGTTTTTAAACTTGCTTATGTTTGCTTTCGAGTAAATTCTCTTATAGAGCGATTTGTTGTCTGAGGTAAGTCCGACATGCAGTGACACCGCGACCGCTCTGTGATCGCCTATACCATCATCAATCGCCCTTTCGTCAAAAAAATTTGGAACACTCACGAATATGTTGTCGATGCATGATCTAGATTGTCTCGCAATTCTGGTATATTTCCTAATGGTAGGCACTAGGTCGTAGGAGTCAAGTACGTTTGTTAACATATTGTAGTCATCGTTGTCGATTAGATCAATGTTTGTATCGCCTGCCACTATTATTTTTGCATTGATAGGAAGTTCTCCTTGCAGTTCGTGCAATGCATTATCCAGCCTTTCGAGGAATTGCTGTACGTTATGCAGACTTATTAATTAATTATGGACTTCAAATCTTTAAGTTTACAAACAAAATAGAAATTTGGTTTATATTTGTGTTTTTGTTGGACGCCTTGAGCTTGAACCATCTGAAATGCAATTTATTTGGCAACAATTTGTAGAAAACTGATTATTTTGCTCCAATAATGGTCACAGTTCCACAGCATTTCTTGCTAAATCAAGAATAATAAAAATCAGCTACCAAACATAATTGGAATAAGAAGAAAAAACAATCTTTGAAAATGTGAAATTCAATATGGCCCCATAAGAGAAGTAAAAGTTGGCCATGGTTTGTATCTCCACCATCTTTGAAGCTATGCAAGGACGCCATTGGATTGCTGGTAGAAAAATACTTCCATTTTTTTATTTTAAAAAATTCATTAAAATTCTATAGTTAATTTAGCCTAGGTAGCTTGTTTGAGCTGGCATTCGTTTATTTATGCTTTAACTGATTTAAATTACTGGCATAAATATAATAATTTCATACACCTATATATAGAACAGTTTATATCCAAAAAAGAAAAAAAAACCACATAGGTTTTTGTATATTATATTGTCTTTATACTGGTGTTGTTTCTTTTTTTTTTGTTCAAAAATGGCCATGGATCAGCGGCTGTCAGCCTATTTCCTACACCTATTTCATACACCTATTTTCTATTTTAAATAGTTGTATATTTATTTAATAACCTAAAGTGAACTTTAATATTAAAAATGATTTTCTTTGATAACAGTGTTATATACCTTTTTTCTTCTAGGGGACCGATAGGAGTAGCCCACGACATTCAATTGCCAGCAATAACAGCTCAAATTTATCAACTCCGCCATCACCACAAGCCGATCATCACAACAGTTCCAGCTACGATAGTTAAGCGGTTCAATTAATTTTCCAAATATAAAACATTTCTAGAGTCTAAGGTTGAGTAACGGATCAACAACTGACACTCTTGTTGAGTATTGAGTTGGTTCAGAGAGTGAAACGTTGTCGACTGTAAAAACATTTGTAGCGTAAGCTTTTACTAATTGTATGACCGAGTTACTTAACAATCTTTTGCAAAATATTTGTTTGATCATTAATAGAGTACAATCCAAGTCCAAAATATTCGACATAGTCTACCTGTAATCTGACTAGTTACCTCAAGTGTACATATTATATATCGGCTTCTATTTTACCTTTTTTTTAAAACAAATTTGGTATGGCATTGTACTTATCTGTGTATTTTGTTACATATTTTTATTTATGTTTATTTTATAAGATGCTTTATTGTGTAGCAATATTATTTAAGTAACATTGTATTATAATACAAGTCAATTATTGCATTTGTAGTTGTTTACTGTTTTATTGGCAATATTTTGTGTTGTAAGATTTTATTTATTTATACATTGATCACGTGAGAAAACTAACCTTTATGTACGTATATTATTTATGTAATTTGCTGTGAGATTTTATTAGTACAATATTATTTTTTCTTTGTTATGACTTCCAAGATTTTTTGAAATTTAAAAAATATATCTATATAAGTATATCGATTAAGAACAACTGAAACTTTTTACAAAAAGGTGATAAATTAGTGATTGTATTCAAAAAAAGTGTCATTTTTATTCACTCTCTATTTAACAGTGAGACAATATGTGTATTTATGCCTGTGACTGTACCTACCATTTATAACACCAAGGTGTATCTAAGGAGGCAGGTATAGTCATATTGCGATGACTTTTTAATACATTTTTTTATCGGTGAAGTGTACAATAAAACACAAATAAATGTAGAGATGTTTTACTTGTAGGTATAACTAGTTGAGCATACCCTGAAGTAAAATTGCTGACTTTGATTACCATGTTCATCTGTATGTTCCATAACGTTCTGTAAATTAATTTTTGAAATTATCTTCATTTTAACATTATTATATATGAATTAACATAGTATTATGTACATTTTGTGTATCTATTTTTAACTCACACAACTATTTATTACACCAGTAAAGCCTAATTTTACGTGTGCGATTATTATATATTGTAATTTATTTACAACTATATTAATTTCTGTCTTATTTATATATTTTTTGTATCTAAATAAAAATACAGAGAATAAATTCAAAAAGAAGATTTATATTTTCTGCCAACATTTTCATAAAATCCCAACAAATCTAAAAACTCGACAGGTTTGATTTGTCTCAAGGACAAAATGTGCACTTCATCAAGCATACGATGCAGTGGCCACGACCCTTGGGCACATTTTGCCTGCATGTAAAGGAGAACAATATGGGAGATAGGTTCTACGATAAGTGCAGCTTGGCAGGTGGTTTTCTTGGTTTAAGATACCAACAGTGATTTGGCAGATAGCACGGTAAGCCATAATAAAAATGAGTTGGAATACGTCTTAATCAATACATTATATTACATTTTGTTCGCCTTTGTTGCATAGAAAAATGTACAAAGATCAGATTTGCATACTGTATTACCTTTTACACATCTCATTTGTACATACAGGAAATACTGCTGCTGCAAATATTATTAGACGTCACTTCAAAGTATTTACTTCACCTTGAACTATGTATACCTAAGATATACTACATAGATATACTCCAAACGTCAACTTTATCATAAATATTCAATACAGTGCAACCTCGATTATCCGGACACTCGGTAATCCGGACACCCCCTGCAAAACACGATTATCCGGACACCGCTCGCTAATCCGGACAACGCGCCGCGCCGGCGAGACGCCAATGCCGCCGCGCCGCGCCGTCAAGTAAGTCCAAGCGGCTTGTTGAGAGCTTGACTACGTACGGCAGCGGTAGTACACATACATTAGGGTGTATCGAAACAACGTTTTTTTCGAAATTGAAAATATCAGGTTGATAAAAAGTTGCCCCTATGGACCTACATATACAACAACAAAAATTGGCACAATTGAAAAATATTTAGGGCGGCAGACCTAAAGTTAACTTTAGATTTTCCTTTTTTGATGAAAGATTTTTTTTCTTTTTCAATTTCAGTAAGTTTAACTAACCATAAGGTGTGAAATTATCATATACAAAAATATATTACTCTAATGCAACATTTAGATTAGTTTCGATTCAATTTTTAGAATAAAGACCATTTTCATATAATTTAAAAAATGTGCGTAAATGGTTGATAAAAGGTTATTTGTCAATATAATAATTTTACTACATGGCGACATGTGGGCGTTGAGAAAGAAAAATCACTCAAATTTTACAAAAATATGAAAAAATTTGAATTTTTAAAGAAAATCATAAACTTTAAGACTCCTGCGGGAGACCCAAATATTATGCAATTGGGCCAATTTTTTTATTGTATATGAGAGTCCGCAGGGACAACTTTTTATCAACTTGAATTTTTGAATTTCGAAAAAAAAAAACGGTTTTTCGATACACCCTAATATGTCTCTGTGCGTTTGTTTGGTGGACACGGCAAAAATGCCTAAAATGCCATATTACTTTGAATGTGCAGCAAAAAGTCGAAACAATTCAATTAATTATTAATGGACAACGAATTAGATCGATTGCTGTGCAATACGGCGTTAGAAAATCTACGATTTGCAATATAAATCAAAAAAACAAATTTGTCAACCTTGTTTAATAATCGTTTAAAATTAGTACCAAAGTGCATGAGTTCTGTGTTGCTGACCTTAGGTGGAATTACTTAACTAGTAACTACTGAACTGCATTCAATCACGGCGATAGAAATGGGCATTTGCGCAATTTAATATAAATTCTAGTGATAATTACACCAAAAGTCGTCATCGCTGGTTCTATGCATGACTTAAAATTGATAAAAACTTCAGATAATGTTATTTGCGCAATTTTCAAGCAATATTCGGTAATCCGGACAAATCGATTATCCGGACACCCCCCTTGCATTTAATTGTCCGGATAATCGAGGTTGCACTGTAATACGAATAATTAATAAATTGAGTGATACTAATATTACCAAATGATACTGATAGTAAAAAAAATTTGTAGCTGATATATTTGATAAAAGAATAATCTCGATCCAGCCATAATGGAAACAGAGGTGCCTCCACATTGATATAGTCGTTATTTTTTCTAATAAAATTTTCTATAGGTATGAATTTAATGGTCTCGTTACTGGTATGTGCATGAGCTAATGCACCAAATATTTTTTGCATTTCCTAGAATTGATAACTTGAAGCAGTGGACTGACAAATATGCCATACTCACTCTTAACAAATTAATCACAATCTCTGGGATGGTTTAACACGTAAAAAAGTCTTCGCGATTTTTAACAATAAAAAATCAAAATTATAACTCAAAATATTTTTTTTTAAATAGCCACTCTATATTTTTGCTATTTATTTTGTTAGTCCATAATGGTAGCTAGCAGCATAATTTTTGGCGTTCATAAGAATATTTTTCTGAAAAAAAAATTTTATGTTATACTCTGGGGAACATGGAGTTTGTAAATATGATTTGGATAGAAGTATTTGCTCTGAAGACGAATCAAACAAAACCAACAAAATATTTATTTTTTTATCTACGACTCACATATAATAAGTTCAATGCATACGTATCTATGACTATAATCCCCATCATTATACACGCCAATGATTATAATGACACTAGCGTTGTATAATTATGACAGTTTGTTCAAATAATGACATCATTATTTGAACGAACTGTCATCATTATACAACGCTAGTGTTAAAGTCTGTCAAACCCTACGTGGATGACAGTTATTGGACAGTTCGCCTCGGCATCATTGACAAATACATTTAAAATATTTTGCATAAAATGGAATTTATGAGTTGTAGATAAAACGTCGTATTTGAATCACACATTACAGATATTGCATGATCACACGATTGCCTACGGCTTGCATGTAAATGTCATGCTCGCGATTTATATCCTTAATTAGGTGCTCGTCAAATAATATATTATTGAATTTTCAGCAAGACTTACCATGTCATGTCATTCTGGAAGGTGTTATATTAATGCCATTTTTAGACAAACTCCACTTAACCTTTCTCTTTGTTGACAGTAGAAAATGAACATTTGTTGATTAGCTGTTGCCGCTATAGAGCGGCTTACTACGGCCATAGGTGGCAACAACAGGGTTGCCACCTTTGCGCCCTAGTAAGCATACCCAAGCATAAGCTTTATACAAGTAAAATGTGGAGCAAATACTCAAACTTCATATCTACTTCAAGTAAAAGGACAACTTACTTTTACCAACTAGTATATACCATTATAATATAGGATTGTTGGAAATATTTGGAGTAAAATAATTGAACAATTTTATTTTTCTTTTATTATAAATGATCAATAGCTTAAACTAACATAAAGTGCCCATCCCCTGTGAAAGTATTGTAATTTATGGAAAGCATCAATTGCTCTTTACAGCACTACTACCTAAGCTGTCATCCTAACAAGTAAATATATCTGAAATACAATACTACGTTATAACAAATTGATCAATTTTTCTATTTTGCTTCATGGAACACGATATACATACATAAGTGTGTATACCTTTCAATTAATAATACATCGAGTTAACTAAAAAAAAAAGTACAAGGAAAACCAAAGAAAGCAAGGGAAATGATATGAAGTTGACTTAGACAAACGCCAAAATGTAGTGTGCCATGCTCAAAATAGATTTATTAAGAGTAATCAATGGTGAAAGCCTAAGTACACTCAAGAACAGATCCTTATATAATTAATTATTGATGATCTAAACTGCATTCATAGTTGCCGCTAAATATCTAACATATCATTGCAAATATTTATACCTAATGTTATGCTTTGTAAACGAATATCAAAACAAACATACTCCGCAAAAGAAAGAAGATTGTCAATTGTGTATCGACATTTTTCATGAAAAATTGAAGCCTGCATGGAATATTTACAATGACATTACATAGCATCTATGAACACAGTGCTTTATAATTTATTAGTTAACATTCTAATGTTAAACTCACAGCAACGACTCATTCAGCATACACACACATTATTCTCGTTTAGTATATATATACAGTTGTAGATGAAAAAGCATTCCATTGTTGGTTTTTTCATTAATATTAAAATAAGCTAAATTTACACCCTTCTTAAATATGTAACAAATTATAACTTGTTTCAAAAATGTCGTCTGGACAATAAAATTCTAACAGAAAAGAATTCCACAATTTTAATATATATTCGAGATACTTGAGATACTATATATATATTAAATAATTGATTCTTTTATTCTATATATAGTTATATACAAGTGAGTATATGACGTAAGCCCATAAATATACATGTTTACTAGGCAATCTCTACGAGATCTTCTTTTAGTATAACAATTGCAAAATTTATAAATGTGTAATAATTTCATACTTAATACAAATTTTGCTCCGTGTAGAGATGTTTGTTCTTGTGGACTGCTCGACTAATACACAAAGAAAATACTTCTAATAATTCATAAATAAATATTAACTATAAGAACAATTTATATTTCACTGATTAAAAACAAAGAATGGGGAAAAACCTAAATCATTTACGAAACCAAATTAAATATATTTGATCTAAAAATAAAGAAACAAATAAAACAAATTTGAAAATTGTATTGATGTGTTTTGTTTCTAATTTGCGTAGGTATGTGTGTAGAGATTTCGTACTCTTTTCAATTTCAATCAATTCCATGTATCACAAGTTTACAAGTATATAAACAGACAAATAAAACAGTCTTACATTCTAATTAAAATTTATATCATGTACAAAAAAGAATGGTAAACAAAACATGCTTGATACATAATTAGTACGCTAGTGCCTTTTCTTACAGAGTTAAGTATGGTGGTTCTTTAAATGGGAGAAGGAGATAGGGAAAAACAAATGAAATCGGCAAATAATTAATATGAAGAACAAAACTACTGACGGAGTAACTAATAAAAGGTATCTGCTGTTAAGTAAAAATGTTTATAATTACGTACTCGTTAATTGTGTAAGCAATACAGATCGCGCTGCGCTCGAAACTTGCTGTATACCCGTGTTTGTGTGCATGTAAAACTTAACGTATCGCTAGTACCACACGGAAAGAGCACTGAGTTTGAAACCGCTACACTGTTGTCCATCGTTTAATATTAAGCTGGTTTGTTGGGAAGGTCGGGCTCTATGACAGACAGTCACAGCTTCAGTTCATTTGCTATCTTGCCAGCAATGTTCTTGAATCCAATACTAGTACCTGAAATATAAACAAAAAATGTTGACTTTATATTTAAAAATATACTGGTAATTTAGTAATGGTAAACTAAATAGTTATAGTTTTCTTTTTTCTGATTTCACCGCAAGTGTGTCTGGATGGAAAGGGAACAGTTTTTGAGAGTTGAGTATTTTCTGACAGAAAAACTTTTAAATAATTTATGGTTTGAACTATTATACTTCTGCAAGTAAGAAATATGTCACCCAAAAATAAAAATTATGCATAAATAAACAAATTTGTTGTTAAAATAGTGTTTTAGATAATACCTATAATTTATAAGAACGCACTGATAATTTGTTAAGGGGTAACCCCAAGTCTTCAGGTAAAAAATGATGCCTAAGTTTAAGCATGTAATACAATGTTTAATACAAATGGCTAACTTTATAAAGTTATACTAAAAAAATTAAATTAAAATGTTGGTGTACAGTAGTGCACCCGTTACTTTTACTATCGGTACTGGTTAGCTACGCGTGTTCTGCCGGTAATCCACTTGGCTCTACAATACATACCACCGATACTACACGTATAATAACAATTGGTTGTGCAACCAAGCATACACCGTCGCCTCTGGGTTTAAGTGCCAGTTATGAATTTTAGATTGAAGTGTGCATGTTAATCATTCGATTTATGTAAAATATTTCGGGTTTTACTGTTTAAAAGAAATAAATTGTCTCCTTTTAGCTTGTTTGCTTGTAAACTTGATACATTGAAAAATATAAGCTTTGTATACTGAACCTGTGCCATTTATTTGGAATTAGGAAGATTTAGTTAATAGGAATTCGTTCCACGTTTGCCCTGTAAAATTGTCTTGAAAATAAATGTAAATTCTCGAAACATGGTATCTAACTCAATTATCGTAATCTTGCAAGGGTATACATTTCAACAGACACTGTGCGGGTAGTTACAATTACTCGAAAGTAACAAAACTTTACATCACTAGTGTACAAGCATTTTCCCGCAGGTGTGGGTTTAAACTCATTCAAAATATTTTGTTGGATATCTCAGCTAATTGATACCCAATTGATTAATTTTGTATCTTCTTCTCCATAAATCAGTACAGTACATATTTTTTTAAAACTTTGGAAACTTTTTTGTTACAGCCAATTGTTACAAAATTGTGGAATAAAAAAAGTCTATCTGCCAATGGAGGTTATCCAACCGATAACTATTGATCTCTTGTTGCTGAATTCCAATCTAAGATTAGTTGCTATAACTATTAGGTAAACTAGTGGCAATTTTGAATTATTAAAAAATCATAGTTTTATACATAGGTTAGTCTTAGCGTTTCTCAATGAGAGTTATTTTAACAAGTCACTTTGTTGCTGTTTTTGATGTATTTCAAAATTACTTTTCTTTGTGTTACCAGAGATGGTGTGAATGCAAACTTTTGAGATAATAGTGGTTATGACATAAGTGGACGCGACATGGTGAATAAGTGAGGGAAATGCATTTGGTATGCAACCCGCAGTGATGTGGGCTAGCCATCTCTTTCTATCTCATATGGTACCATGGCCGTATGCGGTTTGACATTTTTATTTGAGATATCGTTTTCAATTAAAAACCAACTACTGCATTCTACTATCTACCTACGGTAGTCAGATAGTGACACATACCCCACAACATCACTCTGTCTCTTTTGCTTTCGCTTGCCTCAATTCTCGCCAGCTAATGTAAAGCACGCGTCCCTTCCAGTCCAGTTAGATTAGAGTCCACAGGACTTGACAGAATAGATATTATTGACAAAAGATTATTGACAAAATATCTCACTTCTGAAAACCCGTATTTTAACCTTTTCCCAATGTTTTTAACTATGCAGTACTTTGTTTATCCCCACATACGAACATTACTAGGTTGTCTGGTAACTATGTACATACGTCACTCGGTTTACGACATGTCGTTAGTTGATACAGGGCCGGCCCGAGGCGGGTTCAGCGCGTTCCTCGGAACCCGGCCCCGCGCTTTGGACGGCTCCGCACTTTTGACAGTGCCGCGAACTGCCTCGCAGGTTACAAGTTAACCGCTTCCTCAGACTGAGGCGATTTTGTCGCCACAACAGCGACCAAATAATTTTGCTATGTATATCAAAAGAGTGGTTATGATACCACACAACGATTTCCGACAAAAACGATGCGACTCAGTCTGGGGGAGGCTTTGCAGTCTTACCGCGGGGAACAATGTTCTGTTGGCGCCATCTGTACATGAGTAGAGATATTACAACCAGGGATGTCAAACCGTAATTTACCGCGTAAATGACTAAATTAATTACCGTAATTTACGGCTTAAAAAACCGATGGTAATTTGCGTCAATTTAAATTACCGTTGGTAATTTACCAGTAATTTACCAATAATTTGAATTACAGTTGTTAATTTACCGTAATTTCCAAATTAATTTCAAAAACCTTCCACCAGTACTTGTGCGAATGTACCGCACCACTCCTAAGCAGTCGACAAGTGCTGTAAGAGCGTAATTTATCGGGTAAATTACTAAATTAGTTACTTATTTCAGTGGAGCCAATAACGCACATTTTAAATCAGCACCCATCTACCTACTATCAAATTCATAATTCATGATATAAAGAAATTTCTGATGATCCGGATAAAATGTGATCATTGTTTATGCAACGAGCGTTGTCGTTTTGTGTGTCGGTATAATAAATTACAGTATTTTATTCTATAATTATGAGGTTAGACTGACCATTTTATAAATTGCTGGTATAAATAGTTATTTAACCAACAAGTATATTAAGAAGAGCGAATAAAGATCGAGACAGTTTAACGCGCGAGCGATTAGCGAGCGCGTTAAACATAAATTATTAAATTATTAAGTTACAAATAATATCAAATTAGATCCTTAATACATTTTAAGCTGTTGACGATAGACCTATAGAGTTAAGATATGCAGGGTGTTCCATTACAAATCTATTGACATTTAGCAAATCTTCAGTTATTCGGGATAAGAATCGCTAACCAATAATAACTGTTGAAAAGTGCGATATTTTTACTATCCAAAATGAATTCTTTTCTATCTTTATCCTTACGTCAGAATATTTTTTGAAAAATGAATGTTTTGTCATTAATTGTAATTTTTGCCTCGCGCATTTGGAACCTGGCCCCGCGCAATTGTTGGAACCCGGACCCGCAAAAGCTTGGGCCGGCCCTGAGTTGATATATGGGTGATATGGAATTTGAACCTTTTAATATCTACAAATTCTTATAAATTGGAACGAACATACCTAGTGAACTATTCCCATATTCATTTCCTGGCCTCATATTGGTCTAAAGTTACCAGGCAACCTGTATAACCTGTATATTTTAGTATCCTTGTACTGTATTCACATTCTTCGTCTTTACATATTATGAAATTATATATTACTGATGAAAATGTGGGTGGAGTTTGTGACAAATTCTTCTTTACTTAATATTAAAACTTGCAACTTTTATTATTGTGGGGGTTGTTATTGAGGTGGGAGGAAAGCTTCTGAAACTCGGAACCTCTGGCCTAAACTAGGATCAAATGGTAGATAAAGTACTCTTTAAGATAAATTCTTTATCTTAATTTTTTCAGTTTTATGATCTTTGACTATTTTGCAACTTTATTCTCGACATCTCTGTCAAACATGCATAATTAGCAAGCACAAGATTCTTTCGGTAAACCAACTGCACAATATACGTAATAATTTCTATAAAATAACCGTACCTGAAATCCTTTTGAATCGTACACCGTTTAAGGAAAGTCTGGGCAGTTTGCAAATTTCAATTTCCCACTGAACTAAACTGTCTGTGTTGGGATCGCCGTGCACACAAAGCAGCAGGAAGCGCTCTCGCTGCTCGTAGTCACAGTTGTTGGCGTCGAGCACCTTACGGATCTCGGCCATGATCTCCGTGGGCGTTTTGCTGGTCGTCGTCTTCATGGACCAGGTGAACCTGAGCGAACGAGGCTTTACGTGCTCGTCGTTCTGTGCTCCCGCAACCCTACAAGGGAAGAGACAAATTAGTTATGCCGCTCCCTTTACGCATCCACACGATTCGCACAGAGCATGCAGTGCAAAATAAAAAGGATAGGATAGATAAAACATGTGCAACTAGAACTCAAAGAAAGGGAATTGGAAATATATAGTTAAACCTTAAAAGAAGAAAATAAAAAAGCTTTAAGTTTTCAGTGTTTTCACTGTTTCCTTTGTTTTGAATAAGGTACAATTAATATTTAGGGAATTAATATTAAAGCAAAATATAACAGCACTTAGTTATTTAAATGATGATGAATACAGCTGTAAATACTAATCTATTTTTTGTATAATTTATGAAACCTCTAAAACTTATTATAAAAATTAGGTATTTATCTTATGTTTTATTTATGAAGATACGCATTTTAACCTTGTTTTAATTTGAAACAGATAATTTGATGGATATGTACGTATGTAAATTAGTAAAGTCAGAAAGCAGTTATCTGCTTGGAGAAAAGTTGCATAAATATTTACTCTTCTCAGAAAAGTTTTGGATTTTAACCCTAGAATACCAGACTATTTTAATATCGCGTCAATACAGGTTTTCACGTGGTAAATTATACGAATGTCTGCTGTTCTAGGGTTAAAATAGCTTACAAAATGTGATGAAAAAAGTAACAATAGTAAAAATTTCAAAATTAATTCCATTTTACCTAAGCAAAAAAAAAAACAATAGTGGGTCCAGTTCTTTAATTTGTCATGATCCTATAATCGGGTGATGTGATAACATTCGGGCATATTATTGTGCTTTTGATTACTAAATTCATTCTAAACTATATATTTTTATAATGAAGCTATTTGGTTAATTAATTTTTAGTTTAGATAACATTTCAAATGTCCTTCAACCTTCAACTAGAAAAAAAATTAAAATAATTAAATTAAAATCAATTTTTTTAAAAAAATTATTCTCGTTCAATCTTTGAAACAGCAACGTTTCATAAATCATCAAAGGACAAATTTTTTTTAGAATATAACTAATGATGAATGTACGGACATACCGTATCATACGGACATAGCGTAATGATGAAATAATCAATGTATAGAAAATGGTGAAATACAGGCGGAATGTAAATTTTTGTTTGCGAGTGTTGACTACTTCCCTTACTTGATTTATCAATTTTCGTCAACATATGTCTTAGGCCCCAATAGCTCAGTTGGTGGGAGCATTGTGCTAGCCACACAAAGCTCCCTGGTTCAAATCCAGGTTGTGGCTGTAATTTTTAAATTCTTTAAATATTTACATCCCACCTGTATTTTACCATTTTCTATACATTCATTCTAAGAATAGTCCAGGGAATAACCTCTCAAATTTTGGGCGTATGTTTATTAACAGCCTGCATATAAGGGAGTTTGATTTCAAGTTTTAACAATAGTAATAAATTACCCTGAATAAGTATGTTGAGAATATCTGGTTGTAAAGTATTATCAATAATATTCTTGTTTAAATCTGTAGATATAACATCAAAAACAAAAAAAAAAGATACAGTTCAGCCTTTTTATTTATCATAATATGGAATTGACAAAAAAAAGTATTGGCTCTTGGCAGTTACTTTTAGGGTCATTAGACAAAATTAAAATAAACAGTTATCAGACCCCTATTCATACCTTTTATTCCATTAAACAGACTTCAATATCTCTGAAAATCCTCATGTTATGTAGGACTGTATAAAGTTAAGTTTTAAATAGTTACTCGTTTTACGTACGTAATTCCTAAAATACGATTTATCAAACAATATGTATCTTCTTGTTTTCCTTATTCCACCTGTCCAAATTTTCCGTTGCAAGTACGAGTTCCTTAAAAGGTGCTAACCTCTTAAAAGTAAAATCAAAATCTACTAAACAAAAATTGAATGATTATCAAGCTGATAAGATAAATATTAAGTAGCAATATTATCACCAAAATGGAAGTTAATTAGTTCAATGTAATAATGATGGTGTAATAGCAATAATCATTATATTACATAAAAATGGTTTCCAAATAATCGTATGGGATATTATAATAAGAACATAGTGTTGAATTTATCTTGTCGAATATAATATCAGTATAATTCTATATTATATAATTGTCGTTTAGTCATAACTAAGTCCATAGTGGTGTCCTACAATACAGGTTAGAATACTTTATGATGACTTTACAAGATGTTTATCCAAACTGTTAAATTTTCGTAGTGCTCTTCTAGAAAACTTGGCTACCCAATCAAGTTTTCAACCTTAACTGTTGATTACACTTAGCACAAGCTCGTAGAGATGTTACAAAAATTTGACAGTGCAAGAAATAGCATGATTTTGAAAGATGCTTGGAAGGTTTTGAAATAATTAGATTAGGAAATGTTGGAGTTGGCCCAAACCTTTCGGGTTGATAGAGCGTAAGTCAAGTAACGTCCGTGAACAATATACGCCTAAAGTTGACTATGGAATTGCATCTTTGTTCATGAAACGTCTGAGATATGAGGTTTACGCTCTCAGGTACGTGGAACTTACCCGATAGGTACAGGCGAAGCCCCAGGTTTACTGACTGAGCCAGAAGTACTAGTTAGGCTTACAGGCTCTAACACTCTGAAAATAACAGAAGTATGATACAATGTTAAAATATCGTTAGTGCGTCTGTGAGTATATGTGTGTGTGGATATATTCTGCCCTCCAATGGTAAAGTGCCGTATGTACAAAAATGACATGGATTGAGATATTTCCCGTTTTCTCTTAAATATGACGTTAATAGTTAAAACAAATTAGCATGGTTTACGTACAAATAGCTAGGTAACATGCTAGACTAAGGTAAATTTCTTAAAATGTACAAAATGTGCGTGGTTTTTGCATTGAAACAGAAAAATTGTAGCAGTTTTTTGTATGTACATACGGCGTTTTGCCGTTGGACGGCAGTATTGTTAGTCGTATGATTTGACGTCCATCATGTGAAACATTATATCATATAACAAAAAAAAATCTACATGTTACTTCGTTATACAGCAGACGGAAAATTTCAAGATACGGCTGATATATATATCGGATATAATAAATCAATACAATTTTTATGTGCCATCTAGGAATTAATACAATGGAGTAAGTCAAACTGTGGGCCAGTTATAATAATCAATGGCATATAGAGATGAATATTTAAAGTAAAAATTCCACATATAAAATAAAATATACACTTACGATATGAAATTAATATATTGCATTCAGCACTAATATTCACTCACGAACTTGAACTCTTCATTTATCTCTCATACAAAATATTTTATTTTTATTATTTAAACACTTTCTTAGAATGGATACTGTGAAGTGGTGATTATAAAAAGAATTATATAATAAAACAATATTTATTTCTATACTTTGTCCAATTACAATAGAATAATCTTTATTATATATATATTTATAATTAATTATATTTGCACTGACCTAGATTCTGGTGAGACAAAACCTGTTATGCAAGAATAAGATCGAAAGAACTGTTGATGGTCCGGAAGTATACGTGACGGGCATTTATTATAAATTCATTTAACTAAACGTGTAAAAGTAACAAATAAGATTACAAATTACCTATATCCTACATTTCTTTACATACTACTTTGGTCTTAATAGAAAAGAAATGTATAATACGCATAATATTTAATTTTCTACTTCATAATACAATTAAGACAATTAATAATTCTCTATGGTAGGTCACTATTGTTCACAATTACTTTATTAAAATAATACTGCTTTTGAAAGTAAAAAAAGAAATACAGTACTTAAAAACTACAAAATGCAATAGGATTTCCTCAATAATAACCATAACAATTCCATTAATGTTACACTATAAAACACTAGCCTTAGTATGATGATATTTTGCATCTTTGATGATTAAATACTATTTACCAAAATAACTAACTAATTCTTGATTTTTCAAATCTGTACAATTTGTACCTGTTTCAAACTGATTGCAAATTTGGTATGCTTAATACTAATAGTTTGAGACTGGTTGGTTCAGACCAATCAACTGATCAACATTTATATTATTTGATAATAGTTAATGAAATAAAAATATAAAGGTATATAAGGGGAAAATCTAACAAAAAACGTACCAGTTAAAGAACAAATTACAAAACAAATAAATAATTTGTTAAAAAAGAAAAGTAAAATGTCTATATATTTTTTCTGTTATACAATAGTGTCCTACCAGTTTCCTAAACAAATTTGGTGACGGTGAAAACTTATTTAGGTGCAATGCTAACTTACTATGGCAACAGTACGAGTAAGCTACCACTAAATTATCATAGAACAATCAACAGAGTTGATTGGTTATATTTAGTGTTAGCTGTTTCAAACACAATCTTAAAAAGTCAGTTAAATCAATTTAACCAAACTAAAGACCGGTAATTGTGAACTGTCAGCAATGTGCCTAACGTATATCCGAATGAATTACATTGCACGAAATGAATTATGAAACCAATAACTGCAGCTGGCAACAAATTCACAAATATCCAATACTCACTAATGTAAGGTTTTGATGTTTTAAGTAATGGATAGATTAACCGCGCTTTGTTCCCAGCTGCGGAAATAACAATAGTCGTACACCACCCTGTACAGTTAAGACACTTTTCATTAAATTATTTTGGAATTAGCTATAAAAGATGATTCACGGAAATCACATTACATCACAATTTAAAATGGAAGTTTTCTTTTTCTCTCAAATCTTTCATTATTAGATAGGGCAAACGTAAAACTATCTTACGACAGGTTGGTAAGTTAGGTAGGTATTCGCCCGTGCGGGCGACGATGAATTGAAAGTGAAACATTTATTACAGATGGGGGCTGATTGCTGCAGGAACTTCTTGGGCCGGTCGAGTGTTAAACGGTTGGCAGCACAAGTTAGGTGTCTTCGGTCAGTCAGTTGCTTTCGAGGTGACGGTGATCCTGAAGGCGTGTCGACAGCTCAGGACAGACGTGTGACTTGGTGCGTCCCCTCTCGGCCTCTACTGGTTGACCCTGAACCAGAAACAGTCTTGAGCAAAGATGGCATGGCCGACAGGGGACGTACCACGTGCACACTACAACCCCCGCACAAATACGTCACCGCGTATAAGAATATCTTTGTTTTGCTATGTGCCATTCGTACGAATGGCCTTTCGCAATATGTTCAAAATCAAACAAAACAAAGAAATTGCTTATACACATCGCTTTCCAAAAAGTTCCTTTATGTCATAAAATTTCATTAGCACTATGCACTCTTCTTTATCCTTTTGATGCAATTTCAATGGTCTAATTGCACTGATGCACTTTTTTTAAGGTTTTGGGTTTTTGAATAAGACTTGGAAGTGTCTCATGTGTTAAAAATAACTATAATAATACAATTTCTACCGCGAAGAGGGATTGTATATACAAACATGGTGTAAATAAAATTAGGAAATATTCCTCTAATTTTTAAACTGTAACTTAAAAGTATTTATTTTTTGACTTTGTAAACAACATTTTGTACATATCATTATTTTTTCAGTCAATTAATAGGACATTGTGTACCACCCCCCCCCCCCACATTGTTCACTTTTTCAGATTTTAAATATTATTATTCTAATATTATAATAGCAAATTTATAAGTGAATAAAATTCAAAATTATCTGCCCTCCAATAATTTTTTTGGAAAAAGCCGTTCAATAGAATACTTAAGTAAGCAGGTTGGTCCATAATAAAATAAATATTCCAAACAGATCTGGTGACATTGCAAAGTTCACACCAAATTCCATGTTTTTTAAGGAATTAGAAATGTAAACATAACCTAATTATTTAAGTTTTGAAATATTATAGCGTTTTCTTTTGGTAAAACTAGTGCGCACTAGAATTGCACTCGCAACGTGCGACGAGTCACTGAATCAGTGATCTGCGCATCGTCCTCTAGGGCGCACTAGTGTTACAGAATGAAAACGCTATTAGTGAATTATGTTAGGTTATAATAATAATAATAATAATAATGATCCACGCCTTAACATCCCCCAACAGCTTTCGCCACTACGGGGGCATCGGCAGGCCCGAATTATCATTATTATGGCCTGCGTCTGTGGCACGTCATAAGTTGTTTGGCTTTCAGCATTCGCCGTGGAGTAAAGGAAAATCACAGAAAAACCTTGTCTCTGAAAGCAGGGCGCGGGATAAAACTGGGAATTTGGTTTTGATGCAACGTCACTAGTTTTATTGGGAACATTTATATTATTATGCAACCAACCTATCCTAACTTTTCTTGGGCTGACATCCTATGTCACTTTTCAAGGTCAAGTCTTCGAAAGTAAGAAAACCGCATGCACCGAAATACAAAAAAAAGTAGACAGGGTTTTAAAGATGAGAACTACAGCATTATTAACTTCTGATTTTAATGTCGGTGCTATTGGTAAAAATCATGCTTTTTCTACGTTTCTCTTGAGTGAAAAGTAAAATTTAAAAAAATCTTATTTGGTTTTAAAAGAGCTCTCCAATGAGACATCACATAATCTACTTTTCCTATGATGTTCTGGTTCAAACCCGAAATGGTGATGATATCACCATTGTTTGTCCGTATCAAAACCTGTTAACTTGTGTATAAGATAATGACTTTCAGTCCTTTTCTTTTTAAAGTAGTTATTTTAGAGATTCAACTACATATTTTCAAAATAGAATAAACAAACATTAGTAGTAGTAAAACAAAAGGATGCTCTTTGGAACTAGACACAGAAAACATATTGGGGCTATTAAAAATAAAAATATCAACCCTAATAAAAAACAATAAAATAACAATGTTTGTCTAAACTTATTTCAAAACTTACTTGATTATTCCCTAAATTATTTACACCCTGTATGTTTTGTTACATTGACAAAAATTCAGCATAATATCGTCAACATATACTAAGAAAAAGCACGTGGATAATAAATTGAAAATGTTTGTTCCATGAGTGAAAGCGTATCTTGTTTAACAAAATTAACAACACTAAATGAATATTAAGATGTGTTAATTTAAATATTAGATGCCATAGTGCCACAAACATCTGAAGGGTCAGTCTTTAAATGATGTCTGCATGCAAATTGTCATGAACATTTTTAACTCAATCATATTTTTTGATTTAGTGTTCCAAGTGATTAAACATATAACCAACCCATGCCAGTAGCCAACCAATAGGACCACTGAATCAGAAAAAGACATGGTCATGTTTACAGAACTACTTATTAGTTGTTACATATTAAACAATGTAAGTATATCAACCGTTATCTTCAATACCGTCATTAAGAGTGCTGATATTATGTATATATTTGTATAAATCATATCGTTAAGGACATAATGGAACTTCTTAGTTGGAATTAAACACCATCATGATTACAGTAAAATCATACAATATATGCACCACAATACACTCACACAATTTGACTATATGTTTAAACAGAACTGGCAGAAGGGTCAACAAAGGTTTAGTATACACATTTCTTTCCTCTGCTAGGGTTAGAGACATATCAACGATAAAACAATATGGAAAAAACTGATTTTATTGAAGTATACAAAGAACAGAACATAACAAAACAATGTGAAAACACAGAGAAATAAAAAAATATTTAAATAAAAAGAACAGACATGCCTAAAATATAAATTGATTTTTACTGATTACAATTGCTAGTATGATTGCTACTAAATAAAAAAAATACACAAAACAAAGTCAAAACAAAGAAAGCACAACAATACTCATACTGAAAGCACGTTTGTTAGAATGATACGCAAAGTTACCCTAATACTCGCTAAAATATTATTCTCTTAAACAATCAATAATTATTTATACCTTATATAAAGCCAATAAGCAAAATGATGTGCAGAAATATATTATTGTTAACATAATAAATAGCCAATAGTAATATTAAAAAAAACTAAACACGAATAATACAAGTGCATTGATAGCAGCGCTTACTTTTAAACATATTAAACCCTTCCAAAGCAAAAACTTTAGATACCAAAGAGTAAATGTAGATACTTTTATATAACTTTTAATTCTTAAATTTAGGAAAAATAACGAAAAAACATTGGTTTCGGTACGGATAACTTTGCTGCATCATTTCTCGTTAATCTTAGAAAATTGGACTAACCTTTTGGAGAATTTTGAACTAATTTTAGAGAAGAATGATGTCCTCGTCGAATGGGGCGAATCCCCAGTTGATTGCGGTTGCGAGTACAACAGCTTTGGTCTCGTCTGTCCGGAGTGGAACGTGCTACGCGATGATGTGTTCCTCGGGAAGTATTGCGTTCTTGTAGGAGCAGGCGACGCGCTAGTGTGACCACTGCAAACGTAAAATGGATTATTAGTGAGGCAATTATGAGAAGTGAAAGAATAAAATCGCACTGAGATAACCTATAATTCAAAAACTAAAGCAAACTGGTATAAAATAAATGAACATCTGAGAATGAGAGCTCAGTATAGACAAATCACGTACAATTACAGACTTTGTGAGAGATTCTAAGTGAAATATAATATATATTCTGGTCAATTATTAACAGTTTCTGAATAATCAATCAATTTCTTTACAATTTCAATAAAAAAACCTTGTAAACAAATGAATAAACAAAATTCGTTTTTGTTAATTCAAATTTTGAAACAAAAAAAATAAATAAAATAAACAAATTCTTAAGTTTGAGACCATGCTTCTGAAACAACCTGTATGTACTGTTTTGAGATACCCCTACAATTGATGCAGTAATTAACTTCTTTTAGTGTACAGACTGCAGCTTTAACCTTTTTGCTGTGCAGGTCTTATTTTGCTTGTTAAGTTATATCGAGTTGTCTGGTCATTAGTAATATTAATAAAAGACATTCTTATCATATTTGTGAAATGAGACAAAACTTGTACGATCCATTATTTGTCAAGAACAACAAAAGGGTTAAGGCCAAATGGTCTTCACTGAGTTCCCATTCTCGGGTCTGCAACTGTCATTCTTGAATTACTAAAATATTACAATTTATTTTTTGTTTCTTTGTTCTTTGAAATATAAACTTTCTAACCAAAGTGATTGGCTAACAAAACTGGCAGTCCAAACATTCTTTTTAGTGAAGAATAAATCAAATAGTATTGGATAAATACATTACTGGCTTTAAGTTTGTTGTGTAATAATTAACGTTCTATACTAATTATAAATAATACATATTATTCATTGGATACAAAAACACAACTAACAAATTTTAGTTGGCAACTTCTGGTATTGGATGTGATATCTTGATAACCACAGAAACCTCACAAACATAGTGTAGCACAAACAAGTTACAGCAATAATATACGGTAAAGTAATAAAATAACTAACAAAACATAGTGTAGCACAAACAAGTTACAGCAATAATATACGGTAAAGTAATAAAATAACTAACAAATGTTAAGTAGATTGAATAAATTATTATTTATCACATACTTAGGTTGTGTGAGGTAACATAGAAAAGCTATTTTAAAATGTTTTCTCTGAACCCCTTTTACTTGTTTTTGTTTATCACTAATACGGAAAGAAAGAAAACTGAATAATAGTGGCTTTGATATCAAATATGAATTTAACAGAAAAGCAGGTTGTCTCATTCTTTTTCGTGACGTTAACTAAAAAAGCTTTTGACAAAAGTTAGTTTTAAAAGTGCTATCCTGTGATACATCAAAACACCTACTTCTCATATCCCATTTCTAAAGTTGGTAGTCTTTAACTAAGCAGGTATAACTCATCAACAAATTACTTTAGGACAGAAGTTTGATTACACTTTTTAAATATGTTTAGTCCTGAAGTCTGCCTATGTATATACAGTACAACCTTTTCAAAATTATGTTTTGAGTTGTAATGAATGTATCCCTTGATCCAATGAACTTAATACTAGAATTAAAAGTAATAATATAAAAAAAAGACTTAAAAATAATAACCTTGTACAGAAGGATAGAACATTATTAATTATTTAATGGAAACAGCAAAATTATAAATCTATGTTAGGGCCAGCCTAAACAAGAATCACATTCCACACATGCATAAAACTGGAAAACACACACAAACTGAGGTCCAGTTAGAAGGAAAAACCAAAGACAATCTCATACATACTTCGGACAAATGGAATTCACAATAGGCACACTAACATACCTAGAACGGAGGGGGTCTGTAGTACTCTCTGTTCCACTACTACTAACAGAAGCCGATTTCACGTGGCCTTTATTGGGTCGTAACGAATCTCCTGTACTACCCAACCCACTGACCACGCAATTTGCAGAAAAGAGGTATTAGTATCGAGGTTCAAACACAGACAAAGCACAACACAACATACAGAATATAAATTATGTGGGGTGTTAAGACGGAGACTTATAGCACACAATATTTAAGTGTTACAACGGACTGAACATGTCTATTAGTAAAAGTGTTAAGGAACCTTGTTAACAGGTATATACAAAGATAATGTATAATTAAAAGTGGTGTACATACCTAGGCGTATCCGTAGCCAGATTTGTTTTCTCATTGCTGCCACTTTTGGCGTCGTAACTGACGGTCGATCGTCTACCAACGGACCCGCCTGAAGTCAAAGGTTTTGTGGTAACCGTGTTGCTCTTAGCGAGTGTTCTGGGCTTACCTGGACTTTGTAAACCTAAACCAGACAAACATAAAAGGTAAACATTAATAAACGTTGGTTAGACCGAGTAACAGACAACCACAACACCTTGATAGTGAGAGAGAGAAAGAGTATGTTAAGCAGTGTGATATGGCGGACTACATCTCCACAAGAACCTACAAGAACCACTTCTTCACAAGTAAAAAAATTATATATATGCAGTATATTCATTAGTGAAAAAAATTTAAAAACTTAATTCCATTTTATAATAATCTATAATTATTTGGTGTGAATGGAAAGTAACTAGGCGTTTTTTGTTTTTTAATAAATAAGTAACAAATAATAAATTAATAAGAAGTATTAGAAATAGATCTCATGGAACTATGGTCTGTTCACGTTAAGAATATAGCACTAGGGAAAGATAGCACTATGTTTTGGGACTTGCAACAATGCAAAAATTAAAAGGCAATACTATTTGTACAAGAAGCTTTTTAGCATTTATTTATATTCTAAAGGCTATTTGCACAGGAAACTGTATTTGCCAGATAAGTTGTTGGGCAAATAGCATTGTTTTCAATGACGATACACATTTTGCTAACCTCAAACACCACAAGTGCGCATAGTGTTGGGCTTTGAAATTATAGCATGTTATGTACAAATACTTACAAGCCACTGCTAAAAATTATCCACTACTGCTAGCTTGTCAGATTTCTCGGCTTATTATATTAGTGTGTTTTGATTGTTTTTGTTTTTACTTATACTTTTACAGTGTATGTTCCTCCACATATCGTCGGTTAAGAGTGTTAACCTGCTAACTCTACTCTTTCGTGGTTTTGACTTTTCAATGTCCTTGACATCTACAAATTCTGCTGTACCAGCCAACAAAACAGCGCATTCCATATTATTCATCAAAACGTTTAATTCTACGATGTGTAAACCTGCTGCAGCGTACGCATTTAAAAGCGTAATAATAATAATAAACTGCTAGACAGTTTATATTCCCTCCTGTAATGTTTGGTTTTATGGAGTTAACAGCTTAACACTCTTAGCCGATGACATTGTGTTGTTTTACTTTTAAATTTTTTTTTAATTTCAATTATCTCTTGTTCGATATGTTTATGAATCTTCAGGATAAATCTGTGCAT
The DNA here is from genome assembly GCA_964023965.1 of Melinopterus prodromus. Taxonomy (NCBI): domain Eukaryota; kingdom Metazoa; phylum Arthropoda; class Insecta; order Coleoptera; family Scarabaeidae; genus Melinopterus; species Melinopterus prodromus. The sequence continues at coordinate 29,030,290 of OZ030390.1, forward strand.
ATTTCTAAGCGACATATTTAATTAATATGTCTTAAAGCATCGTTTACATCCACTTAACTCACCTTAACGTAAGAAAACTTAAAAATTAGAAAGTGTTTAACTCCATTGAATTATGTGTTCATTTACATTCACTTAAAGTAGAAAAGCATAACGTAACGTACGGATTTGTTCACTCAACTTCAACTTAACAGAATCCGTGCGCTAAGTGCACCAATCACAGCCCCTTGATTGAGACAATTCGGATGATAGTGGCAGTAACATAACCTAAAAATTAATATGTACGACTTGAACTTTGTTGTATTTGTGTTGTTTTGTAATATTTTTAACTCGACTCGCAGATTATTAACATGGGTGTTGGAACCTTGATCCAATTTGTGTGTACATAAATATATTTTCACGATAAAAGCAATATATTTGAAATGGATTTCATATTGTATCACTGTCAAATGTTATATCAAGTACCCCAACGTAAGTGAATGAAAAGGAACCGTTCTATTTTTTGTACGTTAAGTATAATTTTTCGTACGTTAACTTAAGTTAAGTTAAGTGGATGTAAACGATACTTTAATTTACAACATGGATTAGATTCTTTATTTAAAAAAATAATAGTGTCAAAATTTTATTGCCGAGATATATTTTGATGATTTTGGTCAATAAACCAACACAAAAAAATTGTTTGTAAAATGTTGTTGCCTGGTTTATTCACAACTTAACATGCACTTATTGCACCTACATAACTTCACACAATTTTATTACATTGAAAACATGATTTAAAAACCCTATTGGCGCAATAACTTTCCTATAACCTATGCAACTATACTCGCACATGTACAATGACTGCATTTTCCAAGCAGAACCGCATAATACGTACGCAAAGAAAATGAATGGAGTAAAGAAAGTCCATGAGTTCATCACGTATAAATTTGCAAAAATAGCCAAAATTCGGTATTTTTTTTCTTCCAATAATAATAATAATAATAATAATAATTGGCATAGCCACAGAGTCGCGTATATTTTAATCGAAAAAAGTTCAATTTTGAATGACGTCAACCCACTTTTATCAACCCATCGAAACGATTAATTGGAATAGATAAACGTACACTTTGTGGAGAAATAGTCGTGTGACAAAAAACAAATATACACAGTAAGAGTATGAGAGGTGAGTCATCTTGTCGGCATCATCGGACTTACTATTCTCGGTGACAGGTTTGGGCTGGGCGCTGGCAGGACGCTGCGAGATCAGTCTGCTGTTCTCCTTGATCGTGGCGCTGTCTACGGTGTTCTGTCTCTTGAAGCCAGATTGGTGATTGTTGGACTGGGGCACGGCCACCTGGGGCTGGGGTCCTGCACGCAAAGTCTCTCCTATAGAAGTTAACCAAAACCGATTTAATCAGAAACAAATTTATTTCGTAACTGATTCCAAAGCGGTAAAAGAAAACTTGAGAAAGCAATCTGAAGCAGCGACAGCCATACATAGACGTTAATTGGCACGAGAACGACACCTTTCATGGTGCGGTGAGTTTGAATACAAAAATAAAAAACCTTCAGATTGCGGTAGGGTTAGTAATATATTGCTAGAACTACACAAGGCATGCGTGACAAACCTCCACTCGACGCCCTCCTATTTGGTTTGGCATTTGTCGCCGATATCGATCTGTGAACACCTCTGTGTGACGGACTTTGAGCTGTTGCCTGTGGCGCACCCACAGTTTGCTGTGCCGGAAGATTTCTCAACGATAGGCTGCTACCACTACGACTTCCATCGCTTTCAGGCTATAACAAATACACCAAAATTGTAAAAATATATCTAAATAGAAGGTAAACGAAAAACAAATTTAATTTTTAATGCATTCATTAAAATAAAGTTAAAATTATTGAATTATCAAACGTGATGCAGTCTGGGAAGAAAAAAGCAGGACAATTGATAACAAGTAAAAATTGTCAATTGTTTATTAGCGAATGCTTGGATGAATCTTTGGCCAAGTTTTAAGCCATATAACGACATGCGCAGCATTTTTCTACTTCAAAAACTTGGATTCATGTATGATTTCAAGGTTATTTGAAAATTTGTAAATGCTTGTTTGTGGATCATTTTCTTGTTTGTTTAGTATCCTTTATAGGACAACGAGACAAGACACTGGTTATTTTTTATTGCTAAATGCACCAAAAATTAATAGCGTTTAGATAATGTTGAGGCTGACATAGCTAACAGTTATTTTGTTTCTTCTTTGATATTTTCAAATTAGTTCTTTTAAAAAAATCAATTTCTAATTAATTTACAATTTTTTACATTATACAATTAAAAAAAAAAATTTCTCAGTGGTAAATTTTCAAGTTATAATATCTAAAAAAATGGCAATAAATTGTTTAAAGTATTTTTAAACTTATCAATTGGTTCAAATGTGTCTCCCTCACAACAGGTAAAATTGCTGTCAGATAATTCATTTTTCGACCAATCTTAATTGAGAAATTTGCCGAATTTTGAATACTTTTAGATGTAGACCAAATATTTTACATTTATTTTTTACATCCTGTTTTTAATCACATTTTTTTAGTTATAAATACAATTATCATGTAAAAAGAGATGCTATTTGATATATTTGGTATACAAATAAAAACTGGTGCCATAACTGCCCACAAATCAAAATGAAACTAAGAAGCTTACGGCACAATCTAAAATCCAAAAGGTGCAAAACACTACTTTTTGACATTTACTCCAAGTCTACTTACATCTGTATTTTTTCTACCCAGAAGAAGGTAGGTGGCAAATACATCGTCGTATCTGGCAGACTCAAGGGAGTGTTCAATGTCGTTCCTATTGTAACCTAGACCTACCAGTGCTTCTATACGTTTGTGGTCCGACATATCGGGCTCTGGTTCAATGTAGGGTTTGAGTTCATCATTTTCATAGCTAAAAAAAATTAATACCGAATTAATAATCAAAATAATACAGAGCAGTGCAATTATATTCAGCTAAAATTGTTAAGTAATTGACGTTCTATAGGAATTATCATACCAGTTACAATGATAATAAAATTAACAATTTTTAACAATTTTATATGAAACGCACCAATGTGAACGAAAAAACTTGCACATAAAGAGGTGAAAGTTTAACCAGTGGTTTGCATACATACCATTGCACACTTTAAACAATTGCAAGCAGTGGATTAATAAAGGTATTAGAAATAGATATTTGTTAAGTTTATACTGTTAACGTAAACGTTAACTCTACTCTATAGGTCTATCTAGGGTATTTAAGCAAGGTTGCCCCCAGTACTTTCTTAAAAATTTGACATGAAGGTTATATGACTGTTTTTGTTTTTAAATGTTGAGTGGTGGCAACCTCTGCTTAAGTCATGCAACATACTATCAACGACTAGAAATTGTTGTGCCTATTTCTTTGACAACTCTTCATTTACAATATTTACATTTTTGTAAGAAAAACTTTTTCTATTTATATGCGTATTGTGATTATACAGTAGAGCTATTCAGATTGTCTAGACAAAAAAAATTTAACATCTTATACAATGTGGCTATAAACTAATCGATAATATCTATATGCTGCTCTTTTACACTAAATGATAAATCCAAAGTTTTCATTCTTTAATGTTGTATGAGCATCTCCGTAAAGAAAGTTACAACTTGTAAAATGAAAAAAAAAGTTTTCAGATACAATACATTTATTAAAAGTATTACACGGTTCTTTTGCTGAAACGGTTCATTTGCTTTTGATGGCACATAAGTCATAAAAAATTACGGAAATGTATTTGGAACGGGAAGTCAAACCCATTCATATATACCCTCCATACACACAGAACTTAAGCTTGGAAATTTGATATTGGATAAACATTTCAATTACGATTGTGTTAATGAGAAAAAAAACAATGTTGCCAAATATTGTTTTTTTAAGTGTTGTTTTTAAAAAGTAACACCTTGTAGAAATTAACAATTAGTTGATAGACACGTATAAATATTAAGAATTCCGTTAAGTATGCAGGTCCTAAATCATGAATACCATTACTGTACACCTATTACTTTTTTCAAATATAGTAGAGCCTCATACATCTGGACTAATTCAGATCAGGAGTAGTCCAGATAACCTGCATAATTGAATTAATAGGAACTAAATAAAAAGACAGAACTAAATACTAATAAACTAAAAAAAGTTGATCCTCAAAACATGGGATTTGACAGATGGGATAATCGAGGCTCTGCTATACGCATAAACGGAAATAAACGAAATGGCACAAAGTATACTTGATTACCAAGGAAATGTAACTGACTTAACAAATGACATTTGACTTTGAATAACAAATGACATTTGACCTTGAATAACAAATTATGTTAATATATTTTATTCTGCTCTTAAAATTGACTAATTTAAGTAATGAAGATATCACATTTTATCTTATCACAAAAAAATAAGTCTCTTCATACCGATATTTAAATTCTAAGTTGACAGCTGTCAGATTGGATTAGAAGCGAACAGACAACCTTAACCATGAAGGATGAGTTGTTGGTAGAGAGCCTGTTAATTTGTTATTGTTGCCATCCAAAATAAATAGAAAATTGGTGCATGGAGTGCTGAATTTTACCTAATGCGGTACATACCCCGTAAGTAAGGTTTTTGAGATATGAGGAGAAGAAAAGAAAGAAAATAACTAATAGCTATTGTTAGTGGTGAGTGCATCTGGTAGCAAATGGGTTTTGTTGTCGGTTTCAGTGTTGTTAAGTAGAACGAACGAACGAACATTCATCGTTAAATTTGACCCAACATCCATATTTATCTAGAAATAAATTTTGAGCCACATGAAAAGTCGATAATAGGTATAAATGTATAGGGTCTAAAAAGAGACAACTGCCAAATGTGTAGCAATTCGATTTCCATGGTATACAAACACTAAAAACAACAGCAAAAGAGAGGAACGTTTTCACTGGCCCAACGTACCCCATATTCATCCATTTGTCTCGCATTATAGTCTCTAAGCTGGCCCTCTTCGCGGGATTTAAAACTAAGAACTTCTTGAGCAGGTTTTCGCAGTCGGTACTCATGTAGAAGGGGATGCGGTACTTCCCGCGCAGAACGCGTTCCCTCAGCTCCCTCAAAGTCGAACCATCAAACGGTAGACTGCCCGACACTAAGGTATACAATATCACACCTAACGACCAAACGTCCACTTCAGGCCCATCGTATTTCTTTCCCTAAAAACAACAAACGATTTCAATTTTACTCTCTTTTTCTTTTCTTTTTAATTCGTTATTTGCATACCTGAAAGAGTTCCGGCGCAGCGTATGGTGGACTTCCGCAAAATGTATCTAATTTGCTACCCGGAGTAAACTCGTTCGAGAAGCCAAAATCGGCGATTTTTATGTTCATCTCACTGTCTAATAGTAGATTTTCAGCCTTCAAGTCTCTGAAAAGGAAACAAAATAATTAATCAGAATTAATGGTACACCTCACAAAACTGCTGAATGAAGATGTAAAATCAAAGTTCTTACTTTAAACTCTTCAGGATTTAATTAAATTTAATTTAAATCAGACTTAAATAATTTGTAATTAGCTAATTAGCTTACCTATGGATTATTCTTTTTTGGTGGCAATATTGGACAGCGGATACAATTTGCCTAAATTTGGCCCGAGCTTCCTTCTCCTTCATTCTGCCGTGAAGTACGAGGTAATCAAATACTTCGCCACCGGAGGCGTATTCCATAACCAGGTACAAAGTTTTCTCTGTTTCAATTACTTGAAACAATTTCACTATGTTCGGATGGTCTAACATTTTCATTATTCTTACCTGTAATGTAAAAATACCATAAGTAAATACAGTAACAGATTAGGAAAATTTCAAGAAAATCTGACAAATACAGTATAAATGGGTTACGATAACATTTGACAATCAATAAAATCGAATTTTATGGCCAGACAAGATAAACAGTGATTACTTTGGTCGTCAAACAATTAATGAAGCAATACATTGAATTTTGGAATAATATGTTTGTCTATATTTGTAATCAAAGAATACATGATTCTTTCTACAAGAAAATTAGCACTTATGGACACTTAAGTCACTTGGTCGAGCACTCTGAGGCAAAGACTCAGATTGTCGTTATTCATCTCAATATCTGAATATTTGTATATGATACGCAGTTTCAACTAAAAGTTTACGCTGTCTTTACTGCCAGATACATGACAAAACTGCGTTCAATTCAAAAACATTTACCGCAAGGTTTGCATTTAAAACTACAAAGTTTTACATCAGAGAAGCAAATATGTAATTAAATTTAATGAGGCTTAGTAAAAGAGCACATAGACCCCCTAGACCCCTAAATACCATTATTGTTCTGCCTGTATACCAAGCTTTAATGTTTGTTTTCAACATTGTAGTAGCAAGTGACTTTATGATTTTCTTTACAACATATGATAAATTATCATAAAACATATAATAAAAATCACGAAAATTGGTAAAGAAGTTCAAAAGTTATGAAAAAAATCATTATGACTATTTGTCTGAAATAACTTTGTTTTTTCTATCCCGTATTATTTGTTTACGTTTTGTAATATAGACAAGAACCGAAAGGATATTAATTAACATTAATTAACATTTTTGAAATAATAAAAATTAACAAAAATAGATAAAACGTATTGGGCTCTATGCACAGTACGGAGTGGGAGACTGAGAAACTATGTAGCTGCCCGTAGCGGAATATATATATCCAGCCACTACAAACCACAACAAACACACTACTTGCTTCTACCAATTTACGTACAGCAATAACTTTAGTCGTCACGTTACCGGGAACTACCACGTGGGTGATTACTAAGGAGGAAACTCCATAAAACAGCACCTCTTCGTGTCGATAATGGACATGTCCCGTCGTAAGACGTGTTGTAGCGCGTAGGTGGCGTGTCGTATGCGCACCCGGCCAATAACTAAGGTACCAAAATATATGGAATATATGTCTATAAGTCGAAAACGCTATAATTTTTCCATGAATCTTGTTTAAACCCCGACCCTCTGGATATCATGGCCCCAACTAACCAATGCCTAGCTATCAATATCTATATACAATCAACTGTTTGGCGCGTTTCCCCGAAAACTGAAAAACTTATGTTATCAGTTATTACTTTGAACGTTCGTTGCCATAGCAACAAAAGAGTAAAAGATATAACGCTAAACAAGAACGTCAACACCTACATCGGAATAAACAAAAATACTCATTTCAACTTGTTTGTTTTGATAACAATAATTTGAAAATCTGATGTGGCCAGGCACATGACTTTATCATACAATATATAAAATTAATAGTTAAGCTGCATGAGATTCTATTTGATCGAGATCGATCGTGTTTGCATTAACATAAAACGAATAAGGCAGGATTTGACAGATTGACAGTAGGTATTGTAAAAAAATCAGCGTCATTAGAATAAAAATACCTAGCAAATCCTGGCTAACTTTATATTAATGCAGACACGATCTCGATCAAATAGAATTTGCTCCTACAGCTAAACTATTAATTTTACCAAACAATGTCATAGACATAAATTATACAAAATTTCCTCTATTTTAATTTATTATTTAACTATTTTGACGAAATTACAGAAATGGCGGCTCATTTGCAAAATCCTTGAAAAATGTATAACATTGCTATCAGCACTCGAAACACACGAAACACACATTGACTTTGTGTATTACACCAATATGTCTTAATATTGTTTCACATAGTGTACGTGCGCGCGTGTTTCTCCTCCTCATCGCATTCTCCACGCATTTGCGTGTTGAATTGACGTTTCGCAACCGCTGACGTTCTGAATACTGTCAAAAGTTTCAAAATATCCTGGCTACTTCACAGAAGACGTTTAGTACGAAATTGTTTTCCCAAAAAAATAATCAATGATTGAATCAAGAAAACTCATTTGACTGTCATCTACATGCAAACATCGTTTACTTCTGATTGAACAAACGCTTTTTTAAAGATCGCCGACGATATCCTGTTGTACACATTGGTGTTATGTAAAGTAGTTTATAAAAGGAAACTGAACTTAACCTTTTTGCAGGAAATATTATTAATGGTAACTATCGCAATCACAAGAAATATAGATGTTTTTTTACTGCTGCTATAAAGCGAGGGAACTAAGTTTAATGGTTAAAGTGAACCATAGAACTGAGTTTTATGGTTAAAGTAAACCATGAATGTTAAATAGAAAGCTATTTCACCGAGCTTTATTCAAGTCTGCAAGGAATGCATTATTGCAAACCATAAATTTGATGGAACTTTTGATTGTGCAACTTGGATAATGTGTCTTAAAAGTTTAAACTATGCCAACGCGGCCTTCTCCCACTTCCGGATAGTCGAATACCAGACCGAGTACCGTAAAACTTTTAACTCAATTAATTATGTATGCATATGCAAAGAGTACCGAATAATGAATTGTCAGTTTTCACGATCCTTTTCTGTAACGTCGCCTACTTACTTCTCTAAATAATTTCTGCAGTGAACCAGGGTTCAGTTGGGTCTTATCGATGATTTTGATGGCGACCTCCTTGCCGGTGGGCACGTGTCTGGCGAGCTTGACCTTGGCGAAGTTGCCCTTGCCGATTGTTTTAAGCAGCTTGTACTTGCCGATCGTGGGCTCCTCGCCGGTCCGAATTCTGCTGTTCCGCGTGGACGCGGAGGTAACCCTTCCGCTCGATTCACTTGTGCTGTCATTCCCACTCTGAAAGAAAAAAAACGAGGTTACTATACAGTTCGGAAATAAATTCACGTATTGAGACGAGTTGATAATGAGACTAATCACAACTCCTACAAGCATTGTTTGGTCACAAATTGACCAAACTTATTTCTCCGCTACGGGCGCTTAGATCGTTTTTCAAGTCCCCTCCACGGTGTATGCACAGGGCGAATACACAATCGACTGCCAGTTTAAACAACTAACCGAGTTCAGTTCACAAAGATTTCTATGCCGTATGATAAAGAAAGTAGCAATAATAATACATATTCTATTATGTTTGGTAATATGGGCAATCTATCATTTCTTTTTTTGATTGATAATTGTGTGATAATAAGTGTGACCAGCATTTTGTGTAAAATGCTTCAAGCGAAGAACTTGTTACCAACGATTCCTCCAGAACTGGGTGGAGCGCAAAGAAGAATTTCAAAACTGTTAAACAAATATGTACTGTCAAAGGCATATCAAATAACTCTATCCAAACACCAGTTCATTTATCAAATTTGCTTATTTCAGTACAGCCTACAACCCTACTACTAAGTTTGTCTATGAAATTATGGGACACCTGTAGAAATTGCACATAAAGAGTTATGGTTTGGTGTTGTAACTTTCACAAATAATCTGACCATTACTTAAAGTTTGTAAAAGCATTGTGAATGCAGATTAACTGCATTAATGCAAAATAATAAGTGGCCTATGTCTACTAAGCTTGCTGTAGTCTGTTGTAGCTTTTTCAGGGACAACTTTAACCCACTCAAAGTTAAATTGCTTGTTAACTACATACTTATTGTAAACAGAAAGTCGATATGAAATTATAGTGTGTCAAGTATCATTATCAAAATAATGACTTGATTTAATGCTGTGGTCTATATTAAAATATGTAGGTTGCTGATAGACGAATTATCGCGAGACTGAAGAGAACGATTGGCAAATATCACGGTCGACCGAAATGGAAATCGTGTTTACTTGACCACACGATTTTAATGGCTCCATCGGAACGAATTACGGGCGAGTTCGGTTCACCTGCGCGTCGCCCATCAGGCCGAATTAAAATGATCATCGCGGTTGCCGGGGCACAATCGGCGAACGGAAAACGCGGAAGTGACGGTTTGCGGGCCATTACGTCACGGTTTAAGGTGCACCTTAATTAGTCCACAACAATACCACCTTCTTTCGCACGTTGCCCGTTATCGTGCAATAGGAAGAGGCTATCGCTTAAGACGAACGCACAATAGAGAAGCACAACAAAGGCGGAAATTTTTCGAGTTATTAAAATATCTGTTTAATCCTATCTAAATATCGTAATGATCAATTAATTTTTAATTAAATTAATATTATATTATTGTAGGTCATTGCTCTCAGATGACAATTTCTGGGAAAAACGCGTCAATGGGAGCCTATTTTTAACGGTTAATTTTGTTGTTATGTGGGTCGAATTCAACACAATTTTGATCAAAAATTAAGTAAATTTTCAAGTGAGGTTTCGCGTATATTATGTATTGCACCTACATAGTTTTTTGTTGAAACAATATATTATGTGGTAAACTGCAAAAAAAGAAGTGTCATATTGCTTGACTTACGCAAGAACTAAGGAAACTTGACGCAACTTTCATAATTACAAATATTATAATACTGAGCGATTGTAAGTATTCGCAATATACAGGTTTGACGGGATGGAAAGTTGAACACGTGTTTTTTTTATCAAGTACTCACAAAATGTTATTCTTTATGGAAAATGGAAGCACCATAAAGCTGAAACGTTTTCAGTTCCCTGTTCCAGGACTTCACAATACAATTTGCCATACTGTCCTATTACTTTCCAGCACTCGTGTAGATGACAAAAAAAACAGTAACCTTCGGCTTTACATTGGTGCACAAACGCTAGTGAAAGGGTACCTAAACTATATTATCAGATAAAGTTAGAAAATAGCCAAAAACTTCTAACTAAAAACCCATTTGAAACTGTACAAATCTAACCTATAAAATATGACGCAAATTATGATTTAAACAATTCACCAGTAGGAACAAACGCAGATTTTCTGTTAATTATTATTTTTGCGTTGGCCCATATGCACAAAAATTATGATAAAGGCGTTAATTTTACAAAAGAGAACCTTACTTATGTTATGTAGGTAAAATGCACAGTTTTGGAGAAAAACGAAATTAAACATTTCAGTGCTGTTCACTTATCATTGTTGCAAAATCCACAAATTTACAAGAAGCTAACAAAATGTTCACAATTTTCTTTCACACATTTTGGACATTGTTTCCCAACATATTGTTTTTTCTGCCATTTTGAAACTATGACAATTTACAAATGAAAATATTACTGAATTTTTGGAAGCCGCTGCTAAAATTGTTATGATAAAAATGGATAAAATTGTGAGAAAGTCCTGTAAATTTGTAGGGTAAGATTTAGTAAGATTAAGAGAATTTGTTTATATTTATTTTAGGTTTTATCATTACACTAATAAATGTATTAAACATTGTGTTTGTTCGTGAAATTATATCGACATAAATAAGTAAGTAAGCCTTTAGTTTATAAATTAACATCTGCATAAGTATTTAGTCATATGAACTAAAATAATAATAATAAAATTATGAAACAATTACAAAAGAAAAGCTGCAGACAGAGCCCTCTACAATATGCAGGTATAACTACTGAAAGAAGTTTTTTTTTACTAAGACAAGTTTGGTTTAATTGGTCCCATTTGATATCAGGAAGCTAAATTTAAGCTGGGTACTTTTCGGACAGTCCGTATATCATATTCAGGGACTGAACTGTGACTGTATCCACATGGAACTGTCAATTACGGAACTAATCACTGAATAACTAGATATACTACAAATACAAAAATAGAAATTAAGAAAAAAAGAAGATTTAATTTTTTTCATGTTAATCCATCACATTTATTGATCTGTCAAGTATCGACCTACGTCATTTTAGAGTTAATTCAATATTTTTTTCGCGTCATTCGAATTTATTTCTGAAAAAAAAAACCACACGTCCAAATAATACGCTAATGCATACCACTTTGTTGTTAACAACGTTACATCCAGTAATTTACCGAAGTTAGCACAGAAAATTAAATCAAGCCACGTCACTGAAATTATCTTCCTAACAATAGGATGCTAATTTGCTAGTCACATATTTGATGCGGTTAAAAAAACAAATGAATTGCCCATAAATCTCGACACTTACAGTTTCATGGCTAAAACTCTTTTTTAATTTTGATACTGATAAATTAGCTCAACGGAGATAACCATGAAACTTATCTATACGTAACATTGAAAAATTAACTTGTGTCAACAACACAAACAGCCGATATTGACAAATAACTTAAAATCTAAATCATATGGCTCAAAGAGCATGGATCAATTGTATACCAACCGTACCTTACTTTCCCACTTATACATTTTCTTATGACCGTAAAGCACCCAGTGGAAGAACCTTTCGATGACGTAGAAGACCCTCAACGGTCGCGAACATGTTACCATTTTGACATTTAACAAATATATTTCGGTACTAAACCGCGACCAACCATATTCCTTATAGAAACTAGATAATGACAGATAAAACCGTTATCGATATATGCGTCGACCTTCATTATTCCAGCAAATTGGTTACAGCAGACATTACAACATGTACTGTATACATAACCTCTGCGTTTAAATAAAAAAAAATAACGATTACGCATGCAGGAATAAATTTAACAACGGGATATGTTTCAGACCAAAACGAAAGAGAAAGTCGGCAAATATTGCATTATTTTTTTCCTCTAACGGACCAGATAAGGTCACAATGAGTCATCATGATGTGACTATCGATAGGTTGTGCTAATTAGTGGGTAAACGCCCAAATAAAAATCGACAGATTTGGTTTAAAAGTACCTGTGATCCTGTGTATTTATTTCTACTGGTCGGTTTCGGCTTTTCAACTTTAACCCTTTCGAAGTTCCTTTCTTGGGCATCCGAAGCCGCTCTACTTAAGGGCTTGTTCTTATTTTTCGGATAGCTCGACTCAACTTCGCTTGTGCTGCACCGCGCCTTATTGCTCCTGTCAAAGGGTACACTATTTTCAGCCTCCATGTCGCTAACACCAGGCTTCAGCAGGTTCTCAACCTCGTTGAAGCTCTTCAAGGGTTCTTGAATCAAAGCCTTGGTGATCTCTTGCGATTTCTTCTGTTCACCGTTTTGCCTCTCGCTGGGGATTTTATTATATTTCTTTACGATGTCGTCGAATTTCTGCATATTCTTATTCTTCTGCGCTTCCAGCTCGCAGTGCGCGATGTAATTTTGTACCAGCTGTAGAGAATTTAATGTTTCCATGGTACTTTCGGCGTTCGGGTCTTTATTACCGTCGGTATTAAAGACTAGATTAACATCGAGCTTCTTTGGTTGTTGGGCGGGTGATGGAAGTTGACAGCGGTCGGTTACGGTGTAAATATTGATGCTGTCATCTTTTACTTTCGACTTCTTCATCATGTTTGGCGACTTGACTAAAACATCGGGCAGTTTTGGAGGAAGCTTGGTCTCCGAAATGGGCTTGTATCCGATGAGTTGTGACCTATTTTCGCTTTTGTTTAGCTCGTGAGTAGCGTTGCTGTTCTTCCCGGTGATGATCTTTCTCGCGTCACTAAGAGGACTGGTGGGTAACTTAATCTTCCTTGCGTCACTAAGCGGGCTGGTCGGTAGCTTGCGCGTTTGACTGATGATGGGCGACCGGACTCTGCTACTCCTGGTGTTATGGGCTTCAGCGTTTGTCGAATTGTACAATTTCTCGATACGGTCACTGAGCGTTGGCAACTGGAATGATTCAGATCGCGCCACCGGTTTGCGATCAGCACTCGGGCTATTCTTTGGTGTGGTCGGATCACCTTCAGTTTGCGCAGCCTCCTGGTCTCGCTTCCTCAGGTAGGACCTGGTGATGGAGTCCCGAAAGCTGTGACGTGTCTGCTCTCGGCGAGGTTGCTCCTCTTGAGAGAAGGTGTTCTTATATCGGTCCATGTAGCGCCCGCCGTACGTTATCTTGTCCCTCTGACTCTTCAACAGGTCCGAGTACTGGGATGGGTTGTCTGTTCCGTTATGGGAGGCGCTGTTCATGTCTCGTCTCACCCGGCAGCATCAATAACCGCCAGAACCCTTCTTCAATTATTTTTTTTAACTCACACGTATACACACATTTCGACCGCCGCAAATATGGTCGCTGTACGTAGACTACAAAGGCTGATTCGTTATCTGGCGACTTATCAGCGCTGATAAGGAGGTACTCCAGATATACACGGTTTAACTGGGAAAAAGTGCACACACACATAGATACGACACGTGATCGGAGAGGGGCGTTTGGCACTCTTCGGAAACAAAACAAACGCGAATAGGTAACAGAGCGCGGCTTGGAGAAAAAAAAAATAGGCGCTTGTTGGTGATCTGAACGGTACACGCGATGTAATACAAGTAATATAAAACTGCGGTGTGGTGGCAGTGCGATCGGTCGCTTGTCTATCCCACGCGCACCTCTCTCCTATGAGTTCTATGGCATAATCAGTGTTTGGCTTTGCAATGTTCTTCTCGTTAATAAATATAATAAAGTCAGGCATGCATACTGAACTCGCTATGTCGCTATGTAACCGCTAGATGCATAATTAGTTGGTACCATTGCTAGATTTAAATATTTAATCCACATTTATGGCTGTCGAGTTTATTTGTTTTGGCGTTACATCACGAACGCAAGGTGACGTGGTGGCCGTATGGTATATAGTTTGAAAAAGGCATAGCAATTTGCATTTACCTTGAGTGTAACCGGTGACCGGTCTATGGTGAACAGATCCACCAGATGCGTGCAGAACAATACATTTCCGATTATTAATGGTTCCAGTCATCAGGATACAGGCTTAGTATTAAAATCAAATGGATTTCGTACAAAAAAAAATTATATGTCCTCACAATCTATTTGCAGTTTACAGCCGTTTGTAAGAAAATGAAAATAAACAACAATAGATTATAACGAAACAATAACAATGTTGTGAATTTTGCTCCAAAACATATGATAGGTGATATAGTTTATTTTTCGTAGATATGAATGTACTAACCAAAAGACTCAATCACATAAAAAAAAATCACGTCAGGAAGTCGCGCCTTTGGAACTATTTTGATTATTTCCAAAAAAGAATGCGATGTGACGAATTCTTTCTATCACCAGTTCTACTAACTTACTTAGAAAATTTTGTCAAGATGGCGTTAGATGTTAGATGGCTAATTATTTATAATAAGCAATAACGCAAAATTTTAAGCTCACAGAACGTAGTGAAGTGGCGTGCGGTGCATTTGTACATAATGCAATCCAGAATAAATATCAAAACATCGAAGAAGACAAACTATTTTATTTAGTTATACCAAATATACATTTAGACAATAAAAGATAATTAGTTTGGTACGGGTCCATAATAGATACAAAAATGTTTAATAAAAGTATATATACTATATAAAAATTGCAGGTACATATACTTTAGTACAAGTTTCGACCACCAGCCAACAGCCAGAAAACAAAAAAAAAACAATCAGCAAATGTCACGCCAAAATGTAACAGAGAACTCTCTTAGATATTCCTTAAAAATTGATAAAAATGTTAAACTTACAGTCAAAATCAATTACAAGAGACACAAGGCATCAGGCAACAGAATGATGCGCCAGTGATTAATTATGTTACAATTTTGCGTTATTTCTTTTGATTGTTTTGTGTTTTTCTGGCTTTCGGCTAATGATGATCTGTGATCGAAACTAGTACCAAAGTAAATATTCTTGCAAAGTTAATACGGCTTTATTTAACTCCTATCCTTTATTAAACAATGTTTACTACAATATTATTTATATGATAACTCAATGCTAGTTTATGTATTTTAAAAACATTTATAATATTTTCATAAAAATCCCACTAAGATTGTAAGTAATTTTTCCTATAACAGAAATAAAACTAACCGTTGTGTAGGTAAATCTGAAATAATTTTAATTTAATACGATTAACTTTTCATACAAATACGCACCACATGCAACTTGCAATTAGAATTATTGCGTTATTAAATAAAAATCATAAAAACATACATAAATAATTCATACGTCAAAATCAAGAAACTCTACCAACACAAATTAAAAACATAAACGCCAATAAAATGCGCAATAAATGTGCATCAGAGCTGCTGCACGCTGGAAATACAAAAATGAACTTAAAGTGACGAACAAATAAATGTGAGCGAAATAAATCAAATAAATCTGTTCGCAAAGGCGGATGTCGGACAGCAAGGATGCCCTTGTTTTCTATTAGTCTATACCGTCGAATAAAAAGAGTTTGAAATTATGTACCTATTTAAGCAAAGTTGAGCTCAAAATGTATATACAAAAATATGATTTTGGTCATTTATGTGAATTTGTGTTTACTTTGTCCCAAAGAAACACGAATATCCTTTAGTACATTTTGGAGACACAATATGATGGTAAACAGGTTTATTAGTTCATAGGTACTATAAAATAAGCCATTACATTCACTTTTTGGTTCATATCAATCAGATGATTAACAACGTTATGGCTTGTTCCGTATTTTATGTGTTTTTTAATTATTTGTGTATTATTTTTTAAAGCAGTTCAGACCCAGTTTTTTTATCAGAGATTAGCACGAGGACTTCTTAGAAATCATATTCCCAATTCTCGTTATCTTTTACATTGACTTTTCCAGTATTATCTCATGTTTTATACAGTATATCACTTAAGTTAAGAGGAAAACACCTTGTATATTCTTAGGGTTTCTTAGGTACTACGTAACAGTAAAAAACGGAACCTTTATGAGACCCTAGCTTGTCTGTCTGTTACAGTCGATATCAAAACCTGTATCTGGCACTGCATACAGATATCAAGCAAAAATCTGGCTTATTGATAAAGAAAGCTGTATGCATCAGTCGCTGGTCAGAATATCATGGCTCACAAAAAAATAAATATTTTTGAAAACGGTCGCATAGTAAAAACTGAAACCGTTTAAAAGAGGAAATTAAAGGTCTTACACTCTTGTGTTGTACACACTGTATGTTTCATGTTTTTTTCTTGTATGAGATCATGTCTACGATAATATCAAAACTTTAATGATTATGGAATGCCGCAAGGGATTTATTGCGCAACACTGCACGGCCTATGAAATCATATCTTTATAAATAAAATCTAATTTTTGTTGTAGGTATAAGTTATTTAAAATTCATTATTCGTCTAATTTTTAACTGGTTGTTCAAAAAGAAATGTCAAATTTGTGGGGCACATACAGTGTGTCCAGGAAAGTCCGCATCATATGGAAAAAAATTATTATCCATTTCTCAGAAAATTTTATTCTTAATAAAAGTTGGCGGCGTGTATGAATCCATATACCTAGCGATTCAGAATATATGAATTTGTGATACGAGTAAAGTACCTTTATTTTCATTGTTTCATTTTATTTGGAAATGTTGTTTTTTCACCCTGTAGATAATGATAGATCATACAATACCTAATACAGGAGCGTGACTTACCTTTTATTCAATATAATATTAATGACTTTGGATATGTTTATAATAGTAGTTCATCTACAGCAAGCGATTATCGCGATGTTGTCTAAATAAACATTAGTTATCATACCAAAATAATAATAAAAAAAATAAAAATGTATTAAAGTTTCTAAAAAAAAGATTAAAAAGAACCTTTTAGTATCACTGGCATTGACAAATGCTTATCATAAAAGAAAAAAAAAAATAAAAAAAAAAACAGTAAAAAGGTATTTTTAAGATAGGTGCTGTGACTTCATATTTGAATATAATTTTTACTTCTAAGCAACATCTTCAAATAAAGTTTATCGATAACAATGAAAATAAAGGCACTTTCCTGTTATCACAAATTCGTATATTCTGAATCGTTAGGTATATGGCACCGAAATTTACATATTTGACGGTTGCCCTATCGGTTTCATACACGCCGCCAACTTTTATAAAGAATAACATTTTCTGAGCAATGGATATTAATTTTTTTTCTCCATATGATGCGGACTTTCCTGGACAATCTGTATACAAAAGAGACAACGATTTTTTTGTTTAAAGTTTTCTTCCAGTTTGCCTCCCAATGGCACTATCGTATTCTCGCAAAAAGTGTCTTTACTATCTTGGGGTTCCACACCGTTTAGTCCACCTGGGTTTTCAATAAAGTAAAATACAACTCAATTTTCAAAGTTCATCAAAGTGAATCTTAATATAATTAATCAGCATAAAAATAAACTTTGTCTTAATTTAACAGGCTTGGGGGTGTTCTTTATATAAATGATATCAATGTATTAGTACAAAAATTAAAGTAACCTCGAAAATGGCCAACCTGTTATAAATGGTTATACATATTCGGAATTAAGATTTTTAAGACATATTTTTGTCTGTTTTATCAGTTCCTCAAATCCGACATTTGACATTAACATCCTGTCTAAATATTTTCCCATATTTTCCGTCCAATCACCTAATGCACATTAATTTGAATGGTGCCGCTTTCTAAGATTTGCATAAAGATCGCTTGGTGTTTCAAGTATACACGATTATGTTTGTCGAGTTTTTATGTACGCAAAATATAATATATTATAAGTCCCCGACCTTATATCAAGACATGAGCAACCTGATGAAAATCAATAATTCGTATTCGACAACACAAAATCACCCTAAAATTGACTTAGTGACACTTGGTTTATTAGTTATTTAGTAGGTAAAGAAAGTTTATCTAAAAAAACTTGGAACAATTCACTATTAATTTATATCGCTAGATACGAATTCCACAAACAAAACGCATGAGAATATACCATCACACGTTTCAATTCATTGCTTCCATCCACATGGAGATAGAATAACAACCGGTTGGTGTTAGCACAACGCATTATCACGAGTAAATTTGATTATGACAATTTATATTTTCAATTTTGAATGTGGGCACGTGGCCCGTTGTCTCTTCTCGGTTCGTTAGTGCCGGCTCATTACATATTTCGTTACTTTAGCACCGTTCTGCAACCTGTTATTCGGTGTGAGTCACTCCGAAGAAAGCTATCGTTTTAGACGTTGCGCAATCAAGGTTACAATGTGATCGTGTCCGTCGTTATTGCATAGTTTGATGCACGCAGACCAACAGATTTGCGCCCCGCAAAAGTAATGGTTGTGTTGCTAACGTTGGCTGTATACAGGCTTATTTATTTATTCATTTGTAGATAGCGGGTGTTGTGGACGGTTGTTATGGTTTGCTTGTTTGAATATATCTGTTGACGTCAAGGCAATCACCTAATACGATAATTCAATAAGCTCAATTTATCGGTTGGTATCACGAGCCTTGCTATTGTGATTGAAGGAATAGTCACCGCGGATTGTCTTTCTTGAGTCCTTGTTTGCTTTTATAAGGCAGGTCCTTATTTTGATTATTGTTATATAATAAATGTTAATTTTACATATTATTTAGAAGCTCCATTGTAATGAATCGTATGAAGTTTCATTACAGATCATAGAATACGAATATTGTTGCTTTTTGGTTGCAAAACACTGTAAACTTTCACTCATATGCAAAATTAATTTCAAAACTTGTTTAATTGCAAAATTTTGTTTTAATTAAGACGTACCTACGAAAAAGTTGCAGTTCTGTAGTAGTTTGGAATTATTGTAAATAAACGAAAATTTATATAAATTGTAAATAATGAAAAAGTTATTGTATGTAATTGCAAAGGATTAATATTATCTCATATTTATCAAATTTTGCTAATAATATAATGAGTACTGTTTAGTTTGTAACGAGTTAAATAATTTAAACTACAGCTGAGACGTGTTGCAATATACTGTCAAATATGTAATTTTCGGTGCCATATACCTAGCGATTCAGAATATATGAATTTGTGATAAGAGTAAAGTACCTTTATTTTCATTGTTATCCATAAACTTTATTTGGAAATGTTGGTTTTCCAACGGCACATAACATACTAAAACTGAACAAATATCACCTTAAAAAACACGAAATTTGTAAATACACAAAGGAAAAAGTGAAAAATCAACTTTGCATCAAGAAAATGAGTAATTTTGCGCTAGTTCTAAATAAACATTAATATGAAATCAACGATAATATTACAAATGAATGAAACACAGAAAAAAAGAAATGTATACCCCGATTAATAAAAAAAGGAATAAAATGGTGTGGTACCAGATGAATTACAATTATAAAATTGGCAAAGGCAAATATATTTCAACTTGAATGGCCAATTTGGTTGTCAGGACTACTATTATAAAAATGTCCAAAGTCATTAATATTAATTGAATAAAGGTAAGCCACGCTCCTGTATTAGGTATTGTATGATCTATCATTATCTACAGGGTGACAAATCAACAAGAAAATGAGTAATTTTGCGCTAGTACTAAATAAACATTAGTTATCATACCAAAATAATAAAAAATGTTACAAATGTATTAAAATGTCTAAAAAATAGATGAAAACCTTTGAGTATCACTGGCATTTACTAATATTTGTTATAAAAAAAAATTAAAAAAACTTATTTGAATATAAATTTGACTTCTAAACACCATTTCCAAATAAAGTTTATCGATAACAATGAAAAAAAAGGTACTTTACTCTTATCACAAATTCATATATTCTGAATCGCTAGGTATATGGCACCGAAAATTACATATTTGACGGTTGCCGTTTTGGTTTCATACACGCCGCCAACTTTTATAAAGAATAAAATTTTCTGAGAAATGGATAATAATGTTTTTCCATATGATGCGGACTTTCCTGGACATACTGTATATATGTGTGACACATTTTTTTTTTCTTTTGACGTTGTAGAACTCCTCATGGTACACTACACTGTATCCTCGAACTAATTATAGATTAATATGTTGGCCTACTGTGATCACGGCAAAGATGCGAAATTTGGTTAATGTCCTTCGGAATAAAGATACGATTAAAAGTTACAACAACAGTTGTAATTTAAAAAAATACCAGCACGTACCGAGTTTTAATTAAATATAATTTTTTTTTAAATATTTTATCGTTGACAACTTGGTCGGTTATTGTCGGTTATTTGCTTTGTTATGCAGGGTTAAAATACGTTAAAATACGGTTAAAAGATACTAAAAGACTGTTCAGGATAAAAAAATATCATTCCTGAAACTTGGTCGGAATGGGTATTTTTTGATTCTGAGCAGCATTTCTTGGTATCTTTTATGTGCGTCGGGGAGTTCTATAACATCTAAATATTGGAAATAAAAAGTTTACTTTCTCATATCAAAATCCACACACACTAATTCCAAATTCAATACAAATCTTAAACTACTAACTGGAAAGCAATAATTCTCAAAGATCTACTGGACGCATTATTGTTTATTAGTTAAGCTGTCAGGGAGGTGAAAATAACGGCCCTGAATCGCATCAAAGTCACATTCCGGTGTTCAAGAGAAAATATATTAATGTTGGTTAGTGATTACAGTGATTTTCGATAGAACCATTTGAATTATACATTACTTTATTAGTAATAACTAATAACTTATAATAAATTAGTAATAACACTAATTAATGTCTAATAACTTATGAAACCACTAAAAAGGTTTGACTTATGAGAAGAGTCTAGATTTAGAAATAACAAGTAAGTACCTAAGTAGTAACAAGTTTTAGGAGAAAATTAACAGTGTATAAAAATAGCATTTATTTCATTTAGCTTAGAAGATTCTATTGTATCTATGGTCATTTTCAATACTTGTTAGGCCCTTCTAGCGCTGGTATTCTCAAAAACTAGGAACATTTACTATTTTAAGGACAAAACAATTGTTTGCATCTGTTATTAACGCTATTATAGACTTGGAATATTTTGGTTTGTATTTGTACGAGAGCAGAGCAAGCTTTATCGTATTCACTTTGATCAATGATAAGATGACCTAAAATCAACAACAGGCGATGATTATTATTTCTCTAAACTCGTAAGTTCATATTCAAGGTGTCTATTGCGGTGTTTAAGTTAAAAATTAGTCAAATATGAGACATCATTCAAGATTGCATGGCGATATATCAAAAGATACAAAACGCATCTTTATTATTTTAAAATTTAATTATGATGAATTCTAAATATTTACCCTATTTTACAACAAGCATGCGACATTGTACAACGATCATCATTGTTTAATGAAACGTTATAGTTTTTCACTTCAATTCTCTGGTGTATTAAATTGAATGGTGGCAGTTTAAATTAAGTAAAAGGTTAATATGTATGAGGAGCATTTGTGATCTGGTTCTGGAAATGTGATCGGTTACATGATTCATAAAAAATTTATCTTAAAATTATCTCAGCCGATATTGCACATTGTCTGTATGTCGATATTTTATAATGACCAAGAGTGTAGCAACCGACCGTTTTTCATTTGTTTCCTCGTGTGCCATATTTAGTTAATATTTAACTCAATACTACATAATAAGATATTAGGATTTTACTATGAATATTAAAGCAATGATCGACATAATGTATAGTAACTGCGTGCACTACATATATTGAACAAAGGACTAATTGCACAACCACTTCAGCTTTATGTTTATTTGGGCAACAAACTATAATAAATAACAGAAATAACAGGTAGTATTACAAGTCCATGAACAAATTACGCCCATTATTTTACTGTAATATTGATATTATTTGATGTTTTTTTAACAAAACAATTATATACCACAATTTCAGTCTCATTGTTCGGAAAATTCGAAATTCGTAGTAACCTAAAACGGAACAATTAGCTTGGGAAAATTATGGCAAGTTCCATGACGAATGCCGATAATTATAGTTGTTCACTCGGTAGCAACAAACGCCTAGAGTTATGCAAAACTATTTACAGCTCGTCATTGTAGTCGCATACATTTAACGTATTTAGACGTGATTTAGACCCGCACAGTTAGATGAACCAATTTACATTACAGAAAATGCATATCACATAACATTATCTTGTAGTGCATATACTTGAAGGACTGTAGCAGTCAGTTTTTTGTATTTGTATTATGTATTTTCCTTTTTAACTATTAATTTTAATTCCAGGTAGAAAATAAACCATAATTTCTGGGAATATTATGACTGTAGAAGTGTTCATTTTTCAAAATATACTTGATCACATACTGCGAATCTGCATTTTTGTTAAGTGATGCCTTGATTTTGTATTAAAATCATAACCGCATGCTAACAGATATAAATCGTTATCTGTGAGCTATTTTGTATAGGTACATTTACATAATATTGTTATGGAAGTAAATTTATAATTTTTTGTTGGTACAAACCACATTTTCAGCAACACACAAAGCATAGTAATACAACAAAGATGCAACCAATAGAAACACGTCAAATAGGACTTACAAATTTGAGCATCAGGTTATGTCATACAATCTCCTATGACGTAATGCTCAAAATGTATGTTAACATCAGTTAAATACCGACAATTAACAATGATTTCCACTATATTATACAGAATAACAACGCTGTGTTTGTAAAAAATTACACATTTAGATATAGGTACTTTTTTTTGTTTTTCAAATGGGATGGTACAATTTTATTATTCTCGTATTTTTTAGAGCTTTAATTTCTTTGAGTTTAATGATGTTGAAATTGTTTGGCCTTAAATAAAAAAGATTTTGAGATAAGGGACAATTGAAACTGTAAAACACGGAAAAAGACCTAAAACGTAAAACGCCCATGCTTTTCATTCACAAAATTCACGCTCCTAGAGTCCTCCATATTTTACACTTTCAATTTTCTTTTTTTCATCTTTTACTTTATCATATGCGGTATAATAAATTATTGTAATCGTGACAAAAAAAAATCTGATGTGGCCAGGCACATGACTTTATCATACAAAATATAAAATAGTTTAGCTGCATGAGAATCTATTTGATTGAGATAAATCGTGTCTGCATTAAAATTAAACTAGTTAGCCAGGATTTGACAGATATTTTGATAGTCAATAGTATCAATAGTAGGTATTGTCAAAGCATCAGCATTTGACACTACCTACTGTCATCAGAATAATAGTTAATTATCTCACAAGTGCCGAAAGTACGGAATAGCGCGACGAGCGCTGATGGGGCGCGTCACCGATGCCGGCGCGTCGCCGTCGCATGTGAGCGAGTCGCGCTATGTAGTTTTCGGCAGGAGTGACATCAACGTTTTTTGTGTTGCGTTTTGAGTAATAAGTATTTTAAAAGATTCAAAAATGGTTATATATCTGTATAGGAAATGTTACGTTGATAATGTGTTGATACCTACCACTTCTACGAAACGTCAAGTTTGAAAAGCTAATTCAAATTCTGACATATTTATATTCGTTCATGACACTGTCAGACACTGTAGGTGTCACATACTACCGTACCACCATACTAAAATATAACTACACTCATCGCTATTCTTTATTAACAATTTTCTCTATTTATCGTTTTTACAATTAGATATAATAACGGGTTGACGTTTCTTATCAACAAGCAATCAAATTGGTGATCTTATTTTATTTGCATTTTGTATTTTGTGCTTTGCCGCACTAGAGGGGCAACGTTCCATAGCGGTTCTCCAACCTATGATGAAAACAGCTGTTTTCGAGTGTGACAGCCATAGACATTTCTGTGGTGACAGCACAAAAAAAAATATTTGTCAAATCTAGGCTACTATGTAGTTCCATATCAATGCAGATGCGATCGATCTCGATCAAATAGAATTTGTTCTTGAAGCTAAACTATTAATTTTACCCAAAAATATCATAGGCATAAACTATTTAAAATTTCCTCTTCTTTAATTTATTATTTAACTATTTTGACAAAATTATAGAAATGGCAGCTAATTTGCAAAATCATTGCAAAATGCTAAGAGTAAATACCCACTTCCTTTGGACCCTTTTGAACCAAAAGCTTTTCAGCTCTGAGTTCAGTCATGAAACTTCTAAATATGAACTTTCGGCCCGATACCTTTAGTAGTTTCTCCGGAATGTAATTTCATATCAATGCGATGCGATTGATCTCGGTCAAATATAATTTGCTCTTGAAGCTAACCTATTAATTTTACCAAAAAAAGTCATAGGCATAAATTATTCAAAATTTCCTCTACTTTAATTTATTATTTAACTATTTTGTCGAAATTACAGAAATGGCGGCTCATTTGCAAAATATTTGAAAAAGGCTTAGAATAAACTACCAGTTCCTTTCGACCCTTTTGAACCAAAAGCTTTTCAGCTCTAAGTTTGGTCATAAAACTTCTAAATATAAACGTTCGTCCCGATACCTTTAGTAGTTTCTCCGGAATCGTCGTCACAAAAATCGTTTACACACGCACACACACACACACACACACACACACACACACAGACATTTTTTGTACCTTGGTCAAAAATGTTCAGGGGACCCATAAAGACCTATTTCCGCTAAAATCTCAATTTTTTTTTTCAGCATGATTACAATACTTTACATACTGCGTATGATAAAGTAAAAATTGAGCATTTAGCGGAAATATTTGATTGTCAATTGTGTAATAATCTCATTTTCTGTAGCGCTTGTGCCCAGTAGGACACGAAACATGTAGCGATTGCTAAAATAAAACAAAAATAAGGTACCCGACCACTTTTTATTGTATTAAAATAACTGTGAAATCATGGCTAACTAGTT
Source organism: Melinopterus prodromus (assembly GCA_964023965.1). Lineage (NCBI taxonomy): Eukaryota > Metazoa > Arthropoda > Insecta > Coleoptera > Scarabaeidae > Melinopterus > Melinopterus prodromus. The sequence goes on from OZ030390.1 coordinate 29,055,701, forward strand.
TTATTTTAATGGATATACTACCGATTTCGATCAAATAGAATGTCGTTTGCTATTAATTTTATAAATAGTATGATAGTAATGTGCTTGGCCACATCAGATTTTTCTATATAAATCCACAGAATTTGAGGGTCATTGTATTCAGAAAAAAAATTGTCAAAATTTTGGAATAAAATCGTTTGAAAACCCAAAGTTGACATGCGCGTGTCAAAAAGTTGCAATGGAATTCTCCACTAGTTGATACTACAGAATAAGCCATTATGTTTACTTTTTCTGGCATGTGTATGTAGTATGTGATAGAACATGCAGATATGAACAATAAAATAACAGTATATTAATCATTCTGAATCAATCATAGGTACATTACTAAGCAGATATTTTGTAAACAAATGTGAAATTATATCTACGAAATTAAATACTTTGTATACCGGTAAATACAGGCATAATTAATTTGTAACTTTGAAGGCTGTCAACCAAAAAATATGGAAGACGCGTTTCAATTTTCACACAACATTTTCGAATATGTGTTAGAGGTAGTCATTAGTGATAATTACTTTCTTTTGAAGCTGAAGACATAAACTGAACCATTACTTTACAGGTTATGTTTTCTGTTATAAATACATATAACCCGAGAGCGCGCTACAAAATTTATACCCACATAAAACGAAAAATTTATGTCTGATATAATATGATATGCAGAAAAGGAAATGTTAACGTCCAACTTAGCAATTCTGGCCGAAACTATATTTAATTAGGCTAATTAGCAATTGCTAAAATCAGGACGGTCACAATACATTCTTTTTTGAATATTTTTCTCGCAATTATAAAAGATAATATGTGGTTTCCTAATACTTGGCTCGCTTCTCGCCATTTGACCGCGCATTTCACTTCCAGCAACTGGAGTTATGAAAGCAGAATATTTTGATGCAATACTGAAGGATACTCCTTTAAAAAAATGGTCCATATTTGAGTTATTTTCGGCCATTCTCGGTTTGGCACACCAATGTTTTATTTTTTTTCAAACTTTATATTAATAAATTACGACAATGTTAGATAACGCAAAAATCCAATTTTGCAATTATTATATCCACAATATTGCGTCTGCCATAAGTCATAAACTATAAATCTAACAAATATTGTTCTAACTACTGACTGGGCAGAAAGCCAATACTCAAACAATCGATATAAGAATTTGTAAATAATATAATCAGAATGATTATGCTCCACGCCAAACAAATAATACAGAAACAATCAAATATGTGGTTTTTGATACCAAAACGGTTCGTTCTTTGTTAGCAAACTTTATCTCTTGCATGATACACGCCGATGATTATGATGACAGTAGCTTTAAATAATGACAGTTCTTTGGAATAATCATGTTTGGTGGTAGCGACCTACTTGTTGGCAAACAATCTATGTCTGCATTTTTGCGTCCTCATACACAACAATTATTGGGTCATGAATAAGCTTTAACATTCCTAATAAAGCGAAACGTCGACCTGAGAAAACAGTTGTTTTTATTCCCTTGACCTTTCCGTGATATTCATTGATTGTTTGCTTTTGAATAATGACTTCTTTATTTGAAGGAACTGACATTATTATTTAAGCTAAATATCGTCAACATCTACGTGGTTGACAGTTGATTTACAGTTTATGGGTATCAAATTGCTCGCATGTTTATTTTATACACTTGCCTACGGCTCATGTATAAACTTCATGATCGTGTTTTATATTCGTAATTATGTGCTCGTCAAATAATATACTATTATACGCTTGATAACAACTTTTAATTAATCTGTTCAGAATATTTTGCCTGGGATATTACGTTTAAACGTTACACCCAAAAATTATTGTCAACGTTCATCACGAACCATACGAAAGTGGTAAATTCTTTATACAAGTGAGTAACTCGGAATGTACTAATCAATAAATATTTCATTGGCACATTCAGTAGCTGTAACTCACTACATCCAGAAGTAAATGCGATTCCCAAATACTTATTGTAGTCTTAGAATCACTTACATCAAAGAGTTCTGCCCAATCCTGCGATGGTTCCCTGTTCGAATGGTACGAGTTTTTCAGTCTCAATTGCACAATCACATCGAAGAGCGCCATAACGCACCGCTAAAGCTATAAGGTGTTCTGAGAACCACTGGTTTGTGCACTTTCGATTTCGATCTCTCTGTAGCCGGAATAAACAGAATTGGTAAGTGATTCCTCAGTCCCCGAAAAGCAGTCGTCAAAGACCTCAAACGGTGTCAACCAATCAAGAGTTCCTCGATACCTCAACAGTATAGTAGCTGGTATTTCCGGCGGTGGTTTGATGCTGAAGTCCGACAGTGTCAACCAATCGGAGGTGAAGTGTTCGGGCTTGATCTTCTCGAGTGATCCTAACTCTCGAGTGAAATCTGGTGGTTGCGATAACCAAAATTTTTCCTTACGATTGCAGGGTTTACCGATGAAGCACGAGAACAAGTTACCCATTCCTGTGTTTTGATGGAACTGGGAAGGCGAAGTCATCCATCGAGAAATGCCACTGGTAGTACTGGCCGGGTCTTACTCATTTCCGACCTTTAATACCGTTTGCCGATAAGGCAGTTTTCGCTTTTAAGAGAAAATAAACAATAGATAAAGCCCCAGAATCGGTTCTAATGCCGGTTAGACGATGATCGAATTACTTGTGTTCTTCCACGAAATTTGACAATGAATGTTTACCGACCACACTGTTTGTTGAGTCTTTTGACATGTAAACAAACCGCAACTGCATAATGCTCTATACCGTTGTCGTTTGGACAGTTTAACTCTTATCAGTTAATATAGTTATAAAGTATCTATTTATAATTGGTAGACTTATAATTATAACTTAAAAATCGCCCTTGTCCTACTATAGTTTATTTATAATTGATTTTGAATTTTAAGGAAAGTATTTACAAGATAAATAAACAAGGTGTAATCTTATATCAATATAAGATTAAATTGCAATTAAATTTGCTTTTAGAAACAAAAAAATATAATGCCTTTTTCATTTTTGTTTATATTTTTGTGTGGCCTGTCTAATGGGACAGGTTAACCGGTTTTTTAATGTTTACATGTACACTAGGCTGGTTCAACAATGTATCGCAAACATTTTTGTGATGATAGAAATGAACGATCCCCCAAATCGTTTCCAAACAAAAAAAGTGGACACGTATTTTTTTTTCTTCGAAAGTTTGATTCTTTATGGTGCCTCTCGATGCATCAAATTTACATAAAAAATTCATGGGAAAAAGACATTTTTGGTATTTTTCCAATAATTGTTCGGGGTTCGGGAAAACTCAAGATTAAAGTTATACGACTTGTAGAGGACTTTTCACTATACATATGTATTTGACGCCCCCAACCAGCCCCCACAGTGCCATGGAAACTACCCTAAAATGAAAAAATTACATTCTTCAGAAAATTGACTATGCTAATCATTTCATTCTCTTTGTTCTCATAAAAATAATGCGTATAAGTCTAGTGGAATGGTTATAAACATTTGTCAGTTAATTACCATTTGTTTAAACAAATTCTATTTGTTTAAATTGTTCGTTTTTCTCGAAAATCCGTCTGAATTCTGTTTTATGAGGTCGAAATGACAGTTTATTATCATAGAGTGGCATTATTCATTAAAAAATTTATTTATTATTGTTTAAACAATCAATTATTCTCTTTCAGTTTTTTCTAATTATGATAGAAAAGTCAGCTTTTTGTGAAATTAACTTATAAATTATTATCATGTTCGAGATACCTTGCCTATATTATCTAATATATATTATCTAATATAATAATATAATATAATAATATAAAATATAATATATTATCTATTATCATGGGGTCTCTCCATGGTCGTATACGAGTAGACAGTCACGTGCTCCCGCTCCGGTCAAAATTGTTTAAAATTGTGGTAAATTGAGTGTTTTGGAGTGATTTTTTGTGACCTAACTGTGCAATTAAAACTGCTTAATAATGCCAGTGTTCACCAAGAACCAAATGGAAGACATAAAGGTGGTATTCAGGGAATGCATGAGTGAGTGGCTGAATAGCGATGAGTTCGGACGAAAGATAAGTGAAAAACTCTCTGAAGTAACAAAAACATTTGAGAATAAACTCGATAGCATGGTGACTATATGTCAAGCAAAGGTCGAACAGCTGGAAAATGTGAATTTAGACTTATCAAATAGAGTTGATAGATTGGAGCAATACTCAAGGAGGTCGAATGTCCGAATCTTTGGTGTCCCGGACGGAACTCATCACGAAGAGGTAGAGCCGGTTGTAATTACTCTATTTATGCAAAAGTTGGGTGTAGAGTTGGTGCCTAATAATATAGACCGTTGTCACAGAATTGGTCAAAGTCGAAACGGTACCCGTCCAATTATTGTGAAGTTTTCGTCGTATATGCATAAGCGAATTGTGATGCAAAGTAAAAGTAAACTTGCGGGTACAACTATTGTCATAGCGGAAGACTTGACAAAGTGTCGGTATGATCTGCTCAAAAAGGTTAAGATCTTAGTTGGGAAAGGGAATGCCTGGACTTCTGACGGAATCATTTTCGCGAAGAAGAACAATTAAAATAGAGACTGACACTGATGTTGAGCGACTACCTAAGTAACCGGTATCGATAGTATATTTCATGTTTTATAGAATCTGTTTTGAATTCCCGTTCTTTTTGTCTGTTTTATCACAATACCAGGATTGTTTATTTTCTGAATCACTCTTTTTCTTTTGTTATTATTTATGAGCGGATAGCGCATTTGCATTTAGTGTACGGCCAGTAGTAATTCGTAAATTTTAGTTATATTTTTATTTGTATTTCTTGTTCGCATTTCTGATTATTATATTGGCTGGATTGTTTGTTTGTTGTTAAATAACTATAGGGACTAGATTGTGTTATTAATTGTTTATTAAATTTTGATCTGCTTCTGTTTATCGATTGTAATGTATGACATATCTGTTGCGCACTTGAACGTTCGCTCACTTGTTCGTAATTTTGATGGTTTTAGGGAATGTTTACTAGGAGATTCTCATGGGATTTTTGGCATAAGCGAAACATGGCTGCATGGCGGAATATTGTCAAACGACGTCGATGTTGATGGGTATTATTTTGAGAGATGTGATCGTATGATGGGAAGAGGGGGAGGAGTAGGGTTTTATGTAAGACAGGATGTCAGGTATGAGATTTTGAATACGGAAAGTGAGATTGAGAATTTGTGGATTATTGTACCCTTTCATAAGCGGAAGGTTGCGTTTGGAGTCATTTATAGGCCCCCGTCACTTAGTATTATGCAGTTTTTGGACGGGCTTGAAACTGTTATATCAAATGTGCTACCGATTTGTGATGACTTTGTTTGTATGGGTGATGTAAACGTAAATTTCCTTGATGTTGCCGCGAGTGCCACTGCGGCATTTGTCGATTTTTTCGATGCTTTCGGGGTTTTTCAGCTTATAGAGAGTCCGACACGCGCTACGGAGACAACTTCGTCACTCATTGACATAATGTTCACTAATAATAAAGAACTAATAGCGTTGGCTGCGGTGTCCGAGGTTTATGGGGTTGCGGATCACGACTTAGTTTATTGTAATTTACAATGTAGGATACCCGAAAGTGTACCTGTAGTGAAGACTTACCGTTCCTTCAAACATTTTGATTATAATGCTTTCTATGAACAACTGCAAAGTATTCCCTGGAGAAATATTTACGACATCGAGAGCGTGAATGATAAGGTCGCTTTTTTCAATAGTAATATTATAGTATTGCTGGACATTCATGCTCCTTATACGGTCTCTAGATTTACTAAGCGACCTTCTCCATGGCTCACTGATGACGTTAAGTTGCTGATGAGCCAAAGAAAACATGCGCTTACGAGATTTAAACGCACCCGCTCACCTGACGACTGGGATCAGTATAGGGCATTGCGTAATCATGTCAATGCAACCGTGATTAGGGCAAAACGATTTTTCTTTCGAAACTGTTTTCGGGGCTCTGGTTATACTAGCATGTGGCGCGATTTGAGAAAATATAATATGATATCTGGGAGAGCGACTACTGATCTCCCAGTGAACCTTGGAGATCCTGGGATGATAAATGATTTTTTCTTAAACAGCACTATGCAGAGGGTTCCTGACCCGACCACTTTAAAGAACTACACGGGCGGCACACTTACTGGTATGGGTTCATATTTGGAATTCCATACAGTCAATGAAGCGGATATTTTACTAATCATAAATGGCATAAAAACTAACGCGGTGGGTCACGATGGAATCAGCCTAAAGATTATTCAGTTGTGTATTCCATATTTACTGCCTTACATAACCAACATTATCAACACTTGCATATCTATGTCTGTTTTCCCGGAAGCATGGAAACAGGCACTGGTGACGCCTCTACCAAAGAAAACCAAGCCCAAGGATTTAAATGATTTGCGACCAATTAGTATTCTGCCGATATTGTCAAAAGTACTGGAGAAAGTTTTGGAGAAGCAGCTTCGTTGTCACCTAAACAGAAATGCAATTCTACCAGACGTCCAGTCTGGTTTTCGATCAGGACATGGATGTGAAACGGCACTGCTTAAAGTGACCGGTGACATAGTGGAGGCAACTGACCGAAGATTGTTGACGGTATTAGTTTTATTAGATTATTCTAAGGCATTCGACACGGTCGACCACAGTACACTCATTGCGGCATTGCATTACATTGGTCTTCTGCCTTCAGCCTTAGCATTAATGACCAGTTTTTTGGATAGTAGAAGGCAGGCGGTCTGTTGCGGTGGCCGGATGTCTGATTGGGCTGGTGTATCCGCGGGGGTGGGTCAGGGAACAATTTTAGCTCCAATCTTGTTCAGTATATACACGTCTCAACTGTGCAGATCTGTTCACAGCTGCTCTGTTCACATGTATGCAGACGACACACAGATTTATTTCTCCTTTCCGGCGGAATCGGTGGAGAATGCATGTCAACTAATCAATGAAGATTTGCAAAGACTTCTAGTATTTTCCGAGGCGCATTGTTTGTTTTTAAATCCGATTAAGTCGGCAGTAATGGTGTTTGGCAGAAAGATAGATAGGGAAAAGGTTGCTAATCTCATATCAGTCAGTATTAATAATACCGTAATTCCAGTGCAGGACAGTTATAAAAATCTGGGATTGACTATTGATAATACATTTCGCTATAAGAAATATATATCGTTTTGTCTACAGCGTGGGTATTGTTCACTGAAACAGATATACTCAATTAGACATGTCCTGGACAGGAAGTCAAGAACGTTAATCTGTGATTCATTGGTGTTGTCTAGAATGAACTTTTGTAGTGCTGTTTATGGACCGTGTCTGGATTTTCGCGACAAACAGAGGATACAAAAGTTGCAAAATTCCTGTTTGCGTCTGATATATGGGGTTAGGAGGCGCGAACACATATCACATAAGCTTAAAGAAGCTGGATGGCTAAATATGTCAAATAGACGGTTCTTAAACTCTACATCATTATTTCATCGAATAATAAAGCATAAGTCACCCGCCTATTTATTCCAAAAGATTACTTTTCGCACCGATGTACATAATCTCAATTTGCGATACAGGGGTGGACTCACTCCGCCCATGCATTCAACTGAATTCTTCAAACGAGGTTTTGCCCACTGTATCGCAAAAAATTTTAATAGTCTGCCGCCATGTTTCCGAACTATGAGCAACTCCACTTTTAAGAGCAAGTTATTTAAGAAACTTTTTCTTGAGCAGTGAGCGAGCATGCTTTGTGCATGTGAAATTAGTGGAAGTACTACTTAAGTCTCGGTTCGTCTTTAGTTTTTATTTGTTGTTGTTTTGTTTTGCACGTGATAGATGGAATGGAGAGAGATAGGTTAAGGTAATTAGGTTAAGTTGAGCAGGCAACACTTTTGTGTTGACCTGGACTTCGCCTACTCCAGTCCGTTGTATTTTGGATTTGAAATTATTGTTTAATTTTTGTTTATGGAGAAATAAAGACGTTTATTATTATTATTATTATTATTATTATTATTAATATACCCACATTTGCTTAAACAAATGCCATTTGTTTAAATTTTGTTGTGCAATTCGCCTAAATTTACTTTTTTTTTTAAATCCAACTGTTATACTCAAGTGACATCGTTTATATTTGGGATGGTTTCAATGTTTCGTCAAATTAGAGTACAGGGAACAGTTTCCAGATAGCAACAAATTAACATGATCTTGACATACAGTAGTAGGAAATCAGAATAAGAAATGGAGAAAGAAATGTGATTATTAAAATTGGATGACTTTAGAATAATTAATATAAAAAAAATGTAACTCCACAATTTCCCTAAATAAAGGATTTTAATCAATCAAATTATTTCGAATAAATGATATTGAAAACGAATAATATTTCATTATTTAAACAATGAAAATCATCCCAAAATATAAATTATATCACTCGGGATATCTCGAACATAAAATTCATAAGGTCTTTTAACAAAAATGTAGAGAAAAAGTTGAAGATGAATAATAATTTATTGTTTAAAGAATAGGAGGATTTTTTTTTAATAAATAGTGTCACTCTTGCTTAACTCTGCCATTTCGAACTCAGTAAACAGAATTCAGACGGATTTTCGAGAAAAACGAATTATTTAAATAAATAAAATTTGTTTAAAAAAATGGAAATTAACTGACAAATGCTTATAAACTTCCCATTGGACTTATAATTCTAATTAGTAATTTCTATGAGAAAAAAAGAGAATGAAATAATTAGAAGGGTCCATTTTCTGAAATTTTCAATTAAAGGTAGTTTTCAGGGCACTGTGGGTGGGTTGGAGGCATCAAATCCATATGTATGATAGGTCAAATTCTTCCTTGGGAAGTCCTCCACAAGTCCTATAACTTTAGTCTTAATTTTTCCCAAACCCCGAACAATTATTCGAAAAATATCTTTTCCCATGCATTTTCTTATGTAAATTTGAGGCCTCGACAGGCACCATTAAGACTAAAAATATCGAAAAAAAAAATAAGTATCCACTTTATTTGGTTTTGGAAACGATTTGGGGGGATCGTTGCATTCTAAATAAAAATATCCAATCTAAACCACCCTAATGTACACGCCACACGTTTGTAATTTGTATCGCTAAATGAGAGGTCTAGTTTCAAAGTGTAGAATCTCAATTTAGTAATTTGCAAAGGAAAAGAACTAAATATTGCTTAAATTAGAAATTAATAATAAATAAATAAATACAAATTAATAATTAATCAAAGTATATTCCCAGCTATTGGCATTTAAGATTTTGCAACCACAAAACAGCAAAAGTTAATAATCAACAATTTAGAAGGATATGTTACGTTTGGTGGTACAGAAATAGATATCTTTTACAGTTTAAGCACCGTTGGTAAAATTAAAATAGCCTAACAATCACATTTGTTGTTGGAATAAGCGACAATTAATTACGCACGTATATGTTTAAGATAATACTCACGTGCCGAAATAATTGTACTTAATAAGTATGATACTGTATTTTTTAGTAATAAATTGCGGCACTTTGTCTTGTTAAATGCACTGCATAAACTAAATGACATGTGTTACCTGAACTCTGGCTGTAACGTAAAATAAAGTTTCTTCCTCAGGATAAAAACTTAATTCAATAAATTAAAACCGAATACACAGAAAGTTACAACAAATTTGTAAGGTTACATAATATGTTATCTATGTACTACATTATAATTACAAAACGATTTTAATCCTCATATTTGTTCAGACATTTATATGTTTATATGGAAGTCAGATTTGAAACAAACGTACGGGTAATAACTTCCAACGTCTATTAATAAATTGAAGGTGTTCGCATTTTAGGCGTAGTGGACCAATTTTGGATAAGAAACAATATCTGGAAACGCAGAAGAAGAAAGAGTATAGAATAAATTTCCATTTTTTCATAATTAGCCCAACAGCGGGCGCTGTAATCGATAAATGCCGAGCTTTTATTTATCTAGTTTATCGAACAGGTACTGCTACTTCCAGGGCAGGAAACTGAATCAAAAGACCGCGCGACAACGAGAATCCAACGCAATTGCGGCCGTTATAGAAGACGTTGAACTCAACTATTTAAAAATAAATCAGTTTCATCTGAATTATGTTTTAACAAATGTGTTTGAAGAGAGTTAAAACCAAACGTAGTTCAAAACGGGAGTTAAAACTGTGTCAGATTTTAACAACATTTATAAGCTTCGCACTTGATAAATATGCATCACTGACAAAGATACCATTATCCACAACAGCTGCCAAAACATAGTACATTTGTGGTTGAATACGTATGCAATATACTGCCAACATTTCCACTACATTTCCACAATCACATCCACACCATTGTAAAGAATACATTTACAACACGTTGGTCGGAGACACAAAATATTTCATACATATCTCGTAGAACGAAGCGATGCGATGTGAGAAGGGATAAAATAAACGCAATTCGACCGCATCAGATGGCGTTTACTGGAGTTTACTGCAAATGGCGTCAACACATTTACGAATAATAAACACTACATAGGAAGTGTATGCATTCGAACGCCAATATTTCGCTGTTGGTCAATCTGACAGCAGCGCATCGTAAAAATATAATTAAATTTTGTGTTTTAACACAGCGCCCGTTGCAGAGTAGGAGATCCCGGATAGATTTGGACACATTTGGGCAGATTTTGGTCAGTTCAAATTTGTAAACACTATCCTAAAAGTTCTATGCGCAAGTGTTCAAAGAATTTTTATATGTTAAATTGTCATCTTTGCACATTTTGATGTTATATTTGTAATATTATGTATATTCATCCAATCGCACATACATTATTCATACACTTCCAATATATCGTAATTCATTAAACTCATGTTGGAGCACATTTGTACATTTCAACTGGGAAAGTTTGTGACAGGGAAATGTTCCACTAGAAGTTTTGTGTTCCACTGATTCCATATATTTCAAAGTTTGGTACCAGGATTTAATTCGGAGAAATTTAAAAAAAAAAAGATTTTCCGGAGAAACTACTAAAGGTATCGGCACGGAACTTCATATTTAGAAGTTTCATGACCAAACTTAGAGTTGAAAAGCTTTTGGGGGTCCAAAGGAACTGGGTGTTTACTCCAAGCCTTTTTCAAGGATTTTAGAAATCAGCCGCCATTTCTGTAATTTCGTCAAAATAGTTAAATAATAAATTAAAGCAGAGGAAATTTTGAATAATTTATGCCTATGACATTTTTTGGTAAAATTAATAGTTTAGCTTTTTAGTTTTTTCTAAGCCTTTTTCAAGGATTTTGGAAATGAGCCGCCATTTCTGTAATTTCGACAAAATAGTTAATTAATACATTAAAGTAGAGGAAATTTTGAATAATTTATGCCTATAATATTTTTTGGTAAAATTAATAGTTTACCTTCAAGAGCAAATTCTATTTGATCGAGATCGGTCGCATCTGCATTGATATGAAATTACATAGTAGCCAGGATTTTGACAAATATTTTTTTGTGTTGTCACATTCGAAAACAGCTGATCTCATCAGAGGTTGGAGAACCACTATGGAACGTGCCGCTGTAGTGCGCAAAATTATAAAATACAAATTTCAAATAGAATAAGATCACCAATTTGATTGTTTGCTGATAAGAAATATCAACCCGTCTTTATATCTAATTCTAAAAATGATACGTTGAGAAAATTATAAATAAAATATAGCGATGAGTGTAGTTTTATTTTAGTATGTTGGTAGGGATGTGTCATGAACAAATATAAATCTGTCAGAATTTGAATTACCTTTTTAAGGTGCGTTTTCATTAGTGATAGTGGCAGTGGTAGCAGACGCCGTTATAGTATTTCCAATAAAAAATTGCTAGTGACTCATGTTTATGTACATGCAAACTAATATGTGTCATTATCACGATATGTAAGAAATACTATAATTTCGTATTCTACCACCGCCATTAGCTACCATTACCTACCAATAGGAACGCACCTTTCGTAAGTGGTACCAACATAGCATTTACTATACAGAAATCATTCAACTTTTTTTTAAATACGTATTTCTTAAAAAGCAACACAATAAACGTTGATGTCGCTCCTGCCAAAAACTAGATAGCGCGACTCGCTCATATGCGACGGCTACACTCCGCCTTCGGTGACGCGCCGTATCACCGCTCGTCGCGCTATTCCGTACTTTCGGCATTTGTGACATAAATAACTATTATTCTAATGACGTAGTGTAGGTAGTGTCAAATGCTGATGCTTTGACAATACCTACGATTTATCTCTATAGAATAGATTCTCATGCAGCTAAACTATTAATTTTATATATTGTATGATAGTCATGTGCTGGCCACATCAGATTTTTTTGGAATAAAATTTTAATTTTAATATTTTGCTTGTTATTAGTTTCAGGTATGGTGGGAAAATAAATTAACATGGCTAAACAAATTGATCTTTATAGTTCAGCATTATGTGTTATATAGGGTGGTTAAAATGTTCGCTTTAAACGCGAAAATAAACAAACACGTAATAAATCCAAAATAACTTCTGACGTGTAGGTATAGACTATAGGGAATCTTGGGTCCCGGTCTCCCATAACTGAAAAATAAACGCCAACACCATTCACGCCATTGATAAAGTTAAAAAGGATGCCTGCTTTAGATGTGTCTTTTAAATATGACCAAATCTGCAAACACGTCACTTTTTACCGTACCTCGACGTACTTATAGCGTGTTGTTATCTGTTCGTATTGCATAATAGAAAGAACGGAAACATTTTCTCATCCCAGGTTACTCGTACCTCATACCAACGTGTTACCAAAATCTAAGGAATTGAGAAGTTACGAACAGTTGCTATAACCTTTTTAATTGTTATTTAAGAACATTTGAAAACAACAGAATTGTTCATATAAAAGTGTTTTGGGTACTTCTGCTGGAGTTACGGCATTTTTGTTTCCCTGTAACTTATCCGGGATTTTACTATAGCAAACAATTCAGTTTTTCTAATAGTGTATATATTTTTTTGTTCATTTCAGTGTTTTTCCTTATGTTGAAATTATTTTTTTTATTAGCAAAATTTTAGGCGTGGATTGTTTTGAAGTTTTTCGTTTTTGACAGATGTGTTGTGGCACTGAAAATGAATTCCGCCTCGAAAGCCCAGGACAGGCATTTCAGTTGCTTTTGCTTGCTTTCAGAATACAAACTAATCTGTAATTTGTTTGCCCGCTGGTTGTAATATGAAAATAGTAGTTTTTTATTGTGTAATCAAAAATTGTCGATGGTTTGACCTTGTTTATTAGTCCAATATTTCGCTGATACTTTTTGGCTTCATCCCCTGATATTTTAGTCCCTACTAAAATAATACATAATGTTGACATTTTGCAAAACAAATACAAAAGAAACATACCTATTGATGGTCTCAACAATTAATCACATTTAGACGAAGAAAATGGCATTACAAACAATCTCAAGCAACAACACATCACAACAGTACAACGATCGATTTCAAATTGATTTGTTGTGATGTGCTTGTTGCCTGCGATATTGTTTGTAATGGTGTTTTCTTTGTCTAAGTGTGATTAATTGTTGAGACCAGTTTCGGTAGTTACGCCATGATCAATCCTAAATACACCAAAAGAAAAAACATACCGAAACATGTCTCCTATATAAAGTAAAATAAAATACATATCTTGCAAATCAAAAGAGGTTTCTTTCGTCTAATCACCGATTTAAAATTATTTGCAAGTATGGAACATTACAGATTTATTAATAGGTTTGATTTGTATTTGTTTTGCAATATGTCATTATTATGAATTATTGTACCCTGATGAAGGCAAAAATTATCTGCGAAATATTTGACTAATAAACAAGGTCAAACCATGGACAATTATTGATTTGGAGCCCTTCAAACCCAATAAAAAAACTACTATTTTGATTTGTATTCCTCAAACTCTGTCAACTGCGGTGATTTAATTCATTAATTCATTTAAATAATTTTGTGTAAAACAACAATTAAAAATGTTATTTAAATTTTTCGTTAGCAACAGCGAGGAGGCTTGAAATAATTTGAACTAAATAATAAGTATTTCTGTTTTTAGTCATTGTATATAAAATGGTACGTCCATGTACACTGTACACATATTAGTTGGGCTTTGTATGTAAATTGGATGGTAAAAATACTAAAAATTACCATAATTATTATCTCAAAACTATTTTTTCAGACTTATCGATTTCTGTCTGAAGTTAGACGCAGTTGCAATTTTCAGTTTGTTAATTTTCTATATGAAATCAAGACCGAAACATGTCCGCGATTCTTCAGAATAAAAGTTTACGCGTCTTCTAACAGCGCGCATACAAAAATTGTTATGCTATAAAAAGTGCGAAAGACAGTTATCTACCTTCTTTTTGTTCTTATTCCTAACGACGAAAGGAAGACCATCGGCAATGGCAACGACAACACCATTCCTCGAATTCTGCACAGGTATCCTGTTGGCGTTTTGCGTCGATATCCTCGGATGGTGCTGTTGCTCCTCGTGGCCGTTGCTATTCCTGTGGATGCGGCTCGGATTCAGAAGATGCGGATGGCTGTTGTTGGTATCCGCCGATGGCGTCTTGCTGACCAACGACTTGGACCTCCTCAAGAACTTCAGCATGTGATTCTTAACCGTAAGTGGCGGCCTGCTGGCCGACTGCCTTATCGCGGCAGCAGCGTCCAACTTGCTGCCAGCCACACTCGACACTTCGTACATTATAATCCGTGTAATGTTTTCAAACAACACCAACAAACATGCCGCGGCGCGGCTGCACTTAATATTTCAAAATTTTCTATTTGTCTCACGTCGCGCTAGCTAGCGTTTGTCATCCGACCTTCGTGGAGCCTCATGCCGACTGAAAGGCGAATGCAGGCACTCACTGATCAAAGTGTGGGCACCGTTGACGCATTTTCAATTAAAACCGCCATGCGATGTAATTCGGAGATGTCATAACTCAGAACATAACACTGGGTCAGAGGTTAGAATCGACCAGATAACTTATTTATAACACCTCAATCGTGGTGGCAATTAAAACAGTCTACAAAGAGCAGAAAATAAATTTAGATAAGTGTTCAAATTGATTTTATATTAGGTAAACTCTTGAACGAATTGTTTGAATACTTTCACAAGTTTTTTGTTTTGCAAATCAATATACAAAATATACATTATGACAGGTCCAATAGGTATAGCAATCTTTATCGATCTTTTAGAGCAAACTTTAGTGATAAAAGTGAAAATAATAATAATAATAATAATAATAAATACTTCATATTCCACAGTTGTTAAGTATCGTAGTATATATGAATTATTATAAAACGCATTTTAAAAATATCTTGCTGATCAACTTTAAAACAAACAAATCTAAAAATACTCGGGAAAGACAGAACAATAGTCTACTCCAATCTGAGGAAAATGCAGTGTTGCAATGAATATACACAGCATTATTTATTATAATGACGTATCATTTATACTGCATAGCACAGACTCCCAAGTTTTCCAGTCAGTTATCAGCTATCACTGATATAAATAACGCCGAAATTCCATTAATAGAATCTTTTTTATTTTAAACGTTATGTGGAAAACACCAAAGGTGGAACTTGATGTTACACTGTAATTAGAACGATTTCTTTTTATTTTGGCTTAGTAGAACAGAATCTAGTGTACTCTACTGCCGTGTTAAGTAAAGTGGTCGTATCTGCAGTTCTTTTTTCCAAAAGTACATAAGATGGAATGATTTGTTTTTGATCCATTAAAGCTGAAATAGTTACAAACATGGCAAAAAATTGAGAAAAAGTACAAATCTAAATTCTTCTATCTGCAAAGTAAACGCAAAACACATTTTGAAACGAAAAACTTTTAAGAAACATGGATATGACTTCAATGCTTAACACGAAGTATTCGTATTATTTTTTCGTATGGAAACAGATTCTAATAAATAAATTACAATATGTATTATGTCATATATCATATATGTGCTACTTTGCCCATAGGGCTGTGCCAATGTATAACTTTTACAAAAACTGAACGGCGAATTGTTCTGATTAATTTTTTATCTAAGAAAAAGAGAATATTATTAAGTAATCCTTTACAGTGCATTTTATGTTTTGCTTTAAATTATATATCTCAATTTTAGCTTTGTTTATGTAAGTATATTTTTTTTAATGGAGTACAAGTTTTATAAGACAAAAATCGGCCCACGAGTTGTTTCGGGCACGACGAGCGTAGCGAGGAGTGCGCAAAACAAGTGCGGCAATACGTCGTCACCGAAAGCGGTTTCGTTATGACATATTTTCCGTCGATCGTTTATTTATGAGTCAGTTTAGTGAATACTATAGTATATTATAATACAAGTTTTATAAGACAAAAATTGGCGCACGAGTAGTTTTGGGCACGACGAGCGTAGCGAGGAGTGCCCAAATGGAACGAGTGCGCCAATACGTCTTATAAAACGAGTGTTATATACTATTTTTTCTACTTTGCGACATTAAATTTACATACATTTCGAAAGTTGCGGTTGTCATCTTACAATCTAGAGTAGTTTCATATTCAACAGTTGGCAGTTGTAGTAAAATCGATAAATACGACAGACGCGAGCCAATAGCGATTGAGATGTCAGCCTGATTTGACACTTGACGTCAATATCATCAATCTTGGAAAACTAAAAGTTACCAAATGTTTGTGACCTAGTGTTTTCATAACGACACCGAAACCGGTTTCGTTATGAGTTCATAACGAACGCAAAGTAGAAAAAATCGTTTATTAAACAGCTCTATAAATACACGATTTCTATTAATGCATGATTTGTTATAGCCAATCAAACGACGTCATTATAGCCAATGGCGCATACGTGAGATGGGTACTTTTTGAATCCATCCAATTAAAATATTCTGTACTCCAGAACTACCAATGTCAAATTACATAAATTGTCATTTAACATCAGAAGACATCGGCGAAGAAAAATCTATGTAGACGCCGCCAGAAGAATACGATCGGCGAAAAATTTTGTAACCAACTCGGATATTAAACAATGATCTCGACACTTAACGCACTCGCCAAACGCTCGTGCGTTAAACAGTCTCGATCATTAATAGCTCCGTTTAATATGCTTGTTGCTTAAATAACAATAAGTTTTTCCAAAAGCCAGTTTATGTATAAACCCTAATGACATCTTGAAATATCACAAAATGAAACGTTGCAGAATTTTTTTTTTTTACCATTTGATGTGAATATATTTTCAATAATAAGTAAAAGTTAATGTGTTATTGGGTATTTTCGCAGCGGCTTCAGATTACATTTACTATTCTTTACATCACTTAAATTTTAAATGTAGGTTAACAAAGTGGGGGACATTTTATAGTAACTAACGTTCTAATGTATTATGCGCGCCAAAAAAAGTCGTACCCCACATATGCAATCAAATATACTGAACATATTTTTGTTAGTTTTGTAAATGTTCTTTCATAACCTATACACTGTCATTCTGACATTAATCTTAAGTACGAAATATGCATCAACTGTCAAGTTGACAAATAAACAAGCCAGTATTACATTATGCAAAAATTAGCTGTACGACTTTTTTTGGTGGGCATAGTACATTAATGTCGCAAATGTTCGAAATGATGACTTTCAATTTCGATTCATGTTGCACAACACCAAAGAAGAGATTTGTGACAAGTTAATAGTTTTAAAATATTTTTTCGATTTTGCGTTAATAATTTTATATACCTTTCAAAATTGTTGTTACTATGTCGAGTTAACTAGAGTATTTTGCGGGAAACGTGTTTCGGCACAGTATCTAGTAATTGTCAAATAATTTCAAATTTTTACAAAGCAGGCATTGCATAAGAAAGAAGTAACTTAATAACGTTAGGATAAAATCGAATTATGAAAAGTTTTTTTATTCTACTTTAGCATACAAGTTTTAATAAATAACCAACGGGGTTGCAAGGTACTTTCCAACAAAAAAGAAAAATAAAAAAGCGTCTATTTCCCAGGACTAGAGAATAGATTCAATTCGTTTGTTTTACGGTGAACAGTCATTTGGGAATGTTATTTATAGTTCGATACATTCTCGTTGAGGGGGCGCTCGTGCGGCAGCTCCCAAACTTCTCATCAAAGATATATCAATTGAACAGTGGCGTCCGCGAGGGTGGCCGATTGATTTTCCGTCTATATTTCGTACCGCCGACATCTAATTTCCTCCCGGAGCGCTGATTTGTATCGCATAGAAACAAGACTTGCGCTGCGTGACGCGCGTATCTCGGCAAACATTCTTATCTCCTCCTTTTGTTGGTGAAAATATGCTATACACAATTATTATTATATTTCACCCGCCAGTTGACGACTTTCTTGCCTGAGTCCTTTGAAATAGCGCTGATTATTTCTGGTGGTCATCTCGAAGGTCGGAGGTTAAGTGAATCGTCGACATGTGTTCGCTTTTGTATACATCGCGATTTGGTGACGTTGAATTGTTATCGATTGGTGAAAGTTTGACGTCAAACGAAGAAAAATTGTATCAAAATATACGTAATGTCGCACTGAACCGGTTGTAATAGTACATATGTATCGATTATGTTTTTATTCTAAACCAACAGAATTATAGCATGCACGTCTACAGTACCTACAGTAACTGTGAGCTCATTAATAAAGAATTAAATTCGACTGATTAGGCGCGTGGGAATTTTAAATTATAGAACTAGCAGAAGGAAGTTCAAAAGGTTTTTAACGTAAAAAATAATGTTAGTTTAGTTATTGGTATCGTTAAACCAACAAAAACATAACGCAAACTAATGAACTAAATGGCGTAAACAGGCTTGCAAAAGAGAAACTTGCACAATGCAGAATCTATGTTTGGTCAAAGTGGTTCACGGGTCAAAGTTGTAAGCGAAATCTCCGGCAAGGTTTTGTATAATTCCTTATTGTGGCATACAAACAAATGATAATTTCAGCGGTACACATAGCGCGTGTGTCATGTTTTCTGACGTACGCGTTTTCAATCGTATTGGATACGTCGGATACGTGCTATAAACGGAACTGTCAACATGACCTGGACCTGGATCAAAAAGATATCTTAGATATCTTCGCAGACATATAAGAACAACCCATTATGAGAATTTGTTTTGGGAGATGTAGATATTGTCGAAATGAAGACTCTAGTCCACAAAGAAGAGAACTTTTGCCCATAAGCAAATTTATCATTTCAAAATAGTGTAACTGGTTTTGTACTCATAAAGGCTACACAGGAATAACAATCAACAATCAACATCAGTATAGTTTTATAGATCCCAACATACCTACAATGATTTTTTTTATAATTTATAACCAATTAAAACAGTAAGTGTGCCTTAAAAATAAAAATAAAAACTGTGTACCATAAAAAATAGAAATTCAAATAATACAAATATGGGGACGAAAAGACTAATGTCTTTTAAATTTAATGTAAGGTTATCAAATTATAAAATGGTGGATCCAATATGGCGACTGAATAGACAAGAAAACCAAAAAAAGGCTGGTTTCCCTCAAAACGAAGTTACCTATTTGTTCCTATTTTTGTTAATGTGTCACTGAAAAGATGATATTCAAATTGGTAGATAAACGTGAAAGCATATTTATTCGGGAATTTATTCAGGTTTCTATCGTTAAAATAAACAAAAACAGCCCGAAAATGCTTAGCTAAAATGCTTTTTTATTCTGAAAGATGCTTTATTTGAACTTACTTATTTAGTAACTTATTTAGTGATTATGATCGCTTTTCCCAAGGATGTTGTCCTTAAGATTCGTAGATAGTCCTGAGCATTGATACACCCACGACAATATTGGTAGTATACAAAAATTAAGGAAAATTGAGGTTAGCATTTTGTGAAGTTATACGACCTACAAAAACTGTCGATATTATGAACAGATTTGTAAACATAAGCCATTGTTTCATTTAGATGGATTGAGGACGATATTTCGCAGAATTTCGCAATATGTGGTCACGTCGTTTCACGAGAACAAGTTTCCAGAACAGAGTCAAAGTTCTGCACATGATTTCAGCACAATTTCTCATTACTTATAGACATTTCTAGTCGAAACAAACAGTGTTTTTCTACTCTGCATTGCACATATTTTAACACTGTTATCGGTGTAACTATTGACAAATTGTAACGCCATTTTTAATCTGTTTTAATCTGTTCATCACAATACGCCAGCATGACGTTTTCGGTAATGTTTTGCTACTCTGGTAAGTGATCGTGCATTATTCTCATCAACTAAACATCAAATCCCCCTTTCAGATACAATACAAGGACCACATTTACCTGAATACGGAGTTATGTGAAGATTAAACCTACATCGTAGATATGATCGATATTGAATATCAGCATGTAAACGAAGCAAGCTATAGTACTATAAAGTGTTGAGGATTTTCTAGTCAATGTAACGTATATGTTTTCGATAACATTTTGGACATAATTTTGGTCGTGCCAATACCGTATTATTTTTTGTGCGTTGCTTCCAACTTTGTCTTAGTTCTGTTAGTTGTAGTTAGTACTACCTAGCGGAATTAGGTAGACACCGCTATTAAACGTTAAGCGTTATAACAATTCCTTAGTAAGTTCTTGTTCGTCGAAGTAAAACACTTCTAATCGATTAGAATTATTAGACCACTATTTACGAGTTAGGTTATGTTTCTATATGCATATCCTTTATTCACTGGTTGTTATGTAAGTTTTTATCACGGTAGCTGTAGCGGGTTAATAGTGTTGTCCCAAGCTCTAATAGTTGGGCCCGTTAATTATTTATTAAATGCAAAAGTAGAGTAAAATTTTCCACAATAAGAATTTGTCATGATTTTATCCCAACTTTACGAAGTTGACAGTTAACTACAGTACCAACAGTACTACAACCGGTACCCGCAAAATACCCTGGATTCTAAATATAGTAACTACAATTTCAAAATGTATATAAAATTAATGACGCAAAGTAGAAAAAATAATTAATTACACTCGATTTATAAGACATCTTGGCATTGGCATTCGTTCATTTAGGGCACTCGTCGCTGGCGCTCCTCGTGCCTCAAACAAATCATGCGCCAATTTGACGTTTTATAAAACTTGTATAATAATATACTATTATGATGTGAACCAGTACTCTTTCACAATTACGTGATAAATTTATAAATGGAAAAAGAAGCAGTAAGACCAGACCACCAAAAAAACAGAATTCTACGAAAGGCGAACAAAACACCAATACTCGTACAAACAAACTCGCTAAATTTCAATGCCAGGCTACATCTGAACCAACCAGTTAAGCTTGCCTTTCAGGCAATTATGTCCTCGAGTTCGTGCTCCACCGGTTGATCAGATTTCGATTATCATCACCAGATATTTTTAGTCACGATAACACTGACACATAACTGACCATCGTAATATTGAGAAATATATCTATTCCGTCGTCAAAACAGAACCTATGCAATAACATTAAACTCTAAGTCCAGTTCTAGTATCTATGAGAAACGACTCTCACTATACACCGGTCTACTGTTATAGCGAAATAATTAACCACATTCCGATGTGGAGTCGTCATCAAACGCTCGAAGTGGCGACCGTTCACAACAAAGCTTCGCCATTCACGCCGCATGCATATGAGGCACCGTGTGCCGCACATACATAATAAGTAAGCAATAAATCCAATATTTCTGGAGGAAGCGCTGCATGTGCGATATTGAAAAGGTCGACCGAGTACGGCTTCTGTTTGTTTGCACGTTCGTTTCGTCGGATTCCATTCGTCACCGCGGATTGCGTCACAAGGATAGGGAGAGGAACCTCCGCCTTGAGCGTCTAAAAATAATCGTTCAAAAGAAATATAAACCGCGTATTATAACACCTATAGCACCTGAGTTTTCGCACCTACGCCCTCAAGTTTACTACACGGGGCCGAACGTTTCAATAAAACTCGACGCTGATGTTTAACGGCCATTCGTGAAGGTTAAAACTTTATGAATGGAGATTATAGAATTATAGTAGTTTTAAACATTGGTTTGAATCGTCTTTCCTTGAAAAGCTTAGAAGCAGGCAAAGCAAAGCAAATATAAATTAATTTGATAAATACACCCGATGACGTTAATCTGCGCGTTATCCGGGGAGTACCGGTGAGACTAACCGAACGCAGCTCACTGGTAGTTCTCAGTAGGGTTGTAACGGAATTCCGCATCCGCTCCCGCAACTGCGGAACTTTCGCATTCTTTTTCACTTCCGCATCCGCACTTTTGTAAACGCATCTATTGCGGAAGTTAGGGATGCTGAGGCTTGTATCGCCGCCGCCGATTCCGACAAAGAACATAAGAGATTTCGGACGTTAGCGATTATGTTTAATATACAGGGTGAGTTATTAGTATCCCGGCAGTCGATAGCTACTAATGTCAGACAATAGTCAAAGCTATTAGATAGATGAAGATATTAGAATCACTATACAGGCTGTTCATAAAACAGTAAATTTTGATGCTTTTCAAATCGCTTTTCCTTGATTCTTTTAACTAGAACAACCAGTATTTTATGTGCTAATTGAATTGCCCATCAAGTTGCCTTTAATTTTAGTAGTTTTCGTGATATTTACAATTTAACGAAAAATGTGTAATATTATCTAAATATGCCATTATTTTCTTGTTCTTTCTTTTTTGTTTCTCTCTTAGTTGTAAATCAGTAAAAATAAATTTACATATAATTTAAGAAAAAAACTTTAATACTATTAACGTTTATTAAAAATAAATCCCTTTTTACTTAGTAACCTATTTGATGCAAATTCAGAAACAAACTATAAACACTTAATAAACATTGCACAACAAGTAACTATTATATTAATTAATATTTGGAAGTTGTTCAAAATGACACCCCTTTTCTCTTCTGCAAGCATTAACGCGCTGTATAAAAGATCTTTAGATATATTTCTTAACATGTACCTCTTATTTACTCTAAGGTTGTCAAAAACATTGGTTATACGAAGTTTCATGTCTTCTGGTGTAGTAGGTGCTGATATACCAGCACATATCCCCATAAAATAAATCGAGTTTGTTGAGGTCTGGAGACCTTGGTGGCCACAATGTAGGGCCTCCTTTTCTCTCTTTGGTCACCGTTTTAGTTCTTGTTTTGTGCTGGTAATTAATGTTACCTGTTTCGTCAAATTGCAACCGTGCCCTGTTTATAACACTTGGTTGGGGATGCCGTCTATCCCGATATCAATGTTCACATTCTGGATGCTACTAATGTATTTCTGTCGGTGTCGCCATAGATGTAAATCATGTTAGTTAATTTTTCTTTGCTATAATTATAACTCATCGTTCAGAGAAAAGACAAATATTGTTACTAATTTTGACAGCAATAACGTATTGAGCGTCGTTAGATCTCAATTGTTTGTTTCTATGATTAATTAATGCTAATAGTATTAATTACCGTTTTTTAAGTTGTATTTGAATACAGTATTACTGATTTACAAATGAGAGACAAACAAAAAATAACATAAAAATAATGGCTTTATTAGATAATATTACACATTTTTCTTTAAATTGTAAATATCACGAAAACTACTACAATTGGACATATGTCATACTTAACATAAATTAAAGGGAACTCTGGGGACAATTCAACTAGCACATAATATACTGGGTGTTCCATTTAAAAACTCAAGGAAAAGCCACTTGAAAAACATAAAAATTTACTAAGTTTTATGAACACCCTGTATAGTGAATCTAATATCTTTTGATGCTATCATCTATTTACTGGGTTTGACTATTGTCTGACATAGTTTTGTTCATATTTGGAACAATCATTTGGAAAGTTAGATCATATCGTGTTTTGTTATTGTACCATAAGTGCGCAAAGCATACGTGATTTTTTTTTATCCTTGTAGTTATATATACGGTACGGTTTAGGAGGAAAAACATAAACTAAGAATGATTGTTCATGAAAGTTTATCGTGAAATTATGTTGTACAATGAATGTAATACAATTTGCCTTTTTACCACAACGCCTAAGAAAAATATCTATTCCCTTCTATTCCTTTCTATTCAAAATTAATCACATTTAATAAATAATAAAGCAAAATATTGCGAGGATTAGTCAACGGCTATCAACAAAAGAAGTTTCAGATGTCATAAGATCCTAAAATCTTTCCAACTCTTACAACAATTAAAAAACTAAAAAAAGATGTGTATATCAATTTTCATAATAATGTCTTGTAATTAAAATAATGATGATCGCTATTTTCTGTATTTGATGTAAACTTAAGTACATAAAGATGTTTGTCAGAAACAAGATAGTTGTTGTCGAGAATGCACCACTACTTAAGACAACTTTTAACTATTGTTCAATTCGAAACAATCAAAATTTTAGCAGTTTTTGGCAGTTATTCTTTAAAGAAGTATTTTCTCCGACTCGTTTGTAGAAACAGATATGATAACTGATATTAAAAGGAATTTTATTGTGTCCAATAAAAAGATATGTTACTTCAACAATACATTAAAACTTCAACAATAAATTTGCTGAAGATTTGGTATTAATTTGGGAAAGACGGAAACGAATGTGGTTCAAACTCCAGATTCTTTTCAACAATTGCTACTCATTTTTCAGTGTTCATTGTTGCGTCATGATGCAAGGCTGGATAAGCAAAAAAAGATCAAGAAAAAGGGAAGGTTAAAGCAACAAAACTATGACAAAATAACATCAACAAACTCATCTACAAAAATCCTAAACGAGTACGCCATAGCAAGTATTACACTTATTTACTTGGTGGTTGCTGATCTTTGTTTGCATATTGATTGCGCATTTTCAGTGTAACCGGCGAAAAATAAATACTTTAGAATGTGCAATATATTCTGATATCGAATATGAAATTACTTATATAATTATAGTAATTCAAAGTAAAAATGATCTGCAAGGCCACTATGAAACAAACCAGTCAGTTCTCACCAGGAAAACGTTATAATTATGCTTCACGGAACTGTTCTAGTTATCTCTTATCAGTTTAATATCATTTAAAAGGTATTCATTTAATTGTTAATCACATTAAACAAAATATTGTTGCTCCGCTTACCCATTTTTGGCAATACTTTCGCAGAATATAAGTTTATTATTCTATTATGGATAGAGCCATCTCAAAAGCACACATACAGTCAAGACAAACACAAAAATATATCCACAATGTATAAAAAAAACTTATTCAATTTCAATCATAATTAACCATGTGAATAATTGAGAGCAGTCCCAAAATAGCCTATAGGGGTTCGTCAAATTGTGACGAGGAAATTAAAATTTCATATAATATCGATTTTCCAAATATAGCAGTAAAGTGACAACCTACACTGTACAATGTAGAGGTCATCAACTGATACAATATTACTTCAAAAAAGGCACCATATACCTGAGAACATTGACATGTATTTAATAGTCGTCTATATGTACTATTCAAAACACAAACACTGGCAATAACACTAGAATGATCAGGCAATGACAAATTCTTTTCTCGCACGTGCGACGTCACAAATCATTACTCATTAAGAAACATTGGAACAAATTTGCTTACAAAACAGCTGTAGTTCCATTTCCTTTTTTTATGTTAGCGTAACAAACTACTAAAAGAATTCGTTCAAAAGTTTACGTATTTTAACAAAACGAGAAAAAGAAAATAACCTGAAAGTTAAACAGCTGAATACGTTCTCTCCAGACAAAATGAAATATTTACTCTTCACACGTGATTTACAACAGTCTTCTTCCTTGCCTGATAAAACCGAGCTAAAATTATAATCTACACGCATACGGCAAAAGAAAAACGGCGCACTTGATAATCTTCCTGAAATTTCACTGTTGGCCACAAACACTGTTTGAAAAAAAAGTCCTAGCGCGATGTTGCGACAAACGCGTGTCCGGGCGGTCGGTATACTGAGCAACGCTCGGACTTGACGCGACTCTGTTCGATGCCGGGATGATGAAGAGTTAGTTGCCAGTCGCGGGAGCGGTTGAGCACTGGAACACGGGCCCGTCTTCTGTCGGGCCTCTGCGATGCTTATCGCAGGTTTGCGTAATTTTGTCAGATGCACTGCGCACGGTGGTTTGTAGCTGAAATGTGGATGTTCTCGCCGAATTCTTACGCGATTATTTTCGCGTTTTGCATTACATCAGAGATCACGGTTCAAAATGTCGATAGGAATATTTAACATGCTCAACGTTGAGGAATAATTTATCGATTTGATGACCAATTGTTGACCAGGTGATATTTCCTCACTATTTTTGTACGGTGACATGCAAATTTGCTTTTTTTTCGGTTCTCTTAAGCGAATTCAGGAGCTGTAAATTGGTATTTCGAAATCTAGTAGCGTGCCATTGAATAAAATTTAAAACCTTTGCTATTACGTACTTTTTAAACAAATTTTAACTCTGAACAAATATTCTTCACAAAAAGAAACATTTTAAGTAAAAAGTAGAACCTTCTAATATTGTCATTTACTCAAAAACTTTCAGAAGCATCGTCCTTACACATGTTAAGTGAACTTGCCACCACAATTACATCTGCAAGAGTAATATATTGATTTTCTGTTTAAGCAATGTTTGGCGAAAAATTAATGTTTATTTACTCCCATAGTAACTTCATTGTATACGTATATACTCTATATAACCCTACAAAATTTAACTAATATATACTAGTATAACTATATAGGGTTAGTCAAAATTACCGGAACACATAAATAAATCTTCAACTGTAAACAATTATAAAAAAAATCTGATGTGGCCAGGCACATAACTTTATCATACTATACATAAAATTAATAGTTTACCTGCATGAAACTATTTTGTCGAGATCTTTCGTCTCTGCATTAAAATAAAACTAGTTAGCCAGGATTTGACAGATTTTTTCATTCTAATGACAGTAGAGATTGTCGAAATGACAGCGTTTGACACTACCTACTGTCATTAGAACGAAACTATCAGTGAAATCCTGGCTAAGTAGTTTTTAATGCAGAAACGACCAAATTGAATTTGCTCATGCAGCTAAACTATTTCCTCTACTTTAATATATTATTTAACTACTTTGACGAAATTACAGAAATGACGGCTAATTTACAAAATCTTTAAAAAACACTAACGGGTAAACTTCCAGTTGGAGCCTTTTGAACCAAAAGCTTTTCATTTTTAAATTTTTTTTACACGAGTACAATACTTTATCTTACTGCCTGCGTATGATAAAGTAAAAAAAGCTATCGGTTAAATATACTTTTTATTTACAAGTGTTTATTTTATTTTAGAACTTTCGTAACCTTTCTTTCTTTTTTCAAGTAGATCACCCTGTTTACAAATATTATAAAATCATTTAGAGTTATAAGCAATTAATCAAAATTACTCAAATAAACACCTATATAATTCGCAACTGTAAAAAATCAAAAATTTTAAATAAAAGTTTTTTGTGTTCATTTTATTATAGAAATTTTCTATAATACTTTTTCTAATAGAACATCCTGTATATTTTTTATTTCTGAGGTTATTTCTTCTAAGCATATTTTGTAGTAATAATTTTTTATAAAACGCGTTATTTTTGAGGTATAAGAAATTAATCAAAACTCATGAACTTGATATTAAGATAATTTAATTTGGCAGTTTGAACATTTAATTTAGTTATTTGGTTTGTTGCTTTTCTTATTTTTTTGTGCGGTTTTGATTTTGACAAGTTGGCAACTCTTAAATCTATCAATAACCAATAACTCCAATCTATATACAAACAGTATTTGTGTGGCACTACAACTAAATTATTCATGTTGTATTGTTAATTTATATAGAATATAGTTTTTGCAGAAGACACGGCTATCTAAGCTGATGGGAATAGCAATGAGGAAACAACAAGAAAACTCCAAACACCTCCTGGTCATTTTTAAGTCTGGACAAAGAAAAACGGAATAAACTGAACGAACTGAAATCAGCAGATGTTGACTTCATCAACAAGAAAATAAACACTTCAAATACAGTCAAATATCTCGGCATGGCATCAAACGCCAGGCTCTTTTGGAAAGACCATATCAAAAAGAAAAGAGAGGAACTGGTGATCCGATACAGATAGATGTATGGGCTGGTGGGAAAAAACTCCACGCTGTCAGTACATAATAAGCTTCTCTTGTACCAGCAAAAACGCGTGTGGACGTATGGTGCTCAATTATGGGGTTGCACCATGGTTGCAACATTAATTGTTCAGACCTTCAAAAATAAAGTATTAAGATGAATTGTCAAAGCGCCTTGCTATATAAGGAATGATCAAAGACCTAAAAATGGACTTACTGTACAAAGAAACGCAAAAATTACAAGAAGTCACGAGGCAAGGTCATCATCACTTTAACTTTGAGGCCATCCACCACCTCGACTACACCAGGTTGATAAGAAAACTTAAGAAAAAAGCAGCCTTTTGAGTTACTTATCAGTCTAATATGCACTTATTGAATTGAAAAGATTATTTTTTGTGTTCTACTTAAAAAGAAAAATCTGTAATCCGTAACATAAATAGTGGTAACCTTTTTTGTAGTTTGTGCAGAAGTTTTAATAACAAGCAGAGCATCATCTCCAGGTACCTAGGTTTTGCTATTTTTAAGTTTAATTGGGCGCCACTAATATGCTGTATAAAATTATATTATCTAAGATAATATTTATGTGGTGTATCAGTAAGTTGCAATAAATAATGTTGTAAAAATTACAAACAGTAACAAACAAAAAGACAGTTCAAGTAAATCCCGTAAATGATATAAGACATCAATAACATATATATATATATATATATATATATATATATATATATATATATATATATATATAACATATATAAGGTATTTATTGTGCAGAAAATGGACTGGAAAACTACAACTGCATTCCAGGGTTCCATTATTGTTGATTGATGGTTATAAAAATACATTCTTGTATACATCTAAGCTATATAATGTTTATATTGGTCCTTACGTTTCCGACGATCAATTTAATAAAAATACGCCTACTTAGTAAGTACATATCGTAAGTACTTACATATGTATCTACAAAGTACAACATACATATAAAGTAAACAACTACTTACACCTTTTAGACGCTTCAAATATTTCTTAAACCAACGCATTGGTGAAGTGATGATTTATATTATGGAATGCAAAAACACATCGTTCACAGCAAATACCGATAATTCACTGATTTGCTTGGTCAACAGATCAGGAAGCATTATCTTTATCAATATTGGAAACTGGATATATGAACGCATGACTAAACTACATAACTACGATTGAACCGGCCACATTCATTTTTACTATCAACGAAATACACACAATGTGATTAAAGCTTTTATAACTGGCTCAAATTCAGGTTGTAGATGTAATTTTTAATTTATTTAAAAAAATGTCATCCCCCCTGTATATCACCATTTACTATATGTATATTTATATACAGGGTGATTCACAACGTACGGAGGAGATTGAAGAGGGAGCTAGAGACGGGAAATATAAAGTATTTTCATAATAACCTTTTAAACCAAAGATCAATAACAAGAAAGTTACATCCGTTTAAAATTCATAGAAATTAACGTCCACGTGTTGAGAACTCTGGGTTTTTCGTAAATAATGCTCTTTGTTTCCATGGAAACCCCTCTTAGCAAACCCTTGTGTCACATTCAAACTGTCATAAATTTTCCAAATTGTTTTATGAAAAAGTCAGCGGTTCTCAACAAGTTAACTCCTATTATTTCATCATTTTAAAGATAAACAAATAGCTGTAACTTTTATGTTTATAAATTTTTCCTCATTTTAAATCGAACATGTGTATTAAATAACAATCAGGTATCTTCTTTTAATTTTAAAACGTCTCTTACTAGCATAGTTTGTAAATAATGTTCATTAATAAATTCAACTTTAACTTGCTATAACTTCCTAGTTTATGTGTTTAGGTCAAAAGTTTACTAAGAAAAGATGCTTATTTTTGTCTTCTCTTGCTACTCCTTCAATTTCCTCCGTACGTTGTGAATCACCCTGTATATATAAAGCTTTTATACTGGGTGATTATAATTAGTTGACATAGCTCTACAA
This sequence comes from Melinopterus prodromus, assembly GCA_964023965.1. NCBI lineage: Eukaryota > Metazoa > Arthropoda > Insecta > Coleoptera > Scarabaeidae > Melinopterus > Melinopterus prodromus. Next base: position 29,085,796 of record OZ030390.1, read on the forward strand.
AACATCGAAAAATTTTGTTTTCCGTGGATCGTTTATTTATGAGTCAGTTTAGTGAATCGGAAATTGTTTATTAAACAACTCTGTTAATGCATGATTTCTATGAATGCATGGTTTGTTATAGCCAATCACACGACGTCAATCGAACATATGTAACAGGAAACCTTTCAATCAAAACATGCCGCCCTCTAAAACTGTCAGTGTTAAATTACATAAATTGTCTTATAACCTAAAAAGACATCGGCGTAACCAACTCGTATATTAAACGGCGATAAATGATGTCGACAATTAACGCATTCGCTAATCGCTCGTGCGTTAAAAAGTCTCGATCATTAATCGCTCTTTTTAATATACTTGTTGGTTAAATAACTACTAAGCAGTAAGCAAGTTTTAATATCCAATATTAACTGCAAATAGACTCAGAATCAAACCATTAGCAGCCTAGAAATACGCAAGGTTAAACAATTTAGAATACCAGATGTGACTTTTGAGAAGTATGCTGGAGGTTAGAGGTATACATTGCTCTCTGGCATACTGTTCGACAGTTTATAGAGCGTGAAATTGTCGTTTGCATCATGTTTAGAAGCTAAAGAACACATAAAGAAAATGTATATCGAGCTGGTTAAAAATAACTGCAAAAGGTAAAGCAACCGGATATATCTCTTTCAAATACAGCACCGTGGAATCTCCACAAATACGGATTAAACATCAAAGTACTTACGAGATAATTGTATTATTGGATCTGGGTTGTGGAGATAAATGGAACTGTAGGTTGTAAGTTCAGAAAACTGGAATAATAGGATTCTCCCATCGGTGAATAGACGAATTAACTTGCATATTGTTCACGTTCTCTCTATTTGCGGAGCTTCGCTTCTAAAGCCAATTTCTCACATTGTTTACCGAATAATTAAGGACTGGAATATGCAGATATCTAGAAAATTTCCCGAACTATCATATACCTGGGTACGAAATGCTCTTTCATCGTATCGGGACTGTGAGAATTATCGGTTTCACAATCATGTTAATTATGTGCGCGACAAATACTATACTATTAACAGGTATGTTGAAACATCTTTAATATAGTAAACAAATAATTCTATAAAATACAACACTAAATATTATTTATTTATTTTCTAATAAGGAAGTTATCTTTTTCAAAAATCAAGTTTTTATCAGACTTATAACATTAGTATCATCAGCCTTCCAATCAGAATCACAATTATTACAAACACAGTAAATATTTTGTGTTCTATTTCCAATATATTTATTTATTTATTTTATTTATTTTTCATGTTTCTGTCAAGTATATATGTATTTAGACTTGCCTTTGCCTGGACGGCTAACGCTGTATTGTTCACAGGAAACTAAACAGAAATATTCTTCGTCAGAATCGGAGTCATTACTTTCTTTTTGAAAATTATTTTCTTAATCTTTTTCATTCTTCCTTTTTATACTTTTTACATGCCTTCTTAGTCACGTTTTACCTCCGTGTTATCTTGTCCTTGTCACAGATTTTCCATATCTGAAGTATCAAACAAAACTACAGTTTTCCGACTTTTTTTTTTCAAGCTAAAAAAACAACTTGTTTTGTCACCTGCGAACCAACAGTAAGTAGATGGTTGAGGATCGTATGACGTTGAAGACTGAGTTTCTATTAAAGAAATGTATTGAAATTCCATGACCAAATCTCAAGTTGTGAGGATTATTTTTCAGTAGATCTGTAGATGTTTTCAAGTTTTACTTATTTCAGTAGTCACTAGATAGCCTGTGAGATTTGTTTTATTTAGGCCTAACTCAGTATAATCAACAAATTCGACTTAGCCCCTTGGTTACTTTTTCAAAACAACAATTATACACATATTTGACAGTATTTATCAACTGCGGCATGGGTTCTAAAGGGTCCACGATGGACATTCTTACCCCCACCACGTTTGGCTTAAATTTTTAGGTATACAAAATATACCATTTTCTTTAGCGGAAAACTAGCGACATATTGAGCAAGTCAAACAAACTACTGAAGTGTCAATGAATGTAATATTGTTCCACACTAAAAAGGAAAAAAAAATAAAAATAAAAAAAATAGGTATGTATTAGTTTTGTGCAAATTTAGACTCGCGATAATACAAACCGATACAATAAATAATAATAAAAAAAGAACTACACTTTTTGTTTATCCACATTTGGTTTGTTGTCCTGCTAATTTTGACTGAGATCTGAAAATTTGGAGTCAGGAATTAGAATCGAAATACTACTGGACTATTTTATAGCAATTATGCTTCAACCCACATGTGAAGTCACAAGCGTCCATCAAAATGTTAAATACCTTTTCTGTATTTAGGGATAATGAAATTTAAAAATACGCGTCAGGTTTGAGTATTATTTTTCTTTGTTTTGTTCTGGAGGCGCCCGTGCACACAAGTTAAATTAATTGCTTCAAGGAGATAAGTTTACCTTTTTCAAGTCAACAATTTTTGAGGATTCTTGGGCGTTGATTGCTTGGTTGAGCTGTTGATGCGCAAATCACGTTTTTTACATTTTAAACTCAACTTTAGCGTTAATACCCAATAAGTTATGAACAAAACAAAAATGTCAAAACCTTCAACAGAATTGCCCAAAAAACTTTTGTTAAACTCCTTTTTATAAAAGTCGTGACTATGACTTTGCCCTTGATCCTTATCAAGGAGACTTTTATTTAATTCAACATTGATTTATTTCCTTGCAGAAAGGACATTTATTCACATTATTTTTTTTTATAAAACAACAATTGCAACTTCCTTGCTTTGTTCACGCCGTATGTATCCACAAGCTTAATAATGATGGATTGCCATGTGGTTATTTTCAATAGGACGCTGCATAAGTTTATTTGGAAGAGTTTTAGGAAATAATCACAATAAGAAAACGCAAGTAGTCCTGGGTATATAAAACAATGGCAATCATTTCCAACTTCTGTTTTAAGACTCTATTACACAGATGAAGTTGTAAACTGGGTATTGAAAACTTCGGTTTGAATATAACATAAATATAACTTACTTATAGGGTTCACACCACTTTCAAACTACAAATAAATGAAGATCAAAATACCAACAGTAATGTTGCTACCAACAAAAAACAAGCGTACTAACCACCATCAGAGCTAATGCAAATCAAATATAAATGTCTTTGTGGAGTACTAGCAAGTGCCAATAAATATATAATTAACGGCGCAATCATTAACCTTATTTTGGGGCATCGGCATATCGATCATTCAGCGAGACCTAGTTGGGGCCCAAAGTACTCATACGACATACGGCAACATTTAAAACTCAATACGGGTGGCTCTAATAATGGCATTAAGGCGACACCTTCAGCATAATTAATGAAGATTTCGTGGTTATGGTAATTTTACAGTAACAACCAATTACGGTGACCCAATTTTGTTCGTTGTGTTATCTTTTACCCTGAACAGTATCGTGCTTTATAAAGGCGCATCATAAACAATGTAATTATTGTGAATCTACAATTTATGTATGCGTACTATACATATTTATATGCAATCCTTTTTTAAATCAACATAAATTACTTACACTAAAGGACTGACGTGGATTAAAACGCAACGCAAATTGCATCGGCAATGAAATTGAAACCAACGCATTTTTATGAGATCTATTATCGTCTGCAATTAATAATGCATGAGCAAATCGTTTAAGCAGTAAGGCTGTCAGATCAGTTATTGCAATGGGATGAGCAAGTGCAGTGGCGTAGCTACATATCCAGCGCCCTGAAGCAAAAAATCTCTGCGCCCCCTTGTTTTCGGAAGAGGTCTGGCATTTTTGAAGATTTAATTTAATTAAGTGTAGGAATTTTTTCCCCGTTGATATTATAACGTAATGATGATATATTTTTTGGATTGCCAGGGCTTAAACACAGATGTTGTTTGTTTGACTCTTTTAATTAATCCAATATTTCGCAAAAAAATTTAGCTTCTGACTAGTGACTACATAAAACAAAATTACCAATGTTGTTTATTGTGTGCCGTGTGCTGGTTGCATGCTGGTTGCGAAGCTCGTTATGTTGGTCAAACGGGTAATTGGTTGAAGACCAGGTTAAATAGATTAGACATCAGAAACAAAAACTAGAGAGCGCCTTGTTGCAACATTCGATAAATGAAAACCATGCTATTGATTTTGATAATGTAGAAATACTTTACAAGAAACGCAACCTCCGTGAGAGGCTATTTTTCGAAATGATTGGGATAAAAGAGATAAATGAGTGATCGGACCCGGACAAGCAGCATAGTTATCTGTTAAACTTGGATTATAGTCACGCCAATGTTTTAAATAACACAACAGTTAACTTTGGTGACTTAGTGAGCTAGTGTTTTGATTTTCAACTTGCTTTTTTCTTTAATATTTCTTTTTGTCTTATGCTTATCTTAAAAAAAAAAGACCGCCAACTCGTATAAAGAATGTATACACATTTTATGTAGAGAATTAAAAGATCTAGAAGTTTCGTAAAAAATACACTGTTGTCCGATCAATAACAAAATCCAAGTCATCTATGATCGTGATAACCCAGCTCAGACCTGATATCGATGGGCACTTTTTACACGTAATTTCTAATGCCAAATCAAAGGCATATTTAAAAATCCATCTGGGTTTGAATTATTTATTTAATTTCACTGGACAAGGACGCGATACTCTAGTATGTATTCTCGCTTTTTGAGTGTCCTGTAATGTAAATATTCTAATCTTATGGTCTATAATTTCTTCTTTTATCGTTTTTTGTAATTATCAATCTGAAAATTTCAAAAATTCTAATATCTACAGTTAGCAATATAGAAACGCAATAAAATAAAATTACAATTAAAATAGTAACATAACTTACAACATTAAAAACATTTTCACAGTTCAGGTGAAGGTTGGTTAAGAAGCCACAGTACGCTTTTCTAACCCCATTCGAATGATATTAGGGACATTTTTTCAAGTTACTCAAAGAGATTTTTTTTATATTTTTGTCAAAATTATTTAGAAGAAAGCGATTTAGGCAATTACAACTTTTACCTAGCACTAAATTTTTTTTAAATCTTTTTTTATAATAAGGAACATTATATGTTTCATATTAACAACAAAAAAACTAAAAACCACCTACATACTTATAAGTTTATGAATAAGAAACACATAAATAAATAATAGTAAAATAATAGCAGTCATTTAAAGTTAACAATATACTACAATAGTACCTACACTCAACGAGTAAATAAATATGAAGTGCGCTTGCTTAAAAAACAAACATTTACAGAAATCAAATGTACATGGAATTATGTATAGGCAAAACTGGGAGAGCTGAAGATTACTCATAGATTTCAGCTGTTATTTTAGACATACGTTACAGAATATTTCTAAATATTGACGCGTGTTAAAACGAAATAGCATACTTTTCATACGTCTGCTGTATAAGTTAAATGGGCAAGACAAAAAAGTACGTCTGTTCTTAGAACCATAAGAACGAATGACAGCGGTAGCAACCTAACCTCCAATTCGAGCGCGAACGTGTGATGTGAACAAGATGTTTTCGTTGGTATGTTTTCACTTTGCTTCTGTTAAACATGCTAATGATGGATATATAAATTAGATAGGACAATTATCACAATTAAATGACAGTATTTTTAATAATTAAATATTGATCTTGAACGAACTACCTAGTAGGCAACTTAATGTACACAGCTAAGAACCAATTCACGCGGTACGTTCATATCTTGATTCATACGATTTTAAGCGATGAATCACCTTCAGCTCTCCCAGTTTTGCCTATATGTATAAACACAACGCACCTATCTATAAATCGAAATTATGATTACGTCAAGATCACAAAGCACTTAGGTCCTTAGTATTTTATTTAGAAATTCCGGTCATTTTTTACACAAAAGTTTAATTATTTCTCATCGAATTTTGCTACTTTTCTACTCGCGCGCCTGGAGCAGTTAGCTCTCACTGCTCCCCGTAGCTACGCCTCTGAGCAAGTGTAAACAAATAGTCTGGTGTGAGCCAAAACTGTACACTTCAGATTTACAGCAATATTTATTACAGATTGGTTATTCGATCAACATATTTTGTAAATTAACCACGAGTGCGCAAATTAGAACTAGAAAAGTCATAAAGATAATACTACAAATAATATTTGCATGGAAAACGATTTTATTTCATATTCATTTCTTAAATAGTGTACCGTGAGTGCATCTTCTGGAATATATTGGCGCTTTCCAGGACATCCAAATTAAAATCCTGAGCTACAACCACTTAATAATAAGTTATGATGTATGACTGTATGTAAAGCCATCTAGGCCTTGCACGGATTTCTGGTCATTACTCTCTCAACATAAACAAAACAAGCACATAAATCAGAACATACATCAGCTTACCAAAATAGAGTACTCAACTCTATATCCACGAGTGGCAAACTCGTAAATTCTGGTATATTCGCATGGGATAAAAATTTCACTATTGTTATACAATTAGGCATAATATATTGTTCAATGTTTAACTGTGGCCAATACGTACGCGTAGCCAGATCAAATATTATACATGATAAGATTTCTATGGCCGAGGGTATAGGGAAAAGCAGTGGTCGTTATCAGTAATGTTTCAAATCAAGGTGAGCGACTATTTCCGTATAACGCAAAGTCGAAATTGCCTGGCCACGATAACCGGTGAATATGAATACAGACTCCAGTTTCCTCCGACGTAAGAGTTATGGTAGAAATGTAAAAAATGTGATTTTGGCATGGTTTTCACATTTTAGGTGTCGAGTAATAACACGAAATTGTTGAATTTGTATTTGCAATAATTGCCAAAATTGCTAATTTCGATGTATTGCGTTTAACTTTGTCGGACTGTCACATGACGATTGAAGCAAATCAAATGAGTTATGATTCCTGAGCAGTTGGTGTACCATAGGGTGGCCATATTATATTGTAGTTCACTAAAAATGTGGGAAAAATTAAAAAACAAAAATAGTACAAGCTGAATTTTTATGTGCAACTTTATTTGGATGTTTTAATATCCATTATGATATCCAAAAAGACCCCATCAATTTTACGCCCGCAAATAAATTTATAGAAGTTGAATAGAAGAAAAAGTCCACCAGATTTTTAAGATTTAATTTTTCGTGACTACATCAGAGTTCTACCTTCTTTAAATCATTAGTTGTACAAAAAATGAGAAAATATTTTTTATAGCAAATTTTACGATCGAAAAAAGTCCTCTTTAAATTGTGGGGCGCAAATCGGGCTGTTGATAAATTGTTTAAAACATCAAAATATAGCGTATTTCTCCATACACAAGTTTGGCATTATTATTGTCTGGTGATTATTTTTCATTACTATGACACTTAATGTGTATTTGATGCGGTTAGTTATAGATAAAAAATGATTTAATAACTATTACCAGCTTTTATCCACGCAAACATTATTTTTAGAAAGTAAATGTCATTCTGAGTAATTTTTTATATGGACCTATTTGTTTTTCAAACCATTAAAAAGTTGCAGCCGTTTGAAATATTAAGAAAATTAAGAGAAATAACCAATTAAATACCTATCAAACAATGCAAAAACGAAGAAAGAACACCATCAATACCCATAATAATAAAAATAAAAGTAAACAAATTTGAAAATATCGAAATATAAAAAATATATAAACAAATGAAGGAATAAACACAATACATTTGAAACTATTAGACATTTGTTTCTCTACAAGTAAATGTAGTTCTGAATAAAAGTTTTATGTCGACTTATTTGGTTTTTCAATTCCAAAAGAAGTAAGGCCCGTCTAAAATTCTTTTAATTATATCATTATTATTTCAAACGGTCGTAACCGTTAAGAAATAAAGAAAACAAATTGGTATACCTATATGAAACTTTCTGCTCAGTGTGACATTTACTATCTGGAAAAGTTTTGTGGGGAAAAAGGTGAGCGACTGTATGTTTTAGCAAAAAAGTCACCGTGTTGACGACATATTATACGAGGGATAACCTATGACTTGAAAATTTTAAACTTCTTTTCTGTTTGTTTTGACGTATGTGCACTATTTAAAAACGTTTGCCAATACTTTACAAGCGATTGTGAAAAGAATTTTCTGGGTTTCAGGTAAACTGCGTAGGTACTTCTAGGTTCCTTGGTTTGACTATTGGCATAGAGTATTGTTGCTAACCAAAGGACAAACCAATGCAGAATCATACAATTCAATCGGGATTGTAGATTTTAATGTTATTTGTTACTTCCTCAGACGATAGCAACAACAAACCTCGACAGTTGTCAACAACAAACTAAACCACACCATACCACTGACTAAAACAATATTATCCAAGCAATCGCCTCCAAACGAAACAGAGAAAATTATTAAACGCTGCGTGCCCAATTCAGTTAAGAAATGCGAACATTTCCTCATCAGCGGGCCGTGATAATTTCTCAGTCTTGTAATTGTCCAAGTAGGCTAAATGATGCCACTTTGACGTCAGAGCGTTCATTGCAAACAGAAATAAAAACGGCGAAGGTTAGCAGCACGGGACCATTGAAAAATACTCAACTTATTAATAAAGAATATGAGATAAGTTGTCGACGTACGAAGTAATCCCATCAACGCTAAGAAAATACATACGTAGTAACAGGAATCATACGACTAGGCATGGCACGCGTGCTTTTCCTTTGTTTCCATTTTCAAGGCTTCCATTTCCTTCTGTACTTAACGTGTCATAAGTGTAACATTATCTAATCTCCCACAACACGAGGTATTAGATTCCGTAAAGATTACAGCCGTTTTTTAAAGCACATAATTTGATTAGATGACAGGGTATAAAATCGGAAAATTTAAAAGATTATTGGCGAATCTTGACTTGAGTTAGCCCAGCAACCTTGATTTGTACGAAAATAACCCCCGGCTACTTGTGCAATAAGCATTTAAGGTTTATTAGCATTAACCAGAGAGCCCGAGAGTTACCAGGGCCTCTATACTCCAGTTTCAGCACTCTAGACGCGTTATTAAATAATGGAGAATCCGTTGTCTGGGAAAATATGCCGGGCGGGTATGCAACACATTATGCACACCTGCATTATGAATTGCCCAAAAGGAAGCATTTGCTTTGAACATCAGCAAACCACAAATGTAAACTTAATGAAGGTCTGCGGTTTTTAGAATACCTACACCAAATTATGAAATTGATAAATTAGGCTAATTTGTTTCTTTTATTATATCTAAGCTTACCACCATTCCATTGAAATAGAGATATCCAATGAATTTACCTAGAACAGACAGAAAAATGAAAATTAGTATTTAACATATAAACAAAATACTAAACAGTAAATTATTACAGGACATAATGATCAGTTGTTATCGTATTTGCATCATTTTGTATTTGAAAAATGAAAATGAAAACTTAACTACATGAACGATCTTAATGTTAAACTATACAGGGCGTCTCAACAGTGTGATCTCGGTAGACTGTGCCGCTGTTAATGAAGATATTTTAAAACTGATTTCACTCGCATACAGAACGCCGAGGCGCACATTTTAAAATTATTAGGGTGTATACAGGATGTTCCATAGGGTAGTACCAACCCAAACATATATTTTTTTAAATGGAACAATCTACATTTGGACACAATTTTGAATTCCTCGCTAAATTTTACGCCAATGAAACATAACATTACCTACACTAAACTTTATACTTTTTGATTAATTGGCGATTTATTGTACAGGCTGGTCATAATTTGCAGCAAAATAAAGCAAACAGTTTTTCCTAAGAAAGTTATTTTTTTTTTAAATGGAACACCCTGTATCTAATTCTTTTTTTGAATTTTACGTATCGTTCTGCAAAAAAGTACTAGTACACACTAGTGCTAAAATAAACCATTGCTGAGATAACTAGTCTTCTTAATTAAAAAAAATGATTTTTCTATCAATAAGTGCTTCCACACCTACATTAACAATTAAACCAGTTAAGTATTTACCTAAAGTACTATTTTCTCGCATAATTTCATATTTTTTAATAAAATAAAACATTTTATCTCATCTGCAATTTAATGTTATAATTTGAATTAAAATTTTACTTGTAGGCTGTGAAAAACTGTGCTAAAGAAGTTATTAAGGTATCTGTCAGTGGTATCTGTTAACTCTATTTGCCAATAAAGCATTTTTGTCGCATTCGCCAAAAACCCACACCATGTCAATTAGTTCCTTCTGGGAAAAGTTCGCCATATTTCCCAAAATTATGCAAATCTAACTTAACAACCCTAACAATATCACCACCACTGACAGATACCTTAATAACTTGTTTAGCACAGTTTTTAATAGCCTACAGCGTATATCTATTTTTATCTATTTTTAAGATTATTCGAGAAAACAGTACTTTAGGTGAATACTTAGCTGGTTTAATACTTAATGTACGTGTAGACGCACTTAATGATAGAAAAATCGATTTTTTTATTAAGAAGACTAGTTTCCTTGCAATGGTTTATTTTAGCACTAGTGTGTACTAGTACTTTTTTGTGCAGAACGATGCATAGAATCCAAAAAATTAATTAGATACAGCGTGTTCCATTAAAAAAATAACTTTCTTAGGAAAAACTGTATGCTATATTTTGTTGCAGATTATGCCCACCCTGTACACATTTGGATATGGTAGGTAATCAGGATAATAGAACGCTTCTTACTTATCCATAATCTAAGCGTGCGAAATAAAATTAAAATAGTTATTGAGATATGCATCTTTTCTTAGACTGCTGTTTTCCCATAAAAATGCCAATAAATCAATAAGTATAAAGTTTAGTGTAGGTAATGTTATATTTGATTGGCGTAAAATTTAGTGAGGAATTCAAAATTATGCCGAAATGTATAGGTTGTTCCATTTAAAAAAACTAAAGTTTGGGTTGGTACTACCTTATGGAACATCCTGTATACACGCTAATAATTTTAAAATGTGCGCCTGGGAGTTCTGTATATATATAAGTGAGATCAGTTTTAAACTATCTTCATTAACAGAGGTACAATCTTTCGAGATCGCGCTGTTGAGACACCCTGTATAACCATATTATTGTTCCTAGCATCAAACAATAAGATATCCTATTACTGCTTATATCATACTCTTATTATGACATGACATCCATTATTTTATTATGGAGAGTGTTCATGCGTGCGAGTTAATGTTACTTCACGAAAATAGCTCTGCCATTATGACGTAATTACCGTCTACAATTCGGCGGTTCATTGTTCTTTCCGAGAGAAGAAATGTCGTAACGGATTACACCGGAAAACAGAGAATTGAATGGATTCACTTTTTACATGTAATCCAGGAAAACAAACCAGTCATTAGATTAGTAGACGCATAAAAGTGAAATTGGCCTCGGTATATTTTTCTTTGCTATTCCGATGCCCCATATACAAGATGTTACTGTTTGATCTTCATATTCAATTTTTAATCAATAGCAACAGAAAAACAAAAAACGCAAGGATCAAAGAATTTATACTAGGCTGGCAAAATGGTAAGGGGTGTAGTTGAAATTGAAGGTGATATTTGCTCAAAATTGTGAGTTCTACGCCTAATAAAAAATAAGAGAAAATTGCAATGAAAAATCCAAACATTTTGCATTTTCTCAGCAACGTCACGTCAAAAGCACAAAAAACACATATGTTTAAATGCTTGCCTTCTTTTTGCATTTTGTTCACCAATTTAACCTAAATGCCGACTAAAATTTCAAAAAATATTTTATCCTAGATGTAACTATGGTTAATTTGACACTTACTTAATTTGTAAGATGGCAATTAAAAGCTTATATAGGCATTATAAAAATGGTACAAGACATAAAGTGGTTGTTAATTATCCGATTGATGTGAACCAATACGTAAACGTAACTACCTTATTTGTTTTGAGAGGCGTTGTCGACTTTTGTGTTTTAAATGGTCCAGTATTTTTCTTCCTTCAACATTTACTAGCCGTACACCAGACAAAAATTGAATGACACATCTGAGGACCGCTGATTTTGTGAATGAACGCATAGGCGTTTTCAATAGATTTTTATTTGTTCTGGACACGAATCCGGAAGCAAAAGTATCCTATCAAGTAAGGTTTCCGAAACAACTGCAGTCATAATGTCAAAATTTAAAAATGTTTACCCTTTGGTATCAACGTTCTTGTGTATGACCACATAATTAGAACATCATGTATTCAGAAATAGATCATCTACTAAATTTTGAAGAAACTAATATATCGGCCCATTTGAAAAACATAATAAGTTGGTATACGCCTACCAAAACTGTAACTTTCGATACAAGATTTTTATATATAAAAATTGCTTTAGATACCAGTTTTCATATCCAATTAATATGCAAACAAATATTAGTATATGCTTAAAAAATCAAAGAATATATTCATTTCTTGTATGGAAATTGATTTTCAATAGATATACGGGTGTCCCACTTTTCTTCCAGCAGTAAATGTCATTATGAGTAACACATTTCATATGTAACAATGCAAGAACGGTTACCATTACAACAGTAAAAAGACAACTAAATGTAAGACACACGTAAATCCATTCAAAATAATCATTCATATTATAACTGTATGTTTATCATTATACATATTTACGAATCTTAGTTTTTAAAGTAGGTATTTTTTAACCTACTCCATTTAATTGATTTTCCTACAAAAATTCGAAAACCGGTTTGTAGAAATTGGGAATTCAAAATCAAGTTCTTTTCAAAAGTCGGTATTTTTGCCGATTCATTTTAGACATACTCCAACCAAAACGCTGAAAAGTTATTTAGTGCCCTGAACTACATATTAACAGCCCTATGTCTGCGTCATGCTTTTGTGCGGTATTCTACCTCTAACTGCTTATCGGAAATCCCTCATTACACCTTCAAACTTGGAATTTAGGTGTTTTGAATGACGGTGAATGTGATTCTCTGAATCTAATTAAAATTTTGTACATCGTCATATATCGTCGGATATCACCTTGTGCAATTATAACTCAAAAACTATTAGACAGATCAACTTGGAATTTCAACAAATATTGCTTTTTATGTAACCAGAAACTCAACCAGTTTGAATTTCTTCATATAATTGCTAAAAATATCGTTGTTTTTATAAGCTATCTCGATAATTTTGCTTTGACAAGGCACTATTTTCTCAAAAATAAATATTTTTTATTTATTTTCAATTAAAATCAGGCATTTGGCTCTGCCATTTTAATTTGGAAATCGAAATCGTAAATTGGAGTCGTGTATAAATTGCAAAAAAATAGGAAAACTTTTTCTGAAAAAACTATGCAATATTTTTATTACAAATTTTTACTGTACATTCTTCGGTATTTTGAGAATACCATTAAATTTCTTTTATTGCAAAATTTCGTCGTAAAAAATATTTTTTTTTTTTCATCTCAGTCGGCGCGTGATTTTGTGTCGGCTGTGTCCTTCTGAACCATACCAACATGATTTTTTTTGTTATCATACCAATATCTCGTCCACTTACCTAATTTTAAACTATAAAAAAATGTGACACAAAACGGCGAGGTTTAGAAAAAATTGTGAAAGAGTTTTTTTATTATTATTGCAAATAAGTGGTTAAATAATTTTTTGTTGCAAAATCCAATAGCTATGTCGTCTAGCTGATTAAATTATCTTTCAAATGAAACTTTTTATTCATATGCGTTGCAAACTCGCTGAATAATTTCACGCGTTAACTCGGAAATGTAAAAAACTGTTTCCGAGAAAAATGCGATTGATGTTAGCGGTAGGCGAAAACGTATTTTTACTTTACTTTACATTTTCGATGTTTTTGCTATTCAGCCATGCCTGTGCCATAAAAGGGGTCATCCTCGGGGTCAAATCCCCCCTCAGCCTTTGTATTCGACCACGTTCCAAGCGGCCCTCTGCCCCCACTGTTACCTGCTCAGCGCGCCGACGGACCTTAGCGAAAGTAGCTATATCTAAGCTAAGCAACCGCTTGGAATTTCGCTTTGAAATTTTAACAGCATATTCTTCAAATGATATTTTGATATTTCGATTTTTCTACCCATCTATACGAGGCTCCTTATTGGCCCTTATTGCCATATTTAGATTCAGCGTCATTCAAACACCTAAATACAAAGTTTTAAGGAGTTATGAGCGATTTCAGACTAGTGAGGGTAGTTTAAGGTACAATACCCCAAAAAAGCATGACGCAGACATAGGACTTTAAGTATGTTGTTCATGGCAACAAATACATAGTATGTATTTACCAATTTGCAGATTTATTTTATTTTCTTAGTGTCAGAAGCTGTAAAGTACTGAACAGAGTAATGTTCATATAAAAAAAATAATTCCTGAAGTTTGAATGGTAATAGACGGACGTATTTACACTACTATATTCTATATTATATTAAGGGCAGTGCTTGCGTGTGACGAAAAGCAATATCACAGTAGGTATAAATAAACAAGCTGGGTCTTTGTGTCCGCAGGGTGTAGACATTTATCGTCCTAAGGGCCTTTGGAAATGTGGAACTAGAATCGATCGGTGGGCACCAGAATGAATAATAAAACGTCTACTTAGAGTAAAATATTTAGCACACGAAAATGCCTCCGAAGTTGTTATTTCTGCTCGGACGCCGCAATACCGTACTTTATGGCCAAGTTGCGTGGGCTACGCTATGCGTTTGGTACGGTCGGAATGGACTAAAAATGGAAACCCTTATATCCATAAGTAACAGGATTTGTTCTAAAGATAGTCATTTTTCACTGTTCTTTTAGAACCGCACAATATTAGAGGGATTATATATTTCTATTTATTAACCAACATTTTTCACTCTAAAACAGATTTTAATTTTAGTGGGATACATTGTTGCAGAACTTCGGAGTTCCACCGAAATAGCGTTCGATAGCTATCTATAGAGAATTCCGTTGGACTCCCTATTCCTATCCTCAATTAAAAAAAAAAAAAAATCGGAAAGTATCCCGTAGATAACAAACGAACCAAATATGGATACAGAATATTCAGACATTTTGGTAATGCTTTCGGTAGATCTCTGAAAATAAAGGAGAGTTGGAAATTGTATATTCGGATAAAGTTTGGCATGGCGAGGTTTACAAAACCCGTACCGGCATGTCGGTAGTCGCCAGATTTTCAAATAATTGGACGCTGCAAGTCTTTGCATAAATATCCCACAAATTCTGCAAATTTACAGAAGTTTGTACCAAACAATTTCGGTGCGGTTTTCGATAACGCCGCCACAGACAGAGTTTGCGAACTTCAACTTTATGAACAATATTATAATTGGGTTTAATTAATTTTAATGGAATTCAAACAACGGTTAATCTGTCAGTTAACGTCCTGTTTTTGTCATTATGCATTAACTAATTTAACGGCAATGGCAAAACTATTGACTTTACAACTTGCACAGGATAGTGATTACAGAAAATTTAATGGATTGGCATCCCGGATTAATTATTTAAGGTTAAGTGTTTTTGTAATCATAGTTTGTCAGTTTATATCACCTAATTAGGCCAACCACCGAGGCAAAATTTTGTGGAATTTACTGTTGGAATTCCTAGCGTAGTTGACGCCTCTTACCTGGACATTATATTATTTGACGTTCGCGATATCTAAAAACAAATTGAAAATTATTTTAAGTATTTTTTTATCCCAATTACAGCATGATAAACATGGAGCTGGCAGCTTTTACAAAAAAGAGTAAAATCAACTTTCTCAATTCTTATTGGAGCAAAATAAAATGTAGCCCAATGACATAAGAATCTGTATACACACGTAGTCAAACGTTGGCGGTTTCCGAGATTTGAAGACACTAGCTTATAATCATTAATCACATTAAAACAGAACTCGTATGGACTAATTTGATAAACCACGATTACTGGGGGAGCATCCAGTGGGATGATTAATAAAACGCTTTCCTTTCCAAGGTCCTAAGCTTTCGGCAGTTTATTTATTTCTTCATCAGAGGGAAATCTAAAAAACGCAACGTGCAATAATCTGTACAATCCCAAACAACAAACGAATCAACTCAACTCACTTCGTGTTTTTTAGATTTCCCTCTCATGAAGGCATAAATAAACTGGTGACAGCTTAGGGCCTTGCAAAAGAAAGCGTTGTATTAATACTATTAATCGTCCCACTGGCTGCTCCCCCAGTAATCCTGGTTGGCAAATATACTGCAAACAGCCGATAATTCCACAAATCAAATTTATGGACTAAATTAATAATTTACTAGGCTTAGTCCCTACGTCTTTGTCCTTCTGAGGGACAAATTATGGAAAACATTTTTAACTACTGTTGTTTTTTTATGACAAAATAAGATGCTCTATCATGATTTCAAATACTTGGGACGCCGAAGGGAATATATTCCGTCCCAGAAGAAGTGCATAATGACTCATTGTTTTCTTCTGTTATTTTCCGCATACCTCAGAGATCTTTCATATAATATGAGTTGTTTTAGAAACAAAAATGCGTGCTTTTCATACGTCTACTGTATAAATTAAATGTATCCGGCAATAAAGTACGTCTTTTTTTAGACCGGATAGTTCTAACCTCCAAAGCAATCAAAACAAATGCGATATAAATGCGTCACAAAAATGTTTTCTTTGAAGGGAAATGTGCTAAACTTTTTCAAAATAGCTATTATTGATTAATCAATAAATATAATAATACAAGTAGTAAGCAATTTAATTCTGTTAAGGCTTCACGGAGAGGTTACACAATTTAGAGTAGTCGTTATTTTTCAAGTTTTAATTCTTTTCTGTAGTAACCTCTCAATGTGTTCCTTTATATGAATACGTAAGAACTATTTCCCGGAAAATCTGAAGGCAGAACTACTTGGGCGTACTACCCGAGAAAAGCAGTATAAAAAAAACTGCTAATTCTCTCTCAAAAACTAGACAAAATTTGGTGCTTTCATATTCAGATTGTTCGAAAAAAAGCCATACCAGAAGCAGTTTTTACTTGTCCGATTTTGTTCTTAGTTGGCCATTAATTGTGGTAAAAGATAACAAAAACCTATTCTGGATTTTGAGCGCCTTGGGGCACGGGATATTTTGGTCGATCTTAAGTTTTACAGAAATTAAGTACATATATAGATATATACAACAATAAATTGAGAGCGTCCTGCACACACAAAATTAACATTTGTTTTCTATACAAATAAGAACCACCATATTACACATATTACTTACTGGAGTGTATGTTTGGTTGTCTATCTATAGAAACAGCTTACGCGCTCTGTAATGTTGCCATGTGACTCTTTTAGGTGTTATCCATGAATCCATCTAATAAATCATTACTCCAAATTTAATTAATTAAAAATTAAAAAGTTTTTCGTTAACTTAAGCAACAAATATTTCAACAAATATTCATATCTTGGGACAAATCACCAAAAAATTTATATGGCCCTGCACAGAGTTCTTGAGAAATTTACCAAAATGCTTAGTTTGTCCAGAGGTGTTCAGTTGCACCACCACAACTTCATTTTTATTCTCCGGGTATAATTATCTGTAAGAGTCTTTTCTTTTTCAAAATTTCAAGGGCTTGTTGACTATTCCGGTGTAACAAGGTCTACGAATTTCTTTTTCAAATGCTGGGATAATAATCATCCTCATCAATTTATTTTCAGTGTGTTGAAAGGATCTCCTAAATCCACCATGAGTTACAAAAGTTATTCAAAGTTTAGCAAAATATTATGCCTCTGTTGTTAATTCTCCGTCTCATGCGTTAATAATTCGTTAGGTATTTATTAGATTTTAAACTGCTTTATATCTATTGTCTGTCTGACCATCTCTCGCTACTAAGTAATTGAGTTTTGTGATTAGAAGTTAACATTCATATTTTCTGTAATGCAGTCTGCAATTGTTTTGTTTTATCTTGTGAATATAGTTTAATGTTGTATTCTCTAGCATTTAATGTTCAGTATAAATTAGACCTGCTATTTTTTGTGTGTGGAAGATTTCAACTTCCAGATAATTTTTATTAATAATTACAGGTTAAACTTTCTTTCGCAGTTAGATAATAATAATAATAACGCCATATTTAACATGTGGTTTAAGGGGTAATGCCACCCCAGATTTTTTGAAAAATCGATTTTTTTTGTTTGTTACATAAATGATGTCTTCAGATCTTAGAAATAAGGGACCTACAATACGTTTCATATAGGAATAATTTTTTTAAATACGTACTTGATGAACATACCGCCAAGTGTCTAGCCGAGCGTACATGCAAAAAGTAGCGTGAGAGTTTACAGCTTATAGACCTATACGCTCTTATCTTATTTGGAGGAATTACATCCGTGGTGTGAAATATAACATAAAATAATATAAAACACAAAGATTTTATGGAAATATCCTCGGTACGTTCGTTGAACTGACTCTAACCGCACACTGTTATAGCTGTCTGATGTAACGTGTGTTGTTCTTGATTAGTTAGTAAAAATAGCAGAAATAATTAGTGACATTCCCGGAGTATATCGTGATGGAAAGAAGTCGAACGGAAGCTGCAGATTTTCAAATAGAACTAATATGACAACCATTGAAACGTTTGGAACTAGAGTCGCCACTACCTGATAACGTGTCCACAGTCCACACCTGCAAAAAAGTAATGTCGGTTGAAGATTAGGTATTACAACGTTGATGTGGATGCCGTTTAAATATCACTTTTTGAACTTTATTGCTGTGCTTTCTGCTATTTTACAAGTTGTAGTGTGTAAAACGTGCAAATAAAATGCGAAATTGGCCGAAAGTGGCAACGGTGACTTACGATTTCAAACCGTGGTTTCTTGTGAGAATTTTTAACAAACTTTCATTTCGAGTTGCCCATTTGTTCAAAAAGGATATGAAATGAATAGCGAAAGTATCCTTGCGATGCGCATAAGAATAGGCGTAGATGGAATTGAAAAGTTTTGCGCATTCAGGGACCTTCCTCGTCAGATTTTTCACTCATTTTACGACAAAGGTGTTCCCACCATTTTTGTCGCAACAGAAGCAGTTTGTCAACAAAGTATGCAGAAAGCAGCAGAAGAAGAAAGGGCACAAGTCAAATGAAAATAGTAAAAAAGAATGGTGTAACTCTCTCGGACGATGGATCATGGAGAAAACATTCTTCTCTGTATGATTGGTGGCGCTTATCAGCTGGAGAAATGTTGTTGATATTCTCATAAAATCTAAATACTGCAACGCTTACAAATTTTGGAATAAAAAAGGAAATAAAAAAATGATAGATCACGTGCAAAAACTAATGGCACTCGTCCCCGCCATTTGACAAAAACCAGTTAGGGCAGTTAACCAAGAAGCCTCGAAATGAGCTTTGGATTAGCCATTCGTTGTAACCATGATTCAATGGATAAAATAAAGAAAATTGATCTGGGCGACACTGCTCAATACATTCTGACCGATGAAATGCGGTAGCACGAGAATTGTCCACCTGGTTATTTTCATGTTCACTTTCAAGTAGCAAAGTAATTGTGGATATTGCAGCAAGTATAGCCATATGTGGTGTCAATGATGCATTATCCAGCCTTATGAAGATTATGGAGGTATCATGTATGAGCATCGGACCAAACTGCAATAATTGCTGCGCGAAGGCTGACGCACGGCGCATCATGTTTTCAGAGCCTCAGCTGACTGATGCTGCAAAACAGGAAAATTTAATATGCAGCTTCAGAACAAGATTATCTAGAGAATTACATACGGATTTTAAGATAAGTTCGAAACTTTTTTGATATAAACAATATTTAACCTAATTTAGTACCTAAAAGTGATAATTTGTGTTCAAACGTGCGCCATTTTGTTTTAAAGCGGATTTTTTTAATTTCCGTAAGTACTTCTCGAGATAATCTTAATAGAATCAATTTCTTTTTGTTTTTATGGCTAAGTGAAAAACCGCGTGCAAAATCTTTCCGGCCGTGCAACCCTGTTCGCCGGAAGAGGTTTCCTTTGATGTCCTCTAACGCTTCAATTTTTTATTTATTTTTGGTTTTTCTTTATTGCGAATATTCCTCAAAATATGAACAATAAAACACTTTAAAGAGATTTTGTAATTCTTTTACTACCTTGTAAAAAATATACCTAGAAAAGCGGCTATTTTTCTCGCGCTAGACCGGCATTATCCCTTTAGGTTAGGTAACTTAAGCAAAGCCCTTTGTGCAGGGCCAGCAATAACGACACGTAACTAGGTCGTAAAAACACTGGTCCATTCAATATTCGTAAAACACTCTCGTAATGGAATATTGTTATATATCATACAGTCTGCTTGCAATAATTTAAGTAGGTCAGGATGGTGTACGTACGTAACGCGCGCAATTTTCATATTTCAATTGGGCGCAATTTATCCGCTACTCGCGGCGGCAATAATTTCGGGAGTTAGCGAGGAACAATTTAATTCACGAGGCGCATCTGCATAGATGGCCTCTGGTGCTTTTAAATTGGCCCCAACTATTTGCCGTCACGAGACGGTCGAGACGTTGTCAACACGTCGGACGGCGCGGCGGCGGTGCTGGCGCTGACGGCCGAAGCGCCCAGGACAACGCCTCCTGGCGGCGGGCTCCGGGAATAATTGGATGTCCAGGCCGAACTCCATCCCGCGCCGGATGAAAATTGATTTGACGGCGACAGAAGGTCGTTAATTGAAAATCGCGAACCTTGATTAGTCGTAAAAAGGCTTCGACGATGCAACAGTGTAAATAAGTTTGCGCAATGATCAATCTAAATTTAACGGTTGGCCGGAAAAAGTGATTCCAGGTCGTAACCCCGGGTAATCAGTAAAATAAAAGCGCGTGTTTGCTGAAAATGTACGTACTATTTTAGCGAATGTGGCAAAGGTTTGCCATACATACGTATTAGGCTGCCCAGAAAGTAACTACACAGTACGTGTGATGCAATCGGAGAAAAAGTATCATATGTCGGAATTTGTTGCGGTTCTGTACTTATTCTTGATTTGATGAAAACTTTAAAGTTTACTCTTCAAATTACTGTACCCACAATAATTGGTATATTAGGTGTACAGTATATATTATTTTTATAGAAAAAATGTAAGTTTTTTTTTCTGCAGATCCATCTCTATTTGTTCTTTTAGGTCCATACTTAATTAACATATTAACCCTGCATAAGGGGTTCAAAATCCAGAGTATCACTTGTTACATTTTGTTATTTGTTGAATTAAATCTGTGTAACCTTTCACGCCCAGGCGTGAAAGTTAACTTAATCTTTAATCTTTCGTGTCTCAATAGATTCGCAAAAATGATAAAAGAAGGCCAAAATATTCATTAAATTGAAAACGCACGCTATATAGTACACGGTGTGCGTTTTTAGAATGAATGCAATGCTCTCGTTTATTTCAACAGTTCTGAGAATTATGTGAATGTTCGCAATCAAATTCTTTGTATAACGTATAGTACCCGTAGTAGCAGAGGGAACCGGTACTTTTCCTATGGTAACCGATATACAATGTGGTTACTTTATACTGTATTGGAATGGAAAGATATATCTGGTAGTTGGCCCAATCATGACTCATAATAGATACGTGTCAAATTCGAGACTCCTAGCCCTGTGTCTGTGAGGAACGTATTATCATCAAATACAAGAATGCTATATCGAAACCAGTGATGTATGGCGTTGCGAGACCAATGCGTGCCTACTGCCTACCGAACCACAGCGGCGGAGATCTAGGAATAGATTACCTACCTCCACCTCCAAATGATGATCAGAGATCATCAATAGTTCGCGTTTGGTTAACTGGTCCCATAAGTATACATGGGCATTGCCATCTCATAACATGGATTACCACATGCATTACTTACAATTACTTATAAATAGGATATAAAAACCAATATTAGTGTTTAGGCCAGTAATTAAATATTGGTCTAAATTTGATTATTTGTTGTGCGAGGTTGATATCTTATATGTAAAAGACTATTTCGGTCTAGTTTCGTTTTTGTGGGACCAGCTGTACCCGGTATATAGTTGAACCTGGTTGACATTGGAAGTGGTTTTCGAGGGAAACAGCTGGTCTAGGTCCTAGGTGACTTTTCGGCCGCTTCATTCACTTGAAAATATTCGTGAGAGCAAGTTGTCATTGTGTTCGACGATTTATTGAAGAGATTTAGCTTATTCGTTGGTGATAGATATTTGGTCTACTTGAGTGTTTAGTATTGGTCTATATTGATCTAGTTGGTATTTATTCGTTTTATTTTATACGTGATTGGTCTTGTATTGGATATTTACTTGTAATTTAGTCTAGCAACGTGGGAATTGAACGTTTTGATCGTTCATCGTTAGTTGTTTATGTGCTAATTGTCTTGAGTATACAGTCCACTGTGGTTTTGTTGTATTTATCGCCTTTGGCGAAAACATTGGTCCGTCGAGCCGGATTGATTGAACCTTCATGGGTGCTACCTTGGTTTTTGCACACACTATATTCACATTAATAGTTCCGTCCGCTCCAACAGCCCGCAAATAAACCACAGCACCGTAAGACGTCAAACAAGCATCCGAAAATCCGACCAAGGTACCGCGACCGCCCTCAAACATCTGCAAATGACGCGGTATGGTTACCTCCACAAGTTGAGCCAACTCTCGCCCAAACTGTTCCCATCGGGACACTAACGTAGAGGGTGGTGCGGCATCCCAGTCCAATCCCAGCATCCAAAACTCACGAATGATCAATTTAATTTGGAGGGTTACTGGTGCCAGAAAACCTAAAGGATCAAAAAGACGAGCCAAGACCGATAGTACTCTCCTCTTAGTACACGCATGCCGTTGTGGATCGATCGAAAATGAAAATTGGTCAAGATGTGGTTGCCATTGTAAACCCAAAATTTTTAGATTGTCGCTTTCAAAATCGACAATCGAACGAGAAAGACTGGATAATGGAATCTCCCTTCTCAGTGTATCGGAATTTACAACCCACTTTACCAAGTCGAAGCCACCGGCAGCAAACATGCCGACCAGCTGCTTATACAGACTTCTTGCCTCACTTTCGGTAGCAACACTGGATACTAAATCATCCATATAGAAATCTCTAAGCACAACCGATGCTGCCAATGGATAATTATCACCCTCATCAGTTACCAGCTGCTGCAAGGTTCGCACTGCCAAAAACGGTGAAGATCTAACTCCGAACGATACGGTGTTTAATTGGTATAGCTTAACCGGGTCCTCAATGGATTCCCTCCACAATAATTGCTGAAAGCGACGGTGTTCCCGGCACAGAGATATCTGTAAATACATTCTTCGAATATCCGCAGTGAAAGCTACAGGAAATAAACGAAAATTCAAAAACACCGCCAGAACATCAGACTGCAGTTTAGGACCAACATACAGCAGGTCGTTCAGTGATCGAGATGTAGTCGACTTTGCACTAGCATCCATTACAATCCTTAATGGTGTAGAGCTACTACCCTGTTTAACTATGCCATGATGGGGTATTATATACGATGGTAATGACGGATGGGCGTCCTTGACCTCCGACATGTAACCGGCCGCCAAATACTCGTTAATTACCTCAAAATATTGTCTCTTATAGACAGGAAACCTTTCAAACTTTTGTTCCAAATACAGAAAACGCTTAAAAGCTAAAGTATAGGAATCTCCCAACAACGAGGGATCATCCTTAAATGGTAGCGACACGACATATTTCCCAGATACCCCACGACCTACTGTCGAAGAGTACAATTCTTCGCATGCTTCATCTTCCGGGGAATAGAATTTCTGCTCAGGTATGGACTCTAATTCCCAAAATTTCCTCATTAACTGCTCTATATCAGGCACAACGTTGGCGTTGGTACAATAAGATTGCCAAGATAGCGGAGAAATCAACGATGGAGCAGAACCCATAACCACAAAACCCAGAGTTGTTTCCACCGCCACAGGAAGATCCGGTGACACACAAACTTTTCCGCTACCCAACAAATGAGGAAATAGTTCAGCACCAATTATTCCATCAATCTCACCCGGGTTGTCAAACGTTGTATCCGCCAAAGCTAAACCATCCAAGTACCCCAAAAAGCTTTTATTTATAGGTATTTGGGGGTTTTTACCCGTAATACGATTTACTAATAAAACTTCCAATACATATTTGTAATCAGGATTAATACGAGAACTAACATTTACTTCTGACATACCCATTACATCACTCTTAGACACACCAATGCCACTAACAACTGATGCGCTGCTTCTAACATCTAGGGACAAGCGCTGCGCACAACTGTTAGTCAAAAAATGTCCGGTACTTCCCGAATCCAACAGGAACCTAACATTATGCTGCTTCCCAAACTTATCGATCACAAAAACTGTGGCAGTCGACAACAAAACAATGTTATGCTCAGAAGGAGCGACTAACATGGTGGAAGAACAGAGGGCGATATCATCCTTGGATGAAGCACCTTTAGAACCACCTGGGGAATTATTAGAATGACCGGTAGACTCATGTGATGCATCTGACTCATCACGAACAACATTCAAACTATCCCCACCGGCGCGCTTTGCAAAATGTAGCAAACTGTGGTGCTTCCGATCACAAAGCCGACAACTGTAGTCCTCGGGACAATTTATCGCTGTGTGTGACGAAAAGCAATTGTAGCACAGTCCCTTACTTTTAATTAGCTGGTAACGTTGGTAAGGTTGTAGAGATACCAACTGTGCACATTTAACTGTCTTATGACTATTACATTTACAAAGGCTACATTGATAATTTGCTTGCACCACAAATGAATGACTAGACTGCGACCTATGTGCCGATGTGCCAGCACTGGACATAGATGATCGACATCTCTCGTAAATCTTGGTTTGTTCTTTAATAAAAGTAACAATCTCCCCATAAGTTGGCGCAGCGGATTTCCTATAGGCATTTTCAAAGAGGTTTCTAGTGTCTGGGTCTAACTTGCTCAAAGCCAAGTAGGACACAATAAAGTCGGCAATGTCAGGAAGTTTCAGTCTGCGTAACGCATTGTACGAACTGTCAAATACGTCCAAAAAGTTACTCAAAAACTTATACGAGGACGCACTGGCTGACTTTACATTAAGCATATGCTCCAAATAATAATTAGCGAGAATCCGCTCATCCTGATATCTATCGATCAAAGACTGCCAAAGAATATCATAATTAGCGCCCACTGCAGGTATTCCACTGCATAGCGTTAATGCTTTACCAGACAACGAGCCAACTAGATAGTGCACTTTGTCGACCGGCGACAAAGTCTCATTTTGATGAATAAGCGATCGAAAACATTCATAAAAGATTGGCCATTCTCTCAAGTCACCTGAGAATGAAGGAAGTTCCAACTTCGGTAAACGTGGGATAGATTTAGCAGGCTTGGTTGCATCCGCTGCAAGCGCAGGAGCGGTAGTCGTTTGGTTTGGACAAACTGTATCAGCGATGGAAAGAACCTGACAATACATATCATCAAACGCCCCAAGCACTGCAAAATCCGGAACATATTCTTCCTCAATACTTGATTTAAGTGTGTTGATATGATCAACTATTTCCAAGAATAGTGATTTTGTTTCAGGCAATGTCTTTAGTCGTGCTTCAAATACCTTTACCTGCTTTGGATCTCGCAAATTCTTAGTGCAGTCATACAAATTTTGTAGCCTGGTAAAATAAAATTCTTTTTTTCCAATTAGAACCTTTAATTTTTGTTCCTTGGACTTGTCCGCCATATTGGAAGCAATTTAATTTAAAAAAAAATAAAAAACTCCAACACTTATTGTAAAGAATGGATTATAAATCCAAAAACAATTAGTATAGTTACTAGTACCAGAATTAGGAACTATTAACAACGCAAAGCAAGCAAGGTTATGAGATATAGCATACAAAACAACGCTTCTCAAAACATCATTAAATAGGTATGTGTACTTGAATAACGTAAATCACACCAAAAGAGATTGATAAATAAGTTTATGGTATGCCACATTTTCCGCACAATGTATAAGAATTCACTTGTACGCCTTATTTTAGTTATCAACGGATGTTTGGTCTGTTAATCACTATTTTACTTATAATTTATACGAAATATGATTAGTTAAATGACGTAATTAGTAAAATGTCTTGGTTACATTGTAATAATTGACATTTCATAAAGGCTAAATTGACTACCACTATTCCTGTAGATAAGATTTATTTAATTAATTTATCTAATTATATACCATAAAACTAAGACCTTATATAAAATGAGTCTCGGTAAAGCTCAAAGCATAACACCTTCGACACAAAAAAAAAACAAATTGTTTATATGGAAAACGGCCAAAATTGTTAAAATTTCTAAATTATTACTCCTTGTAAACGTTTTATTTGAAGCAGCGTATTAAATTCGGATGGTTCAAAGAAACAGCAACATGTTGGGAAGTTTTCCAATAATTTTTGCTTGTTTTGGATTATGTAATTCTATAGTTCTGTTATTCAGCTCTTTTAATAATTCAACAAGCTATAACCTGCAGAATCCATGTTGGCTGTGGAATTTAAAGGGATTTTCCCGATTTCGGGTCATAAGGCGGCAATAACTATATTATCACAGATTACTTTATTGTTATGTCAATACTAAGGGTATCTATTATAATATCAGTGGTTAATGTCAAATATATTTGGTCTACAACAACGAAATATACTCGCATGGTTTTTGCCCGTGTTTGAACTTTGAACGGACCCAATGTGAAGGTAGAGATGTGCATCTCTAGCGATTAAAGGATAGGCGATGACAAGATGACAGTGACTACTGTACAGGCCGTTTCTGAAAGAACGGCTAACCTTGAAGGAGCATATCCGCCAAGGACAGAATTTTGATCAAATAAAGTATAGTTTATTTCCAAGTATTAAAGTAATAACAAAATTGTATAAAATAAGTCGACTAAGGCCTGCCCTGGTGATTAGCCGAACGCGCATGACCAAAAGACGGTTGCGAACTAATGTACGTACATTAATCAATAGCAAAAATAGATTGGTACGTACTTAATCCAGAAATGTGATGCGGATTTACCAAAATTGTGATTGCAAAGCGATATCCGTCGAACACAACAAACCGACTTGAGGCAGCAACTGCACGACGCGGTCGATCAAAGTTATTTCGCATAAACGTCCAAACTCGTCTCAGGTACAAACACTCTTACAACACACTGCTCCACAGACATACCCACATCATGAAGATTCCACTTTCCAAAAGGTTCTTATTGTGAACAAACTACCGATCAGCTGACTACGATGACACCATGACATATGAAAAAGCATGCCATCTCCTTCTAACGCAGAACGATTGGTCGGCAACGCATTCGCAAACCAACAGTAGTCACTTACCTTTTCATAAGATATACTATAACAAAATTGAGTGCATGCTCAGCCGCGAAATGCCATTCAAACTAACCTAACCACCGCGTCGTTAAATTTCCTTGCGTTTTATCCGGAGGAAATCGGTTTTTAATCACAAATTTTATAAACTCACTTTTAACTTGATTAGGTGAGTACTTATTTTTTACAAATTTACAATAAAAATGTCCTTGGTGGATGACGCAACACGGAACCATACGTTCTATTTATGACGTGTAACCAGCAACGTATTTTTTAATACAATTTCTTTGGTAATGTATAATTAAAATGTAACAAAACATATTATAATATTTACAGATGAGTTTAATAGAAATCTCCCATAATAATGGTCAGCTGTTTCATTATACATGCGGTACAAACAAATATACAATAAATAATCTATAATAAACAATAGTTTATCAAAAAATACTAACAGTATCCGTTAAAAGATTAACAGGAGGTGATTCATCTCAATTTCTCCAACAGTTTATGTGATATCGGGAACTCCATAGTAAAAGAATTAGAAGTTAAAAAAAGAATCGATTGAAGCCTACCTTGTTCGTGGACGTAGTATGATAGCTGAAGGTCGAGCGTGTTTTCGATGTATCGGATGTTAGTTTCACCGGCGTCTTGGCACTTCCACTCGTGTCCGCACCACGGGTCACCTCAAGACTTTCGGGAACCGTCTGCAGGGTGGAGCGCATGGCAGACGACATGGTCCCCACTACCTTCCTACTTATGTCAGTTCACATTACCTGAAACAAAAAATAACCACCATAAACAAAGAAATTTAACCTTTGGGTTGTTCTAATACAAGAGTACAATATTTCAGTGTCTACAGAGAGATCATAGTAGACAAGATTTGATAAGAAGCAATCTCATGTCAGGCACCGTTCAATTTAAGAAAGCATGAAGCTACCACCATACAGCAAAAGTGTACATGTGAGGTATGTATCACGATAGCTCTTTTAAGATGTAATGCAACTCTAGATTTTTTTTAAATCAAATATTTTTGCTTAAATGATTTCTCGAGATCTTAAAAATACGGTACAATACGTTTCATATTGAAAAAAAAAATGTTTAATGCTTATTTCATGAACATACGGCCAAGTGTCTAGGCGAGCGTACATGCAAAAACTTTAGCGTTAGAGTTTAGAGCCTATAGACCTATCTCGCTCTTATCCTATTTGGAGGAATTACATCCGTGGTATGAAATATAATATATAATAATATAAAACACAAAGATTTGGTGGAAATATCCTCGGTACGTTCGTTGAACTGACGCTAACCACACAATGTTATAGCTGTCTGATGTGACGTGTCTTGTTCTTGATTAGTAGGTAAAAAATAGCAGAAATAATTAGTGACATTCCCGGAGTATATCGTGATCGACAGGAGTCGAAAGGAAGCTGTAGATTTTCAAATAGAATTAATATGACAAGCATTGAATCGTTTGGAACTAGTCGCCTCTACCTGATAACGTATCCACAGTCCACATCTGCAAAAAAGTATTGTCGGTTGAAGATTATTACAACGTTGATGTGGATGACGTTTAATTATCGTCTTTTGAACTTTATTGCTGTTTTCTGCTATTTCACAGGTTGAAGAGTGTAAAACGTGCAAATCAAATGCGAAATTGGCCGAAAGTGACAACAGTGACTTAGGATTTCAAATTGTGGTTTCTTGTGAGAATTTTGAACAAACTTTCATTCCGAGTTGCCCATTTGTTCAAAAATGATATGAAATGAATTGCTGAAGTATCCTTGCCATGCGTATAAGAATAGGTGTAGATGGAATTGAAAAGTTTTGCGCATTCAAGGGCCTTCCTCGTCAGATTTTTACTCATTTTACGATAAAGGTGTTCGCAGCATTTTTGTAGCAACGGAAGCACTCTGCACAATATATGCAGAACGCAGCAGCAGAAGAAGAAAGGGCTACAAGTCAATTGAAAATAGTAAAAAAATAATGGTGTAACTCTCTCGGCCGATGGATCATGGAGAAAAAATAGCTTTCCTTCTCTGTATAATTGGTGGCGCTTATCAGCTGGAGAAATGTTGTTCATATTCTCATAAAATCTAAATACTGCAATAAAAAAAGGAAATAAGAAAATGATAGATCACGTGCAAAACCTAATGGCACTCGTCCCCGTCATTTGACAAACACAAGTTAGGGCAGTTAACCAAGAAGCCTCGAAATGACCTTTGAGTTTATGATGGATTATCATTCGTTGTAATCATGATTCAATGGATAAAATTAAGAAAATAGATCTGAGCGACACTGCTCAATACATTCTGACCGATGAAATTCCGCAGCACGAGAATTGTCCACTTGATGATTCATTTTCTTTTTCAGTTTCAACTAGCATAGTAATTGTGGATATTGCTGCAAGTATAGCCATATGTGTTGTCAATGATGCATTAACCACCATTATGAAGATTATGGAGTTATTATGTATGAGCATCGGGCCAAACTGCAATAATTTCTGCGCGAAGGCTGACGCACGGCGCATCATGTTTTCAGAGCTATCGCTGACTGATGCTGCAAAACAGGCTCGTCTGTCGTCAAAAACAAACAGAAAGAAACAAGAGGAAGACTAGAGAAGTACATACAGATTTTACGATAAGTTCGAAACCTTTTTTGTTATAAACAATTTTTAACCTAATTTTGTACCTAGAAGTGATAGTTTGTGTTCAAACTTGCGCCATTTTGTTTTAAAGCGGAATTCTCTAATTTTCGTATGTACTTTCCGAGATAATCTTATATAAAATCAATTTATTTTTTATTTTTATGGCTTAGTGAAAACCTGCGTGCAAAATCTTTCCGGCCGTGCAACCCTGTCCGCCGGAAGAGGTTTCCTTTGATGTCCTCTAACGCTTAAATTTTGTATTTATTTTTGTTTTTAAAATTGTGAATATTCCTCAAAATATTATCAATAAAGGGCTTTAAAGAGATTTTATAATTCATTTAGTGGAAAAGCCTAATTTTGAAGACGCCTCTCCGCCCAAGAACAACACAAAACGTGTTAGAAGAATTCCGTATTGGGATGATCAACAAACTCACAAGATATGTATTCCGTTCGCAATGTCTGGGATAATAGAGAACGACCCATTTTGAATATAAATATCTCTCCTACTTATTTCATATGGCTAACATTTGTTTCTCTTATCGTTTTAATGCACGGTTGCACCAACATTAGCAATTCTAGACACTAGGGTTTCACAACGTTCATTTTTCACTCACGTGATAATTTTGCACTGGAAGCCGTAAACTGACGTTTTTAATGCATACTAAGTAGCGTTTATTGGTCTACATTTTAGGGGAAATGTTTCCCGTCGTCACTTCTATTTCTTAATAAGAATATATGCTCAGATATTCGTGTACAGTCTACATCAAAACTTTATTGTAAAATCTAATTCATGAAATATTATTACGATCTCGTTGCATTGGCCATTGTGATTTAGATTTTCATCAATATACATAGGTAAAAGCATAAAAGACGCTCAATCTTCCAATTTGACTGACTCTGGATCTCATATAATAATGGCGATTGCAATGGGGAGATACGAACTTGGCAATCTCCTACATTGCAATAAGAGCCATCCAATTTAATCTCGGTTTCCCGGAGCTTCAAGAATACAACCTGGGGGATGCAAACGGGTCCCGATGGGACCCTTTACCATTATGCATTCTCGTTTTTAAAATCATGACATTGCAGCGAGAGTGCCCCATGATTGAATTTAAGAGGAATTTGCGCAGATCGGTGCAGCACTCGAATTTCATCGATTGTAGTTTTTCCCTGACCCCGAGAACGTATCAAATTTTCAGAGCAATCCAACTAAAACTTGTGTCCCTGATTGCAGAATAATTGCAACAATCGTTTTAAAAATTGCTAGAACAAATGTGGGTACTAGAATCTACGAAAACCAGTCGGAATGAAATGTATTCCACCAAATTATTATAACATTTTAATGCCTGGAATATGGAAAATAAATTAAGTCTATTTTATTTCTAAGAACTTATCGATATTTTGCAGTTTTTAACAATTGTAGTGACTCATTTGCTTAGAACGAAGACAGATAATGATGAGTTGTATGCGCCTCCACCAAATATGTGATCTTATATCCCAAAAGAAACGTGCTTTTTTATAGATAGTAAACGGCATCTGACTTCAAATTATACTGTTAGACGATGTCAGATCTCGAAGTCAGAATTACCTCCAACAAAATAAGAAAAAAATGGAGAATCAAACAAAGCGGTGGTTTAAAGTTGCAATTACATTTGTGATGCTATCAAAATAAACAAAAAAACTTATACGAGTTGGAAAACTTTTCGAAAAATTGAAAGGCTTGTTGGGGCAGTAATATTTAAGGATGGTGCCAACAAGATAAATGCAACCAAAATATCAATAGGTTTCATTATATCATCCACTAGTATAATGTCATTTCATTGATTTTTCGTGTTTTGTTTGCTTATTTGAAAAGAAAAAACGATACAGGCTGAATTTATGAAGTATCATCCCGATCTTATTTCAGCATCCGATCTTATTTAATTCACATGTGACGTAAAATTCTTCCCATTAAATCCTTCTATTCTATCCAAACGTTGGCATTACAGTACGTTTTCCTGCATTTTATGTTGCAAATAAGGATGAATTACATTTACTTTAATTTATTTACAATTGTAAATTATAGCTGATTGTGTATAATTGTAAATAATTAAATTAGGAAGCGAATGATAATTAATCCAGATGAGGGTAATTCATGGAAGAATACTTGGGCATGGATTTGAACCAGGAACACTCCAGTTTCCGGTCGGATGCTCTCCCAGTTGAGCTACCAATGCAGTGGCAATTTAAAGGCGAGTTTTCACTTCAGGGAAAGGATGCCAGGATTTTAACATAAACAAAACCGTCGTGACACATATTGGGGATAGTTGAAAGTTTGGTAAATATGGAACGCCAAATGTTTTTTGCTGTGACCAGCATTATGTAGATAGAAAATAGAAGAACAATTTTCTTCTTCTTTCATTGCAAACAATATTTTAAGCATTTTAAGAATATTCCAAAAGATAATGACCAGAACGCATTTTGAATTATTACTGAAGACCCGCAGTTTAATTATAATTATCTTGAAAAAAAAAAATTATTTCAATTTGGCCAGCAAGAACACAACAATTTAATTTTTGAATAATTGTGCTCCGAGTAGAAATTTTATTAGCGAAGAAGTAGACTTTCCAAATCGCACAATCACTGTTGTTTTGAAATATTTCACCTATATATCTAAGCCACGTGACTGGAAATGTGACTGCAGGTATTCCCGTGAAGGTGCCTCTAGAAACCTCGAATAAAAAAAAAACTTGAAATTAAAACTTTCTATGTAAACATAAAATAATTTGCCATAAAGATCGACTTAACTTATGGAAATCGTCCTCGCAGATCAAACACACCAGGTTCAGAAATTAAGCTTTTATAGTATAAAATTAGTAGAAAGGTGTTATTTCAAAGATCTCATAAAAGTGTTATTTTCTTTTTGACTTGTTGAATTTTCACAATTGTATTTAAGCAAAAGGGAAACAAAATTAACCAAGACACATTTCGGGTGAAATGTGTGTGTAATTGAAATGTAATTAATTATAAGCCCTTCGGTACTTTTCAAAGGCTTTGTTTTGTTCTGGTGCAGACGACGTAGTACTCCGAAGCAGCCGCACTGCTGGGAATAACAACAATATTTAAAGCTTTATAATTAAATAACGGTATTCTCTGAACTCATTTATTATGATCCAAATTCTGATTATTAATTTAACCTTTAATTTCTACGAATTTTTTATTGGTTTACATTGTACTGTAACATGTGGTAACGAGCATTTATTAAAGACACATAAAGAAATGATAATATGTAATGTAAAAACGTCATTCTGAATATTAAAATTGTTTCCATTGTAAAGGGGCGTTTACACGCTCCGTTCCGCTCCGCTTTTTAGTACGTCTAGTTTGCGCAGGCAAAACGTAGCCATTCCCATGTGTTTTCACGGAGCCGTCGTTTAAATTTTACATGTGCAAACTATATTTTTGCGGTGTTCCGCCAAAAACTCGGTATATTTATGAAGAATGAGTTGTATCACTATGGGTCTTTGCGTCTACACGCAACGTTTTACCTGCGCAAACCTGGTTTGCGCAGGTAAAACCACGAGCATGATGGAGCATGTAAAAGGGCCTTAACAATATGTAACAGAAAAAAATCTGACTGACTTTCCATTTTTGTGTTTTCCGGATATTAATTTCCCTTTTGGGGTATTTTCGCCTCAAGGAACTAGAAGGGGGAATGTGCATGATTACTCAAGCAAGAGCTTCTAAACCACTGAACTGACATAGCAACCTACATTCACATAGAAATCGTTGGAGCTATTAACCGTTTAAAGCACATGCCCGGACGTGAAGTTCCATCGAGCTACCTACACATTTTATCTTTTCCAAGAGGAATACCGTTCCCTTGAAATAACCTCAGCGCTTAAAGGATTTTTCTCAATCCGTTTGATGGTGAAATTATGAATTCCGTAGTTATACACTGAGCAAAATGGTTGTAATATTACGCATATTTATACTGGGTGACCCACGCCATACGTACTGCCGTTAATTGTTATTTATTACTGATGCAGGATTTTTTTGTGATATTCTTGAGGTTGGTATAACTTCCGGTTTTTCTGGAAATGACGGTATCGTTCAAATTTTAAATGGGACTCTATATTATTTTTGTGCTATTTTCAATCAGGATGACATTCTGAACACCAAAACATATCGATCGTCAATTTTTATCATCAAGGCAACGAAAAAATAACTTGTTTGCGTATTATTCCAGGTGGCTATGGATTCGTGAAAATAGTCGAAAACTGTCAAATAAACACTGCTTACATTGATTTTGGCCGATATTGTTTTACTGGCGCCCGCTAGAGTAATTTCATTTGTTTTTTGCCAATAAGTGATTTTTTCTCGTGTACCTTGCGGCTGCACCTTGATTATTCCATAGATATTTTGCTGAAAATCGTAGCTTGGAAATGTCGTTAAAAGCAGGGAAATAGAAAAAAAAGATGATGAAGTTAACGATCAAAATCAGAGTACTGTGAATGCTAACATCCGAATTTGAGAGTTCTCTGTTGTTTATTTATCATACTGCGTCTGATAAAGTAAAAAGTATATTAAGGTGAAAGTTACAGTGAATTTTGTCGACCAGTGTTATCATTGTTGCAAGTCACATTTTAGATAATATTATTATGATATGTATTTACAAAAAGGTGTGGACAAGGTTACACACTTATGGATCGCCAATAAAACTAGGTGAATGGTTCCAAACATAAATTAACAACTATTAAACAAATATCATTGGGTAATTAGTTAGTGTCTTGCGTGTTTGCAGCTTTCCAAAATAAATGTATATTGCTGTGGTTATACTATACACTGCAAAACTTTTCCATTAACATTTTATGGCAGAATGGCATGTCTCTTTGCGCATAAATAGATCACACTCACCTACACGAAAATAATAATACTGGCACGTCGACCATAAAAACATGTTTTATTCTTGCAAATTTTATGCGACGAAAATTAATATTTGTAATTAACTTGGTCTCAATAACCTTCTACTTGAAAATCAATTTAACTTTGTAATGGCAGTGTATTATTACTGTAGGCGCTGAAATAACTAACCGAGAAAAAAAAACAGGTGATACAATCAAGTATCTACAGCATCTTTTCTCTTTAGTTTCACATCTTTCTTTTTTATGCGACTAGAAAGTACACGATCTCCATTTTCCCTTTCGAAGGAATGATCGCACATGTTCTAAATATACAATTTCGTGCTCATACGTTCGTATGTGTTTATTAAAAAAAATCACTCGCAGTGTACGAATCAAGATGTCATTAAGTGAACTAATCGAGAAGCTTTTTTAGGTCACAAGAAAATAGAAATCGCAATGACTAATATATTACCAATTAATAATACTAACAATATTTGGTTTTATATTTATACTTAAATGTTTCCCGAATAAATCCACCACCTATTTCTTTCCCGTGGGAATGATACCCGTCCAAAATACAAAACACCCAAAAAAACACTTTACGAACATATAAAAACCCTATATGAAGCAAACTGAAATGACCAGATAATAATGGAAGTCAGCAGGGCAGAAAGACCATGGTCGATAGCCCATTCCGACAGACGAAAAGAAGAAAATTATGTTTTGGATGCAATATGATATAATAAATGTTAACCCATATTGTTGGAATAAAGATCTTGTACCATGTTAAGGGTAAATAGTCAAGGTATACATTATACGCCGAGATTGCGTGCGAAACGCTGGCACCTTATTGGTCCAGAGAACCGACTGAGATCGAGAATATGGAAACTATTATAGTAAACTTATCCTTGATATTGACGGCTTTCTGTTCGTATGGATGTTCACGGACATTTTGTATACGCTTTTATAAGAAGGTTTTGGCAGTGTCAATAACTTTTGAAACGTGAAGGCGTAGGTCATTCCAACTTTTACATTCACAATTTGTCGCATTTGAATAATTTCAATAAATCTAAATCACAAATTTAATTCCAAATTGTCTCATCGCACGCGGATAGTCTGGCTAAAACAAAAATACAACAAAACGATTGAATAAATAACCTGGGTTAAGTTCAAGTAATCTTGTCATTTGAAGTCAATAAATAATATCCGTTACTATTTTCCGCGCAACCCATGGCGAAACCACAAGGTTCCGCTGAACCCTGGTTGAAAAACGCTGCTGTAGATCGTAGCACAATCTAAGCGTCTCGTTTTATTTCGATTTTATATCCGTCTGTTACAATGTTAACAAAATTTATTAGATCTGAAATATTCTTCAGCTTGCAATATCATCTAATCTTGTTGACCCGGTTGAAAACTCAATTAGCAGTTAAATTACTATCAAAAACATCAGTAGAGTTAACGATCCACTAATTTCACAACGCAGTTGGCTGAACCTTTTATATTTTATGTCCTACATGATCATAAAGTGACATTTTACATCTTAGATATCGGGGCAAAAACTGCTTCTTCACAATTATTAATTGTCTGTATTGTCACTCAACTCCGAATTGTTTGTATTGTTATTCAACTCCGTAGATACTCATGTCACTTGATAACGTCATGATAACTATTTATTAATATTATTCAAACGGAGGAACAAAACCATTGTAGGACATTTTGTATGCACCTCGGGCATTACTTGATGTTTATACCCTCGGGCGACGGTCACCCTCGGGGCATAAACATCCGTGTAATGCTCTTGGTACATAAATAACTATTTCGTCTGTATATAGGTAACTAAAAAGCTTTTTCTACTTTCCATTCACAATGCACACATTGTAACACCATTTTTAGCAACTTTTTTCTAAGATTGGTATCAAATGCCATATGTCAACCGTTAAACACAAACAATCACAACCACAAACTGCCTCTTTTGAATCGCTTGCAATAGCATAAACTGCGAAATACCAATATTGTGTTCATCAACGTACGCCAGCATGACGTTTTCGGTGATGTTTTGCGACTTTTGCGGTAAGTGATCGTCATCATTCGTGCCAACAAAAATGTCAAATCCCTTTTTCAGATATAATTCAAGGACCACATTTACATTAATAAGGTATTATGCGAAGATCAAACGTACATCGTAGATATGAACGATTTTAATTACTGCCGCGAGATTTTATATGCGCAATAAATGGTTTATTGAATATCAGCATACACGTAGGATTATAGTACATTTAAGGTGTTGAGAATTTCTTAGTTTATGTAAGATAAGTTTTCGGTAACATTTTGGACCGAATTCTGCTTGTGCCAATACCGTATTCGTTTTTGTCCGTCGCTTCCGATCGTCTTAGTTCTGCTTGCGTGCAACGTATTTGTGTTACCTCCATCACATGTATCTTTACTATATAATTTATATTTATTTACTGTATAATTTATGCTAATAAATTATTACACCGAAATTAGAATTTGGTTTCTATTATATGTACGCAGGGATGTAAAACCGTAATTTATCGCGTAAATTACCAAATTAACTACCGTAATTAATGGTAATTTGCCGATTTGTATTTACCGTAATTTACGGCTGAAATTACCGATGGTAATTTATCGTCAATTTAATTTACTGTGGGTAATTTACGGGAATTTATAAATTAATTTCAAAAACGTTCCATCAGTACTTGCATGAATGTGCACTGTTGTTTGTGCTTTGCCTGGGAGGTACTAACTACTAAGGGATGTAAGAACGTAATTTATCGGGTAAATTACTAATTAAATAACCGTAATTAACGGCAATTTCGGGATTTTTGATTACTTAATTCAGCGGAACCAATAATGTACATATTAAATCAGAAGCCGTCTATCAACCTACTATCAAATTCATGATTTAAATAAATGTTCTGGTGATCCGTATAAAATCTGATCATTGTTGGTGAAACCGGGCATTGTATTTTACAGTATTTTATACTATAAATTATGCTGTTAGACTGTCCGTTTTATAAATTGCTGATATAAAAACTATTTTTATTGTGTTCGCTGCTTTCCTTTTAATAATGAATTAATATGAATCATTTTGAATTGCCCGGTAATTTAAGAAAATATAATTTACCAATTCCAATTTTTAATTACGTGGTAATTTAAATTTGAAAATAATAATTTTAATTACAGTAGTAATATACTAAAAAATAATTACGGAAATTTAACATAGTCAGATTGCTAGTTATCTTCAAAATAACTATTTTTATTTACCTAACATTTTTATTAACATAATAACATCATGAATTTTTATTCACCCGGTAATTTAATCCAGAGTAATTTACCATTTTGATTTTTTAATTACTCGGTAATTTAAGCAAACGTAATTTACCATTTTTAATTTTTATTTACGTGGTAATTTAAAATTTGATATTAATCATTTTAATTTCAACGGTAATCCACGAAAAAAAAATTCCCGTAATTTAACATCCCTGTATGTACGTGTAAACTTGTATAAACCAGCGGTACTAGGTAGAAACCGTTATTAACCGTTATAACAATTCTTTAGTAAGTTTTTATTCTTTATAAAGTAACTAAAATTTTAAAGTTAACTTTTTAGGTTATGTTTCCTTTATAACTGGTTCGCATGTGAGGTTTTGTCACAGTAGGGTTAAAAGTTCGATTATGTCATGATTTTATCTCAACCATACGAAGTTGACAGTTACTACAGTACTGCCACGTGGTAATCGCAAAATACACTAGATGCTAATTTAGCGAAATATAGTAACAATTTATAAATTGATATAAAATTAATGACGCAAAGTAGAAAAAATAGTATATTACACTCGCTTTTAAAGGCGTATTGGTGCACTCGTTCCAGTTAGGCACTCCTCACTACGTTCGTCGGGGTCAAAATAGCCTCCTCTTATAAAACTAGTATAATTTTATACTATTATTTGATATAAATCACGTTCAAACTCATACAATATAGTATACACCAGTCAAATTCTAGTCTTTTACCTGCAATTAATAGAACAACATGACATCAACCTCAAAAGGAAAATTATCATAACAAATGACATGACATAACCACGGACGTAACCAACATACTGTTGATTCCGCACGCATACAATAGGTGTCTCCGGGGGAAATAAATCAGTTGGCAATCATGGCTGCTGTAGCTAACTGACATTTAATTTTGTACATACCCACAATTTTGACAATGCTGCTGCTATGAACTCGTCGTGTAGGTGTCAAAGTTTGTCCTCGCCACGACAATAGAGCATTTTCCAATCAACAGACTGAAAAGACAGTTGAAGCAACGGCGGCAATCGTCTTGCGAACCGGGCAACACATTCGGCAGGGACGCGACAACGGTACCGGCGTAAACAACATTCGAAAGCACAACTGTCAAGCGGCGTTACCAATATCGGCGAGCGAAGAACACCAAAACGTCGAAAGCTGTGATCGATACTGGTCGCAACTCAACACCGGCTATTTAATAATTTATCAGTGTTTCGGACGTCACCGTACGTACGGCTTCGCGTTTTTCCATCGCTTTCTTTCACTTAAAATAGCTCGCACACTCAATGGCACCGATATTTTTGTCTACAATTACATTATCTGGTACCCACTGTAAAACGTATTTCATTGCTATTTTTGTAGTTGAATTTTGTTTATCTATACTACTGCTCATGGAAGGACAGCAAATATTTATGAAATAGCTCTGATAAATTGCCACTCACTGACGTTAACGTCTTTCCGACGTAAATTAAAGTAAACGGAAATTATTTGCTATATTAAGGACGAATAGTGCGGGTACGTGTTAAACAATGAGCTGCTTAAAAATATTGGAAGATGTAGGTTTAGGAAAATGTTATAAATCTGGTTTTTAGGACCGTGATATGTCAATAATATAATGATTAATACCTATTCTGTCAAGTCATCTGTCATAACCAAACTTTTTTAGAACATTCGCATCAAATTCGTTAAGACGTTACACGTATTTAAACACAATGGTGGTCCGATGCATTGCATCGAACCCCTGCCTTTTTTATTCCTATTAAAATAAAACATCATAAAGGATGCTAGTGTACAATATGAAAAATACTGCCAGATTAAACCACAAACCGAGTTCAGATATACAAATGATTATTACCTGAAGACGGTTCGTGAAACTGGCTTTGAAAACCCCATCCTTAGGGTTGTAAAG
This sequence comes from Melinopterus prodromus, assembly GCA_964023965.1. Lineage (NCBI taxonomy): Eukaryota > Metazoa > Arthropoda > Insecta > Coleoptera > Scarabaeidae > Melinopterus > Melinopterus prodromus. The sequence continues at coordinate 29,125,818 of OZ030390.1, forward strand.
GCTATTTTACACTACACTACTTTCTAAAGTTCTAAATAATGGTATAGTCGGAATTGTCGTGCTATTATATTTCTTAACTCTTTCTTAACATAGACGCACGCGCACTGCAGACCATTTATAAATTAATTTGCACCAACATTTTTACAGCAAAAGACATAACCTTACAAGCTTTTGGTTGCACCAGGTTGGCTATTCTGAAATAGATAAGGAAGTGTGTCTAGTAACACTGTCGAAATCTTTTAGCGGAAATATGTCCTTTTGGCTGCTCTGAACATTTTTGACCAAGTTAAAAAATTGTTTGTGCGTAGAATTTTGAAGTATCATGACTAAACTTCGAGATGAAAGAAGTTTTGTTCAAAACGGTCCAAACGACCTGGAGGTTGACTCTTAGCATTTTTCAACGATTTTGCACATAATCAAACCATCAAACTATATCAAACTTTATCATATCGCCATATACAGGCTTAGTCAAAATTACTGGAAGACCTAAATAATTTTCCCACCTTAAACAATTTCAAAAACGGTTGTTTTGCTTTTAAAAATCTATCGTTTTAATATATTTTTAATATACGTGATGTTCATTTTATTCTGGATATCTGGTAACCTTTCCGTTTTCAATTAGAATATCCTGTATAATTTTACATTTTTTAAATTCCAAGAATCTTTTAAATGATTTTTTTTATAAAATCCATTATTTTTGAGTTTTGAGCAATTAATCAAAAATAGACGATATTACCGAATTATGTAATTAATTCTCTAATGAGAAAAAAATCTGGGTTTAAGCAAACTATTGTTTATTCTGGAAATTTGATAAGTGATTATTATTCTAGGATTATTCTATAAATTCTTTTGTAGAAATATTTTTTGTTAATACAATACTATCATTTTCTTGTTACAACCAATTAATCAAAACTCCTCCCGGACTTGAAATTAAGAATATTTTCCCACATACATAAACATTTCTTTCAATTTGGCAGCTTAAATATTTTATTTAATTCTATTTCATAGTTTATTTTTTTTCTTGATTTTTTTTACATTTTATCCGTTAATGATTATACCAAACACTCTTCAAAATTAATCTTAGAATTAAAAAATGACAAATATACAGGGTGTTCTACTATAAAAAGAAAAGTTTATCAATTGCCAAAAAAAATTAACTTCCTGTATATTGAAAATATATTTAGACGATAGCTTGTTTAAATCCAAAAAACTTGTTTGAATTTTTCTTTGAATATCTTTACGGTTGAAGAATTACTAAGGTGTTCCGGTAATTTGGACGCACCATGGCATTTTTAATTATCAATCGTTAATTATTACGGGAAATAAGTTTCATGCAAATGCAAGATTATTTACATTTTCGGTTGCCATATTGATTCCGCCATTGTGAATTTTGAAAATTGGACTCCTAGACTCCCAAGTCTAGGATCTTCAAATATGACAGCAAATAACTTACATAAGCACCCGACATCTTTCTAAATTTTCTAGTCGTCATCTTGAATCCGCCATTTTTAATTTGAAAAATATGACAACCGGTTTGGAATCAGAACGCCAAAAATACTATACAACATAAAAAAATATTTGTATTCTTTAAATAAACAAATATTGTTAAAAATATACGTTGCTTTTTCGTCGAGTTCAAAAATAGTACATGTCCATGTTGATTGTTTTAACCATAGCTCTGCTTTTGATGCAAATATAAATAAAATATGTAATACATTTAATTCTTTGTGAATTATTTTATATTTTGTCTGTTGGCACAACATTGCTAACTGCTATACTTTTCAAAATATTGCACCGACAAAATTATTTTCTTAATTTTCTCAGAACTCACTTTTTGGACTTTTTGTGTTTTCGAAGCGACCGTTTCAGTTATATAATAAATTAAAGTAGAAGAAGTTTTGTCTAACTTACGTCTATGATTTTTTTATTTTTGTAAAATTAATAGTTTAGCTGCCTGAGCAAATTCTATGTGCTATCTACATGTGCATCCCATAACTTCCTCTATCATCAATTTTAATTTCAAAACTAGGAGTAGAAGCATGTTGATTTCCCTGTGAAGTCATTCTATCGCACACAACACACTCTCCTACATCATCACAGCTCGTCTCCATCCAGTATTGTTAATAACACAGTAATTAGGCGCGATCATTGAACAAATTTATTGTACAATACAAAACAATGACCAATGATAGTAGTGCAACACTTTAATACTCTGTACTTGCGTTAAACAAAGCACTAACGCGTTGTCCATTTTAATAATTGAGTTGAGTAGATCATAGAGTCGTACATCGATGTTTATTGCATAATTGGGCAATTGAACAACGTACCGTTGTCTATTAGTGTCCCCTTTCCCTTTCCTCTGTAAGAAATGTAGGTATACACAATTCAATTCACGAATTATGAGCTTGACATCAATGATTAAATGGAACATTTTAAAATTTCATGTGTTACTTCCCTGCCAATATACTTCAGTAATACATTTCTTAAAAATAAATGTCGATGCGATTTTTCAGTGTTTGATATCAATTGCCAGATGAGTCCTCCGGGAAGTTCGTGTAAAAACACTTCAGAGAGATATTTCCATATTTATGGGGACGGGGCGCTGAATTGTATATTTATTCGTGGAAATTTATTTATAGAAATGTAATCGATCAAAACGGAACGAAGCGGAGCAGCATATCATTTACATAACGCACGTCGCGTCGACTCGAGTCTTGACTACTGGAAATCGGAGTGATACATTTACAAGCCCGGGTTCATCTTACGTTAACGCATGGTTAACGATTGCTCAAAATATTTACGGCACATTGAGTATTTTCCCATTAATTTGTACCTACGCGGACTTTACCACCACACACACAGAAAAGTGATTCTTTGGAATGAGAAAACATAATTTCTTGAATTTATTTACGACAAATAAGTTGTTTCTTTATAAGAACCAATATTGTATTGAAAGAAGTAATTGAATTTTACGTCCCAAAAATTTACTGAATAAAAACCCACCAATTGTTTAACTGAAGTGAGTGAAGTCTCACTTCTTTCAAGTAATCCCTTTCTCTGGAATAAATATGCGCATCATTGTCAAGGCTCGCGTGCGCTCGCGTAGGGCTGCTGGCGCCGTAAAGGAGCGGGACCTTAGTACGAGAACAACAACGAAGTACCCGTAGGGGATGTGCCTTGTGATTAGTGTACAATAAACGTTTCAACACGAAATAGTTTGATGTAGGCCGGCAATAGTTTAGAACGACTAAGTAAATATTACATACCTATCTTGTTAATTAGCAATAGAAAACGTATTTGTGCCAAATCTTTAAAATTCTTACATTAAGTAGCTAAAAATATTTATCGGGAATAAAAATGTACACTTTATTGAAGACTGTTTACTTACTTCACCACAGTAACAACTTTCTTAAATCTAGTAATTATTGCAAGAAATAAAATTTCTTGGTTGAAGCCATTAATCTCTCGCGTATATACGAACCTACCAACTACTTCATCCAAGTAATTCTCTCTTGGTTCGAGAGATCACTTTTCTGTGTGCATATAAACAGTGATTTATATTAGCCTTCTGACAAAGTTGCAGTTCGACCAACATTATACATTTTGTTTACCAATCTAACCAAAAAACTCTACAAACTATGGATTTTTGGAACACAACACGAAAAATAACTACAACGGTTTGAATACACTAGTAGAAGTATCGTTTCACTTTGAAAATTCTGTCATTTTGCGCGATTTTTTAATGTATCAAATCTTTCAGCACAGTCACATTGAACCTTACCCATGCACGAGGCAAAAAAAAATCATGTGTAAGTAAACGTCAAATTTATTTACAAGCAAAACAGACACGCGCCCGGAAGCCACATGATTTTTGGGACATCAGAACAGCAACGTACATTCGAAAACTTCAAATATGGCACCCATTAGAAAACAAATTTCAATTTTCCTATTAGATGTTTCGAAAAAGGTACCTGTTTTGGGTCGAGGTCTTTCTATTGATTTAAAAAAATACCGTTTGGCCTCGACAAAAAATTTTTTTAGTTAATTGGCCAAGATAAAATTCAGCAACTTTGGTTTTAAAATAGCTTTTGTTTTGTTTTTGCATTAAAAATCTATTTTTAGTTCGGTTTACTAAAAGCCCGAAATTAAAATGAAGGACACACCTTTTCATTATAAAATTCAGTTTTTGAACAAACAACATTGTCATTCCTAGAAATACACTTTTTAATTTTACCTGGTGTTAAACTGTGGCTGACAGCTGTTGTAATTTTCTGCTACATATTTCTTTTTTACGAAACATATGTATTGGATGTGGTTCCCGGATATTTCTTTGAGAACCTGGTGATTTTTATTATTTCCAGCAATTTAAAACCATCTATACAAACAGAATACATTGCTTCTATACAACCGCACACATCTAGCAAATAAGAAGATTTTACAAACTGTTCTCATTATCGCGGCATCCTTTGTTCAAACTATAGACCAGTAAAAGTAAACATAAAGTTATAATCACATAAATTATCTTTTTCTACTTTGCATTCACAAAACACAGATTGTAACACTGTTTTCGGTGTTACAATTAGCAAATTGTAACACCGTGTCTAGTAACTTTTTTCTAAGATTGGTCACATTGATAACAACTGCCATGTCAAATGTAAATAAATACAAATTACTATTAAGAAAAACTTTTGAACATGATTGTTTTACGTTTTAGACAATTTTGAAAAAGACTGTGACTGGGAGTAAAGGAGCCTGGATTGGCTCGAATCCCAATTATTTCCCTGCACAACAAGAAGAAGAAGTAAATACACATAACCACAAACTGCCCTTTTAGAATCGTTTGCAATCGCATAAACTACGAAATATCTATATTCTTTACATACTTAAAATGTGTGTAGCATGCTATAGTACTGCCAAAGGGTTCGCGCGTTCTTAGTTTTGCTCTCTTCATCAAAATGCGCCAGCATGACGTTTTCGGTGATGTTTTGCAACTCTAGTCATCGTGCATCATTCTCGTCAAGTAAACATCAAATCCCCCTTTCAGATACAATACAAGGATCACATTTACCTGAATAAGGAGTTACATCGTAGATATGATTCGGTTCAAATACTGCCGCGGGATTACATACTAGGGTATATCAAAAACGCTTTTTTTTTTTCGAAATTCAGAATTTCAAGTCAAGTTTGGCCTCGTGCGGGAGACCTAGATATTATTCAATTAAGCAATTTTTTGTGGTATATGAGGGTCCACAGGGAGAGCTTTTTATCAACTTGAAAGTTTGAATTTCGAAAAAAACATTTTTAGTTATTAGGTAGACAGGGGACACTGCTATTAAACGTTAAGCGTTATAACAATTCTTTAGTAAGTTCTTGTTCTTCGAAGTTACTAATCAGTCAACGCCAAATACTTTTATTCTGACTATTATAATTATTAGACACTATTTTTAAGTTAACGTTTTAGGTTATGTTTCTATATCTATATCCTTTAATCACTGCTTGTCATGTAAGTTATTATCACAGTAGCCGTTGCGGGTTAATAGTGTTGTCTAAGCTCTATTGTGATCATAGTTGTGCCCCGATAATTTTTTATTAAAACTTGTAAGCTAAAGTAGAGTAAAATTATCCACAATAAGATTTTGTCATGATTTTATCCCAACTTTACGAAGTTGACAGTTTACTGCAGTACCAACAATACCTACTACAACACGGACCCGCAAAATACCCTAGATTCTAAATATAGTCCCACAATTTCTAAATATATATAAAATTAATGACTCAAACTTGAAAAAATTGTATATTACACTCGATTTATAAGACATCTTGGCGTATTCGTTCATTTAGACAACTCATACGCCAATTTGACGTCTTATAAAACTTGTATAATAATATACTTTGCATCTGGAGCAACTAACGCGGCCTACTGTCTTTAAAATACAGGGTGATACACAAGATCATCCCGACAGTTATTCAAAGCACCACAAACATGAATTTGAAGTTAAAACAATACACGCGGAGAGAACACCATGAGTCACCCTGTATATAAATTTATAGTATCCGAATATGGTAAGTATATAACCCTGTCCGTGAATCATGGCTGCCGCTGTACACCAATATCCTACAAACGGTACAAACACACCACCAACGCCTTACAATAGCGGTTATCCCGCAAACATGCAGTTGCCAATGACACCCACCTGCGTGGCACCGAGAATGATGTCGCAAAGAGCTACTACAATAGTCCGCATTGTAACGCCAGTAACGTTTACTTGACACAAAAGATCGAACGTAATCCGCAGGCGGTACATTTACCTAAGCCAACAAAAACAGAGCACACAAATTCAGCACAAGCAAAGAGCTAGTTCCTATTAGTTTTGACGTCAGAAGCTTAAATAATTAATTTGGAATAATTTATAAGGTTTCGGAAACACGAACAAATACTCTAAATGTGTATTAAAAGACTAGTAATTCATAAATAAACGTGTATACGTAATGGGAACAATCTTAAGTATTCTCCTACGTGTAACAGACTACAGAGATAATAATAATATATAAACAGATCGGCTAAATACAGAATAAACTGAAAATGTACTTCTTTATTATTCTCGGATCGTTTGCTGATTTTCTGTCATTTTAAACGATACTTGCTGTAGTAGCAACATAAATTCCTAATGCGTGCATTAGGGTGGTTACTGTGGTTTATTATTTATTGGGGTCAAAACAAAAACTTTGTTTTTTAATATTAATATCATTTATTCCCGAATTTGGGAACCTAGGATCTCCCATAAGCGAACAATTATTGTTGGAACCATGACTGGGTCGGACAAAGTCGGTTAAAAATTCAGATATGAATGATTAATTATTATTAATTAAGTTCTATGACATCAAATGGAATTATTCCATCTATTACCCGCTATCTAAATTCAAACAAACCAAACGGTACCACACCAGAATTAAAAAATCAATATGATCAAGTTACGGAACGCAGCGCTTTATTAACGTAGAGTTGTTTAACTCATGGTATATTAAACGGTTATCTAGGATAAATAATGCTGAAACGAATACTGATTTTCGCATTATCTCAGCAACAAAGCAATTGATAACGCCAATCAATATACATATATATGCATTGTTAATATTTCTGTTATTTCAACTGCAGTATATCATTGTTCTGCGGGTTTATCTACAGGCAAAACGAGTGCGTGATTCATTTGTTCTTATGTGTTTACGAGATATACAGGTTGATTCAAATACATCGGAGTAACGTTAACCTCAATTTTATGGATGAAATTTTCCATTGTTATTATTGTTATGTCCAGTAAACAAATTACAGTATGCCCGATGACTTGTTGTCTCCAATAATTCTTTTTTACTGAATTCTTCTCCTAGTTGACCTCAGTTATGTCAAAAATGCCTTTAGTCTAGTATAGTTTGGTCGACTTAAGTAGAACTGTCGGAATATAGCTACATATTTATTTCATGCTTTCATCACTAACTTCACATAAATTAAAAACAAAGTAACAAATGTCAAATAAAGCAATCAGTAATGCGCACAAGATATGCGCCTTAAATCGATATTTAAGACTTAGAATAAATGAAAATTTATAAAAATTTTATTTCTTTATGCAGGATTTTGCGGTTTGGCGTAAGGTAAGACCTAATACAAAGTGTGATCAGAAATGTTGTATATTGCGCTGGTAGAAATAACAACAAATCGCTGCGAGACCGTAGCAAACACAGGTGATTGCTAAATTAATAGCTGATTTTGAACGTGAACGTGACCATAGCGGCTTTTTTCATCCGGTGAACTCTAGAGTCTAGATGCAACTTAGTATTCACTACCAAAAAATTGTTGCACGCACCCTGTAGACGTAAATTGCTGCAAAAAACAGAACGTCAACTATCTCGCTACTAATATTGGCTCGACTATAGTACGGCTTATGACTTATCAATGCATAGGGTCTCGAATTTTGGACTCGCGTAGGTGTTCAACCTACTAAAAGTGCTCGATTGCACTTTTAAAGAACGCCAAAGTGGTTAGGAAGATAAAAAAATAACGTTGCACCAATAAACAAATATCCCTAAGTTTTAAATTGTACATACATGAAATAAGTAAAAACGTATCCAGAAAGTTTGCGAGCAATGGGAAAATATGAAATCAGATTTCAGAGAAAAATGTCTTTATAAAAGTTTGTGGATTCTCTAAAACTAATGTGTACTGCATCCGTCAAATTGGCAATACATATCTGTGCTGTTTCAAACAATATTTCAACGTCATTAACCTCAGCATGGCCTCAGCAAACTTTTCAGTATGATTACATTTAAGAATAATATTGCAGTGTTGCTATGAAAAAATATGAGTCTTGGCAAAAGAAAACATTTGCATCACGCTAGAGGGAGCGATTGGTACAGTTTCGGCAAAACTTCATTTAATTAGTGATTTCTTATTATTATTCGTGTAGATTAATAAATAAACAATAAGTTAAAACGAAAAAAAAACAAGGATTAAGAAACAACAGAGAAACAATATTTCCTTCAAGATTGGCGGCTATGAGTTCAAATTTTAATTTTGTATCTTCTAAACTACCTTTCCAAACGACATTTTTTGATAATAAATATTGAAAATAATGGTACTCAATACATTCTGAACGACCTCATATACTACATATTGATGGTTGCACTATTAGTTTTACAGGACCCAACATTTACAAAAACAACATTTTCTGAAATACCAATAATTGTATAGAAAGTTTTACATTCACAAGTTTCCGGAATATGTATATATAAACCGTCTATGAAAAAACTTTTTTTTTTTCAAAACAATCCTCAATTTTAAAGCAGGTTAAAAATTCTAATAGTAAAACGCACGGTGGCCCGCCTTATTATTTTAGCGTTTTGTCAAAGTGCAGCCCAGTTTTAGTAAGAGGTTTACTGTAAAAATAACACAGACGTTCGAGTACAGAAAATATTTTCCCTAAATTCACATGCCATTTTGGGAGACTACTGAGGTTAGTATGACTTCCAGCTGTTCCGAAAATGACGTCATCATTGAAATGTTAAATGGCACCCTATATTATTTGTGTGATAGTTTCTATCAGGATGGCAGTTTGAACACAAAACCATATAAATCGTAAATGTTTATCATCAAGCAAATGAAAAACAAAACTTTTTTGTTTATTAATCTAGGTTGTTATGAATTCGTGAAAATATTAAATATTCAAAATTTCATTCGGCTACCGTCATAAATAAAACAAACACTTTTATGCCATTAGGCATTATAAAAGTGGCTTTATGAAAATGTGTCCAAAATAACAACAAAAGCATAACATCATAAAACCAAGTGGTAAAAATGATGTGTATATGAAATATGCAAATTTACATTGTTAACTTTTTAATACACATATTTTTAATGTGTTTGGAGGATTGTATGAAACTTGTGTTGAAACAGGATGACTACTAAAAATCGCATAATCCCCAAAACCTGTGTGGTTATTAGAAATATAATATAGCAGGCACCGGATATGATAAAACAAGAAAATATAGCTATAAATTCGTTAAAAATAAAAACATGACCGACAGCCATGAAACATGAAACCCAGAATTTGTATACTTGCAGTACAAATTCAAATTGAAAAAAAGAAAAACACCACTCATAAATAATAAATATGTGCCAATACTGCCTGTCAGATCCACAATAATTTTCATGAGTGTGTGAATCCTACCTGCCCGGCGTCTGTGATTAGCGGTCGGAACAAAATAAACAAATAAACCACACGTTTGAACAAAGAGTATCGCTCATAGATAATGATAATTTTCCAAGTTATATAAGTTGATTAAAGCTTCAATTAAGAATTATTATTACCTTGGAGGTAGCAGGAACAGGTATTCCAACTTGCATAAACAAACACTAGAAATTGATATTGCGGCAATGATCACGAAGTAATGATTATTCTTACCCGTAGAAAAACTAACTGAAAAGGAAACCTTCACGATAACCTTTGCGGTAACACGACAAACACGAGGCACTCACGACGACATCGACACCGCCACCATATGTTTTTAGAACACAAAACAACGACAAACTGAGAACCAGATGACTCCAGCCAAACTCTAAAGTGATTCCCTCATATATGACAAACCAACTGAATCACGGTTTATCTTCTAAAAATAATGGTTATTCAGTTGGTGCTTCTCTACAGTAAAACAAAACAACAACGACTAAAGGATACCCCACATAACGTCAGGTACAAATTTAACACAATACGACACCATGCCATGTTTTACTCTTAGTTCTATAGTAATGTTGTTTCTTGCTATCCATTATATTCGTATGTAGTTCTATTTTTTGGGGACCAATGCGCCCTTGTCGATTTATTAGTTTTTATCAGCATATGAAACATTCAAGCAATACAGTGTAAAACAGCCAAATGTTGTCTGCAACTAATAGGTACTGAAACACACACTAATCTTAGTTTATTATGGCGGTCATGAACTGATAATTATTTGTAGTGAAAGATCACGTTACTTCAAACGGTGACATCATCGACATTTTTAGTTAAATGGCAACCCCCTTATTTTCTCAGGGCCGATCTTACAAGTCTATGTGTGGGCTGTATTGTTTCAACTTTTTATTTTTGTGTACGACTCTCTTGATATTTTCCTTTATATCCATACTTTATTCTTGTGAAATTTGAGATGGATGATTACGTACACGTGTCCCAAAAATAATAGTATAATAACAGCTATTAACTTTAAAGACCAAAATTAATTAATTAGCTTTTGGGTATTGATATTGGAGCATTTCACATATTTTCGAGTACTTAATTTATGAAATTGTAAAAAATACAATAATCTGAGGTACTCTGACCAACAATTAACAAAATCTAACAAGTGGTAACTGTTTCTGGTATTCCTTTTTTCCGTAGATTCTGAATCTGAAGGAAGAAATGTTGATTTGAGCATATTTTGAGCAGTGCTAAAAAACTGCAAAACTACAAATTATTTATCCGATTTTGTTGGGCAGGATAACCACAAAAGCTTGGTTGTGTTTTTAACAAATTACTTGGAAATGCTCCGATATCTTAATTAATTATTAATTTTACTTTATTATATTTTACTTCATTAATCTTAGTTAATAGATTTCTTTACATCAAGCTAATATCTGTAAATTTATTAAATTTATGTAAATTTATTGTGATAAAAGAAAACAAAACTTTTTTTGAATATTATTAAAAAGAACTTATTCTCGATGTTGAACCCCTTGAGACACGGGCTAATTTCATGGTTATTATTATTATAAAAAACGATCTACAAAACAAACTTTTTTTTAAAAAATGATGTTTTTTTAAACGAAACAATGTTTTTTTCATTCCTTATTTTACTTGCTACTACTGATATTGTATTATGTACTACATAGTACAAAAAACTATGTTTACACGTTTAAAACACAACATTTAAACCAAACTGTTTAAAACAAAATATTTGTTATAAAACATGTTTAAAACACTGTTTTAAAGCAATCATAACAACCCTGGTTAATTTGTTTTGATCTCAATTTCACAAGAATTAGGTATTGATATACAAGAACAAAAACAGGACGCCAAGCAGGAAATAATAAAAGTTATATTTTTTCTATATAAATAAGGACCACCTAAATGTATACCAATATTTATGTATCTATTAATTCTCGTAATGGCGTGTAAAAAGACGTGTACTGACATAACACGACAACCTCTCGTGATAGGAAACTTTTGCGTTCGAATTCGTATTCAGCTGAAGAAATCTATGCAAAAATCTTATTCATTCTCCATCAACAGATTCCCATGTTCCCCAGAGTTATGACATGTCACCCTTTTAACTTCTCGAAAACGTCCATAAAATTTGCCCAACCAAAAAAATTTTCAAATTCAGAAAAATACGGGATTGAAATATCAAAATTAAATTATGACGTCTCGAAGACCTTACAAATCAAAGTGTCAGTAAAGGCATTTTTTCTTTTAATATAATTTCATTTTTTTACAATATCTTCCTAAAACGTGTAGTGACAAATACTGCATTTTCAATAACTAATTACAGAAAACTGGTGCCAGATAGAGAAATAACTATGTATTTCCTTTTTACTGCAATTATCTTAGTAAATTATTGTAATCATTTCGTATACAACTTCACAAAAAATGTTTATAATTTTGAGGTTCATTCTTTTTTTTTCGTAAATGACGTCAATTCTGAAATTTTTAACCTTAGATATGATTTCTTATATCAAAATCGAAAAAAATACATGTACCTACATATTTACATAATACATTATAATAAAGAATTCTTCAATTCTTCTTGAGACTCTTGCTTATTAGCTGAAAATTGCTAAAAGTCACTGGTCAATAATCTGAAGATATTTGACTTTTATGCTTTGGCGTTCGAGATATTAGTAAAATTACAAACGAAATGTGTTTTGTTTTACTTCGCTTCTAGTGTTGTTAATTGAACTAATAACAGAAACGCGTTTCATCATTTAACACTCCGTACGGCCGAAAGTATGACACGTGTCGTTTTTCTGTGACAACAATCAACTTTCAGATGATGTCTTATGGACAACCTGTTAGTATGCAGAAAGCAGCTGTTGGAAAAAAATCTAAATTGTTTCATCATCAAAGATATTTTCAATAACAAAATTAGGACTCTAAAAGTTTAAAACTAATGCGTTACTCCCATCAGTGCCTCTGTAAAAACAAATTCGAATCAGTCTCATTATGCAGGATTATATCAATGTATTTTTGTGTTGTGTCGTCATTTTGGACATCGCAGAGTGCTGACGTTTCAATGGCGTCACATCGCCAGTAGTACCCAAAATGTTTCCATAGTAAATTAGAAACTCATATTTTTGTGTGTGTTACACTTTGATTGTGCGACGGACATAAGTTTCATTCATCATTTTCATACCAACACCTAGGAACCCCTGTTTAGTTCAAAGGAAATGTGCAGTTAATTTTTGTTTTGTTTATTCAGTTATTAATTAGCAGAGCTATTGTGCTGCCGCTGTAAAACGTATGTACACATTGTACACAATACGTACGTAGGTCCCATTAATCTTACTAATGGACCCAGCTATTACTTTCGGATTTAGTTGTAGGTATTAATGATCGCAGCAAACGTTTGTTTTGGACGTGAATTGCCACTTTATCATGGTTTCCAAGCAAAAAGTCAGCTGAAAAGTTGCGGGAGAATGTTCATTGTTTATGTACACAACGATGTAATGACTGGCTAGGAAAAATCTACAAGCTGACTTGTCACCAACAAAGTTGTCCACAACCAACCTTCTAAACAATGACTGTCATGCTCATTTTAAACATTACCTTGTATGTTTGTATAAAACATTTGAAAAACACAATTTAATTTTTGGATTATTTTGTTATTGCTTTTATGATTGATATTTAAGCGATAATTTGTGCAGTGCCGACATGTTCTTAACACAAAGCATTACGTAAATACATATTAGAGATAAAAGTACAATATTCATAAATAAATTGAACTAGATTCTAGTTCGTTAGTAAAATAAAAAATCTGATGTAGCCAGGCACATGACTTTATCATACAATAAATAAAATTAATAGTTTAGCTGCATTAGTTTCTAGTTGATCCAGATTGATCGTGTCTGCATGAAAATAAAACAAGTTAGCCAAGATTTGACAGATATTTTGATAATATCATATAAATACAAAATGATATGTTGGTAACAGCAGGCTGTTCCAACACAAGCGTTGCAACATATATCACTATCTCATCCGACGTAGTGCCACTAGACACACTACGCATGCGTCAAGTTCGTGGATTCGATTGGTTGGATTGGATTCATAGGCTGCCAGAGTACTGCCGCATGTATGCGTTAGTATGCGTTAGTAAGCTGCCACAGCTCACATGTATAAGGTTATCTTATAGGCTGTCACTGGTTTGGCGTTAGTGATGCCGAATATTACCGGCTAACGGCCGCGGTAATACCGACCGCGCACTTTAAGCTACAATAGCGCCATCTGTCGACGGTCCTAATAACTACTGGCCACGCAAGCGCAGTTTGATCCCGGGCACCACATCGATAGACAAAATATATATTATCTCCATCTCACATTGTTGGAACCGAGACTACACATTGGCGCTATAGGAAAAGCTCCATATAATCTCTAATACGTATATGGATAATATTGACAGTAGCTATTGTCAAAAAAACAGCATTTGACACTACCTACTATCAGAATGATAATAATTGTGAAATCCTCGCTAACTAAGTTTTAATGCAGACACGATCTCGATCAAATAGAATTTGCTCATACTGCTAAACTATTAATTTTACCAAAAAATGTCATAAGACACAAAATTTCCTCTACTTTAATTTATTATTTAATTTATTTTTGAACCAAAAGCTTTTCAGCTCTAAGTTTGGTCATAAAATTTCTAAATATGAACATTCGCCCCAAACCTTTAGTTTTCTCCAGAATCGTCGTCACAAAAATCGAGTACACACACACAGACATACACAGGGGACCCAAAAAGACCTATTTCCGCTAAAATCTCAAATTTCATACTGCGTATGATAAAGTAAAAAATATATGGACAAATAACTAATCTAACAAAATGACGCGTTGTTTTTTTTTTAATTAGTTTTGATTCTGTATACTCAGCCAGCAATAATAACTTAGCAACATCATTGAGAGAATTGTAAAACCTCATATTTACGGTGTCCCACTTGAAGTCGACTTAACTTAATACCGTTGTTATCTGTTATAATTTTGATTTAAAAATTTTGCGTCGTAGTGCAAGACACACTATTTTGTGTGCTCGTATTAACTTTTGATTACCATTTGGACTAGCTGGGATCACGTAAAAATGCGAAATTTCCGTAATTTGTTTGTGCCTTGGAGAGTTGTACAACACCTAAAATTTTTAAAGAAAAATCATAATAGATATCAGCAGTATGGGGTTCAGTTCCCGTGGGACACACTGTATATGCAGTTAATTAAAGAAATTAGATTTTTATATATCAAGTAATATTTTGGTCTATATCTAATTATAGGTAAGGTATGACTCACCATTCCTATAACATTTGGTACTAAACTGTATACCTGGAACGTTGAATATTTGAGGTTACGTTAGTTTAAACTGACAGTAGTGTCAACTGAATTTGTTTATCTCATTTATCTGTTTATTTTTTTCTGTTGTTAGGTTCTATATTACTTAAAAACTATTGGTATTTTCTATGTAAAACTGTTTGCAGTAGTGTTCCTTCTTCAGGTAAATAATTTTCAACCTGAGCATCCGAAAAACATTCATTTGATGAATGAAAAGACCAAACACTACCGAAACATAATTAGCTATATACCTAGATACTTTCAATAACTTCTGTATTACCAACAGGATCAATAACAAAACGAAGCGGTATTGTGAGAAGAGTATACAGAACTGCTAAGTACACCAATCAATATTTATTGTTTTCATATTTGCCAACATTAAACCGTAGAACAAATAAGTGTTCGCAAAGAACGCTTTGATGAAATAAATTAGCACACTTTGTGCTCGAGCTAGATTAGAAATGAATTTAAAATAGCCGAAGCTTCGGTATTCGACAACCTGTATAAAAATAGAGCGGGTTGTGCTAAAAGTTAATCCCGTCAAATTAATAACAAGCGAAAAAAAAGTTGTGTGTAGAACTTGTTTGCTCGGTACAATAAACTTTTTTACAAGGCGAAACTTTCACAACTGAGCAAGACCGACTAAGGAGAGATCTCCAATAATTAAGAGAAACAGTGGTACTGTCAACGAGATGCTTCTGTCAATTCATGTGGCTGTTCTTTCTCTGACGAATGCACTAATTTTCGACACTAGATTTAGATCTTAGAAATCCCAATGTTCTTGACTGGATTGGCCACAGAGCCGAGCCCGATGTGGGTTAACAGATTATTTTAAAACAAATCTCTAGGCTTGTGAAACGGATGCAAAAATCAGAACGTGGTTACAGGTATCGGAATGTAGAAATTATTGACCCCAGATAGTGCCTTACAACTGGGTGACTCATTTACAAGGTAGCCGATTAAACACAGACTGGAATCTATATGCAAAGTTTAAACAAATACGACCTAGCTGTCATCGAACACTGAAATCTTTGAATGAGGCCAGCAAAAGTTAAATTTTAGAGACTTTAACACTATGCAAGGGACAGATTGATGTTTTAAAGCAAAAGTATAAGTCAAAGGTCTACCTTATTAGGCTAAAGAGTTAAATAAACGAAATTGACCTTTATGGACACAAAGTGTATATTGCAAACACTTGAATAACTGTAACGGTATTTCACTTATAAATAGATTGTTTCATTTAGCTAGATCGATTTTTATGTAATGCGGACTCGAGTGACTCCTTTATTTCGGTACATTTCGAGTTGAAATTGTGAAGTGAAAGCGGTACACGGGAATAGTTCGGCTATTGGGCCCGAAATTTCACTTGATTTTGACGCCTAATGTCGCGTAAACACTGCTTGTACATGTTACCCACAAAATACACAACGTAACTCACCCGTATAATCACCCTGGTCACTTTAAAGTCCTCTAAAACTATACACACACCTCAAAAAAGCATACTTTTAGGTTTTACAAGATGGCTGTTACCCCGCACACACATATACGCGAATGCTGCGACGTACGCCGACTGACTTCAGCACAGATGCCAATGCATAGGATGCCGGAAGTTTGTCTTTGATTAGTTCTTGGACTACTGACGTAACTGACAAGGTGAATCTAGCGCGCATGTGTAGTCAATGGCTGTACGGTCAGGGGCGCTCAAACAGTTTGCAAGATTTCAATTTCTTTCCCAGATTTTGCGGAAGTTTGAATTTGTATATAAACAATGCACGGTTTATCGCGAGCTTGACAATCATCTGTCCGCGGACAGATTAGATTAATACTTTTTGATAATATGTCTTATCTATTTTATCTAACAATTGGAAGCTTCTGAACTTTACAGATAACAAGAAATTTATGCAATCATACCCTGTGATCATACCTACTCGCAATAATAGTCATTTCAGTAAGAGAAACGTGTATTATGTACAATATGTTTAAATATTTAAAATACAATGGTATCAAGTAGAACTTCACGCAAAAGACGTCTGGCACATTTGAAAAGCATTGAATATGCATATTAAAACAAGACTTTAATGTGTAGTAGGTAAATTGTGATCCTTTATCACAACTTCATTCATAAGTTAAGAATTTAAAGTCCCGTTTGATTGTACTGATTAGTTCAGTACTTTGAGGTAGCGCTGCCATCTAACGAAAATAGGTTGAACTATACTCAGTCGGGATTACAGGTACCCTGCTCTATATGCAGTTGATTGTAATGTGGGTAGACTATATTCTACGTTTGATTCTACGGTTGGAAAACGGAAAGTGAAATGACTATATTTCTGGTAATTTTGGTTTGAGTACATAATATTGAAATTCTAATTATAGAAAATAGAAATAGAAAATTAATTCCCAGATCAACGCCCCACCTGGGGTACTTCTAAATTAGAAATATAGTATAATAGAAGTTTTGATTTTCTAATTTTCAAAGTTATGATATTAACATAAATAAATAAATTAGCTAGGGGATTCCTTGCTTGTGGAAATTATACTAAATGCAAATAAAATTCTTACTAGTAAGTTAATAAACAATAGAAAGTTACATTATTAGTTGGAATGCACTCAATTATTATAGAGACAATATTTTAGACAAAAGCAAAATACAGTAGAAAATTGACAACCAAAAATTCTAGAATCGAGGGCGAATCAGTGGCGGATTGAGAATATTCGGGGCCCCTAGGCAAATTATCGTTGGGGGGCCCACGCTCATCCACAGAAAAATAAAATAATAAAAAAAGATAATATAGGTATGTAGCAAATAAGTTTGTTTTTACTTTTAATTGTTTAACAGTTTTATAATAATAGGAATTATTTCATATAATAACAGTTTATCACGGTTTATAAATATGTAATCATTATTTTTCTTGATATTTTATTATCATGTGGGTATTTCATTTTTGAAAGATGATTTTTCGACTATACGGTGATTCAATTTCGAGGCTCACCATTGGGATCTCGCTTATTAGTGGAGATAGAGCCCATGTTTAAATTTGGTAAAGTTTCGTATTTTGGTGCTGATCAATTATCTGAAAAGAAATGTAAGCTATTATTTTTCATTTTGAAGATATCCGCAAAAAAATTAAATGTTAATATTTCGTTTTTAACTTTTTATTCAACACCAAATGTAGCTAGACATTTGAAACAAAAACATTCTGTAGGTACTTGTTAACAAGGAATGCAGTGGCATTTTTAATTTGAAATAACATCAAAGATGGCGGAGTAACCATGGCCAACTTTTGTTTTTCTCATGGGCGTCATGTTGAATTTTGGCATTTTCCGATTGTCGTGTATTTTCTGTTTTCCGCAATATATAACGTTAGCATTCTTTTGTTGTAATAATCAAAAAACCTTCAGGTACCCAACTGGAGCTTGATTGGCAACGTCAACAAAATGCACTTGGATCAAGCGGCGCCCTCAGCATTGGGTTTGCCATTTAACCAAATAACCTTAATTGTGGTTGATTGTGGATGTAAAATGCCGTTTACCAATAACTAAAATCGTGATATGAAAAGCGT
This sequence comes from Melinopterus prodromus, assembly GCA_964023965.1. Lineage (NCBI taxonomy): Eukaryota > Metazoa > Arthropoda > Insecta > Coleoptera > Scarabaeidae > Melinopterus > Melinopterus prodromus. The sequence continues at coordinate 29,144,491 of OZ030390.1, forward strand.
TTCTTCAAGTAGTCGAACAGATCATTCAAATCTTGATGGACTCCAAAATGTGTTTTTCTTCTGATTAATAATCATCAAAATTTTCTCGAATTTCTGTAGATATCCTGTTAAGCTCGTTAAATACTCTGTAACGTCTCTCAATATTATTACTTCTTTTTGGAATATGTTGTTGACCAATAACCATGTTGCTAGTTCGCATAGCTTCTTCCAAATATCTTCTGCCGACACAAAATTTAATGACGGAAATAGGTGTATAATTTAATATTAAAGATATGTAACTAGATCCGGACTCAAAGTTATATTGTTTTTTAATAGGCTCAATCATCACATAAACACTCTTTGCGGTTTAAGAAATGGGCACTGCATGGTAATTAAAATATTATAGGAGAATGTCTGGCTGAAAAAAATCTCATAAATTAGAATATTATTGTCTATTTTTATTGATTCAAAAAATGTTCGCCACACAAAATATGTTTGTTTTTAATTTTAATATTTTTAAGGTAATTGTTTGATTTTGAAGGCGGTGCTTTGCAACTGGAAGCAACGCATTTTGTTAGAACTAAAATTAGCTATGACAGGTTTATCATTTTGAACCCTTCAATGTTTATTTTAGCATTCACGTGAACGGATCAGAAGAGATAGCGCCATCTGAAGTGTAAAAACAAAGAAATTTCGTAGTGACAACTTGCACCACGAGGTGGAGCCATGGGCGCCAAGAGAGACCATATTGTGTTTCCAGCCGACAATTTTCTTTTCCGAGACGATTATTCCCTACTGTTTGAGATAAATTTGTGATGTTGTTCTCGCTGGTCTTGTATGAAGTTCTGTTGTTTGTTGTAGCTATGATTAAGGTTTTAAATAAAGCACCGATTTCCAATTTGGCACTTAATTCATCTAAAACACATAATCGAAAATAAATTACCACCCCTGGCACAAAATGATAAATAAAACAAACAAGCGACAACTGATTGTGGTATTTTTTGTTTTATAGACCATAAAACTAGAGTTAATTCACAATTTTATAAGTAGAAATAGTGAACTGAGTCTGATTTTGAGACAGAAAAACAATGAGTTTTCCTTCGTGCATTTTTGGATTTTCTTCTACTGGTTTTATCAAACAATTTACAATATTTGCCTTAAAAGGCAGATTCTACAGATCCATATCATACATATTATTTGTCGTAGGAATATCGCCAGTAGCGGATTACTCATAAGGCAATAATGCACGTACCAAGGGGCTCGGGCTTTGGGGGTCCCCCGCCAACACATGTTTCCATAAGTTTTTGGAGATTATATAATCTTTTTGTATGATAAAATTTTGATTTTTATAGTCAAAAGACTTTAAAACGTTTGGTACGTTGATTGCGCAAAGTATGGACGTGGATATGTGTCGAAGATACTTGAAGTCGAAATATGTACTTGTGACGAATCCATTGAAATTAGGCACTAAAACAAGTTAAAGAAGCAAAATACTTTGGTATCGTAGTAGATTCCACCCCGGATAAGCAACATATCGATCTGCCGACGTTTATAATAAGATAAGCAGATCCAAGTACCTACATTTTAAGTACCCGAGGCCCGAGGGGCGTCTGCAATTGTTGTTGATTAAAAGTCTTACGAGCAAGTGACCAGTGTAGGTGACAATTTTGATGAATATCGGTGATTTTTTATTGCAAAACAAATTTGAAAATATCTAAGATATTTGTACCTTTGCGTCTGGAAAGTGCTGAGTTCTAGACAAAAGATGTAGGTTGTCGTATAACCGGGTGGATGGCTTTCGACAAGTAATTTGCCAACAAATACTTTGGGAACCATATTGCGCTGCCGATTGGTCTCAAAGGTACGTTATCCTTGTGGATCTTCAGCAAACCGTACTTGCTAGGTGCCCTGGGGGCTTGAACAAAAAGGTTTTTTTTCTTATTCGGGAATCGATGATGACTTAACCAATTCCTTCACTCGTCTTCCTATAAGTTCCTATCTTATCTAATGGATGCTTGACGATTTTACGGTACGTATTTGGGTCCAATAGATTGTTCATCTTCCTGTTGTAGTCCTCCTTGTTCAATATCATCATAGTGTCTGGATATAGATAACAAACGAAAAAAATTTAATATCAAATACAACAGGAATTGACAGGTTTCTGGCTATTCCTATATTTTATGATGCACAGCAGACAATAATGCACAAGCTTAAATCAAACAGCTCATTCACTTGTTAATTAAGATCAGAAGAATGCTTTTACAGCGTTATCATAGAAGGTGAAAAATTAGACAACGAAATAAACAAATATCATATGAAAGTATAGACGAAACTTTACAATCATCAAAAGAGAAATATAAAATAGTCATAACGACTCTTTTCAGCTTCTATACAATATCCACAAACTTAAATAAAATATTATAAAAATGAATTACTGACACATTGCAAAGATATAGAAAAGGTTTTAACACATTGTGATTCCTCCGATCTTAACGCTTTAGAACTGGCTGACGAAACAGTAGTCTATTGTCATTTTATATTTGAGTACATAATTTGCCCGCCTATGAAAACAATAATGTTTGCTGAATCTTTGATGATATTATTATAGAAATTAATTAAAAACTATGAGTGATTAAAAAAATCGTTATGAAATGCTTGCATCAATATCTCCTGAGATAATTAGCATAGCAGTGAAATGCTTGCATCAATATCTCTTAAGATAATTAGCATAGCAGAACAAATTATACTTACACCATATTAAAGACGAAATTTTGATGAAGAACATACATGATAAACAGAATTATTAAAAAATATTGAAAGATGTATATATTGGAGAAGGTAAAAAGCGGAAATATTAAGTCAATATCTATTCTGTCAAAAAATACAGAAGTTTTTCTGATGACAGATGACTTGACAGAATATATATTGACATAATACTTCAGTTCTGAAAACCCAACTGAAAACCCAATACAACTTTTAGTAATTCTTAGTTTATCATGTACCCACATTATTCGTCTTTAATATAGTGTATAACTTATTCAGATAAGCTTAATGCTTTCGGAGATATTAATGCAAGAATTTCATAACGATTTTTTTATCACTGATAATTTGTAATTAATTTCAATAATTGTGAATAATAATGTCATCACTAATCATTTTGATTCGATGTTATTATTTTCAACGGCGGGCGAATTAATTATGATGTTCAACGATTTTGCGTCTGATACGACCAGATTATAGATCTTCTTTCCTTAAACTCCAGTTGGCGTCTTTAAATTCATTACCTCCCTTAACATTAGGCCAAATTTAAGAATTTCTTTAAGAATTATGCTAACCCTGCCTATAACGGTTGCTACCGGCGCGAGCTATAGATATATAGTTTTAAACTAAAAATAATAAAAACTTACTTAAGAACCATGTCTACTCAAAATCGTCTTAATGGGTTAGCAATGGGCATTGAACATGAATTGAGTAATGCTATCAAAAGCATACGCTTTTTAGGACAGAAAAATTTTCACCTTTTAGGACACAAAAATGTTTGCTTGCCAGAAGAGTATGAGACAAAGAAGATATACAACACCATAGTATATATACACCATACACCAAATAAAAATATTTGGACCGAAAATTAGTTTGATCAGAGGGATGACAAGATACCTCTCACACTTTGTGTCTAGTATAGTTTAAAGAAAGTGTATTATTTTGTGACTATCAATCATATTTTTGGTTACTGAAAAAGCGTTAAAAATACTTTTGGTAAACATTACATTTAGGTACGTATGAACGGAAGGGAAATTCAATTAGAGGAAAAGCCCGTTTACGTAGGGCTATTTTTCAGTCAGAGTACACGAGTAACACCCCCGCACGTACAGCCGTGGAAAATTCTATGGTAACATGCCCGCCGCTAGTGTACATCAAACGTAGGTCGGCGATTGTCGGTCGTCGGATACCTACCTGCTAAAGTCATAAAACCAAAGGGTCACTTTTGTTTCGTTTCGTTTTAGTTTTCTGTATCTATGGAATGAAATCGAATTTCGTCTATTTATATGTTTCCGATATCCGAAACTGACAAAAGTGCACTGTAATATTTAATGTATTTTTTGCATGTAGTTGTAAATCGTATTTGCCCCGGTTTCGACTTTGCTGCAGATATGCCCTTTAGACCTAATACTACAGTGTTGTTCAGCATTTTAGCTTAATTATAAAAATGTTGTTATTTTTATGTTTATTAAAATTATATCTTTATGTTCTATAATAACATCCACACACAATTTTGTTTTATGTGTGACATGTAAGGGCAGGATTTACAATCCAATATGAATGATATCACATCAGAACGATATGCAGATAACTTTGAAAAAATTATATAATGAAATCGTTGAAATTTTAATCTATATTTATGTTACTCAATCGTTTTTGCCGTATTGCAAAACTTTCAAGTCCACTAGTTCCTTGTATAATATTTTGTTTTGCGGCCGACCTACCGGACGATCAAGCACAAAGGTAGGTATTTTTATTGCACTATGGGTCGCGTTTTGTTCCTTAATTTACCTTTTTGCTGGCCTTTCCGCAAATTAGGCAAATATTGAAAATATGTATAACATACCTAACGTTGTGACTTCGTGCCATCGACACACAATTTCGAAGAGTTACAATGAGTTACACCAAGGAAACAAACAAAAAACACTTCAATTATTAATCTAGGCAGCTATTTGATTAAAAATCGTAAATTTGTTAGACAACCACAATTAAATCGATTTTGGCTGATACAACAACAAAGGATTTTGCTTGTTTTCTTAGTGCAACAAATTGACGATACATATGTTCCGTTTAGATTGTCATAAATGTATCATTTCCTAAAACATCAGGTCATACCAACCTCAACAACATATGAAATAAAAGCACTCCTGCAAATTCATATCAACCTCCAACCTAATAGAACACTTTTCTTATTTAATACATGCTTATGTTATTCCTATATTATTAAATGTTTGTTTTTACGTTATTACATATATTTATGTTATGTTATTACAAATATCATTTTTTACTGTCATACAACTACCAATTATTTTTATCTATACTATACTCATTTTATATTTATATTATTTTTGTTGAATACATAATTATATGCAATTTTCATTACTTACCATAACGTAAATTAAATAAATATAAAACATTTGAGATACAAGTATATTATTTCGGTCTGCGACTTACAGGAACTTCCTATCTGGAATTACCTCCTTTAAAAATTATTGACAGCTGATATCGGATGTAGTAATCGGTTTGCCTTGATGCATACACCGACGTAGCCATGATGATGAAGTATTTTAATATGTACCTAATTAAAATTTTTACAATTATAACTAACGTTACTATATGTATTTTAGTATAAATGAAATAATACTGCAATTGCATATCGAAACAAAAATATTAACGAATAACAATCTTTAGCTACGAGCGGCAGTTTCGGTCCGAAAATCCGGAAATATATTATATAAATACGAAACTCATATTCATACCATCTATATACAGAAAACTTAAAATGAAATGAAACAGAAGTGACCCTTCGGTTTTATGACTACCAGGTAGGTATACGACGACCGACAATCTCCGACCTACGTTTGGTGTACACTAGCGGCGGGCATGTTACCATATTATTTTCCACGGCTGTACCTTAGCATTTACGTTGGGAAACATGACGAAACAAAAGCCCTATCATCACCCACGTTCCCGACAGAGAGCGCACGCGTCCAGTTATTGATATTATGTTCATACACTATTGCGTACAAACGGTCAGAATGGTTGCTCATTCTTGGATGCAAAGTGGCGCCAGCTACCATTCCGATAGTGCTTTCAGGTGGTGAAAGACTTCAGCAGTTAGAACGACGGCATGGCTATTCGAGGGACATCCGTCTATTTGAAAACACTCACGTTCTGTAAGTGTGACCTCTATAATAAACTAATCACATTCAGTTATCACATGTTACCAAAAGTTTCCACACTGAGACGTTCATTCATCTTGTGCATGCAGAATTTTAACAGATTCACCTATGGTATCAACTATGAGATAAAACATTGAAAATTGTATTGATGATTTTTCAATTGTTTTAATTTGTACTTATAATATAACAAATTATACTTAAACAATCTGATTGTGAGTATGCTGAATCTCTAGTTAATTCACCTGCACTATTATTTGAAATTATATCTAGGAATCTAAATCGCATTTCATTCAAGTGACCTGATTTCGAATGACCTATATTTTTATTGAAATCCTCACCGGAGCATCCTATGACCTTGTTGGGTTTGCTTTGTTATGACTGTCATATCAGTGTGTCGTTCATTGCTTTCCTTCTTAATGTTCTATGAATTCGAACATGTTTAATTTTGTATGAACATCCGTGTGCGTGAATTTTGCATGTTTGATTAGTGTCGCATAAGATCGTATGAATAATTACTAAACGATGGCAAAAGGTTCTTAAGCAAATTAGATAATTTAACTAATGGAGTTTGCCCTTAAAAAATATGTAGATGCTATCCGCAATAACACAGTGGATTTATTTTTTAAATATTAGTTAATACCATTTAATTCTATAGACTTATAGAGCATGGGGTGTAAGTAAAGTACTGAATTTTAAGTATAACGTTTTTACTTTATTATACCCAGTATGATAATGTATTTTAATTGTGCCGAAAAAATGATTGAGATTTAAGCGGAAATAGGTCTTTTGGGATTCCCTGATCATTTTTAACCAAGGTACAAAAAAGTTCTCTGTGTGTGTGTGTATGTCTGTGTATATGTGTGTACTCAATTTTTGTGGCGACGCTTCCTTCGGAGAAACTACTGAAGGTATCGGGACGAAACTTTATATTTAGAAGTTTCATGACCAACCTGACATGACCAAAGAGCTGAAAAGCTTTTGGTTCAAAAGGGTCCAAAGAAACTGGATGTTTACTCTTAGCGTTTTTCAAGGAATTTGCAAATGAGCCGCCCTTCTGTAATTTCGTCAAAATAATTGAGTAATAAATTAAATTAGAGGAAATTCTGAATAATTTATGCATATCACATTTTTTGGTAAAATTAATAATTTAGCTGCGGGAGCAAATTCTAGGACGAAAGTTCATATTTAGAAGTTTTATGACCAAATTAAGAGCTGAACAGCTTTTGAACGCCTTTTCTGATTAATGGAGGGTTCAGAAGCAAATCAGCGTAAGGCATTCTAAAGAAATATAAATGGTTTTGTGAAATAATGTTGTTAATGACAAGTCATTTGAAGCTACAAGAAAATATTTCATTCAAAGACAACACAAAACAGGCTGTGGTTCTTCTTTAACTCATGATTTGGATAGAGTCGCTCCTGAAGTATAAACAAGTTGGGGTCTTCCCTTTTTGGCAAAAGCCCTTTAAATTTCGATCTTATAAAAAAAAATCTTCTTGCAAAGTTTCTTTTTAGTTGATTGTTGTTGTTTATGTTTAGCTAATTTACTTAACCCATTCGCTGTTAGTTTTTCGATTGATTCTTCTAATGGTTTGCTCACAAGATATTCTTCTCGCTTAATTTCTGTTACCTGAAATGTATTAGTTTGTTGGGAGCTGCAACTAAATTGATCCCATCTTTAAAACCATACATAAATTCTTTTTTCTTGCCTTTGATTCAATGATGCTGAAGTCGCTGTCGTTTGGAGGATAACTGTGTCCAGACACAAGAAATTCGTAATCGATAAAAGATGCAATTAATCCTGGGTCTTGCACACGTTTTAACAAGGATAATTTCAGTTAATTTTTTTATTCTGGCCTGTGCAATAGTCTGATATCATAACGATAACATCGGAATTGCTAGTAGAGACGTTTTACCATATACGATGCAGTCTCTTGGGAACCCCGAGTCCAGGTTTCATCCGACATAAACATGTATCCTTTATGATAACTTGATACTATCAATTATCGAAATTCTGAGGAATCTGAAATTAACTACCTAGTCCTGATGTCATAGATTGTGTAGATTGTAATATCACTGTTTGTTTGATAACGTTGTAAATCCTTCCTACAAATCTCAATTTTAAAAGAGTGTCTAGCAAATGTTGGCTTTCTTTCTCATTACACAGCCAAATTTAACATTGTGCGTATCTAATCTCTTATTTACACTCGCGAAAAAATAACTAATCACTAAGGTTAAGACTGTGGTTAAGACCTGGGATACACTTACGCCTTCAAGTATCATTTCCGACTAATCAATTTACCTACAACTGAATAATAGGATCATCAAAATCGGTTCAGCGACGAAATGAACCGGTTATAATGTAACAGGTTATAAATCATTAACATCACTGTAAATCGCCAGCATTAGATGAATTTTTCAACACTGTTTGGTGCATTTGGGATCACGGCTTCTATTTCTCAAAATCCCAAAAAAATGTGATATAAATTTTATATGTAACAAATTACGTCGCTTTTTACGAAAGCTTTTTAGTTTATTTTTGGACACAAGATACACAGTTTTAAAAACAAAATAAACTAAAGCTAATAGATAAAAACTTTTTCGAAAGGTAATCTGCCAAACTTTCAAGTCTAACGACACTGATACGGAATTGGGAAATCTAGCCCTCATCAACCCACTTAAAAATATGCTCCTAAAACTAGGTGAGGCGGCTTGAGAAAAGTAATAAATATACGACCCCGCACGAGAGAATCGCCCTAGCTACCATCTCTCGTTTCGATAATATTGAGTCCTGTGTCTGAAGGCGCATAACACTAAAAGTACTGAACAGAAGAACATGAAACAAAGTGTGTCATACTCCTGAATCATTTCTACATAAGTTGTATGACTGTCAACATTTTCTGCCTCTCTATGTAAACATGAGCGCGAGAGAAATGAGAAAAAGCACCCGATTTTTGCACTTTTAGATTAACGCTCGTCTTTCCAATTTTTTCCTCGTACCGCTTGACACAAAATTTTTTTGTGTAATAAAGGTTGCGAACAAGGTTTTTAAGGAAGCGGATATCTCAGTAACGAATATTAGCATGATAACGGGATATGCACGTAACCAATCGTCATTTGTTATTTAATGCGACTGTAGAAAAGAATTTTCAAGTAATATTTAAAGCGATTTAATATGAATGATATAAATTGCGGCGTCAATCGTAACGGTAAATGGCAACGTAGCTGGTACAGTGGAAGATTATATACTCTTATTACGTACGACCCAACCCAACCCAACCCAACCCAACCCAACCCAACCCAACCCAACCCAACCCAACCCAACCCAACCCAACCCAACCCAACCCAACCCAACCCAACCCAACCCAACCCAACCCATAGTGGGAGTTAAATAATATAGATAATGAATTTAGATGTACAATTATTATACCCGCATTTCGTTCGACTGCCTCGCACCAAAACCTACAAACGAGGGAAGCTAAACTGCGCAAAATATTGTTCATGTTTATTTCGGTCTTCAAAATTAACAAATAGTCGGAATGCTTAAAGTCAAGGGATGTGTATCTCAGTAAATAAAGATTAATTGCATACTAACTGCGTTGTCCTGCTAACATTCGTTACTAAGATATCGGTTTTCATCAAAATCTTGTTCGCAACCTTTTATTACATAAAAACTGAAGGAAAAAAAAAACGCCAATCTATAGAAGAGACTCTGAATGCAACCTGAACAATACTGAAATTTTTGGGCGATGTTGCTTTAGATTTAAAAAAATCGTAATGACGAGCGCTTATTTAAAACTGCAAAAATTGCGTACATTTTTCACTTCTCTCGGGCTCATATTTACACCGTGACGCAAACAATGTTGACAGTCATACAACTCATGTAGAAATGATTCAGGAGTATGCCATAGCGTTTTCAATTTTTTCTGTTCATTAGTTTTAGAGTTATGGGCCTTCAAAGTCAGGTGTCAACTGATGGCCGTTAGGGCGACTCTCTCGTGCGGGGTCACATATAATTTTGTTTGATGTTGGTTTGGTTAGAAACAACGATAAAATCGTTAAAAATTCAGTCTTTATTTACTACTGTATATTTGCAAACTTAATAGTGGCATGCACTTAAACTTACCATACGTCCCGGTTTGACCGGGACAGTACCGGTTTGGCAGATCGGTCCCCGCATCCCGACCGGTTTGTTGTCATGTCCCAGTTAAAATTCTTAAGAAACTTTTATATCAGTAATCAGATCAGTACACAGAGGAAAAGACTCTTGTAACAATCGACTGCTAAAGGCACATATTGTGAATTGATGCTGAAAATAGTCTGTGTGTCGTTAGTCCACACAAAAAGAAACTTGGATGGTTCTACCATTCAATAGTAACACCTTTGTTTAAATTGTTACGTTTCGCTTTAATTTTCAAAGCTCCTTCAGACAATACTGCAAAACCAATCACAATCAGAAAAACAAAAGACTTAATTAATAATAAAGACTTAAACACTATAAAACTTACAAAATGGTGAATTAGATGAACTTGACAACAGGCGGTCGTTAAGCACTTCAACAGTAATAAACGGAACGAATGGCGCCAAAGTGACATGCTGACACCTTATTCCATACGTCATAATATAGATTATCTGGATTTGTTAGTCACCTTTTCACGTTCTGTAGCAAAGCAAACACACAACTAAATCACAATAATTTGCAACGATTATCTATGTAAGTTTGAAATATATTACGAGGAAATGCTACGGAAAAAAATATTGTAATTTTGATCACTTAGCTTCATTGTAAGTAAATTAATCGTTGTATTTACCCATAAACTAGGGGATTTTCTCAGTGGCAAACAACCCCTAAATCACAATAAGTTCTATCCATTATTTATGAGGATATTGCGGTACAAATTACATATCTACAGAAAATATTGATATCGTTTTCTCTTATGCAAAATTATAGACAATTAATTAAGTCCCCTGATGTCCCCTCATGGCGGAAGCCCACTCAAGCCCCTCACGATATTATGTAGGGCACCGAGTGGAGGAAATAGATACATATATTGGTCGGCTGCGTTACTAAAACGTAAAGCTATTTCAAAAAAAAAATTTATAACTTTCTATCATACACCGAATTGTTGGGGTAGTCATATATTTATGAATGCTTTTCTCGTAGGCGTACAACCACTAACAACCATATTTTAGTTATATTGTGTGGCTTCTGAACTGAACATGGAATATACATTAGGGTGTTCTGCTTTAGGAAAATATTTATAAATTTTTCAAAAGTTGTTCTTTAATTTTCATCCGTCACACATCAAATTGAAGGTTGAAGGGTTGTATAATTGTTTGGTAATGATTTCGGAACATTATGCTCTTAAATTAGTACTTAAATTTATATTATGATTGCTTACATACACAATTTAATAATTTCAACAAATGAGAATATCTATTTAATAAATGAGTCAATTCTTTATGTATAAAGCTTTCAGTGCTTTAAGTTTGCAACGTTAAAAAATAATCGTGGAAATTCAAGTATTTCCAACAGGTTTTGAGATAACGCACTATCTCTGGCTAATTTGACTCCACTAGTAAGACCAATATTGTACTGCAAATTAAATTTTGATATGAAATGCTCCAAATTGTATGAGGTGATTTAAGCATATTATATTATATTAGAAAAAAATATCTACACTTTAGCGAACAATACGAGAGGGTCAATAAGTAATTAACCTTTTTCTGTTTTTTGTCACAAAAAGTAACCGTAATTTCGACTATTTTTTGTAGATTACGAACCTGGTACGTCTTCATGACGTCTCACATTTGTGCAATGTAGGTTTGGCATCTATGAACACAAAATTGAAATAATATTGGACAAAATAAGTGTTATCCTGTCTTATTTTTTCAGTTATTTTTATTGTGTTGACATTACGTAGGTTTTGGTTATTTTTAACATCCCAACTGTTGATAATAATTGATAAAACACTTGGGAAGCAACAATAAGAAAACAAGAAAAAAATCAAAGACAACAAAAAGCCACCACCAAGAGCAGGTGGCGTTGTTGGATAGCGTTCGTGGACGTGGACTCTGTGGAGGCTTTGCTTGTGTTTTCACGTTTTTCTTTTTATTTTCAAAAGTATTTCTTGTCCCGGTTTGACATTTCAAAATTATGGTAAGCCTAGGCCGCATGGTCGAACCACGAAATCGGTGCAGTATACTTATAGTAGAGGACACATTTCACACATTATAGTAGAGGTCACTTGAAAGTTATTTGACCCCAAATGCCTGATCCAAAGTTTACAATTTACGAATTATTTTACAATTTTTGAAGGAAACGCTACCTTTCTATGACGTCATAATCAGACACCAAAAATAATTAATACTTTCGAAGTTATTTTCTGTGTCGATGGTGTCATTAAAACGTAACGATTATTGATAAATCAAAATTTCCTCAAAAAATCACCTACAAATGAATACTTAGAATTATTAAGCTCTTGGTCGTAAAAACTACTTGTTTCAATAGCTATCCATCACAGTATCAATCTCAACAAAACGCCTTCTAATTTCCGAAATAATAATACTTGGGCGAGTAAGGGGTCTCCTACACTTACTTTGATAGACAGATGAATCAGAATGTTGTTCCATGTCTTCCAATTCCTAACATTCCCAAATGATATTTTCTTTGTTTTTGATCAATCGTAAATCTTTTAAAATGGGTTTATTCAATTGCTGAATACGCCTACATACTATATATATACTTCCGGGCAATGTGATGGAAGCTGAAAGAGAATACCATCGTCGCTTCCTACATACAGACGTATGGTAGAAAATGGTACTGTTCAACGACTTTGATTGATTTAACTAAATCTTTTGTTTTTTTACTTTATTTTCGTTTCGATATGTAGTAAGTCCTCGGATTGAGTTGCAAAAATGAAAGAAATACATTTGATTTCACTCCTTTCCGGGTGGCGGAGGGAGAATGTTCAAACACCAAGGACACGTGACGTTTTCATTCTAGTTCATTCTAGTTTAATCCTCGTGTTTGTTATCAGCTAAAGGCGCTACCTTTAGCGATGTCTCACGGCGCCTCCGCCTTCTTGTGTTCACTTTGCAACAAGATATTTTTTGGGAAACTGGCTGCAGGGTAGCATTGCTGAAGCTGGAGCCAATAATAATTAATAAGGCAAAAACAGTTTAAATAAAACTTTAATCGACCTACAGTGTAAATATATACTTAATTACTATGGTTTATTTGAAATAAACTCATTACATTTACTTTTTCTTTGGTTATAGGTGTTATATTGTCGACTGTGGCGTCACTGACATTGCCGTACATGGTTACACCGAAATCTAGGCATACAAAGTACAGCTCTTCAACTCCCGCCCCAGGAAGTGGTGCGTTGCCAACTCCGGATAATCTGCCGGCTACCGCAAAATCGGGAATATCTCTGTATAGAGTAAAAGCTAGCAATGGAGCAACGTGTATATTGTTGAAAACGGACGGTCTCATTGAGGTAAGTAGACAATTCGTGTCAAGTCAACACAATCATTCTTCAAATCATATTTGGTAAAGTGGATTCGAATCAACTCGTGGAGGTTGAATGAGAAAATTATTATTATGTATATATAACTAAGGATGACATTCCAATCAAAATATCTGATTTATTGGATACATTTGTATGAGATTTTAATTATTATAGACAGCTGCTTGTGCACATACATATATCGACATGTATTGATGTAAACACAATGTACAGAATTCGTACAAGGCATTATTAGTGCACATAATGTGTTATAACTTTTGTAATATTCTATACTTGTATGATATGGAATCATTACATTTTATATATAAATCTATAAACACAGGGCACTATTAAACATATAATCATTGTCATAGTCAATGAATACGATAATTATTAATGATGATTATTGCTCTGCCATCTTGTAAAGCTTCCGCCTAAAATAAGTTTTTTTGGATACAAATGGTAGGAAATTTAATTTGAAATATTTCTTTCCGAAATGTTAAATAAATACTTTTAGAGTAATTTTAATTTGTCATTTGGTAGTTGTGGGTATCCAAATAGCCCAGGCGTCAGAAGATTGAAGAACTTTCTCGGACCAGCAATTTTTTGCACTTTCTTCTGCAATTAGTAAAAAAATCTGAAAATATTAAAAAATATACACGGCATCTTTTGTTTAATCAATTTTATGATTTATTACGATTATCTTTATCACAGTTACTTTTCTTCATATTGTTTATCATGAAATTTCCCACAAAAAGACATCTACAGTTGTTAGCGTCAATGTGTTAGTTTAGGCGGAATCACCGCACCAACGCTTTTTACGTTTTACGTTTAACGCTTTTTAGCGCCCATACAGAGGCGGAAGTTGATAAATAACTTAAAATGAGGATCAGAATAAACTGGCCGATGTTCATTGGCATTTTTTTCATTTAAACAAATTGAAAAAAGCTAATGATGGTCCAACAGTTTATTCTGATCTGGAATCCTTATCCTGAAATCCTGTAAACCGCCTACGAGCGCATTACGCATTTGCTTGATCTGTAGACTTCTGTGGTTTAACCAGTTTTGACAGAGCTTAGTTACAGTTCAGATGCAATTAGTGGACAATAAAACAAAGAAACTGAGTAGCAACAAATTTACTCAACTTAAGCAGCGCAGCGCCTGGAAGATCTTGATAGCGAGAAATCTATTCTGGCTTCTGTCCACAAATGGGTTTCGTTACAGAATATGGGAAAATTGATCAAATTACTTTCGAAACTTGGAATAGTTTGCCTGGCACCTATGAGGCAACAAACAAATGTAATAAGTAAAAAGTAAATTAAGATGCAAATTAGTGGACGATTTTCAGACATCGTTATTCGGCATAAATTTAAAAAAATCCAGGACGATGCAAGGACACCGGTCCAATTTAAGCTCGCTGCTGCTACTGCAATACCTGAAAATTTAATCCTGTCTTTTCTCTTTACTTAAATCGTTGGCTTATATTTCGTTGATTTATTTTTTATTGTATTTCAACGTCATTAAAATAAAACTTGGCTCTTTACACTCCAAACCGACCTCTGGTCTAAACCAACCCATTGACGCTAAAAACTATAAAGATTTTTTTGTGGGTAATTTCATAATAAACAAAATAAAGTAAAAAAGTGTGGTAGAAATGCCATTCCCGTGATAATCCTCAAACGTTATAAGCACGCCTGAACTTTTTTATACAAAAGACACCTAGCTTATTTTTATATTATATTTTCAGAATTTAATGTTTACTGATCACATAAGAAAAATAGCTAAAAATCGACGGTCCGAGCCAGTTCCATCAAAAACCCTTTGATGCCTGTACTAAAATAGCAACACAATTTGCAGAGTGAACTTTAAAGTCGGTTTTCTTAGAACTCTGATTTTGTAAACATAAACTTTAAACCTTCATAACGTCCTCAATTTTTATCGAATCAACCGAACTTATTTCAAAATACTGCACACACTGCAGAGTATAAGAATAACTAAAACACAAACAAAAATTCCATAAATTTGTCCGTTTATGATGTTTTGTTTCAGCTTGATTAAAAACAGCCATAATAAAGCCCTTATTTAAAAAGGAGAAGACTACAACGATTACAACAACTACCGGCCGCTCAGTTTATTGAATTTCTTTCCTAAGATATACGAACGCATTACGGACAATAAATTGGGGGTTCCAATTACAACAATTAATTTATAGCAATTAAGAATGGGGGTTCCATAAGGGTCAATCTTGGGACCAACAGTTTTCTTATTGTAGATAATGTAGATCAATGACCTTTCAAATGTTTGAACGATGTGGACATCACCCTACATATATGCTGATGACATCAACATTTTTGTCTGTGCCGTTACCGTTAGCCAGCTGCGTATCAGAGCGTCAACTGAAACGCAAAAAACTACTGCATAATTTTCTCAAATATGACATTCCCGGATCTCGTTTGCTTGGCGTTTATTGCTTGGTATCTTTTGATTATTTTGTACTGTGACGTTTTATGTTCATTCTTTGTATGGTTTGGTTACATGCATAAAGGGTATTTTATTCTATTCTATTGTACTCTATTTTATCATTTTGTCATTTTTGTACAATACTTAAATAGATTGAATAACTGTACTTGTAATGTGGACAAGATGAGGAAGTGTGGCCTACTACCAATCATTCTGAATGTCTTAGTGGTTTTCCAATTTAAAAACCCAAAACGTTTCTCTGGTCGCAGTCTTTCTGAATTGTAACTAAAGCAACAATTACGAAAAAAAAAACTGACGACAAACAAAAGTATATAAAAAGAAACTTATAGTTAATATTTTCATTTTATTACAGGTGAACTATAAATCAGCTGTCGACGATGAAAAAGGAGATACCTACATGCCAGATTATCCCACCGTTGAAGGCAATTGCCAAGGAGAGGACGCGTCTAATATGAGAATATCATGGCCAGGATACAGCTTATACTGGGAGTTTGCTAAAGTAAATTCTAAATGCTTCCGCTTGGCGACTTTATGACATATTTTTACGTTTTAGACGCCCGGTGGTGAACGATGGTACATCAGCAACTTAGAATTAACAGTTAGTAAAGAACTGGAACCCTACCGCCACTTGAGAACCTTTGGTAGGCACCAACAAAACAGAAAAAAATAACAAAATTGTGATTTATTTATTTTCTTTTTTAGAGAAAACATTTAAACTCATCCACAAACAAATGCTTTTCCCAACACCAGTTGGGAAATCGTTCTCTTGTGATGAGTCGGTTATCCAGCTGGAATCACCTGATGAAGACTTCCTCAAGCAAGGCTTGCGGGGTACGGTATTCTTGAGAGCTTTCCAACTGCAGCCATTCATGTACAAGGGTACCAACTTTGGGCCACCGCATGAGTGCAGTGCTCAGTTAGGGTTCAGAGATGAGACGGCACCTATTGCTGTGGGATCTACATTGGCTGTAGCGGTATTGTTAACTATTTCGGGTTACGGTGTATTCAGGTACTTCAAAATAAAAAAGGTGCAATACAATACGATGGAATAAGTTTAGATTGTATTGTTTTAAATTTTGTTGTTGTTGTTACTTTTTTATACCAAGGTTTGTAATTTGGTCGATTGAATCATAGTAAATATCAAAGTTAATTATAAAAATTTACCAGAGACAGGGAAATATGTCGAACATAACCCAAAATGTTGATCTCAAATTGTAAAGGATTCTTTGGGATAAGTCTGTACTTAATCGATGTTAAATTTAATGTTACAGCAAAATATTGGAGCGTCGAATATTGAATGGAAGTAACATTATTTGGATTTAAACCAGATTTGAGTGTGTGGGTTCTACAGAAAATGTAGGTAGATCACATAACATATCTATTCCAAACTCTTGCTGTCACATATTTTATTAGGGTGGTCCTTATTTTTTAACTTTTTTTTCTTCTTTTGTTTGACCCTCTGAATTTCCTCCTTTAAATCCATACCTGTGAAGGTTTAGATCTATCAAAACATATTAACCGGTGGCTCAAGGGGTCCAAAATCGAGTTAAAAAATAAAAATAAAAGTTTTAATTTTCTTTTAACATAATAATTTTACATCAATCAATTACCTTTAGAGTTTATGTATCTGAGCATTTCACATATTTTCAAGTACTTAATTTGTAAAAATATAGCAATCTAAACTACATGACTATCCTGACTAAGAATGAATAAAATCTAACAAGTGATAATTGTTTTTGGTATGCTTTTATTCCGTAGAATCTAAAGCTGAATGCATAAATATCAACTTGTGCCTAGTTTTTGAGAAATGCAGTACTAAAACACACTTTCAAAACTGCATTTTGCTCTCAAAAACCAGACAAATTTCCAGCTTTCAGATTCACGTTGTACGAAAAGAAAGCATATAAGCACCAGAAACAGTTTTCACTTGTCCAATTTTATTATTTGTTGGCCAACTGGTCACTGAGCTTACGTTGTTGTACCTACTTTTAACAAACTACGGGCTTGGGATATCTAGACTCAAATCTTGGATCGATTTTGAGCCCGTTGAGCCACCGGTTAATATGATTTTATCGAGCTCAAATTTCACAGGAATTGATGATGGGTATAAAACAACAAATTGAGAGACCCCGACAAAAAATGGAAAGGTATTGTTTCTATTGAAATACGAACCACCCTAATATCATACATGACTTACCTATGCAATATCTATTTTCAAAGTAATAGAAATGTATATTTTGTAAAATAAGATCTTATCCGACAGATCCACAGAGCAGTACGCAACAACATTAGAAAGTAATCAAAGTATACAAAGCTGGACAGGTATATTTATACTGCATGCGTATATGATGCCATTGTAAAGATTATAGTTGAAAAAGTACAAGTAAGTAAGTTTTTTCTGAATTTGATTATAATTGAAATCTTTACATATATAATATTGCCATGAATAGGACAATTAAAAATCGTTAACTATTGATACCTCTGAGACAATTTTGGGCATTTATGAATGGAAAGTAAATTGGGGGTTATGTTAGATTTGCTTGTGCTGTATACGAATCTACATTTAAAACTTTTCGATCACTTGAGGGTTTTAAAAAAAGTAAGATACAAATGTCAACAATTCTGCGTATGGTACTTGTTTTGAAATAACTGTTAACCATAATCTTCTATAAACTTCCCAAAGTAGGTAACCCTTAGACATCACGTTAAAAAATTTATATTTTCTCAAATTGCTAATCCGACAGATAAAACATTATTATAGAACATTTATTTCATTTAACACCATATAAATTTTTAATTATTATTACAAAAATTTATTGTAAAGTTTATATATTAAATAACATTATGCAAACATGTAATAAAAAGGTGATACTTAATTATTTAATGCCTTATCTGTGTCATCCACTTTAAGGTTAGCGTAATCTTTAATCAAGTCATCGTAATCTATTGTCATTGCCAGGGCACTTTCTATGGATGCAGAGCTAAGTCGTTTAAGCTTTCCTGTCCCATTAATGATCTATTAAAGTTCTTTATTGCCGAAAGCCTGCTTAATGCTCTTTCATCTTCGGCAAATGTAACAGGTATCGTGCAAAAAAATCTGATCGCAATACATATTTCGGGGAAAACACCGTGAAGTTGAAATTTGTAAATAGAATTTAATAACTCTAACCCTGGTATAATATCTTGAACCGTGCCATCTTTTTCATGTGATATATTTCATCTTTTAGAGATGAATATTAGCTCCATTGAATATTTATTGATTAAGTGCACGAATCCGATATTTCTTGATGATTCATTTCTTGAAAATGTTATTAACATTGGTCAAAATAAATTTTGAGTGGTTTTTAAAGATGTAAAACGCATGTGTAGCTGGGAAATAATTGCAACAAGTATAATAAAATAAACAGTTCCATTAAGGTGGGCTTCGAAATGAGTAGGCAACCAAATATACCTCATAATTTTGTTTTCAGTATTTCGTGGTATTTCACCGAAATGATTAGGTATTTCCATTCAAATTATATGTTAAACTGAACTTGAAAGATTTGCCGATAATACAAAAAATAGCCGGCTAAATTCTGTCGAGTTCTATTCTAGGCGAATTCTATATATGGCGTAGTCTTCTTGCGATCGACAAAAAAACACCAATATTCCCAGAATTCGTCACCTACACTTGACACAAATGAGCTGGATATTTTTTGTATTATTGGCAAAGGTTTCAAGTTCAGTTTAACGTATAATTTGAATAGACATACCTAATCATTTCAATGAAATACTGTGAACAAAATTATGAAGTATATTTGGTACCCTACTCATTTCGAGGCCCGTCTTAAAATGGCCTTGTCTGTTCTCCCCATCTGCACTCTCTTCGTCTGGTAATTTTCTTTTCTTTGCTTTTGACCGGTTTTCAACATTTGGCGTTATACATTCGCAACAATCGTGCCACTTATTTCTAAAATGTTGAAGTTCTTTTAGAAGTGAGTCAATGTTTGCTGATGCAATCTCAATCATATGGTACTAGATTGCAATACTTTATTTCGTTCGTCTATGGATGCTAATATTTTTACTTCATAGTGTTGTAAAAAGTATAGCTTTGAAGCTTGAAAAACGATGGTCGACCAATTTTTGCTGCCGGGCCCTTTTCAGTGCCGGGCTCATGACTACAGTCACAGCTTTTGCCCCCTCTCGGCGGCCCTGTTTTAATCTCATACCTATTTAAATTTCAGCTTTGTCGAAATACCGTAATTTTTTTATTTTTTGGGGCTTTTTAAAGTGTCTGCCCTGACGTTGGAACCGCCACAGCTGCCTGCCATTGTTTTTTTTTTTCATTAACAATGATTAAGCATTTTAAAATATCAAAGTGGCACCATGACGTTAACTCGGTCAAATTTGTACACCTTCCATGCATCACTGTCTTTATAGGAACCGCTGGTTGAACTAACGAGTCCCCGCCGCATATTCGGCAACAACGCACGCGGCTTTCTCTAGGTGTGCTGAAATGAAAACACGAACCTTGAACTTGATAGCGTTGACCAAACTCCAGTGACAACTCTGACTGGTGGTATTTGATTACTGCTAAACGTGGGTCTGGCAAAAAGAATCTTTGAGGCATCTCATGAACAGCTTTTTTACATTTTGGATCACTGTTTTTCACTTCTTTAGTGCGATGTTATGTACTTATTGTACTTAGTGTACCTAATCATGACTAATTTCTGAAAAAGTTGCATGGGTCAGTGCTAGTGCTACTTTATCGTGAAGAACGGATACGTTTTAAGCTAGAAACCATGAATACTGACTCTGAAATTTGTATGGCGAGATCTGGAAAACAGTATCCAGTAACTATTTTTTTTTTTTTTTTTTTTTTTTTTGGGGATGTTGCCATGTGCACAAAGCCTGTGGCTTGTCTGTGCGGCAATCGGGGAGACGGAGTATTTGAAAAATCCCCTGCCTAACCTGGGCTTGAACCCTGGACTTCTGAGTGGAAGGCATTCGCCTTACCCACTCGGCCACCTCCGCTCCTACATGGCAATAATGAATATAATGATATTATGTTTATCAGACTTTGTTCGAATTGTTGAAAAGATAGATGATCAATCATATTTGGCTCAGCACTACGTTTATTGGATTGATTTTTTTTGTATAAACTGAAAACTGCACAATGCAAGTACACATCTGTATTTTATTACCTATACTATACCATGATATGCGCTGTCAGTATGAAATTGGATGGATGCAAGCACTAAAGCAAAACAATACAAAAAAACGTACTTGGTGTCTGTGTCCAGCATTGTATATTGATTAATTTCACAAATAACATATCATTGTCACAGGCAGTCAATTAATGAAACTTGTGTCGGAAGTGTGCAACATTATTTGGTATTTTTACAACAGATGAGATAAATCAAAATTTGATAAATCGAAAATACTATCTACAGTCAAAAGGACCAAAGTCTAACCTGGAAAATTTGGTTGTACCTCTTGGGATCTCGTTTCCTCTCCTATGATTACCAATGAAGCGTAGGTACTTCAGTTGTCTCTAGTCAACAAACAAAAAAAAAAGAAAATCAGAAACTATTGTCCATGACACGGTGAGATCCTGATCACGTGCTGAAGTGTTCACTGTATGCTTGCACTTTCTTCTTGCTATCATGATGACATTTCCTGGGTTAATTTCTGGAAGAAGAAACAAAATCTCGTATATCTTTTGTTACAAATAGTCTTCGTTTAGTAAGAGTTTCGAATTATATCGTCAGTATTATACTTATTGCAGGTACCGTAGTACTAGTTAACTAATTGATAAACTATGTTAAGGGATGATTGACATTATGTATTTCAGTGTCAAAACAATTATTAAATCGAAATACTTCGCTCTTGCTGTGATTTAATAGTTGCGTTGACGTAACGGTCTTAAAATGATATTATTAAAAATAAGCTTTAATACAGTCATATCTGCACCTCTCTATATTCCATGTATATCTTGCTCACTTTGATCCTCATTAGCACAACTATTTGAAAGTCAATATTCGATTCAATTATTCTTGTATAGATAAGGTGCGTTGTATATACAAGCTTCATTTGTCTGCCGGTCAGTGGGACTAAAACAATTGCTATGAATTAAATACTGCCCTGAAATTATGGTATTGATGGGTATTGTTTGTGATCTTAAATTGTTACTATTTATGTTCCACACGAAGTTATTTATTATTACAGTTGTGAAGTATTTTTGATTCTCAAATAATATATTCTTAGAAACAAGAAAAGAACTGATCTTGATTTATAAATGGAGTTTTGTTGGCATTGGTGTTTAGTTGGTCACCTATAGCGCAGGCTGTTTAAATACGTGAAAAAATAATTCTACAGCAAATAAATTCATATACTAGTAAAGTTATTAATTTATTATAATTTACGATTATGCATTTTAATTCTGTCTAAAAAAATATGCATGCTCAGCAATAAATTAACTACCAAGAAGGCAATGTTTTGATTCTAATACTAAAAATAACTTTGTTCTGGAATCAGGAAAAAGCAAAAACCATGAAAATTGTAACTATTATTTATTATAATAATATAAATAAAGAACCTAAATAAAAAGTGCAAATAAAAAATTAACAAGTAGGTACACTTTGTTCGTACTGAAAAATATTTAAAAATCTATATAGATTTTATATCTATAAACAAATATACTCTATGGGTCTATTCGTCAAGTAGCTGTGCAATAATAATTTATAATCCATACCTATCGAAAAAATCTACAAGATATCTTCATGTTTATAAATAATTCATAATTTTATGTTAATTGCCTTTAGGTTTAACCCTTTCACAGCTCCTTACGAATATATTCGCCAAATGGTCCGGACGAGATTTCTCTCAGTTCGCGTAAATATTAGATCAGCATTTTCGATAATTTATCATTACAAAAACATTGTCTTATTTTATGTGTATTGCTATTTTTATAAAATGCATATGAAATTGTTAAAAAGTGCGTGTTAAAACATAAAACTAATGAGCAAGTGAACATTTTACGATGCGCATCAAAATGAGAAAAAAAACAGTGATGATATTGTTATATTGTACGTAATGGACTTGGAAGTTATATAAATCTTTTTAGGACAGAGTTGTAACTGAAAAATAACTAAACAAATTAATATTGTATTCTTATATTATATAAAATTTAATGCTTGTACTCGTAAGGCACGGTGACATTTTATGGACAACGGGTATTTGTATAATGTTGTAATGAGGAACGTTGTGATGTTCGGCCTATCATTTTTCTCTGAATACCGGCTAATAGAGTCCGTATGAACGATATACGAATAAAAGTAGCGCCATCGAATACTTACTTGTTCATAAAATAGCTCTGTAATAAATTGCCATTGGTCTGTCTTCCATAATAAAAAATATATATTAAAAAAATACACGTGTATTCTAGATTGTGTGGATATATATATATATATATATTATTTATGATCTATATACTTATGTAACGTTAAAAATGAATAAATAATTTTAAGTAATCATGAAAGCGTTTTCTTTTAAATACTGCGAGGTTGTTTATCAATTAAAGAGCAATTTTTAATATTAGTATAAAATTTTTAATATTGACAGACATAAATGCTTTTTTGGGGATACTCTTGATGTTAATATGACTTTCGGTTATTCCGGAAATGACACCATCATTGAAATGTTAAATGGCATACTATAGTATTATATTATTATTATATTGTTTGTGTGATATTTTCATTCAGAATGACATTATAAACACAAAAACATATCGATTGTCAACTTTTATCACCACGGCCACAAAAAAATAAAGTTTTGGTGCAAATTTGTTTTTTGGGTAATGTGCTTCATCGGTATAAAAAATCCAATTAAATCACGCTAGACGCCCCCAGAAATAGAAGATCGGCTAACATCGATGTAGCCATGTGACAATTTTCGACTATTTTCACCAATAGCCACATAGATTAATAAACAAAAAAGGA
The DNA here is from genome assembly GCA_964023965.1 of Melinopterus prodromus. NCBI lineage: Eukaryota > Metazoa > Arthropoda > Insecta > Coleoptera > Scarabaeidae > Melinopterus > Melinopterus prodromus. Next base: position 29,168,380 of record OZ030390.1, read on the forward strand.
ATTTTTTCGTTCCTTGGTGATAAAAATTGACCATCGCCATGAATAAGAAACTTCATTATAGGTTTTTCATTAGTTAATTAATTAATTTATTAATGTCAGTCATATCTGAAACTTTTAAATTAAGGACAAATAAATATCGAAATAAAATAAACCCCCAGAAGCGGAAACAATGCTGCGCCAATGGACAATATTTGATATGTACAAGTTTCGCAATATTTTGCACAACCTACAAAGTAGCTTTTTTATTGTACGTAAAACATCTTGAAACGTGTTAAACAAATACTCAAGACCAAATAAATTATATAAATCGTACTCCATCCCTGACCTAAGAGAAAATTACTAAAAATTACTACACTAATCACTAAGGATTTAATTACAGTACAAATTATATGCGCAATGTATAAAATAAAACGTTCAGAATAAATAATTGTGCATTTCTATATTAGAATGGTCCTTTCATAATATATTTGTACACTTAAATAAATAAAAGTGCAATACAATCGATACCTTAAATATTATATGATCACCTTGAAAAATACCTGTTCATTCAAAAAAATATTTTTTCAATGGTTTAAATAAATCAGCATTTGAAAATAATATAAGCGCTCTTAATAATCTAAATTGTACCATGAGAAAATTATAATGCGCCCTAGAAAGAATAGTGCATTAGGTTCTGCAACCTATAGCGTACCTACATACAGTGAGCGCGTAAAATATGGGAATATTTCTGAGATGATTTGTCATTTTTTTTAGATAACTATAAATAAGTAAAATTGATAACTATTGATAAGTTTAGGGAAAATGGATTTTTTTAAATTCAATATGAAATCCATATTGGGTTTGAATTAGTTGCTCTGAAAACTAATCTAATAATATAGCCTAATTTTCTATCATGCTAGGTTTTAGAAAAAATGTGGGGAAAAACTGAAAAGCCGCGAGTTTGGTAATTTTTAGAAATTTATACCATCTGAACCCATGGTAACCTTTAATCTGAATACTCAATTCTTAAGCTCATATTTAGCGGAAATAAATCAATCGAAAACGCCTTTTCGCCTAAACAATTTTTTTTAATACTATCCTAATTTTCAACTGTCTTTTTCTCGATAATTTTATTATGTTATTTAACAGAATATGTAGGGTGAGTCATTTGAATTAATTAATGAGGTTCCTTCTATATAATTGAAAATAGTTAATTTTGATGCGCGAGTAGATCTTGATCTAGTCCTCAATATTTATTATTTGAATGCACAAGATATCCATTTTCATGCACAACATGAATAAAATATCGCTCATTATAACATTTTTATGTAACATTTATAATTATTAAATTTTAATGCACATGTTATCCATTCTAGGGCATAATTTCTATATTTTTATGTAACATTCATATATGTACACAATATTTATTATTTTAATTCACAAAGTATTTATTTTAATGCACCTATATATTTATTATTTATTTTTATTTATTTAATTATTTTATTTTTTTTTATTTTTTTATTTTTTATTTATTTTTGTATTTTTGTAGGATGTGCCAGCCTCGAGGTGAAGACAGAGGGATGACAAAGACATGAACTATTTACTACTGTATATATTAGTTATACATATTTTGTAAATACATTCAATGAATAAATTATAATGATAATGATGATAAATAATGAACGCTGAAATCGCAACCCTTTAAGTTAGTTTGCATTTTGACGATAAAAATGGAGCTTAAATGATGATTACCTACAGCTACGTCTGTTGTGAAGTTGGTTCAGTTTATTGAAAATATTTATTAATGTAGCCCCACAAATCTCAGCGTCCCTCCTTGGAGTATTAAAAAGTTGGTCACCCTAAGTAGTGTTATTTTTCTAATTACACGTAGAAATCATTCAGTTTTGGTAATTTATAAACTATTTACTTTATCTTACTATATGAACTATATTTTTACCAATTAAATTTTACTGATTGCTTGGTACAGCTTTTATGTGTTTCAAATTATTAGTTTGACGGGTGGTATCTCCGAAATAGTGGACAAAAAAATTAAATAAAGTTTTCTAAAAGCGGGGTAAAATTTGGGATTTTTTTGGACTGTTTTGATGGTCCTAAAACTCCTAAATCACTTAATATATAATAATTAGGAAGAGTGATAAGAAATAAATAGGAATAAGTAATAATAATATATTACTCAATAATAATATGAAAAGTTCATCCCGTTGAATTGTGCACTCCAAAATATATTCTATAAATCTATTTCAAAGGCTTTATTTTACAGCAACAGACATAAAAAGGTTTGACCATTGTGCCTAACGAAACTCCGGACTCCGGAGTGACAAGCAAAGCCGTGCCAGATTCTCCATCTCACTTCTCGATGTGTATGTGTGTGTGTCGCAATAGGGATGGGATTTGCGACATTATTACGTACTTGACAATGCTGTGGGCGCTCAAATTACAGGATTATCAACATTACAGCTGTACCGTTCAAAAAGAACAATGCCCTCGAAGCGAAAGCACCCAGCTCCTGTGCGAGACCCACGAGTGGAGACGGGACGAATTGTGTAAATCTATTGCGACTGAGGGCGTGTCGGGGGTCGATTGTTAAGGGTTTAGCTACTGCTCCCGTTGTCACCTATTCATTATTTAGGGGCCACTGCTATGACTAGATTTGTATGGGAGATTGCGCATTTCTCGTTCCATTGCTGTTCGATAAGGTGGCAAATGCGTACAAATTTGTACGAAATGTAAGGTGTTGTTGATGCTCATTTTGATTTGCACACTTTAAAGTGCATTCTACAGGTAAATAAATACTGCAACATGGGATGTAAGATGGTAATGGAGATTAGGTTATTGCCATGGAGGTTATTGCTAACTAAAAGTCGATTCGCACTTTACGGAACGTTACGTCACGTCAGAGAACGACAACGTCACATCAAAATATTGCTAGATGCGTTTTGTATAGTAACGTTTACACGATACGGAACGTCATGGACCTTCAACTTCACCGACTGTCAAGAAAAGAATAGTCTCGATCATGTCTCGATATTAATATTTTGATTTGATGTGACGTGTCGTGACGTTGCCTGAAAGTGTGAATGTGTCGACGTCAATGTGTCGACGTCAAAAATATACAGAAATAGGTATCAATTCGAATGATGAGATGATTCAATGAGCAAGACTTTTACTCACTAACACAGTGCATTATATACCGGGTGATTCAATTTCGAGGCTCACCGTGGGGATCTCGCTTCTTAGTGGAGATAGAGCCTATGTTTAAATTTGGCAAAGTTTTATTTTTGTGTTGATCAATTATCTGAAAAGAAATTTTGACTATCATTTTTCATTTTAAAGATATCCGCAAAAAACTGAAATGTTAAGATATCGTTTTTATATTTGTATTGAAAACCAAGAGTAGCTAGACACTTGAAACAAAAACACAACAAGGAATGCAGTGTTATTTTTTAATTTGAAATAACATCAAAGATGGCGGCGTAACTATGGCCAACTTTTGTTTTTCTTATGGGCGCCATGTTGGTTTTTGGCATTTTCCAATAGTAACATGTTGGCATTAGCTTTTAAAACAATGGTGTAATAATAAAAAAAAAACCTTCAGGTATCCAACTGGAGCTTGGTTACAGACCGCCAAACTCGTTGCCAAGTAACGTCAACGAAATGCACTTGGATCAAGCGGCATGCGCAGCGTTGGGTTTTGCCAGTAACCAAATTAGCCTTAATTGTGGTTGATTGTGGATGTAAAATGCCGTTTACCAATAACGAAAACCGTTATATGATAAGGGGTTATTATTGTTCTCATTGAAATGCCCCATCGTACAATATTCCTAACATTGGCCAGAAATTTAGCGTAGCATAGATAGTTTAGTAAACCACGCAATTCTTATAATCCTCAACCCCTTATCTAGGCCAGTCATATTCCAGGCAAACTTGAACGAAGAACGATTTTTAAATGTCCTGCGCACCGATGTGGCAGACTATTTTGACGATGTTGAGTTGGACCAAAGGAGAATACTGTGGATAATGTGAATAATGTGGTGGCAGCAAGATGGAGAACCGCCCCACAATAAAAATAAGCTTTTTGTTGTATAAACTTGTTTCTTTTACAATCTGAATGTTGTTAATACAAAGCGCCCTTGGTCAGTCCGCGGTCTGTATCCAAGCTCCAGTTGGGTGCCTGATAAGCACGACAAACAACGAGAAAAAGAAAGTTTTTTTTTATATTATTACACCATTGTTTTAAAAACTTATGCCAACATATTATACATTGCGAAAATGAGAAAAAAACACGACTATCAGAAAATGTCAAAGTTGAACATGGCGCCCATAAGAAAAACAAAAGTTGGCCATGGTTACGCCGCCATCTTTGCGGTTATTTCAAATTAAAAAAATAACAATGCATTCCTTGTTAAAAACTAGCTGTTTTTGTTTCAATCGTCGAGCTACTGTTTTTTTTATTAAAACATTAAAAACGATATCTTAACATTTCAGTTTTCTGCGGATATCTTCAAAATGAAAAATGATAGCTTAAATTTCTTAGATAATTTCAGATAATTGATCAATACAAAAATACGAAACTTTGCCAAATTTAAACATAGGCTCAATCTCCACTAATAAGCGAGATTACAATGGAGAGGCTGGAAATTAAATCACCCGGTATATACAGTATGGCAAACGGTAAATATACATAAATATATGCAAATATAAGCTATGGCGTGAAAAAGAAAGAGCCAAGTAATTGAAAACAAAACGTTACTTTATCAAAGTAAAAAATACTACAAAAAGTATCATAATTCATATGCAAAATACAACTGATTGTTGTTTGTTAGTTTGTCCACAATTAAGTACTTATCACATTTGGCTCATTTTACCTATTTTCAATTAGTAATGGGACATCGATGCAAAATATCGATGTTGACCATCGATGTTACCAACTACCATTGGTATAAAAACATCGACGTCAAAACATGATGTTGACCTTACTTTTTAAGAGATAAGTTTGTATGCCAAAATTCAGATCAACACCAAATATACCTTACCACAGTAAATGTGGGGGTATACTGAGAATGAATACGAAGAAGAATTAAAACATCTAGATTTCTGTTATTCTTATACGTTGCATATTTATTATTCAACATAAAATATATTTAAACTTTTAGACGGCATATCACCAAGTTCTTTCTATAAAACATTAACTTTTTTCGTTTCTTTCTTTTTACTTTATCATACGCAGTATGCTAAAGTATTGTAATCATGCCGAAAAAAAAAATTGAGATTTTAGCGGAAATAGGTCTTTTTGGGTCCCCTGAACATTTTTGACCAAGGTACAAAAAAATGTCTGTGTGTGTGTGTGCGTGCGTGCGTGTGTGTGTAAACGATTTTTGTGGCGATGATTCCGGAAAAACTACTAAAGGTATCGGGACGAAAGTTCATAATTAGAAGTTTCATGACCTAACTTAGAGCTGAAAAGCTTTTGGTTAAAAAGGGTCCAAAGGAACTGGTAGTTTATTCTAAGCCTTTTTCAAGGATTTTGCAAATGAGCCGCTATTTCTCTAATTTCGTCAAAATAGGTAAATAATAAATTAAAGTAGAGGAAATTCTGAATAATTTATGCCTATGTAATATTTTGGTAAAATTAATAGTTTAGCTTTTTAGGTTATTCTAAGCCTTTTTGAAGGATTTTGGAAATGAGCCGCCATTTCTGTAATTTCGACAAAATAGTTCATTAATAAATTAAAGTAGAGGAAATTTCGAATAATTTATGCCTATGAAATTTTTTGGTAAAATTAATAGTTTAGCTTCAAGAGCAAATTCTATTTGATCGAGATCGGTCGCATCTGCATTGATATGAAATTACATAGTAGCCAGGATTTTGACAAATATTTCTTTGTGTTGTCACATTCAAAAACAGCTGATCTCATCAAAGGTTGGAGAACCACTATGGAACGTTGCCGCTGTAGTGCGGCAAATTTTAAAATACAAATTTCAAATAAAGTAAGATCACCAATTTGATTATTTGTTGATAAGAAATATCAACCCGTCTTTATATCTAATTCCAAAAACGATACATTGAGAAAATTATAAATAAAGTATAGCGATGAGTGTAGTTTTATTTTAGTATTTTGGTAGGGATGTGTCATGAACAAATATAAATCTGTCAGAATTTTAATTACCTTTTTTAAGGTGCGTTTTCATTAGTGATAATGGCAGTGGTAGCAGACGCCGTTATAGTATTTCCAATAGAAAATTGATAGTGACTCATGTTTATGCACATGCAAACTAATATGTGTCATTATCACTATATGTAAGAAACACTATAATTTCGTATTCTACCACCGCCATTAGCTACCATTACCTACTAATCGGAACGCACCTTTAAACTTGACGTTTCGTCAAAGTGGTACCAACTTAGCATTTACTATACAGAAATCATTTATTTTTTTTTTAAATACGTATTTCTTAAAAAGCAACACAATAAACGTTGATGTCGCTCCTGCCAAAAACTAGATAGCCGACTCGCTCATATGCGACGGCGACACTCCGCCTTCGGTGACGCGCCGAATCACCGCTCGTCCCGCTATTCCGTACTTTCGGCATTTGTGATATAAATAACTATTATTCTAATGACGTAGTGTAGGTAGTGTCAAATGCTGATGATTTGACAATACGTACGATTTATCTCCATAGAATAGATTCTCATGCAGCTAAACTATTAATTTTATATATTGTATGATAAAGTCATGTGCCTGGCCACATCAGATTTTTCTCTTTTACTTTCATAAAGGAAACACAACGTACTTAGTACCTACGTAACAGTTGATTTTGTGTGAAACTGTAGTAAGTAGTATCATTCACACCCTCACACATTACGGTCTTCATAGCACAACTAATTTTTATTTTTTTTTTTTAGTAAAAACAAAGGAGGAGTAGCTACACAGCAGCTACACATTGTGGCGTGGCATGAACGCCCCGATACTATGTATATCTTTTTTACTTTATCATACGCAGTATGTAAAGTATTGTAATCGTGCCGAAAAAAAAAATTGGGATTTTAGCGGAAATAGGTCTTTTTGGGTCCCCTGAACATTTTTGACCCAGGTACAAAAAAATGTCTGTGTGTGTGTGTGTGTGTGTGTGTGTGTCTGTGTGTATGTATGTCTGTGTGTGTGTGTAAACGATTTTTGTGGCGACGATTCCGGAGAAACTACTAAAGGTATCGGGACGAAAGTTCATATTTAGAAGTTTTGTGACCAAACTTAGAGCTGAAAAGCTTTTGGTTCAAAAGGGTCCAAAGGAACTGGTAGTTTATTCTAAGCCTTTTTGGAGAATTTTGCAAATGAGCCGCCATTTCTGTAATTTCGACAAAATAGTTAAATAATAAATTAAAGTAGAGGAAATTTTGAATAATTTATGCCTATGGCATTTTTTGGTAAAAATAATAGTTTAGCTTTAAGAGCAAATTCTATTTAATCGAGATCGGTCGCATCTGCATTGATATGAAATTACATAGTAGCCAGGATTTTTCAAATTTTCGTTCTATGACAGTACCGGTAGTGTCAAATGCTGATGTTTTGACAATATCTCACTATATCTACTGTCAATAGTAAAAAGCTTTCATATTGTGATACCGTGTACGGTCCTTGCCTGAGGGCGTCGGGTAGGCAGCGTGTTCAGCGTGTCCAAACTGCATGTGTTCTGTTTGTTTTTGGTTTGAGGAAGTATGATCATGTATCGAAAGGGCTGGGCGACTTGGGGTGGTTAAACATGGATAACAGTAGGGTGTTTAATGCAGCAATATTATCTCATAAGTTGCTATCCAAGAGGATCCCACAATACCTCATGCGGAAGATACGCTGTAGAACGGATGTCCATAACCTTAATTTAAGATTCAGGGGTTTGTTTGCTCCACCTGCCCATCGCGCTGAGCTGTATAAACGGTCATTCTCTCAGCAGGTCAGTCACATACACTGGGTCTCAGGGAAGATATGAAAAAATTATCGTTAACAAGTTTTGGGGCAAAGGTGAAGTTTTATCTGTTTGCTCAACAGGGGGGACTTTAGGCATTGAGCGCACATCGGAGGCTGTTTTAATTTTAAATTTTATGGGCATGTGCGATGTTTAGTTGAGTTGGATTTGCTGCAATTACGTGTAATTAGACTCTAGAGTAATTTTTGTTTTGTTTTTGTTTTGATAAGTTCTCGGAATTATTGTTATATTATTGATACAACTATGTCTTAGTTCTAGTTTGCGTAAGGGGTTGAGTGGAAGAGCAAGGCAATTTGAAAACAAGTGTGCTGATCTCCGCCCTAAATATAAATACTATTTTGTTGCATTTAATATTGTTTTGTTAATAAAGGAATTCATTATTTATTTAATTATTTATCTGTCAAATCCAGGCTAAGTAGTTTTATTTTAATGCAGACACGACTGATCAATCAAATAGATTCTCATGCAGCTAAACTATTAATTTTATATATCGTATGATAAAGTCATGTGCCTGGCCACATCAAATTTTTACTTTATCATACGCAGTATGATGAAGTATTGTAATCGTGCCGAAAAAAAAAATTGAGATTTTAGCTGAAATATGTCCTTATGGGTCCCCTGAACATTTTTGACCAAGGTACAAAAAAATGTCTGTGTGTGTGTGTGTGTGTGTGTGTGTGTGTATGTGTGTGTGTATGTATGTGTGTACCCGATTTTTGTGACGACGATTCCGGGGAAACTACTAAAGGTATCGGGACGAACGTGCGGATTTAGAAGTTTTATGACCAAACTTAGAGCTGAAAAGCTTTTGGTTCAAAAGGGTCCAAAGGAACTGGCTGTTTCTTCTAAGCATTTTTCAAGGATTTTGCAAATGAGCTGCCATTTCTGTAAAATCGTCAAAATAGTTAGATAATAAATTAAAGTAGAGGAAATTTTGAATAATTTATGCCTATGATATTTTTTGGTAAAATTAATAGTTTAGCTTCAAGAGCAAATTCTATTTGATCGAGATCGGTCACATCTGCACTGATATGAAAGTACATAGTAGCCTGGATTTGACAAATATTTTTTTATGCTGTCACTACAGAAATGTCTATGGCTGTCACACTCGAAAACAGCTGATTTCATCAGAGGTTGGAGAACCGCTATGGAACGTAGCCGCGGCAAAGTACAAAATACAAAATTCAAATAAAATAAGATCACCAATTTGATTGTTTGTTGATAGGAAATATCAACCCGTTGTTATACCTAATAATTGTAAAAACGATAAATTAAAAAAATTGTAAATAAAGTATAGCGATGAGTGTAGTTATATTTTAGTATGTTGGTACGGATGTGACATCTACAGTGTCATGAACGAATATAAATCTGTCAGAACTTGAATTAGGTATCAACCTAACATTTCCTATACAGAAATATTTCTAAAAAAGCAACACAAAACACGTTGATGTCACTCTTGCCGAAAACTAAATAGTGGGCCTCGCTCACATGCGACGCTCCGCCTTCGGTGACACGACGGATCACCGCTCGTCGCGCTATTCCGTACTTTCGGCACTTGTGAGATAAATAACTATTATTCTGATGACAGTAGGTAGTGTCAAATCCTGATGCTTTGACAATACCTGCTATTGATACTATTGACTATTAAAATATCTGTCAAATCCTATTGGTGTCACTATTGACTATCAAAATATCTGTCAAATCCTGGCTAACTAGTTTAATTTTAATGCAGACACGATTTATCTAAATCAAATGGAGTCTCATGCAGCTAAACTATTAATTTTATATTTTGTATGATAAAGTCATGTGCCTGGCCACATCAGATTTTTGCTTATATATTAGGACGATGTTTGCAAAACATCGATGTCAAGGTCGACCTGTAAAAAGAAAAACTTCAATGGCTAAAACATCGACCACCGAACCATAACATAGATGTTTATAAAACATCAATAAACATCATCCACCAGTATTGGCAATCCTAGCTGTAATTCCCAAAAACTGTTCCTGCAAACTTTTGACCCTTCACTTTAGAAAACTATAAAACTTATTTGTGCTCGCTCGCCTAAACAGAGTAACGGTCATTTCGATAGGTTTTCCCTGTGGATAACCAACCGTCTCCAACTCGTAAAGAAAATGAGACCAAAAACACGTTTTTGGCACTTTTTGCAGCTTAAAAATAATAATTATTTATGTACTAAGGGATACACGGATGTTTATGCCCCGATAGTGACTGTTTAAAAACCTTGAGGGCCGATAGGCCCGAGAGCTCTTTAAGTAGCCCGAGGGTATAAACATCAAGTAACGCCCGAGGTGCATACAACATTTTATGTCCTACAATGGTTTTGTTCCTCCGTTGAATAATATTAATAAATATTTTGACGTTATCAAGTGACATGCGTATCTACGGAGTTGAATAACAATATAAACAATTCGGAGTTGAGTGACAATACAGACAATTAGTTGTTAAACTTATAAACTTAATCGCCAATAATTAACATTGCCAAGTGACAGTACAGACAATTAATTGTCAAAGTTATAAACTTTATCGCCAATAATTGACATTGATGACTTCAAATTTACAACTTGAATGACAAATATTTGTTATATTTGCCATATAACCATCGTAACCCTTAATGCCCGCGCGGGCGTTAAGAAGCAGTGTTTGCCCCGGTATCTAAGATGTAAAATGTCACTTTATGATCATGTAGGACATAAAAATGTAACGTGATAAAATTCTCACGTTGGTCAACTTGCTTTAAATGAAAGTTTAAATCTTTATATTTAGGGTTTCTAGTTTGTAGTATTAGGCTAGGTTGTTGATACTAGAGTTAGTGTATAAAAAGAAAAGAACACTTTGATTAAAAAGTAATACATGGGATAATTCCCTACAGAGTGTAACGACTGTTTTTTAAATTGTTCGATGCCATCCAAAATCAGTACCACGATATGACATAATTCTCCGCTAGTATGCTGAAATAAAAGCATCGACCTAAACTTTAAAGCTAGGAATCGATAAACAAGTAAAAGCTGTGTGAAGTCGTATTTTATTAGTTATTGGGTACTGTTTACAGCGGAACCAAATTCGTGCCCGGGTAAAAAGCATGTCATCGCTTTCAGTTCAATGCTCAAGCATTTATTTAACTTAGAAAATTGTATAATGATTCATGTTATATTTTTATTTGGAAAACCACAAAATACGCTAACGAACGAACGAATAAATGCGGACAAACTTATCAGTCACCAACTAACCCCAATAAGTACCACGATCCTACACAACTATGATTAGCCATTAGGCATCAAATCATACTATAGGTTGTAAAAGAGTGAAATTTATTTCAGAAAATTAAATAGATTTAGTTGTCCGGAACTTTACGCTTGAATTTATTAAGCAGCACTCAAATATACTTTACTTTACACAATAATTTAATAAAATAAACAAAATTTGTAGGATTTTTTTGGCCATGTCCTGTGGAACTTTACGGAAATTCTTCGACGGCATGGCGCCATCCTTTACGGCATTCAATTGTTCTCATGACTTTATTGCTGATGACTGTGATATATCAGACTACACTGCGGAAGAAGTTAAAAGAGTAAGATAAAGTGCAAGCGCGTATATCATGAGGTCTTGGCGGAAGATTGTCGGACGGAAATATCTGGTTGCTACCTTACACTTAACACATGTAGGTGTCGTATGTCGTCCTGTTGTACAGAACACCGGGGTACAACCAGGGGTTAATTATTGGATTACGTCTGTAGTTTGGTCCTGTGCCGTTCTTTTTTTTTTCGTTAATAATATCATAATTTTTAAGCTCATGTTGCAGTTTATCTTACTCGCCCTTTTCCGACATTTACCAACTATATCTTTCTGAAAAGTGTAGATTCTTTTAGCCTAATACGTTCTCATAGGGGCGGGGGCAACGTTTTATATCGTTATGGTCATTATAACATATGGTGATAATCTGCTAATAAACATGCAAATGAAGCCAGTGTCTCCGTCAAAGTAGAAATCGAAACGTTGCCACTTTACTTGTCAAACAATGTTCTTGGTGTCCATTGAATGTATTATGGTCCAATGGGCGACAATAGGTTTACCACATTTTGATTACATAAGAGGTAAGTATTCGGGAAATATTTAAAAAAATCTATAATCTATTTATTTTCAATATAGCCCACGCCGCCCCACATTCATCAAGGAAATTACACTGCTTATGTCATTAATTTTGAACAACACATAAAATTTAAATTAGGTATTTAAAATGTAGTCTTCCTGTGGGTAGAAGTGGGTCTTAAAGATAACATTCAACAAGATTTTGGAGGCAATGAAGTTAAATCGATACACAGGACTCCTTATTGTGGAGAAGATCAACAAAGGTGGCGGCCATATACGTACGAGATTATTTTGGAGAGTAAAAATATGCCCTTTCGCTTCGGCACCAGCAGCAGTGCCACCAGAGCTGGATTTAGGACTGTGGGGCCCCTGGGCTGCAAAAGCTGTGGGGGCCCTAGGCGAAAAGGTCTAGGAAAAACGCAGCAGTGACCCTTAAACATATAAGCACATTACTTGATGACATTTCATGATTGTAAGCACGTAAAATGGCAAATATACTTTGCCCCTTTACACTAGGATGACAACTTTTCAATACTCGAAGGGCGGACGCTGAGATTCCGGGGGATATATAATATATTGCGAATAGTTGAAACAGGAGCGTAGCTACGGGGAGCAGTGGGAGCAAACTGCTCCATGAGCACGAGTAGAGACGATGCAAAATTCGAGAGAAATAACAAAACTTTTGGGTAAATCAATGGCCAGAATTTCTAAATAAAATTCTAAGGACATAAATGTTTTGTGATCTTGATTTAATTAACATAATTTCTATTTATAGATTGGTGCGTTGTGTTTATATCTATTTACTTATTGAGTGTACTATTGTAGTATATTGTTCAGTTTAAATGACTGCTACTATTTTACTAAATTAGTGCTTTTTATTCATAAACTCATATCTTGTTAATATGAAAAACATAATGTTCTTTATTTAAAAGAAAAAATTGCCAATTCCGAAATTTTAGTGCTGGGTAAAAGTTTCAATTGGTTCATGTGAAGTAGGTGGTTTTCAGTGGACTTTTTCATTTAAACTATTTTTTACTAAATTTAAAATCAGTTTAACTAAATTACAAAAACAGCTTAATCATGTGCTGCATTTCTATAACTAGAAATACAATTTTTCTATGTAATACAATTATGAACGCAACGACTCAGTATGTAGTTTGTCAACAAGATTTAATATAGAATTTGGTCAGCCGTGACTGACTAAATTTCTATATATGTACTTACAGCAGTTCTGTTCTTCTAAGGAATATAGAGTCAATTCTTATTTTTTAGTATATTTTTGTATTTCCACATAAATGTTAATGAGTGTTTCACTATTTATATGCTACCAACTAAATACGCTAATATATGCTGTTATAAATGAACAGAAAATACCTCAGTAATTTTTTTGTAGATACGACTAGCTCATTTTCGTAAGAGGGTAAAATATGGTGCATTTTTCTCCGATAACAATTATGGCTGGTATCTGAAATTCTTTCTGGACATATAAATACCATTTTAAAAAGTCGGGACTAAATACGGGACGCTTTGTCGGTCGGGATAAGTGGTCAAAATTCGGGACTGCCCGCTCAAATAGGGACAGTTGGTCACCCTACTTTGTACACATGATTTCAATAAAATTGTTAAAACTGCAGTGCTGGTTTTATTTTTGGTCACAGTATTATTTTAAATATATTTTTTTGCTTTCTTTCATTTTGGTGGGGGCCCTTGGGCTGCAGCCCAGTCAGCCCTCCCTTACAATAAAAATCTGGCACCTTAAGCGTAACATATTATTTGACGAGCACATAATTAAGGATATAAATCGCGAGCATGAAGTTTATACGTGAGCGATAGGCGAGCGTGTAATCATGCGAGCGATTTATATCCGTCATGTGTGTTGACTCACACATGACGGATATAAATGCGACGTTTTATCTTCGACTCATAAATTACATTTTATGTAAAATACATATTTTAAATGTACTTATCTACGACTCACATATAATTAGTTCATTGCATACGTATCTATGACTATATAATCTCTATCATTATACGCGCCAATGTTTATACTGACACTAGCGCTGTATAATAATGACAGTTCGTGCAAATAATGACCTCATTATTTAAACGAACTGTCATCATTATGCAACGCTAGTGTCAAAGTCTGTCAAAACCTACGAGCATGACAGTTATGTGACAGTTCGCATCGCCGTCATTGTCAAATACATTTAAAATATTTTGCTTAAAATGGATTTTATGAGTCCTAGATAAAATGTCGTATTTGACTCGCACATAACGGATATAAATCGCGAGCATGAATTTTACACGCGAGCCGTAGGCGAGCGTGTAATCATGCGAGCTTAATTATGTGCTCGTCAAATAATATACTATTGTCATGGTGCCGAGGCGAACTGTCAAATAACCCTCATCCATGTAGGTTTTGACAAACTTTGACTCTAGTTGTGGAATGATGACATTACGTTCAATTAAAGAAATCATTATTTGAACGAACTGTCATTATTATACAACGCTAGTGTCACTATAATCATTGGTGTGTATCTTGATGGGGATTATATAGTCATTGATACGTATGCAATTAACTTATTATGTGTGAGTTTTATTTATTAACGAGTCCTACGAGTATACCTTAGGTTACATGGATTATGGCGTTATATCCTGCCAAAATATGAAATGGTTGGTATAAGTCTATGGGTTATTTCTTAAATAACCAATACACAGATAGTTCTATAGCGCGATCTATTATAAAATTTAATAAATAGCTATCCTACAACATCCATCCGGCGGAAATGCTCTTTTGGGCTATATGGCACGCCCATTCATCAATTAATATTACCCTTGCCTCAAATCCGGCTACCGAAATATTAAAATCTATCATATTGTTAAGAGGACTTAATAATTTTCTTGACCAAGAAAGAGCAATCTTTCTATAATCGGCTATTGGGGACACAGGAATGTACTTCAAATACAGTTAACACCTCCTTGACGTAAAAAGGACAATCTGAATTCAGGTAGCCGTTGGCACCCTTGTCACTTGTCGAAAAACTGCGGTCTATACGGATAATACTCGTCAACCCCATATTTATAATATTGTGCTCGGTTGCCTCACCGCAGAGATTGTGTAAGATAATTTATACCCCCTGGCATTTAGATTTCTCAGGGAACAATGCTTGTGAGTGCCGTTTCCCACTGCGTAATATGACATTCAGATATAGATCATACGGTTGGTTATCACTGATTCAATGGTATGTATTGCTGAGTAGGTCCGACTGCACTCCCCCGAAATGGTGATTCGGATCCGTAGATCCTAGTAATGTCTATGATTTTAATGAACGGGTGAGGAACAATTTGAAAATAATACTATATTGTATATACATTAGACAGCTGACAGCTGTTGATTAACAGCTACCACAGCTCACGGCAACTACTGCAGGGTCTAATATGAAAGCTTGAGTATTGAAAGTTTGAAAATTTAATATTTTGTCTGTGCTGTGAAAAATTTTGTGGGGTCTCGTTAGGTTTTGTAACCTCATTAGTAACCCCTATTTCTGAGTTTTTTTTTGCTTTTAACTAGTACCTACACGTATTGACGTATTGGGAAGTTCGTTGGTATCATCCGAAATGTCAAGAAATATGGTTAATTTGGTCGAATTTGTCATCCAAATTGTGGACAGTACGAAAATGGTTCTTGCTACCCGATTCCGATGCGGGTAGCAAGAGCTCAACCAAGACCTGTACCTGTTATGAGGGTCTGTTCTAATCTAATTAAAATTTCTCGCTTTAGGTAAATAAATACTATTCCAGTTTACTTACTTTACTTTTATATTATATTTTTATATCAATTTTATGTTTTAAATAGATATCGCCAAAAACAATATAAACACTTGAAATAGTCCATGCTCAAAGGTGTAATTCAATTAAAAGTATCTATACCAAAAACCTCTCTACCTTTGCTAATAACTTTATTTTAATGAGTACCGGTTTCGATCAGGCGATCATCTTCAGCTCGAATGGTCAATTGTTAAGAAGCCTCATTAACGCCACAATACATTTTCCAAGTAAACACTGAACTTATACTAGGCGAGAACGGCATAAACCTAAAATCGACGTTGTGTTAACTGCGTGTCAAGGTGACACGCCTTGACACACAGTTAACAATTTATCATACTGCGTATGATAAAGTAAAAGGAATTTTTGTATTATTTATGTCTATGACATTTTTTTGTAAAAGAAATAGTTTAGCTGCATGGGCAAATTCTATTTGATTGAGATCGGTCGTCTGCATTAATATAAAACTAGTTAGCCAGGATTTGACAGATATTTTCATTCTAATGACAGTACGTAGTGACAAACGCTGATATTTTGACAATACCTACCGTCAATAAAATTAAAATATCTGCTAAATCCTGGCTAACTAGTTTTATATTAACGGAGACACGACCGATCTCGATCAAATAGAATCTCACGCAGTTAAACTATTAATTTTATATATAGTGTGATAAACTCATGTGCCTGGTCACATCAGATTTTTTATTTTGTTGTGCATAAATAGTGTCTGCCAGATAATGTTATATTGACATTATAGCTAAACTATCCACTCTGACTTTGGACATTGTGCTTCGGACTACTTGGCTAACCTTCAGTACTTCAGTATGAAACTACAAGCAGTATCGGATCCAGCGCTCCGCGCTACAGCTCCCCATTCCATATGAAATTCAGCTGTGTACATTTAATTGTTTTTAAGAAAATGCGATTGGGGGCGTTTTTTTAATACATGTGGTTGATATTTCTGTAGATATTGTCATACAACTTTGTCGCATAATAAGCAAAGTCAATGGTAGATCCTGTATTCTAGCAGAAGTTTTTGTTTTTGTTTTCATGAACATCCTATATATTATTTCCTGCGTCAATTCCTCTTAAGCAGGTTTTTTAAATGTCGTAAATATATCTTTTTTTTCTAGTTTCTGTGATATTATGAATTTCAAAGACGAGAAATTCGAGAATTAGTGACTAGGTTTTTAAAAGAGCTTAGCATTAGATACGGGATACGACCCACTTTCCCGTTGTGTTGGTGAACAAACTCCCGAAATTTATCGGTTCGTTTTCCATCCTGTATATTTTGTTACACAGATACACAAAAGTTCAAATATAGAGGTTCTCTGGCAACACTATGCTAGATTTATCAGAAAAAAACAATAGAAAATATCAGAACCAATTACGAATTACGATACAATAAAAACAATATTCCGCAGATATTGAGAACAGATGTTATGTGTTTTAATACAACGAACAAGCCGTATAATGAGGTAATAAAATATTACTATAATCCAGTCAGACAAACAGTAATATTATACTTATGTAAATAACCTCGTGGGGTTCTTGTCATAATAGCGGGAAACGGGCGTCTATCTTGATGATAATCGTTTCTCGCTGGGCAATGTTGTTGATAAGTGCATGTCCTATTAGGTGTAGAACATGACAGATAGTGGTAATCGGCAGGTACTAGTACGTAACGTGGATGGACGAACGATGTGTCAGCGATGTATTTTCGCTTACGCGGTGGATTCGAGCCAGTGGCCGAGCTATCCTCAGCACCTTCCCACGGTCTAAAAAATATTCCGCATTTTGGCTTACGACGCGACGCGACGCTTCGGTTTCGTTTATAAACAGCGAAATATCCGGTAGAGTGCGATAACGATGTAAAAAGGGATAGAAACGCAAAGCGCACTAATGTTTAACTTTTATGACTCGGCAAAATTATTGTTACTGGAAGAAATTTATTTATTTTAATGGATAATGCTATACTGTTGTAGAATCGGGTGACATGGGACAATCGGGTGACATCGAACTTTAACTGAGGGAGATGGGAAAACTATTTTGTACCTATGTATTTTGTTTGTTACTATTTTGTATATTTTTGTTTCAAAATAAAATAAAAGAAACACCATAACAACCCAGATGCTATAGATTGCAATAGAATTCAATGCACAAATGTACCAATTTAAACCAAATAAGACACTTCGCGTAAAAATTAATGTAATAAATAATAATTCCAAAGTTTATATTCTCTGTTGCCGCGCGTACGATATTGATGATTCTTTTGTTCAGTCAATTTGGTCAGTTTTTAAATACATTTAACTGTTTAACATTGTTTAAAATTTTTACTGCTATGTACATAGGTACATTTAGTTTTCCATTTCTAAATGTCACAGAAAAAAAGTGTTAAGCAAACAATGTAAAATAAGTCTTAGTCTTCTTCAGTCTGACCTCTCTACCTCATCTCATCTCTCTACCTCATCTCTATTTTAATATTTCATGCATCTGGAATTTTCTTATTTCTCTAGCATGATTTTCTTTTGTGCTTCCTTCTACTTTATTAACAAATATCCTCTCCCAGCATCAGAGATAGACGTTACAGAAGAACATAATTTTTTAATGGAGACGGGATGAGTTCAACTGTTATATCCAAAGGTGGTTGGTTATTAATGCCAAAATCGCTACTCTCTGCTGCTAGTGTTGCATCATTATGTCTCATTTCATATTCTCCTATGATGCCTGTTCATATTTATGACGGAATTAGGGACTATTGATGATCGTAATTCCGACACCCTGTAATAAATAGAGATCATTGATGTCCGTAATTCCGATACAGGTGTCGGAATTTGACCGGTAGGTACACCGTTTTATTATGAAAATATAAAGCATTTTTAGTAAGCCTAAGAGATATTATTAGAATTTTCTTAATTCCTGTTGTCCTGTAGCGACGTAAAAAGATGTCGAATTGTAGTTACGGAAAAAATCATAAGGAAAAAATCAACCTTTAGCAAAACACTCAATTATCAAGATCAGTCAAACTTCTAGGTTATATTCTGACCGTTAGAACATTGGTAGAATAAGAAAGATTGTGGGTTGATAAGTGTAATGTCAAGACAACAAACCGGATGTCCTAAAACAAAGTTCAGTGTTGTAAATTTCTTATTCTATCGAACAAAATAGAAATATGTCGGAATTTAGGACAGTGTCTGAATTGGGGACATTTACCTTACATGTTTCGTCGCCATATTGAATCCACAATTAATGTCGTAGTTATTTTGAAAATCTGAAGTACTACGGAAAATATTATATAATATAATATATAATATATTTTACATTTTTGGGCGCACTATTGTATCTGATGTTTTTAATTTTGAGAAACCGATATCCATTTTGGAATCTAGGCTCTTCATGTGTCATAACAAATAAGATCCACAAGTACCCAACATTTTTCTTCATTTTTGTCCGCGACATATAACCCACAATTTTGAAAATTTGATATGATCCTTCGAATAGCTTGACCCTTCCAATATCACAGGAAATAAGTTTTATAAGCACCCGACATTTCAAAGTGTTGGTTTCCACACTGAATTCGCCATATTGATTTTAAACTAGTAAACAATTTAACTTCAGCTGGGATGAAGATAAAACACACCGTAGATTATTTAAAAGAAAAATGTGAAGCGATTTTACCCATTCACGAACTTGTCTCCGTGCTTTTTCAGAGATTAGCTTGTATACCAAATCCAAATCAATTACTTCAAAATTACGGCAGTTATCGTGTACACAGATGGACAGACGTACAAACGGACTGACAGACGGACATAGCTCAATCGATTCAGTATATAGTACATGCTATCGCAGTAAATGTGGGGAGTATAAAAATATGACAACATAGCTTTGGTATCACAGTTCCAAAAACATAATAATACACACATAAAAATTTTACGGAGTGAATTCGCACGTAGTTAATCGTACACAAAAAGGAGTGAAATTTTCTTCGAAAATCAGTTGATTGTATCTTAAAAATTGTTGTTATACATAATTTCGGAGTTAATTTAACTACACAGCAGGTAGTTGAAAATAGTTGATATCCGACAAGGTGAAAATTTTCACCGGCTCCAGCACGACGGTGTGAAATAAAAATTAACACCACCCAGGGTGTTGAAATAACTGAGAAAAGGAGAGAAAATACTTTTTTTTATTCATTCAAACTCCGCGTGGAGTGAACAATTTCCAAAATGGTACGATTTATTTCTAAAAGTGAAAAATTTGCCCTCTTGGCAACAACAGTAGGTACGTCATAACGTCGCCACGAAGGCGGTCGCTTCGCAGTTCGGCCACGGGACTTGTGCTGTAGGTTAGGAGTGAGGTTAGTTTTTGATTACTTGTAATATATTACATATTAGTAACCTATTTGGCATGGAGCAGTCTATTTTCATCTCCGTGTTAAATTACGAAAACAATAACGGAGAAATTTTAGGTTTCGTCGCATTTAATACGACAAGTATGTAACGACAGGTAGGTACTTGTGCGTTGTATATTACCCATTGGTTGTGGTCACAAGCTTTTATATTTTTGAACATTTCAGCTACATTATAATCATAGTGACTGTCATTGAAGATTGAGACGTATTGACCGCACCCTGTGCCAGGGGATGAGGTTTAATTACCAATTAATAAAATATATGTTCGTAAGTTTTACTTACTACGAATGTATCTGATAAGTATTAATTCCCATTTGTATTACAGTTTTCTTGTCTTAAAAATTAAGTATAGAAGAAGAAAACGCACATTTTACTATTCCATGAACGTCACGGCAAGTGGAAAGCAAAATTTACACCAGTTTTTCACCACGAATTCAATACTTATGTAGGAGAAGTCACCAACAACTTGCCACAAAGGTACAGTGATACATTTTAAGCAATGTAAGATATATTTTCAAACAAAATAGTTATTGATATTGCAGCTTGAGACATATTTACCGCCTCCGTGTGCCAGGGGATGGAGTGACAGTAAAACTGATACATGTTTAGTCACGTAAGTATTATTTACTACATATACAACTGATACGCATTAATTTGGTTTTGTATTACAGGTTTCTTTACCATTAGAACTTAAAAAAGGAAGTGGAGCATTGCCTGTTGCAGTTGACAGACAAGACGGTGTACTACTGATTATTATTTATAGTATATTTATATGTAAGTATTGTGGAATAGATATAATATTGAACAAAATAAAGGATTGATATCTAAATTACATGAGTATTTAAATTAATAACTTTTCTGTGTTACAGTCACTGTCACTAAAAAACAACTAACTAAACTGTTGTTTCTTATTGACTAGTGATCAGAACACAGAAAACTGATTAATTGGCATATTTTTTATTTTTGCTGGCCCCCGCATCATTTCTCCCTTTGGTATAAATTTAACTCCGTATAGGATAATTTTAACACCCGCGCGGTGAAAACAACCAACTCCCTAAAGATTTATTTTCAACTCCTTTTCAAATAATAATAACTACAAAAGGAGTGAATGTACTCCCTAAAAATTCAACTCCGTCCGATCTAACTACATGCGCAAATGGTCGCGAGGGAGATCCATAGCGGTGTTGAATCGGTGTTAAATCCAACTCCGTATTTTTATGTGTGTATAATCAAACTACAAGTATCATTTGAATGCTTTAAAAAGTTCAATACTAAGATATTTTTTTATTCATATGATTCATTCCAAATCTGCATAATAATTTTATACACTACTGGAGAAAATAGGCTGAAACTAAAATAATTTAAAGCAATAGCGGTTCGTAAGAGTTTTTAGTGAAAAAAAAAAAGAAAAACACTGAAATTGCAGCCCTGCTCAAGCCGCCACTGACTCAAACATAGATTGAAATGAAAGCAAAAAATATTAAAAAGCATATCTCAAGATGAACACTATTTTACAATTTAACAATTAAATATTACAAAAAAGAGAAATGTTTGGCAATAACGTGACCCGTGAAGGAATAATAAACGTGTTAAATAGTAAATAGGTTTTCAAATATTTCTGAACGGTAGAAATTTGTTAAATGAACAGCCTGTGTGTACTTACGAGCATTTATGTTATTTTTAAAACAATGAATTATGAGTATCATACATTTCACTAGAATAATTCTGGATTAACTAAACAGTTACTGGGAAATGACTGGCTAGCATCGATTGTAGTAATTATATTATACATCTGAAACTCAGTAGTAAAGTTTCGTATTACAAATCGGTGTCGAATTACATTCATTGATTAATAATAGACAATGTATATTGGAGGTATTATCAGTTTATTTGGTGAATGATATAAGTTGATTAGTCCAATAATTATACTTATACTGACAGTGACAAAACAGGGGCAGAACAATGTTATTATACGCAAACTTTGACAACACATTTCTTCATAATATTTCATTGGTTATATTAAACCTGCCCACTCTTTTTTTATTTGCTGATATTGTAAAATGTTTTTACAACGGAATTATTAACCAATTTACCGTCATATACACGTTTTTAAATAAACATAGTTTTATCTAACCGACCTACATTTATATATGGTTCATTGCCAAAAGTATTATTTTACTCTAGCAGATATAACAGGTGTTAATTTACAATTAAAAAATGATCTGCAATAAACAATGACAATGTAAATATTTTATAACCAGTATGCTACTATGTATGTTGAGTAAAAATTGTATACATGTTGGTTTATTTTTAAACTATAGATATATTGTTATTTATTCACATATAAAGAGACTTAACAGAATCAAAACAGAAATGTGAAAACTTGCAGCAATTTAAACAATACACTTTTATTTTATATACAGTTTTTTGATACTAGAAAAAAATTAAATTAATAGTGAACATTCCCGAATTTATTTCATACCTACCAAATTATCAATTAATTAATAAATTGTTAAAAATGTATTAAAGTGTAGGTACTTTACATATAATATAGGTATATAAGTCACATGATAATTCCAGGATTAATCATTACATATTAAAATGATTCAACAGCTGAAAGTTTAGATAATTTTTACGTTAGAAAAAAAAATCATATATCAGTACCCGCCTTTTCCCGAAAATCTGTTCGTATTAAATGAACCGTCCTGTTCTCGGTCCGGGCGACATAAATTTTACTTAATTTATGGGCTCCCAATTATTTCTGGAGACCGGGGGTTACAACCTCGGAACATAAAAATGCCGGGGTGTTGTTGGCATTATTTTTACGAACAGATGATTAAGTTTTGTTTTTTATCCCGACTTTCGACATTCGATCGTTCAGGACGTGTAAATTATGGCCTTTTCGGACCGCGGCGTTCAGTTATGCCCTTTTTTCGAACTCTTAATTACTACTAACGACAACTGTAAATACCGTGAGAGGAAACTCTATATCGACCGCCATAGAGAACCGTTTTACTGTGTCCATATTTTATTTAAATTTTTTTAAATAGTAAGTATATATGTATGTGTATTACATATTTGAGGGGTGTGTACAGTGTATGCAAAACGCAACGTATCACAAAAAAAATGGGGAAGAGCAAATATTTTGAGGAGAGTTTTATCATAAAGAATCCTAAATTTACTGCTAACATACTGTTTACCTATATGCAGGCTGGCTCAGGGACCTGGTACATTAGAAGTTTCTCATCTTCTACTATTTCTGGAAACTTGAAATTTTGGAACTAGAATTTACTCGATCTGAACTTTTTAGCGAAATTATTCACTAGTTAACTGTCACGTCCGGTCACCAGAAGTAGGTATCAACTTTGTTATTTTAAATGGAATGATATAATATTTATTTCATTTTTGGTTTCTACGTATCAAAATACATCATTTTTGGTAATGTTCCCTATACCAAAATATCACCATTTTTGAGTTTTTTGGTGTTACTATTTTTTTGGAGATTTTCGCGGTTACGCTTAAAATTGAATATATCGGTTATTATTGAAACTTAGAAGTTTCATGATTGGTGGTCCAAAATTACAAACATAAACAAATAAGACAATATTCAGTTGATACTGATATCTTTTACAACATTATTGCATTTTTAAACGTAAAAACTAATTTTCTTCAAATGGAACATCCTGTATACCGATACTCCATACGATAGGATATCTTATTCCCTATCAATCAATATTAGGGTTCCCTATATCTATCTTTAATAGTTTTTGAGATGTTGTCACTTTATCTTTAAATCCATTTTGAATACTACCTTTTAATAATGGGGGACGAAATTAGATACGAAATTTACAGCCTGTATAAGATATAACGGTGAGCTAAACATCGCCTTATTTGGTTATGTTTCTAGTTTTGGACCACCAGTCATGAAACTTCTAGTTTCAATAATAACCGAGAAATTCAATTTTAAACGTACACGAAAAAATCACCAAAAAATAGTAAAATCAAAAAACTATGATATTTAGGTATAGGTAAACCTTATTAAAAATGATATATTTTGATACGTAGAAATCAAAAATAAAATTAAAATTAAATCATTCCATTTAAAACAACGAAGTTGATACTGACTTCCGGTGACCGGACGTGACAGTTAACTTGAGAATATTTTAGCGGAAAAGCTCAGATCGAGTAAATTCTAATTCCAAAATTTAAAGTTTACAGAAAATGAGAAATTTCTAATGTACCAGTTCCGTAAGACACCCTGTATAATATATTAATATTTCACCTTTCTCTTGGGCATTTAGGGTAATTTGGCAAGTATAATTCTAATGAATTAAGCACGAGGGGAAGCAACAAAATACGAAGTTATTTATTGTACTTATGCACATATTGTATACATCTGTATTGTTAGCAGCAATGAAAATTGAAAAACCTTCTAATATTTCTATACATTGCTAACTCCTGCGCCCTACATTGGCGCATCCAAGGTTGTGGTGCTGGTGTGTGATATCAGCTTGGCATTACAAAGATGACACAAAAGTGGTGGGCAAAGAGTACCAAGTAATGAAAGAAACTGTATAACTAATCACGGACATGTATATACATGTTCTACTAGTAGGACTATTCTACTCGTGGAAATGTTCACGTGTAGAAGAAAATAAATAATAGTACATAATAAATGAGGTTTGGGACCATTACCGAAATGCCATAATGAACATTTAATATTTGTACAGATATTTGTACAGAAACGTAAATGTGTTCGGCCAAACTTTAGCTTAAGTTTAGACACCAAGTTTTGTTTGTTTGTTATGTTCAAATCTTACAATCGATATTTTATCTACTTGCCAATGACCAATAGAATTAAAATTTTGCATATGAACAGATTTCCGGTGACAATGCATAAATCAATAAAAAATGATGGAAAATTTTCCATTCCAAAATTTTTAAAATTTTCCAAAATTTTTAAAAATGTTCAGTAGTCGTTCAATCGTCTTAAAATTTTGCATGTGATAGATTTCCGGTGACAATGTACGACTTGCTTTAAAAAATTTCCGAAACTTAAAGATATGTAATTTAAAATAAATGGACAATAGGAAAATTTAGCAAAATTTCTGGATTTTTTTATAAACTTTAATAGTTTTTAGAAAATGTTTTTTTTTTAAAGATATGTAATTTAAAATAAATGGACAATAGGAAAATTTAGCAAAATTTCTGGATTTTTTTATAAACTTTAATAGTTTTTAGAAAATGTTTTTTTTTTGCACGAATTTATTTTATCATAGCATATCATGGGACTTTGAATCTCCCAATACCTGTCACTTGGATATTTATCCTGGACAGTTATCAAACTAGGTGTCATAGATAGTTTGGTATCTAAGATGTGCTGTTATAATAATACTAATAGTCCACGCCTTAATATCCCACAACAGCTTTCGCCACTACGAGGGCATCGGCAGGCCCGAATTATCATTATAATGGCCCGCGTCTGTGGCATGTCTTAAGTTCCTTGGCTTTCAGCATTGGCCGAGGAGTAAGGGACGCCCACAGAAAAATCTTCACTCTGAAAGCAGGGCGCGAGGATCGAACTCACGTCCCCCAGACTGATAGCCAACCGCTTTACCGCTGCGCCACAGCCTGGCTCGACTGTTAATTAATAAAAAAAATAATTTAAAATTACAGCGACAAAACCGCCTGTGCGCGGCGGCGAAAAAACGCTCGTGCCACTCTCCATCTATGTGCGTAGCTTTAGGCCTTGCGCAGACAATGTTTTTCGACCGCTCTGCTACGGAGGTATGTCCGCTTACCATATACCACATAATATTTAATTAGCAAAAAATAATATTTGCAAAAATGTTTAAAACCATAGAATTCGCATATCTTAGCATAGCAACGCATGCAGTGAACGGATTTTCAGTTTTCCCTATGTTTTTCTTTGAACGACTAAATGAAAACTATGATACAAACTCCAAATTTGTCGAAAAAGAAACTATAAATATATTCATATTTATAATTTATATTATATTATTACGATTATAATTATTACAATAATCTTTATTTCAACTAAAATCAACTGAAAATACCTACACCTTTTCAAAAAGTTTTTTTACTTTATCATACGCAGTATGATGAAGTATTGTAATCACGCCTAAAAAAAAATTGAGATTTTAGCGGAAATAGGTCTTTATGGGTCCCCTGAACATTTTTGACCAAGGTACAAAAAAATGTCTGTGTGTGTGTGTGTGTGTGTATGTGTGTGTGTGTGTGTGTGTGTGTGTGTGTGTGTGTGTGTGTGTGTGTGTGTGTGTATGTGTGTGTGTGTGTGTGTGTGTGTGTGTGTGTGTGTGTGTGTGTGTGTGTGTGTGTGTGTGTGTGTGTGTGTGTGTGTGTGTGTGTGTGTGTGTGTGTGTGTGTGTGTGTGTGTGTGTGTGTGTGTGTGTGTGTGTGTGTGTGTGTGTGTGTGTGTGTGTGTGTGTGTGTGTGTGTGTGTGTGTGTGTGTGTGTGTGTGTGTGTGTGTGTGTGTGTGTGTGTGTGTGTGTGTGTGTGTGTGTGTGTGTGTGTGTGTGTGTGTGTGTGTGTGTGTGTGTGTGTGTGTGTGTGTGTGTGTGTGTGTGTGTGTGTGTGTGTGTGTGTGTGTGTGTGTGTGTGTGTGTGTGTGTGTGTGTGTGTGTGTGTGTGTGTGTGTGTGTGTGTGTGTGTGTGTGTGTGTGTGTGTGTGTGTGTGTGTGTGTGTGTGTGTGTGTGTGTGTGTGTGTGTGTGTGTGTGTGTGTGTGTGTGTGTGTGTGTGTGTGTGTGTGTGTGTGTGTGTGTGTGTGTGTGTGTGTGTGTGTGTGTGTGTGTGTGTGTGTGTGTGTGTGTGTGTGTGTGTGTGTGTGTGTGTGTGTGTGTGTGTGTGTGTGTGTGTGTGTGTGTGTGTGTGTGTGTGTGTGTGTGTGTGTGTGTGTGTGTGTGTGTGTGTGTGTGTGTGTGTGTGTGTGTGTGTGTGTGTGTGTGTGTGTGTGTGTGTGTGTGTGTGTGTGTGTGTGTGTGTGTGTGTGTGTGTGTGTGTGTGTGTGTGTGTGTGTGTGTGTGTGTGTGTGTGTGTGTGTGTGTGTGTGTGTGTGTGTGTGTGTGTGTGTGTGTGTGTGTGTGTGTGTGTGTGTGTGTGTGTGTGTGTGTGTGTGTGTGTGTGTGTGTGTGTGTGTGTGTGTGTGTGTGTGTGTGTGTGTGTGTGTGTGTGTGTGTGTGTGTGTGTGTGTGTGTGTGTGTGTGTGTGTGTGTGTGTGTGTGTGTGTGTGTGTGTGTGTGTGTGTGTGTGTGTGTGTGTGTGTGTGTGTGTGTGTGTGTGTGTGTGTGTGTGTGTGTGTGTGTGTGTGTGTGTGTGTGTGTGTGTGTGTGTGTGTGTGTGTGTGTGTGTGTGTGTGTGTGTGTGTGTGTGTGTGTGTGTGTGTGTGTGTGTGTGTGTGTGTGTGTGTGTGTGTGTGTGTGTGTGTGTGTGTGTGTGTGTGTGTGTGTGTGTGTGTGTGTGTGTGTGTGTGTGTGTGTGTGTGCGTATGTGTGTACTCGATTTTTGTGACGACGATTCCGGAGAAACTAGTGAAGGTATAGAAGCGAAAGTTCATATTTAGAAGTTGTATGACCAAACTTAGAGCTGAAAAGCTTTTGGTTCAAAAGGGTCCAAAGGAACTGGCTGTTTCCTCTAAGCATTTTTTAAGGATTTTGCAAATGAGCTGCTATTTCTGTAATTTCGTCAAAATAGTTAAATAATAAATTAAAGTAGAGGAAATTTGGAATAATTTATGCCAATGATATCTTTTGGTAAAATTAATAGTTTAGCTTCAAGAGCAAATTCTATTTAATCGAGATCGGTCGCCTCTGCATTGATATGAAACTTCATAGTAGCCTGGATTTGACAAATATTTTTTTGTGCTGTCACCACAGAAATGTCTATGGCTGTCACACTCGAAAACAGCTGATTTCATCAGAGGTTGGAGAACCGCTATAGAACGTTGCCGCTCTAGTGTGGCAAAGTACAAAATACAAAATTCAAATAAAATAAGACCATCAATTTGATTGTTTGTTGATAAGAAATATCAACCCGTCTTTATATCTAATTCTAAAAACGATAAATTGAGAAAATTGTAAATAAAGTATAGAGATGAGTGTAGTTTTATTTTAGGTTGTTGTTACGGATATGACATCTACAGTGTCATGAACAAATATAAATCTGTCAGAATTTGAATTAGCTTTTTAAACTTGACGTTTCGTCAAAGTGGTACCAACCTAACATTTCCTACACAGAAATATAACCATTCTTTAATTATTTTTTTAAAAATACACATTTTTCAAAAAGCAACACAATTAACGTTGGTGTCACTCCTGCCGAAAACTAGATAGCGCGACTCGCTCACATATGACGGCGACGCTCCGCGTTCGGTGACGCGCCGCATCACCGCTCGTCGCGCTATTCCATACTTTCGGCTCTTGTGACATAAATAACTGTTATTTCAATGTCGTAGTGTAGGTAGTCTCGAATGCTGATGCTTTGACAATACCTACGATTTATCTCAATAAAATAGATTATCATGCAGCTAAACTATTAATTTTATATATTGTATGATAAAGTCATGTGCCTGGCCACATCAGATTTTTTACTTTATCATACTTTATCATAGCGGAAATGGGTCTTTTTGGGTCCCACGCGCATTTTTGACCAAGGTACAAAAAAATTTCTGTGTGTGTATGTGTGTGTGTATGTGTGTATGTATGTGTGTATGTATGTGTGTATTGTGGCGACGATTCCGGAGAAACTAGTAAAGTTATCGGGACGAAACTTCATATTTAGAGGTTTCATGACCAACCTTAGAGCTGAAAAGTTTCGTTCAAACGGGTCCAAAGGAATTGGATGCTTACTGTTAGCATTTTTTAACAATTTTGCAAATGAGCTGCCATTTCTGTAATTTCGTCAAAATAGTTAAATAATAAATTAAAGTAGAGGAAATTTTGAATAATTAATGTCTACGACATTTTTTGGTACTTAAAATTAATAGTTTAGCTGCATGAGCAAATTGTATTTGATTGAGATCGGTCGACTCTGCAGCTTAGTTGGCCAAGATTTAACAAATAGTTTCTTTTTAATGTCAGTAGGTATATAGCGTCAAACGCTGATGTTTTGATGTCTCATATATGTTTGTTTGTGACCTTTGTATGTCATTTTATGTTCTCCACGGGCCGCGCCCGACAAAATGTAAGTTTTTACAATTGAGTTTTTTCGAGTTTGATTTGATTGTCAATTGTACCTATAATTTATATCTAATTTCTTATAGCGCTTGAATAAGTGACCAGTAGGACACGATTGCTAAACTAAAACAAAAATAAGGAATCCTACCACTTTTTATTGTATTAAAATATCTGTTAAATCCTGGCTAACTAGCTTTATTTTAATGCAGATACGACCGATCTTCATCAAATAAAATCTCATGTACTATTAATTTTATGAATAGTATGATAAAGTCATGTGCCTGGCCACTTCAGATTTTTTATTTTTTAATTGTGAAATTATAACAATAATGAATAATGACTTGTTAGTTTAACAAAATTATGGCACGTCATTCAAACAACACGTAGAAATTAATTTTTAATTTAGAAATTAATACAATTTTTATTTTTTATGTGAATTTTACACATATCCTCGTCATTATTTGGCCACAGACTACAAGAATAGCATTTTGATCTACTCTCCTTTATACGTTTACCAGCATCCTTTGCGTACTGGTCCCAGAGGTGATTCCGTCAGCGCCTTGTCAGTGTGGATCTAATTTCAATCCGATAATTGTCCGTGTACTCAAACGTAACGCACAACGACGACACCTGTTCATGTAATGGTTGTAGTTGCGACCGTGTGTGCACCTTCAACCCCGTTCGCGACGCGCCGTTGTTATGGGGTAGCAACCCCGTCGGTACCGCACGGGAGCCTAATTGGAATGATTGCTACTCCCGATGGAGTTAATTATAGGACACATGCAACACGATCGCACCCTACCAATATATCACGCACTATCACCGGATTTAACGTTTAATTAACAGATGCTCAGCTCCATAAGCGACTTTATCACGTCAATGATGATGATGACGATGCTGCGTGGAACACCCTCTAAGGGTAGGTACGATGAATTAAATAAATTACGTGTGTGTATATAAATGCTTGGATTTTCTTTGATGTCTGATAAATTTTTACTCTGATAACGATGATCTTGGAGTAGTTTGGTACAATTTTTAGTCAAAATGTAGATATTATGATGGGATAGGGGGGGTCGATGGCGTATAGGATAGAGCGGCTGCTATCTACGCTGGAGGCCCGGGATCGAATCCCGGCTCGGTCTAAAATCGACTGTCCTGGTATTTTAGGCAGGGAACAAATACCTTTGCATGCCGTCTTCCATCGGATGAGGAAGTAAAGCCGGTGGCCCCGTGTGCTGTCATTATGCGACGTGCACGTTAAAGAACTCTTACTGGAGGTTGGAATTCCTTCAGTAGGACAAAATTCCTGGGTGTGTGTAGCCTGCCCTCAGCGTCGGTGATTGGCCTAAGCTGCGGAACTAGACCGAAGTAAAATAAACAAGTAAAAAAAAATATGATGGGATACTACAAGTTGAGAGCCAAAATGGGCTAACCCACAAATTCAGCTATTACTTGATTTTGTTGTTGAAAGGAGTTTCTGGTACACACACAAAGTATCCGGAAAATGAATGTGCTATTTCATGAAGGAGAGAACTGGATTATCATTATAGTGACGAGAGCATCAAATAAGGTGTCGCAATGGGAGTCAGCAGAACCCACAAGAAGATGAAACAACAATGTAGTGATGGATCAACAAAAGAAAAATCGAAGAGCAAGAAGACCCATTCAGAACATGGAAACAGGCGGCCCAACGCAACAAGCATCAAAGAAAACAGAACAAATCTGGAATTTAGACAAAATATTAAAATATTTAAAAGCAAAACACTGTACAGTCTCTAGCATACATTTTGAATCAGTTGCTAGATGACTTTCAAAAGAACTACCACTAATCTATGCGAAATTTTTGTGATACCAATTCGATATTTCAGTCACTAGTGCATCCAATCCCGGGATTCTGGAAACCGGGATCTCGGGATTTTCGTACTTTCCTGGTACCGTAATCCAGGTGCGAGATTCGTCTGTTTACCGGTATTACGGTGATGGTACAACAATATGCAAAATAAAAGCAATTAATGTTTGACGTAAAGACGAATTAACAGGTCGAATTACCTGTTTTTTGTATGTTGGAACGGTTTCATCACTTAAAAACTGTATTTTGAAATCATTGATATGGAATTACTTGTGTGCTTAGAAGAGCAAGAATGTGCACACAATTTGCCCACACTCTCAGCTGATACAACTAAATCTTTCATGTTTACATAATAATTTAGGTAACAGAGGTTTAGCTATTCAACTGAAAAAGTCGTTGCATAAGAAACCAAGACGAACTGATCCATTATTAAAATTTGTGCGATTAAACAAATTGACAATCATATCAGTGATGAATGGGCATGGCTAGGCCGCTTGAAAACAATTCTTCACGTCCGTCACCTCAGAACGCCACTTTTCGTAAATTGACATGAAACTTTCCAAATAATTAATACCCAATTAGTACCAATTCGTACCACTAACCGCGGAATTGGTACCTCAAGGGTACCCCCTGAACTTATGAGTAGTTCTTTTGAACATCACCTCAGTACGCCACTTGTCGTAAAATAGCTCGAATCAATTTGAACTTTTGTAAGGATTTAGTACCCAATTGATACACTCAGAAAACACTAACCCCCAAATTCATACCTCAAAGGAACCCCCCGATATCAGGGGCAAAGATAAGAGGCGTCACTTCAGAACGCCACTTGTCGAAAAACAAATCGATTCTATTCTAACTTTTGTAAGGAATTAGTACCCAATCAGTACCCACGCAGAAAGCACCAACCCCCAAATTGGTACCTCAAAGGAACCCCTCCAAATCACGGGTAGTTCTTTCCAGCGTCACCTCAGAACGCTACTGGTCGTAAAACAACTCGAATCACGTTGAAATTTTGCGCGCGCGCGCGCCATCTATACCCCAGATTTTTTGGTGTTCCTTTGAGGTACTAATTTTGTGGTTAGTGTTTTCTGAGGGTACCAATTGGGTACAAAATATTTACAAAAGTTCAAAGTGATTCTACTTGTTTTACGACAAATTGCGTTCTGAGATAACGCTAGAAAGAACTACCCGTGATTTAGGGGGTTCCTTTGAGGTACCAATTTGGGGGTTTGTGTTTTCTGTGGGTACTAATTGAGAACTAATTCCTTACAAAAACTAGAATGGATTTGACATGTTTTTTGACAAGTGGCGTTCTGAGGTGACGCGATATCTTTGCCTCTTTGCCCCCCCCCCCCCCCGATATCGGGTGGTTCCTTTGAGGTACTAATTTTGGGGTTAGTGTTTTCTGAGGATACCAATTGGGTACTAAATGCTTACAAAATTTAAAAGTGATACGAGTTGTCTTACCGACATGTGGCTTTCTGAGGTGACGGTCGAAAGAACTACCCGTGATTCAGGGGGGGTTCGCTTTAGGTACCAATTTGGGGTTGGTGTTTTCTGTGGGTACTACTGGGGTACCTACTAATTCCTTACAGAAAGCTAGATTAGATTCGACTTGTTTTTCGACAAGTGGCGTTCTCAAGTGACGCTCGCTATCTTTGCCCCCGATATCGGGGGGTTCCTTTGTGGTACTAATTTGAGGGTTAGTGTTTTCTGAGGGTACCAAATGGATCCTAACTCCTTACAAAAGATCAAAGTGATTCGAGTTATTTTACGACAAGTGGCGTTTTGAGGTGACGTTCAAAAGAACTACTCATAAGTTACGGGGGTTCCCTTGAGGTAAGAATTCCGCGGTTGGTGGTACCAAATAGTACTAATTGGGTACCTACTAATTATTTGGAAAGTTACAAGTTAATTTGCGAAAAGTGGCGTTCTGAGGTGACGGATGTCAATTCTTCGTCTGAATCAGCAATAGAAACCGCAGAGAACCACAACAGGCCCTGCGAAAAAACTTGAAAAGGCTATCTATGACGATGGAACCAAAACAACTCATGCGCCAATTTTTGTCTTATAAAACTTGTATTATAATATAGGTACTATTTTTATGAAATTGCAACGTCCAAAAAGTCAAAATAGTATAACAATAAATTTTAACAAATGCCCTTTTGGGACCTTACCGTTGCCGTTGTCGAATGCAATATAATACAATATAATTCCCTTAAACGGCCCTTTAGGGCCTGTCTTAATTTGAATACTTCCATAATTATTGTTGAATTCTCTACTTTTAATCTATAGGATATATCTAATAAAGCAAAATCGGCTAATTTATTTAATTCAAAATTAAATTCGTTCTTCCCTACAAGTCCATGCTGGCTGAAAACGCATCAAAATCAATACCATCCGCGGCGCTTTCCCATGAAGATTTAGCACGTTAAGGATCAGATTTCAAATGTGAGCATTCGCAAATTCCAAGAGCGACTTTAATCTACAGACCGACGACAAAAAAGAGCCCAAGCCGTAGCACAGATCCTGTTTTACTCACAATAGAAACATCCGGCGTATGCGATTGGTGAATTTAGGG
The DNA here is from genome assembly GCA_964023965.1 of Melinopterus prodromus. Classification (NCBI taxonomy): domain Eukaryota; kingdom Metazoa; phylum Arthropoda; class Insecta; order Coleoptera; family Scarabaeidae; genus Melinopterus; species Melinopterus prodromus. Next base: position 29,202,349 of record OZ030390.1, read on the forward strand.
GTTGCTGTCAGGGCGACGCCGTTAGCTCGTACGCGATTGGTCGAAGCGTTCCAGGGGCGTTACCTAGGGTTGTACTCGATCGTCTGCTTCGCAGAGCACATAACCAAATTACATTCGCGTAGGTGAGCTGAGCTTATTTACCAAGTGCAAGTGAGTGATTTTTGAGTGATTCCGAGTTTATTGAAATGGAATGAATAATAATCGAATTAACTATGGAAGTGGACGGATCTAGTACGTCGAGCGACTCAACATCACCACAATACAATGGAACGAACTCGAATTTCTATACGGAGAGCATCTACCTGACAAACAGTGTTAAACGGACCGAATTCGACGGATACTTCAACAGAGATTTCTACCCTGATAAAAGTGATAAGAATGTTGATGATAAAAGTGCGAAGCGGATTGAATATTATGCGTGGAAGAAGGACGAACTTGTGTGCGAGCTGAAGCAGAATGGGAATAATAACAATTCGAAGAGCAAGGGCGAAGACTTCGCGAAGAAGGGTTATAGTTATAGTAGCGGATTTAATAAGAAGATGGACGAACTTGTTGATACTATGAAGACCCAGTTGGATTATTATAATAAGAAGAATGATGGCGGTTGTATACACTTAAACAACATTGAAGGATTTGGGAAGAAATCGATGAGCTTTTCACCCGACCAGGTTAGTTAATTTTTCAAGTACCTATACAGAACGTTTTAGTTGGTTTGCCTGTGCCAAACGCAATATAGGGTTACTGTAATAATTATTGTCAATAAAGTCATGTCCGGAAAAGAGCCGTTTACGCACAAGGGTGAATTAAAAAAAAATTGTATGTGCACCGGTTCTTAAGTTGACATTTTCCTAACCTATGGATTGATCGGGGATGGCGCTGTTGATCGGCCCGATCGATCCTCTTACTAAACTCACTTGCTTTCTTCTTCTGGGACACGAAAAAGTCTGGTCTACAAGACCCTTATCCCCATGCACAAAAAAGAAGTGCCCACACAGTCGATGGCCGCTTGCCCTCAAGTGCGCCTGATTATTTACATTGGGCTCAAATATCACCTAAATCATAACTTATGGAAGGACAAAACATAATCAGTTACTTGAACAGTTTTTGTAATAAGCTAGAAATTAATTGTTTCAAGTAAGTATTTCGTTTTGATTCAGCATGTGCATAAACGGGTCTTTTCCAAACATGACTTTGTTGACCAAAAATGCTTGTGTAGGTGTATCCTACAATCCCTATCCGTTTGTTGCAATGTTTATGGGACATGTTTATGTTACATTTCGATCAGACTTAATTTATGGTTACAATAACTGTACGTAGCCATTACTAGATACATGGGCAATGAAACCTGATGTACCTATATTACAGTTCATTTGACCAGCTTTTACAAGCAACCAGATACCTAAAGAAAATGGAAGATAGTATCACTTTTCGTAACACCATAGAGAAATCCTGTTGCGTGAGGTATCATAGGATAGGTCTTTTGTGACAGTCCGCCTCGCCATCATTGACAAATACATTTAAACTATTTCATATAAAATGGAATTTATGAGTCGTGGATAAAACGTCGTATTCGACTCGCTCACAACGGATATAAATCGCTCGCATGTTTACACGCTCGCCTACGGCTCGCGATTTATATCCTTAGTTATGTGCTCGTCAAATAATATACTATTAAAATACAACCTGTTGTGTAGAGCGATGTTGTCCACAACAAAAAGTTGACTATTGATGCAAACGCTCTATCAGCCGGTTCACTTTTGGACGGTATGGCCTGAACGTTGTAATGTAATGATACCCCCGACGACATTTGCCAACTATTGTAAATAAAAAAATCTGTTGTGGCCAGGCACATGACTTTATCATACTATATATAAAATTAATACTTTAGCTGCATGAGATTCTATTTGATGGAGATCAGCTATGTCTGCAATAAAATATAAAACTAGTAGAACTAGACAGATATGTCGATTACAACTGCGTTGTACTCCGTCCAAATGACACTTACGTGCTATTGAAAAAGTGCGGTGTACAATGTTCGAACGCAGCTTATATTGACAGAAGGTATTGTGAAAACTATGTGCAAAATCTTTCAAAAATGCTAAAAGTAAACCTCCAGTTCCTTTGGACCCTTTTCAACAGAAACCTTATCAGCTCTAAGTTTGGTTATGAAACTTCTAAATATGAAGTTTCGTCCCGATACCTTTAGTAGTTTCTCCGGAATCGTCGCCACAAAAATCTGGTACACACATACACACAGATAGACACACAGTCATATACACGCATACACACACAGATATTTTATTGTACCTTGGTCAAAAATGATCAGGGGACCCAAAAAGACCTATTCCCGCTAAAATCTAATTTTTTTTTTCGGCGCAATTACAAATCAACACTAATTTGCACTTTATACTTCTTATTTCTAATGTCCCACTGTTTCATTTTAACTTGTGACATTCAACTGTAACACATATTATTATAGGTTTTGGTAGATCCTAATTGCCCGAATAGTAAAAAAATTATTAATAAAACTTGAAAAGCTTTAAGATTATATTTTACCTGTCAGTCAAACCGGACAATTTTTTACTGAATGAATTATCTAAAACCTTCAAAATATAAAAGAGCGATTTTGATCGAACTTTTGCGGTAAATATGACGTTTTCGAAACCGTTAGAACCAAGTGTTAATGAATGTGAGATATGAGTGCCGTCATAAACTTTAAGGTTTCCATTAAGGTTGTATAGTTTAGTTGTATAGTTTAGAAAAAAGGATAGGTAACATTTTTCTCTAAAAAAAAAAAAAATGGAAATGGAAACCTTACACACGTTCAATTCAAATGTTGTACCTATTTTTGACTTAACCATTATAAAAATAGATCCCATTTTTGATTAAAGAGTCTTCACTTCTTGAAATAATCAACAAGATAACCAAAATAGGAAATAATTCACAAAGTTTGAGCTCCAAAAAATGAAGTTTGGTTTTAATTTTCGACTGGATAACTTGACGAATATAAATATGCTTCCTAATTTAATTTTGCTAATTGTTATATTGTAAGGAGCAATGGCCAAAGAGAATGCTTTGATAGTCATTTCCAGTGATGGAAGATATCTGTGGTCGATTACAAATGTACCTGTATATCTAACTTCCAACAGTACGATTGTTTACGCTTATCAAACAATACTATTAAATTTAATACAAACAAATTTAGCTAGCTTCTTAGAATTTATGAATGAACATTATTAGTGATATCTTCAATTTAGACAGAACCGACCGGATCCGGCGCCAGTTAATAATGATAGTAGACCACCACATCAAATGATATGTAATAGGAAACCTATGAAATGAGGTGTCTAAAATTAGCAATATTATTTATACCTATTTAGTACAACTTTGAAATCTAGTATGTAATTTATTGCAAGATGCAGTTATACTTTCAAATCCTTGAAAGCTTAACGTAATGGGCTATTTGATATTTTCCCAAAACATTCGTTTACATTATTATTAGTATCTACTAAAGAAGCGAATGATAATTAACCCAGGTGAGGATAATTTTTGGAAAAAACACCTCCGCCTGGATTTGAACCAGGAACCCTCCAATTTCCGATTGACAGGTCTCCCAATTGAGCTACAGATGCTGTGGAAATTTATAGATTTTATTTGTCCCTTTAGGACATGCAATCCGAATTTCGAATTAAACAAACCCATCGTGACACCTATTGGGGCTAGATGGAATTTTGGTAACTAGGAATCGCTACATGTTTATTGCTAAACAGCTCATACAGATGAATAAATTCAAGGGAAAATGGTTATTACGTAAACTCGTCAGTAAGTTTAGTTCATTCTAAATTACTGACGAGTTTACCTAATAACCATTTTCCCTTGAATTTATTTATCTGTTCAGCTGTTTAGCAAATGTTTAGCAATAAACATTTAGCGATTCCTAGTTACCAAAATTCCATCTAGCCTCAATAGGTGTCACGACGGATTTGTTTAAATCGAAACTCGGATTGCAACTCCTGAAGTTACAAATAAAATCTATAACTTTCCACAGGCTCTGTAGCTCAACTGGGAGAGCTGTCAACCGGAAATTGGAGGGTTCCTGGTTCAAATCCCGGCGGAGGTGTTTTTTTTCAAAAAATTATCCTCACCTGGGTTAATTATCATTTGTTTCTTTAGTTGATTCTTTACTGACGAGTTTACGTAATAACCATTTTCCGTTGATTTATAATTTGTGCTAAATAGTGCAGCAGTGGTGATCTAGAAAGGTAAACATGTTGCGTCATAAATCAGGTGAGAGCTCGTCAACCAGTAAAAACTAAGCATTAAACATAAGAATAAAAAAAAATGGACTAATTTAAAAACAAATAGAGCAGCATTGCATTCTTGCGTTGAATTTCAACACCAAACCTTACGTTTAGTGTTAATACCCTAAATAATACCCTTCTTTGCGTCACATTAGTGGCAAAGAAAATCTCAAGGAATCGCGAGCATGTAATGAGAAACTTGAGATTTGCTTTGTCAGATTTGCTAAGTCCCAAGCAAATATATTTGACAACAATGAAAAATTACGATAAAACAACAAAACTACTTAAAATACGCAATTGAAGTGGTTTCGTAAAATCTGAATGTTAAGAAGCTATTATGAATTCACATGTTATAGAAATGAAATGCCAAGAATTGATTGGACATTGAACGAAAAAAACAAACGGAATCAAAGTTAATTCTTATAATATTATTAATATTTTTTGGTGGACAGTGGAGCCATTTGTGTTCTATTCTTGTGTTAATTAATGTTAAGGATTGTTGTAGGTATGTAAAATATATTAAAGTTGTTTTTCTGATAATATTTTTAAAAAGGGGAAACTTGAAAAGGAAAATTATGGTCCAAATAAAAATCACAAAATCAAAAATTCTTTCTTTGAGTTTTCACAATATTTGTTAATAAAGTAAAAATGAAGCTTAGCAGATCAACCATGTTTCTGATTCTTTAGCATCTGAAGGCCCTGCAGTAAGTAACAAGGATAGCTATTTGTAGGTACCTGTAAATTTTTTATAAATAAAATTAACAGCTACGTAGAAATGATACATCCCTGCTTTGGCATGCTTTTCATATCAAGTCCTAAATGCATAAGTACTAAATAAACACTTGTTTAAAACGCTTGTGAAATATGGTGCGAAACATCACACCAATGTTTATTAAGATTTATATTATACTATAATATGCTGTTTAGTCTTTAATTATTGAAACTTTATTTGAAACAACTTACATTATTGTATGTATAGGTACTATCTTACAAAAGCTAGATAATTAATTTCTGCCTTCAGATTCAGGTTCTACGAAGAAAAAAAAGCATACTAGAATTTTGTTTTTTATTTTCTTGCTAAATCATTGTAATTTTGTGAAATTAAGTAGGTACTTAAAATTTAAAATGCTGTGGTATCTAGACTCTAATTTTTTAAAGTGGAACAATCTAATAACTGTGGTCTGTAAATTTATTGTAGTAAAATAAAAAACAACTTTTTATTAATTTTTATATGAATAAATAATTTTATTATTTTTGATTTTGAGCTTTTGGGGCACGGCCGATTGATTTATCTCAAATTTTACGGCAAATAAGTATATAAAGGAACAAATTGATAAAGGCCTGCAATAAATGATTATAATCCCTATTATAATCCAGCCAAATCAAATTTTTAGTTTTTGACGTAATTTCTTAAAAGCCATACCTATTTGTCTGTAAAGGCTTATTTAGACGTTTTCAAAGAATATAGGTATTAAAAATACCATAGGTACTACCGTTGTAAAAATGTTATAACCTAACCGTTTCAGAGATAAATATATTTGTAAAAAATAATTACAAGCATATTTAATGAAATAAATTTAAATAAATTTTTTTTGGATTTTTGTTGTTGATTCATGCGTTGTTGTCGGAAATCTGTCCACATGCAAAATTTCAACTCAATTGGACATTGGAAAGTAGGTAAAATATCTATTACAAGATTGAAACGTAACAAAGAAACAAACAAATAAACAACTACTTAAGTTAATATAAGCGTAGTAATAAAATATAGACAATAGACAATAGACAATAGATCTTTATTCATTACTGAAGAGTATAGAACAAGTCATTAAGAGTACAAAGTATGTATATATATATATATATATATATATATATATATATATATATATAGACATATCAGTTTCTTTTTTCTCTCATGTGATGTATAAATTCCTCGATACCATAATCAGTACTACGCTTATTTTAACTTATTTTCTTGTTTGTTGTATTCTTTGTTGAAGCTCAATCGAGTTGAAATTTTGCAAGTGGACAGTAATCCGGTCACAATGCATGAAACAACAAAAAGTAAAAAAAAGTAAAGTAGGTAAACTATTTTTAGCGCATGTTTTATACTTTCTCATACATTTATTTTAGAACTACATTTAGGCGGTAGAAAATGCAAACTTTTATATCATTTTGTTGGATTCTTCTTTGTCAACAAGACTCAATAAAAACATCAAAAAATTACTATTCGACGGAGAATTACAGTGTGTCTCACGGGACGTTGGATAGTATGTGTACTTTTGTTATTAATAGAGATAGAAAGTCGGTTAAATAGACAAAGTAGTGCATATTTATGTGCTCTTTCATAAGCTGTTCAGAAAACAGTTGAATTCCAAATGGTTTCCAAGCTGCTTTGAAAAAAACAAAAATGCAATTTTTTAATTATGGTCATAACTTCTTTATTTGTGATCCCATCAAAAAACGCGTTTTGTTATTATAAAGGCACTTTTTGTCTACAACGTGATTATGTCAGTTTAAAATACTTTTCGCCAATGCATTCGTCAGAAACAAACGAAACTTTTGTTTTTGAAAGGGGTGCCATTGGTTTTATACATGTTTGATGGATTCAGATTTTTTTTTTAACGGATACAGTATTTATGTGCCAGTCAAGTTACAGTAAACGTTTGAAATGTATTTATTTGTACTTATAGCTACACAACAAAAAAGTAGCAACATTTTAACAAACTAAATAATATTCTCAAAAATCTCGCGCATTTTCATGGAGGCATTTTTAGCAGCACTCCGTAATATGGGTGACCTTACCAAGGGTTCTTCTGTCAATCGAATTAAAAGCGGCGATGACGGTGTCACTTAACTCCCCAACGTTTCCAAAATTATAAACACCATACACCTTATGTTTTAAGTCACTCCATAGATAAAAATCACAAGGGGTAAGATCCGGCAATCTTGGTGGCCATGATACTTCTGAATAGGTAGCAATTATTCTCCGTTTATCTCTTATATCTAAATAGTTCCTCACAATCTGGACATTATGTGCAGATTCTTTGTTTTGTTGGAACCACATATACATTATCGTATGGCCAACGGTATATCGTCCATTCTTTCTTCCACGTCCTCAGAGAGCAATAGTGCCGATACATTTCCAAAGTTTAATTGTTGTTATAAAAGATTGGTCCGGTTAATCGGTTGGCCACTATACCGCACCATACATTAAAACCAAACCGCACCTGATTATGGCGCGCTATAAAAAGGTGCTGATTTTTGCGGGCCTATCAGTAGTGCGTCTTCTTTCAGTTAAAAATACCGCAGTGAGAAAAATATGTTTTATCGGACCATAACATTTTTTTATTGAATTCTGTGGGTTCAACAATTTTTTCAATAGGTGGGTACAGATGGGTAGATGTCACATTGTTTCACAAAACGTCTTCCATGGCACCATGCGACGTGTACAATTTTCAGTCAATTCTATTATCTTATTGTAATCAAAACATGGCATGTGGCATACGAAATTACTCAGAAAGAAATGATGAATCCAAACATGTATAAAACCAATATGGCGTCCATAAGAAAAGCAAAAGTGCCGATTATTTCTGACGAATTCACTGACGAAAAAAATTTTAAACTGACATTTTAAAATTGTAGACAAAAGAGTTCCTTTATAATCTCAAAACGCTTTTTTGATTGGACCACAAATAAAGAAGTTATGACCATAATTTAAAAAAAGTACATTTTTTGGTTTATTCACGATAGCTTGGGAACCGTTTGGAATTCAACTATTTTCTGAACAGATTATGAAAGTGCACATAAATATGCACGACTTTGTCCATTTAACCGACTTTCTATCTCTAATAATAACACAAGTAGCCATACTATCCTACGTCCCGTGAGACACACTGTATAGTCTTTAATTTGAAATATTTTCTTATATTAACTTCACTTCTTGTTTGTTACATGCAAATCGTGTAAATCGATATTTTACATACTTCCCAATCTCAAATCGAGTTGAAATTTTGCTCATGGACAGATTTCCGGTGAAGAGCGAATAACTATAAATAATATTTTTCATTTTTAGTGCAATTTTTATTAATCGGAGTTTTTATTCTTCTTAAGCATTTTACTATTACTGTATATACAGTGAGATCAAAAATGGTTGACCTGTCCGCTCTTATGAAATAGTCTTATCTGTTGGTGTTTATATGGCATTAAAACGCCGTTTAATAATTCTTAAGATGATGGGTAATTAATTTGGGAAAATATCATGCTAAGTCAACTAACGTAGCAACGAGGGCAGACAACTTATTTTGTATTTATTGTCCACAGGTACAGTGCATGTGTGAAGCTTTACAGCAAAGAGGGGACATCGATCGTTTAGCAACGTTTCTCTGGTCCTTGCCACCATCAGAACTGTTAAGAGGCAACGAAAGTGTCTTAAGAGCAAGAGCGGCCGTCGCCTTTCACAGAGGTTCCTATCACGAATTATACGCAATACTAGAATCGCATGCATTCCATCCACGTTGGCACACGGATCTTCAAAATCTCTGGTTTAAGGCTCACTATCGGGAAGCGGAAAAAGTCAGGGGCCGTCCTTTAGGTACTACTTACATCATAAATGATATTTACTTTGGCAATCATTAATGTAATTGTAATTTATAGGTGCCGTTGATAAATATAGACTAAGAAAGAAATATCCATTACCGAAGACTATATGGGATGGCGAAGAAACAGTTTATTGCTTCAAAGAACGAAGCAGGACCGCTCTCAAGGAGTGCTACGCTAGGAATAGGTATCCCACGCCTGATGATAAGCGGGAATTAGCCAAACGGACAGGACTCACGTTGACACAAGTGTCCAATTGGTTCAAGAATAGGAGGCAGAGAGATAGGACTCCACAACCTAGGCCGTAAGTTCTACTTATTTTAAATGAATAACCAAACTGTAAAAACCGGAAAGAATATAAACCTTTAAGCTGATTTCCCTACAGCTCCAGCTGACAATTAACTGATAATTTTTATCTAATTAGGACGCCTTATTAGGCTGATATTTCCAACAATAGGGTATTCCGGTCATGTCAAAATTTAAGCAGATATTCGGTTTAACCTATTGTACAATTTATGAGGATTCATAAAGTTATGCTATGAGCATTTTGATTTAGTTTTTCTGTGAGATAATTGCAATTAAAAGTGCATTTCGTTTGAATTCACCGACCACCCTCGGAAATACACGATCATTACCGATCCCTATTAGCGCTGGCAACAGCGGACAGCTCTCGAATAGCTGATCGCCCAAGTTGACGGTTGGCTACCCTGTTGTTTGAGAACGAAGTCGAACTCCATTTTCAATTCGGCACAGAACTATGTCGGCGTTGGCGTTTATACATTTTGAAGTCAAGTATTTGATATAACCTCAATAACCAAAGCAGGTGTCAACAAACGAGCGATTCTAAACGTTGACACAACAAGACAAAAAATTACGTGCACCCTAGATATAGCAATGTTGTCAAGTCGCTCACTTTGAGCGGTCTTTGTGACGTCACAAAGACCAATCCTAATTCAAAATTCAAACAACGATTTCTCTTAATTTAAAACGATGTTTGATATTTTACTAGTGAAGTAGCAAACAGTAACGCCCATAGTTTATAAAAAATGACAATTTAAAAAACACCGGAATACCCTATTCGTAAGTCACTTTTGAAACTAAGCATCTGCCTTATCTTTACTTTGTTTTGAAATCGGACATTGCAGAGAGAGACATTGTAGAGTTCATTAAATCTGCAATATAATTTCCTATTAGCAAATCAATAAACAATGGAAATGCTTCAATATTAGATAGTAGGGGAATATTAGATAGTAGAGAGTATGTTCAAAATACAATCGCCTTAGTAGTATTTAAAAGAACAACGGGAAACAGGCGCAGTGTTGCCTCTTAGAAGATGTGATGTTGTGATATAATTTTTAAATCTAATTAAAAAAAATTTGCCGAAGAGTGTGCTTACATGGAACTTTTGTCCCATTTCACCGACATCGTAGCCCGTACAGTTACCGAGATCCCCATGTACTTTATGTTCCGTGAGACACCTTGTATACATTAGTGTATTAAATTCGTCTTATGTACATAACGCAAGGTTCAACAACCCGCTGTTGCGCGACACTGCCACGAGTCGGGACACACAATGAATTTCGATGACGTGAAGATGTTGGCAAGGGTGGGTAATTATCATCGAAGGCTTATTAGAGAAGCCATCGAAATTTACAAACATTCTCACATCACACGCGAGGACGGCACTTACATTAGTAGTCTGGAAATCGATCCTAACGCCGTCAAGTGGAAAAGCACATGGGAGCGGTAGCTCCAGATGGGCGCAGTGAGGTGCAAGTTTAGGTATATAAGGGAGATTTTCTTGGTAGGTCTTCAGTATTCAGTTAGCTCTGAAGAAGCAACATGACTCGCGAAACGTCAGCATTTACAAACCTTCTCAATTAATTTCTCCTAAATTTGCTCAACAGTAATCATTTTTACATTATCATCCGTAGTATGACATAGTATTGTATCGTGCTAAAAAAAATTGTGGAAATATGTCCTTTTGGGTCCCCTGAACATTTTTGATCAAGGTACAAAAAAATGCCTGTTTGTACCCGTTTTTTGTGGCGACGATTCCGCAGAAACTACTAAAGGTATCAGGACGAAACATCGTATATAGAAGTTTTATGACCAAAGTTAGAGCCGATAAGCTTTTTGTTCAAAAGGGTCCAAAGGCACTGGTTTACTCTTATCATTTTTCAACGATTTTGCAAATGAGCCGCCATTACTGTACTTTCTTTCGTACTTTCGTCAAAATAGTTAAATAATAAATTAAAGTAGACAAAATTCTGAATAATTTAAGTCTTAGACATTTTTTGCTAAAGTTGATAGTTCAGCTGCACGAGAAAATTCTATTTGATCGAGATAGGTCGTGTCTGCATTAATATAAAACTAGTTAGCCAGGATTTGATAGATATTTTCATACTAATGACAACTAAACTATTAATTTTATATATAGTATGATAAAGTCATGTACCTGGCCACATCACATTTTTTTACGTTTAGGTCTTTTTGTTTTAAATTACGTATGGACATAAAGAAACATATTGAGAGGGTCCTGTATAAAAAAAGTAAATTCAAAATAAGAGGGCTTGTCGTACTGAGTACGAATGTTAAACTATTAAAATATGATTTAACAGAAGAAAACCGGAATCAGATAACGTATTTCTAGAGAAAAAACGTTTGGTAGTTACTTAAAGATTTCGTATTTCTAGAGAAAAAACGTTTGGTAGTTACTTAAAGATTTCTTGCAAAGTCGAAAGACAGATCATATGCAGTTCAAAACTTATTGTAGGAATGGCAGGTCTTCTAGACACCTAATTTTCTTTCGGAAACAAAGAATATTTTTGTCTTGTTATTCTTTGTAAGAGTTTATATCTTGCAACATGCAACAAAAATTTCGTGCGGCCTTGCCTTGCCCTTGCCCTATTGCCGTTGCTATATTCCTTGGGTATCATCTTCCATAAGTATGGTTGGTCTCTGTAGTAGCGGCTATTTTATTTAAAATATAACAGGAAGGTTAACGTTTTAATTTACATTTTCTAATTATAATATGTAGCTATATAATATGTATGTTTCTAGAAAACGCAGCCAATGGTTTTATTAGTATGTATATTCAAATTGGTGCTAGTAGTACCCAATGCACCATTCTTTGCATGAGCGTTACGTTAAATAAGATTTAAAAGTCCACCTAGATGGAACGCAGTAACCTTGTTGTTTAGTTACGGTGGCGTGGACTCCTGGAGCCCGGGAGCGCAAAACAAAGCACCGTCGAAGCGGGCGGAATGGACAATAAAAAGCTCCGTGTTATGACTGCCACCGAGCAACGTGGAACAATTGATTAAACCCCGTGTGTGGCGGAACTCCCAGTGCTGCCTTTTACTGCCTTAGTTGGCGAAGATTTACATGTCCATCCAGATTATTAAACCAGAGCGTGGCCAAAGGGCAAATTTTGTCCCAGTCACGTTCGCCATAGTGTCATTAAACTACCAGATCAATTAATACTGCACCACCAACACCACCACACCATCGCCACTGTTTCATATGCAGGTACTCATTGCTAGTGTATCGCCTGTTTTTATTATTATGTGGTACTGACATTACTGTTATGGAAGGTACGAGGATGTAGACAAATGCTTTCAATGTAAATCTATGCAAAAAATATGATATAGCGCTGAGAGTAGGGCTGCAAAACTTAATATTAAATAGTAGAGATTAGATACGTAAACTCAATCGGAAAAAGTTTAAACAAATTTTTTATTTGTGTTTTTTTATATTTTTGGTTAAGCAGATGACCGTAATAGTGTGCGAAATTACAAAAAAAAATTTATGATGTTTTGGCAGTAGTGTTAACCGAATCAATACCTATATCTGTCAAATCCTGGCTAACTGACTAACTATACAAAATTTCGTCTACTTTAACTTATTGTTTAACTATTGACGACATTACAGATGCATGGCTCATTTGCAAAATCGTTGACAAATTCTAACACTAAACCCCAGTTCCTTTGGACCCTGCTGAACAAAACTTCTTTTATCTCTCTTTTTTTTCCTTTTCCACTGTATTTAAATATCGGGTCATTCAACGATTCTTAATACTAAAACTTGCGACTTGGCGATAAATGGTTGGGTGCCAAGTAGTAGGGTTACCAGACTTGCAGATTTAGGCGGAAGGCTCTAGAAAAAAAGAAAAACGTTCGTTCTTGTAGAAAATGTCTTGCCTTTGTTTAAAAGTCTCCTTTGTTATATTTTCCCACAAAGCAATTTATTGCCATTTTATTAATGTTATTGATGTAATAAAGTTTTAAGCTCAAGTTTTGGTTCCCGTCGACAAGTAGTCAACCTTCGCAAGTTCCAAGCTTCTGGTTGCGCCTTTCACTTTTGTATTTTGTAAATCTGGCAACCTAGTGAGAAGTGTACTATATTGATTTGTTATTAGACATTACTCATTTAATAAGAAAGCGAAAGTTTTTCTACAAAGGGAAGCAAGACCAAACTTAAAAACCGGGAAACTCCCGCTTATATCGGTAGGTCTGGCAACGCTAACTGGGAGTATCCCTCAACAATAGGTACGCATACACCAAGAATGTGAATCAATTTTCTCAATTTCAAGAATCTGAATCTGAGTCTTTTTTTCATCATAACTTTGGTATGACCTTCTTGTGACACGTAGTACGTATCAAAAGGCATTTTCTGCTGTACCACCTATTTTTTTCTCAAAATGGATCCAAGAATAACCTTCTTAAATACTAACATGGTATTAAGAAACGCCCTGTATTAGATCTTTATAGTAGATAGCATGCATGCACAACATTAAACAGGTTCTCTTTTTTTTCAGGGAAATACTTCTCAGCAATATGTCAATAAGTCAAAATAATATGTTAGCAACGCACCAGGGTATGGACATGGCCGCATTCCAGGCGGCATCAAAACTATTTGACCCATCGTGCAATATGTCCCCATGTTACGCTGACTACCAGGTACCTTAATCCTCGTTGTGATAGAGACAGCACCTTCTGACTGTTTAGCTTTAGTTAGATTTATTTAGATAATTTGTGTGTACATTTATAATTATTGTATATATACAACAATAAAAGAATATAACAAATGTATCGAATTATTGATCAAAGTAGTGCAATGAACACTTCTTCAGCCAGGTATCGATGTAGTATGGTGGCGGAACAGGCGGAAAGCTGTGCTTTGGGTGATGAACAGACAAATCGAATGCAGTGGAGTATTGTGACACCGCTCGTAATCCTTCATCACCTTTTGGACGATACTTCTCGGATCTTATGAGGGTGGGTTCGTAATCCACACGACATTTAGGTGTTTTATTTAAGTTAAAACTAAAAAAAAGATATAACAAGTTTAATGGATAAACATTAAATATAGGGTCATTATAAATGATTGTAGTCGCAGCCATGCCCATGTTACTACATTTGTACCGTTTTACAGAAACAAGTATCGAATATACAGTAGGTTATGAAACCAATATAACAAACTGTGTATTGAACAGCGGTATTTATTTATACGGAGTTGCAAACACAATTTCTTACATGTGATTTCAGCACCTGCTTCGACTACAGTTATTTATCACGACCCAGTATAAGTGTATTATTAATTATGAAATTAAATATAAGAAAACTAGGTGAGTACGAACATAATTGAAATGATTCGCAAATATTCGTGGACACTCAGCAGTATAGCAGCAGTATAGCACTCCAAATTCGGAAAGTAGGTTCAAGTGTCAGCCCGCCAAATTTTAAAGCAAACATTTTTAATAACGGCCTCTGTGGCTTTTAATACTTAAGGTCGGCTGTTTCTTTCACAGTTTTATTACTTTTACTCTTTAACACCATTTTTTGTGTACTAAACTATGTCTTGTATGTGCCGATGATATGCACGGTTGCTAGACTAGAACGGTTGCACATTTAGGGTGAAGTGGTGCGCGGGGGAAGAGTCAAAACGCGTACAATGATGTCACAGCCAGTCAGTTTGACTTTGTTATAAACACGCGCTAGGCATCACTAGGCGCCAGCCAAAAGACACCTTCTTGACATACAAGTTCACGTCAAGCTGTCAGTGTTATGTCTGTAGCGTTGTTTGAGGTTAATCCTCTATGGGTTAATCCATGGTAAAGCTGTCAGTGTGTAGCTTTGTATGATGTTATAGTTATTTACATTAAAACAACGCTAGCCGACTTGTAACAGTACGGACGAGGCGACGAAGGAGCCGAGTCTGGAATAAGAAAACGAGTCTAGTCCGGATGACCACCAATTACGTTGTAAAAAAATTACTTATTTCAAAAGTAAAAATGATGATATTACGGGTCATTATGGCCCAAATATTTCATGGCGAAATCGATACTAATATTGTTTAAGAGAATATAAACAGCTAAATTTAATAAGTAAGTGTTGCTTACACTTACCGGCCTTGTGGTGTTTACCGGAATAAAACATATGTGGACAATTTGACAATGACAAATTGAAAACACGAAGTTAGTTAGGTTACGAACGAGCGATAGTGACGTCATTAATTGGTGGATGAGGCCTTAGACAACCGCTCTGGTCTAGCAACCGTGGATGATATGTGGTAAAATGGAAGTTTACGCAAGCCTAGTAAAAGTCAACTTTATTTATTGTTAAGTTGGTTTTACTGAATTTCAGTGCATTTTGGTCTGCTGTGTTAAAAATTTTGCCAAAAGAAGTAATTTCATTTCTTTTCTACACTGCAGAAGAATTTTCGTAGTAAATACAGCTGATGGAATACAGAGCCTAATTATCTATGTTACCATTATCAAGCAGACAAACTGTGAAAAACAGTTCAAACTTACGGTTTGTCATGCAAGTCAATTTCCAATTTGAAGGGCACATCCTTCAATTCTTGGCTGCGATCTCGAGTCCTATAGAAGTATTCACACCTTCTGTACCTTCTCTCTTTGAAGGTGAACTCAATTTTCGGTTTATTAGTAGCGTAGTTCTGGTAATAGATTTTCTTTAGGTCGTTCATGTATTTTTTCATCGGTAAGCCTGACATCCACTCTTCGATTTGGGAGAGTTTGCTGAAGGAATATTAATATATCTATAGGGTGTTAAATGAGTGCTTTAATTTCTAGGGGTTATAGATCTTATCTGCTGTCGCTCGAAGGCTATGATAAACATTAGACGCCGAAGTTATATTAGCAATTTGTTTAAATTTTTAGGTTGAGTGTTGAGTCATTGAACATATCGTTATTTATTATCAATTTCGTAGTGGTACACATTATGAAAGCATATATGGGTGGCCACAATCAAATTTTCAACTACAAAATGTCTCAAAAATTTATTTGATTATTAGATTTTTTGTTCCGTGTATTGAATTCCATTACCCCTCAAAATGATTGCACTCAACTAGTATACACCCTGTGTACTGTCTTCTGTAGCTCAGTTACTAATTAAGCTAAGAGTTTGAAATTTTGCTGGCTTACCCTGTACTTCAAGGTACAGTCATGGAAAAAAGTATGTTCGTATCGCTATCGCAGGATTTGAAAATAGTATGTCGGTTATACCGGGTGGTCGTTTTAACTTGAGACTCCTAAATATCTCGTGAAATATGCATGGTACGACAAAAGTGTCTTAACTAAACTTGTAGGACTCAAAGGGGGAAATGAGATGACGATATCAGTTTCATTGCAGATGGCGCTGCAATCGGTGAAAATGAGGCTAACTTAATTTTTTTAAATGGGAATACCCAAATTTTTTATCAATTTATGATTTTACGCTAAATAAGAAGAATCTTTTGTCTGAAACTTTTTTTCGTACGATGCATTTTTTTCTTGCCTAAACAAACCCTATGCGCATGACGGCGCAACGCGCGAGAAACCAAAACGTGTCCCGGTTACGCACATACCTTCCTACGTTGTACCATGAGTGTCTACTAAGTCGACGCTTTGACTGCCAGACGGCGAGCGCTTCCCATGCAGTGGCAGCGGTCGTAACTACCGCAGCCGCCACAAACTTCCATCGTCAATAACTTTTAAGAGATGCATCGTACGAAAAAAATTTTTAGACAAAAGATTGTTATTTTTTAGCGTAAAATCATAATTTGATAAAAAATTTGGGTATTCCCATTTAAAAAAATGAAGTTAGCCTCATTTTCACCGATTGCAGCGCCATCTGGAACGAAACTGATATCGTCATCTCATTTCCCCCTTTGAGTCCTACAAGTTTATTAAAGACACTTTTGTCGTACCATGCATATTTCACGACATATTTAGTAGTCTCAAGTTAAAACGACCACCCGGTATATTCGGTTATATATTCCCTCGGCCCGGCCGCTTCGCAAAAAGTTGTCCGTCACGAGGTGGTTTTTCGATGGATGTAATGTAACGGAATTTAGTTTATTTTGAGCGTGTCCGATCTTTTCCTTAATGTGATACCTTCGTTGCAATGTAATAAATGTAATATGACCACAACATTTAAGTTTACGAGTAGTGCATTTAATTAAATATAAAATTATTTTTATAATAATATTAACAAACATGAAATTTGATAATATGATGCGAAAATCTGATATTAAGATATTGCGTAATATCACGACACATTATTTAAATTTATTTTATCTAATACACATATTAATTACGTAAGTAAATGCCTTTGCCCAGCAGTGGAATGACGGGCTTAAGTAAGTAAGTAAGTAAATGCACAAATCATCTTGTTGCCAAGGATTATCACTGAATATAGACTATTTCAGAATTGTAATATTAAAATATATTCACTAAATGTAAATAAATTCTCTAAATTTAATTTAAATTTATATTTAGGACAGAGCATGTATTTTGTATGAAAGGACAATAGAAATATATCTGTATTTACTTTATAGCAGTTAATGTTTCAATTATCTTTCATGAGATCTAATACATGCTTGGCAACCAAAATAATATAGAATTATAGCAATAATATATGCAGGCTGTCCCACGTTTCTTCTGCAAAACATTTTTTCAGTAAGCAAATTAATTTTTCAATTCATTAAAAAGTTACAGCCGTTTGAATTATTAACAATATCTTATTTTAAACGGCTCCAACTTCTGAAGGAACGTAGAAAACCAATAAAACCATATGAAACTTTCTAGTTTCATCTTTTGTTCATTTATAATTCGAATTATTAAAATTTTACTTATAATTAATTAACTAATTACTTAAGAATACTGAAAATTAGGTTATTATGTCAATAATGATTAATGTCAAATCTTTTTTCAAATCTCAAATCTGTAGTAGTTTTGGACATAGAGGGAACTAATTTTAACTGTAATGTCATCTAAATGTTTTTTTAGATGGTCGTATATTTTGGTTTATTTATTTTTTAATACTAATTATTTTACATTTACATTCCATCAAAATTCGTCGAAAATTTAGAGCTTGCTTCTACAAGCAATTATCAATTTTTGTAAATTAGTGATATACATAATTGTCATTATTTTCAGTTGTCAGATATTTGAAAAATAATTGCTGTAAAGTAAATACAAAATAAGAATATAAAAAGATTGTAATGATACATTCATGCTATACAAAATACATCCTTTCTGGTTATTAAGTTAAACTGCAAAATATCGTTGAAGCTAAATATCTCGAAAATACCAGTAAATTGCAAGTAACAAATTACCATAAATACAAATTTAAAGCAATTTAATTTTATTAATTTATTTCTATATTGTGAATAAAATGTTAATACATAAAAGTTCTGAAATAACCTTCAGTAAAAATATTCACCACAAGAAATTGATTTTTGTATTTATTAACGAAAAAAGCTATTAGATGCAATAAGTTTGTATAGTTTGTTGTGTTTTATGCAATATCTTGAAATGAAATTTTCATTTTATGTTATATAATAAATTATATTTAATAAAAACACAATTACATTGCAATGTAGGAATTACATTAATTTATTACACATTAGGCTAATAAATAGAAATATATAAATCATTATAAACCAATTCAAAGCATTCGAACAAGGTTTCTCAAATAATAAATTTCCGATATACGAGTATGCAGCGTAACCGGACAACCGACCGGCCGACTAGAGTAACAAAAAACTCGTACATGGATGTAACATCGACACACTGCTGAAATACGGATCAGAACATACTTTATTCCACGAGTGTACATTTCCCGAAATTATTTTTGATTGTACAGGTTGTCCCAAAAATGTGCAACGCCATTGTAATATATTTTTTTTAAATTCCATTCTATAATTTTTTTTACACATTTGGAAGCCTTAAGTGGTTAGCTCATACCCCCAAAATTTTATTGAAATTGTTTCAGTGAGCGCAGCGAAAAAAAATCTGATGTGGCCAGGCACATGACTTTATCATACAAAATATAAAATTAATAGTTTAGTTGCATGAGAATCTATTTGATTGAGATAAATCGTGTCTGCATTAAGATTAAACTAGTTAGTCAGAATTTGACAGATTTTTTGATAGTCAATAGTATCAATAGTAGGTATTGTCAAAGCATCAGCATTTGACACTACCTACTGTCATCAGAATAATAGTTATTTATCTCACAAGTGCCGAAAGTACGGAATAGCGCGACGAGCGGTGATGCGGCGCGTCACCGATGGCGGAGCGTTGCCGTCGCATGTGAGCGAGTCGCGCTATGTAGTTTTCGGCAGGAGTGACATCAACGTTTTTTGTGTTGCTTTTTGAGAAACACGTGTTTAAAAAAATTCAGAAATGGTTATATTTCTGTATAGGAAATGTTAGGTTGATACCACTTCTACGAAACGTCAAGTTTAAAAAGCTACTTCAAATTCTGGCAGATTTATATTCGTTCATGATACTGTAGATGTCACATCCGTACCAACATACTAAAATATAACTACACTCATCGCTATACAAATTTCTCAATTTATCGTTTTTATTGTTAGATATAACAACTGGTTGATATTTCTTATCAACAAACAATCAAATTGGTGATCTTATTTTATTTGAATTTTGTATTTTTACTTTGCCGCACTAGATAGACAAGGTTTCATAGCGGTTCTCCAACATCTGATGAAATCAGCTGTTTTCGAGTGTCACAGCCATAGACATTGCTGTGGTAACAGTACAAAACAAATATTTGTCAAATCCAGGCTACTATTTACTTTCATATCAATGCAGATGCGACCGATCTCGATCAAATAAAATTTGCTCCTGCAGCTAAACTATTAATTTTATCAAAAAAAATTATAGACATAAATTATACAAAATGTCCTCTACTTTAATTTATTATTTATCTATTTTGACGAAATTACAGAAATGACGTGTCATTTGCAAAATCGTTGAAAAATGCTAAGAGTTAATAGCCACTTCGTTTGGACCCTTTTGAACCAAAAGCTTTTCAGCTCTAAGTTTGGTCATGAAACTTCTAAATCTAAACTTTCGTCCAGATACCTTTTGTAGTTTCTCCGGAATCGTCGTCACAAAAATCGGGTACACCCAAACACACACACAGACATTTTTTTGTACGTTGGTCAAAAATGTTCAGGGAACCCAAAAAGACCTATTTCCGCTAAAATCCCAATTTTTTTTTTCGGCCCGATTACAATACTTTACCATACTGCGTATGATAAAGTAAAAAATAAAAACAAAGAAATTTGATTTTGAATCGTTGGCTTTAAAAATCAATAATAACCACAAATTACACCTAGTTAATCAAATTTTGCATCGTGCTGATTAAGTTAGATCTAGTAGTCTCATTAACCAAGTGTTATTGATCCAAATTATACAGGATGACCAAAATCTAGTGTCAAACTTCAAAGCGTGTTATGGTTCTTAAATTGGAATCCATACATTTTTTACCTGAAACGATGCACAATTAAAAAATAAGCGTTGTTTCTGAATACAACCCTATCACAATTCCCAATATTTTAAAAGTTATTCACCAAAAACTCATTTTTCAACGTTTCCAACGGCAATTTTAGGTAATAAATATCGTTGAAATACAATTTATTTCATAAAATATAACTCAGAGAGCTATTTTAGATTCGAGTGTACTTAAGTAGTTGTTGAAATGCCAAATTTACTGCAAAATTTACCAATAGCGGTAAGGGCGGAAATGTGGCTGCAATATGATGGAGCTCCATCAGCACATTACGTGTTACATGTCAGGGACCAGCTCAACGAAATCTTCCCAAATCGGTAGATTGGAAGAGGAGGACCAGTTGCTTGGCCTCCTCGATCACCGGACTTAATGAAACTGGATTTCTTACGTTGAGGGCGTCGTTTATGCTGAACCTCCAACAACACCAGAAAACAGCCAAGAAAGAATCCGGGGCGCATTTCAAACTATTACGCCCGACCTATTAAAAGCAGTGGCGAGGTCATTTCATACTCGTCTACGTTTGTGCCTCGAAGAGCAGGGAAGACATTTCGAACAACTCTTTAATTATGTACACTCAAATCTAAAACACTTCTCTGCGTTATATTTGATGAAATAAATTGTTTTTCAACGATATTTACGATATTTATTACCTAAAATTGCCATTGGAAACGTTGAAAAATTAGTTTTTGGCGAATAACTTTTAAAGTATTGGGAATTGTGATGGGGTTGTATTTAGAAACAATGTTTATTTTTAAATCTGCATCGTTTCACATAAAAAATGTATGGGTTCCAATTTAAAATAAGAACAATAACACGCTTTGAAGTTTGACAAGTTTGACACTAGATTTTGGTCAGCCTGTATAATTTGGATCAATGACGCTTGGTTAACGAGACTACTAGATCTAACTTAATATGCAAATCGCAAAATTTTATTAACGAGGTGCATTTTGTGGGTTTTATTGATTTTTAAAGCAGGCGATGCAAAATAATATTCATTTTGTTCTTATTTTTTTGCGCTTAATCGTCACTTAATCGATTTCAATAAAATTTTGGTGGTAATGTAGGCAACCATAAAAGGCTTCCAAACGTGTAAAAGAATATATAACATTCAATTTAAAATAATATATTACCATGGCTTTGCACATTTTTGGGACAGCCAGTATAATCAAAAATAATTTCTTGAAATGTACCTTGAAGTACAGGGTAAGCCTGCAAAATGTCAAACTCTTAGCTTAATTAGTAACTGAGCTACAGAAGACGGGAGCTGAGTTGCAGGGCCCTGTATAATAGTGAAAAATAATAGTTTATATTACGTGTCGCCGTGATTTGAGTATATGCCTTCTTGGCATTTGGTCCTGAGTAAGTGATGAGTTTTGAATAGTATAAAGAGTACCCATTGCCTACACTCCTCGCCCACACGCTTTTTCTCTTCTTCGGATAAAACACCAACTCCCCCCTGTTCGCGCATTTTTCTAAATTGCTCACGCATATAAGCTACCATGTTCTCGTTGGCCTGCTCCATAAGACGTTTATTCTGTACAACATCAGCCATTGAACTGACCATGTTTCTTCTGACCTAAAAGTTAACATTGTGTTTACCTTGACCAGCGAGTAGTTGCATCGAGAGCGCACCGCTGTCGAAGTAACTTGTCGCTGGCCAAGCTCTACATACAAAATGTTTTATTATCTATTACCATATTATTTTTAAAATATATCAAAACAATTCGAGGAATAGTTTGGACAATTTAAGAAGTTTTTCTAATCATGCCTTCTTGATGACAAGCTATCCATTCGGTTGCCAACGGAATTGTTATTGCATTTTAAGTAAATTAGTACATCCAATAAGTCCAAGAATGGGCTATGCAGGGAAAAATTGAATACGGTTGCTTTTTTTGGATACGGTGCGTAAAGTTTTGCTTTCAAATATTCTATGGCGTCCACAGATTTTATTGGAATCCTGAACCCTTAAACAGTAAACACCACCACTAAGGTGCAACGTGCACGTTTTTCGCCTATTACCGCAGAACGGTCAGGATTTCACCGTTTTAGCATCTCCACAAAATTACTACTTATGAAATTCTGCACAAAAAAGGTATAATCCACTTTTTCTTAAATACAGTGGTTTGTAAACTGCCAGCGCCCCAATACAAGGGTTTGTTGTTGAACCACACTATACCGGATAATTCAATTTCGAGGCTCACCATGGGGATCTCGCTTATTAGTGGAGACAGAGCCTATGTTTAACGATGGCAAAGTTTTTTTAATTTGAAATAACATGAACGATGGCGGCGTAACCTTGGCTAAGTTTTGTTTTTCTTATGGACGGCTTGTTGAATTTTCTCATTTTCCAATAGTCGTACTTTTTCTCATTTCTGCAATGTATAACATGTAATAAAAAAAAACTTTTTGCTATTTCTCGTTGTTTTTCTGGAGCTTGGTTACAGACCGCCAGCCAGACCAAGAGTGCTTTGGATTAACAACATTCAGATTGTAAAAGAAGCAAGTTTATACAACAAAAAGGTGATTTTTAAGTAAATGTTCATCTTTGGTTGCCATTTTCTTGAAGGCATAAAACCGTGCCTGCTTTTCTACATGTTGTAATGTTCTTCTAACTGTTCTTCCCGGTATAGCATTGACCGCAGTTCTTCGATATTTCTGCGAGTACCGTGACAGATTTCGTCGTTCAAAGTTCCCCATAGGACAATCCACCATCCCACCATTACCAATCCAGAGATTTAGAAATTGTTGATTCAAATAATTTCGAAGAACTGTCGCATTGTGAGGCGGTGCTCCATCTGCTGCCACCACATATTCACATTATCCACATTATTCTACTTTGGTCCAACGCGACATCGTCAAAATAGTCTGCCACTTCGGTGCGCAGAAGAGTTAAATATCGTTCTCCATTCAAGTTTTCCTGGACCATGCATGACCCAGCTAAATGGTTCTGGTACAACCCCATCCAAAAATTTATTCCAAAACGTTGCAGTGGCCTCATTAGTCTGGTGTGCCTAGGATTTTCTATCACTCAATAATGCTCATTGTTCCGATTAAACATTCTAAAATTTGTAAATTTCGACTCATCCGACCAAATGATGTGAGGTTTATAAGAATTGCGGGGTTTACTAAACGATCCATGCTCCGCTAAATTTCTGTCCAATGTTAGGAATATTTTCAAGGGAAAATGGTTATTACGTAAACTCGTCAGTAATGTAGAATCAACTAAAGAAGCGAATGATAATTAACCCAGGTAAAGATAATTTTTGGAAAAAACACCTCCGCCTGGATTTGAACCAGGAACCCTCCAATTTCCGGTTGACAGCTCTCCCATTTGAGCTACAGAGGCTGTGGAAATTTATAGATTTTATTTGTCACTTCAAGACTTGCAATTCGAGTTTCGAATTAAACAAAGCCGTCGTGACACCTATTGGGGCTAGATGGAAGTTTGGTAACTAGGAATCGCTAAATGTTTATTGCTAAACAGCTCATATAGATGAATAAATTCAAGGGAAAATGGTTATTACGTAAACTCGTCAGTAATGTAGAATCAACTAAAGAAGCGAATGATAATTAACCCAGGTATGGATAATTTTTGGAAAAACACCTCCGCCTGGATTTGAACCAGGAACCCTCCAATTTCCGGTTGACAGCTCTCCCATTTGAGCTACAGAGAAAGTTAGGAATATTGTACGATAAGGCATTTCTATGAGAACAATAATAAACCCTTATCATATAACGGTTTTCGTTGTTGGTAAACGATATCTCACATCCATAATCAACCAAATATTTGGATAAATGGTAAACACAACGGTGCGCGCGCTTCTTGATCCAACTGCATTTTGTTGACGTTGCTTGGCAACGAGTCTGGCGGTCTGTAAACCACCCTGCTCCCGTTGGGTACCTGAAGGTTTCTTGATTATTACACCATTGTTTAATAAAATAATGCCACCATGTTATACATTGCGGAAATGAGAAAAGACCCGACTATCGAAATATGGCTAAATTCAACATGGCGCCCATAAGAAAACAAAAGCTGGCCATGGTTACGCCGCCATCTTTGATGTTATTTTAAATTAAATAATTACACTGCATTCCTTGTTAAAAAGTAGCTGAGAATGTTTTTGTTTCAAATGTCTAGCTACATTTGGTTTTGAATTAAAAATTAAAAACGATATCTTAATATTTCAGTTTTTTGCGGAAATCATCAAAATAAAAAATGATAGCTTAAATTTCTTTTCAGATAATTGTTCAACACAAACATAGGGTATATAAACATAGGGTCTATCTCCACTAATAAGCGAGCTCCCCATGGTGAGTCTCGAAATTGAATCACCCGGTATACAATAATATACATAATATTTTTTAGGTTGCATTTTATTCATGTATGCTATTTCCAGGCTTCATCATACAGGAATATTCCAATATGAACATTTTCTTTAGTTAATAATTGAATATTGACAATAATAATAATTTTTTGAGAAATCATACACTTATTCCCGCTTATTTCCCGCGAGTAAAAATTACGAAATAGTGGCCGTTTTTGCGGTAAAATGCGAGGAAATTGCAAACGTGCATGTTATTTTTCGTTTAAGTTGAATGTACTATAATGTTAAAAGAACAATTGATAGAAATTAAAACTAAAAGCCCTGCGCATTTATTAAACTTTTAAGGAAATCATCTTCTGGACAAAGTTCCCTACACCCTACGGCACGTTATGTTTTGATAACACAGTACAAATAACTATGCATATTCCTCTGATAACCTTTATAGGATAAAAAACTTATTATTATTATAATTACCATGTATCCTCTCCAGGCAGCTTGAATTATAGTAGCCATTCTGTTGTACCACATATCATACATATTTTTGAGGTGTTCAGCGCAATATTCTGGTAAATGCCATCTCACCAGCCACCCTCTGACAGTTTTTTGTATAATTGTCGCCGCATCATTCCAATGTTTAACCATTTTACGCACTACGTATCCTCGATAGACTCTCTGGATCACAAGGGCAGCATAGTATCGTTCTTTACCCGGTGCTTCCAATAAGCTACAGATTAGATTGTGTATTGGTATAGATTAGCGCTCTTCAACCTTTTGTCAGTGCAACTCAACCTAATTGCTTTTAAAAACTTAATCTCCAAACTTGCAACTTTCTTTTACAAATCCGTATCAATTGCAAAACTTATTTGGCATTGATTCGTCCCAATATCATACATAGTGTTTGTAAAAAATATAATTACACAATTAAAACTGCAATTTTAACTTTAAATGTAAAAGAGTTTTTGTAAACTTTTACCGAATTTGATTATTTTTTGACTAAAAAAAAAATTATCAGGGGTACCACACGCTTTTGCAATGTCGAAAAAAGAAGAAACATGTTTCCTTTTGATGGTCTGTTGGTCTAAGCTTGAGAATCTTGTAGTGAAATCAAGGTGCTTAGCCAAGTTCTGAAATAATTAAATAGATTTACTTGTAAATGAGCATCTTTTACAAACGTTCAGATATTGGGGTCAATCAAAAACCAAAATATTGGAAACTACCAGTATAATAAGTTCTACATTATTTTTTACTTTTTTAACAAATGCGTGTGATCTTGATGAATTTGTTTACAATATGTTGAAAATCTTGGAAATCCATGTCCATTGTGTTTTGTTACTACTCGATTCCTTGTCAAAAACTGTGTTAAGAATCTATAGATTACAGTTGTCTAGTTTTCTTGAGACTAGATTTCAACTAGTTTTCGAGTAAAATATTTTAGTTAAAATTCGGTTTATTTGTTGTTACTTGATGTCTTATACAAATTAAAACTGGGTGTATTTTTATCTGAGGTTATTGATTATTATTAGACCTCTGATATAAACTACACTTTACCACTTTGATTTTGTTGAGTTTTGTACCCTATTAAACAATTAGCAACCTATGATACACCCTAGTGTATATAGGTGCCGTTAAGCATTGGCCTGCTGGAAATCTGGGCACCCTAAACAAAGCAGAAATTTGAACAATGTTATATAATCTTAGGAAAAACACATTTATTTTCTTATTAAACAAGTTCTGTAATAACTTCATAACAGAAGATAATGTTGCATCGCAAACATCTCGACGGTCAGGCGTATTCTATTTTTAAAATAACTCCGTACCACAGCGTATATTATAAATTATAAGGCTGACTTCCAACTTTGAATGCTTTTAGGTACAATTTGGTATGGAACACTTGCGAAATAATTTAACAAAATTAAACTTACCTGTTCTCCTTGGCGATATCAAGCGAAAATTTGTCCGATTTTTGGTAAAGGAAATAAACTGATGCCATTCTTGCGAGCTTGTAGCTGTGCCACTCTTTTTCAAATTGAGCTGTGTGACAATTTGTCTCAGGTTATGGCTGTGTCAAATAGATGTCCAATTAAAAAAAAAACTCAGGTAGGCCATAATTTGTTTAAACGTTAAAACCTGGTTGAAACATAAAGGACGTTTTGTTAAAATCATGTTGAAACAATCGCCTAACAAAGAATTTTCTATTCTGTTTCAGTAGATCGTTTGCAATTCGTTTGCTCTTGTTCCGGTTTCCAGATATATTTAATATAAAGTTTGCAATTAAAACGTATCCTCTCCCTCTTTTTACAATATTATTTTCGATAGATTGATTACCATTGTATTGCATATGTTTGCACCCTCTTTGTTTTTGCACCCTTACAGTCTTGTAAAAAAAAACAAGTAAATTAGTGTGAACCAGCCGCAACACTGTTTGGATAGCAACAACACTAACTGTACCACATAAGAAAAAAAATCTGATGTGGCCAGGCACATGACTTTATCATACAATATATAAAATTAATAATTTAGCTGCATGAGGTCCTATTTGATCGAGATTGATCGTGTCTGCATTAAAATAAAACAAGTTAGCCAGGATTTGACAGATATTTTGATAATATCATATAAATACAAAATGATATAAAGAATGTTGGTAACAGCAGGATGTTCCAACACTAGCGTTGCGACATATATCTCATCCGACGTAGTGCCACTGGACACACTACGCATGCGTCAAGTTCGTGGACTCGATTGGCTAGATTGAATCCATAACCTGCCAGTGTTGCCACATGTATAAAGTTATCTATGGGCTGTCAGTGGTTTGGCGTTAGAGAGCTGACACAGGTATAAGGTATCTATGGGATATAAGTAGTTTGGCGTTAGTGCGCTGCCACATGTATAAAGTTATCTATGGGCTGTCACTGGTTTGGCGTTAGTGATGGCGAATATTACCGGCTAACGGCCGCGGTAATACCGACCTTTACGCACTTTAAGCTACAATAGCGCCATCTGTCGACGGTTCTAATAACTATTGGCCACGCATACGCAGTTTGATTCCGGGCACCACATCGATAGACAAAATATATATCTCGGTCTCACATTGTTGGAACCGAGACTACACACTGGCGCTGAACAAGCTCCGTATAATCCCTAATACGTATATCGATAATATTGACAGTAGCTTTGTCAAAAAAACAGCCTGATACTACCTACTGTTAGAATGAAAATAATTGCGATCTCGATCAAAAAGAATTTGCTCATACAGCTAAAGTATTAATTTTACCAAAAAACGTCGTAGACATAAATTATACAAAATGTCTGGCCTCGACTTTAATTTATTATTTAACTATTTTGGCGAAATTACAGAAATGGCAGCTCATTTGCAAAATCCTTGAAAAATGCTTAGCGGAAACGCCAGTTCCTTTCGACCCTTTTGAACCAAAATCTTTTGAGTTCTTGTTTGGTTATAAAACTTCACACACACACACACACACAGAAATTTGGTTGTACCTTGGTCAAAAATGATCAGGGGACCCAAAAAGACCTATATCCACTAAAATCTTAATTTTTTTTTTCAGCACGATTACAATACTTCTTACTGCGTATGATAAAGTAATAACAAAATACTAATTACAATAAATTGAAGGGACAATAAATTAACCTGACCGTTAATCTAGAATTTGGGACTGATCTGCAATAAATCTAATACATATTCTAATGTTCAAACGTTATTTTACATACTTATATCTAGCAAACAGTAGGGGTGAAAACAAAACTAAAAAATGGTGCAAACATTCAGTAGAAAAAAAATTTAATTTTGGAGAAGGAAGGCCACTTCACACTTACTTTTATCACAAACACGGTAGGGGTGTAAACAAAACTAAAAAGGGTGAAAGCAATTGCAAACAATCTGTAAACTAAAATAATTTCAAATTTCAGAAAAGGAGGGGCTACTGTTAATCTGCTCCCACCGAATTTGTGATAATTTTATTTTGGCAACTGGGGAGGTGCAAACAGAAACAAAAAAGGGTGCAAACAATTGCAAACGGATTGCAAACCACCTGTAGAAGCAGAATTCAAATTTTGGTATGGAGGGGCCAAATTTACAGATGTCAGCAACAGCTGCAGTCACTGTTTTCACAAATATATCAAACTCCCTGACTCCCCGCAGTCCTCATCACTACGACTGCAGTAAAAACTATTATAGGGTGTGAAAGGCAGGGTTGTTCGAAAGGGGTATTTTAGTACGTCTTAAGTTTACCCCCAAATGGACTACATTCTGGGAGAAACTCGCCAAAAAGTTGCTTTTAGGACAAATGGTACCAAAATTCTAGGTGGTAAAATTTGTAATACAAGAAGAGTATGACTTTATTTATGAAATTGTTTAGAGATATAGATAGGCAAGAAAAATAATTATAATCGTCTTAAAAGAAAGAGAAACAAGTTGAATTCTTGTAGATACTCCGTAATACTGATGTTATGTTGCTATGCGGACTGCTTCGCTTTCTTGCCATTCGAATTCCGTCAACCAGATTTGATTGATTGTAATTTACTCCTATAAATTTATAGTCCTTTCTATGAAGTCTATGATGCTTTGAGGGGGCAGTTGTTATATATAATAAATAATAATAAAGCTCATAGACCTAGTGCTGAGAATGTTGCTCTGAGTGCAAGACTGTTTTTCAAAAGAAAACATTATAACTTTGTATTGCGATATGCTGTTTTGAAAGATGTAGTGTTAAATATCCAGTACATTTAGAAGTAAAACAAAAATGTAAAAGTTTAAGAACGTATATTTAACAAACTAGGAAAAGGATTTTTTTACAATGCTCTGCTGCTAGATAACGCATATTATGTGCTCCGTCATAAACAATCTTATATACACGCATTAAGATACATTGAAAGCATAAACCAGTTTGAACCAATACTATTTTCAGTAATTAACATAGATTGGTAAAGTGCATATAAAATAAATTTTATTCAAAACTGCAAATACTTAACCTATATAATTATAAATAATGTTATAATTTATCATTTTAACTGTAACATTTATTCATGATCTTAACAGCAACTAAAATTTTATTCTGAATACTTTGCATAAATACTGATAACATATTATGATCGAAGGAACTTATAGCTAAGTATATATGTACAAAAGGAACAAAAAATATCATTATATTACAATAATCTATTAGCTAAAATCTAGTAGCAAATATACTAACAAGTTGTTTGCAAATATTTTCATTAGAAATGCTTTGAAAAATCCATAGAAAATGTCAGTACATTTTCTATAATATGCATATTAAAGATAAAATGACTGTAATTAAATATATATGAATATAATGAAAGGTTAAAAAAATAATAATCCTCTTAAAAATAATAGTTGTTCTATATTAGGTATTTGTTGTAAGTATACATAATAAATAGTTTCGGGGTTACGCCAATATCACAATGTTCATAATTCCTGTAACCACGTTATTAGCTTCGTACTAAACATTCATGAACTTCTGAAGAAACTAGTAATATAAGCAGAACATTACAAATTATGACCTTTGAGACACAGCATAACACAGAAACTATTTTGTAACTTATTCTGGCCGAGAATGCCATGATTCTTCATTACTAATTGTATCATGCACCTTCTCGTGAAGCGTCATATTGGTTCAACAATATAAAAAATATACGTTTCTTTTTGTGGGATATACAGTCGATTTAAATGGGTCATTGGTTAATCAGGCAGCTGCTTATTTTGACAAACCTTATAGAACAGAAACTAAAACAAGAAAATCCCAGAAAATTGCTTGGTTAATTTGGGACATCATTCTCTTTCAACAGAATAGTACAATTAATCTGGTATTATAAAAATACAAACAGTTTAATATGTTGAAAGTGATACAACTCAAAAACGTGTTCTCAGTTATTGTAATTTTTAAGAAAAGATAAAATAAAGTGCCGTTAGGAATATGTCCATATTAAGCGGACTGTATATTCTAAAGCGATTGACATTGTGCAGTGTGATTTATTTAATAATAACGTAGGAAAACCTGTTTCATAAATAAATAATAGTGGAATAATTAGTGTGATATGCCCAGTCTTTAACCCACATTTTTTCAAATAAGAGTCTTCACTGTACACGCTACATTTACACACATTTAAGGAATATCACATATAAAAATTACGCATTCAACATCATTCCAAGATTAAAAACAACAGCTTTAAATTAACTAACCAAACTGCTCGTTCTAAACATTTGAGTACACAATCATCAAATGAAGTTTACAATATTTTTGTTCAGTTTTTTAGCAGTTTCCAATTTATTTTACAGATCTATAATGTAGCTTTGTTGAAAATCTTAAAATTCTGTCTGCTAACGTATCTCAACGAGTCACATTCAGTTCGTTCAGAAGTTTCTTCTCACTGCTCTTGGTATCGCTGGTTGATGAATAACTCTTCGGGGAGATGTTGTTATTATTGTTGTATTTCTTAAAAGACCTCTTCTTGTAGTAATGTAAGAACCATCCAGTGGGAATGCCAATGAGAAACCCAACAAGAGCACCCACCATGACGACCCAACCTGAAAATAGACAAATATATTACAGCAATGTAAATTTTCTTTTGTAGGCACAGATAGACAAGATAGTTTCTTTGTTTTTGTAAAACGTATTGTTTTGAATTTGTTCTTTTTGACCCAAACACGTTTCTTTGGCACAACAAATATGTCACTTCACTACATTGAGTACTCAAGATTGTTTGGTTGTAGAGATTATTTTGTTATTTGTGTTTATTTAAGTGAAACAAATATATTTGCATACAAGAAGTTGTTTTCCTTTAGAGTAATATTATTCCTCGTATTTAAACATCCCAAACCACTCATAGTGCTGTCTCTGAAGATGGTAGTTTTGCTGAAGAAGTTAGTTTGAGAATGATTTTTATCTCGAGATGAATAACGCCTAAGTGCACATTTTAAAAATTATTATCGTACATATAGGATGCTGTAACATGTGAAAATATCTCGCTAACAGAGTATTTAGTTAGTTAGCAACATGGTTCGCGAAACGTGAGCATTTACCAACCTTGACACACAGCATAATACGAAAGAAATTTATTTTCTAAGATATATTACTGTCAATTCTGTTTTGTTTTTATTTTTTGTCGTGACTAAACACGTTAAACAAAGGTTAGTAACGTTTAAACGATTGATCAAGATCTTGTGCAAAGGAAATCTGAATTCAAACGATAAGTTATCGGTGAAGTTTTAATAAGTAGGCTGATGTCAATAATTTAATATCTCTCTTATTATGCAACTTTAGTAGACATTTTTACATTAATGACTTTTTTAAAGATGTTTAATCACCCATTAAAATAAAAGCAAGATTATAAACACAAGAATGTCCAAAATTTGCAACTCAACTGTTGCATTTTTAAACTTCAGTCATTTTTTCAAATGGAACATCCTGTATATAATACACCACTTGAAAGAAAATCTTGGTCTCTATCATTCTAAGAGTTAATTCCGTTTCTTTGTCAAAAGGTCCACTAACAGCAATCAGTTATTACTTAACAAGAAAGAGTTTTTTTTCACAAAGTGAATTATAGGCCATCTTGGTACTATATATTTTTGCAGTTTTTCTTGTACCACAGTAGTCACTTGAGTTTGCTATATATATATATATGGTATTAACGTTCAAGCTTAATTAAAAATTAAAATTGTGAACAGGTGTTTTTGGTAGATTTCTTTGCGGAGAATGCGTCAAAAATGTCCTATCATCAACGTCTATAAAGAGAGTAAAGTCCAGTTTGCCTCTTTCCTATAGTCCGATTTATTTTCCCCCGTCAGATTTCTATATGCTCAATTTCACTTCTATTTGACATTCATTTATTATTATTTTTACAGACCTTATCTTTTCCCACAACCTTTTAGGTGATATGAAACTTTTAAGTTAGGATTTTTTTCAGGAATTCATGAAGTTAATTTTCAATAGTCTTGTCCTCAAAAACTTTTTGATGTAAAGCCATACAATTGTTATGCTACATTAAGACAATTAAATGATTAAAAGGATTCTCAACGAGAAACACAAGGACATTAAAAAATGATAACTGCATAATGTAACTGAAGGAGGTTAATTATGTCACTTTGACCCAAGTGAGTCCTTGTGCTGTGTTCTTCAGGAATCATGTCTGAGTTAAGTTATTTTCCAGCAATGACTGCATAAGTGTAAAGCTTTTAATGAGTAATTTGATAATGTAAAATCGACTTGCAAAATTTTTTGAAAATAACAAGCGATTTGAATTTTGTATAATATTGTCCAGTTATCTTTATGAATAAGAACGTATTATTGTTGTTCTTTTTCAATTCATGTCTTGAGAATTGGTTGTTTCAATTTTCATTTTTTCTAAAAGTAATATCTGGTGTATGCTCTTAATTTTTTTTAAAGAATGTTTTAACGAATAATACTAGGGATAAGCTTTGTGAGAAGATAACTTTAAAGATAGAATTATTGCACTATAAGCAAGTTAACATATATTAAAGTGAGCACTTACTTGAAAGAGAAATAGTATGTTCAGGTGAATACAAAGTTGAATCCATCGTACTTTTCTCTGGCTCCAGAGTGGTACTGGGACCGGCTCTGAGATTCCTATAATAATCTTGCAGCTTAATAATAGTATCTTCTTCGCTCAAGTTGTGGCTTCTCATAAACTGGTCTAATAATTTGAATTTGGCAATCACGTTTGATTCCGTAGAAGTTTCCTTATAGTCTGTGTTGTTATGTTTGTCAATCAGCTTGCATCTACACGTTTGGCAACCATTCTTATATTTATATCCATGCTTGCATGGTCTTTTACAAAGCACCGGGGGGCATTCTTGTGTGGGTACTTCCACATGTTTAACGTTACAGAAATGAGCTGTGCACGTTGGTTCACCGTTATTACAAGTACAATTGGTGCATCCGTCTTCTTCCATCCATGTGTGGTGATGGGGTACAACTGAATTGTTGACCAAGCAACTATTATTATCAGAAACGACACCAGAGAGTGGATAGCACTCAAGAGTTCCGTGGTTGCAAGAACATTCGCTGTTATCGTCAGTAAACCACTTCTCCTCATTTTTGTACTCATTTCCTTCAAATAAGCAATAGATTGGAACACATTTAAATTCGTTGCAACAATTACCAGGTATATTTTTTCCATATTTTTCGACGATTAGTTCTAAACCATCTTCGCAATTTGGGTTAACGCTATCGTGACATTCCTGGCAGACGCATATGTCTTCAATTAAGTCGCTGTTGTATTCTTTCGGATAACTGTCTTCCGGACATTCAATACATTTGATTGAAGTACAGCAGCCTACTAATTGGCGTACTCCAACGCTGTTTTCACTACAAAGATCTGGTAACGGGCACTTACGTTGATCGCATTCGCAGGTATTGTTTACTATGCTTTTATGGCGATCAGCACATTCGCAAATTCCATTTTCGTTTATTTTGGATTCTTCAGGACAAACGCATTTACCGCCAATCAAATGTTTGTCAATACAGTCGTCACATGTGTACGTTGGACAACAGTGGCCTGGTTTATCGGTAGCGTTGGTCGCAAGGTTCAGAAACCGCTCACAAGATGGCTCCTCGCAGGCCGATGGCAAGCATTTACAGACGCCTTCGACTATGTGACTATCTTTCGCACAGATGGCGGGCGTATCCACTTTGGCATCTGCAGTAGTGACGTCTTCAGCAACTGAAAAGAAAAAAAAAAATACAATTAATCTTAGTAGTCAATAGAAATTTGTTGCATCATCGTATATTTTTTGGTAAACTTTGAAAAATACATTGTTTTCTATATAGAAGGATTACAGCGGACTAAGGACAGTCGGGGCCCCTAGGATATTTGGGGACCCCGGATATTTGGGTCCCCAAATGATATTTGGGGACCCCGCCGCCCAGGGCCGTGTTAACACAAAACTGCGCCCGGGGCGAAAACAGAGCAAACGCGCCCCCCGCACCCCCCATTTTTGCCAAAATTATTTAAATTGCTAATTACAAAATTGCTGTAAATGTAATACAATAAAAAACAAATCTGATGTGGCCAGGCACATGACTTTATCATACAATATATAAAATTAATAGTTTAGCTGCATGAGATTTTATTTGATCGAGATAGATCGTGTTTGCATTAACATAAAACGAATTAGCCAGGATTTGACAGATATTGACAGTAGGTATTGTAAAAAAATCAGCCTTTGACACTGCCTACTGTCATTAGAATAAAAATATCTGGCAAATCCTGGCTACCTTTCTATTAATGCAGACACTGGATCCCGAAACTGGATTGTTTCACATAGCGTATGTGCGCGCGTGTTTCTCCACCTCATCGCATTCTCCATGCATTTGTGTGTTGAATTGACGTTTCGCAACCGCTGACGTTCTGAATACTGTCAAAAGTTTCAAAATATCCTGGCTACCTACTATTAATGCAGAGACGATCTCGATCAAATAAAATTTGCTCTTGCAGCTAAACTATTAATTTTACCAAAAAATGTTATAGACATAAATTATACAAAATTTCCTCTACTTTAATTTATTATTTATCTATTTTGTCGAAATTACAGAAATTACGGCTCATTTGCAAAATCGTTGAAAAATGCTAAGAGTAAATAGCCAGTTCCTTTGAACCCTTTTGAACCAAAAGCTTTTCAGCCCTAAGTTTGCTTATGAAACTTCTAAATATGAACTTTCGTCCCGATACCTTTAGTAGTTTTTCCGGAATCGTCGTCACAAAAATCGGGTACACACATACACACACACACACACAGACATTTTTTTGTACCTTGGTCAAAAATGTTCAGGGGACCCAAAAAGACCTATTTCCGCTAAAAACCCAATTTTTTTTTTCGGCACGATTACAATACTTTACCATACTGCGTATGATAAAGTAATAAAAGTCCGAATAAAGAATAAATAATATATTGAAATTAGTACATACGCTTACATACGCATCCTACCGAAAAAAATAAAACATCTTTCTACACATAATAAGATAATGAATAAAAAGAACATGTTACTTAATGAAAAGAACAATAATCTATGTGTATTGGGTACATTCTAGTATAACAGTTTCAAAAATGAATGTTCTTATTGCATATCCTGATTGCACAACATTTAAAGCATACATTGTAAAAATTTCAGAATTTAATTCGAAAAATTAACAATTCTATCGCCAACAGTCCAGCGGCTCGCCGAGACCGATTCTATTTCGATTATCGGAACCTTTTTTAACCACCTCTAATACGTACATCTTTTAATATTTTTCAGAAATTCTTTCCCGTAGTACCCAGTATCCAGTATCCACATTTCTCCTCGTTAAAATGACGTATCATCTATTGTGATAAGCTTAATAGTTTTGGAGATCTCGATAAAAATATGAGTGGACAAGATTAAATGTTTGGAAATGTCACTACAGTCACTACACGCCTACAATTAAGCACAGTTTTCACGAAATCTTGTTTTGTTGGGCGGTTGAAACAATTTCACAAAAACTTAGGGGCCAATAAAAAAATTCTTGCGGCATTGTATTCGCAGATTGACTTGCTATAGCGCAAACCACGATTATTAAAAAATATTAATAATTGTTGAAGTAGCGGGCCTTTTAGAAAAAAAGATAAAAAAATGCGAAAAAAATTATTTTTTCCAAATAAGTTGGAAAAAACATTTAATTATTGATGAAACCGGTGTATTTTAGGTTAATAATATGGTCATATTATTAACCTATAATATTAATTTGACAAAATATGTCGTTAAATATTTCATCTGGTGTATTCTAGTTTGCTCGATAGCGAGTCAATCCACGAATGCAGGAATTCAGGAATCATCCCGTAAGTTTTTGCGAAATCGTGTTAACCGCCCAACGAAACAAGGTTGCGAGAAACCTGCCCTTAAATTGTAGACGTGTACCGACGTTCCCGAACTTTTAATCTTGTCCACTCATTATTTTTATCGATATCACCAAAAATATTAAGCTTATTACAATAACTGATACGTTATTTTGGGGGGAAATGTGTATACTACAGAAAACAATTTCTGAAAAATATTGAAAACCGTATTGGGGGTGGTTAAAAAAGGTGCCAATAATCGTCATATATATGTCGATTAATTTGTCGAATTTCTTCCTGAAATTTTTACAGTGTATTCTTTAAATATTGCGTAATAAAATACGCAATAAAAATCTTTTTTGAAAATGCAAAAGCAGAATGTACCCGTATTAATATAAAATAAGGATAAATATGTCTCCATGACTGTAGCTAATGCAACTTTATTTTCTTAGCCTTCAAAGCAGCAAAATCATGAATTATTTTTTCCATATCTAATAATCGAGCAACACTACATTCGATTGAAAGCAAACTTAAATCGGCAAGCTTGTCCTGAGCCATTGTAGCTCTTAAAATTTTTTTTACCAATTTAAGTTTACTGAAAGACTTTTCAGCTGATGCAGCAGTTACCGGCGTACTAAGAAATATTCGATATGCAGTTACCATGTTCTTATAATTGGCAGCTAACTCAAATTGATGAATTAATTGGAGGATTTCATGTGTTATCATCTTATCATTTAGAGACCGAAATATTTTTTTGCACTTAAAATTTCATACACAAAATGTTGCCCGTTTGAATCACTTCCATATTTCCTTGTAACGTTCACAGGATGTTTTTTAATAGTTTCGTCATCATGTGAAATAATGTTCGAACCGCTAAGGAAAGCAAAATCTTGTGAAATCTGAAAGTTTTTCAAATCTCCATGTAAGTTGCTCCATTATAGTGTCAATAGGCTCGATAAATATATTAAACGAAATTTTTCTGATTCGTTTAAATCGGTATCCCTACTTTAATACTGTACCCATGTTTAGCACTATTTATGTAGGTTCAGTAATAAATAATTCCACATATGTGCAACAAATAAAAATAGCTACTTATATTTTATTTTATTTAGGATTTATAAATTCGTTTTAATAATTCCTTCATTATGTATTTTTTAAAACACGTTTTATAAATATCCTTCCTCCCTTCTGGGTAGGATTTTGGCGCCCCTGAAACTTGGCGCCCGGGGCGGGCGCCCCCTTCGCCCCCCCCTTAACACGGCCCTGCCGCCGCCACCCACAAACAAATTAAATATATAATAACAAATAATCAAAATAATAATATTAATAATAAACGATATATAGGTACAAATAAATAAAATTATGTTAAAAAAACTTCGGGATTCATTCTGGATCCATTACATTTTTTATCTATCCAAAATGTGCTTTCCTTCTGATCAACAATTTCTCGAATTTGTTGTAGGTAGATTCCTATTATGCTTCTTAAATGATTTATAACGTCTTTGAAAATTATTGCTCCTTTTTGGAAAATGTTTCTAGTTCGCATAGTATAAAAATACCATTAAAAACATAATGTTGGAAATATAATTTGACTTCAAAGATCTAACAGCGTCAAATCGCGCAGACCATCTTGTGTCGGAAAGAGATTTAACAATAAACGGTCGATTATTTATTGCTTAAATTATTTAAGAAAATTTGACCTTTTAATATTTTCCATGTGTAAGTAGATCGGGATGCAAAGTTATATTGTAGTTTTTGAATAACCCCAAAAAATCAAGTTTCATTTACACAAACACTCTCTGCGGTCTGCCTCACAATATTTATCTACTGACCACTACACGGTAGTATTCGGGCAGATCATTGATGTTCATGTTTATTTGACTTTTAGTTTTCACTCAATTGGATTTACCATACAGTTGCTGATGACTCTGATCATATGATACGTGAAATGAGAGAAATGTCGTTCGGTCCAGTTGGCGAATATATTAGTCAAGAGCCTTGAAAAATAGTGAAAAGCCGTTACAGTTAGAGAATGTCGGAATATGTATTTGATAAATGAAAGCATTATTCAGACTATCAAAGTTGTTTATTTAGTTTTGCTGCAAGATACAATTCACGCAAAAACCTTTTTATATAAATTTTAGTTATATTGTATATAATGTTATTTGTATTACAAGAAGCAACGTTTCTTTGGGCCGTACTCTTCTTTCCACATTGCAATAAATTTTTGCTTCATCTCTTCGCGTTTTCTAAAGTAGGATGGATATTGCAGTTTTTCTAAAGGATGCCAGTGATCAAGTACCCAGTCTGGTGGTATAACTTCTCTCTCGTATGCAGTTCCTCCCGCACTGGAAGCAAATTGCCTGATGTGCCAATGCGCTTTTTGAAACAGCTCTTCTTCACCTTGATGAAGCAGCTCTTTGGACACTTTATGGTCCTGAACGGACATGTTCTTGTCGAACCTAGCTCGCATAAGCACGGCATAATAACGATATACCTCACGTCTATCATACCAACTCTCCAAATTACGAAGGGCCCTCTTGTACAATCTACACACCGCCCTCCTGTGAGTGGTCAGTCCTTCAACAGGAAGAATACCGGCCATATCTAAAATAGAGTATTTGGTGCGACGTATCTATCAAAAATCTGTTTGATTTTATAAAATTATTTTTGACATACCAACCGTAACCGTGGTTATTAATGGTACAGAAGTTATAAACCTTTTAGAATTAATTGAAAAATATTTCCAATTTAATAACCAAAATAATTTATTACCAGTCTTTTTCTACTGTCCAAGACACGCATCTCACAATTTTGAAAACGCATTCACAGGTCACGTTTTATTTCAAACAAAATTTCTTAGTACAGAAGGAGAATAAAAGCTGGGCAGTCTTTGATAATTTAGTTCTGGCACTATTCACATTCGCCTACGTTTCGCCGAGTGGGTTTCGGCTTCATCAGGGCCTATAGTTAAAACAATACCCATTAGGTCGGATTCGATTTTCACTTTGGATGTGCAGCATTTTAAGTTATCATCGTAACTTATTTTTAAAATTAGGAGAATGTTTAGAAATAATAAGACCATTTCGCCATTTCTGTAATTTCGTCATAATGGTTAAATAATGAATTAAAGTAGTGGAAATTTTGTATATTTTATGTCATTTATGACATTTTTTGCTAAAATTAATAGTTTAGCTGCATTCAAATTCATGAGACAAATTTGATCGAGATCGGTCGTGTACGAATTAATTTAAAACTAGTTAGCCAGCCAGGATTTGACAAATATTTTCATTCTAATGACAGTAGGTAGTGTCAAACGCCGATATTTTGACAATACCTACCGTCAATAAACTTAAAATATCTGTCAAATCCTGGCTAACTAGTTTTATTTTAATGCAGACACGGCCAATCTCGATCAAATAGAATCTCATGCAGCTAAACTATTAATTTTACATATAGTATGATAAAGTCATCTGCCTGGCCGCATCAGACTTTTGTTTACAAATTTAGTAACGGTAAGCAAATCCCAAAGTTGAGTATCTCAAAAACGGCCAATCGGAAAATGGTATTTTACATTTTTGCAGTAAGTGTATTACGAATTGTCCTTTGTAGAAAACCCCACACGTCAGCAACTATATTTTAACTATCACTACTATCAGTTATACCTAACATGGCACTATTATATAACATCTTGACATCGTCTACTATCACGAACTTCTTTAAGTACATTAATTTACAGAAAGTATTTAACATTTTTGTCTGGTCAAGTGAGCTCGTTTTCTGCTGAGAACTTTAGGCATTATGTAGTAATTTTCAGCTAGAGCCGAGGCAAAGTAGTAACGGCAGCCGGTCCCGACGTATAATACAAGATCATAGAAAGGGCTCGATTTTGGTTTAATTAATCGGACATCCTTTGCAGAGAGTGCCCTAATGGACAGCACTTTCCTTTGTTTCGTCTTATCTCCAGCATATTTAACAACAGTATGCCCGGCAAATATGTACATTAGCAAAGCCCGACCCACTGCTAAAATTACCCCCCGCTATCTTACGGAAAACATAAACCTATTAGTCGGTTAAGCGCGTCCCACCCTCAAGACTTGTTTGGGAAGTTAACCCGTTCAGATCTCGTCATTTCAAAAGATTTATGTAAACCATAAGTACTTTGCTGTAAAATTTGTCAGTCTAGAAAACATTATCATTTGGAAATTTTTGAATAAGGCAGGATGCTATAAACGCCTTCCAGGGTAGAACGTTTGATTCTAGTTGCATCGTATCTAGCTCATAGGTTTAAATAGATGCATCATGATAATATAATGTATGTACTCCACTGCACTATTAAGTCTAACCATTATATTTTTATACTTAAAAATATATAAAACGTGGGACAGGCGGTGTATGATTATTGATTTTTCTTTGTTGTCCTGTGCTTGTTTTTTTTTTTTTGGTACAATGTTTTCGATTATACCTAATTAGATTTGGTAGCCAAACACTGATAAACAAATCTTCAACTAAAAACAGACGATTTGTGCTTTTTTAATGGCCCGTTAAATACTAAATGCTTACTAAAAAAATAAAACTGCAAAAACACACTGTAATTTATGATTAGAGGCAACAATTATAATGGTAAATTCAGCATTGAGTAGGTGCCTCTCGGGGAATATTTCTAACATTCGATGTAACATAAAAAATAATTTATAAAATAATTAATATTCCGGTTATGCCGTATGGTTTCTACTGGTTTACAGACCCCGCTATTCTACTCAACCGTAAACGCGTTTTAGAATCATGATTTTCATGACTTACCTACCTAAATGCTGCTTAAAATGGATGTAATATTGCAACATTTAACAATAAACATTTAACAGTTTACAATCATTTTCTTTTTTATGGTTTTTGCCCTTTAATAAAGTGTTAAAGGAAAGCGGGACAAAAAAGGACGAAAAGAAGAAAACTAATGAAAAGGACGAATGGGATGAAAAGAGGAGAACTGACAAAAAGATACATGGTAAAATGGGACAAGGTCGAGAATAAGGAAAAGCGCAAATACGACAAAAATTACGAAAGATACTAAATGACAGGAATATATGACGAAAAGGGATAAATCGGACAAATGGATAACAAAATAAAAACGCAAACAGACAAAATATGCCAGACGCACGAAAAGAACGAAAAGAAAGATAAAACGAAAAGAACCAGACGGGCCAGATGGGCAAAAGGGGACAAATTACCAGACTAAGAGGACGAAGAGGACCAAATGAACGGAAACGACGAAAACGAGGAAAATGATACGAAAAAAGATAAAAGGAGAAACAGATAAAGTGGGCAAAAAGAAGAAAAAGGATGACATATTTTATTTATTCATAATGAATTAAGCAGATTTAAATTATAGATAGGTACATTTGTGTCATACATTTACGTCGAAAGGGAAATATATCGAAAAAATAGTGTCGATTTTGAAAAACAATTTTGCAAATTTTTTGATAATATTTCACCTTTAAACCCCAAAAATGATTGATACTTATTATTCCTTTTTGCAATATGTTCTTTTCCAAAGATAAGGTAAGAAATAATTTTAGTATTTTACGCGGAACTCCTGAGAATGTCTAGCGGGACACCGGTTTGGATCGTTATCGAAAGTGCAATAGGGTATTTGACTATTATTGGAAAACCATCTTAGTGTAGTGTTTATTCCTTCACTCTACTTTATAAATGCATTATTTTTCGTAATTATTTCCTCAATATTTCATCAAAATCAGCATTAAAAATTGAATCACAAAAAGTCCCGCCAAAACGATACTTTCTGTTGTACGTAGATCACGTGATAGTTGTGACGTCACACGATACTAGATGTCCAATCTAGATGCCGATATGGTCTGTAAACATTTGTATCGTCGCCGTTTGGTAATTGTGTTGCACAATTTCTACATAAAAATGGGTTATAAATGGTGTGTAAATTCACAATGCAGAAATACGTCAATAAAAACTCCGGATTAACTATTTGTAGCTGTTCCGCAAGATCTAAAACTGCGAAGAAAGTGGTTGAGACTGGCTCGTAGAAATCCAAATGAAATAAATAGCGGCCTATACAAGTGTATTTTATTGTGAAGATTACTTCGACATTAGTAAAACTGATTAGAATAAGTTATCTATCGTATTTTCGATCCCGGTATAATCTGCCAGTTTAAGGTTAGGACTAACCTAACCTACAACGTGATGCTTACATGGCACTTTTTACACGTTGCTTAGTTCCGAAGCGTAAAAATAAGGATTATGTTAGAATCCCACCATCAAAGCGTTAATCTTCGGTAGATTACCACTAACCGCTTTAACAAAGTTGTCTTCTATTGTTTGTAAATTAACGTAGTGAATTCAAATGGGAGAACCACCAGCGTACTAACGTATGACGTCACTGGAGACTGAGCCAATTACAGAGCGTTTTTAATCACGTGATAGGACGTGATTGAAACCCAATTTTAATTTTGGTTTTTAATAGAAATAAGGCTTATTTTTTTTTTAAGTAATAGCAAATAGTTTCCTTAAACTGTAATCTATTGGGATGACTATAATACAAGCCATATTTTTAAAACAGTCAAACACCCTACTAAAAATATTGGAAGACAACAAAAAGCTCTCATTAAAAAATGGTTCAAATCTGCCTTTCATTATCTGTTGTAATCAAAATTTGATCATCTTTTAGCAATGTAAATATTCCAACACAAAGTCGGGAAAACAACATAAATACGGCGATTTTAGCAGAAAACAGGGATTTCTACCACTGTACATTAAAAAATCCATTATTTACGTTGTCTAAAATAGACGCGAGATAAAATTAATATGACCGTAACTACTTAAAAAAGAACAAGAGGGCAAGTTGGGATTACGTCAGCTTTGGTGGAGGTGCCGGCAGTATGTGGAGTGGGTATCATCTGGGCCTCACCTCTTCGGCAACGCGCCGCGAAAGGCGGGTCGAGATCAAGATTAAATATACAAATGCGGCGTTATGAAAATTCTTCGCGGAGAAGTGCGCCAGCTATGACAACGACGACGTCCTTAATATTTTAGAGCGGTA
Source organism: Melinopterus prodromus (assembly GCA_964023965.1). Taxonomy (NCBI): domain Eukaryota; kingdom Metazoa; phylum Arthropoda; class Insecta; order Coleoptera; family Scarabaeidae; genus Melinopterus; species Melinopterus prodromus. The sequence goes on from OZ030390.1 coordinate 29,246,316, forward strand.
CCCGGAGCGTCGAGTCGGCGGCAGAAGAAGTTTTTATCAGACTCGGCGAGCTCGCCGATAATGCGCGACTCGCTCCCATTGTGCGGGTATTCGGTCTGGTTCCTGCGGGGGCCCAGGCCACCTCTTAAATTATAACCGGGACGTGATCCGGAAATTCAGGGCCAACGTGACGTGATCCACAACGCAAGGATACTCGCCCGCAAGATTTCCTATTTCAGATAGGAAAAGTTAAATTTCGCGTGTCGTTATAATAATTCTAATTATAGTTGCGGTTGCGCTATCAACTTTTTAATATGTTAAAGTATGTTAATAATTGCGTGTTTAGAGAAAGCCTATGTATGCTTTATAAATACCTGCAACTAATCATAAATTTTAATAATATGTTTACATTCTTATCTGAGATAGGTATACAAACATTAGTTGCTTAACGCTTCCGAAAACTAAACGGAAAATACTTTTCCATGTACAATTACATAATAATGCCAATTTGACAGCTTTCGTTGACCTCGAGCTTACTTCTGGGTTCTTACCGACATAATTTATTGAAATAGTATTCTGTGTATCAAGCAGAGAAAGTGATAATTTTCCAGGCAGAGAGAAGAGTGCATCACAAGGGCATTTCTTGAAGTCCGGAAAAATAAATCACTTTCTGGGCGTGGTGCACACATAATTTTTTACTCTACACAACAATATCGTCATAAATAACCCGTTTCTAAAGACTAATCACCGCCATATTGGTTTTTGACAAATAAACAAAGTTGACGTTTTAATCGCAAACGTCAAACCGAATTGAAAGCTGTGTTTTGATTGGATAGACCATTCGGTCGCCACCGTTATATAGTGTACAATTATTTTTGTGATTAGCGCTGAAAAATCTTTCGTGTCATCACAGAGACGCGAAAATGACATTTTCGCATAGTGTAGTATGTTGTGTACCAAGCCGACAAACTGGTTCTTTTCCGGGCCGAGAGAAAAGTTGGGGCACTTCTTGAGGCCCGGAAAACCACTTTCTGGGCGTGGTGCACACATAATTTTTTATCCTACACAACAATATCGTATTAAAATCACCCGTTTCTAAAGACTAATCTCTGACATATTGGCTTTTGACAAACAAAATCCCTTGACGTTTTAATCACAAACGTCAAACCGAATCGAAACTATGTTTTGATGGGACAGAGATATTGCGTTATCCGGGCTAGCCCCGAAAAGTGTTCATTACAAATAGCATCTTTCGTGTCTCTATAGAGGCGCGAAAACGACATTTTTGCATCGTTTAGGATAAAAAAGACATTTTAAGATTAATAATCTCGCTCAGTATTTGTTATTTAATCGAATATAATTAACGAATTAACTAATTATAATAAATAACAAACAATATACACAGTATTAAAAGATAATGTTTTACTATTTGATGGGTTATAACAATAATTATTTATTATACAAGGGAAAAAAGTAGTAGATTTTAGGTCGAGGTTGTATTGTCAACAGACAAAAAACCGAGAGGTAAAATCTAACATTTTTTCCCGTGTATAATACATTATTTTTGTCTGAGACAGGGTAAAATTACGATTTTTTATTAAAAAACTTATTAGATACTTATTATTATATATTAAAGGCAATCTATGTGACACCTATGTGACACAAACTTCATGGTTGTGATTTGTATCCTTAGTTATGTGCACGTTATATAATATACTATTAGCGTCATAGTTAATAGGAAAATATGTTATTAATTAAAAAATTATTGAAAAATAGTGTCTGTCAGATTTTAATCCTTCAATCCCATTCACTTAATCGCAACACTAAAAATACCACATTGTAGCGGGCAAAATTTACTATTAACATGATTCTGGAACCTATACGAGAAAATGAACGGTTGATTTAGTATTTGGCGATTGCACGTCAACATGACGTCAACCGATCGTCGAGAACAGACATTTCTAATGTCAATCATAAAACCAATCAAACTATCGTTTGAGATTAGAACGCGCATTTCTAATGTCAACTGACCGGTTAAGGTGAAATCGCAAAAAAATCAATAAATTATACAAAAGTAAGCGTTCATTTTCTCGTATAGGTTCCCGAATCAAAATTTGGTGGTAAATTTTGTCTGCTACAGTGTGGAATTTTTATTTTTTCGATTGAGTGAGATTTGGGGAATGAAAGATTAATGTCTGACAGGCACAATTTTTCAATGGTTACTCGTTAATTAAAAAATTTCCTTATAACTATGATTCTATACTTAATATGGTACTGCTTGCACCATAAACTATCGATTGGTGTCAGTTTCATCGTCTGGATTTGAATTTCCGAATCAATATCTAGAATGACCGGACTATACCATTCAAAGGTATTTTATTTACATTTTAAAGTATTTACTGTCTATCATGTTAGCAAACTATTTGTACCTAAAACATGCTAATTTGTGTTTACTATTAAGTCATATTTAAGAGAAAATGGAAAATATTTCCATTAATGTCATTTTTCGTCTACAGCTCGTGGTGCAAACTTTGTTCTTGGGATTAGTTGCTTAAATTGCTTGCTCATAGATTAATAGACTGTTGCGAAATTATTGTATTTAATGGTTAATCGGTTAGGATGTTTTGAACATAACTGCCATTAAAATTAGTTTGTTTAAACAATTGTATTTATAAGGTTTTGTCATTTGCATGCAGTAGATTGGAATTTGACAGACAAATCGGCAAAATTATTATAAAACAAAGAAAATAGAAAATATAAGCGCCCTTTATAACTTGCAACAACCAGTCCTAAAATTCGTTTTATCCCTCAAAATATTTTACGTTTAATAACCATTGAATTTAATACGAAGAATCATGCAAACATATACGAGCATTTTATAAGTTGAATATGTTAACTGGTTTATTATTAATTGTTGTTGGTAGTTAAAATGTCATAGGTGTACTACAGCATAATTCTGTTTCCAATATAGTTTCGGTTCAACCGAAAACAAAAATAACGTAAATAATGAATGTATCAAATGCCAATTTACTCTAAATAATTAAAAACATGGTTTTAATATAATACAAAGTTTAATACATGATCCTAGTAATGAAAACACGAATAGAAAAAATGCATTGAATGAAATTCATAAGAAGTAATAAAACTAAAACTTCTTTCTCTCTCCTTTTGTGAGATTTATTAATAAGTGAAATGTTAAACATAGCCAACATTACTTCTTGGGAAATACCTGTTTGTAGAATCACAGCATGACGTGAAGACAGTTTCAACTGCTTCGCTTAGTTTGTTTTTGAATCAAAGAGACGCCACAATGTCGCAAAGTTGTTTGCACTTGTCCTGTCGAGTAAAACACGTACCTACACTTGTTTACATAGCTAATATTTTATAAGAATAGTAAGGTGCAAATTGAGATTTACATATTCAAGTAGTTTGCACACGACAATTTTTAACAATCCATATTATCCAATAGAATTCAGCAAAAGTATTTATTTCATAATAAAACCTCGTTATCACTTGATGCCTTTATACACGAAGTTAATATACCTTGACCGTGTTGAAATCATATCGATCCATCAATAGCAGCGACAGATACCATAACGGATGGTCTGTTAAATTTCATGTAGAAATAGTTCATAATTGACTTAACACACACACACACGCATATCAATGATCGAAATGATCGTTAATTACTTGCTGAATTTTTGGTTAGTACACAATATAACAATCTGCATTGCAACATTAATTGGAAAATGTACGCAATTCCAGTAATTATTTAGTATATTAGCAGTTATGTCGGTTTACTCAGATAATGTGTTATTGCGAATGTGTGATGTGTTTCAAATGTTTGATTTGGCAAATAATTAATATATAGGGCTGGAATAAAGTATATGTTCGACAGCGAGCCCTGGACAATAATATAGCCTAAACTAATCATTACCACAAAAATGTTATATGTTATGTAAATAATGTGGAATGCTAGAAATGCTAATGCGTGGACAACAAATTTTGAAAGCTGTTTAATTAAACTAATTATTAATTAAATATCAATTAACCAGCCTTGTTTTTTTTTGGTGTAGTACAGATAGGCAATTGCAATGTAAAAATGTGTACCTCTGTTCTCAGCGTTTCTGCTGTAATTTGTAACATAACTTTTTCTCGATTGATGAAGGTTTCCACCTGATACATATTTCATTGATAGGGTAAAATCATAATAGATGGCAATATGGAGAGCATAGTTTATTTCAAATTGTTCATAAGGATTTCGAACACCAGGTATCTTGGGTATCTTCGGATGTAGCTACAAATCATAGGACAAGTAAGATGAACAAAAGAAACTTTATTTATCCAACACGATGCGAAAATGTCATTTTCGCGTCTTTTTGGTGACACGAAAGATGCTATTTGCCTGCTAGCCCCAGCCCGGCATGTAATGAAAACTTTTCGGCGCTAGCCAGGAAAATGCAATAACTCTGTCCAATCAAAACACAGTTTTCGATTCGGTTTAACGTTTCTGATTAAAATGTCAACGGATTTTATTTGTCAAAAGCCAATATGTCAGCGATTAGTCTTTAGAAACGGGCCATTTTATTAACGATATTGTTGTGTAGGATAAAAAATTATGTGAGCACCACGCCCAGAAAGTGGCTTTCCGGTCCTCAAGAAGTGCTTGCTAACCTCGCCTGTGCAACTCTTCTCTCGCCCCGGAAAAGAACCACTTTCTCGGCTGGGTACACAATATACTATTGCTGCTCATTGTAGAGAAAAATACATATAGGAAATATTTTTTAGTAAATTATGATAACAATCTAACCGTAAACTGATACTTTTTGAGATAATAGGAAAAAAAACTAAATCGATCTCCATTTTGCTAGGGATTAATAGGTAGTTTTGAGATATTGGTTTAAACATCAAACTGAAGCTAACACAAGACATGATCTATGTTTTTTCTGCCTTTTTTGCAATGCTCCTACGAATTCATATTTTGAACCTGGAAACTCAACCTCGCACAGGCACATGCGCACGTATACACAACAAAATGTGTATTTCCGTAGAATAAAAAAATGTGTTGTAATTTCAATTTACATAACGTCAGTTGTGAGGTTGATATTTGTTGAACGAACAACCACAACATATACAAAATAAATCGTAAATAGTGCAAAGTTAATTTTGGAAAGAAATAGTTAAAATAAATGTTGGAATTTGCATTTGCATTTTTGAGTCATTTTTTCTCATTGTCAATTCTTAAGATATCAAGATATCAATATCAGCCAAAAGCTAATCAGTTCATGCGAAGTAGGTTAGGAATCTGTATACAAACTTTCATGCAATTAAGCTATTTTAGATTAACTACTATCGTCGTTTTAATGTTTTAATGTAACAAGAGATAGGTAAACTAGAGTTACTTGTTACGCAATCAAAAGCATTGAAGGTTATGTTGTTTGTTTACTTTATACCGGTGTATTTCTGCAATATTTTGCTGTAAACAAGACAGTGCAAATTAATTTACTAGACCAGGTAATAGAGCAGAAAATGACTGAGTTCGTGACAAAAATATTAGCAGGAAGCCGACGGTCCCAGGTCACGTGCAACAGTCTGTAGATGTGTTGTGATGTGTTTTCTACTCGCAAATATCATTTCTTAATTTGTTATAAACAAAAAACGTCAAAAACGGTGTCTTTTCGTTTTTCGAATTGAAAAAACTGAACCGATGGAGCAAGCTTGATGCTTTCAACAGACGAATTGTAGAGAATAAAAAGACGAAACTAATGAACCCTGCACGGACTCCTGTCAATGAATATTAACGGAGACAATTCGGACAATCCGGAAAAATCTGCGTTTTCATAACTCCGCTATTTTCAATCTTGTCGCGGAGGCTTTTCGCGTGAAAGCCAGGCGTTTCCGATGGTTAGTTTTTGCACAATTGAGATTTGAATATTTTTATGCATAATGGTACGGCGAGCCTGGATGCGACGGAGGTGACCCAATTTTAACTTTTTTTGCGTATTTCGAAAGTATAAGTATTGTGCTACAATATGGTCTATTCTTATTTTGCGTTAAAATGTTGCGAAATAGGTGAAAAATGCTTGCAAACATGACCGAAAGCTGCCGCGCGCTCCAGACCGGTCGAGTAGTGGGGGTACGGGGTCGACGCGGGGAAGCGCGTATCTATAGTAATAGAAACGCGCTGCTAGCTTCCGCGCGTCGGCCGCGTGCCCTCACTACGCAACCGCGTTGGAGCGCGCGGCAGTGTTCGGTCATGTTTGCAAGCATTTTTCACCTATTTCGCAACACTTTAACGCAAAATCAGAATAGCCGCTTTGTAGCAAAATACTTCTACTTTCGAAATACGTAAAAAAAATAAAATCGGACCACCTCAGACGCATACAGGCTCGTCGAAACGTATTGCATAAAAATATTCAAATCGAAATTGTGAAAAACTAATCGTCGGAAAACGCTTAAGTTGTCCACACTCAAAGTACCCATCAATCGCTACTTTCACGCGAAAAGCCTACGCTACAACTTTATTAATTCAATCGAGTCCGTGTAGTGTTAATTTTTTTCGTCCTTTCATTCTCTACAGTTCGTCGGTTGAAACTATTAAGATTGCACCATCGGTTCAGTTTTTACAAGCAAAAAAAAATTTTTGGAGGTTTTTTGTTTATAACATATTAAGAAATGATATTTGCGAGTAGGAAACACATCACAATACATCTACGGACTGTTCCACGTGACCTGGTACCGTAGGCTTCCTGTTAGTATTTTGTTCCTGTTAGTATTGCCTGGTCTATACATAAATTACACCAATTGTACAAAGCGTAGCGCCTCACTGTGAGGGTAAACGTATACGCACCGTTGGCAAACCTTATAAATGCCTCCACTGCACATGCGCCTATGCTAAGGAAAATCATAGCACGGTATTTCCTACTACATATATCATTATTTAGAAGTTTTTTCTAGTTAATAATGTAGCGCAAAATAGCTTTTAGGTGCAGCCATTTAAACTAACTAAATAATTTTTATATGGATATGTTGAATATTAGCTGTAACGTAAATACAAATTAATATTATAAAATAAATGTTTCTCAGGAGTCTGTAATTTTACCACGATCGTTACTATGTGCATCTCTAGCGACCAACGAATAGTAATACTGTAAATTCGAGAAAAAAATCGAAGAGAATGTCGCGAATGCGTGGTCGCATTACTTAAAGCCTCGACAATGATAACATATTTCGTCGGCGGCGGAAAAAGACGGCCCTAATGGCCCAATAAACTTAAACGAAGAATGATCATAACCGTCTTCGTTCGCAATAGGGTTCTTTTAGCGTCTGGGCTCGGCGCGCATCCCGCTTGTCCCACGATGGCAAGTTTCGGCGCGGAGAGGACTACCGTCCCGTCGTTATGGGCCATAGCTGAAATTGAGTCTCCTTTATGGAACAGGAAGGCGCATCGACCTTTCCGGATAAACCCCGGAGGTCCGGGCCCTAACATATCGCCTTATGGGACTTTATGGGATTGTCAATTTGCCGCAACTAAGCGAGGGAAACGCGTACACCCGCCTATACAATAGGGTGCGTTTACGCTTTTAAATTTCAATCTCATTAAACTGTATATGAACCTTTACTAATGATGACTTATTTACAGTGACGAAATAAATAAAATCTCGGTTTGGTTGTTGAGGGAGCGAGGGCGATATTAGCGTCATAATAAACAACTTTTTTATCCTACACGATGCGAAAATGTCATTTTCGCGTCTTTATTGAGACACGAAAGATGCCATTTGCCAGCCAGCCCAGCCCGGCCTGCAATGAATACTTTTCGGCGCTAGCCAGGAAAATTCACTAACTCTGTCCAATCAAAACACAGTTTTCGATTCGGCTTGACGTTTGTGCTTAAAACGTCAACGGATTTTATTTGTGAAAAGCCCCTATGTCAGAGATTAGTCTTTAGAAACGGGTGATTTTATTACGATATTGTTGTGTAGGCTAAAAAATTATGTGTGCACCACGGCCAGAAAGTAGTTTTCCGGGCCTCAAGAAGTGCCCAGGCTGGCTACGCTCGCCTGTGCAACTCTTCTCTCGGCCCGGAAAATAACCACTTTTTTGGCTTGATACACAATATACTATTATCCAGGATGTAAAAATAGTTTCTTTCTGTTGAGTCTAATATGTTTTGACTCGCAATAAGTCCAGATCTTATATTTTGAGTAATGTGTAAAAACATCTGCATATATCCGCCATTGTAGATATTGGCCTTTGTCTCAAAAGATCGGGTACTTATTCTGGAGTTTGTTCTTATTCGAATAGTAATACTAAATTAATAAAAAATAATCAAATGATATGTTATTGAATTCAACAACAATATGCAGGGTGATGCAGTTTTGTCATCGGTAAAGTGTAGCAGTACATAAAAGCATAAGAACAACCAAGAATTTTTTAACACAAGTATGAGATGCCCATATTTTAATACATTGTTGGAATTGTTGGATTGAGCTTTTATCAGGGAATATGTACGTTAAAAATAGGCATTATAATATATAGGCTGGTCCATAAACCGACGTCAATACTAGAAAGGATGAAGGGCCATGCACACCCAGAATAATTAAACATTCGAATAGTAGTCCATTTTCAAAGCTTTTAAAATAAAGGGATATCGAAAAAACCTCTTAATCCTTTGATGAGTTTATTTATATTAGCCTAAATCTACAAAACAATACAAACAATCAATTAGCGGAAGCCAATGGGATACTTAATGTAAATCACAAAAACATCCAAACGATTTCTATCTCATAATTGCAAGAGTATACAAGAGGTTCAAACTTACGGTCAAATATTCGGAGTAATAGCGCTTATAAACATCTAAAATGCAAACTAACAACATTAAAAACAACTTGCAAACGTGCATACGAAAAACGACAGCCGGAAATGACATTGAGAAGTTCTCAGCGTAATATGGTGTATTCAAACACAAATGGGAGTACGCAGATGCGGTAAATCCAAAATAACGAATCAAACAACCCCAATTGTAGGCAACCAAGTGAAATTCGGAAATAAAGTCAGTTCATAGAACTAAAAACTCATTAAAAAAGCAAAGTAAGCGACAAAGAACAAATATAAAAAATCTTTAAATGACTGACAAACGGGGGGGGGGGGGGGTTTATTTAGTTAATTAACCAGACTGGAGCAGATACCTAAAAAGTGGTTGGTGGAGGATACATATTTGAGCATTAAGCAAGCTGTGGTTTTTATTAATCTTATGTTTTTCCATTTGATATTGTTAAAAAAAGTCGAGCTTGTAGCCTTTGTTGCGTGAAAAAGTTCCACATCTCTGTAATTAATGACGTGCCCAGTTTCCATTTTACCAACATTACAATGCAATACAGTTATTACAATATAATACAGTTAACATTACAATGTCATAGTTCTTGAAATACGGGCTATATAAATTTCAAAAAAATCACTACTTTGGGTCTATATTTCTTGTGCGGTATCTGTTTTTAGATAAATGTTACGTAAGCACCTTGCTATCAAGCTACTACTAAAGATTTTTTGATTGCGGTTACGCTTTTCTATAAAAACATTTTAATGAAGTTTTAGGCTTTTCAAATTAAATCACTTTTGACCGTTTATAAGTATGTACCAGGCTAAATTGGCAACTCGTCTTTTCAAATTTTAATTTGAATCAGTTGTTAGATTCTGTGGTTAGTGTTTGGAAGAAAAATCTATTGCATCGGTAACTTACCAAAAGTAATATAGGACGTGAAAAAGATATGAAATATACGGATAAAGTCAATTGACAATTTTATTTTCTCTAAAACGGAAAGTCATTTTCATTGAAAAACAATGTTTACTAAAAAATTTAAATAAGTTAATAAGTTTTTATTATTTTTTATACTTTGCAGGTTGTAGTTCAACAATGTAAAAATTTTATATCCATACTTACTATTATAATATTATATTAATATTATAAATTATGTATTATAATAAATTTTAATTTTCTATCCATCGGTTTATCTAATAAATTAACTCTGAATCAAATAACATCTAGTACAAGGTATAACCGCATTTCAAATTCCAAAAGTTTTCTTATATGAACCACAAAGAAAAACATTGAGAATTTATGTGGCTTTGTAAAAAAGTACTGCAGAATTTGCCGAAGGTCATTAGTTATTCCACAGCGTGTCGCGAAAGTATACCAAAAACATCATTATGATGTAATCAGGTGTAAAATGATTTTAAATCTACATTATTGTTTGTGATAATCTTGATGATTTCTTTACAATGTATCAATTGTGTCTGTCAGTGTATAACATAAAGCATTCAAAAAAATTACCCCTAAAGGAAAAAGCTTTGGCCGGGATTGACAGCAAGATTCTTCTGTAGTACTTATGAAAAAACTGAATCATAAAATATCTATATTTGTAGCTCCAGTAGCCGAAATACTGACCTAATGTAATGAGATTTTTGGAAAGTTTAATACAGTCCAGAAACTATAAGAAGGTCAGCTACGAATGAGTAAAGTTAAACAGATGTTGCTTATGTAAAAGTCTTATGTTCTATATTCTGAGTGATCTAAAATTACGTTGAATTTCCCGCCATATTGAATAATTGTGGTGTTGGTAATGGTTGCAAATGACAGTTGTTATTTTTGTTCAGTGGCGTAGGTATTTTGTTTTGTACCTTAGGTATATTAAATTCAAACAATGAGGGTTTGAAAGTCTTTTAGCTTTGGTTAGTCTTTGTAAAGACACTGGACATGAATAAAACTTACACAAGGCAGCAAATCCTCCCATATGTAATCAAATGAAAATAACCCATTATGTAAATATCAAATAAAAATCATCTCTCATATCTAAAATCAAATAAAAATAATATAGTAATTATTACAAATTAAATCCCGAAGAGAATAAGAATTGTTGCAGAGCAACGTAACCCTTACTGACGAGTCCACTATGGTATCTGACAGCGATCATAACCTGTATCCTGCACGCATACCATCTTTTAGTAACACTAAATACGTTCAAAACTGTGGCGGGAAATTCAAACTATCCACAGTCATTTTAGATCAGCCTGTATATTGTATAAAGTACGAGAGGAAATAATTGAAGGTATATTTATTACTTCTAAAAATAAAATAATATGTGCTGAAATGCTTCACAATCTATGAAATAGTTCCACGCCGATATGGAATGAAATTTACGGAGTATTCCCTAGTTCAATGAGGGATAATCGAATACATAGACGGAGATACCAGACATCATATCGGCATACAATGGACTCCGGAATATGTCGATTTCTACCCACACAGCTCGGATGTCCACATCGATTTTATCACAAATGTCGACAAATGCACAAATACAATATACATTGTTCGTGGTACAATTTCTGACATATTGAGTAATGCATTTAATTCCTGTAATAAACATATTTCAAAACGCTTACCGCATACATGTTGTTCTAAAATAAATTATAAATTATAAATTTTATAAAAATTATAAAAATTATAAAATAGAATATTGAATACAGCGGAAATTATGAAGTTTGCAGCAAATAACAAGGAAGAAATCCTGGCGTAACTAACAGCCTTCGTTGTAAAGTTATTAAGTCGACCTTTCAGTGGTCTCAATATGCATTGAATTCAGTCTGCTCAGGTGCAATAACACCGGCTCTGGCAAACATCGATACAATGCACGCCGTTATTTATGTTCCCATTTTGCTTGGTTACTCAATGCGACTAGCTGCGACTTCGGACAGAACGACAATGCGCCTCGGATTTCGCTTCCGCGTATCTGTACAGTGCATAGGCTATAGACATAGATAGACCCTTCTATTCCATCGGTCATTGAAACCTAACCACGATCTGTTTCTTACAATGTGCAGTTTCTATTCACTGTGATCTGCATTGCTGTTTGTATTATGTAAGACACGTTTAAATACATTTATCTTGAATCATTTGTTTATTAAATTGTTATTATCGTGCAGTTTTGTGTCTAATCAGTTTTTGACTCTCTCGGCTGGTAAATTCACCAATCCATACAATTCTGTGTAGATTCCATAGGTCCCCCTTTTACTTACGTGATAATAGAGCTACCAAACACTTAATACTATTAGGAAGAGTTATACAGGACAACGACATTGGATCAATTTTCATGGTACTCTTTTTTTAGACTAAAATGAAAACATAGTGTATCAACGCGTTCATTTTTCTAATCTTTTTGCACAAGAAAGGCGATGGTTATTTCTAGGTACCACAAAAAACCTTCGACCTTAAGATGCGGAAGCAAAACATGTGTTGTAAATTTGCCTTACACAGGAACAGTTTTTAGTTTCCATATTAAATCCGCCATTTAGAATTTTGAAAATTTGACCTGATGACCATCTTGATTTCAAGATTCTACACGTGATTTTTATGTGATATTTATCACGCAAGCAAATCTCATATTTTTACACTTCTATTCGCTACTTTTGATTCGCTAGTTTGAATTTGAATTTGGAAAAAAATATTAGATTTGAAACGAGAAACCTCAAAAACCCCAAGTATTATTAGTGCTTATTGTAGCTTCCCAAGAACACATTTTTTTCCTTCCATAGTGCTTGGTAGGAAAATTTTCTTAGTTTTTTTTGTTCTGTTCAGTTTTTCAGTTCTTACTATTTAAACTTTTAATAACCTTACTACATTATTTGAGGATGTTTTTTTTATCAAAATTCAACACCAATTCCAAGAACGTTTATTGTAACAAAATCTTTTGAGTGCCTACCATAGATGGCAAGGACAACGGCAATATGTGACATTCATTTTTTTATGATATTTTTAAATATCATTTTTTATAAAATTAATGAATAGCAAGTCACAAACAAACAAAAAGATGCTTAGCTTATTATGAATTTGACAGGACTTTTAACAGGTTCAATCGACCAAATCATATAATCATATTTTTTTTTTATTTGTCGACTGAGAGCCTGTGGTCTATTATTAAATCTATTTATAAATAATCTGTCAACCAAATGTACTTAAAGTACTAAAGTAAATGTAACAGAAAATAAATATTGACCTAATCTGCAGGAGTCAGCAGCTTAGCACCCCACTTTTGAATTTTTTGTTTTTGTTTATGCTGATTGTTTGGAAATCGTTAGGGACGGTTTGGAAGTACACTCTGTTTGTTTCGCATGGTATCGCAGAAAGTGACAACTTTATTCAGCGGCAAATTGGTCCCTCAGCTTTACATTTTTAATTTATTTTGCTTAGATTGGTTTGTTAATTGTTAGGGAGGATTGGAGAGTCAATTTTTGTTGACGTTTGGGAGTCATTAGTTTTACCGCCAAGAATGGCATCGTTTTGCGATAAAATATAAATATTCCATCAGAAATCGTTAGGATATCATTATGGAGGCTTAAAAAGTTCACTTTTATGTATGTAGTTTGAACGCAAATCAGAATGAAACATTTACATAACATACTAGAGTTAAGGTTTATATCGGCAATGTTTGCGTTCAGTGTGTATTTCTTCATAAATTGTTAGACTATTGTAATGGAGAATTAGAAATTGAGTGCATAGCTTGCAAAAAATAAATATATGAGTAGTAAATAACTTTTTAGTTTACCGGCAGAGAGTAGAGTTAATGGATTTGTTTTACGATAAATTGTGCGAATATGTATATTATGTCTATCATTTGTTTACAAAGTAATCACAAAACAACAATATTGATCACATTTTGTTGGCCTACATTTATGTTTATACGTATTACGCATCTTAACTTTATGATTAATTTGTAAACAAATAAATGACTTCCAATTACGAGAACTTAGCTTGCAATTCAGCTTTAACAACATACTAACGATTTGTGAAGCAATAAGTTCAATCCATTTAGTTAAACAATCCCAAAATCAACGTCAATAAGAATTTGAGATTATTCTTAATAATATGAACGAAACTTTTACATTAATGTACGGTAAAACTAAACCTATCAACACATCACTTCAGTATGTACTCAACCCCAATTGGATTTACGGGCACACTTCGTTATTGCAAACCACTGCCATTAGTGCAACTTTTAGCAAGTCAATTAAAAAGTAAACCTTCAAATTTATTCTAAACTCAATTCAAGCGCATTACTTCCAAACGTCAAAAGTGGACTCTAATCCACCGTAACGATTTCCAAACGATTTTTGATCGAGATCGTGTCTGCATTAAAACTTAGTTAGCGAGTATTTCACAATTATTTTCATTCTGACAGTAGGTGACAGTAGTGTCAAAGGCTGTCTTTTCTTGACAATAACTACTGTCAATATTATCCATATACGTATCAAGGATTATACGGAGCTTGTCCTATAGCGCCAATGTGTAGTCTCGGTTCCAACAAAGTGAGACGGAGATATATATTTTGTCTATGGATGTGGTGCCCAGGATCAAACTGTGCATGCTTGGCCAGTAGTTACTAGGACCGTCGACAGATGGCGGTACTGTGGCTTGACGTGCGCGGTCGGTATTACCGTCGCCATTAGCCGGTAATATTCTGCATCACTAACGCCAAACCACTGACAGCCCATAGATAACCTTATACATGTCGCAGCTAGTGGCAGCACTGTGGCAGCCTATGGATCCAATCGAATCCACGAACATGCCGCATGTGTACTGTGTCGTCCACTGGCACTACGTCGGATGAGATAGAGATATATGTCGCAACGTTAGTATTGGAACAGCCTGCTGTTACCAACATTCTTTATATCATTTTGTATTTATATGATATTATCAAAATATCTGTCAAATCGTGGCCAACTTGTCTTATTTTAATGCAGACACGATCGATCTCGATCAAATAGAATCTTATGCAGCTAAACTATTAATTTGATATATTGTATGATAAAGTCATGTGCCTCGCCACATCAGATTTTTTTTTGATTATTTGACAATATAACGCCAGATGAGAAATAAAAAAGAAGAGAGATTCTGTGGAATGAACGCAAACAATAGAATAGAAAATCCAAATATATCGGAATCGTTGGCGGCATAAATCTCCTTTCTTGCAATTAAGCAAATTTATTGGAGTCAATACAAATCGGATTGAACGTCGGCGAATGTTAAATACGAGGTCTGCGGAAAGCGCGGACGGCTGACCGCCCGCACCGAACTGGGTCAGACAATAACACTACGTTTATTAAACGAACGGTTTATTGCTGAATGTTTTGACTGACTTATACGCCGAACGGGTCGTTAAATTGTCGACTTGCATAAACAGTGCCCACAGAGCGTGGGGCGCTGCACCGCCGCCGTCGCTAAGGCCCGTCACATCATCCGCTGCATCGGCCGAGACTGCCGAGACACGATATTTGCACTGCCCACAGATATTATAAATAAATATAGTGTTGCACAATTGCCGGTAGACTAAATTATCAACTTGCCTGTGTACATAAATACAACGTCTATGGCAGAAGTTGATTACAAGACGGTGTGTAACTCAGGGGTTCCAAATAGTTTTTATGAAGCTAACTCCTTAAAATAGGTTCGTTGTTTTGATTTTTGAACGCCGTCTTTTTATGGCGTGATTTATACTGCCCTATGGGCGTATAAATAGAATTGCTTTAAAACTCACAGCTGCTCTTTATTGAGGGTTGTTCAGATGTTTAAAACTAGGTAAACTAATATATTTTTTATCACATCCTTATTGGAAATGGTTAAGGAGTTGTCGTGCGATACTCTACACTAAATCTATTATAAAAAATGTATAATTATGTTATAAAATCTGTATAATTGATTGCAGTTTGTTTCCCAAAACTAAACTCCTGAATTTGATATATTCTAAAGAATATTGAAGAAATCCCTTTCTATGCTGTCATTCATGCCGTGTACTCTAAAATATAATAGGTACGCTCAAGAACTCAATTTTATGTAGGCCGCTGTCATGAAAGCTATACACTTTAACGGTCATCTGCCAATCGTAGTTTCCAAAATATGATGTAGTTTCAATTATGGTGGATGCGCCGGAAGATAATACTAAAATAAATACAAAATGTTTGTCTAGATGTGGTTTTTGCACAAAACTTCAAAACTCCTTTCCAGACAATTTTCGTTGCTCCTTAGCAATGTAACATTTAAAACAAGAACGGTCTAATTACAAAATTTCAGTCTTCGATACCGTATTCGTTCATAAACAGTGAGCAAAAAAGGTACAGATTTTCAATCACAATTACTTTCAATAACGTTTCCTCAATTCAACATTTGTTTAAAAGCAAATTAATTTTCAGGTAGCCAATCTCTTCTAAAGGGAGTCCACATCAATAATTTGCGTTTTGACGTTTCCACACTTCCTACCATATCTCACAAACAGATTATTCTAGGACTCATTAGCTTTTGGACTTATTTTGGTCTCTGTACGTATACTAAACATTCTATAAGGTTCTGTTCTGGGGGTCGTTTTAATTTGAAAGTAAAAGAAGAGGACGGGTAAAAGAGAAACTGTAAAAGAGAAACTGGAAGTGAAAACTGATGTGGATGTAGTGGGTGATGATGAGTGGAAAGACACAGTTGTCCATAGAATGGAGTGGATTCAAATCGCCCAGAAAATAGAAGAATACTGTCACATAAGATCATTCATAACCAGAGAGTAGACAAAATGCTTGCTTCTTGACGGCGTACCAGTCGAC
This sequence comes from Melinopterus prodromus, assembly GCA_964023965.1. Classification (NCBI taxonomy): domain Eukaryota; kingdom Metazoa; phylum Arthropoda; class Insecta; order Coleoptera; family Scarabaeidae; genus Melinopterus; species Melinopterus prodromus. The sequence continues at coordinate 29,262,933 of OZ030390.1, forward strand.
CACGTTGGGAGAGCATATGTGTCCCGCTATAGCAGGTCGAATATATAATTGTACGACAAATACTCGGGCAGCGGGTTGCGCGGCACTTAGCCGCTTTAAATATTCTATTCATTTTCTACGACATAATCTTCATCCACACTGTCTTCACCTTTTGAACAATAGTAGGCATCTAGAAATATAAATGTTTCAATGTTTACCTCTGCAAATTGTTTCTATGACAAGTCAAAATACGTTTAAATCTTGAAAAACTCCTTTCGACATTACAACTTGTAATAAGGGCATTATAAAAATAAGAAGCCAAATTCCTGTATTTTAAATAACAGCGTTTATTTTCATGCAGAGTATTTTTCGCAATTTGATTTAAAACGTCGTAATCTGGATTACGTTCTAAAACAGCAAGTTAATTTTCCAAATTTTCCAAACGATTCTGATAATTTTAGATTTTTACCTTCCAGAAATATAATGGAGCAGGAATACCTGAAAAATGGGTGTTAATAAACTTTAATTTTTCTGTTTTGCTTTTACAATTATATTTTGGCAGCCGCATTATCTCTTTAAATGGGTTTAAATCAAAATATTTATTGTAGAAAAATGCAGCCTCTAAGCAAGTACCCCACCGTGTTGCAATTGGCTGTGGTGGTTGCGGAATATCTGGACAAATTTCTCTATGTAATGCTACCCTGGAAGGTGGTTTTAAAAGAATCTCCTTAAACGGATGGAACCTAATAAGTATGATTCAATGAGAGTACAAACAATAATCATGGTGATTTTGGACGTAACGTAGGCGTAAGCGCCACCCCTGTCAATATGTAACGGCGCCCTTGCATGGCGCCCCTACGCTTAAGCGCCTGGGGCCATCGCCACCTTCGCCTCACCCTCACTGTTGCGCAACGTCTATGATATGATAGCGGGAGCATTTTATCTACTCTCTATTCATAACACAAAATATAACCAATCCGATAGGTTAGCTTGTGATTCTGGAACCTTGGACTAAGGAATGTATCACGATCAACAACATACAAACTCGGCCACCAGGGAGGTCGATCGATCATGAGGTGGGCCTTCTAGAATCCGCTATAAGAGATGAAACCATATTGCATTGTAGTTCAAGACAACGTTGCAACCAATATACTCAGTAAATTGTATAAACCGTTAAACCGTGAACGTCTTGATTCGTAAAAATTTTACAAAATGTTCACAACAAATACCCCAGTAACCGATAATTTTGAGACATACTATGCTCATCTTCACATTTTTCTTGTTTTGACTCAAACAATTAGGCTGCATATTATTGCAATGCCATTTTGAATCACCGTATTACATATATTATGTTTATTTATCTGAAATTAAACAGCTAGAAACTGACCACTGAAATTTATTCACGTATAACCAGTATTTTGATTTTTCCACCAAGACCTACCATCAGATACTTTGCGCGAGGATCATTTACGTAATGTCATTTTATGTAAGTATTAACGCATAATCTAGATAGCACATGCACGCCATTGCGAAGAGAACTTTATGAATCTTGCATTTCAACAGGGAAGAACCATAGACGGTACGTGAGTGGCGAATCCAAGAAAGCAATTAAGATAAAGTCTCGCACTCCTCAGCGTGTATTCCCGGCGGCGGCGGAAGCGCCACCGGCTCCGCCCCAGCTCTCCTACGGTACATAACAAATGAACTCTCGCGTGATTCCGTTTTAATATACCCTCACGTTTACGGAAGAGGGTAGCATTTACATCGCAAAACTCAACAAATGTACGCCGTAGACGACGCCATGATGTTGCTCTTCCGGAAGTTGTAATTACAACGACGGCAGAGGTAAATATTGCCGTTACTTTGATGTGATACGAGATAAAGTCGGCAAAAGAAGTGGTATAAGAGACGAAGAACGATTGCGAATACAAATTAAGGTTTCGTGATAACATAACGTTTCGAGATTGGTGAAGATTCGAATCTAAAAACGACCAAATTAGCTGTTTGCGATTTGAAGTTAAGACACATAATTACGACCAAGTTATTTATATGACTCCCTAATTTTAGCAATACAACACTTACTTATTCTCGAATTTGAGTATGGACATAAAGGATCAAATTGAGAGGATTCAGCATGCAAATTTAAAGTTTAAAGATAAGGATCATCCTGTCTCAATCCTGTCTCGTACATATTACATACTAAATCATGAGTCCTCAAAATTTATAGGAAGATGGTCATATAGGAATATAGAATGGAATATATGTCGCAGAATAAGTGTCTGATTGCTGAATGTTATTTTGTCACAAAATAAGTGTCCTACTAGATTTACCGCTTTTTTGCAACGTTAAATGAAAATGTTTTTAAACTAAACATTTTTTATTTCATAAGAGCTAACCTATGACATCTTGCACGACTACGTTCCCTGAGCAATACTATTGTATTAATATTAGGATTACGTCTACCATCTCTGCAATTATTGAGGGAGTCGAGGTCTTTTTTGTGCTTAATATCCATATCTAGTAAGTACACAGATCTCGTTTCTATCCATATAAGTATGTTTAACTTGGCAAGTACTATGAATTGAGTGAAAAAGTGACACACATTGGTCTATTTCACTTTGTAGTCGTAATGTCAACTTTCAACAAATCTATTACAAAAGAAGTGCATGATAATTGTTTCTATTTGCATACCACGAAAACTATTGTTAGACATGTACTATCGTGGCCATATATTATGTCCCCTCTTTTGAAGTCCATTTTCCCGCAAATCTAGGGGCGAAAAAATTTGAAAAAATCCTGGTGCTGTCCTTGATTAATATGCTACAACTCATAAAAATTAGAAAGCTGTATATGCTGGCGTTTTCCCGATTTTTCCAAATTAAGAATAATTGGCGCTGTTTTTGCCCCGTAAATTTTATTCGTTTAACTTAAGCAATTAATTACTCCGGAAATATCTATAGATTTCAACAAATTAAAAAGTTAAATCTCCTGCGGAATGTTAGTTTTCAATGTGCGTTTGTAAAATCATTGGATTAGTGGTTGACCCACAAAAAGGTATATTATGCAATGCCAGAAATTCCGTTATTAGAAGAGCTAGAATAATGAAATATAGACTATAGGCTACCCAATAATTCATAGGTTTAAAGCTTATTACATAATCATTGTTTATCTTGCATTTTCTCTACAAAAGATCGAGTTGAAGCATCTCATGATTGCTGCAATTGACGCGGCGCTCTTCAGTATTTCGGGCGAGCGGGGGAAAGGATCGACAGCGACGCTGCAAGTAGTGGCGGATCGCACGTACATTAGTTACTAGGAGAACAGTGTTTACGGACACAATACATATAACGACACGGCGACTTTGCCTCGCCAAATAAATTTGGATATCCGGCGACAAATTACCGAATTCAAAAATAACGGCAAAATGAGTCAATGAGATAACAGAACCACGAACAGGCATTTGGAAGTCATATGGAAATTCTTGGCAATTTAAATCGGGTTTCGGGATTAGCATTTAAAATTAATGAACGATCTGCAAAATAATCTATGTGTCTACAAATTTACGATGCTACATTTGTAAAAGTTTTTTGATATTCAGTTTTATACGCTCAGAGCTGACGTTTGTAATATATGTAATATATCAAGAGTTGTATTTATTTTATATTGTTTGTGCATGTATTTAAATATTATTAATAAATAAACTGTTGAACCTGTTATAATAGTTTGAATATGTATATAACAAAATCGGGCATACTTTTTAAATATTTTTTGGGTTTATCAAGCAAACTTAATTTAGTATAACCCCTAATCGGAAAAGCTGCTAACTCCATATTATTAGATATATTCGCTTCCATCAAAATCTTGTTTACAACCTTATTGTATAAAACTGAAGAAAACATAAACGCCAATCGATAGAAGAGATTTCTCTCGTACCGGGTCACATATTATAATCAAAATTATGCAAAAATTAAGAATTTAATTATTAGTTAAAATTACTACCTTGACAAGCTATCGTTCTTTTTCCGTATTGATAATAAGCTGCCCGGGTTCTCTCAACAGTGTCCGTTCTCTCCAACACGACAGCACCGCTAACGCTTCTCTTCCCCGCAGGACCCCAAAGACCGTAGAGCGTCGGAATTCACGCGGAGTTGCAGCACGATCTTTTGTATGAAAAATGCAAGATAAACAATGATTATGTAATAAACTTTAAACCTATGAATTATTGGGTAGCCTATAGTCTACATTTCATTATTCTAGCTCTTCTAATAACTGAATTGCTGGCATTGCATAATATAGCTTTTTGTGGGTCAACCACTAATCCAATGATTTTACAAATGCACATTTGAAAGTAGCATTCCGCAGGTGATTTTACTTTTTAATTCGTTGAAATCTATAGATTATTTCTGAAGTAATTAATTGCTAAAGTTAAACTAATAAAATTTACAGGGCAAAAACAGCGCCAATTCTTCTTAATTTGGAAAAATCGGGAAAACGCCAACATATAGGTACAGTTTTCTAATTTTTATGAGTTGTAGCATATTAACCAAGGACAGCATCAGAATTTTTCAATTTTTTTCGCCCCTAGTTCTGCGAGAAAATCGACATCAAAAGAAGGGACATAATTATGGCCACGATAGTACGTACATTCGATATTGTATAGTTTTTATGCAAAGCTACAATAAACCAACTTTTATTTTTGATTTAATTTTGTTTATTCTTCAAAACACAGGATACAATACATATACAATACGCAACACTATATGCTGCACTTGCACAATGTATTTGCAAGACGTCACGTTGTTTCTCTCTCGTTCCTCGCTTAGAGATATAGACTGGGCACTTTCTCAGCTATCGGTTTGGAGGGTTCCGACTCCCGAGGCCCGAGGGTCCGTGTTGTTTGCATCAGTTTAGTGGAGTCGGTCAGTTTCCGGCTGTCACGTTCTTTGTTTTAAAATACATTTGACTCTGGTTTTAAACGTGTCATATGCCAAATTTGTATGCTGGTCGGCAATGAGTTTTGTATCTCTATCTCGGTGGTTTCTAATATTGGGGCAGATTGGTGTCTGGTATTTCTGTGGTCTTATGTGTGTCATTGTTCTTGTTCTGTGGTTATGTATTTCTTCTGACTTAGTGAGTTTTTTTGTTCTTGTTTGTATAATTTTTTTTGAATTTTGTATATGTATTAGCAGTATTTTTAGTGTTATTCTTTGAAACAGTGTGAGTTTATTTGTCGGTGTGTGTACTTCTGTTGTTGGGTGTTTCTATCAAGATTTTTAGCATTTTGTTTTGTTCTCGTTGAAGTTTAATGTTGGCTTAAGACATTTGTGTTGGAAATGAACATGGTTCTAAGTAGCCTGAGGTGCTTTACGTAAACCTTTGTATCTTCTACAAAAAATCAGATATTGATATGAATAAAAGTGTCTTAAACTTTAACCATAAAACACAGTTTCTCTGTTCCCCTGTATATATTGTGATGTGATTTTTGTTTAGTTTTTGTGAGTTTATCATTTTCTTCAGAATATATGCACCGAAAAAATCATAAATAGTTATAAAAAATAATAATCATCAATATAATATTCTTCATGTAGTATGTACATGTTTTGACCATGAGTGTATTTGAAAATTCAGGGTGATATGTACAAACCTTGTATACACTTTTTTAATGTATTTATTTATTTCATTTTAAATATTGATGGCATAAAAGGCTTATTTATTAACAGTATTTTTGACAATCATTAACTACTTGGTGGAAGTACTAAATGTGAAATGCTCTGACATCTATGCTACTAAATAATAGCAGTTAAATAGTAGTTAAATGGGTATTTTTTGATTAAGTGAACAACGGTAGTAGTATAAATTAAATGTGATAAAACAAAACTTATTTTTGACTTTGAGCCACTTGAGTCACGGGGGCACATGTATTCATCAATATGAATTTATACAAGAATTAAATATGGATATAAAGGAACCAATTGAGAGGATCCTACATAACAAAACAATAAAATTTTAAAAATAAGATCCACTCTAATGACCACTCATCTCAGTGGTTATGGTAACAAACAGGTTTTTTTTTTGTTCTGGGGTGGGACTGACCCTGAGAATGACACAAATATCACTTCCTCCAATCCCTGAAAGTAACAACATGCTGCGCTATGACATCAAGTAAAATAATTGGACGCTATTTGAAAATGAGGAATGGGTTCAAAAAAACAAAATGGTAAATCCTAACCTTTCGTAAGATATAAAAGAATATTTGTAAATATTATAATGTAATAAAAACAAATTTATTTTCCCATTTCATTGCCCAACCCTTTACACTGTGGGTTGTTGCTTGTTATGAGTCGCTGTTAACTGACAACAACATAGTTATATGAAATCCGTAAGCATGCACACTCGAATAGGGAGGCTAATGTTTACGATGCTAATAGCTAAAGCCTGGATTTTGCGGTGAGCTGCATCTTCTTTGCATGCAATTTGTTGCTAATGGTTCCGTTCTCTCGGCGGTAGGCCGCCTTCGAAAGAGATGCGAGAGAGCGCACGACAGGTCCCTATCAAAAGGAACGCCCCCCTAATTACGTACACTAATATCAGTTCGCCGGCGGCAATCTGCACATCATTAGTGTTTAACTGTAACCCCGGATTATCGCGGACCGGTTTTCCTTATCCACGGAGCTACCGGTTATCACGCCGCCCGTCGCCCGCCGGAGCGTAATTAGTGCACAATGTATGGTGACAACTGGAAGATGCCGGTGGAGAGAGAGCCCGGATCGTCCAACAAGTAAAAAATGCGAAGGGAAATTTAATCAACTTAAGAGCGGGCGTTACATCTAATTACCACCTCCGGAACAACTCCAGGCGACCCTATTAGACTTAAGGCGCTGTAATCGCCGGCCTTAAGCAGGAGCGCGGCCATTGTTCTCGGAGGCTTTGTTGAACGTGTCGAGCGTTGTATCAAATTTCGAAAGAAGCCTTTTGTAGCTATACCGTGTAATTGATATGTTTGTTTTATTTGGTTTGTTGTGCAACATTACGATGCCCGCGGTTATATGTGCGTACACGCAGCATCGATATTCAATACCTACGTCATACGTATAGAAATCGGCAGTGCACCATATTCATTTCCATTATTTAGTTCTCCACTTGTAGATCGTGCGCTCATAAGTGGTGTTACATAATTATATGCGTTGGAAATGCAGACATAACATATATCAACTGCTGTATATAATTACATAATAGTAGGTGATCTGGTGGTATAGGTATAATATAAACCAGGCATTATTGTAACGTTTTTTCGGACTGCACAAACATACAATTTGTATACACACGTACAAACTTTACGCAGACAATTTGCACGTAGTTAATGCACAAAAAAGGGGTGAATGTTTCTCCGAAAATCAGTTGATATCCGAAACACTGAAAATTTTCACAGGCGGTGTTAAATAAAAATTAAACCATGCACGGTGTTCAAATAACTGACATAATGAGAGAAAATACAAATGTATACACAAATTTCTACTTTGCATTCACAATGCACACATTGTCACATAGTTTTTAGCAACTATTTTCTAAGACTCGGCAAATTGATATCAAATGCCATATGTCAAAGGTAAATCCACATAATCGGGAAGAACTTTTGCACAAGTTATTCTTATAATTGAATAATTCTGATTAAGATTGTGAGTGGGAGCAGAGGCGCGTTACGCCGTCATGGGGCCCTGGGTAGTTTTGAAATTGGGGGCCCCCATATACAATGCTGAATTAAGAAGGATTACTTTTTTATAAAAAAATAATATATACTAATAATACTGATATAACATTTCGGAACAATTAACAAAAATCATAAATAATAGGTAAGTTGTTGACCTTTTTGCAACAAAATTTAATGTAAGTACATACATAATTAGTCACAACAGATTAATTATTCTTAAGAATTACAAAATAACTAATAACTAGCTTAAAAATCAAAATGTATAAGCAAGTAAAATATGTTATCTTAATAAATAAAGGATATTATTAACAAATAAATATTTTAAAAACAGCGACTTTTAGAGCATTCATCTTTACAGAATAGAATACAAAAATAGGAATAGGGTTGACTGAAAATCTTCGAAGAATTCATACAGTTTTTCTCTTCTAACTTAGTCATCGGTTTCTCATTAGTTTCGTACAGTATTAGATACAGTGTTTTATTACAAAAAAAGTTAAATTTCTTATTCTTACTACGGTAATTTATTAATAATATATCCAATAATAATATCCATATCGGTAATAATATCTATAAATTCACTCAAATTGAAGGAAAATAATACCAAAACTGGACAAAATGTATTGCATTGAATTGCCTATGCATTGAAGAATGGTTATTCAAGCCATAAATGCCGCGGTAGAGCGCCTATTGTTGCTTTTCCTCGGATCCTTTGAGATGTTAAGGTCTGCAATTTTCGGGAAAGTGCTGAAGTGTACTGAAGTGTGAAGTATACCCGCTCCAAAAAATTGATGCAATGGAATTCAAGCGGCAATATCGTCGTACGTCGATTTTTCGCGAAAAATTAAGAGAAATGGGCACTAAATCCGCAATTCGCGAGTTCACACAGCAGCGAAACGGCATTTTGAAGGCAAAACCGCGGCCGCGTCCGCGTTTTGGACGTCGATCATTAAGTTTTAGACTTATTAGATTTATTTTGGTCCCCAACCGGCAGGAGCGCAAATATTCACTATTCTTGAGACGGTAATAAATTAGTTAGAGATTGCACCGTTAAAGAGGACTGGCATAGTGTGGTAGTCTAATACGGCAATGAGTTTCCAAAATACTGCGTTGGGGGCCCTGGGCAAATGTCCATTTTGCCCATGGGATAACGCGCCCCTGACTAGGAGTAAAGAAGCCTGCATTTGGCTTGAATCCCATTTAATTCCCTGCACATAAAGAAGAAGAAGAAGTAAATACACATACGCACGAACTGCTCTTTAGAATCGCATAAACTGCAAAATATCTATATTCTCTACAGGCACAGATTTAAACATGCGTGTAGGTAGCATGCTATAGTATTGCCAAATGGTTGGGGCTTGCTTAGTCTTGCTCTGGTTATCAAAATACGCCAGCATGACCGCATGATCGTGCGTCATTCGCATCAACTAAACATCAAATCCCCTTTCAAATACAATACAAGGACCACATTTACCTGAATAAGGAGTTATGCGAATATGAAACCTACATCGTAGAAATTTCGACGTTAAATACTGCCGCGGGATTGTATATGCGCAATAAATAGTTTATCGAATATCAGTATACACGTAGCAAGCTATAATACATCTAAAGTGTTGAGGATTTACTACCTTAAGTAACGTATATGTTTTCGGTAACATTCTGGACCGAATTCTGGTTGTGCCAATACCAGTACGTCGCTTCCAACTTTGTCTTAGTTCTAGTTGCGTTCCACCATTTGTGTTTACCTCCATCGCATATAATTTTACTAAGTATAATTTATTCTAATATAGTATTTCACAGAAATAGAAAAATTTGGTTTCAATTATAAGCCTCAACGGATACCTAGCGGAATTAGGTGGACACCGCTATTATACGTTAAGCGTTATAATAATTCTTTTGTAAGTTCTTGTGCTTCTAAGTAATATATCTAATATATGTATATGTTGCATACATACAGAACAATAAAGATGTGATAAAAGTACCACCTTGTTTAATTAGTATAGATATATCAATCTCTTTACCTCCTTAACCTTCGAAGATGGGTAGTGCCATTTATTGTCTAACAATGAGCATAGAATATAAAATGCTTTATTGTCTTGGTCTTGGCAGGTTCTTAAAAAAATCTGATGTGGCCAGGCATATGCCTTTATCATACAATATATAAAATTAATAGTTTAGCTGCATGAGAATCTATTCTATAGAGATAAATCGTAGGTATTGTCAAAGCATCAGCATTTGACACTACCTACACTACGTCATTAGAATAATAGTTATTTATGTCACAAATGCCGAAAGTACGGAATAGCGCGACGAGCGGTAATACGTCGCGTCACCGAAGGCGGAGTGTCGCCGTCGCATATGAGCGAGTCGCGCTATCTAGTTTTTGGCAGGAGCGACATCAACGTTTATTGTGTCGCTTTTAAAGAAATACGTAAAGGTGCGTTCCGATTGTTAGGTAATGGTAGCTAATGGCGGTGGTAGAATACCAAATTATAGTATTTCTTACATATCGTGATAATGACACATATTAGTTTGCATGTACATAAAGATGAGTCACTAGCAATTTTCTATTGGAAATACTATAACGGCGTCTGCTACCACTGCCATTATCACTAATGAAAACGCACCTTAAAAAGGTAATTCAAATTCTGACAGATTTATATTTGTTCATGACACATCCCTACCAACATACTAAAATAAAACTACACTCATCGCTATACTTTATTTATAATTTCCTCAATGTATCATTTTTAGAATTAGATATAAAGACGGGTTGATATTTCTTATCAACAAACAATCAAATTGGTGATCTTATTTTATTTGAAATTTGTATTTTATAATTTTGCGCACTACAGCGGCACGTTCCATAGTAGTTCTCCAACCTCTGTGCCTCTGATGAGATCAGCTGTTTTCGAATGTGACAACACAAAAAAATATTTGTCAAAATCCTGGCTACTATGTAATTTCATATCAATGCAGATGCGACCGATCTCGATCAAATAGAATTTGCTCTTGAAGGTAAACTATTAATTTTACCAAAAAATGTTATAGGCATAAATTATTCAAAATTTCCTCTACTTTAATTTATTAATTAACTATTTTGTCGAAATTACAGAAATGGCGGCTCATTTCCAAAATCCTTGAAAAAGGCTTAGAATAAACTAAAAAGCTAAACTATTAATTTTACCAAAAAATGTTATAGGCATAAATTATTCAAAATTTCCTCTACTTTAATTTATTATTTAACTATTTTGACGAAATTACAGAAATGGCGGCTGATTTCTAAAATCCTTGAAAAAGGCTTGGAGTAAACACCCAGTTCCTTTGGACCCTTTTGAACCAAAAGCTTTTCAACTCTAAGTTTGGTCATGAAACTTCTAAATATGAAGTTCCGTGCCGATACCTTTGGTAGTTTCTCCGGAAATGAATTAACAAAAATTGGGTACACACACACACACACACACACACACACACACACACACACACACACACACACACACACACACACACACACACACACACACACACACACACACACACACACACACACACACACACACACACACACACACACATACACACACACACACGCAGACATTTTTTTGTACCTTGGTCAAAAATGTTCAGGGGACCCATAAAGACCTATTTCCGCTAAAATCTCAAAAATTTTTTTCTGCACGATTACAATACTTTACATACTGCGTATGATAAAGTAAAAACTAATTGGACGTTATTTTCTCCAGATCACGTCATCTTCCAAAATTACCCCAGAAGTAAAATTTCAAAGCAGGAAAGGATAATAAAGATGGACTTCATTCTGCTTCGGATTCTATAAATATACCGCCAGACAAAATAATCATATTCTTTTGTATTTTATAATTTGTTAACCCGAACATTTTAATAGAAGATCATTTTGTTTGCATCTGAATATATGAATATCTGACATTCAGCATTAAAACTTGGAAAAAATGGAAAGTGACTGAGAATCCAGTCTAAAAAAAGCCGTTTTTGTTTTACTATATTTCTGCCAAGCACGCACGCCAGACTCAGGTGATTCAACCGGTTTCCTGCGAGACTTTGGAATATGGAATGTGTGGGGTAGCTGCTATTGTAGCTGCGCACCTAGTCCACAGTTGGCCCCTTTTGCTTCCCCGAGATGGATGTCACGAGCGCGGAGTATGGTTATGAGTAGCAAATCTACCACGCCTCTCATACCTGTCTATATTCAGAACAGCCTGGCTGCACACGTGGGAGCTAAAGCCCTCCCAGCCAAGGGTTGTCTCTATTTGTGAAGAACGTTATCACATGACACCATCCAATAGAATGTTATCAAAACCAAAGGTCGAGACTGGTTAGGGAACCACCGGCTTAACGTGCCTGCCTAAGCACGTCGGCGACCTGAAAAGTCCGCATGCTTATTTCGGAATTCGAACCCAGGACCTGTGGAGTGCAAGCTAAACGCTTTAAAACACGGCCACTCCGCTTCTTCTGTAAGACCTTTTCAGAGGTTCTAGAAAATCCAGTTAAAGCGTTACAAAATCTCCAAAACTAGTTTTAAAAAACATATAGCGCTAATCAAAACGGCTGGCCTTCATGATCATCAAAATTACGGCAAATAGTTTCTTAAAACAGTACATATGGAAATCTTCTCGAATGGGATATTTTTTATCTGGATTGTTCGAATGAGAAAATAAATACATACATGGAAAACTTTCGATGACATTCTAAGCAACATTTTGAACACAACATTTCATTTGGTGCAATTCAACATTTGGTGCATACCGTAAAGGTTACTTTTGTTTGTGAATGGAAAGCGAATGGGCGTTGGTGGTTTCTTTAGGTTGAATACGAATCCGGGCTTTAAAGTTGCATATCACTTTATGTTATTGCGTTCTACGTTTAATTCTCTTTAGGAGCGTTCGAACAAAATTTCAATATTTCTGGTAACAGTACAGCTGGCATAAATTTGCAAAAATTGCAGAAAACCTTTCATAACATTTACTTATTGGACAATATTGGAAATCAATTGGTGACGGGAACTGAAAGGAAAACTGAATCGAACTTGCTTAAAAATAGATAAATGTACGAGAGGAATATAGAATAAAGGAGGAACAATGGTATTGTTGTGCGACGTTAACACCTTGTTCCGGGTGCTCCGTAAAGAAAAATATTGGGACGTTACCGTATCGAAAGATACTGTAACAATTACCCTAGAGCCCATAAATTCTGGGGATGCACGCCCCAGTCCGACTTATCTTTTATTGCACGCCCGTTTCGGGTTCCCTGCTGAATTTCTCCAAGTCGACTACCGGAAAATCTAATTCAGCGCTTCGCAAATTTATCCCCGAAAAATTCCCCTGAAATTATTATACACCGAATCTAACTAACGGCCAACGCCTACGAAGAAACTTTTAATCAATTTATTACATTTCGTTGGGTTATACTTCATCGTGTGTTAGAAAGCGACAACAAGTGTATTGTTGTTACAATTATTGGCTAAATAACTCACCGTCAGCAGGTGCGCTCCTAGACATAACTTGAAACATAGGTAAAACTTTGTAAAATGAATAAAATGTTACTTTTCCTGTCGAAATTCACAGTCAGGTTCTGATATTAAATATAAGTTTAATATCAAAAATACACCGTCAGCCTGGCATTACTATCATCTTCGAAGTGACAATTCGCACCACAAGATGGCGCGAGGTGTAAATAAGCATGATTACATACATTACATTATTTAAGTTATTACAAAACGAGTTATTTCCAATTTATAATATAATATATAACGTATATTTACGTATTTGAGCTTGTGTTTGTTTGTTTGTTTGTTTTTTATCACTTACCATGGTAGGTAAAAGTTAGATTATTGAGAATTTTCCGGCAGCGATATTTAGTCGATATCAGCGTAAATTTTAACACAAATGTCGTTGGAGAAGCAGGAAATCGGACGCCGGACGCGATTCTGTCGCATCCGGGGCGCAAAAATACTCATGTTATAATTATTTATCCGTTCTTTGACGGCGGAGAAAGAAGCGCCATTCTTCGTCGCGAATCGGCTATTTATAGCGGAGAATTCTTTGTAGAGACGATCGATAACGTTCGTAGAGTTACCTGATGATTCGTAAGAAATTCTGGCAAAACGTGCAGCGATTTCGTCGCTGTCAAAGAGAGAACTTAAATTTTCAGCTGGACAATTCTGGAAAGTTTTGTTAAGATCTTTTGTTCCTAATATCGAGTTACATTACCCCTCCAAATTATACACCCTAAGTAAGCTGAATAAACGTCTCTGATCGATCACGATCGTAAAGATCGATATGATCGATCATAATCGAAAATATAGATGTACAAAACTATAAAACAATCATCGGATTGGTGTGAACTAAAAAGTAAAGTTAAACACCTCTTTTTTGCAACTAATAATATATTTATTTCACGAATTCGTCCGCCGTCCGCGTCCTCATAAGCATTTTTGGGGAAAGATTTCTAGAATACATCTGTGTGTACCTGAAGTCTTTGTTGTAGAAAGTAGAAACCACATACGTGTTTTCCTTGCGCTGAACACGAATCTTGGCGCAAGTTTCCTATCACAGGTATCAAAGTAGAATGTGATAGCGATGTACTGAACTAGTGAGTGGGAGAGAGACAAAAAAATATGTGTTTTGTGTTTAGATTTTTGTTTTTCTTAACTTGTTTGTACTATCTTATTTGTTATAACCTGTTTGCTTCCTTCAATGCATAAAAACATTGATCTGCAATTAAAAGCAAATTACCCTTTGTTTTAAGACGTTTTAAAAATGTGACGGGGTAAAAAATATAATGCAGTGAATAACGGAAAAATTTCATAACAGACTGCAGACATTGTTCATCCCATTGTTCGGATATTGCGTAAATAATTCAACTTCTGTAGTATGTAGTGTAAAAACTAATAATTGAAATGGTAGTTTTATGTGGTCTCCAGTTTCATTTTAAGCAACTGCGTAATGGCGAACATAAAATGACTATTTCCCATTTAAACTGGGCCCTTTAACCATAATTTGGTACGTTTTCATGTTAACATACAGTTACTCTCATTCAACAGCTACAAAAATAGAAATGTGTTGATATTGTAACTTGTTTGTTTGTTGTTTCAACAATTAGCATTTTATTTATCGTTAAACGGCTAATCTAAATTGGTAAAGCAAATTAATTTTCGGAATTTTAACGACTCGGGTAACATTAATTACCGCACGCCGTGTTTCGAGTCGGCGATTACCATAATCATTCTTAATTTTTACGACGTGATAGCTAATCTCGTGTACGGCGCTCTGAGCGGGCGTTTGTACGATTTATCTTGCGCTGGTCAAGCTGCGGTAATTTAAGCCTTGCCGGGGAACGGCGACGTCTCCAGTGGCAAGCACGTAATTCTATCACCTATCCGATCAATCATGATTGATTGAACTTTGCAGCAAAACAAAACAAAACTAACACTGGCGAGATTCGATATCCTCCGCAAGTTTTTTTATTGTTTCCAGATAGTTAGTCCACGAAACCTATTACCACGCAATCTATCACTGCTTAAAGAAAGGTCAGTTCAAGTGAGCGCATTATTCACGACTACTGTTGATAATTACTTCACATTAATTTACAGGCATTTCCAACTTGAAACTTGAAAGTCCAAATAGTGCTATTTCAACAGTTATGAATGGGGACGCATTTTAAAATTATGTTCATATATTTCGTATGTAAATTTAAAACGTTTAACGTGCACGTTTGCGATTGTTTGCATTTTACCGCAAAACGATCACGATTTCGTAATTTTTGCTCCGATACAACAATGATGCTGGATACAATTCTGCACAAAAAAGGTCTTTCCTACTTTTTACTTTATCATTCGCGGTATGATAAAGTATCGTAATCATGCCAAAAAAGAATTTTGAGATTTTAACGGAAATAGGTCTTTTTGGGTGTGTGTATGTATGTGTGTACCCGTTTTTTTGTGGCGACGATTCCGGAGAAACTACTAAAGGTATCGGGACGAAACTTCATATTTAGAAGTTTCTTGACCAAACTTAGAGCTGAAAAGCTTTCTGTTGAATAGGGTCTAAAGGAACTGGAGGTTTAGTCTTAGCATTTTTGAAAGCTTTCGCTAATAAGCCGCCATCCATTTCTGGAATTTCGTCGAAATTATTAAATAATAAATGAAATTAGAGGAATTTCTGAATAATTTATAACTATGAAATTTTTTGATGCAATCAATAGCTGACCTGCAGGAGCACATTCTATTTCATCGAGATCGGTCGTACATTAAAACTAGTAGCCAGGATATGTCAGATATTTTGATTTTAATGACAGTAGGTAGTGTCAAATGCTAATGTTTTGACAATACCTACTGTCAATATAAGCTGCGTTCGGATATTGTACACCGTTACACTTTTTACACCCAATAACACATTAAGTGTCATTTGGACGGTGTCAACGGAGTACACTAGTTTTTATTAATGCAGACATAGCCGATCTCGATCAAATATAATCTCATGCAGCTAAGCTATTAATTTTATATAGTTTTTTTGCTAATATTATCCCACTATCGCGGGAATAAGTTCGTGACTTCTCAAAAGGAATTGGACAGATGTTTTTAATTAATACCTATTTGACAAAAAAATAATTATTAACGGAATTAAAAGTAAATAAAGATTTAATTTTTAAAAAGAAATGTAGATATTGGAAATACTCCTCCTGTACGATGGGCATTTTTCGTCTAATTTCCTTTGACTATACACTGTTTGGTTTTCTTTCTGTTTGCAGATTGCTGGAGATATTACTGAGGAGTGAGAGGATATGAAGCAGATATACATAAGATAACTGTTCAACCTAGAGAGTGATGAGTTTGTGAAGATCTACAACTTTATTATCAGGAGACGGGGTCGAAGGTATCTTGAATTGCTCTGATGTAATATGCTTAATGAATTGATTAATGTGATATGAGTATAATAAAACACGAATGTTTTATGTATTTAGAGAATCTTAAACGCTATCGGTTTCGGTCATTAAATTACCATCTTCAGGCGTATAAACGTCAAATTGTAAAACTAGTGGTAGTGAGACATAATAGACAAGAGTGAACCAACAAGCGATGCGGACGCACACAAGCCCATGTAAATTTTTTGATTTAATTTTTGTGCACCGTCTAGTTGCTGCTACGTAAAACGTGCTTCAGATATCTGGACAACACAGTCTTGAAATATTTTATTATGTATATCCATTTACTCCTTCACTTTCGTTCGTGCTTTCATATTTTATCTTATTTATTAATTAATTTAATAATTATAACTTGGAGCGAAAACAAATATTTAATTTTAATAATTATGTTCTCTTGTACACAGATAGAAATTTTTGTTTAAGAAAAATAAATGCATGTTAGAATAGCAAAAATATACCTATTGATTTGTCACAAAGAATGTTTATCTGAGTCAAATAACACTTGTTTGTAGTAGAGCAATATTGTTTTGAATCAAATAAACATTCCCTGCAGCAAATAAATATATTTACCTCTCATCAAACAAATATTTACTTGGGTTAAATAAATTTCTATCTGTGTAAAATCTGTTTACATCTCACAAAACACGTAGACAAGAAGTAGACAAAAATAAGCTAGTAGAAGCATATTACAATAAATTAAATAAAAAGAATAAAAACTTAACAAAAACCGACGTAGTTTCATAGGTACCCAGTACCCATAAATGGACACGGTGGGTAAGACACACTTTATATATAGGTAGGTTCAGGTTGAATCTTGCAAAGGTGAAATTTTGATAAACTACACTACTAGGAGGCGATATTTTGTACTATATATAGTACTTATGTTGGACCAATGTTCACAAAAACACATGTATAAATGGATTAGCAAAACGTCAGTTTTTGGTATCCTCACGTTGGTATTCTCATATAGATGAAGAAAAAACGAATTTACTGGTTGATACCGGCAGACATTTTAGTCTCTGAAATGAAGGCTACATACATACAGTCTTAAAAACTTCTTAATTTATTACAGCAATTGGTTAAAATTAAAATCCTGATTAACCTTCTGCATTTTTTGTCCTTATTATAACTTGCCAAACGATATACATACTTATAAAATTGTCGAGCAAACTCAAAGGAAGATATTAAGGGAAATATTTGCACGGTTGTTTCCCGTGTCTGAATAGAGCAAACAGCAATTTCAGTGGGGCAACACACTTAAGATAACGTTATACCCGTACTGAAACTTAAACGGTACATTAATTGCCGAGGTGCTCGATCGCCCTTTCGCCTCAGACCTGGAGAGAGAAGAACCCGAAGAAATCCGCAAATTACTTGGGGCTCTGTAAGCGAGCGCCTCGAGATTCGCGAGGCTTGTTTATCTAGTAAACTTTTCCGCATTGCGAACTTCATTGCAGATCTTATCATCCTGTAAGGCTCGTTTGCCACTTTTATGTAGATTTACGGGAACAGAGCGCGACTTTGTATGACCAAACAAAGCGATTATGAAATACAGTTTTCTTTCAAAGCACGCTAAATGTGTACGCCAAATAGTTGTGCCAAATAGTTATATTGATATTTACGTCTACTGGTACCAAAATTCGCCAAGAAAACAATATAAAAAACTTAGTTTTAGAAAACAATTTTTTGGATTTTTAATTTTCAAATGCTCACGGAAAATTTAGGAACTGCGTATGTACCCTAAATAGAGGATTTTTTTACTTCTTATAACAATCTAAAAGTATGTTTGGACTTAATATAACTTTACAGTTGGCCAAGAAAGTAGGTATAGTCAAGTTAACTTAGTTGTCTTTATGGGCTTAATCTTGGATATTGACATTTAGGGTTTCTGATTTTTCTGATATTTGACCCAATATAAATAATAATAATAAAATAATATGTAATTTTGCTATTTTGCTTACGGTTAATTACGTAAAATTGTTCGTAGGAATTCGAATTCGAAATTCGAAATCGAATCCAGAATTCGATTTCAAGGGTTGGAAGTTAGTTGCTGTGTGGATTTCAATCAGTTTTGTATCGCTTGGATATGTCATGGGGATACTAGCTGATGGTCCGGTGTCAGGCCCATTGGGTAACTATGTGATGTAGTTTATGGATATCAAATATAAATTTATTGTTTTTGGCTGTTTAGTAAATGAAATTGTATAATATTGTACTAATAAAAAAATAGCACAAGATCTAAAAATTTAAAGTGTGATATGTAATCACAGGAAATTTAACCTTTAGAAACATATTTAAATTCCTTCGGACTGTATGATCACCATTTCCTATTTTTATATATTAAACCAGACAACAAAACGTTAAAAATTCCCAAAGGTGGAATTCTTACTAAAGTTAATTGCTCTCGTCTTCTTATTCTGTCCCATTTCTACTACGTCTTCCCCACTCTCGCGTGACATAGCGAGAGACCGCGAATTGGGAGAGTGTGGATGGCACATTCCTTCAAATCCGCTAACATTCGAACTGCGAGAAGTCGAATAGTTGGATAAAAATCACGCGTTCGGCGAGTGTCTCGCCATAAACCGTTTTATTTATTTGCATTCACGTCGATCCATTCAATCTCGGTCTACTGAGGCGACTCAAAGGGATTTTTGTGTGTACCCGAAGGTATTATTTAGGTGCATCAATGCAACCCGAAAAGTAGGTAACGAATGGAATCAATTATTTCTATTTGAAGAACTGTTTTGTGGAAGTTTGTGGAATAGTGCGACCGACACCGTTAGGTATGTATACACTAGGGTGGGTGGTTCAAATTTATACGCAGCAAAATCTTTTTTTTTTGCTTGATGGCAACGACCAAATCGGTTCCATTTCCAGAAAAAAATCTCCCCAAATTTGAGAAAAATCGGTTAACGGTAACACGTGCCACCGAGCACCTCAAATTTTCCATTTATAATACATTGGAAAAATGTATATTTTTTTCTTTTCTTTCCCGTTACGGATTTAGAAAAAAAGTTGCGGGAGATTATCAGAAATTGTTCAGAACTTCCCAAAGATCAAATCTACTATCATTATTTTACTTTTCACCGCCACCACCCTCTCAAATTTTACTTTTCTGACAAAAATTACTATTATTGGATTATTGACATGTTTTTTTTTCATTTATTAACTAATTAGCAATTGTGTTTAACAATTACCATTTGTTTAAACAATAATTGTAATGGGTATAATTTTATATATTTTTTTCATAAGTTCTTATTAGATTGTTAGCAGTTTTATTATATTTATTAACTAATTTGTTATTGTTTAAAAAAATACTAATTAAATACTAATTGTTACGGACATATTTTGTATATTTATTGTAGAAACTATTAACAATATTTTGGAGCCTGTGGCAAACTTGCATAAGATAATATACTTCCACTAGTGATTTGCTTGGACAATATCCAGTAAAGATACTATGAAGTGCTAATCTCTCTTTTCCTCTTTTTAGGTTCTACTGAAGATGGCAACATAGTTGCTGAAATACGTATTTAGGTTCTAAAATACTTGTTGTGGTTAGGGGTTTATAATTTTATTATGTAGAAACTATTATTAAACTATTGGCATTTTTTGTCAATTATTAACGAATTTGCAGTTCTTTAAACAAGTTAAATTTTTTTAAACAAATATTTGTTTGTTTTTTTATGTAGAAATTATTATTGTTGCATTGTTGGCATGCTTTTTTAATAAATAAATTTGTTTAAACAGTAATATACAATGTTAGTACGTATTTCTTGACAAAAATTATTACAGGTTTTATGATAGCGGTCAAACAAGTATTGTGGTTGCAACACTAATTATTATTATAGATTATAATTGAAAATGAGTTAACAAATTTGGCAAGAAAAAACACAAGAAATACAATAATAATTTTGGCAAAAAAAAAATTTGTCAGTACCATTGTATATTTTTTAAAACAAATGGTATTTATTTAAACAATTGCAAACTAGTTAATTAATGACAGACAATGCCAATAATAATATCTCAAGAAAAAAGAAAAATATGTCCGTAACATTGTATATATTTGTAAACAAATGGTATTTGTTTAAACTATTGCAAATTAGTTAGTAAATGACCAAAAATGCTCCTAATAATAATTTCATTTAAAAAATAGAAAATATGGTCGCAAAATTGTATATATAAGCAAATGGCGTTTGTTTAAGCACAGCAAAAAAGTTTAATAACTTCTGCAAAAAATAGAAAAATATGTTCGTACCATCGTATATTTTTGTTTAAACAAAGTGTAATTGTTTAAACAACTTCAAATTAGTTAATAAATGACATAAAATTTGGCAGTAATCCATAAATAATCACTTCTGCCAAAAACAATAATAAAACACGTAACATTGTAAAATTTTAAATTTGGGGAAACTTTTGTCTCATATTTAGGGTACTATGGCGAGGGTAGGGGGTAGTGAACAAAAAAATAGTTGTTGTGGATTTGGTCCTTGGGGAGTTCTGAACAATTTCTGATAATCTCCCGCAACTTTTTTTCCAAATCCGAAACCTGAAAAAAATAGGAAATAAGATGCATTTTTGCAATGTATTTTAAATGGGAAATTTGAGGTGCTCGGTGGCACGTGTTAACGTTAACCGATTTTTCTCAAATTTGAGGGGATTTTTTTTTCTGGCAAACGAACAAATTGTGGGGGATCGTTGCCCTCTAGCGAAAAGTCCGTTTTTCGGACCATCCTTCTCTACACGTTGCATAAGAAAAAGGAAACAAGCCTTAGCGTTTTTGTTAATCATCCGCCTATTGATGTAAACCATACTTTTTGAGCAGATGATTTTACTGTTTATAAATTCAATCTGGTGAATTATGTGGCGAGAAAAAGACAATATATAACGACAATTGTAAAATATGGATAATATTGTGCTAAAAACGATTTCGTACTGAAAAGCTTCCAATCACAAGCTTTCATAAATTTTCAAATAATACATTCACCAAATTCACATTTTTCACTTCTTCGAAAATCTTAGCTGGTTTACTGATTTACCGAAACTTTTGAGTCCGGATTCGTATTCAGGGAAAAGAAATCTAAAGAAAAATCTTTCAATTCACAAAATCCAAGTATTGATTGTTAAGATCTTGTGGGACACATCATTCTGTATGTAGTGTGTAGTGTAAGAGAACAAAAGAGTCTCTTGTTCTCTTTGACACGACACTAAATGTTATTATTTTCATTTTTTATACATACGTTGTTATAGAAGATTAGAATCTCTATCCAACTTTGTAGAATATTTGAGCCCTGGAGAGGTACTTACTTGCATCTGAAAATAGAAAATATATGTGTTAGTCATTGTTGTTTGGCGACATAACTTTTTGAAATAGACATTCATACATATTTGGTTCCAGAATATATGTACATACTTAGTTATCTGCTGTTTGTAGCTAGCTATATATTTATATTTTTAACTGTGTATTGAAATAACTTGAAAAGTAAACCATAATTTTGTTAGAAGAATGGTCCAGACAAAACTAGTTTTATTTTCGCGTAGAATCTGGCACTGCCATAAAACAAATATACCTTTCTAGTGGAAAACAACACATTGAATATTGAACATAAAAATAATTACACCTATGTTCTATATCCCATAATATATCAATGTCAAACACATTTTATCTCAAACATTTTCTGTGCAACGCTACGTCTTCGAGTTATTTCAACGGGCAGGTTAAATGCTGCACCCTTATAGGTATGTAAAAAGACAGGTCCCTCGGAGAATAGAAAATAGGTGCACTTGATCGTGGAATTCGTGGCCGCAACGGCACGCTTTGGTATTCGTCCGGGCGTGCAGAAAATCGTTTTCAATATTACGCTCAGCGGCGGCACGTAACGCTAATCTATTTTTACGGTTAGTTACTGGTGCAGGGCGCTTTTTATTAAGCGGGGACCGTGCCGGAACGACGTAAATTCGCATTAAATTAGTTGTAATGGGATGTCGGGACCGCTCAACTTCTTACACGGGCCCATATCGATCCAACCGTGGGGACAATCTCCGTCGGGCGCCCGGTATCTCTTTTAAACTGTACGTTAATGCTAATTTTTATCACAGGTAAAGCACTTCAGTACCTGCGGAAATTATTAAGCCCTTGAGGCATTAATTTATATCCTTTATATAGATTTATGGACTTCTTATATAAGTCAGGCCATTTGCTAGTTTCTTTTCTTGTTTTTATTTACATGAGCGTCAGTTTTATTTATGCATAATATAGAGAACACACGTCAAATAGATTTTAATGTTTCTTCCAGTTTTCGCTGCTTACAATTATGAAAACAGAAAAACTTGTAGATTTTAAAAAATGGCAATATAAACATTATTATTATTATTATTATTTATTATTAACAAAAATAACAAAAAATGAACAATCTCAGACAAACTTAGAGCAAAAACATAAAATTAAATAACAAAACCAAAGTCCTGAAAAAAAGTTAATGTATCCAAACACAACCGAGTAACAAAGCGTACACAAGAAATCGAAGAAGTTCACGTGAATTTGCCAATAGCAATGGAGAGTAAATTTTCCTCGCGAAGATGTCTACGTTCAAAGATGATGCAGATATGCTCCCGCCTCTTATGTAGGGAATCGCGGTTACTCTCCGCAAGCAGTACGTCATATTTCATGGCCCTGAGAGGCGATAGATGCTATTTCGCCTGAACAACGTGTAAAAAGTACTTGAGGACCCTCCTTTGTACCCTCTCAATCAGCAGTTGTGACGATACGTAGTGCGGATACCAAACCAATTAACAGTATGCCAACGCACATACGCATTATAGAGTGCCCCTAGGTGTTGCTACTGTTGAATGGACCAATACAAAAAATACCAGTTTGGGATCAAACTATACTCCCATGTCCCTGAACAGATCAACACAAGCCAACGGACTACCGCCAAACGAATAGGTCGAAGGATACGGAGTGTGTCTTGCAAAGAAAATCAAGAAACACTACGTTCGGCGGCTAACCAAAGTTTCGACATCATCCCGAGAGTAGATCAAGAGAATTCTGCAAGATAGCAACACTCTTCGGACCCAGGATGCAACTGTACAATGTTAAGTATCGCCTAAGCGAATAGGTCACATGGAAGTATGCTAATTGTTAGAAAACGACAGAGGTCCAAAGTTGAAGCCCTGAGGCACCCCCGACAATGCAGTGTACACGTCAGACTTAAATCCGTTGTAGAAAACGTAGCTAGTATCTATAATCCCACAGCTACGAAGCGGCAAGAAGAAAAGCCTATAAATTCTCGAGCAATTAAAGGTGTGCGGTAATTTATCGAAGCTTTCGAAAAATCTGTCTGTCCAACATCAACCAGACCTCTCCTATCGATGACTTCACTCACATATTGGATCAAGGTACACAGGTTGTTATCCGTTGAATACTACGATAAAATCCATGCTGCTGGACAGAATTGAAGTGTCTCACATGTGCATCTCCATAATCTTAGGAAAGTTAGAAATAATCGAGATGGGGCGATAATTTGTTGTAGCCGTCTTATCGCCCTTTTTAAAATTGGGAATCACTCCACTAATCTTCTAGTTCATAGGATAAAATATGTCTGGGAATCACTCCATTAATCTTCCACTTCATAGGGAAAGATCTCTGCGATCAATGCTCTTATCTATAATGATAGATAATAACTTATAACACAATCGTGACCAGCCGTCATGCTATTTGAAACCCTCGCCAGCACCTTGATCAGTCCCTTCGCACTGGTCTGTGCAAGACGAAGCAGAGGATGGTTTGACAATGGCATCAGTACCATCAGTACCATCAAGGTCCATATTTGAGAATGATGAAATCAAATTCTTTGTCATGTTCTTATTTATTTTAGCTTTAATCGATCAATATCATTCCGTCTTATAATCTTATCAACAAAAAAAAATGTGGCCAGCACATGACTTTATCATACTATACAGCAGTGTCAAACGCTAATGTTTTAACTATACTGTCAATAGAATCAAAATATCTGTCAAATCCTGGTTTTACTGCAGATACTAGTAGACTTATAGACCGGCTATTGGGTAGATCAGTGAATCGGTAGATCGCAGGAATCGATATACAATGGCTGCCTAAAAAAAAACTTGTTTCGCAAAATAAAATTTTCAAGTTGATTCAATTTGTTTCTGACTCATTAACCACCCAAAAAGTTAACTCAACTAAAAAAAAGATCTCCCGCAAATGAAAAAGAAAATTATAGCCCCAATATATTTGATTTTCTTATCAAGTTGAATAGTTTTAACAGTAGGTAGGGTGTGAAATAAAAGTATAAAAATATATAATTCAAATATAACCTACTTAAATTGCATAAATTTAAGTAATTTTAACAAATTTAACTTATTTTCATAATCCATGCAAATTATGACGACAAATCAAATTGCTTTCTTTTTTGCAGTGAGAAATATATCGGAATAAAAATTCGATTAACTAAATAAATTAACTAAATTAAAATTAGAAAAATTAAAAAATATTATGCACCCTTGCAGAAGATTGTTTTCAATTGGGCTAAATTTTCTAGTGGTATACGTGGGTGCATAGAGACCACATTTTATGAACTTGTATATTTGGTTCCCAGCACCATTGAGCTTATTTACATGAACTAAAAAAATAACCGTCATTTGTTAAAATTACTCAATTTAATGCGGGAGAAAAATGCCAAATGATGCATTACAGTAATATATTTACACAATTATTTCACATCCTATCGTTAAAAATTTTCAAATTGAAACTTATAGACAACTTATATCAACTTGAAATTTAAATTTTCCAAAAAAGGTTTTTTATACACCCTACTGGATGGTTTTACAGATTGGTATTGTAGATTCATAACATTCATAACATTCGACCAGCTGTTAAAACAATTAGCATGCGCAATGTAGATTTTGGAAGGGAAATTTAATAAGCGGAACTCGAATAAAACCTGTTATGTACAATAAGAACATTTTTAAATATTATTTACTCTTACTATTTAGTTAATATAAGATAACTGGTGAAACACATACATATATGAACCTCTATTAAATTATGTATTAAAACACCAAGGAGGAATAATAGATAATAATAATTAATAGTGATAATAATAATTCAAACCTTGTATTAGGTATATTATGTAGACATACTTTATTGTAACTTAATTATTGTACAAACAAAAGCAAAAATTACCAGTGAAGTGATAATAATGAAATAAACAATGATAAATAATAATTATGTAAAAAATATGATTGAGGCTAAAAATTAAATTACTTCCGTTACAGAGAACGTTCATATGTATTTGTACAACAATAATTGTTGCAATTATTGCTCATCATTGTATACATAATATATAAAGTAGATTATTTACAAATTAAAAATTTTCTTTGTCAAAGGAATCGTTGACACGAAAAACACACACGCACGCGCACGGTCACACACACACACACACACACACACACAGATATATTTTTTCGCAACGATTAGAAAACTTTGTCATACTACGTAAAAAAGTTAAACGTTAACAAATTTGCAGAATTTGCACCTTTAGGTTTAGCACGCCGGGGCGGTATATTTCCGGCCAAAGACAAGTTGCAATCAGCTAAAACCAGTTAATATTCGTAGAAATCCGTTATTAACACTCTTCAAACCATCGAAAATAAACAAATTTGCGAGTTTATTTTGTACTTGTCATCTCTAGTTACATGTTTGTTTACTTCCGCTTGGCAAATGTCGCGAAGGCACGGGCAAAACGACGATTTGAACGGTGCTCCACTGGCGGTGCACGCCAAGTCAAACAAGCCGCAGATGCATGCGGGCATCAATCAACGAGACGGTGTCATAGCGTCACGGAGTTGCGCTCTTCCCTGTCGGCGCGGCGGCGGCGCATCTATTTATAATTGGGAAAGGCAGAGTCGAGGCCGGCCACAGATTAAAAGTGACCGACAGTAAAACAGGGTTAACCGTATAATTAAGTAATGGAATGTCGCAATCCGTCCGCCGGAATCTCTGTAGCACAGGCCCCCGGAACAATGATCGAAGCCGGCCGGTCGTTAGAATGTCGCACAAAGCTGCCGACCGTGCCACATGCCGGCCAAAATGCAACGCAAATATTAACGGTGATCAGCCGGCATGCGGCGCAATCAATTTGCTCCATAAATATTTTAGATGCGCTGGCGGGTAGATATTTGCCGAACGTATCACTTAAACGGCTCTTGTTAAATTGATTAATGTTTGTTTAATCACCGCTATGGAAAAAGTTAATGGCGGTTATATAATCGCGGTCCGCAGTGGTGCGGATGCAGCTCGGCTATCAATCAATCACCAACGGGACACATGAACAAATGTAGACCAGTAAATGCGTATACCTTAACGTACCCATCATATTCAATTATGTACTCTACGCTATCAATTAAGAAGGCCGAATATTTAGTTAGCATAGTCAGAGGTACATACCGGATGCCAAATAGCGTATAGACTAATAAATACACTGTGGACCAAACAAAACTGTACACATTTTCAATTGCTCATATGTATTTCCAAATATATTATGTAAATTCAAGCATTTCTTTGATAAACTATTTGCTTATATTGTGAAGATTGGAAACATATCATATTTGTAATAAGTGAAGGCTTTAATCCAATATAATGTTGCTTTATGTGGCTATACATCATTTCTGATAATATCGGGTCAATTTAATGCGAAATGAAAGGTGTAATGAAAGTAGTAGGTAATGACATTTGTTTTCTGTTGGGCAAAAGGAACAGTGGAGATTTTACAGCAACGTATACAGGCTGATTTTTTTAGTATACAGCGTGAAATTTTGAAACATCGGTCTTTTCTGTTTTTACTCAAAAAATCAGTTGGATTGGACGTTTGCATAGATAAAAAAAGATTCCATGGCACGAAAAGTCCAATTGCGAACTGGACTTATCTTTAAAGATGGTGGAAAAACTATGGCCAACGTTTAGTTTTCTTATAGGCGCCATGTTTGACGTTTAAATTTTTTAAGAATCTTTCTTACTTGTTTTCTCTTATTGCACTACAATTATTGGGATGTAATTTTTTGCAAATTTTTACGTTCTTGTGGTTGCAGTGTTTTTGCAACAAAAACATAAAATTTTGCTTTTGCAGTATTTTGGAACTAAATCAATATCGTTTTTTATTGAACTGACGGTCAGGTCTTTACTGTTAGTTTTCACGTAAAAATTACATTTTCAAATAAAAAATATCTAAAAAAAGGAACAACACAATGTATTCAGGCTGATGTTGGAATTACTCTTTATCTAAACATGACATAAAAATTAAAAAAAGCTTGGTTTGAAGTGATGTGACACACTCAAAAACGTTGATTCCAGCTCCGATTCAATCACAAGTAACATTTGTTTAAAATTTACAGCTAAACAACAAGTGTAATACATGATAATTGAAACTGACGAAAAGACCACCTAAGATGATAAATTCAAACATGCCGCCCATAACAACATCAATGGTTTCTCCACGATCTTTAAAGATAACCCAAGTACACAGTTAGATTGCTCTTCTCGTTGCAATGTTTTTGTTATAAACGTCCAATCCCATTGGTTTTTACTAAAAAGAATAAAAAACATTGTTTAAATATTTCAACCTGTATAAGAAAAAAATCACCTTGAATACGATGTTATAAAATCTCTAGTGCTATTTTTTACCAAAACAAGACAAATGTCATTACCCATTGATTTTAATACATCTTTCATTTGTCATTAATTTGACCCGATATTATCAGAAATATTGCATAGTCAAACATAAAGCAACATAAATTTGTATTGAAACGATCTGCTATTGCGAATATGGTATGGTCTTCACACTATAAAAAAATCCGTTTTTTAAAGAAAAATTTTAATTGCTAAATATTATTGGAAGGACGAGTGATTACAAATTTGAAATAAATATATTTGATACAAACAAAAATTACTTACCTTTAAAGTATAATTTTTGTTTTGACTTAAAACTACGTTTACTTAAATTAGGTTTACCGTCAAAGGATTCAAGTTTTGATTTAAATAAATGTACTGTTAATGTGAATACCTCATCTAACTGTAGTCTTAGATAGCACTGCAAACTCTCTCGTCGCAGTTTGACCTGACCTTCAGTATATAATAGAATTGCGAGAGCCGGCTTAGTTGACGGCTGGCGAAATTGCTAAAGTCCCTGTGTTCGGCATTATAGAGCACGCAGTTTCAAGTTCCAATACAGAATCAGTGTAGGTACTTTTTGCACCTACCATGGCCTTGTTTATATGTGCAGATTTGAGAGAATGCATATTTATTTAAAGTGACCAAATTTTGGTTTTCTGGTGTACGATATTGTGTATGACACCTGTTCACAGCACGGTAGCTAGAAACGCAAAAGCTTACAAGACTCACACCAACATCTACCAAGTCAATTATCTTTATGTTCTTATAACATCTTCGTTTCTTCTTCGCCTTGTCATCATTACATAAACATCTTGTTTTTGTCGTTATTCTTTTGACGTTCCAGATCCACTTGAAGAATCGCTGTTAACGATTCAAAAACACTTGTAAACAAACGTTAAAGATTTCAGATCTCGCCAAAATGCTCCATATTTTTTTTTCACAAATTTCCCCACTCCACAGTTAAAAAATGTCAATGATTTGGAGTTTGGTCTAGACACAAATTACTGCTGAATTAAAGCACGTTTAACAATAATAATAACTTCACCTTTATATTATTATCTTATTTTTAATTTCATGTAGGGTTAATATGCTAAAAATAGAAAAAATATAAACATTGTGAAATGGCATAATATAACACAAGTGTGAAAATAACTGGTGCGGACTTAATGGCATTCAAACAAGCATACTTTGAGCAGTCGATAACTAAATAAACAAATCTCCTCCATGTTTACATTATGCTCAATTTCTTTCATTTGACCAGCCGCTCTTCAAGGTAGATAGGTTTTCAACACGTCCTCCTGGCACTAGAAACATATAAGCGAACCGCGTCCGTCCAATATGTGACAATCGTCATATTTTATAACATGCCGGAAATTTCATTTCATAACTAGGATCAATAGTTTCACGTTCGGTTTTTACTGCTCTACGGAGCCGCTTCCGCCACTTCAATTCAATCTTCTGACACACGCTGCACTTTTGCACCGTTCAGTTATTACATACCAACATTCGATTTATATCAGGACTCTCGTGGACAATTTACTTTCGGAATACATGGCATAAACTAGGTACATGACATATATCAAACCAGGTTGCACTTAGATCATAAGATACAATACTGCATTGGTTTAAACCAATGAAAATTGATCAGTAATGTACTAATTTTTCAGTTACATATTCAATTTTTACAATTATATACTGAAAAATTCACCTACCAAAATTATATTAAAGCAGTCTACATATGAAGTAAAATTTAGTCAAAAGGACAACATTCATGGAATAAATAAAACTCTTACAGTGTTGTGCCAACCAAAAAAAAGTCAGTTCCAGATTTATTTCATGTATTTCTGCACCGTTAGAAAAATAAAACTGTTATTTTTTCTGTAAAAAAATCGTAACGTTGACAGCTGGTGGAACCTTTCAATAGATATTTTTTAATTATAATAACAAGTAATTAGACGTAGGTATTTGTTTTCTTTTTCGGTTGCGCGTAAAAATATTTATTAAATTATTAAAATATTTTATTATTTTAAAAAGTTTGTTGCTTATCTATAAATTAATCAAAATATGTTCGTAGTATTAAAACAACAATATTAAAACAAAACAAGAAAACTGAAAAAATATCTTTATCGTTTTGTTTTCTTTAATAATTCACCCTAAAACAACGGCTTCCTCAAGCATAAAAAAGAAATATGTATTTTAGAAAATTCTATAACATCGAAGATGATGTTTTTTAAATTATCTAATTTATCTAATTTAAATTATCTTTGGTAGTTAAAGTAGATAATTTAAAAACTCACGGAATGCTTCCAGCCCGATCTATAATATTGGACTAACTTTGTTCATCAAAATACGTAGAATTGTATAAAATGAGTTTTAATTTTTGTTTTTTTTTATCCTCTTATAATAATTTGGACTATAACAAGCTAAGTACAAAATGGCGGGGCAAATATGGCCGCCCAAAAATGTTATGAGCAGCAATTTAAACGAAAATTGGACGTAAGAACAGTAATAATATTTTTTGTCATATTTTTAAATATTTTAATGATGGAATGGAAGCTCATTTGCAAAATTGTTGAAAAATGCTTAGAGGAAACATCCAGTTCCTTTGGACCCTTTTGAACCAAAAGCTTTTCAGTTCTAAGTTTGGACATAAAACTTCTAAATATGAACTTTCGTCCCGATACCTTTAGTAGTTTCTCCGGAATCGTCGCCAAAAAATCGTTTACACACACACAGACATGCATACACACACACACACGCACAGACATTTTTTTGTACCTTGGTCAAAAATGTTCAGAGGACCCAAAAAGACCTATTTCCGCTAAAATCTCAATCGTCGCTACAAAAATCGAGTACACATACACACATACACACATACACACATACATACATACACACATACACACATACACAGACATTTTTTTGTACCTTGGTCAAAAATGATCAGGGACCCTATTCTCGTCATCGTTTTGAAGCGAATGCGTCTTTTCGAATGGAGTAGGGATATCACCGGTTGCCCTCTGGTTCGTATCTAGGTTGTTGCTAAGAACAATAACGCACGCGCCACGCCCATACTTTTCAATCAAACGTATGGGAACGTATGGGCGTGGCGCGTGTGTTATTGTTCTTAGCAACAAGCAAACTTGCTCATAGATACGGGCAACCGGTGATATCCCTACTCCATTCGATAAGTCACGATTCGCTTCAAAAAGATGACGAGAATAGGGTCAGGGGACCCAAAAAGATCTATTTCCGCTAAAATCTCATTTTTTTTCGGCACAATGACAATACTTTATCATACTGCGTATGATAAAGTAAAAAACAGAGAGGCATGCAAAATACAAATCTCTTTATCGATTATATGGCATGTCCTTCTGATGAATTAATTGTGAGTGTAAACCTGCAGCTTCAGTTTGTTGATATTTTGTTTTCTGCAATGATGATTGAGATTGATAATATTCTGATAATCAGCTTACTTACAAGTCGTAAAATTAACAAATAATTCTGGTTATATTCATGTAATTAAATGTAATTAATGTATTTTAAACACTTGCTGGTCTTTATACAATACAAACAAGAAACCAAACTGACATGTACGCATTTTGTGAAAAACAATTTTATGGACATATGTAGGTAGATAGGCTCTTCGAAGTACTTAATGTAACAGTGGGCGAGGTACATAATAACTCTCTCAACGAAAGTCAACAATAAAATGGCGCACAATATACTATTTATGCAGGATACTTGATGTGACAAGGGTAAGTTATGCCCGCTCCATAATACTCCAAAACCAAAATATTTACTCGAATTAGGCTTACAGGGGTCACTCCGAAACGACTGTCCGCAGTGGGCAAATATATAATTTTCAGTATTTGCACGACGTTTGAATGGACAATGTATTTCCCTTTTTACTCCCACGCGATGTCCAATAAAAATACGGCATATTTGGACGGCCGTCCTATGTAAACAGAATCCTCATCCCCCCCAACTTACTTACTCTCCTGCCTGCCGTGTACTACAATCTCTTGGCACCGTTAACCAGGACAAATTGGGCGAACGAGCTTTTCACTCGCCGCACAGATACGGTAAGCTTTCGACGTGGATATATGCGAGCATCAACCCAACCTTACGTGAATTTTTCAAGTAGGCGGTAGGTCACTCCTGCGCTCTTGATTTCTATCTCTCTCTCTATATATATATTTCCTCTGCCATACTTTTCTCAATATGCACTTTTAACGCACTTGAACAATTATTGCACGGAAATTGAAAAGTGCACAAATTGACATGTTATGAGATATTGAAGAGTGTGGAAAATGAGAAAACTGATTTATTACATTTTCAATCCCGCTTCTAAGGGCTTGCTTGCAATTAGACTAAAAAGAGCATTTTATCAGATAGTCATATCGATCTGTTGTGTAATATTAGAGAGATCATAATCAATTTTTGGAGTAGGTAACAGTTGTTGGAAAGGCGTTTTTTCGCACACCAATTTCATCTATAAAGCCTTTTAAATTGTAACTACAACACAATATCTCCATAACATAATGCCGTAATTTCTCTGGCTAAATTTAAAGATGGCGCAGAAACAAAGTCCAACATTTGTATTCTTATGGGCGCAATAATGGATTTTGACATTTTCAACTGTACTTTTTGTCTTTTTATCATACGAAGTACGATAAAGTATTATAATCGTGCCGAAAAAAAAGGGATTTTAGCGGAAATAGGTCTTTTTGAGTCCCCTGAACACTTTTGATCAAGGTACAAAAAAATGTCTGTGTGTGTATGTGTGTATGTGTCCCGATTTTTGTGGCGACGATTCCGGCGAAACTACTAAAGGTATCGGGACGAAACTTCATATTTAGAAGTTTCATGACCAAACTTACAGCTGAAAAGCTTTTAGTTCACAAGGGTCCAAAGGTCTGAATGTTTCCTCTAAGCATTTAAATTTTTTTTTGGATTTTGCAACGCCATTTCTGAAATTTCATCAAAATAGTTAAAAAATAAATTAAAGTAGAGGAAATTTTTAATAATTTATGTCTATGGCATTTTTTGGTAAAATTAATAGTTAGCAAGGATTTGTCAGTGTCAAACGTTGATGTTTTGACAATACCTACTGTCAATAGTATAAACATATCTGTCAAATCCTGGCTGACAGTTTTATTTTAGTGCAGCTATGACCGATCTCGATCAAGTTTCATGCAGCTAAACTATTAATTTTATATATAGTATGATAAAGTCATGTGCCTGGCCACATCAGATTTTTTATAATTCAAACCGTCAGCAGACTTGTTCGAGATGTGCAACCCTTAATATTATCCATACACACGATGAGTCATAACTTACGGCGGATATTGGAGGAGTAGCAAGAGAAGACTTAAATAAGTATATTTTCTAGTACGTTAGACTAACACGTTAAAGTTAAAGTTGCATATATTAAATGACATTCTTTACAAACTATCCTAACAAGAGTAGTTTTTAATTTAAATTAAAGATACGTGATTGTTACTTAATATAAAGCTAGTTCGAGCAGTAACAGAACCAGTTTACAAACAGTACATTTGTAACAACCCAGATAGTGTATCATTGGTATGTATAATGCAGTTATCATAGCAACATATCTGGTCCATCACAAAAACACTGGTTGTAAACTATTTTTATGACTGCTCCAACAAACCTAATATGTTCAATTTTAAATGATGAAATAATCGGAATTAACTTATTGAGAACCGCTGACTTTTCCCTAAAACGCAATTTTATGACAGTTCGAATTTGAAAAACAGTGTAAAGTTGTACCTGTCAGACTTTAATCCTTCAATGCTCGAATCTCACTCACTTAAGTCGCAAAACTAAAAATACCACATTCTAGCCTTTAGTTTAGCTGCTTGAGCAAATTCTACTTGATCGAAATCGGTCGTGTTTGCATTAATATGAAACTATAGTAAGCCAGGATTTGACACACAGATGTTATTCTAATGAAACTGGTAGCGTCAATGGGTGATGTTTTGACAATCTTGACAATACTACCCACCGTCAAAAAATAACCGCAAGAGATTGCAGCGCCGGAACCGCCTGAGCAACCGAGGGACGAGCACGAAGGCGATGCGGATGCAGAACCTCTGCAACTAGATGCTGAGCGGGACGTCAGCCATGACGTTGAGCCTGATCAACGAAGGACACGGTCAAGGCGGT
This sequence comes from Melinopterus prodromus, assembly GCA_964023965.1. NCBI lineage: Eukaryota > Metazoa > Arthropoda > Insecta > Coleoptera > Scarabaeidae > Melinopterus > Melinopterus prodromus. Next base: position 29,297,453 of record OZ030390.1, read on the forward strand.
AGCTGCGGGTGCGTGCTGCGTGTGTTTTATTTAATAATTTTTAGATCAAAATGTTTTTACGACCTTTTAATTAATTTTGTAAACCATTTCTTATCATTTTTCGTGTTTGGTTTTAAAAATTAAAAATTTACCTGTTGAGTCACTGGCGGGTAAATCATAAAAATTTCAAATTTGTAAATACAATTTTGGATAAGCGCCCACGGCGCGGGGCACCGTTTGTTTTATAGCATTTGAAATTATGTCAATTCATAATGTATATTTTCTTTAATTAATATATTTCTGTTAATGGTTGATGGAATCTCATGCAGCTACAATATTAATTTTATATGTAGTATGACAAAGTCATGCGCCCGGCCACATCAGATTTTTTATCGTACAGTATACAAAAATGTAAATGATGCTAATTGCCGGCTTCGTTTACGCAGCATCACCATTGTATCACCAGCAAACGGCGACCGAACCGTATGTTATTACAAAAACACAAAGCTTTTCCTTTGTGATGTTTGCGATTAAAACGGTAAAAAACATACTTGTGAAAAACCAAACTATCAATGGTCTTTAGCAGCGAGTAAATTTATTACGATAATGTTGTGTAGGGCCGCGAAAAGTACTCAGCGTCTCTCCTTCGGCTCGGCTTCTTTGAAATACGCCATGTCCTTTTTTATGACAATCCTCCTTTGGTCACCAAATATTGCCAATTTGAGAATCAAAGCTGCACCTGACAAGTACAGTTTCCTACCTATTCAGGCGGATTTTATAAAACAAATGCCACAATTGTTGCTAAGAAATCTAACGGTGTTTCCAACTTGGTTAGCAACTTTGTTTACAGAATCGATTTGAATATTTTGTTAGTACCTATAGCATACTTTTGATCATGAAGCGGAAAAGAATCACTTTATCGGCTTGGTATACTAATTGCTCCTTTATGGCATTCTCCCTTTAGCCATTAAAAATAGCAATTTGAGAATCAACGAGTAGGGAGTATTGCGCCTGGCAAGTAAAGTTTTCTGCCTTATTATATTGCCATCAGAGAATACTACTAATCACGATGCCGTATAACCTATCACTGCACGACAAACAAAATGTGTAGCTTATTTGTTATTTTTTTGTTTAATTATCGTGGCCAAGGCTCATATTGGATTGCATGCCCTGAACGTATCCACTCGCAACGGAAGATCATTGAAGTTTAAGAGTAGTCATTAATTTAGAGTCGATAGAGATATCAGAATCGTCGATTAATCAATATTCGTTTCGACCTAGTTTGCTCTTAACTGCTCAATTGTGAACTCGAGACGAACTGGATACGCGAACGGCATTGGCAACAGCATCGCAGCCAATTTATTCAAGTGCGGATCGAACGGCCCAATTAGCTTCCAAAATAAATGGCCTATATCCCTCTTCTTGCCGTTCTTTTGATTTGATGAGCTCGCTGCAGCCCCTTCGACTAGGTATATATTTTCGTAACAGTCAATTGAAAACTAAGGAACACGGCAAACGGGTTATTAACAATGCTTTTTATTATCAACACGTGTGTAGGTTACATAAATATTTTGAGGAGTTTCCAATTATACAAAACCTACAAATTACATAAAAAAGTAATAATCGGCTTACCATTTACAATAGAACACAGTATACACACTACATTGTGCTAAATATAGAATTAAGATGAAGACAGCTTGATGCTGCTTATGTTTGGTTTACATGGCAGACCAGAATGATCTCTCGCTAAGTTGATGCAAGACTTATACAGAAATAGTAGCGTGTCGAACTCGGTTTTAAGTTCGCGTGTAGCCACCAAAGTATTAACAATTCTAAATTTATCAAACTCTATTGTTGGCTTATCTCATATTAGTACCTACTGATTAAACAAATCATTTTTGTGGAAGTTCATAAAAAGTTCCACCAAAATCGCTGGTAAGATACATTCCCGACAAGCTTTTGACCTAGAAATAATAATAATAATAAAAAAACAAAGTATTTATTTAAGCAATAGTTATATATTAGCTCTACCGTAAACTTAAATGTTAAATTGATTTTTTGGTAAAATTTAGATAAACAGATATCCCTATTGAAAATAACACATAATTTCAGCAGCTTCATTCACGAGCTTTACTATTCTGGTGAGACATGTAGTGCTTTAGTCATAGTCGGTGATATAAATAAAACTGAGTTTATGCTCTGAGTACTCATGAGCATGAGCATAAAATTCAAGTTTGTGCTCCACTTTATGCTGCTGCTAATATATGACGCAGATGCTCCAAAATAAGTTGAGCAGATACTTTTAATACGTTGAGCAGGTGCTCCTAATATACGTCACAGGTTTCTCGACAATATTTTAACTGCAAGTTTTGGAAAGTATCAAAGGGAACCTTTAACTGAGCTTGAAACACCGATTGAGTTTCTGGGTACTAGTGTATGCGCTTCCAGAAACAAAGTAACCAATAATTTGGAAATTTTTTAGACCGGATTTGTATTTGTCACAGAAAATGTATCGTAAAAGCCAATAATAATACTTTCAACACCAATAATAAAATAATGTTCCCCACACATGAAATAGAAGTCGCGCGAATAACTAGCAATAGATAAACTACATTGATGTGGAACTGTCAATTGTATACTAACCTAACCTAATACATCTACTTCAGTCGCAACATTTCTCCTTTATTTAAAGTAAGTGATTGGGATCTGTAATTGTCGGTAGTAGGTAAAATTATGTACAATACTCAAAGTGTAACGCATATTACGTGCTCGTGAAAAATAACAAAACTCGCCTCTTCGCGGCTCGTATGTTACCTTTCCACTCGTACGTAATATGTTAGTTACAGCTCTTGTAATGTAATATACTATTACCTACCACCGTATGTTAAATGTCCCTTACGTCATGGACTACTTCCCTCGTATATCGCTTATGACAAACATGTGCTTTTGGTTGTGCGTTTGTGTATTTAAAGCACGACATAATGTCATAATGACAGATGTCGCGCGAATATTTTGATTAATTATTTGTCTTTTTTGATACAATTTATATTTATTGAAATTTTCGGTCGTAGGTAAGTGCAATACTCGAGCAGTAACGTAAGTATATTACATGCTAGTGAAAATTTATGTTGAATTTGTATTGGAATTTCCTTCAACACTTTAGACAAAACCCTCCGTAGTTGCAATAGATGTCGCGCGAATACATGGGTTAACCGTCAAATATCCTTACCTTTATTTATTTGTCTTTTTTGATACAATTTATTGAAATTGTCGGTCGTAGATAAAATTATCGCGGCTCGTATGTTAACTTTCCACTCGCACGGAATATGCTAGTTACAGCATTTGTAACGTAATATACTATCACGGTACAAAAAATAAACATATCTGCTATGGCAGCTACGTCATACTTAAACTGTGTGTTAAAATGTATGAAGTAGAAACTCCGGTGATTGAGGCAAGAACTTAGTGAGCATCAGCTCCAAACTTATTATATTATTATTATTCTTATGACTTGGCGTATTTACTTCAAAATATTAAGCATAAAGTACGTAGAATACTCATTTTTATTCATACCACCCAATACCTCAGAGGCATTGAATTGAGGTTGAGATAAAATTCAGTCATATAAATGTAATAATATTCGTTTGTCTCTGATGTTTGATGTTCCTAGTTGTTGCCAACATCATCCACATTCCCTATCAAAACGACATATACGCCTACAAGAACAATAAATATTTCTGCATAAGTGTCAAAGAAAACTATAAATCAATCACCTATCGGCATCTGAATTAGAATCAACGACTTTGCGCTCTACATACCGGCGGGTACGAAAATACTTGATGGATTTGCATATACTCGCATTCGTTGTTTACAACTTGGACTATTTAAATGCAGTCAAAACTGTTTAAAAAAGTCGCATTAAACTGTTATGTGTGTATATCATTTGCATACAGGAACGGCAATAAAACACATTCGCGGAAATTTATGAGATGCATTGTGCAAGCCTTAACATAAACATAATAACATAGAGTACAGTTGAGTTAGTGACGGGTGCATTTCTCTAACTCCAGTGCATAGTGGAATGTTGAGCATTATGGGATGTTTTCTACCAGATTTTTAATGGCGAAAATGGTTGGTCCAACACTTTGTTCGTTCAACTACATTTAGAATTGAATTGGAAAGCGTTCTCAAAAATTTCCCTATTTACTTTTGTCTTTTGTCTTTTGTCTCACCTGAAATTGGCTGCAGTGAAACTGGCATTAAAGGTACGGACTTCATTCGGGACCGCAAAATGACTGTAATCAATGCACCTAAATACTAAAATTGTTTGCTTTGTGTTTACAATAAGGCGAGAACTTTGCTGGACACTAAGCGGACCACGCCGCCCTCCCCCAAGGTTGAAAACTTGGATATTTTATCGGGGCACGGAATTAAATATGCAACATATATCAAACACATTTCTGCCCCACCTTTTGTCAGGCAAACCCCCCTATTGACGGTAGATTACAGTAAGAATTCATGATATAATGTTTATTTTCAAATAAAAAAGACTATATTTTACAGCTGTATGAAATTAGCATTGACATTTGGATGCACAAAAGTAAACATTAGGGCGCTGTACATTCTTCAATATATCTTATGTCGCAAGCAGCTTCCTTTCAAAGTACGTTACATTGTTTTCATAGGTAATTAAAAATAATATTTGGAGGTTGCTCTCGGCAGTTTGAATTAACACAATGCAAATAAAATTGCAAAATGAATTAACTTTTGTTTAACTTACTTCAATAAATATGCAAACCACACTCGTTAATTTAATTTTTAAAAATGACTAAACTTTTGAGTGTGGATTCTGCAACATTTTACAGATTTCGAAACAATTAATTTGCAAAAAAAACAATAATAATTAAAGCTAAATGACGAAATGACTAGCCTGGGAAGAAATTGAGTAACAACTGATTCTAGTAGATATGTATTCTTTCGTAGTATGGGTAGTATGTATCTAAATCTGGAGACAGAAATTGTGTATTCTACGAAAAAAGTATAACCGCGGAGAAGTTTGCCATAAAAGATATCCATATCTTTTTGATCGAATTTTTTTAATGAAACATATACCAAACAATAGATCTGTTCAAGTAGTATACGCCATGGTTGTGTAAGTTATGCAATAATATTTGTAAAAGTTATAAACAATTATCTCTGGCTGCCAGGGAATGTTTACTATATTGCTGGTTAGGTACTAGCGCCATTTAGGTGTTGTTAGCAACTGTGCAAAACACCGAGCGTTCGAGACTGGCTAGCCCTTGTAATTGCCTACAATTTGATGTATAAAAGAAAGTTATGCAACAATATTTGTAAAAGTTATAAATATTTATAGCATTCACCTGGCGAATTGCGCAGCAATTTCTCATTTTACAGACGCATTAGGGTAGGATATCTTAAGGGTAGTATCCTGTTAATACCGTCGTCGGATGCAGAATTTCATGTGCTTTACGAATTTGCTGACGTCGATTCTCTGTGGTGTCGGTGGGCGGAGTAATTTGCAATTGTTTATATAAACGTCGGGCGCTCTTATTAGATAACGCTCTCTTAATTAAAACAAACTTTAGGCAAAACAGTTTGATACATTTTTGGTGCAAAACTATGGCGTATATTACATGAACAGCTCTATCGTTTGGTATATGTTTCATTAAAAAATTCGATAAAAAAGTTATGGATATCCTTTATGGCTAACTTCTCCGCGATAAAAGTATTTAAAATTATTATATTTTTGATAAATTAACTGAACGCAATAACTTGTAAGCACAAATGCTGACGTTTATTTGAGCGAACTTCTAGAAGCTATACTAAATGATAGAGGTAATTTTACACTATTAGCTGCTTAATGAAAACGAGTCTCAGTAGTGTTTAAGACTTTGAGCAAATTAAAAATGAAATTAAATAACTTTAGTTTGCCATGCTAACTTCAAAACAAAACTGTCGATTATAAGTCATTGGACACTAGTTTACGTAAAATGTACCTACTACACCTATCAACATAATTACCTCATTATCCGAACCCCACAAAAACAGTTACATGTCACGTCACAGTCAATGACACTAATAGCATTCCCTGTGAGATTGTTTACTGTGTCGAGTAGGGAGTCCTCAATCAATTTATCCGGCCAACATATCCAATACAGCCAATTCACTTCGGTTACCTTCTTGTTTGTGCGTAAAGGATCACTGATTTTGTGATTCGGACATCATCAGAGCGGACGGGCAACTCATTGAGGACCAAAATCGCGTTATTCGTCAACGGTCTCCAGGCTCATCGATATTCGTGTCCCGTACCGCGGAGGGTTCTCCGTCGCTGCTGTCACTAATGGCGCGCTCGTGTTGCCAGACGTGAGTGTCCATCTTGACAGATGTTGATACAATTAATTCGGGCACCGCTAACCGAATGGAGATCATATTAATTAAGCCATTGATTATTAAGCAATCTTGGCTTCATTACCTTAATTAAATTGAGAGTGCCCTCGTAACGAAATCGTTTTATACTTTGTTGCCTAAGTCTTTCGATGGACTGATTAACTACCATCATTTTCTGAAGCTTGTCAGTGATGAATTTTAAATATAACTGATACTTAAATTTCTAGATACCATCGGTGCGTCAATTATTATTTAAATCAGAGAGGTAATTTTAATTTAGGTTTATTACATCAGTTTGTGGTTTATATCTGGACTTTATTCTACCAATGTATATAAAATGAAGCAATTTGAAATTTTCACTAGTAATGCAGACTATTAAAAAAACACCAAGTGCGGAGGTCCGTGAAAAATTGCGTACGATCAAAACACTTAATTAAAACTTTGAAAAATATTTTTCTTCTTATTCAGAAACGGAAATAGTTCATCTTTTTCAAGTTATCGCAACACATTAAAACAATTAAACTAAAATTAATCCAAATATAGGTAGTCGTTAATTTGGTGGTATTTATTTATTAATTTTTTCAACCTTTATACAAAGATGCATATTTATACGTACATAAATAAAAAAAGTTTATATCAGATTTTATATATACATACCGACATATTATTATGTACCAAAATAACAACTTTTTAACGACAGTTAACTTGGGAAAAAATAAAAAAGTTCTAAAAAGACAATAGTCTAACAATAAACAATTATATAACAAAACTTTATTTGGTATACAAAAGCAAAAACATCACTTACATTGAAGTAATATAAAATAATTTAAATATTGATGCGACTGGGATTGTTTTCTAAAAACCATTTTTTTAACTTTATGCTCAGTGAAACTTAGTTTCAAGCTCGAATTTGCCTCAATAATTAATTTTGTCCTATGTTTGTCGTTTAAATTAAGATTGATGACAACTATATTTGACATAAATTGGTGGTGCAAAACGGCATTACAAATCTAATATCTTAATCTGCAATTTCTTTAAAATAATTCTTCATCTGGATCTAAACATTGGTGTGTATTAATCTTAAAATTCTCTATCAGTCTGAGGAGGTTTCTATCAATTGTTGTTTCTCTTTGGCAGTTATCTGGTATACTCATAGTTTTTGGAATTCTAATCCAATTTTCATTGTCATAGTTTTCTGGAAAATAACTGTTAAACTTGGTTATTATGATAATGATTTTTTCAAGAAAGCCTTCTAATGCTGACAATAAACCACAACTTCTTTTTATTGTTGCGTTAATTTTACAATAATAAAATAATAATATAAACAATACCAAAAAACGACAATTTCTTCCTGCAAAACTAAATTTATATTATTCAACTTTCCAAAAATATCAGCTAAATATGCTAACTGGACTATCCACAATTCATCAAAGAAGTCGAAAAGTCGTGTTCTATATGGAAAACTTGAACTTCTGATTTAAGTACGAAGAGCCAATGTTATATTTTTACTGCTTGATCCAAAACTGTTTTTAGTCTGTCTGGTATAGATTTTGCTACTACAAAATCCCGATGGATTTTGCAGTGAGTGAATTGAGCTTCTCGAGCTACTATTTATTTTTTTTGAAGAGGGCCGCGGGTCTTTTCTGTTCAAGCCAGAGTTCCATCATTAGGTACATACAAGAAATTTCACCTACTTAATTTAAATTAAGTTAAATTAAATTAAATCATGATCATTAGCATAAAGTGCGAGTTTATGCTTCAGTTTTAATGAATAAACCCGAATTAGTTTAGATAGTACGCACGTAATACATGGGAGTATGCTCCTAATACGTTGAGCAGATGCTTCAAATATACGTCACACGGAGTTTCTTGATACTAGTGTTTGCGTTGTTTTTTGTTTATAATATTTTACTGTAACTAAACATAAACTCTGCTGTGACAACTACGTAAAACTTTAAATATATGGAATAGAAACTCTGCTGATTTAGGTATGACTTTTATTTTCTTTATTCAAAATATGAGTATGTATGTAGTCATCCAGAAAATATTTAGAAGTACTTGCTCATAGTGAGGATCTACTCCAGACTATTTCTTATGACGTATTTACTTCAAAACAATGAGCATAAAGTATATACTGTACTTTTAATTTTTATTCATAGAGCGATGAAGTTCTTCCTTCATAATAACCGATTAAAGTAATGCAATTACTATTGATCTAAAAATGTGATATTTCTACAACAAATCAGTTTTACATACAGAAACTATAAGATATTCAACATATATAGTATTTTTTATCGAATGAAGTACGCCTGTTTCCTTTATTACAAAGTAGATTAAAATCTAGTAATTTTAACAAAGAAATACTTTTCTGGGTTTCAAATATTACACTCAAGTGATTCTTTTCCCCTTCAAAGGATCACTGTTCTATATGGGTATCTTTACTTCAAGTGTAGGACACTGTGTAACAGCCATAACTAAAATCGTCCAGTATTTTTAACATTACAAATATTATACAGGCTCTTTATTATAATGCAACCCGACGGTTTCCAAACACCTAGAATTGGAACCGTTTTAAAAATGGATAATTTTACTGAAAAACGCGTACTAGTGGCATGTACGCGTACATGCCACTATTTCTAAAAATATTCATCACATCAAAACAGCCGACTTGTGGAAATTCAACTCGATAAATAAACAAAATATGCGTATTTTTGCTTATGAGTTATAGTACTTTCAGTCTTTTACAAATGCATTGTATCGCACCAAAAAATCTGCACTTCCCCTACCTTGAAGTAGAACAAAAGGGCGTATAACGTTATACAAAAGACTATATGCAACCGGAGCGGAGGCTAGCTGATTTGTCGGAAATCGTTATTGGCATTCCGTCGTTCATGGTGAATAATGTTTCGATACGTATTTGATGTCTTTTGTGCTCGGCGTTCGCACCGTGCACCACGATCTCGTCTCTTAGAAGATTACAATGAAATCTCTCAAAAAGAAGTACCTAACGTATTCAAGATGGATTCGCCCGGATAGAGAAGGAAAAACGGAAAAAACTCCGCGCCCGCGTAAGATTTTCACGCGCGACATTTGCATTAACGCGGAACGAAGTGCGAGAAGAAAACGCGAACAAAAGCCTGTCGAGAATGGACGCATTAAGGCACCCCTCCTAGTCGTAGCGCACACCGCAATCGTATCTCGAACACTGCCGGAATTAAGCGTATAAATATTAAGTGTTACCCGCTGGGTTGAGGGAGACTCGGGCAATACTTAAATGCCTCATTTACATCTACGAGTTAGGAGTTACACTTCAAAGTCCTCGAACAAAAGCTACGCGAAGTTTCTTTTGTGAGCGGGCAACACTTCCCCGACAACACTTATCGTAAATACGGACCTGGAGGCCTCTCGGAAAACTCTTGTATCTCGGGCTCGTGAACAATAAGCCAACAAAACCGCGGCCTATCTCTGTTAATTCTTTCGCTGACATGTATGGGTCGCGCCAGGAATCCTGAATGGGACCACGCGCCCGCGATATTCTCGAGAAACTTCTGCTTCTGCGGAGTTTTATGGGGATGGAAGGGTTAGGTAGACAAAGGATTGTAATTAGTATAATGCGTCTTTCTTTTACACCATTATTTTCAATTTTAGTTACGTAAGCAGTTGCGGGTTGATGGTGCTCCTCCCAAGTAACTGATTAACTGAAACGCAGAAACATGAAATGCATTACGAGTGTAATGATGAGAGTGATTTAATTTATTGGTATCAATCTTGCTGTTGTGCTGTTCAGACCAACCGTTATTTTATTGGGTGCAGAAGTCAAACCATAGTTTGCTCAATATTAGTATTAGTCTGGTGATGATGCACATGAATAAGGACCGCCGCCCCATAGGGTCGGCTCGCTGACCCAGCTTTCGCCATACAGCATCCATGGTACACCACCCAGGAAACGTGTCTGTCACCGAGAGTCCGTCTCCAGTTTAAAGAGGCCATGGCTGGCATTTGTAAATCCCTAAAGTAAGTTGTTGTGCACCATCACACGTAGGCACTAGGGTGGACCTTAGTTACTCTTAACGAAAAATTATTTTCAAAATTAAGTCCACGTCACCCCTGTAATTTGTTCTACATACTAAAAAACTAATTCCCTCCAAGTTTGAAGGCGATCGGATAATGGGAAGACGTGCCTCAAGGGCTTTGTTTATGCAAAAAAATTGGACATTATTAAAATTAAAATATACACACATTTCAATCCGTTACTCATTAGATATTATTCTAATGCTGTATTCTAATTATTATATGAACTAAGAAAACGTTATTTATATTATATTTATCAATAAACAGAAAATTGTTTAAACAAAATTTATTATATTTATGTTTTTGATAAACAATTTAAGGTAATTGATAAAAGAGAAAATAAAAGTAATCATTGTTTTGCTTATAAACTATTTAATAATTAGAACTGAATTATAACAATGTTTACTAAACTCTTAAAAATAGATATATGAACAATACAAGAAATGTATTACAATAGTATTAATTATAATAATAGCAAATAATAGTAATACACAGCAACAAATTATGGAGTTGTTTAAAATTCGGCTTTTAGTTCTTATCTACTATTCGTTAAATGCGTAAATGCGGGCAAACCGATTCACACCCAACGCGCCTATAGAAGTTTCATTTCACCATAAAATGTGTACTATATATTTATAATCGATTTTAGATAAAAAAAAGTGATCTACAATACATTGTACACTACCAGCGAAGGGGTTTCAATAAAATTAAACACGACAAAATAAATAAATTAAATTACTAAAATGTACCTTGAGAAATTATTGATAGTTGAGCCTTTTCTTCCAGCATCTCTTTCCGTTCTGCCAAAGAGTTTTTCGCTCCTCCGTTTCCGCTAAAATGATCACCAGCACGATCACCATCACTACGACTTGCCCTTTTCTGCTTCAACAGAAATATTTTGTCTTCTTCGATTGTCATCATATGCAAAGCATTTGCATGGCCGATATCGAATAAATCGTTCAACGAATCAGTACATTCGTTTTCTCGTTGTATTTGAGACGCAGTTCGGTGTTTTGCATTCCAATTTAGTGTTCTCCACTTCTGGTAAAGTGGTTCTAATTTGGCAATACTATGTGCAGTTAGCTTCACAGGGATTCGTGCCTTTTGTCAACATGTTTCCACTTCTTTTATAACAAGAGCCGCACTAGTGCGAAGATACAAGTTAACTTTTCGCAAGTTATAAGAAAGTACTCTTAAAACCTGACCCATAGTCTGCAATTTAGCACCAACAATTTGTTGTTCGAAATAAACCAATAAATACAATTTATCTCGACTTCGTGTCTCTATTTTTAGGTCAGTATGTAACTGATTCACTTCAAACCCTTATACTGAGAACACCTCAAACTCTATGCTAAAGTGAGTGTGCGTCTACTTGATAAAGGACAAGAAATATGAAATATAAGTACGTAGGCTTTCACGGCCAGAATCATTTACAAAATAAACTGCTTCCGGGTCATGCCGTGTGTCAAGATTTGTTAATGTTGACGTTTCGCGAACCATGTTGCTCGCTTCTTCAAAGCTAATTGAATTACCTTTGAAGAAGCGAACAACATGGTTCGCGAAACGTCAGCATTAACAAATCTTGACACACGGCATAACCCGGAAGCAGTTTATTTTCTAAATTATGTGAAAGTGGCAGAACAATGTTTCGGACAGGGCTAAACTAGAAATTAATTCAAAGTAGTGTAAGAGCGTCGCGCGTAGACAGTGCGAACACGCGGCGTTGTAAAAGTCTTAAAGGATCGAATAAGTTACTTAATTAAAATAATTATATAAGCAAATATGGTTACTGGACAACCAAACTAAGGTACCCTCATATAATAACAATAACTGTCTTATTTAAATTGTTAAACTAAAGTCATACGTCAAATATGAGAAAAATTACTGATATTTTCAAACTTCAAATTGATATTGAGGCACCCCGTCCCGTGGTCGAATTTAGTTTTTCTTTTGCAGGACTTATTTTTATTCTTAGTAGAACAAATCTAGGGGGTGACGTGAAAAAAATTCGATCGTAAAAAAATAAGGTCCACCCTAGTAGGCACACGTAGGCTTTTTTTTGCAAGATTGGTTTTCACCAACTACTTTGAATATAGTAGAAATTATTTTTATAATAAAGCGGATAGATTGAAAATTCATTTGTCCAAACATTTTAATATTTAAAGCTCTCGTTGTTATTCTACACGGGATCAAAGTTGACCTTTTCGGTTTCACCAGCAAAAAATTACTGCGCGCGTACCTCAAACGAATAGTAGTTTACAGTTATATATGCACAACCTTTCCTAACGTATTATATATCACTGTAAAACGCATTTCCTCTACATTTAAAACATGCTTTGCTTAATTTCACATACGTATTTGTAAAAAAAAAGTAATTCCGTGACCATGTTAAAAATAATAACTTTGACTAAGATTTTCATGTTTTCCTCCATGCGACTCCAATGTCGCACATACTACGTTTGATAGTTTTCTTTTATCTAGCTATACAATACCATACGTTTTATTCTGCCCTGGGTTGCATAACTATGCTAAAATAGAAAATTTTTGGTAATTTACTTCTTACGATAATACATAAGCAAATGTATCTTTAGTAACAAGAATTCATTATTTCTCGATTTATATGATCAATACTAACTAACTTTTGAAAAACTTCAGAATTCTACATTTGTTGGCAAAACTGGGAATGCCCTGGAGTATCCGGCTTATTATAATTATTAAATGTTATGTCAGGAAATGATAACGAATTGATAAAAAGATCCCATATAATACTTAAGAAAATTGTCGGAACTATTGCGATTAACACACGCAACACAGCTAGCAAATATAGTTGATACTACATGCCGTCTTCAGTTCAAGTTTTTGTTTACGGAGAGAACATAATTAGATACCATACTACGTTGCCTCTTGGACAGCTATCGGAAGATGCACAAGAATCTAGAAATAAAGATTATAAACTATTTACTTCATCATTCTAAGAAATGATGTGCACATCAGATAAGATACATTTATAATGAACATTAAAACCAATCTTCACAAAATACATAGATGTGTATGAAGTTCTTGATTTACTAATGGATTTAAATTATTATTTCCTAAAATATTTTGCAGTAGTTTTGCAGTGTTTAACATTTTTTATGATAAACGTAGAATTGAGTAAATCTTTATTTTGCTTTCGCGCCACGCGTAAATTGGCATTTTGGATTTTGTGTCCCCATATTACATCCGCCTACATTTTGTTTTAAACCTGACCATGGATTTATAATAGTGACACAAAAACACCTTACATACAAAGTTTAATTATAATAGACACAAAAGCAGGTTTGCGGCTAAAATGATTCTAGTTTGTTATTTAATAATAAATAAATTAATAACATTTTAATGATTTTTGAGAATAAACCTTCATCCTTTCTTGTTATGAACACCAAATTTTATAAGAATTCATCTAAAAATTACAAAGTTACAAAATTTTGTCCCCAAAAGGTCATTTTTGCCCCACTATGGGGCGCCGCAAAAATTTTTAAAAGCTGCGAAAATGTGCCTTTGTATAATAATATAATTAGTCGGAGAATACAACATATGGCGCAAGATATCAACGATCAGTTATTAAAAAAATATTAAAGGAGTCCAATATGTATTACAGTTACATGAGGCTACGGATAATAATAAAGAAGCCCATTTGGTATGCTACGTACGTTTATAGATGGGATAATATTAAAGAAGATCATCTGTTTTGTAAAAATATTACTGCAGGAGCGAAGGCTCAGGACCTGTCCGAGATTCTCGATACATTCATATCTGAAAATAATTTGAATTGGCGTTTGAGTTGGTGCTTGTACTGATGGACCTCGGTCCATATTTGGCTGCTATGGAGAATTACAGGTGCTTATTCGAAAAAATCACCATTATCACTTGAACCCATTGCATTATTCGTAGAGAAGCCCTTGCGTCAAGGCATCTGAATCCTCAACTGAATCAAGTGTTGCAATGTGTGGTGGATGTGGTAAATTGTTTAAAATCAGGTGTCTTGAAAGCAAGGTTTTTAAAAAACTGTGAGGTATGGGAGCCGAACACTCGTCTTTGTTATACAACAATGTTATACAACAGTATGGACAGACAGAATTGTGGATAGCAATAAAAGATGAATAGCCCGTTCTAAGTAATAAGGCTCAGAAGATTTTAATTCTATTTTCGACGTCGTACTTGTGCGATGCTGGGTTTTCAGCGGTTGCTATAAAAAAAGCAAGTATAGACAACAATCAACGTGGAAAAGAAAATAATGGTGGCCGTATCCAGTTTAATTCCACGATTTGAGAAACTGTGCAGTGCTTTGCAGGCTCATCCATCACGTTACTTATTAATAATTAAGAATTCATTTAATGTTAATAAATGAGATTATTAAAATTATTATTTTATGAAATTATTTATTTACTAATACTCATCCTTTTACTTAGGGTAGGGCGCCATGGAAATATTTTAATCGAAAAAAGGCGCTACAACTGGAAAGTTTGGAACCACTTTAAAATATTGTTTTAAACAAATAATGAGATCCCAACACTTATAAAGTCATCTTAATTATCATGGAACATACTCCTTTGTGAAAAATGGGGAACGCCTACATTTTATTTCAGCACGCCAATGTCTTTAAATCTCCCCGAAAACAAGTTTAGTTCACAAAGAAAATTATCGAGGGAGAAAATCATCATTCAGTTAGCTCCGAAGATGCGAGCAACATGGTTCGCAAAACGTCACCTATTAAGAATTTTGACGCACACGGCATAATCCGGAAGTAACTTATTTTCTAAAAAATCTGATGTGGCCAGGCACATGACTTTATCATATAATATATAAAATTAATAGTTTAGCTGCATGAGAATCTATTTGACTGAGATAAATCGTGTCTGCATTAAAATTAAACTAGTTAGCCAGGATTTGACAGATATTTTGATAGTCAATAGTATCAATCGAAGGTATTGTCACAGCATCAGCATTTGACACTACACTGTCATCAGAATAATAGTTGTTTATCTCACAAGTGCCGAAAGTACGGAATAGCACAACGAGCGGTGATGCGGCGCGTCACCGATGGCGGAGCGTCGTCGTCGCATGTGAGCGAGTCGCGCTATGTAGTTTTCGGCAGGAGTGACATCAACGTTTTTTGTATTGCTTTTTGAGAAATACGTATTTAAAAAAAATCAAAAATGGTTATATTTCGGTATAGGAAATGTTAGGTTGATACCACTTCTACGAAATGTCAAGTTTAAAAAGCTAATTCAAATTCTGACAGATTTATAGTCGAGGGTTCTCCGAGTGTGACAGCGTGGTGATAGCCATAGACATTTCTGTGGTGACAGCACAAAAAAAATATTTGTCAAAATCCTGGCTACTATGTAGCATATCAATGCAGATGCGACCGATCTCGATCAAATAGAATTTGCTCTTGCAGCTAAACTATTAATTTTACCAAAAAATGTCATAGGCATAAATTATTCAAAATTTCCTCTGCTTTAATTTATTATTTAACTATTTTGACGAAATTACAGAAATGGCGGCTCATTTCTAAAATCCTTGAAAAAGGCTTAGAATAAACTACCAGTTCCTTTTGACCCTTTTGAACCAAAAGCGTTTTCAGCTCTAAGTTTGGTCATAAAACTTCTAAATATGAACTTTCGTCCCGATACCTTTAGTAGTTTCTCCGGAATCGTCTCCACAAAAATCGAGTACACAGATACGCACACACACACACACACACATACACACACACACACATACAGACATTTTTTTGTACCTTGGTCAAAAATGTTCAGGGGACCCAAAAAGACCTATTTCCGCTAAAATCTCAATTTTTTTTTTCGGCATTATTACAATACTTTACCATACTGCGTATGATAAAGTAAAAAATCATCATTCTTTTGTAATGGCAATCTACATGCCAACCATTAAATCGAAAATCGTCAAGAGAAGGAATTTCTTTACAAAAGTTTATAGTCTTATTGATAACGAATGTGTAAATCAGTGGCTTGCTGACTTTTGACACTGCGAAAAGGGGATATTCCACCAAATGTATATGTATGTATTACTAAAACTGTTGTTTGTTGCGGATATTTGCCACCGACAAACGTTTGTATAAACACGAATATTTTTTCAATTGAAAATAGCTGAACATAGGTATTTGCTTTTGCCAATTAAGCACAAAACACAAAAGTTGATCAGTGGTGTAGGTACTTTAATTATTCGATTTTATCCCAGTGAAAACTGTCGTTTTATAAATTTATGGTTGCAGTTTATTTTGTAAAAGCTCAAAAATGTATTTCCTGAAATAAACGTTAAATGGTGACAAATAACAGTAGAAAACGTTAGTGTTGTTAGGGTAGTTCTTTACCCTGAATACAAATCCGGCAACGTTATTTGGTTAACACGTCAAGTTGAAAAGTAGTGATAAAGTATTTGCTTTACTTTGGGATATTGCGTTTCAGATTAACTTTTATCAGGTTCATTAGCTATAAATTCACGAATTTTAGGAAATCTTACCCAAAAACAAACCCGCTGGCCGTTACTGTTATACAGAACCAGTCATTAGAGTCGTAGTGGTAATTGCAGGCCTTTCTTTACAACTACGAACAACTTTTGCAGATATTGTCTTATAACTTTGTCAGATGATAAAAACCAACAGGTAGATGCTGATGTCAAGTACAACTACAAGAGTAAGATTCACCTCTGAATCAGCTTGAAGTTTGTAGATCATCGGGTTCTTTTGCTATATGTTTGAAAAAGTGACAAAATGTAACATAATGTAGTAGTGTAAATTATAATCAACTATTTGTTTTGTATTTTCAGGTTATATACAGGGTGTTAGTAAATAAGTTGTATAAACTTCACAAACTAATTTTATCATGCAGAATCACTCCCTGAAGTTTGTACAACTTATTTACTAACACCCTGTAAATGGTATTACCAACCTAATTAAAGGCGATGTTCTTCTAGTCACACGGATGCTAAATATTTGCAAAGCAACTGAGCAGTTCAAAATGTTTAATAGCAATGGGTTACCTATGAAACATAGTTTTTTGTTGTTGTCTGCCGACCCTACATATCAGAAACAAAACTGTGTTTGCTGGAGAGATTAAATCGGGGAGAGCGCAATGGCCTAATGAGTGGACACAGCGGGAAAGTTACGAAAAATTAACGGCCCGGTAAATCTAGGGAACTTTCGATGGTAACGAAGTGGAAGCGTAAATTACAACAAGCCACATAAAAGCGAACCGCCCAACTTAATTTCGTCCAACGATAATTAACTGTGCGTTTATTTCATTTACGATAGCCGTTAAGCCTTTAAGTTGATGTCCACTTTTACGGACACCTGAACGTTTATTCTGCCAGAGATAATCAAACGGGGATAAACCGGATAACCATATCTGACGTGCGTTGTATCCACAATTAGCTTTTCAACTAAAGCCGGCTTGACCATCTAACTATGTATTAATTGATGGATAAAAGCAACGTCAGCTTCAATAGAGCCGAAATTCCGTTCAATATCGGCTAATCTAGTTACAAGAAATACCAAATATATACATAGTATTCTGCTACAACACTGAGGACTTGCAAGGTGTCCATCGACTATATCCATATTTAAGAGGACACAAATGTTTTAAATATTTTGTATATTTATTTTTTGTGTATTGTGTTAGTACGTGTATGTCAAACACATGTTTACACATAATGTTGATATAAAATACTCCATGCCATCAGATTATATTGATAGTTAATAAAACTCGGAGAGTGTATATCTGATGTTATTCATTTATTGGTACTAATCGGCTACATGTTTCAAAACATTACGTTTCGTCTTCAGGCCTTGCTGTAAATACAATTTTAGATCAGTCACACAATGTAAGGAACATAATTAAAACAATCATAACATAAAAACATTTGATAAAGTAATTTACCGTCAATGTCACTAGTATAAAAGCATGTGGAGAAACCAAATGTATGGTTATGTTTCTACGTCGAGTAACGTGTTCGAGTCGTATGAATAAAATTCTACTCGGAAACAGTGAAATACACCAACAACAAAAGCAACACTACACTTTGAAATAGTTTTACAAGTCTAAATTAACTGGATACGTCGTTATACAAGTCAAAAAACACGAGGTATAATCCATGTATAATCTAATTATAAATGTCATAACAGTAACCAACTTATCCGTTATCGCGAGGTGGCGTATTCTCGACGGCGGGAGTTTTAAATAATTTGATGAACAATCTGTTGGGATTGATCTCGATTGCCTGATTCAGTAGCAGGTTTGGTGCTCTTATATATCGTTTGTAGATCTCATATTCTTCATAAATGTTTAATCTTTTTGATTTTTTCATTTCATGTAGTAGTTTTAAATTGGTCAACTCTATTTTATGATCTGTGTCCTCGATGTGTTTGTATACATATGATTCACGTTTGTGTGTGTGTTCACGGAATCTAATGCCGATATTACGTCCAGTTTGTCCTATGTATTGGCTATTACATTCAGGACAAGTTATTTCGTATATACCACTTTTAAGCAATTTGTCAAGTTGGAATTTGTTATTGGTAATAGAGTTGCCTATCTTGCAAGTATTTTTAAAAGACACGTTAATATTAAATTTCTTGAGTATATTCTGTATTTGATATGAAGTATGGCCCTGATAGTTTAACGATATGTATTTATTATTCACAGCGCGATTGGGATAAACAGCATGCAAGATTCTCCTTTCATGTACAGTATTGTATATATCTTGAACGTAAGACTTATCATAACCGTTGTCTTTGGCTATAAGTAAAATATTAAAAATTTCTCTATTAAAATTATTTTCATTCAGGGGTATATTGAACAGTCTATTGATGAAAAAACGAAAAGCCGCCTGTTTATTATTGTTAGAATTAAATGACTCTTTAGGAATTATGGTAGTAGTGGTAGTTGGCTTTCTGTATATGTCAAAGTTTAGTTTATTACATTCTAGGTTTCTCTCAATCACAATATCCAAAAAATGTATTCTTTTATCTCGTTCCATCTCAAGGGTAAATTCCAGAGGTCCGATATTATTTAAAATGTTGTGTAAAGCAGTTATTTGTGCACAACTACCCTTATAAATAATAAGAATATCGTCAACATAACGTCCATAGAACAATATATCATCTGTTATAATGTTATACTTGCCAGAAAAAAGTTCTTTTTCAATTTTATTGACATAGAATTCAGCCATGAGGCCCGAGATTGATGATCCCATAGGTAAGCCATCAGACATTTTGTAGAATCTCCCATCAAATATCATGAAATTTTGTTTCGTGACTACGTGTAATAATTCAATTATGTTATTTATGTCAAAGAAGCTCACAACAGGGTGTTTATGTAAGTTATCGAGAAGGAAGTTATTGATGATTTTAATAGTATCTCCAATAGGAACATTTGTGTAAAGATTTTTTATATCAAAGCTTATCAATTTACATTTACTATCTGTTTTTAAATTTTTTAGTTTATTTACAAGATCACAGGTATTAGTTATTGAATACTCTGATTGAAAATGGAATTTATGTTGAATAATTTGCTGAAGGCATCTTGCTAGTTTTCCGGTTGGGGTACTATTATTAGTGATTATGGGTCTAATGCTTTTATCTGTTTTGTGGAGTTTAATAAGGCTATAGAGGATGGGAGGTTTTGGGTTCATTTCAATCAGACTACCCACATTATAATCAAATATTTTTAACGTGTTCTGAGCCTCCTTGACAGTGTCTCTGACATTTCTAGTTAGCTTCTTCATCGGGTTAAAATTAATATTGAGTATATTGTTGTCTTGGAAAAAGGCAAGAGTTTTTTCTATATAAGAAGTAGTAGGTAAGAGCACCAAACCTGCATTTTTATCGCCATAAGTGATAGTGATGTCATTCCGGGTTATTTTTGTCTTAATCTGTGTGAGTGTGTCTCTTTCTTGGGTATCATGACGTTTTCTCTTCGTGAGATCAAGGGGATTTCTTCTTTTGAGAACAGGAAGCACTTCTTGTTTAAGGTGGATGTAGTCCTTGTGTCCGGACAGCTGTGTTTCCAAATCTATGGCAGTATCAATGTTGTTTATTTTTCCTAGAGCTAAACTGTGTTTGTGTCCTTTATTGAGGAGCTCCTGTTCTTCTTTGGTGAATTCGATGTCAGTCAAGTTAGTGAATTTGGTCATAAATCGGTGTGTGTCTTGTTCGGTGTCGAGGTTCAGTCTATAGTTATTATTTTCTTTCTTTATTCTTCTTACATGGAACCTGTCTTCTTCGGGTTCTGCAGCTCGTTGTTCTTCTTTACGCAGGAGATTACACAATTTTCTTTTTCTCTTCTTAGTTTCTTCATATGTTTCGTAAAATATTCTTTCTTCAAGCTTGTCCATGACATTAGTATACTCTAGGTGGTGGAGTTTATGAGTGAGAGTTCTGTGCATGAATTTCATCTTTTTATCGATGAGATCTCTCTCTCGCCAGTGTTCCTTAAGTCGTAGGTGTATGAGACGCAATTCCAGGGTGCTCTTGTAGTGGTTGAAACACTTTGGGACTCTTATTTTGAAAGCTTGAGGTGTCACTTTATGTTGTAAGGCGTGTTGTAGAAAATCTATATGTTCGGTGTTGTTATAACGTTTCTTCATTGTTTTATACAGCTGGTTTAGGATTACGGATATCTCCGCATCTTCTAATGTTGATATAAAATACTCCATGCCATCAGATTATATTGATAGTTAATAAAACTCGGAGAGTGTATATCTGATGTTATTCATTTATTGGTACTAATCGGCTACATGTTTCAAAACATTACGTTTCGTCTTCAGGCCTTGCTGTAAATACAATTTTAGATCAGTCACACAATGTAAGGAACATAATTAAAACAATCATAACATAAAAACATTTGATAAAGTAATTTACCGTCAATGTCACTAGTATAAAAGCATGTGGAGAAACCAAATGTATGGTTATGTTTCTACGTCGAGTAACGTGTTCGAGTCGTATGAATAAAATTCTACTCGGAAACAGTGAAATACACCAACAACAAAAGCAACACTACACTTTGAAATAGTTTTACAAGTCTAAATTAACTGGATACGTCGTTATACAAGTCAAAAAACACGAGGTATAATCCATGTATAATCTAATTATAAATGTCATAACAGTAACCAACTTATCCGTTATCGCGAGGTGGCGTATTCTCGACGGCGGGAGTTTTAAATAATTTGATGAACAATCTGTTGGGATTGATCTCGATTGCCTGATTCAGTAGCAGGTTTGGTGCTCTTATATATCGTTTGTAGATCTCATATTCTTCATAAATGTTTAATCTTTTTGATTTTTTCATTTCATGTAGTAGTTTTAAATTGGTCAACTCTATTTTATGATCTGTGTCCTCGATGTGTTTGTATACATATGATTCACGTTTGTGTGTGTGTTCACGGAATCTAATGCCGATATTACGTCCAGTTTGTCCTATGTATTGGCTATTACATTCAGGACAAGTTATTTCGTATATACCACTTTTAAGCAATTTGTCAAGTTGGAATTTGTTATTGGTAATAGAGTTGCCTATCTTGCAAGTATTTTTAAAAGACACGTTAATATTAAATTTCTTGAGTATATTCTGTATTTGATATGAAGTATGGCCCTGATAGTTTAACGATATGTATTTATTATTCACAGCGCGATTGGGATAAACAGCATGCAAGATTCTCCTTTCATGTA
This sequence comes from Melinopterus prodromus, assembly GCA_964023965.1. Taxonomy (NCBI): domain Eukaryota; kingdom Metazoa; phylum Arthropoda; class Insecta; order Coleoptera; family Scarabaeidae; genus Melinopterus; species Melinopterus prodromus. The sequence continues at coordinate 29,319,642 of OZ030390.1, forward strand.
CAGTATTGTATATATCTTGAACGTAAGACTTATCATAACCGTTGTCTTTGGCTATAAGTAAAATATTAAAAATTTCTCTATTAAAATTATTTTCATTCAGGGGTATATTGAACAGTCTATTGATGAAAAAACGAAAAGCCGCCTGTTTATTATTGTTAGAATTAAATGACTCTTTAGGAATTATGGTAGTAGTGGTAGTTGGCTTTCTGTATATGTCAAAGTTTAGTTTATTACATTCTAGGTTTCTCTCAATCACAATATCCAAAAAATGTATTCTTTTATCTCGTTCCATCTCAAGGGTAAATTCCAGAGGTCCGATATTATTTAAAATGTTGTGTAAAGCAGTTATTTGTGCACAACTACCCTTATAAATAATAAGAATATCGTCAACATAACGTCCATAGAACAATATATCATCTGTTATAATGTTATACTTGCCAGAAAAAAGTTCTTTTTCAATTTTATTGACATAGAATTCAGCCATGAGGCCCGAGATTGATGATCCCATAGGTAAGCCATCAGACATTTTGTAGAATCTCCCATCAAATATCATGAAATTTTGTTTCGTGACTACGTGTAATAATTCAATTATGTTATTTATGTCAAAGAAGCTCACAACAGGGTGTTTATGTAAGTTATCGAGAAGGAAGTTATTGATGATTTTAATAGTATCTCCAATAGGAACATTTGTGTAAAGATTTTTTATATCAAAGCTTATCAATTTACATTTACTATCTGTTTTTAAATTTTTTAGTTTATTTACAAGATCACAGGTATTAGTTATTGAATACTCTGATTGAAAATGGAATTTATGTTGAATAATTTGCTGAAGGCATCTTGCTAGTTTTCCGGTTGGGGTACTATTATTAGTGATTATGGGTCTAATGCTTTTATCTGTTTTGTGGAGTTTAATAAGGCTATAGAGGATGGGAGGTTTTGGGTTCATTTCAATCAGACTACCCACATTATAATCAAATATTTTTAACGTGTTCTGAGCCTCCTTGACAGTGTCTCTGACATTTCTAGTTAGCTTCTTCATCGGGTTAAAATTAATATTGAGTATATTGTTGTCTTGGAAAAAGGCAAGAGTTTTTTCTATATAAGAAGTAGTAGGTAAGAGCACCAAACCTGCATTTTTATCGCCATAAGTGATAGTGATGTCATTCCGGGTTATTTTTGTCTTAATCTGTGTGAGTGTGTCTGTTTCTTGGGTATCATGACGTTTTCTCTTCGTGAGATCAAGGGGATTTCTTCTTTTGAGAACAGGAAGCACTTCTTGTTTAAGGTGGATGTAGTCCTTGTGTCCGGACAGCTGTGTTTCCAAATCTATGGCAGTATCAATGTTGTTTATTTTTCCTAGAGCTAAACTGTGTTTGTGTCCTTTATTGAGGAGCTCCTGTTCTTCTTTGGTGAATTCGATGTCAGTCAAGTTAGTGAATTTGGTCATAAATCGGTGTGTGTCTTGTTCGGTGTCGAGGTTCAGTCTATAGTTATTATTTTCTTTCTTTATTCTTCTTACATGGAACCTGTCTTCTTCGGGTTCTGCAGCTCGTTGTTCTTCTTTACGCAGGAGATTACACAATTTTCTTTTTCTCTTCTTAGTTTCTTCATATGTTTCGTAAAATATTCTTTCTTCAAGCTTGTCCATGACATTAGTATACTCTAGGTGGTGGAGTTTATGAGTGAGAGTTCTGTGCATGAATTTCATCTTTTTATCGATGAGATCTCTCTCTCGCCAGTGTTCCTTAAGTCGTAGGTGTATGAGACGCAATTCCAGGGTGCTCTTGTAGTGGTTGAAACACTTTGGGACTCTTATTTTGAAAGCTTGAGGTGTCACTTTATGTTGTAAGGCGTGTTGTAGAAAATCTATATGTTCGGTGTTGTTATAACGTTTCTTCATTGTTTTATACAGCTGGTTTAGGATTACGGATATCTCCGCATCTTCTAATGTTGATATAAAATACTCCATGCCATCAGATTATATTGATAGTTAATAAAACTCGGAGAGTGTATATCTGATGTTATTCATTTATTGGTACTAATCGGCTACATGTTTCAAAACATTACGTTTCGTCTTCAGGCCTTGCTGTAAATACAATTTTAGATCAGTCACACAATGTAAGGAACATAATTAAAACAATCATAACATAAAAACATTTGATAAAGTAATTTACCGTCAATGTCACTAGTATAAAAGCATGTGGAGAAACCAAATGTATGGTTATGTTTCTACGTCGAGTAACGTGTTCGAGTCGTATGAATAAAATTCTACTCGGAAACAGTGAAATAAACATGTTTACACATGTTTATTATAATGTGTAAGTTGTATTCGCCATGTACATACACCGTGGTGGGGATTTGAAAAACGATTTAAGCGCCCGTAGCGAAGAAATACCTAACTAAAATGCCTACATATGTGCAGTAGTTCACGGCGCATTATGTTGTGATCCAATCCGTCAGAACTAATAACATATCGTTGGTATATATAATCATAATGAGACACAATAAGTATTGCGTTATCAATTGTAATAATACAGGAAGAAACATTAACAAATGAAATAATGAAATAAATAATATAAATTTGATCGGACCAAAACCGAAAACCGAAAAGCAACTTACGTTCAAGACCAGCGGAAAACGAAAACAATGTCAACAACTAAAACGCCACAATTCGTTTCAAAATGAACGTAATAAACGTGTGTTTTATGTGTGCAAGAGACAAATATTGGACTGAATCAAGCATATCTAAACGGTAGCCCTTTTGACATCTATGAAGTAATTTCGCATTTTTATAATTAATGTTATGACCAGTTTGAATCTTGTGTTGGTATAAGTTGGATGTAGTTTGACTATTGTGTTCTTTGAGTCGCCTCGCCAATGATCTACCAGTCTGTCCAATATAAATAGCATCGCAGTTTCCACATGATACCGAATAGAAACCGCTCTCACAAAGGGTTGGTCTAATAAGCTTGCGCTGACTTGACAATAAATTGGACAATTGAGTGTTGGATGTAAATGCTGGTAAAATGTCGAAATTTCGAAAATTATGAGATGGAGATTGAAATATGAAAATATGAATGGAGATTGATACTAATAGTTTTTTAACACATCAAAAAAAGGTAAACACTACAGGAGAAACATTTTAAAAATATGTTTAGCACTTGGGCTGATCTAGACTTAGAGCTCAAATATAATAGGGGTCACTAGGTATATAAGTTTGCATATCATTGAATACTGAATATAGATTTCAAGTAAACATGAATCAAATACACACCTCATTATTTTTAAATATTAATTCACATAAATTAAAAAAAAAACTGATGTGGCCAGGCACATGCCTTTGTTATACAATATAGAAAATCTCCAAAATTAATAGTTTAGCTGCATGAGATTCTATTTAATCGAGATCGATCGTGTCTGCATTAAAATAACACGTGCTAGCCAGGTTTTGACAGATATTTTGACAATATTACAGTGGGTATTGTAAAAATCGTTTTACACTACCTACTGTCATTAGAATGAAAATAATTGTCAAATCCTGGCTACCTTAGTTTTCATGCAGACACGATCTCGATCAAATAGAATTTGCTCATCTAGAATTGCACAGCTAAACTATTAATTTTACCAAAAAAGTCATAGACATAATGTATACAAAATTTCCTCTACCTTAATTTGTTATTTAACAATTTTGACGAAATTACAGAAATGGCGGCTCATTTGCAAAATCTTTGAAAAATGCTTTGAGGAAACTAGATCCTTTGGACCCTTTTGAATACAAAAGTTGGGTCATAGAACTACTAAATATGAACTTTCGTCCCGATACCTTTAGTAGTTTCTCCGGAATCGTACCACAAAAATCGGGTACTCGCCCACAGACATACTGCGTATAATAAAGTAAAAACGCCAAACTTTAATTTATTCACTTTTGATGTCACACGCTATCATTTTGTTTATTTAACGGGCCTGAGTATTGTACGTACATTACTCTTTTCTTAGTTTTGAGAGAATCATTTAATCTTAAATAAATGTTAACTCTGAATTCTGAATACGTACTTTGTTCAGGGTTTTAAAACATATAAACAAAATATGTACTTACTCTAGTGCATTCTCGAATTATTTTGATTTTTTATTTTGTCCTATTTTATGTTTTTATAAAGTTGTGACATAAATTAATCTAATTGAAAAACTTCTGATATTTGATGACGCTTACATCAAAGAAGTTTTAGAATTACTATATGCTGTGCTACTTTCATTCCAGTTATTGGTAAACTCAAGGTATTCTTTTTACACAAAAAATACAAAACAAAATAGTGCGCTAAGTTGCTCTTTAACAACCTCCGTACCAGTGATTCGATGATTATCTATAACAATATTATCTCATTTTCTATACAGAAAAAAAAAACAAATAATGGACCTGAGTACCAACAACATAAATAAAACAAAGAGCCACATGCATTGCATTTATATCAAAAATACCGAATACGTAACAACGTAATGCCGTATTCCTGAATTGTTTTGACTGCATAATAAATGTATCCAAATCACGTATTTCTCGGTATTTTGCGAATCCGGTCGAGAGGATCGTATCGCTTTGGCTGACCGCACGGGCAAGCCGTTCGGTTCGAAAGGGGAGCACATAAAACCATACTTTATTAAATATTGATACCCAATTTTGATGTAAATGGATAACAAATAATTTATGAGGCTCGGTCCGTTCGGTTTCGGCAGCTTTTTTACTTTACGAGGCCCATCCGTTGGCGCCCTATCATGCCGCATATAAATCACTTAATTTCGCGTTACATCAAAAGCTTGTTTTAATAAATAAAAACCGCCGAAATTTAATACTCATTGGTGTACGTTTTGCTCGGAAAGTTTAAAGGACGATACGGTGTAGTAATCTTTAGGGATTTAGTATTGGTATTGATGCTACAAACCGTTTAAAAACATTTATGTTTACATCAAACGCAATAAATTGCAGGTAAAAAGACCGAGTTGTAACTTTAAGTAGAAGTAAAGTATGAAACTCGTCGTAATTACCGAAAAAGCTGAAAGAGTTTGGACTTTCCATTTTCGGACAATTTTCTCTCTAAAAATTTGTTTACTCTATACCCTAGAAGTATGTATAAAAGTTATTTATTTACAACCTGTATAATTCGCTCGATCTTCGATATTATTTATATATTGTATTTATATATTAAAGTTGCGTATTATAATGCACCAAATGCGTAATATTTTTCTTGTGTTAGTAGGGTTACCAGAACTCAGTATAATTCCTGCAATTTCAGGGAAAGTTCGGACAAATAGTCAGAAACATCTTAATAGCAAATAATAACATTATTACGAATACAAATTATCTTTACATAATCAAACTTGAAAAATAAAAAGAACAATACCGCCCTACACCACTATTTTCGAATAGGGCGTATTGTACTTATTTGGTTATTTTTTTGAAATCTACGCATTTCTACATTTCTACACGAAAGTACCAATTCACTATAATGAAGAAGTCTATCCGTTCACTTCGTCACAATTATTCGCCAATCAACTGTGATCCTCGCCACGCTCGTCGTGCCCAAATGGAACAAGTGTGCCAATACGGCTTATAAAACGGGTGGTATATACTACTTTCTCTACTTCGCGACATCAATTTAACATAGATTTCAAAAATTGCGGTTTTCATTTTACAATCTAAAGTAGTTTTATCGTTAACAGTTGGTAGTTGTCGTAAAACTGACAAATATGATTGAGACGAACCAATAGCGATTGAGATGTCACCATTATTTGACGTTTGGCATCAATATAACCAATCTAGGAAAAACAACTAAAAGTTACTAAAAGCTAGTACTCTAGTGGTTTCATAACGTCACCGAAGGCGGTTTGGTTATGAGTTTATAACGCACGCAAAGTAGAACAATAGATATCGTTATGATGAACAGAGATGACAATAAAATGACGCTGTCAGGAATACAATCATCAATGTAATATTTACGAGATAAGGTAAATTTGTTCTTATTCTATTATTGAATAACAACGATGAATGTTGTTTTCATATGATTCATGCATAATTACGGTTATTATGGCTGCGGACACGGAGGTGATGGTTGGAAGATAATTTCTTACAAAGAGGGTTACATTGTAAATCTTTGAAAGGGTGTACCTACGTCTATATAAAATCTAATAGATTCAACCGATTCGCGTTTTCTTTCCTTAAGTAACTCATCATAATGATTTGTATTTTATGATGCGTATGAAAATTATTATAATGTTTCTACAATATTACTAGGTTACTGTTGCCACTATAACAGCCAAATAGATATATGTAGGTGAACATAAAGAAGCACCTACGTGCGAAAAGTCTCATCCACGCCAACTACGGTTCTGCAGGGCTTTCCGTTTGCAAAATGAGTTAGGTGATATTCTTTGCATACTTTGCTTTGTAATATGCAATTAAACAATTATAACCTAAAATTCGTCTTGGCTGAAATCTTTACTGAACTTTAATCAGAACCTTGTAGATTTCTTATACATTTTCGACATAAAATAATTGCGATTAATAAACTAAAATTAATCAAGCAAACAGGTTGCAAACTTTTACGGCTATCAACGCACAGTGTGATAAAAAATACTTAATGGGGACAAAATTCTGCACTTTTGTCATTTTTAAATGAATTCTTATAAAATTTAGTGCACATTTAGTGCACAACAAGAAATTACAGAGGTTTACCATGAGTAAAAAATCATTAAAATGTTATTATTTTAGTTATTATTAAATAACAAACAAGAATCTTTTTAGCAACAAGCTTGCTTTTGTGCCAATTATAATGAAACTTTGTATTTAAGTTGTTTTTCTGATACAAATCAAACAATTTTTTTTAAATTTAAAACCATCAAAATTGGGGATGAAATATTGCGGACTTAAAATCCAAAGTGTAAATCCACGCTTGGCGTTAAAGAAAAACAAAACATTTAATTAATTCACCCTTTATCATAAAAAAATATACATTATAAAAACTACTGCAAAATATTTTAGGAAATATCTCCAACATCGTTTAGTAAATCTTAAACTTCATTGACACGTATGTGTTTTAAAGGCAATATTTAAATATAATTTAAAAAAAATAGTTTTCTAGTTTTCTACGTCCCTCTGTCTTCGCCACGGGGTTGGGATCTCCGCAACTGTGTCGAATCCACCTCGGGTTAACGGTATTGAGGGTTCTTCTTGGTCTTCTTTATGTAATGGTTATATTTGTTCCATCATCAATAAGTGTTTAATCTTTAACTTTGTGAAGATTGGTTTCTAATGCTCGTTATAAATGGATCTCATGTGCATAGCAAATGATGAAAATCATATTCATTGGTCGCTGATCTAGAACATTTCCTAGAATGATAAATTGCTTATAATCTTCATTTCTGGCTTCTTGTGCATCTTCAGATAGCTGTCCAAGAGGCAAAATAGTATGTTATCTAATCATATTCTCTCCGTGAACAAGAACTTTGTGAACTGGAGAAGGCATGTAGTAGGGACAAACTATATATTTGCTTGCTGTGTTGCGTGTGTTAATCGCAAATTTTGTTTCATCAATTTTCGTACCACAAGACGTAGTTTGAAGTATTATATGGAATCTTTTTATCAATTCGTTATCAACTCCTGTTATTTGAATGGTAACAACTGGAATTGTGAAAATACCTTTTCGCAGTATTACCGTCATTATCAAACGGAAAACCAAAATCTTGACGGAAACGTTCCTGAACTAGTTTTTTCTTAGCTGATTTTTCCTTCTGATTTTGTACAGTGGTAGCAGACCGGAGACCAAAAGCTTAGTCAAAGTTTGCTTTTCTTAATTTTAACATGGCCATGGAATTATTTTTCTACAAAAAATAATACGTATTAGAAATTAACCACGGCATTTTTGAAATCTAGAAGAAATGCTCTTTCCAGTGATGTATGATACGTTAGTAAAAGGTATTCGTATAGAAGAGTAATTCGCTACTTGTGTGCGCTACGCGCGAAGTAGTTTTTCGCGAGTAACCGAAAAGGTCAACTTTTACGTCGTGTAGAATAACAAGGAGAGCTTCAAATATTGGTCAAATGGAGGTTTCATCTATATATTTTATTAAAACAATCATTTCTATTTTCTAGAAAGTAATTGGTGTAAACAATTTTGGTCCTTCCCGTATAGAGCGAATTATTTATGTGCTAAATTGTTCTTAAATCATATCACGACGAATATATTTACAGTCTGTAAGAAATTATTTTTTAAGTGAATTTCTTCAAGAATTGTGCCAAACGCGTGTGGACATAAAACTATTATTTTTTTCGTCAATATGCTCGAGATTGGTAATAAACAGTGCTTACTACGTTAAATTACGTCACCTATTTCTTTGAAAAACAACTGAACCAAATCTCAAAATCCAAGCCAGTCAGACACACACAATTTAGTGGTCTAAACTCTAAATCCCACTTCTGCCATCAAGTTCTCACGAAACCTTCTGTATTATGTACCTATCTGAATTGAAACATGTAGCGATTTCTTCGTGATATCGCGACAAAATCGTAATTTAACAGCGTTAATTAAAATAGTTTAGCCGCAGCGACGGGATGATTAACTTCCGGTTGTTTAACGTTCCCGTTTATGTGCATTATTAGTAGGCGGCGCAGGCATCTAAACGCCCAACCACATGTCAAACAAACTCAACGGCTCCACTCTCGTTCCATCATCACGGAACTTACACATGTGTAAGCCGCCGCGACGCTCAGCACTCCGGTGGCAGGACGTCGAGTATAGCCAAAGGGGTGGGTCACGGGAGGCGCGGCGGCGGCAATTTTAATTGTGTTTGACGCTCCTTATCTGAACGGTGCTGCATTAAAGTTTAATTACGAATGTTGTATGTGCCAGGCGAGGAGTGACAAGTGCCGTGTACTGGCGGCTCTATGGTTTACCCTCTTGGCACTGTGTTAATAAACAGTGGCGTAGCTACTGGGGCTTCCAGTCCCGGGATCCCGACTAATAATAAGTTTTTTCGGAATTCCGGGATTATAAATCTAAATCCCGGGATCCTAAAAAAAGTCTACTTTAAATTATTTTCTAATTTTTTTGTTAATTAACGAAATGTGGGCACTGACCTACAATAAATCAATTGAGCTGCAATTTTTAAGTGTGAATATCAGTCTGTAACAGTACCCGTTGATTAAATTAAGTATCAAGCATAAAATGTTCGTTTACACCAACATGTTGCTATAATAGGAAGAACAGATTTTGCAATTACTAGATATAATTCGATATGGAGACAAAAATGAACCTTTTCAACTTGCTTAAGTCTTTTTAGTTACTTTACCCTCAACAACAGGAAAAAACATAAACGTAAATATAAAGAAATTTGTGGCGGATTTCTTTACTGGGATTCACTGATGTACTACAGAATATAAAATTAGTAAATACGTAATAAAATACAGCGAAACAGTTTCTTCCAGTTTAAGGATTTTACCATAAACTAAAAAAAAAAATAATATTTTGGTACGAAGCATCTCGAGTTTGTGATGATCTGTGACAGAGGTAATATGGTCACTTTGGACATTTCTTCATAACACAATTATCACTTTTTTAATGGAAAAGTTTTGTCAGAAAGGGCACTATAAAAATCTATAATGTATAGTTGGGCTATTTGAACTGTATTTGAGAAAACCGAAAAATGTACAAGTATCTAATATTAATTTTTTTTTTCATGACAAGAAATTGAATATTTAATATTCTAAGAAGTTGCACTGAATATTTCATCAATTTTCACCAATAAATAACGTCTTCACATGAATAAACATCCATGCCATATGAATTCTAAAGTTATCCAATTTTATCTTAAAGAAGAAAACAAAAATACGTCAAAATGGCAATATGTAAAATTGAAAATTTGGCTCGATCAAACAAGTTCTTTTGCCGACTATTGTTGAAACATTTTACGAAAATGCAAAATTTTTGAACAAATTTAAGATGTAAGAGCAAGTTGTTATCTGATAGAGTATATATTTTGTTTATTATTGATGTCAATACGCACACTTTGACAAAAACAAGCCAAATTTTGGTTTTGTTCTTGTAAAATTTGAAAACGTTGATCAAGTTTTGGGGAAAAAGATATTATCCAGTAAGATATATTTTAGGCGTTTCTTACTGATTGGATTTGTCATCAGAGGCGTTTTGATGTCATATAGATGTATGCAAGTGAATCTCTTCTCTTTTTAAAATCTCTTTTTCGAGCTTTAACAGCCGCAAACACGGAAATCACATGTTCGAAATTTATATTTTGTGTTCTATTGTTAATATGCCAAGATTGTTGAGTCTCCTTTTAGTCATTGTTGCTCGCAAATAATTTTTAATTAATTTTAGTTTGCTAAAACACCTGTCACACGAAGCAACTGAAATGCAATTTTTCATACATAACTTTAGTGACTCGGAAGAGATGTTGTAAAATCCCATTCTACGATGAATTTCAAGTCCAATTAGAAACTGTAACCTTGGCCCCTTTTAGATGTCTTCTCAACGTTGGTATCTCTAAGAGGTGTTGTGTTTCTGATAACTCAACATAAAAACCAGCAGATTGGATACAGCTAATTTCAACTCTTCAGTGTTCGCTAAAAGTAATGTGTTTGGCTGTACAACCTCGAACAATGAAGAAACTTCTTAAACGGACTTTGCTCTAGTTCGGAGTTCAATACTGAATTGGTCAGGAAATTCCAACATATCCTTTTCAAGTTCAGCTCTCTGTGGAAGTCCTGCATCGGTGGCCAACTCACCGGCCATTCGTTTTTACTACGAATTGGTCGTTCTTTTGGAATGACGTAGTCTTTCGATTTTTTTACTACAAGATCTATTGCCTCTTCTACAATATGACTCCGTTTTTCGTCAATATATAGATGAAGTGTCTCTAGTTTTATAACTGATCAACACTTAAGCCTTTATTTTGCAATGCAATCACAATTAATTTCTCGTAGAAGAAAAGATAGCAAAGAAGTATGAAGTATGTATCACACACAGCAGACATAAGGTTCTGTCTGTGCAGCACCTCTGGTGTCTTAATTTTCTTGTTGATCACTCAATTTCTAGATAGCAGCCACAATCCCATCAAAATTATCAGCAAATGCTTTTACTGCAGCAGAATGAGTACTCCGAGGCGTTGTTGGCAGCCTTTAAAGTGTTTAAATGGATGCTTTGCTGTATTTAAGAAGCACTTTCAAGCAGCTAGTACAAGCAGAAAAAATTTAAATATTGTCTCTATTGTCCTGAAAATTGTTACACAAGATACATCTTATGCAAATCAGTGTTGGCCACATAAATTAATTGAATAATCTATCCAACCAACAAAAAAAATGCTTTGTGGTTAAAAAAATAACAAATAAATCATAACCATATGTACATAACTACTGCCACCTATAAAAATTCTTAAAACTGTAGTTGTAGCACAACTGTCACTTGTAAACATTTTAAATTTGCGTAATTATTTATTTCATAGCTTACAAGCATTTATAAATTATCATAATTGATAGAGTAAATTATTTACTACGTATAACTTGGTTAAAATGGCTTCAAGCGTAAGTTGTTTATAGTTGAAGAACATTGTGATGGTTTGTGTAAGTTTTTTTTTTCACCCCTAAACGGGTGAACCCCGTGCGGGCCACCCCTGCCGCCCCCTTAGCTACGCCACTGTTAATAATATAGGACTGTTAGGCACTGTTTACGGCGACGCTTCTCGCTGTCGGTATTTTACGATCAACATTAAAGCCCACTTAGATTATGCGACGTTGACCATAAATTCAAATACAGGATACCGATTAAACCGCCGTAGGTCGCGCGAGTCTTGTTCCATGCAGCATCAACATGTAGATGAAGTATTCGTTTTTTTCCTTGTTAATTATGCAAAGACGTGTGCGCGGTTTGCACGGTGCGGTGATGTTCGCGCTCATTAAAGTTGTTCTTAGAAATATCGACTGTTGCCGGACGCCGGACGGTCAAAGTTCTTTGCACTGCGAGTGTATATTCAAACCGTTACTAGTAATAAACCATAAAATAATAAGTACTTAATAACAATAAATTACGGTATAACTACCGGTTACTTTTGTAATAGAAATATGAAATACTCATCCGGTACCATATTATTGTAAAGTTATTTTATGAGAACTTGTTTACAAGGAACGCAGCGTTAATCAAAAAGTTAACGTTAACGGAATATCCAGATTAGGAAAGTAACTCTTCGATCTCGTAGTATAGACGTAAACATATTATTGAGGAGTAAGATACAGGATAATAAAAAAAGCACAGTTTTTGTTTGCAATATTTCGAAACCTCTTTTGTTTCATCATCAGGCAATTAAACACCATCAAACGTCATCATCGGACGTAAAGACGGGTAAGGGCAATTGTGCTCTTGCACAGCATAGTCTTAGTATGGACCATGTATTTGACTTCAACAACGCTTCTGTTTTAGATTCAGAAGTTAATTACTATGGTAGATTGTTTTTGGAAATGGTCCACAATAATATATTTTCAACATCGCTAACTGGCAGTCTAATTAATCAATCACGAGATCCAGACAGCAATTTAGAAATTCAAACTTTAGTATCTTCTGTACAAACAGAGGCTGTTGCATTTTTGTCATTTCCTTTGTATCAAAGAAAACTTGTTTTCATATAATCGTACGCATAGTATGTTCCACAATTGACAGAAAAAGTTAATGTCTACTGTAGTTATGCCGACTTGACTAACTACGTAAGTAGGTTTAGTGTTTATTGTATTATTGTACCTGATTTTATCTTAAATTGTAGTGTTTTATTGCCTGATAATGAAACAATAGAGGTTTCGAAATATTGCAAACAAAAATTGTGTTTTTTTTTTCGCTAATCCTGGATCTCACTCCTGGTTAATACGTTTACGTAAAAAAGTTAACTTCGCAAAAACCCTTCTTAGTAAAATTGACTTCACAGGAAGAAACATAAAGCTGTGGAACGTCGTGAGGATGCTCACGTGAGGGGGTATGACTCCGTAGACAATGGGGAGTCATATGTTATAGTCATATAGTATCGGGCAGGGCGCCGAGCGGTCAGTCCTGGCTTAAAATAATATATAACAATATAGTACAATGCAACCTAGCAGAAGACTTGAGATAACAAATGGATCAGGTAAAAGCAACCTTAAAAAAATCTGATGTGGCCAGGCACATGACTTTATCATACAATATATAAAATTAATAGTTTAGCTGCATGAGAATCTATTTGATTGAGATAAATGGTGTCTGCATTAAAATTAAACTAGTTAGCCAGGATTTGAAAGATATTTTGATAGTCAATAGTATCAATAGTCAAAGCATCAGCATTTGACACTAGCTACTGTCAGAATAATAGTTATTTATCTCACAAGAGCCGAAAGTACGGAATAGCGCGACGAGCGGTGACGCGGCGCGTCACCGATGGCGGAGCGTCGCCGTCGCATGTGAGCGAGTCGCGCTATGTTGTTTTCGGCAGGGGTGACATCAACGTTTTTGTATTGCTTTTTGAGAAATACGTATTTTAAAAAAAATCAAGAATGGTTATATTTCTGTACAGGAAATGTTAGCTTGATACCACTTCTACGAAACGTCAAGGTAATTCAAATTTTGACATATTTATATTCGTTCATGACACTGTAGATGTCACATCCGTACCAACATACTAAAATATAACTACACTCATCGCTATACTTTATTTGCAATTTTCTCAATTTATCGCTTTTACAATTAGATATAATCACGGGTTGATATTTCTTATCAACAAACAATAAAATTGGGTGATCTTATTTTATTTGAATTTTGTATTTTGTACTTTTCCGCACTAGAGCGGCAACGTTCCATAGCGGTTGTCCAACCTCTGATGAAATCAGCTGTTTTCGAGTGTGACAGCCATAGACATTTCTGTGGTGACAGCACAAAAAAAATATTTGTCAAAATCCTGGCTACTATGTATTTCATATCAATGCAGATGCGACCGATCTCGATCAAATAGAATTTGCTCTTGCAGCTAAACTATTAATTTTACCAAAAAATGTCATAGGCAGAAATTATTCAAAATTTCCTCTACTTCAATTTATTATTTAACTATTTTGACGAAATTACAGAAATGGCGGCTCATTTGCAAAATCCTTGAAAAAGGCTTAGAATAAACTACCAGTTTCTTTGGACCCTTTTGAACTAAAAGCTTTTCAGCTCTAAGTTAGGTCATGAAACTTCTAAATATGAACTTTCGTCCCGATACCTTTAGTAGTTTCTCCGGAATCGTCGCCACAAAAATCGTTTACACACACACGCACACACACACACACACACACACACACACACACACACACACACACACACACACACACACACACACACACACACACACACACACACACACACACACACACACACACACACACACACAGACATTTTTTTGTACCTTGGTCAAAAATGTTCAGGGGACCCAAAAAGACCTATTTCCACTAAAATCTGATTTTTTTTTCGGCATGATTACAATACTTTACCATACTGCGTATGATAAAGAAATAAAAAGTTGTAAGTAGGCCAGACAAAAATACTACCTATCTCTGTCTGTACTACAAAAAGATTTTTCTTTGTTGTAATTATTATGAAACAAACCATGCACAAACTATTCCCATGCACAGGTCCACATACCCCCCAAATTTATACGACGGATTAGTAGAAGTCATCAGTTAAAATTAAAACTAACTGCAAAATTAGAATTTGTTCTTTTTATAATATGATTACAATACACCAACTGCTATATAATTTTTGAAATGTCGTTCAAACTTATTGATGATTGATGTTGTTACAGTTTTTCATTTCATGTAAAAAAGGACTTTTGTGGCCCACTTTTGTTGCGATAATGTAACAGAAAAACGGAAAATACAAGAAAAATTGTCAAGTCTTATATACAAAAACTCAACTAAAATGTATTTTTATCACTTTTTTCACCTGCGCGTATTAATTAGTTGTGTCAGTTATGAAGAAAGTGCAATTTTATTTCGAAGTAAAAAACAGCCGCGTCCTTACACTCCTTCAGTGTGGTTCATAAATAAAGAGAACGTTTAAATTTAAGATGATTCAAACCAACATTTCTATTTCCCGTTGGTGGTTCAAGAAAAGTTCCTATGATTTAATACCGTGAAAATATCAACACAAAAAAAATCTTATTAACATCTGAGCATGACACTAAATGAAGAACTTTTTCACAGAAACGTTTATGATACAAACTATACAATGCAAGTTTATTGGTTGCTAGATATTTTACGTATCAACAAATTGCCTTTATATAAATTACTTTTTTCAATACTTACCCAATAGAAAAACTAACCACCAGATAGATATTACCAATTAATTTATTTCAAGCTTTGTCACTATTATATTATAGATAGTATATCAATGGACCGGACCTGGCTCGCGAGCTGTAGAGTAGAGACCCAAAATGAACAAAACAAACCTAAAGCAAAACCGGATAATATAGTTTCCTCACACATCATGTCATCAAAATCACACAAAATAAAGAGGAGAAGTACAGATGCTACCCCATGCGCTAGTGACCAAGCCGAGCGTCAGCAAACATATAGGCAAACCACTAAATAAGGTCATACCATGTCGCCGAACATGAATGGTAACAATGATATCAAAAGTCCGTATCACTAAAGATAAAGTTTGATTTCAAATTGCCATGAGAAAGCATCGGATAAATGGCTTATCTTGTCAACAATCTTCTTGATGTGGAACAATAGTTCAGTTACCAGGTGGTTTGAACGTGTAAAAGGTCGAACAGAGTTACTACTTGGCAATTATGTTTATGTTCGGGTCCTAGTAAAACCACAAAATTATCTCCCCTGAAAAGCTACTCATTCTTGAGCAAAATGGCCAAAACAGGTTACGTACAAAATTTGTACGTGGTTTTGTACGTGGTTACTTTTTACAGGTTATGTGTAAATTTGTAACACAGAAGTGGTAGAACATCTTGTCGGTAACAACTTAGTATAAATTTACTTTTGCTAACAATGCAACATGTAAAAACAGTGCTTTAATAGACATTTTGCCCAGGAATGAGAAACTATATCTACTGACTTTAGATATAGTTCAGAAGAATGTAAGATCAACTTAAAATCAAGAAACAAGGTATGCGTTGTTGAATGTTTTGTTTAGTGTCTGTGTAGCCGTGGATAAAGTGATAAAATTATAAACTATATACTTATAAGAGCACAGGAAATAGTGAAAACAATGTCTAAAATATTCCTATTTTATACATTTTCCCCATTTCCAACAAAATCAAATGGATAGGTGCCTTCATTATAATGCATATTTTTTTTGTTTTACTCTTATTCGCAATCCGAGAGATACCCTACTTTTGTTCAATTAAATTAAAATTCGTAACTAACGAAGACGTAAAAATCGTCCTATTTCGCTATATTAATGCCGAACTTCCACAAAGTCTTAGAAACTGATACTTTAATTATATTTTCGTGCTACTAATAAGTTCCACTTCGGAGAACTTTGTTGCGACTAATTAGGTGTTTATTAAATTTACAATTTCCGTAGATGTTAAGCAGGAATTTGCAATAAAAATAAATTCAAAGTAAGTAATGTAAAGATATTTCGTCCAAAACACTTTCTGTCAAATAAACATTTTATGGGTAATATGAAATGTTATACAGCAAATGGGATGTTATGTAGGTATGTAAGTACTATAATGCCGCAGCGAACTTTTTCGTGCGTATACAGGAGATTGATTTCTTGAGCTGTTTACACAGCAAATGTGACGGTGACAGGGGTTCTTTGATCCGGCGAGGTTTCAGTTTACTCAAATCAACCCTTACCCGCATCCCTCCTCATGTTGACTTCATGTAAACATACCGTAGATTCAGTAGTAAATTTTCAGGTGACGCGAGCGATGGATACGACCTGAAGGAAAAACGAATTGTTCAACGATAACACAATGCCGCAACTATTGGTTATATAAAATGTATAGAATGTAAAACGTATACGTTGAATGCATTTTAACGCATTGAAAGACATTTGAGCGAACTAATACAAACAATGTGATTGGTTTATTTTATGAATTACACAAGTAAGTAGTAAACGAATCAAATAAACATTTAATAAACTAAATTAACCAACAAACTATTTCAAGTTATAGCCAGCATTTTTCTGATGAGAGGGATGTTATCATTGGCTTTTTTGTTTGCAAGTCGTATGCCATTAGTTGTCTATTCAAAGTTTCTGTGACAAAATATGAAAAATGGGAGAAAGCATTGACAGCAAATTAGAACTGCGAACAATATACAGTGTGTCCAGGAAAGTCCGCGTCATATGAAAATTAGTTTTATTATCCATTTCTCAGAAAATTTTATTCTTTATAAAAGTTGGCGGCTTGTATTAAACCAATACGGCAATAGTCAAATAAGTAAATTTCGGTACCATATACCAAGCGATTCAGAATATATGAATTTGAGATAATAGTAAAGTACTTTAATTTTCGTTATTATCGATAAAATTTATTTGGAAATGTTGTTTAGAAGTAAGAATTATATTCAAATATGAAGTCACACCCACCTTCCTTGAAATTTTTACTTTTATGTTTTTTTTTTTTTGTAATTCTTACTTTTATGACTAATATTAGTCAATGCCAGTGATACTAAAATGTTCGTTTTAATCTATTTTTTAGACATTTAACTACATTTTTTACAGTTTTGATTATTTTGGTATGATAACTAATGTTTATTTAGAACTACCGCCAAATTACTGATTTTCTTGATGCAAAGTTGATATTTCACCCTGTAGATAATAATAGATCATACAATAACTAATACATGAGCGTGAATTACTTTTAATTCAATTAATATTATTGACTTTGGATATGTTTATAATAGTAGTTATCCATCTACAGAAAAGCGATTATCTCGATGTTGCTGATATTTTCAATGAAAACACCCGGACAACCAAATTGCCCATTCAACCATTTCTAGGATAATCAGTAAGTTCAAGCAGACTATGTCTGTTGAAAATCTCTTTAAGGAACACCACAGAAAGATATTGCCGAAAAAAAGAAAGCAAGTTTACCAGTGTTGCGGTAATCGTGCATAGAACTAATTCGGTTCGACAAATTGCTTCTCACACCCAATCCAGTAAATCAACAGCACATAACATACTAAAACTGAACAAATATCACCTTTGAAAAACATACAAAATTTATATGTATACTAAAGGAACGACACTATGTCATCAGTACCATACCTATGACATCAGACCTGATGCCATAGGTATGACTTCGCCATCTGGTTTGAGGAGGAAATGGAAGACGACAGATTATATTTTGTTGAATTTTTTTTTGTTAATTTTGTATGGATAGACGAGGCAACATTTACGTCAAATAGCACTGTTTATTCATGCATAAAATCAATAAACTGAAGCTTAATTTTTATATTATTAAAGTTGCATAGAATTACATGAATATTATTATACAAGTAGAGAACATTATCAGTACGTATTATTAAGTCCAAGACTACCTTTATCATCAACTGTCAATCAATAAACTTCAAACATAATAAGCATTAATTTTATGCCGACTTTATTATTGTATTAGTTATTACTGTTGATTTTGAGTTATTATTCCGGTTTACTAACATTTTATTTTACTAATTAGACATTTTATATATTGTTTGCTATCTTAGAGTCAAATAAGCCTTCTTCTTATTCCTATGGTTACAATTAGGAATCATTAAACAATATTTTAGAAATGAATAATAAATGTATAATATTATCACAGTTTTATTATTATTTTATTGTAATTAGACATTATATTGTCCGTTCATGCTGGTATATTGTGCGTTTATATGTGGTGAAAGGGAGGCGAGTAGTCCCATGCATATAAGCTACTCCCCACTATTCATTATTAAAGTTTTAGTATTAGTCCAGTCAAATCGTTTTCGAGGATGCCGGCTCCAGGAAAAATATAGATTTTCTCTCATCTATATGTTTTTTGGGGTTGCGAATTTCAACTTTGCTACTTCCAAACGGATGTGGCTTCACAATGAAAATCGCAAAAACTCAACATTTTAGACCTTTATGCAGTTTTTTTGCAAAAAAGTTATAAAACTATGCACTTTTTGAGGTAGACCATCATATACAAAAATAAAGTACATTAAATTTCCTATAAGAGCACCCCTGAAATACATTTTTGATTGAACGGTTTGCACATCTTAATCACTTGTTTTCGCCAAACCGTGTAACCGCGAGATCGGGTTGATATTTTATGTCATATTAAGTACAAGTCAGAGCCGCTAAGCGTTGCAGAAAAAAAAAACAAACAAAAATAGTACATTTAGTATTAATTAACTAATGTATAATCAGATGCAGGACAACAGGTGGCCTTTGTCTTCTACTTTACATTAATTCAGTAAGTAAGTTGAACAAATATATAGTTTTTAGTAATTAAATAGTAATACTAAAGGTACTGAATTTCTGGTATATAAAGGGCTCATGACAGCGTGCTCTAGCGGCCAAACCATTCAACCAAAAAAATACACTTGAGGGTAATTTTTATAGGAAATTTAGTGGAGCTACTTTATTTTTGTATATAGTGGTCTACGTCGAAATGTGAATGACTTTTTGGAAAAAAAAACTGAAGAAAAGTCAAAAATTCTGAGGTCTTTTGCGATTTTCGTTCTGAAGCCATATCCGTGGGAAGTAGCAAATTTGAAATTCGGAAACAGCAGCCCAAAAAACATATAGAATGAAAGAAAAAGTACTTCTATATTTTTTCCTGGCCAAAACACCATTTGACTGGACTATAATTATCAATTACCTAAAAGGCTTGTCAATTTCGATCATTATATCTATATTATTTATTACTTTTAATAGATTTATTAGTATTATTGGTTGTTGAGAACCATTTTTCACATACCAGAAACCATACTTTTTAAACCAGAAATTAGCATAGAAATTATAAAATTTTACGTCTAAACAACATCTTCAAGTAAAGTTTATCGATAATAATGAAGTCATACCAGTTACCATAGTTTCTTGTCTTTAACTTTATAAATTATTTTGGTTTATCAAAGTGATATTTGTTCAGTTTTTGTATGTTATGTGATGTTGATTTACTGCATTGGGTGTGAGAAGCAATTTGTCAAGCCGAAGTCGTTCTATGCTCGATTACCGCGTAAAACACTGGTAAACTTGATTCTTTATTTTCGGCAACATGTTTTTGACTAATATTTGTCATAAAATAAACAATTAAAAAAACACAAAAAAGAAACAATTCGAGATAGGTGGCTGACACTTCTTATTTCAATATAATTTTTACTTCTAAACAACATTTCCAAATAAGGTTCATCGATAATAATGAAAGTAAACGAACTTTACTCTTATCACAAATTCATATATTCTGTATCGCTTGGTATATGGTACCTAAATGTACATATTTGAATGTTGTCGTATTGGTTTCATATAAGCCATGGATAGAAGAAATGGATAATATAAACATTCCATATGATGCGGACTTTCCTGGACAGACTCTACTTCCTACAGTCTATTTGATTTTTGATAAATTATCCACACCCTAATCCGCGTAATCGGCGTTTCTATAGGTACCATCTATATTTAATAAAGATACTATAGCAATATTATTAAGATTATTAAATTTTATCTTTGCATGGAGTTATTTTATTCCATCAGCAAGAAACATTATTAAGATTTTTAAATACAGATAACGCCGAAAACGATCCTTTAAACAAGCATCTCAGTAGACAAAGGGATGAAAATGTTGCAACCTTTCCGGACGAGGCAATATTTTTATTAGTGAGAATAAATCCGCAATAAAAGAGGCCTTTTATGCGTACTTTATTGACTATAAAACCTTTATTAAACGGTAAAGGAGGCCCTAAAGGCAGAAATAATAAAAATCTAATTAAGACCGATGTGAAATAAAACACGATCCCGGGGAATGTCTCATCTCGCTCTGAACAGTCTAAATTTGGATAAAATTTGTCTGAGTTTAAAATAGAGCATAAAATAAAAATGTACACAGTTATTTGTAATTCAAAATATCTAGAATATTTATTGAACCCTGACAACCTTATGTAGAAACCAAATTATCTTTATAATCTATAATGTTGTTTAAAATACATTTGTGGACGTATGGTTTTAAAGTATTACTATAAAGGTAATAAAGTCCACTCGTATAATAAAAAGTAAAGGATGGCATTTTTCGGCCCGACAAATTAGGGGTTCGCACGACAAATTTCGGTACCTTAACGACAAAATATGCATTTTAACGACAAAATATATTTTTTAACGATAGAAAATGTATACGAACGACATAATATATGTTTTAACGCAAAAAAATTAAAAGAACGACAATATTTGTATTTAAACGATAAAATCAGCTACCGTTAAAAATGTGGTTATGTGTATTTTTGTTTTCAAGTTAGCAGAAGGACGTTGGGTATAAATGAAAATTATTCTGTGTATAATTGTTGTTCAGTAAGTCTTTAGGTAAGTTATAATTATTTATATATTATATATGATTTGAGTTCGAGATAATATGGACAACTAGAAATCGAACAGTGGTAGGCAATTGCTTGTTTGATTGATATTATCCTTTCAATTAAAATATTTGTCAGTTGCAAAAGTTCAACTTTTAGTACTTTTTTACAGGTCAAATGCGACCGTATAACAATAACAGGGTCTGTCACATTTCTTATTATGTCAATTACAGTGGTATTTATTTTTTGTACTGTTGTTTCTTTTATGCAGGACTCTCCATTTGTTCATTTATATCAATACGTAATTGCTGTGAAATTTCAGATCGATCGATACAGTAAATTAACCCATATGTGCACAAAGTCGAGTATACGTTTAATTCAATCATATTAAAAAGGAAATATTTTTGGTTTGTTTATTACAATAAACTTACATACCACAGTTATTAACTTATATAAGAAAAATAATCAATGAACTATTGAATCAGAGCAGTTCACATATTTCCATGTAGATACTTCTAGATACTACTATGTCAAAAATACAATAAGTGCTATAAATAAACATAATCAGATAGTCTACGGAGAAAATCTTTTTGTTTTTACTTGCTCGATACTTGTTCATTGTCGGCCAGGATTAGTCAGTTAGTTGCGACCATTGTGTTTTTGACAAATTAAATACGTGCAAATATGTGAAATGCCTCGATATCGAGATGCATTGTCACCTAACTATGAACAATTTGACTTACAACAAACAACTTTATTAAAGGACTGGACCGAAGCATATCAATGGCAACAATTAAACCAAAAAGTTCGGGAAGTGGGTAGTAAATATTACACATGTTCTACTAAATCAAAAGATAAAAATATTCAAATACACAATAATGCCAGACAATAATTCAGATATTTGTTTATTTTTTATAGAATGTACGGATATATATTTAATAAATATTATATATAAATATTATTTATTGTACTTAAATTATTGCTTCCTTATTTAAATACAATATTATAAATTGCATTTGTGTTTTTATAATTTTTTTGCAAACCCCACACTACAGCCGGTAATTAAGGTTTATAAAACCAAAATTAAATCATTAAAACTTAAAAATCAAATCAATATAACCCATACTTTTCGCAAACAGCTTAAAAAAGTTAAATTACATAATTTGTCGTGCTTGTCAATTAAACTGTGGTTAGGAATCCCTAATTTGGCGTGCTGAAATGCTGAATACATATTCTGATCAACAAACACGTTGGTTAAAGTGGCAATAAAATTTCTATCGCTCCGTTTGCAAACTATACGTCCCACATACTCGACATTGACATTTAACAATAAACATCACTGACTAATTTGCAAGTGTCGTTAATGCAATTACTTAAAGCGGTTTAAAAGTTAAATCAACGGCGATAACTAATGCATTACTATTCATTGCAACAATAAACGGCCAATTTACATAGCCGCAAGCACGTGACCTAACCCAGGATGTGCTGCTATCTATACTCCATTCGACACCATGGAGTGAACACGTCCACACAGTCATAAATCACAAATATACGAAAAAAAAAACTAATTATATGATTCCAATACATATGTAAATTAATGATATGGCCCCGAGGCATAATGTTAATTCTGTGACTGGTGAAAAGATCGTGTATGGTCCTTGGCGGTTGAGAGAACTATCTAATTGTTTTCAGTTATGACATTTCAGGTCGGATAAGTTACTAGGTAGACAACTTGGCACGAATCTAAGATTAACGTGTCTAACATTTACTCCTAAATCATTATTAGAGTGATTTTAAAGGTAGGCTCGTTATTGTCGACCGGATGGTCCACTCCTTTTATAATCATAAAAAATCTTGATTTGTAGCAAGTCTCGAAATGGAAAGACCTTTAAGGTAATTCTTACAGAGCATTGAAATCAGAACAGCGTAAATTACAGAGTATGTTTTACTATTGCGAAATAGTAAAACAAACTCTGTAATTTACGCTAATTTTAGTGAACCTAGTACTCTTACAGTCTAGCAGTCCACTATTTTATTAAATAGTTATTTTAAATTCATCTTTGTTCGTTCTGATTTCAATGCTCTGTAAGAATTACCTTAAAGGTCTTTCCATTTCGAGACTTGCTACAAATCAAGATTTTTTATGATCAGAACGAACAAAGATGAATTTAAAATAACTATTTAATAAAATAGTGGACTGCTAGACTGTAAGAGTACTAGGTTCACTAAAATTAGCGTAAATTACAGAGTTTGTTTTACTATTTCGCAATAGTAAAACATACTCTGTAAGAATTACCTTAAAGGTCTTTCCATTTCGAGACTTGCCACAAATCAAGATTTTTTTATGATAATAAAAGGAGTGGACCATCCGCGCCAAGAAGTCTTATGAAGCGAATAGTCGTTTCATTTAAACAATGCGGTATTTTTGCTAAGTCGAGTAATTAAGTTTACATAGATTTAAAAACTGTGGTTACTACCGTGAAAGTAAGCCGTCACCTACAGACAATTTAGCAAAATTTTGCGATAGGCAATTCCCCTTAATTTGGTCGATAGGTTCTTCAAAGTTTACTTTTAAAAAACAATTTTTTGTAACTACCGCGCTTCTGAACCGATCTCATTGTCCCATTAGTGCGCAAACCACACAGATAGAAAAGATTTGACGCCAACAACATTTACTTAATTGAATACTCTAGTTTATTTGCTTGCAGAGATTAATTTATTTGAAATATTTATTTAAGTGGAATAAATATATATGGATACAAGCAAAAATTACTTTCCTTTAATGTAATATTTTTGTTTTGATTTAAAAAAACGTTTCTTTACACCAATGAAATATAATTTTGATTCAAACGTATAAATTTGTATATACGGCGAGATTTATTTCGTTTAAAGTAATATTTTGTCATTGGCTTAAAAATAGGTTTACTTCCGCCAAAGAAATCATATTTTGATTAAAATAAATATATTTGTACACAAGAAGAAATTTATTTCCTTTAAAGTAATATTTTTGTTTTGGCTTTATAATAGATTTACTTCCACCAAGGAAATCATATTTTGATTCAAATAAATATATTTTAATGTCATCCAACTGTATTGTTAGATGGCGGTGTAAACTCGCTCCTCGCACTTCGTACATATCGAGGGTATAAAGCCGCGTGATCGACAGTATAGAACTTATAGAGTACAGTGCCTGCAGGTTCAAGTTGCGATTCCAAATCAGAGTACACTTTACTAACTTAACCTTGACTATATGTTGGGTTGGGAAGACCAAGCACTGGTGTCGAGGATGTACGACATCCCAAAAAGGAGATGACACATGGCGAGTCTTCCGAAAACTTCTTGTCAATTAATTCCTTCAACAAATTAATAATTTTAAGCATTTTATTAACTCGACCAACAATTTTGTTAGTTTAAAAAAATGTAATTCTTTCACTCAACACAATCACAATTATTTGAAGTAAATAAATATCATTTCTTATTAATCATTAATACACAAATTGCAAACTTTAACTGGAAACATAAGTTGTTTGACACAAATCAACGTTCTTTCAACCAAACAAATATTTCAAATAAATGCGTTTTTATCCGCAAATAAATATTTCTTTGCCTCTATTGAAACAACAAATTTCTTTGAGTCAATGCATATTTATTTGAATTAAACAAAAATTTCTCTCTGTGCATAGGTGCCATATAACGCAACACAAGTTTTTGACCAATTTGAATAAAACTTTTTGAAAATAATTTCTAGTTCCACGAATATTTTATAAATTAACCTTCGAGTACACGATAAAGGGTGGAATCGGTCGTCACGGAAACTGCAACGGCCCGAAAACTCAATTAGCCCAGTCAGGTCGAATGGTTCATTCCGCACTCTTAAATTGTTCATTTAAATTCGAAACTGAATTAGCACCGCACCGCCGGAGCGGAACTTCTAAGCGATGTGCAAATTCTCTTTTCCTGCGAGTTCCAGTGTCGCCCAGAGGGTGCGTCACGGATCGTCTACTTTTTGACGACGCCGCGTCGTCACCGCAGACCTCCGACTGACAAGACAGAACCTTCTAATTTAATTGTGACCGACATCCCCACCCTTACAACTTTCAGTCTTAAAGGGCGTATTTAAAAATGTTTCTTCTGCAAATTTTGTCATATTTGAGTCAGAAGCATAAAAAAGCTAGATACTGATAAAATGATGCTTTTAGATAGCCACGATGGGACTAACCTGATTACCTCGATAGGTAGCAACAAAAGGGGCTACATTTTTATTGAGACTGTACTCTATTTTTTGGATCGGTAAAACTCGGAAACTACCAAACGAATTTCACCGGCGTTTAAGTCAGAAATTGTTTGTATTTTAGCGAAAAGTAAAGAAAAGGCAAATCAGTTTGGATAGTTTTTATGTTACCTGTATCGCCATAAAAAAATCAGGATGGACACATAATTTTTCCAAGACAATCCATGCTAGCCGATCTCTCGCTTCTTCTGTCTTGACGTTTCGCATCTTTACATCCTTTTATTAAGGTTGTGTTTTCAACTTTCAAGCACCTTCCTTGCATTAACCAGCACCAAAATCTGTAGAAGATAAGACAATCTACTATAACTTAGGCTACTTTAGGCTACTTGCGGAAACCTATTTTTCTCTTCAATTTATGTATAATTAATTAATTATTAGTTTTTCCTATATGAGAGTCCAAACAACTTTCTATCAATTTGAAAACTTTTATTGTCGAAAACAAGTGTTTTTTATGCTTTTTAGAGTGTCCAGAGTGATCTAAAATGGCGAAGGCCAGGTTGAGTAACGCCTCAGTGTGCGCCGGCCGTAATTTCAGGAACGAAACCAACAAATAAATAACAGGTTTCAACATTAGTGAGTATCAGGGTTGCCACCTGTCCTCGTTTCACGAGGATTGTCCTCGTACGAATCATTTGTCCTGGTGTCCTCGGCGTGATACCATTTGTCCTCGTGCACACAGATTTCTTGTTTTTAAGAAATATATTGTTTTGGATCAAAGCACATTTCTTAGACGCCAATAATATTTACTTCATTGAATACTCTAGTTTATTTGCTTGTGGAGACTAGTTTCTTTGCAATATTTATGTAAGTCAAGTATATATATTTAGATTCAAACAAAAAATACTTTCCTTTAAAGTAATATTTTTGTTTTGCATTAAAAAAACGTGTCTTTACACCAAAGAAATCTAAGTTTGATTCAAATAATTATATTTGTATACAAGAAGAGATTTACATAAATATTTTTGCTTTGACTTAAAAATTGGTTTACTACTATCTCTGCTTGCAGAGATTAATTTATTTGAAATATTTATTTAAGTGGAATAAATATATATATGGATACAAACAAAAATTACTTTCCTTTAAAGTAATATTTTTGTTTTGATTTAAAAAAAAACGTTTCTTTACAGCAATGAAATATAATTTTGATTCGACCATATAAATTTGTATATAAGGAGAGATTTATTTCGTTTAAAGTAATATTTTGTCATTGGCTTAAAAATAGGTTTACTTCCGCCAAAGAAATCATATTTTGATTAAAATAAATATATTTGTACACAAGAAGAAATTTATTTCCTTTAAAGTAATATTTTTGTTTTGGCTTTATAATAGATTTACTTCCACCAAGGAAATCATATTTTGATTCAAATAAATATATTTTAATGTCATCCAACTGTATTGTTAGATGGCGCTGTAAACACTCTCCTCGCAGTGTGGCCTTATCTTGAGTATAAATAGTAGACTGGTGGAAGCCTACCGTTCAGTTGATGTCATGCGTCGGGCTAAATTGTTAAAGAGGCCGTGTGATCGCATATAGTATAGAGCATAGTTCCGATTCTGGATCAGCGTACTCTTTGCTACTCTAACCATGACTGATACTAACCTGATATGTAGGTTTGGGGAAACCAACCACTGGTCGAGGATATGCGACATCCAAAAAGGCGGTGTGCTACGTGGAGATTTTTCTCTACTGTAGGTACCCTTCAAAAAGTTCTAGTCAATAATAGGTCAATAATTTCTTTAATCAAACAACTATTTATCACAACCTTAAAATATCGCATTTTAACAACCAACAATTTCGTCAATTTAGAAAATTATAATTATTTCGCTCAACACAATTATAATTATTTGAACTAAATAAATCTAGATCGTTATAAAATTGTAAATTATAACTGAAAACATAAGTTGTTTGACACAAATAAACGCACTTTCTACCAAGCAAATATTTCTTTGATATATTTATTTGCGTTTTGATCCGCATATAAATATTCTTAGCCTTCATTGAAACATCAGATTGCTTTGAGTCAATGCATTTTTATTTAAATTAAACAAAGTTTTCTATCTGTGTAGGATGAAATTGCGCTACCTAACCTAACCTACAAATGTTTTGAGAAATTCGGTAAGACTTAATATTTTACTTCTTTTCCGACCTAGTACGTTTTACCTTAATTACAGCAATCATGAAGTGCGCCACCTAAAAAAATTAAGCGAGATGCAAGTTTCAACAATTCCTGGTTAACCACCAAAAGTTGGCTCCAAAAAGTCGACGAGTTTAAAGCCTTCAGCACTTTCTTAGATTGAAATTTAGGTAGCGTAAGTTCGGTTTACAAGGGAGTTTTTGAGGATATACCTAAATTTTAGTTTTATGTGATATTACCACAGCAAAGTATTGTTTTTGTATATTTAATAAAGTAATGTCGTATTTGTATTTGTTATATTTCAAAAATAGTTTGCTATTATTTGATTGTGTTTTATGTGGCAGTATAATGTGAACATATGACATAATATTTTCACCCACTTACTGTCTTCGTGAACAATTACAAAAAGTTGGCAACCCTGGTGGGTACGCTAAATATCTAGAAAGCACCTTAACTTAATAAGCTGTAGAAGATAAATACGTCCGTTTTCTAATCTACAAGTTGACACTGGCAACTTTCATTACTGGTTCCAGTTACACCTCAAGTTCGTGCTAATTAATTCCGGTAAACTGCCTTTCGTTCTCATTTTACAGTTCCTCAGGTAGGTACTACTTTTACACGTACCTCCCACCCCCCGTATAATTATCTGAACGTGCTCAAAGCGGACGACGTAACACAATCTGTGCACAAAGCTCGGCTCGTAAAATTTCTAGTAAACAAAACTGGGGCCCTCAGCTTTGCTCAGCGACCGCAAATATTTTCCCATGTTCAGTAAATATCGTAAACTTCTGACGCGTCACGTCGTCCTATTCGCACCCCTCTTTTGTTTTACGGGTGCGTCTCCCATCGCAAACCGCGGCGGCTGCGTCAGAGACTCTCGGACACTCTTTCGGACTTTGAAATTTATTTTTTCTAGTCGTGCGCTAACGGCCTCCACAAATATTGAATTGACAGTTCACGTGTCGACATCTGTTGGCGCAAGGTGTTTGTAAATGAAATCGAGTTAGTGCCTTTTTCGCCCCTTGCCGTATTTACTTTGCTCGCTTTGGCGAGAGGCTCATGCCCAGGCTCGATACATTTCGTGACCCGAGAAATGATATTTTCAATTATAGCCGGGACCAACCGACCGACGTGTTTGTGTGAGGTGAATTTTGAAAAGTCTCTTAATCCAATTTTTCAGATGTATATTGTTAAATGGAATATTGGCTACGCCGTTATGGAAATTTTATTAAGGCTCTATATCCTCGAGTTTCGTTCGAATACTGAAATACGTTGCGTTCGTTTGATATAGATATTATTATTGGGGTATCCCAATTTATCTGAAAGAAAAAAAAAAACAAAAAACTGCTCCTCCAGTCTATTTTGCACTTAAATGAATTTATAGTTACAATAACTGTGTTCCTCAGTAAATGTGTAAAATAGGGACGCCCGTTTATTTTTCCTAGTTATGACGCTGGACGAATACAATTTTTAAAACTGCTAATAGACAAAAATGCATTTTTGGGGATACTCTTGAGGTTAGTGTGACTTTCGGGTTTTTCAGAAATCACGCCATCATTCACATTTTAAAGGCACCGTATGTTATTTGTATGATATTTTTAATCAGGATTTACCACTGAACACAAAAACATATCGATCGTCAATTTGTATCACCAAGGCAACGAAAAATAAGTTTTTTGTTTATGAATCTAGGGCGCTATGAATTGGTCAAAACTGCGATTCAAACAACAATAATTGCGATGTAAACTACAAATTTTTTTTAAAGTATTTAGAATTAACAATAACGAACAGTAGTTATATTAATAATCGAAAAAATCTGGCCAAAATCTCAAACTATAAGCAATACAGAGAACTATTAAATTTGGATGTCAACTTTCATCCACAGTTCACTACGCAGACTTTGATGACTAACTCAGCATTTTTTCCATTTCTTTGCCACTACATTTCTTACGCTTAGATTTTCAGCAAAATATCAAGTATTTAATGTCAATGTAATCGGAAAAATGTTTTCTATCGAATGAACATCAGGACTCAGGAAAAAATTACTCACAGGTAAAAACCTGTTAAATCACGCTAGACGGCGTCAGTAATACAATATCGGCTAAAATCGCTTTAGTTGGTGTTTATTTGACAATTTTAGATTTTTCACCAATTCATAATCACCTAGATTAATAAACCTTTTATTGCCTTGGTGATCTAAATATATACAAAATTTACGATCGATACGTTTTTGTGTACAAAATGTCATCCTGATTGAAAATACACACAAATATTATCTTGTGTACATCTTCTGTACGTGCGCATGCATTAATCTCAAGACCCAGTTTTACCTCTCTTAACCGGGGTTTCAAATCAAATCGTTATTTATTGTTCAAAGTTTATGAAATTTGCAGTGTAACATCTTAGCTAAATACCGAGTTGGGCTGGATAAAAAATAGTTGTTTGGAAAGATAAAAATGAATTTTACTTCTACATATTTGGCTTTTTTTTCAAATATAAAACATCTAGCCCAACTCAAGATACAAAAATAGATTTTTTGTTTAAGTAAAATTTTAACTTAAACTTTATAATTACGATAATAAAGCGTAATTGCCAGAAATGTTCTTATTTGCATATATTACTGCTGCCCGGTGTAGACAGGAGACGTCAGGAGCTCCAAACACCGCCTATAACTGGTCACTACCGATTGACGTTGGTGGGGACACTCTTGGTGAACAGCCAAAACAGTTAAATTGGGCTAAAGTTTAAGGTTTCGAAGTAAAAACCAGTATTAACTCCACTAACGTGAGACTGACATACAGAAATTTTATATCATCTTTTACAGTCATGTTGGTACTAGCGATGAGACAAACAAGTACGACACTCAACTTTCAACTACCCGCCTTTAGAAATCTGAGTGCGCATGCGCGACCATTGGCCGTCGTTATCTGTTTTCCCGCATCGCGGCGCTAGTGCATCAAAAACGTCAGAGTTATTTAGTCGCCAGATTGTGAGGTAGTGACGGACAGCGACAAAGCCTTTCTTTCACACTTTCCTATCAGAGTGACAGTGTCAGTGGCAGTTTGAAATTATATAAATTTGCGTTTTTCGCAGTAGCGCCATGTAGCGGAGTCTTTTAAATCACGGCTGAATTACTTTTACAGGCCTACTACTTTTGTAAAACTAGGAGCACCGACATCAAAGGTACCATACCTATCTTGATTATAACTCATCGCTGTTGGTACCTACTGCTATTTTAGTTTTATTCCGGATAAGGATTCAATATCCTTAAAGTTGAAAACCACATAAACCAAACTGCTGAAATTTTATATGATTATTGTAGGTTGTTTAGCACACAAAAGAGAATAAATCTATCATTTTGCAATATGTTTATTTTTGTTTGTTTTGGTAAAATGTGATCTCAATGGCTGGACACATCTTCAGTGAAGATAAATTAGTCGCACTGGTACGGTGATTTAGGAACCGTCGCCTTACGATTTGACGAATTAAGCAAGTATTTGAGGTTTATTTTATTGTATTCATGCACATGGTAGTTTAGAGCAAAACCTTTGCATATGTTTCTAACATCAGAAGTGGGATTCACAAGTCCAAGATTGTATTGGAAAGATGGCGTTATTCTTTGTAGTAGTCTGAGATTATTATTACTGTAAGATGGCCGCGTGCCTCTAGTATGTTCCTTCACTGGACAATAATTGCCTTATCCTTTCCATCCTGCATAGCACGTTTAACATATGTCATCTTGTACGCTCCTTCTTTAGGACTACTGTGATGTCTTTTGGGTTATGCAAAATATCTTTGGTGTCAGCTAATGTTTTATATTCTTTGTCTATTGCTATTCTCATTGTATTTGGAGCTTTCATTGCGTGCCATTCCAAATTTCTCGGTTGGTGCATCTATTGTCTCATCGGGTGTCTATTGTTTTATGAACTAATGTGACTTCTAAGTGGTTTGGCAACACATTTTCTTTGCTGTAGATTGTGAGATTTAGCTATGACACGCCAACCTTTAATGTTTATTGTAGGCACGTGAACGTTCTTTTCTAATGTCATTCGGGTTCGTCAGCGGAAGCTAATATTTCAAACATATAATTTAAGTGAAAAGGAGAAATCCTGCGAGTTAAA
Source organism: Melinopterus prodromus (assembly GCA_964023965.1). NCBI lineage: Eukaryota > Metazoa > Arthropoda > Insecta > Coleoptera > Scarabaeidae > Melinopterus > Melinopterus prodromus. The sequence goes on from OZ030390.1 coordinate 29,351,727, forward strand.
CTATAATGTTCCTTAATTCCACTCTAATCTGATAAAAAGTTTCATAGCCATTTCGAAAAGTTAGTTAATTACCACCATAAGAGTTAACTGCGGTTAATCTTTTATGACAACTGCTCATTTCAATTACTTTTCATTGGTGTCCTTCGAATGGCCGCGGGATAGAACCATCGAGGATAGAACATAAAATCTGAACAGCATCGGCATTAAAGTGAATCGATATAGCTAACGTGCAGTGAAATTACCTGCATTCACGACTATCGCTGTTAGTTGTTTGAACGGTGGGTCCTTAGAGGGGCTCCTAAAGCATTGCCATGTAGCAAAAACGGCCACGTACTGACGTTACAACGCACCTAACATTACTCCCGCGAGTGATAACTGGTGTCCATAAACGGGGCGAGATTGTGTCCGCGTCACACCATTAATTAATCGCCGACATTTCTCGGCAACTGTAATTGATATCCATCTAAACGCTCGGATTGTCTCTCCCTGGAGGGGCCGGCGCGCCCCCAAAGCTTAACGATGATTTGCACTGAGCCCCGCAGAAAATAAATGCTTCGCTTGTTGGAATCCGTTCTTGTGGGAATTTGGGAATAAATTATACCTGCTCTGTATTTAAGGGCACATCGAACATGGACGTAAATTCTAAGAACTTAGAAGTGTACTTTCCTCCAATAATTAATATAAAACTGCTGCGACAAGGTGCTTTGAATTTAGCTGTAAGGTTGTGAAACCTGATGGTGTAATGTCTGCCTTTAAAGTTGGAACGGTTTTCAGAAAAGATTTTGATCGAATTTTTATTGGCCAATGCAATAATAAGATCTGCTTTATTAAATGTGGTTAATACAAATTTTGTAGACCACAAATTGTTGATATTTTCTTTACTGCATTTGTAAATATTAATGGAGATACAAAGTCGGCATTCTCTTATTTTTTTTATATTAAAGCAATAGTTAAGTTATAGATACATTATGGTAGATATATTAATTACACAAATTGCACAAATTGCAATTTGTTGTCGGTAATTTTAAACTAACTATAATTTTGTTGGTTAATTTGACTGTGCTGTTTACGAATATGGCCATAAAAAAGTTGCCAGTGGTCTCATTTTTCAAGTGATTACGAATTTACAAAAAAATAAAGCATTGTTTTACTAGAAAGGTTGGCGTTGATAATAAATAAATCAAACAACTTTCTTACAAAAATACAACTTATTTAAAATTAACAGAAAACATAAACAAGTATTCTTTTACACCGGTTAATAATAGAAGTTGAAGTATGCTCACGTATACTTCACCGATTTTTATGATTTGTACTATATTAGTACTCTATGTCATGTTATCTCATGAGTGTAGAAGAAACACAGTTTCCAGTAAACTTTTGCAATATTTATGCAGCCATAAAACTGAAACTGTGGTTAGGCCTGTAGCCCGAATATTATGCCACATCCCTCAGAATCAAAATTTTAAACTCATTCGTGCAATGCCTGGTCGACTGCGTCCTGTTGTATCTAGAAGTGATATAAATGTCAATTAAGTAACATTTACAGCAAGGTCCAACTGCGTTTTAAATTGTACTGGAAATTAACGGTGTATCTCTACAACATTCAGACACTGGTGCAAAGAAAAAAATTATTTGCTGATGCGACGCCAGAAAATGTTTCCGCTACCATTAAAATACAATTAATAGATCTTCCAAAACAAGTAAAAAAGTAAGGGGTTGGTTGCCCTTTAAAAAACTTTTGATGACGGTATAAGTCAGTTAACAATTTACGGTCGTAAATATATTTTTTACTAAATTGGTGTGTAACGCCTCATGGAACATGTGTCAATGATAATAATTAGAAGACATAAAAACTCCTTGTTCTCCTTTGTTCAAATTCATTTCATTCAGATTGGTGACCGGTTTCGCCCAGCAATCTGTGCATTATCGAACTAAGGCTACAAATTTCAACATCAAATTTACATTTTTTGACACAAGTCAATGTTTAAAATCTTTGAAAAATAGACATTCATTACCTAACATACAGACACCAAAAATCAAAAACGGACCAAAACGATTAACGCTTTCTAGCACCGGATTAAATCGGGTATTACCTGAATGGGTAGCAGCAAACACATCGTTTAATTAACGTAAAACTAACCAAGGCACCTTGAACACTTATACAAAACAAAACTAGCGAGAATCTCACAATTGCGTTTACGACAAAAATAACATAAAACGAAACAAGCCGAAAAATACGGCACTAAATATTAAAAATAATTCTCGCCGAGGGTAGGCAACCGAAAGCGCCGATACTTGAAACATATACAGGAAGAGAAAAAACGTACAGTCGGAAAGGCAACAAAATCACAATCGAACCCCAGAGTACAAATCAAATCAAACATGACGTAATTACAAAGGGTAAAACCCAAAATAAAATAAAACAAAATATAAACCTATTAAATGACAAAGGTGATAAAGCAAAAAAACTAACTTACTTAAAATTTTCCCCCACCATCGTAACTGATAGAAAACATCAGAAAAATATGTATTTCATATTCACTACGCTCCAGTGGCACTAAAATAGAGTATGTACCTGAAAATTGGTGGAAAATTTACACTTAAATAAATATACCAGTGTTATTAGCTTAATAAAAAAAATCATAAACTTGGAGTGTCAAAACATGTCACAGATTTCCAATTTAGTCAGAAATACAGTGTTTGAAACTAAATGATTAGCCGTGTAACATACTAAAACATCTAAAATTAGACATTATGAACTGACACCATTTTTTCCTCATAAACTAGACAATTAAAAATTTTCGCGTTCGGATTAAGAATCAACGAAAAAAAGCATACCAGAATCGGTTATAAATTGTTCGATTATTTTTGCTGTTGGCCAGGGTAGTACTTTAGTTTAGATTAAGTACTGGACAAATTAAGTAATTGTAAATCTGTAAAATCTCTGATATCAAATCTTAAATGCCTTTTGATGATTATTTTTTATTAAGACAACAATCGTGGAATGTAAATATAGTATACTTATACAAAGTAAGTCTAAACAAAAATAAAATGTTTGTTTTTTTTAATTAAATTTAATCTATCTTTCTTAACGTTGACAATTGTTTTTCTAGTCATTTAAGATATTGAAGAGTTGAAACAAATTTTAATATACATTATTAATTTACATTATTAGTTAGAATAGAACTTTTTCAAGATTTAGGTGTTTGATAATATAGTAATGCATTTTGTGCCGTAGGTATTTTTGAAAAACGAACTACCAAATACTTAGTTTTTTCTTTAAAATCTTCTTTTTACTTATAAACTTCTCGAGGCCCGGAAAATCACTTTCTAGTCGTGGTGCACACATAATAAAATTCACACGTTTCTACAGGCTAATCACTGACATAATGCTTTTTGACAAATGAATAACGTTGACATTTTAATCACAAACGTCAAACCGAAACGAAAGCTATGTTTTGATTAGACAGACCACTCGGTCGCCATCTGGTGGGTATATTTTGTACAATTACAAAATAGCCGGCGGGAAAATAGCATCTTTCGTGTCTCCATAGAGACGCGAAAATGGCATTTTCTCATATTGTAGGACATTAAAATTATTCAATCTACAAAACACATACAACATGGATGGATATCGACATTAATGTTATGGAAATAGAACCCAGTCTTGCAGTCTTGATCACAATGAATGAAGTCTTATCAATTCCTACACAACCTTTATTGGTAGTTTACGTCTTTTATTTTTCTTACGGTCACATGAATTAAAACTTCGGACATACAACTTTTAAAAAAAGTCTCTCCGATTGATCATATCTTACCAGCTGGATGAGTTACATGAGCTGCATCGAACCGCTCAACGAGTTTCGGCAACGTTGGCGGTGCATTGCGTCCAATCTAAAATTTCTGTAGCGTCACGTTTGCCAAATTGGGGCCATTCATCGGGCGGCGAAATGCCCTCTTGAATTTCTACGTTTAATTTCGCTAGATATAATGAAAGCTGCCGGGTCATCGCGGCACAATAGAGTTCCGCAGCAGACCACAGGCCCACGAACTGCAAAGGCTTATTGTTGAAATTGTGATTTTAAATCAACTGTTTACTTTATTTTTCTTTTGCAGCCTTAACAATGGGGCTTAATTTACCAGTATTAATGAACGTTGACACAGTATGATGTAGGTAAAGTCATTTATTATTACCAATTTCGCACAGCACGATTTTATTTAGCATTAACAGACCCATGCACTGAAATTACATATCTAGGTATTATTCATTGGAATGTGTGTATTTCGATTATCAGAACAAATTAAAACATAAACTCAAAACTAACCACAATATCCCCCAGTCGATAAGAATTCAGAAATTTACTGTTTTCCAGTCTAGAACGACTTTGTTTCCTTGTGAAAGGGAAACTAAAGTTTCTTACCATCAAATCAGGCGCAACATCGTTAGAACCATGATGATTAGAATAAGTTATCACCAAGCAGTAAGTAACAACTAAATTTTAAGTTGTATTTGAAAACAAATATGCACGGATTTCACATAACCTCACAATTCTTTACAAAAATTTTTCGTTTGAATATTAGTATATTATTGTACAAGTTTTATAAGACGTCAAATTGGCGCACGACTAGTTTTGGGCACGAGGAGCGTAGCGAGGAGTGCCCAAATGGAACGAGTGCGCCAGTACGTCTTATAAAACGAGTGTATATATTATTTATTCTACTTTGCGTCATTAATTTCATATAAATCTAGAAATTGGTGGTTACTATATTGCGCTAAATTAGAATCTAGGGTATTTTGCAGGTACCATGTGGCAGTACTGTAGTAACTGTCAACTTCGTAAAGATGGGATAAAATCATGACAAGATCTAATTGTGAATATTTTTACTGTGCTTTAGCCTACAAGTTTTAATAAATAATCAGCGAGGTCGCAACTATGATCATCATGGAGCTTGGGGCAACACCTTTAACCCTGCTGTGATAAATACATGAAACATAACCTAAAAAGTTAACTTAATAGTGGTTTCATAAGTATAATAATCAGAATAGACTTGTTTGGCGGTAACTGATTAGTTATTTAAAAGAATAAGAACTTGCTAAAGAATTGTTATAACGGTTAACGTTTAATAGCAGGTTCTACCTAGTACCACTGGCTTATACAAGTTTACACGCACATATAAATGAAACCAAATTCTAATTTCGGTGTAACAGTTTATTAGAATTAATTATGCTTAGTAAAATTACATGTGATGGAAGTATTACAAATACGTTGCACACAACCAGAACTAAGACGAAGGCGAAAGCGACCGACAAAAACGAATGCGGTACTGAACCGAGCAGAATTCGGTCCAAAGAGTTACCGAAAACTTATACGTTACATAAAACTAAGAAATCATCAACACTTTAAATGTACTAGAGCTTCCTATGTGCTGATATTCAATAAACCATTTATTGCGTATATACAATCTCGCAGCAGTAATTAAAATCGTTCATATCTACGATGTATCTTCGCCTTATTAAAGTAAATGTGGTTCTTCAATTATATCTGAAAAGGGGATTTAATGTTTAGTTGAAAAGAATGATGACGATCACTTACCAGAGGCAAAACATGCGAAAACGTCATGCTGGCGTATTTTGATGAACACAGCAAAACTAAGAAAGCCCCAATCCTTTGGCCAAACTATAGCAGGCTACACGAATGTTTAAATATGTATAGAATATTGATATTTCGCAGTTTATGCGATTGCAACCGATTAAAAAGAGGCAATGTGTAGTTATGTGTTGTACGTTTGACATATGGCATTTGATAGCAATGTGTACCAATCATAGAAAAAGTTACTAAAAACGATGTTACAATTTGTTAATTGTAACACCGAAAACAGTGTTACAATGTGGGTATTGTGAATGCAAAGTAGAAAAAAAATATTATTGGCTAACATCGGTCGTGGCAAATACATAGGCAAATAACTTTTCAACACATCAATGATGACTCTACTTTTACTAGGAAAATAGCATTTGCCTAGGCAAAAGCTTTTTGCCAGGAACAACAATTTGCCTACGAAATGTATACAGACAAGAAACACTCCCAGTATAAAAAATACAGTCACACATGTGACTTAACTCCAAAGCTATTTGGTCGGTCATATGCATAAATATTAATATATTTTTTATACATCGCAAAGGAGATACTGAATTTGGGCGCCATCTTACCAGTGTGGCTCAGGGCCAGCATTCTGCACTTTAATTAATTTGGCCATTACTGAAGCACACATTTTTACGTTAAAAATCAATTAGGTCCGAAGCTGGTGGGCGAATTATTCGGCTGAAAAATCTACGGTCCGATCGGTGTAATAAAACTCCTTTATTATTCCATTAAAGGCCATATCCGGTTTCCGTTCCTTTTTCGATGGAGAATATTCGCTTTAAAATGTGACCAGACACTTTGGGCTCTAATTGCCTCCAATTCGGAACGGTTAGCCGTGATTCCTAGATTTATATTAACGCAAAAACGAGTTCGAAACTTTTATAATTAATAAAGTTTAATTTAGTCCTGTTTTATGCCCGCGATTCCGCCGCTCGTCTATGAGGGGCGACGTTTTTGCGGCTATTCTTATCTCTCAAATGTTCATTGTTCAGTTCTCGTTGTGCCAACGTAACGAGTTGGGAGTATTTCCGTCGTATTTACAGCAAATTAGCGCAGTTTAGGAACGTAAAACTTGATTTTATCTCATAGTTTTAGCATTTATCTTATGAAAGACCGCAACGCATTCAAATAATTTACAAGTATGAAGTTTTTTCGTGTTCTCTTGTTCGCATTACTGATTTGACATTTGCTGATAGTTTCTTCAGAAACGCATGGCAGATCAGCAAAACCAATTTTTCTTCAGGTTTTGCGAACTTACTTGGTTAGTATTTGTGCTACTCTTCTCTATAGTTTATATTTGCAAATAATAATAGTATATTTTCCGTTTATTGTAGTGTGAACGTTACCAACCAAAATGGGTTTAACAATAGTTGACGTGACGTGACGTTCCGTATAGTGCGAATTGACTTTAAACAATCAGTTTTCACAATTAAACGCGAAATACCATAACGAAAAACGTTTTATCTATTGTCTTTTTATCGCTACTCAACATTGATACAAAAACTTATGACAACATTTGATAGTACACTATTGCTACTATTAACTTTAAACTAGATATCAGTAATAAAAAAAATAATACAGGAAAATCGATTTATGTTTGAGACTAATTGTGCTGATTTAACATGCAAACCAACGCAACCAATGCGAACATGCAAAACAAAAAGTTTTCATCCAAGAATTTTCTTGCATGAATTAGATTTTCCGTTTGTTCTAATTTTTTAACTCGGTTTTAAAAAATCTAGTGAAAATGCGTCAGAGGAATCAGTACCTACCATCTGCTTTCGCCTCGCAAAACACGTAGGTTTCTATTACTTCAAATTCAATATAAAGACTATAATTTTTCGTCTAATGATGATTTTCTTAACATTTGTATCGGTTCTTTATGATTTGCGTCAACAAAGAAGCACCAAACAGAAAATTATTACAAAGTTTCCGAGATTTTGTAATTATTTTCCGGTCAAAAGTAAAATTTCTCGTATGTATTTTGTTATTAACGTCAGACCCGGTGAATTTATTAACTACTAATTCTTTCTAATGCTGCTACAATTGTATCTGCGACTATTAACAATATGTTTATTTGAGTTTACACAGTCATCTAACAATACAGTTGGACTACACACATGATAGCAAAGAAGTATCGACCGACACTTGTTGGCACTCAAAACACTGGATATTTCGGAAACGGTCTGAGTAAAATCAATGACACACTTGGTTCATCCGTTAACGTTTCTCTTTTTATTGGTAAAGCTTCATCAGAACGGGTTAATTCTACAATGTCGAAGACAATAACCAATATAATAAAACTCGCAAAACACACAAAGAAAATACAACGTGTCTAGTCTATGTATAAGTGACTAAAAGTGATCAAAATTACAGTGTTTTCGGAAACTATTAAGGGAGAACATCAACGGTCAGTTGTCTCTTAAGAATATTCTAGCGACAGTCATTTGCAGTAAAAACACAACAATTAAAATTTGAAGCACCTAAACATTGCGTGCGGCCCGACACATGGTATTCTTAGGTTATGTAGCACTATGTAGCAGGTCGGCAAGAAAGAACTCTGTTTAGCATAATATGAATGAACTGTTCTAATTTGTAACTTTTAATCATGAATCTGATCTCTAGATTGTCTATACAACTCTATGACGTTTGAGTACATGCCACTGATGCCCTCAATGTCAGCACGGTGATTTATGGTGTTGGTCAAAGCAAAGCTGAGCAAAGTTAATCAGAAAGTTAACTTCGTTAATCGTTACGTGTCTGACCTATGTAGTGTCGAGAACATTGCAAACATTGGAGGTTGTACACCAGCGAGCTACGTAAATCACCCGGTGCTTTTGATTTTAATTTTGAGAACAAGTTGTCTAGTTTCAGTGGTTGGAAGCAGCACAAAATGAGACCGTCCTTTTTAAAAATTGTTTTGAGTCGTTGTGTGACATTTTGAAGATATGGTGCAGATATGCTAACGTACCTCGGTGTGTCGCGGTTCACCTCATCAATTGATTCATTAAGTGGTTGCTCTGAAGGAGCAGTTGCCTGGTCAAGCACCGGAGCCCCAGCCGCAGAGTATACTATTGACTTTACCAGACCCAGCGGGTAGCCGTTATTCACAAAAATATCAGTTAACCTTTTGAGATTAGCCTGAAGTAAAGTAGGGTGACATATCTGTGTTATTCTATTATTCATACCTTTTATGACATTGATCTTCTGACCAATCGGGTGAGCACTGTGGTAGCTACCACATTGAGGGCATGAGTGGCATGTACTCAAACGTCATAGAGTTGTATAGACAATCTAGAGATCAGATTCACAATTAAAAGTTAAAAATTAGAACAATTCACTCATATTATGCTAAACAGAGTTCTTTCTTGCCGACCTGCTACATAGTGTTCTTCCATACCGACTTTCCAAAAGTGTTCTGAATTTTTACCATATATTTTTATTGGTAATCTAAGAATACCATGTGTGGGGCCGCACGCAATGTTCTGCAATGTTCTGATGATGCTTTACCAATAAAAAGCGAAATGTTAACGGATGAACCACACACACACAATATATTTATAAGAATCTAAATATGATTAAAGCCCAATATTCGAAGAATGGCGAACGTTACATATATGCTACTTTTCGGTAGAAACATTAATAATACCTATAGGATTTGAGCACAATTTATCTCTCATTTAAAATGTTCATTTAAAATAGTATTAACTCTAATTACGCCGCGGAACTCTAAAATAACATCAACATCAACAATACGTAAAGTGTAGTAATTACATGTAAACATAATCCAATAGAAAAGTTGCAGCAACATTACGTCGCTCTAGCCATTTAAATATCGCATTAGGACAATGGAGATACGAGCCAGATAGCAAATTACTATCCGGTTTACATTAAAGCGTAATCGGATTTAAAACCAGTGCCGCCCGCGCTGACTATCTAGCCCTAGCAACTTTGCGCTTGATTTAATTAAAATTCGGTAATTTCGGTCAGTACGCAAACCAGGATAAAACTAATTTCTACTACACGTTAAGCGCGGCATATCCGCGTGTAAAATTTAATTAAACACCAGGTATTCAGACAGATTTCTGCATCGAAGCACACCACCATCATGAAGATACTACGGTGCAACAAGCGTGGTGTCTGCTTTAGTACATGAGTGTTAAAACTTTTTGAAGTGAGGGCTGTAGTGCTTTTTATACTACCTACTTGCGCTAAATTGTTGCATAGCTTTCTGATATACGTTCAAACTGTAGCTCACTAATAGATATAGCTACACTAAATAATGGAGGCTTTATTATCAAAATATTCATTATGACAAAACATTTACTTATGACATAATAATTTTGTTTTAAATAACTAACCAGTATTTTTCTTTCTGGTTTTGTTAGGAACTATCAATAGTCTTAAAGCATACATACTTGCAAAGTGTACAACATACATGCCATATAGTGACCCAACATAAGAACATTTTCGAGAAAATTACTATCGAAAATTATTTAATATTATACTTACTCAAGGGATTTTATGGATATGCGCTTTGGATAAGTTTGTTTGCGCTGAATGCGAATCCGAACTAAAAAGTTGTTGTGGCTTCATTGGTTGGATAAATCCGATGTCTTTGCTTAAAATCACTTGTGAGCAAACTTTCAAAAAAAAAAGATTTATAAAAGATTACGTAACATTTCAGAATTCCACGTTTTACGCTTCCCTGCAAAACCAAATGCCACAGTTAGCTTAGTTTTATTTTAGCACTACCTTAGTCCGATGCGGAAAGTGTTGGGTTTAAATATTCTATGGCGCCTGAAAATTTTATTAAAAAATGGGACTGCTAACAGCACCGGCTGACATCCATGTTCGCGGTTTTTCGCATTTACAGCAAAACGGTCACGATTTATAATAAATTTCTACAAAATTAATCAATATAAAAGTCTACACATTAGCGTATATTCCCCTTTTTCTTAAATACAGTGATTCTCGAACTGCAAGCAGTTTTATGAAATCCATAATATGCCAGCAGCCGGTATTTCTAGGCTCCGGCATACAGGGCTATTCCAATATTAATATTTCCTTTCGTTAATGATTCTACATTTAGGTTTAATTTTAATTCCGTCAATAAGTATAGTTTTATATTAGATAATCAACAAAATCATATGTTTCACTTGTTCACATTCTTTTTGAGAACTCGTAAACTTATTCCCGCGATAGTGGGTTTAATTTAGCAATAAACTACAACCATATTGTTGCGCTCTTAGTTTGATATAGTAAATTGTGTATTGTATTGTATATAGTAAAAAGTGGTAAATACCCATTTTTGGCCAGAATTTCATAAGGATTATTTTTTACAGCTTTTAAAATTGTGACCAAAAATTGTGCAGATCTTGACCATTTTAAAATGCAACATAAGATGAACACGTTTGGGGTGGTTTTAAGGATTTCCCAGGTCGTAAAAAATATGTGGACGCCATAGAATATTAAAACCCACCTCTTTCCGGATCGAATCGAAAAAGAACAACTTTATTGGATGTATTGTATTTCTGCTATTTTTATTGTACAAAAACAGGACATTTTATCTTTGTAGTTCGGTTTCTATATCCAATTTATTGGACTATTGGTTTCATCAAAAACTTGTCTTAATAGTTCCAAATGTCTACTTCGACTGGTTTCTGAGCAATAAAAGCAAAAATAGTTTTATTTTGTTGTCTTGATCAGCAGAACAATGAGTCCTTCTTTTTTTGAATCTCTTGAAATAAACGATAATAAACGCTTTATTTCCGGGCCCATGTTGATAATGACCTTTTACTTATTTTGGTATTGTCAGTGTTTCTCAAAAATTACATTTATTTTTGTAACACCCTATATAATGCACGTTTATTATTTATACGGGACAGATGATAATTCTTTTACTTTCATATCTAGCGCGCTAGATTCCAACTTTCAACCACACTGCGTTAGTGTACGGCTTTAGTGACTATGGCAGGGGTCGCCTGCTATAGCCACATAAGAAACTTAAAAATTTTAAGTGGGTCGGATAAAAATAATTTTCTCACAAATATGTATGTGCCCGATTGGTGAATAATAAGAAGAAACAGAACATTGTTGTAAATATTATGGAATAAATCGTGCGCAGTTAGCACATTTTGTAGGAATGTCATTTACTCAATACGAATTTTTACAAAACAGCCAAGCAGGTGCAGAAAATTCTGGAATGGGTAAGTTTCTATTGTCACATATCCTGAGCAATCAGAGAAAACTCACAGAACTTACAAGTACATATGACGAATGAGTGACGTTTTTGTTATAATGTACTTACAATAAGCCAACTTTGATTTAATTTTTGAATGGTTGAAGGGCAACTTTAAGTAGCAGCAGTCTACCCTATAACTCAAAAGACATTCTAAAAATGCCAAACCCAACTCCTTGCTGGTGCTAGGAGGAGCTACAACTAAATTAAGAACTTTTCCACATAATGATGCTTGATACAAAGTAATGAAAGTATACAATGAGTGATATTAATAAAGAGCTCCATGCTGTTATGTGCTGTAGAACCAAATAAATTGGATGTATTTCATACTTTGTCACATATTTTAATATGGGTATGGTATTTTAAAAACTATCCGCGGATCGCCCCACCTTCTGGCCCGCGGCCCGTAGTTTGAGGACTCCTGGTCTATAGTAACATACCGTCCAGTTTAATAAATTGAAGCCAAATGATTTCATAGTAATAAGTGTAGAGTACGATCATCAAAGTAAACGTAGCTGACGAATTCCTCGGTAATTGCAACAAAACGGGGCGAGTCGTCGTCGTCGCCGTCTCGACTAATTGCGGCAATTTAGCCCCATATCCCCCTCTGCATTGTGCACTCGCCGAATTCTGCACATTGTGCGCTCTGCCGGAATTACACACGTCGATATTCGCAATTTGTCTCGCATTGTGAACGGTTAAATATACCGGCAAACAAAACACTAAGCTGGCGACGGAATGCGTCGCGTCGGTGCGCCACGCGGCGTCGCTGCCACTAGTCGGAATTTAGTGTAATGTTAGGGTCGATTCAAATTTGGAATGGAATGTCATAAAATAGCGAGTGCAGTTCGATTATTATCGAACTATAGCGCGCCGATTGAATATTCGCTGAAAGGGGGTTAGTTATGCTTGCCCGTGCAACGGTGGAACTGCACTACTTCGCGGGTTATTTATATCCTCTATCGCTGAAATCTGATGGTAAAATAGCATACGGTAGTATTGTTGAATATTTTGGAGTAACTAGCTGCATTGTAGCGTGGAGTTTGCAGTTCCTATTGAACACCCAATACTGTCCGGTATTGAATTTAAAAATCGTATACACTCCCATCATGTTGTCGTTTCAAGTACATTTTTACTTTATCATATCATATGAGTATGACAAAGTATTGTAATCGTGCCGAAAAATAGTTTACAAAAAAATTTCTGTGTATGTACACTCTGTACCCGTTTTTACTTTATCATACGCAGTAAGATAAAGTATTGTAATCATGCCGAAAAAAAAAATTGAGATTTTTGCGGAAATAGGTCTTTTTGGGTCCCCTGAACATTTTTGACCAAGGTACAAAAAAATGTCTGTGTGTGTGTGTGTGTGTGCGTGTGTAAACGATTTTTGTGGCGACGATTTCGGTGAAACTACTAAAGGTATCGGGACGAAAGTTCATATTTAGAAGTTTCATGACCTAACTTAGAGCTGAAAAGCTTTTGGTTCAAAAGGGTCCACAGGAACTGGTAGTTTATTCTAAGCCTTTTTCAAGGATTTTGCAAATGAGCCGCCATTTCTGTAATTTCGTCAAAATATCTAAATAATAAATTAAAGTAGAGGAAATTTTGAATAATTTATGTCTATGACATTTTTTGGTAAAATTAATAGTTTAGCGGCAAGAGCAAATTCTATTTGATCGAGATCGGTCGCATCTCCATTGATATGAAACGACATAGTAGTCACAATTTTGACAAATACTTTTTTGCGCTGTCACACTCTAAAACAGCTGATTTCATCATAGGTTGGAGAACCGCTATGGAACGTTGCCGCTCTAGTGCGCCAAATTACAAAATTCAAATTTCAAATAAAATAAGATCACCAATTTGATTGTTTGTTGATAAGAAATATCAACCCGTTGTTATATCTATTTCTAAAAATGATAAATTGAGAAAATTATAAATAAAGTATACCGATGAGTGTAGTTTTATTTTAGTTATGTTGGTAGGGATGTGTCATGAACAAATATAAATCTGTCAGAATTTGAATTACCTTTTTAAGGTGCGTTTTCATTAGTGATAATGGCAGTGGTAGCAGACGCCATTATAGTATTTCCAATAGAAAATTACTAGTGACTCATGTTTATGTACATGCAAACTAATATGTGTCATTATCACGATATGTAAGAAATACTATAATTTCGTATTCTACCACCGCCATTAGCTACCATTATCTATCAATCGGAACGCACCTTTAAACTTGACGTTTCGTCAAAGTGGTACCAACCTAGCATTTACTATACAGAAATCATTTATTTTTTTTTTAAATACGTATTTCTTAAAAAGCAACACAATAAACGTTGATGTCGCTCCTGCCAAAAACTAGATATCGCGACTCGCTCACATGCGACGGCGACACTCCGCCTTCGGTGACGCGCCGCATCACCGCTCGTAGCGCTATTCCGTACTTTCGGCATTTGTGACATAAATAACTATTATTCTAATGACGTAGTGTAGGTAGTGTCAAATGCTGACGCTTTGACAATACCTACGATTTATCTCAATAGACTAGATTCACTAGATTCTCATGCAGCTAAACTATTAATTTTATATATGGTATGATAAAGTCATGTGCCTGGCCACATCAGATTTTTACTTTATCATACGCAGTATGATGAAGTATTGTAATCGTGCCGAAAAAAAAAATTGAGATTTTAGCGGAAATAGGTCTTTATGGGTCCCCTGAACATTTTTGACCAAGGTACAAAAAAATGTCTGTGTGTGTGTGTGTGTGTGTATGTGTGTAAACGATTTTTGTGGCGACGATTCCGGCGAAACTACTAAAGGTATCGGAACGAAAGTTCATATTTAGAAGTTTTGTTACCAAACTTAGAGCTGAAAAGCTTTTGGTTGAAAAGGGTCCAAAGGAACTGGTAGTTTATTCTAAGCCTTTTTGAAGGATTTTGGAAATGAGCAGCCATTTCTGTAATTTCGACAAAATAGTTAATTAATAAATTAAAGTAGAGGAAATTTTGAATAATTTATGCCTATGACATGTTTTGGTAAAATTAATAGTTTAGCTTTTTAGGTTATTCTAAGCCTTTTTGAAGGATTTTGGAAATGAGCCGCTGTTTCTGTAATTTCGACAAAATAGTTAATTAATAAATTAAAGTAGAGGAAATTTTGAATAATTTATGCCTATGAAATTTTTTGGTAAAATTAATAGTTTAGCTTCAAGAGCAAATTCTATTTGATCGAGATCGGTCGCATCTGCATTGATATGAAATTACATAGTAGCCAGGATTTTGACAAATATTTTTTTGTGTTGTCACATTCGAAAACAGCTGATCTCATCAGAGGTTGGAGAACCACTATGGAACGTTGCCGCTGTAGTGCGGCAAATTATAAAATACAAATTTCAAATAAAGTAAGATCACCAATTTGATTGTTTGTTGATAAGAAATATCAACCCGTCCTTATATCTAATTCTAAAAACGATACATTGAGAAAATTATAAATAAAGTATAGCGATGAGTGTAGTTTTATTTTAGTATGTTGGTAGGGATGTGTCATGAACAAATATAAATCTGTCTGAATTTGAATTACCTTTTTAAGGTGCGTTTTTATTAGTGATAATGGTAGTGGTAGCAGACGCCGTTATAGTATTTCCAATAGAAAATTGATAGTGACTCATATTTATGTACATGCAAACTAATATGTGTCATTATCACGATATTTAAGAAATACTATAATTTCGTATTCTACCACCGCCATTAGCTACCATTACCTACCAATCGGAACGCACCTTTAAACTTGACGTTTCGTCAAAGTGGTACCAACCTAACATTTACTATACAGAAATCATTCATTTTTTTTTTAAATACCTATTTCTTAAAAAGCAACTCAATAAACGTTGATGTCGCTCCTGCCAAAAACTAGGTAGCCGACTCGCTCATATGCGACGGCGACACTCCGCCTTCGGTGACGCGCAGCATCACCGCTCGTCGCGCAATTCCGTACTTTCGGCATTTGTGACATAAATAACTATTATTCTAATGACGTAGTGTAGGTAGTGTCAAATGCTACGATTTATCTCAATAGAATAGATTCTCATGCAGCTAAACTATTAATTTTATATATTGTATGATAAAGTCATGTGCCTGGCCACATCAGATTTTTACTTTATCATACACGATCATACGCAGTATGATAAATAATTATAAATAATTGTAATAGTGCCGAATTGAAAGAAATTGAAATTTTAGCGGAAATAGGTGTATTTGGCCCCCCTGATCATTTTTGACCAAGGTACAAAAAATGTCAGTGTGTGTGTGTGTGTGTGTGTATGTATGTCTGTGTGTGTACCCGATTTTTGTGGCGACGAGTCCGGAGAAACTACTAAAGGTATCGGGACGAAACTTCATATTGAGAAGCTTCATGACCAAAATAAGCTGAAAATCTTTTGGTTCAAAGGGTCCAAAGGAACTGGATGTTTACTCTTAGCATTTTTTAAACTTTGTATTTCTGCCATTTCTATAATTTCGTCAACATAGTTAAATAATAAATTAAAGTAGAGGAAATTCTGATAAATTATGTCCACGTCATTTTTTGGTAAAATTAATAGTTTAGCTGCATGAGCATCCCAATTGTATTTGATTGAGATCGGTCGTGTCGGCATCTTAGTTCGCCAAGATTTGACAAATAGTTTCGTTCTAATGTCAGTAGGTAGTGTCAAACGCTGATGTTTTGACAATAACTACTGTCAATAGTAAAAATATCTTATAAAAAAATCTGTTCTTCAGTCTCATATATGTTTGTTTGTGAATTTTGTATATTGTTTTATGTTCTCCACGGGCCGCGCCTGACAAAATGTAAGTTTTTGCAATTGAGTTTTTTGGAGTTTGATTGTCAATTGTCAATTGATATCTTGATACTATTGACAGTATTGTCACAACATCAGCGTTTGCGTTGGGAAACAGTCCTAAGTAGTAGGGCTGTTCGAGTTAATAAAAAATTCGAGCCTCGAATTTCGATCCAAGAAAGCTCGTTTCTTACCCAACTGACACTCGATTTTTCGATTTGGGTTGCATTTATTCGAACGGTGTTCGTACGAAAAAAACGAGCGCTCGAACGGCCCTACTCAATAGTATGATAAAAATGTGCCTGGCCACATCAGAATTTTTTGACTGTTACAGATAAGATTGAAATTTAGCTATTTTATTTGTGTTGTTTTATGCAGGAGTCAATTACATGTTTTGTTGTAATACTGTTATATCTAATACCATCCTGATATTGGTAATCCTATATACATGACATGTTCAGTAAAGTTCATATGGACACATGGATATTGAATTTGATTTTTACTTTATCATACGCAGTATGGTAAAGTATTGTAATCACGCCGAAAAAAAAAATTGAGATTTTAGCGGAAATAGGTCTTTTTGGGTCCCCTGAACATTTTTGACCAAGGTACAAAAAAATGTCTGTGTGTGTGTGTGTATGTGTGTGTGTGTGTGTGTGTGTGTGTGTGCGTATGTGTGTACTCGATTTTTGTGGAGACGATTCCGGAAAAACTACTAAAGGTATCGGGACGAAAGTTCATATTTAGAAGTTTTATGACCAAACTTAGAGCTGAAAAGCTTTTGGTTCAAAAGGGTCCAAAGGAACTGGTAGTTTATTCTAAGCCATTTTCAAGGATTTTAGAAATGAGCCGCCATTTCTGTAATTTCGTCAAAATAGTTAAATAATAAATTAAAGCAGAGGAAATTTTGAATAATTTATGCCTATGACATTTTTTGGTAAAATTAATAGTTTAGCTGCAAGAGCAAATTCTATTTGATCGAGATCGGTCGCATCTGCATTGATATGCTACATAGTAGCCAGGATTTTGACAAATATTTTTTTTTGTGCTGTCACCACAGAAATGTCTATGGCTGTCACCACGCTGTCACACTCGGAGAACCCTCGACTATAAATCTGTCAGAATTTGAATTAGCTTTTTAAATTTGACATTTCGTAGAAGTGGTATCAACCTAACATTTTCTATACCGAAATATAACCATTTTTGATTTTTTTTAAATACGTATTTCTCAAAAAGCAATACAAAAAACGTTGATGTCACTCCTGCCGAAAACTACATAGCGCGACTCGCTCACATGCGACGACGACACTCCGCCATCGGTGACGCGCCGCATCACCGATCGTTGTGCTATTCCGTACTTTCGGCACTTGTGAGATAAACAACTATTATTCTGATGACAGTAGGTAGTGTCAAATGCTGATGCTTTGACAATACCTTCGATTGATACTATTGACTATCAAAATATCTGTCAAATCCTGGCTAACTAGTTTAATTTTAATGCATACACGATTTATCTCAGTCAAATAGATTCTCATGCAGTTCAACTATTAATTTTGTATTTTGTATGATAAAGTCATGTGCCTGGCCACATCAGATTTTTTTATTCCGCAAACAGTTACAACCGTTTTAAACATAGTATAATCTCGGCATTTTTTTAAAATTTTATGTCATGGTGAAAAATCTGATGTGGTGAGACACATGACATATATAACAGTGTCAAACTGTGTCAAACTCTGATGTTTGGCAATAATATCAATAGAATCAAAAAATCTTTCAAATCCTGGCTAAATAGTTTTAATGCTGTACGAGCGATCTCGATGATATAGAATTTGCTCATGCAGTTAAACTATTAATTTAACCAAAAAATTATTCAGAGTTTTGTCCATTTTAATTTATTATTTAGGTATTTTGACGAAATTACAGAAATAATTTCTTTTAAAATGTATACGGGCTTAACTCAATGTTGTAGAAACCAAAATGATCTGATAGTAAATCTTAAAGTTTGTACTCTCACCCGAAATCCTGAAAGTTGGTTTACAAATCTTTTTGAATCTCTAAGTTGGAGCTCGGATTTTTATTCAACGTAAATAAATACATAAACGCCTATTCACTTTTCAGAAACAAAGGTTATTAAGCTTTTTTTATATAGTTGTTATATGCTTGTCGATAAAGTCATAAGTTGCAAACAATTAAAGGCCGGGAACTAAATTTAAAGTTAATTGTGTACTTTGATAATTTTTGTTTTTGTCGTTTAGTTTTATTTTATTATTTATCACAAGGTTAACTGGAAGGGAAGGCTTGTCCTTAACTTTGCCTTGCCCATCTGAGTTATCACCAATGTATTACGATTGCATTTTTCATTGTTTTTATTGGGAAATAGGGTCAATTATTATTATTAATATTATAAATAAAAATCGACGTGTGCGAGGTTTCTTTGAGCTAAAAAACCGTTTCAGAGATTTTGTTATGTTTGCCTTTTTTGCGCGGTCACTGTATATGGAAACTGGGAAAATATGGAAACATCATCTACGCCATTTTCCAGGGGCACTCAAGGATGAAAGCCGTAGCTGTCTTTCAGGCATTATTCTAAAGTGCGGCTGGATACAAATAGTGTAGTGGGAATTAAGAATTGTGCAGTGAAAAACTCAAATTTGTGCAGTAATTAGTTGTTCGCTTTTTACTTCAACTATTTATTTCTTGGCCCATAAGCAACAGAATTAAAAGTTAAGCTTTTTTAGGACGCGCAATCATGTTTTGCAGTTAGGTTTTTGGACAGAAAAAAGGTAATCTGGAATGCAAAAAAGTATCATTTAACGGTACTTTAAATAAAGTAAAAAAGAAAAAAGTTTATGTGTTTGCTTAGTTTAGCATTTTTATAGTCTATATAGTTTCCTAAACTAAGAAAAACTTAAAAAGTTACTGCTATTCTTGCCGATATACCAATATTTATTAGAAAACTACAATTGCATATTATACCATATACAGGTCTTCATGTCATGTCTTTCTAGGATCTAAAGTTGTATAAATTCCCAAAAGCACGTTTTAAGTTAATCATGTTTTTCACTTAAAGATTGAACATATTTCTATTCACAAAATCCATGTAGATAGGTACAACTAATTGAGCAGTATTTAGCTATCTTTTGAGATAAGGCCAGAACATAATAATAATGCCTGTCTTTTGCTTTTGAGTTATCAAATAGAAAATAGACATTTTAATACTTTTATACTCGATGTTCAATATTTTGGCGCTTTGGAAAACATTATTTTACACGTCACACAACTTACTTGAGGGCAGTTAAATGACGTCTTTTAATATATTCAAAGACCTGATACGAAAAATTGTAAATCCGCTTTGATGTCAAACGATTTTAGTCTGTATCTTTTACGCAAAGTTTTCAAGTCATTTTCTCATTCTTAGAGTTTCAATATCGCATCAGGGAAAAATTGGATTTTGTATATTACTATGAATTTTACGCCCAAACGTCCTGCTAAATGGCTTGTCAAGTCCTTTCTGCGTTTCGACCTGGCAAAAACAGTATTTAACTACAGTTTGGCGGCCATCTCCTTATAAATAATTGAAAAATGACATCATGACATTTTAAACCTTGTACGAATATATCGGACGTAAAGAACGAGATCAGGTCGAAGCTACAGCAAGGAAATAAAGTATGCCGTCGAACGACAAGCTGTGCTGTATATTTTACCAAACGTATTAGGAGTTAATAAATTTCCGATCAACGTTCGGAATTTTAAACTCGCCGTTCAACAACGTAAAGCTGCAATGCGGTTGACAGGCGATTTGTGTTCGAAAGGGGGAGTTTAAAATCGGTTCACTGTAACCTAAATTGCATTCCTATGGGAGGTTACACATAGTGATAGTACAACTTCAAAAGGGAAATTCATTCACAGCTCTAACTAATCTATGGACCGTTCGAATGGTCAAAGCAAATTCAACAAACTTTTAACTTTAACTCGGAACACGTGTATTTGTCCACCCGCGGTAGAAATGTAGCGCTTGGAAATTGTTTGCTTCCTCTGCAGTGTAGTTCAACAAAATAATGATGGTACTACAAACCTTTGAAGGGCAAGGAGAACTTCAGCCGTTATGGAGTTGGTACTTACGTAATTCTGAAATGAAAGAAATCAAGAGATTAGTATGACTAAAAATATGGAATACATTTACCTATATGTAAGGAGAGAGTCAATTGTTATAAACATTGCTTCTATCTATATTTCCCAAACCAAACGTTAAACACCAATATAATTACGTACTGGATCTTAATTCATTAAAAACAACATAAACCATAGTTAAACGTTATAAAATGTGTATAATATCAATAATAATTGAGTGTTCACCTTTTATTTCAGCCTACACAAAGAATTCTGTCAGATAGCGTTATTCTTTTGAAGGTGCATTTTCTTCTACAATTCATGATTATATGACGTGTTAGATATGTTTAAGTAGGCCTGAACACTAAAGCGATGATGTCAAATCCATGTACAGTTACGGCAACAAAAGTGGAACAACTGTTTTTGCTTTACTTTAGTTGTTGTTCCTGGCTTTGAAAAATATACAAAATTAAAAAGGAGCAGTTGTTATACTAGCTAGAAATGTCATGCATTTGTTAATGAAATTAAATCAATAATTCAAAATCGTGGAAAAACTCAAAATTAATTAAGAAAATAGGAGCCTAAGTCCACGGAGTACCGCAGGGCTGTTTTGGGTCCCATTTTATTTTTGATATTTGTAAATGACATCCTCCATTGTCCCAGAGACAACACAATTAATTCTCTTTGCCGACGACACTAGAGCGTTTAACATATCACTGTTCAGGCAACAAAAAAGTTATATTTTCAATTAGGTATCTTAAATACATAACATCATTTAGCACATTAATGAAGGGATATTACGCGATGCCGTACTGGTGGTTGTCGCTCTGAGGAGATGTGTCAGTGTAAATGGGGGACCTGCAGTACTGAGAGTGCTGCAGAACGAGCTTTAAATAACTAAACATTTTGACCCTTCCATGTGTGGACATTCTGAGTTGTCTGTTGTATGTTAGGGCGAACATTGACTCATGTAGGAGACACGAGAGCGAACATTGCCATAACCCGGAATAAGCGCAACCTCCTTTTTAACTTTAATAGAACGGAAAGGGCGAGAAACGGAGCAAATTACTATGGTGTTAGATTTTACAATGTCCTTCACGATCGTGCTGCGGCACTCAATCCGACAAAATTTAAATCTATCATGAAGAATCCCTTCGGGACAGCTTTGCAGATATGCCTGACCATTAGTATGCGTACGATTATTGTACTCTGTATGTTAGTTGTATCTTTTTGTTCATTTGTGTATTTTTGATTTTTAAATTGGTTTTATTAACGAATAACCTGGGGAAATATATAAGATATGAATATCGCCAATAAATTATTATTATTATTATCATGCTTCCATTTGAGTTGCTACACAAGTTGTCACAAATGGGACACTGCCATATAACGACCTGTCAGAATTTGCTATGTAGGTTGAAATAAACGCTTGTAGAACGACTTCTACATCACTTAAAAGGGTTGTCAGATGGTTTTGGTCTACATAGCTTGCAAGTTCAATGTTCAACCCCATCATTTAAGACTACTTATACAATTTCTGGCTGCGGACAGCGGCCATATTTAGACGTTTTATGACCAAACTTAGAGCTGAAAAGCTTTTGGTTCGTAAGGGTATAAAGGAACTGGATGTTTCCTCTAAGCATTTTTCAAAGATTTTGCAAATGAGCTGCCATTTCTGTAATTTTGTCAAAATAGTTAAATAATAAATTAAAGTAGAGGACATTTTGTGTAATTGATGTGTATGACATTTTTTGGTAAAATTAATAGTTTAGCTGTATGAGCAAATTCTTTTTGATCGAGATCGTGTCTGCGTTAAACCTACATAGTTAGCCAGGATTTATCAAACGCAAATATTTTGGCAATACCTACTGTCAATATTGTCAAAATATCTGTCAAATCCTTACTAACTTGTGTTATTTTAATGCAGACCATATGCAGACACAATCGATCTCGATCAAATAGAATCTCATGCATCTAAACTGTTAATTTTATATATTGTATGATAAAGTAATGTGCCTGGCCACATCAGATTTTTTCTATTAATCTACCGCAGCTGACACTAAAGAATATTTATTGTCCTCTACAGTGCCAGTGATGAATACAAACCAAACAAAATTAAAATAAAATAAATATTGTAACTTGAAATACTGTAACTTGAATTGAAATTGTCTGACCTTTGATTTTCTTTCTCTGAATACCCACGAGCAAAAAAGTAGCCACCAGTGCAAACAAATACTGTAATCGGTTAAAAACTGTCTGTATGATCTTTTCATGATCTTTTTTTGGCTGTTATATTTATTTAAAAATAGTCCCAAACGGTACGTTTTGCTATTGTAAACGATTTGCAGTTGCAAGATTCCGTTTTACATCATGGCCGGATATCTGGTATCCGGCAGATACAATTTCACATAATGGCCGAATTTTGCTTTTGGGGTTTGTCCGGACATCCGGTATCCGGTTACCCAGCTCATGCCTGAACAGTTCCACCTCTAATTTTAAACGTTTAAAAAAGATGTGATAAGAAAAGCAACTTTCGGTTGCCAAATTCTTAATTGATGAAAAAACCAATAGGAATCCATACGTTCTGAGACAAAAGTAATTGTTGTTTAATAATGTTGACCAGAGATAGACTACTTTTTACTTACTTTTTCGAAAATTGCTGTTTCACATGTTTCTATAAACCTTGTAAGTTTGGTGTGGTCCAAAACAACTTCTTTTGACCTTGCTACGTATTACTTTATTTAGTATATACCATTAAATGTAAGAAATAAGTATAAAGTGTTTACTGGTTTTTCTACTTCTAATGGTTTTCTCCTCTTTGCAGCAACCATAAAACCGAGAGGAGTTCAGAATAAACTAGGCGTCCTACACACTACTGTAAAGGACCAGAAGAAATAATATTACAAACGGCTTAGTAATAATTTGATTTATTTAAATATAAAAATATTTATAACAATTTATTACAAGATTTGATGAGAATATAATGATACTTAGTACCATTATAGTTGTAGTACGTGCAAAATTCGATTTTACATAGATGAATCACATCGATGACGCACTAAAATAAATCCAATAAATCAGAAGACTTCCTTGATAAATACAACTTTAACATGCAGATTTAGGCGATTTCTATTTTCAGAAATGCATTCCTTGGGGCGGGGGATCGGCACGATCAAGTGACATCCATTAGAATATTAATGCGCACGTACACAAATAGATGAGCGAAAGAATACGCGTGTTATTATTGATGGCAGTCAGGTTCGGACCAATCCCTCAGCTGTACCGAGTAATGACAGCTATTTGCGGCCATGCAGCCAGTAATAAAACGTCCATTAGAAAAATGTAATTATTGACGCAGCATTATGTTTACGATCATTTGCATGGAAAATCAAAGAGTGCTCGTATATCTCCAGGCGTGCAAACTGAAAGCTTGAGTCATAAAATCGCTAATTCAATACAAGTGGGCCGATAGGTTTTTACCACTAGCACGAGAGTAACTACATTTTACTGTAAGTAATGATATTTACTTACACTAGATATTTTTGTTGAAAGTCGTTTCCAGTTTGGTTGATTACAATGATTTCGTAAATCGTCTCTCAGTGCTTATTCCTGTGTAATATCCTTTGATGAAATATGTATTCATACCGTGGCTGAATACATTATATTGAGAGTTCGCGATAAATCAAGAACGGGCAGCATATTTCTCCACGGGCCAGTACATTATTGCCAACAAACGTTTGGAATTGTGTGCACTGTGCAGACGCATAAATCATGACGGGTGCGGGAACTCGCGATGCACAAGAATAATGTTTAAGAATCGGACCAGGAAGTGGAAACCGAAAAACCGAGCTACGATCATATATATTCATTCTGGTCGTATCCCTACAGTTTGCCGCTTGCTGATGTAGCCTCTTATGAATACGGCTCAGTTTCTAACTAACAACGACTGACTTTGATAGAATACTTTTCTGTACAGATAAGACATGCGAATCTGATCCAAATGTATTTATCTGGTTTATTCTATATTTATAAACATATTACTGAAGTGTATTATATATACAGGTTGAAAAAAGTTTTACTTCTGGGTGGAATGTCAGACAAGTCAATTCCTCCAGTTGAAAGCCTAACACAATTATTATAAAACACTGGCCACATGTGTTGGCACGACCTTATTTTATGCCTCTACTTGCAAAAAATGCCCGTTTATGGAAATTAATACTATTCCGGTTTCTCCAACAATTATAGTTATTTATGTACCAAGCGCATTACACGGATGTTTATGCCCCGAGGGTGACCGTGGAAAAAGCTCGAGGGCCGATAGGGCCGAGAGCTTTTTAAGTCACCCGAGGCTATTTTTTTATTCAATAAGAGCATTACAATATAGTCATAATTGACTAATGAGTAACTTAATTCTAACTTATTTTACTAGTATAACTTAACCTAACAGGCACCCATCGATGTCTCTCAGTTAGTCCTGGAATACTGGGCAGGTTTTTCTTGCGCACTACGTAGCACTGACTCTGCTTGTAGAACTAACACCTACAACCAGCACTTACTCTGCTTTTGTCACTGTCTCACATTCACACTAACTCAAAAGGCTTCTTTCTCTTGAGTCTTCTGACTAATGCGGTGTTGTCGAGGAGCTGGATGGTCTCAACGTTTACGTGATGGTGAAGCCTTTCCTCGTAACTTCTTGCTAATTTTTGGATTTCTTTGCATACAAACTACATTTTGAGGTCGTTGTGGAGATCATCACTCCTAATGTACCAACGCGCATTGACAATGCATCTCAATACTTTATTTTGAAAGGTCTGGACAATTTTAATGTTGCTTTTTTTGGTGCAACCCCAGAGTTAAGCACCATACGTCCACACGGGGTTTAGAATTTGCTGGTACAAGAGAAGCTTATTATGTACAGAGAGCGTAGAGTTTCTTCCTAGCAGCCAGTACATCTGTCTATAACGGATTCCTTGTTCCTCTCTTTTCTTTTTGACATGGGTTTTCCAGCGGAGCCTGGCGTCTAATGTCTTGCCGAGATACTTGGCTGTGTTTGCGTACGGTACTATTTGGTTATTAATAGAAACCGGAGCATAACCGGTGTATAAACGATAAGTAATGCCCGAGGTGCATACAAAATTTTGTCCTACAAGGGTTTTGTTCCTCCGTTTCAATAATTTGAATAAACATTTTGACGTTATCAAGTGACATGCGTGGCTACGCAGTTGAATAACAATAAAAATAATTCGGAGTTGAGTGACAATACAGACAATTAATTGACAAACTTATAACCTTAATCGCCTATAATTGACATTGATGATTTAAAATTTACAATTTGAATGTCAAATATTTGATACAGTTGACATATAACCATGGCAACCCTTAATGCCCGCGCGGGTGTTAAGGATTCTTAACGCCCTCGTGGGCGTTAAGAGGCAGTTTTTGTCCCGGTATCGAAGATGTAAAATGTCACTTTATGATCATGTAGAACATAAAATATTAAATTGGTAATTTTATCAAATATATTTTTTGAGCCACATTTCTTTGGCCTAAAAAACATACGTACATTACATCTTGACAAAATACCCCGGTGTAAAAGTAAAATTCTTAATATTTAAAATATATTTGTATTCAGGTGGCACATTTTCAAAATGTTATATGACCTGAAACATAATGACATGATTATTTTTACAACTTTAAAAGCATAATATACAGTTATCAACTTATTGATAAAATCAAAAATACAATAAGCTAGGCTAAATGACTATCATGTCCACAAGATCTGACAATATTGACAAGTGATTGAGTATAAAGTGACAATAAATAGTGAATTGCTTTTACAAAAACCAACCACAATGCAAAAATATAAATAAAACTTAGAACTCAGGACAAAAACACTAGAATCAATTCACAGTCTTTAGCTTTTTTTTTGCTGGAAGTAACAAAATTTGTTTTCAATTACAGTATTTTTTGATAAATTAGAAAGGTAATTAAATCAATAAGTGTAATTAATTATGTGAGTAATTACAAATATGTGAAATTTTCCGATATAAAAATTCATAAGTTTATATATTATTTTTATAATTAAGTGAATAATTGCGGACTGTAAATTTATTGTAGCAAAAAAAGAAATTGCATTCATTTTCTTTTTAAAGGAGATTGATTTTTCTCAGCGTTGACAACCGATAAAAATACCTAACCATTTTTTACTTTATCATACGCAGTATGTAAAGTATTGTAATCATGCCGAAAAAAAAAATTGAGATTTTAGCGGAAATAGGTCTTTATGGGTCCCCTGAACATTTTTGACCAAGGTACAAAAAAATGTCTGTATGTGTGTGTGTGTGTGTGTGTGTGTGTGTGCGTGTGTAAACGATTTTTGTGACGACGATTCCGGAGAAACTACTAAAGGTATCGGGACGAAAGTTTATATTTAGAAGTTTGATGACCAAACTTAGAGCTAAAAAGCTTTTGGTTCAAAAGGGTCCAAAGGAACTGGTAGTTTATTCTAAGCCTTTTTGAAGGATTTTGGAAATGAGCCGCCATTTCTGCAATTTCGACAAAATAGTTAATTAATAAATTAAAGTACAGGAAATTTTGGATAATTTATGCCTATGACATTTTTTGGTAAAATTAATAGTTTAGCTTTTTAGTTTATTCTAAGCCTTTTTGAAGGATTTTGGAAATGACCGCCATTTCTGTAATTTCGACAAATTAGTTAATTAATAAATTAAAGTAGAGGAAATTTTGAATAATTTATGCCTATGAAATTTTTTGGTAAAATTAATAGTTTATCTTCAAGAGCAAATTCTATTTGATCGAGATCGGTCGCATCTGCATTGATATGAAATTACACAGTAGCCAGGATTTTGACAAATATTGTTTTGTGTTGTCACATTCGAAAACAGCTGATCTCATCAGAGGTTGGAAAACCACTATGGAACGTTGCCGCTGTAGTGCGGCAAATTATAAAATACAAATTTCAAATAAAGTAAGATCACCAATTTGATTGTTTGTTGATAAGAAATATCAACCCGTCTTTATATCTAATTCTAAAAACGATACATTGAGAAAATTATAAATAAAGTATAGCGATGAGTGGAGTTTTATTTTAGTATGTTGGTGAAACAAATATAAATCTGTCAGAATTTGAACTTCCTTTTTAAGGTCCGTTTTCATTAGTGACAATGGCAGTGGTAGCAGACGCCGTTATAGTATTTCCAATAGAAAATTGATAGTGACTCATGTTTATATACATGCAAACTAATATGTGTCATTATCACGATATGTAAGAAATACTATAATTTCGTATTCTACCACCGCCATTAGCTACCATTACCTACCAATCGGAACGCACCTTTAAACTTGACGTTTCGTCAAAGTGGTACCAACCTAGCATTTACTATACAGACATCATTTATTTTTTTTATATACGTATTTCTTAAAAAGCAACACAATAAACGTTGATGTCGCTCCTGCCAAAAACTAGATAGCCGACTCGCTCATATGCGACGGCGACACTCCGCCTTCGGTGACGCGCCGCATCACCGCTCGTCGCGCTATTCCGTACTTTCGGCATTTGTGACACAAATAACTATTATTCTAATGACGTAGTGTAGGTAGTGTCAAATGCTGATGCTTTGACAATACCTACGATTTATCTCAATAGAATAGATTCTCATGCAGCTAAACTATTAATTTTATATATTGTATGATAAAGTCATGTGCCTGGCCACATCAGATTTTTTTTTATATAAAAATAGAGTGACACTGTGATTCTGATATAACATATTAAAAAGATGCCGCTTTAAAACACAATACCTATATTTAAAATATTTAGAAGGCCTCTATTAAAAAGTGTAAAAAATGATAATTGCACCACCGTGCACCCATATCTCATCCAAAACAATTCTTATAAGTATAGGGGCACCAAATTAAATTTTGTGAAGTAAATAGGCTGTAGTAACTTTTTAAGCAGTTTTCTATTATTTCGGTAATTTTAAATCTTACTCATGCGCAGTGTGTCCCCGGATAGGTGAAACGACTTTTCCAAAATGTAATTTTTCTAACTCAAAACAACAATCATTTTTAATCAAATAATCCTTGTTTTTACCAAATAAATATTTTAAATAAATATTTTTTATCCGTAGACATTATTTGCTTCCAGCGAAAAAAACACGGTTTTCAGTCAAGGCATAATTATTTGAATTATTAAAATTTTTCTCCCTGTGTAACCAAATGAGTCCCTTTAAAACAAACAGCCGTAGGTACTGCATTCGCCGTGTTCTCATTTCAAAAATAAACTTCTCTGGCATTCGAATGCAAAAATCGAGTAGAATCACGGTTAAAACAAAGTTTATATTTAGTAATGGAGCGCAATGCAACCACTCTCAACTTCAGCCCTTGACGTCTGCATTCTAGTCAAAATTTATTAAAGCGCATCCCGTTATGAAGTAGAATTTTCAAGCGCGAGCAAACTCGACACTCGAAAATTCGCGAATAACAGCAGTTTAGCTTTGGCGTGTTATGCAGCTTTTGCCGTCGGTGTTTATTAATGAGAACCTGAGCATACCCTTTACACACCGGCTGAGGGGGCGACAATAATAAATCTCTAGCAATACTTTGAGCGGAGTTGCCGGTATTAATTTTAATACTTCGGTAGTAATGAAGTGTTCCGCGTAGGGCGCGGATTTTGTTTCCGGATCCGCTCAGATTACCGCCGGGATTTACCGTAATCGCGGCTATAAATCAGATACTTGAATAAGGCCCCCTTGTCAAAGTCGGAAAGCGAACTGCGCTTGATATCGCACCTATCCCACCATTTTCAGCTTCGATAGACGACTCTTACTTTCATGATTTTCCTCGAATCAACTCTGAAACGAAAATTTATTGCGGTATGTATTTACACAAGGAAAAGCGATTACTCGAAAGAAGAAAACGGAATTTCTTGAACTTATTTAGTTTTGGCAAATACATTCAAATACACTTGCGAGCAAGAAAATCGACTCACGCACTAATAGAACATAAAGTGTGATTTTTTGCAAAAAAGCATGTTAAATGTATTTAAAAAAATTTTAAACAGTGTTTAAATCCTGGAACAGAATTACGATTAACATCAAGCCCATACTTATTTAATTATGCAGTGTTAAGTGAGTGAATACGAAAAAGCAGTGTATGCGGTTCCCACAAATCGCGCATACAATCGATGATAACCGATCAGTTACCTTAGGCAGTCGTGAGCAGATTTAGTTTTGGCAAATACATTGAAATACACTTGCGAGCAAGAAAATCGACTCACGCACTAATAGAACATAAAGTGTGATTTTTTGCAAAAAAGCATGTTAAATGTATTTAAAAAAATTTTAAACGGTGTTTAAATCCTGGAACAGAATTACGATTAACATCAAGCCCATACTTATTTAATTATGCAGTGTTAAGTGAGTGAATACGAAAAAGCAGTGTATGCGGTTCCCACAAATCGCGCATACAATCGATGATAACCGATCAGTTACCTTAGGCAGTCGTGAGCAGATTTAGTTTTGGCAAATACATTCAAATACACTTGCGAGCAAGAAAATCGACTCACGCACTAATAGAACATAAAGTGTGATTTTTTGCAAAAAAGCATGTTAAATGTATTTAAAAAAATTTTAAACAGTGTTTAAATCCTGGAACAGAATTACGATTAACATCAAGCCCATACTTATTTAATTATGCAGTGTTAAGTGAGTGAATACGAAAAAGCAGTGTATGCGGTTCCCACAAATCGCGCATACAATCGATGATAACCGATCAGTTACCTTAGGCAGTCGTGAGCAGTCACTTGCAAGACGTTTACAGGTACTCATTGCATACATTGATTCTACCAAACCATGGATACCACACCAAAAAGGGCCGCTCAAGTGGCCGCTCTGTTACAACAGAGGCTCAGTCAGCGAACAGTCGCTGCCCAGCTGCATATAAGTCACACCCGTATCCCCGTATCAAGAGTATTCAGAAGATTTGTAGAGACTGGTGCCTTTAATCGGTGGCCGAGAGCCAATAATTATCCAAAGAGTTCTGAGAGAGACGATCTATTGTTTCAACCTTGTGGCGCAATAGTCATTTCACCGGTGTTGCTTTACAACAGGGGCTGCAACGTGTTCGTGGAGTCATTGTCAGCGATTGTGAGAACACGATTGAAGGTATCTCACTCCAAAACGGCCTGCCACATGCCTGAAATTGACAGCAGACCACGGGTAAGCGCGCCTCCAATTTTCTCGAGTGCACGTGAATTGGGGAATAAACCAATGGCAATCGGTCCTGTTCACGGATGAGTGCAGAATGTCTCTACGTGGCAGTAACAGGAGAGTTCGAGTCTACAGCCGATCGGGTAAACGAGTTGCATATGGCGGCGGCTCCTCTATGATGTGGGCTGGCATCTCCTTACAGGGAAAACTGAACTTGTTTTTGTACCCGGAGGAGGCCGAGCAGGAGGACTGACAGCTGATCGGTACATTACAGGAATTCTTCTGGAACATGTTATTCCGTACACTGGATTTATAGGCGATAACATTGACTTAATGCAGGATAATGCTCGTTGTCACACTTCACGTACCAGCAACCAGTTCCTGAACGAGTTCGGTATACGGACGATGGAGTGGCCAGCCGCCAGTCCAGACTTAAATCCCATAGAACAGTTATGGGACCATCTTAAACGGAGGGTCAGGGCTAGAAATAATGGTCCTGCGAATACTAATGAGCTGAAAACGGCTATGTTAGAGGAGTGAAACGCAATTGCTCATGATTACGTTGCCAGATTAATAACATCAATGACAAATCGATTACAAGCGGCCATCAGGGCCAGAGGGGGTAACACCGTGTAATGATAAAATAAATTATTACTTCACTTTACATTTTTTTTTTACATGTGAAAAATAAGCAATCATAATTGCCTTTCCTAAATTCCCGTTTTCCCAACACTTTGATTTAAATGACATCAGCTCAAAAAGTATCCACGTGATTCTTATAATAATGGTGTTATATACAATAAAAAACTATTAGTCTAGTCTGATGTCTGTCTTATTTGATATCTTGCATATCCGGAATCGGGGATACCCCGTCTTCAGTGCAAACGTCTAAATTGTACGATTCGTTAAAAAACTCATCTTCATACTTCAATTAATTATATCTAAGGTCGTGTCATATGTTGATATGTTTCACTATGCGTATGTGGCTCCCGCTCCCTTCCACATTAACTTATCACGTTTCACATACGCATAGTGAAACATATCAACATATGACTCGGCATCAAAAGATACCTCAGCTCAGCTGGTGCTCTGTATCTGACCGTGACTCCCGGTTTCTTCACCAATCTACCGATTCTTTCTGTTACCCCATTATGCTAAGCAACCGAACCCCTTTGACTCTTGCGGTTCCTGCGAGACTTGCGGTTATCTTTGTGTGACACTCCGTATGTTAGAGTTTGTGTAACCAAGTGTTCCCGTTCGTCGTCAAAGGTGCTGGAGTCGCATACCTTCTCGCCTCTGATGAACAGAGTATTATGGTAGTATTATGATCTACGAAAAAGTACTTTATTTTATTTGTTTGCTGGTACCTGCTAATATTTGATTGAGCTATTGATTATAAGTGAGTTAAAGCAAAAAAATCATGTTTACAACTCTTTGCTGTACGCTTGCAATATATACTTTAATTAAAAAATATTGTAGCTCACTATTTCTAGCTTACAACTTCAACTCCAAGTCCCGAGACGCTCACGACCCCATCCGACGACCTGACATATTCCGCGGGGTCCCAAAATTATATCAGATATTTATACCGGTTGGAACCGTCTTTGCGCAACGACTGTTATCAGTTTTCGCTCAACCCCACCATAACTTTACTGCCTATACGTGCGTGCCAACCGAGAACATCGAAAGTATACTGCGAAAATATTGATAGAAAATATTCAATAGTTGTAAATAGCAAGTCACGATTATTTTCATTATCGCGTTGTCGTGCTTATACTCGTTACCGAGGTATCCGCTACCATAAAAATGTTGTTCATAGCCATTTTTGTAAACAAATTTAGGAAAACAAAAGCCAATCTGTAGACGAAATTTTGAGTTATACACGATGTAAATTTTATTAGTTTATCATACGCAGAATGGTAAGGTATTGTAAACGTGCCGAAAAAAATGGGATTTTAGCGGAAATAAGTCTTTTTGGGTCCCCTAAATATTTTTTACCAAGGTTACAAAAACCTTGTGTGTATTTGTGTGTATGTGTGTGTGTATGTGTGTACCCGATTTTTGTGACGACGATTCCGGAGAAACTACTAGTTTCGGGGCCAAGTTTCATGGCCAAACTTAGAGCTGAACACCTTTTGGTTCAAAAGGGTTCAAAGGAACTGGCTATTTACTCTTAGCATTTTGCAAATGAGCCGTCATTTCTGTAATTTCGTCAACATAGATAAATAATAAATGAAAGTAGAGGAAATTTTGTATAATTTATGTCTATACCATTTTTTGGCAAAATTAATTGTTTAGCTGCAGGAGCAAATTCTATTTGAACGAAATCGTGTATGCATTAATAGTAGGTAGCCAGGATATTTTGAAACGTTTGACAGTATTCAGAACGTCAGCGGTTGCGAAACGTCAATTCAACACGCAAATACATGGAGAATGCGATGAGATCCACGCGCGCACGTACGCTATGTGAAACAATATTAAAACATCTTGGTGTTTACAAAGTCAATGTGTATTTCGAGTGCGGATAGGAATGTTGTTAGGCATTTTTCAAGGATTTTGCAAATGAGCCGCCATTTCTGTAATTTCGTCAAAATAGTTAAATAATAAATTGAAATAGAAGAAATTGTACAATTTATGTCTATGACTTTTTTTGTAAAATTAATACTTTAGCTGTTGGAGCAAATTCTATTTGATCGAGATGGTGTCTGCATTAATATAAAGTTAGACAGGATTTGCCAGATATTTTTATTCTAATGGCAGTAGGTAGTGTCAAAGGCTGATTTTTTTACAATACCCTACTATCAATATCTGTCAAATCCTGGCTAATTCGTTTTATTTTAATGCAAACACAATCGATCTCGATCAAATAGAATCTCATGCACCTAAACTATTAATTTTATATATTGTAAATCATGTGCCTGGCCACATCAGATTTTTTTTGCATGCGGTAAAGCGGCAAGTAAAAAATCCCCCAAAAAGGAGAATTCACCAAGTGTCATCGACCGACGTACTTGAAAGTCAGCTGAGTAGATGGGAACTCATGTACCGTTCTGTTTCATTGAGTCTGAAATTTTACCTTGGTAAAGTTTAGTCAATAGTTAAATTGTTAATGAAAAAGAAGTTTACGTTATTAATTAGTAGTTAGCAATCGTTAATACAAAGGACCAGGAAAACACGTTTAAGGGTAGATTAAGAATCAATACTAATGCCGATGAGGTACAGGCCTCTCCTCTCCTTCTCCCATCCTCTATGTCCCACGACTCTATTTCCCAGTTAGCTTTAGCCTGTGGTTTGTCATATGTTTCGATTCAAATCCATTGCCCTCATCATGCGGACCGTCATTTTCCATTAGAGTTGGCGTATTGTGTAGTGTATAACGTATGTGATATCAGTTACTCTGATTTGTTTCCTGATATAGTGGTATGTCTGATGAGGGCGCATCACTCTCATCTGCTTACGGCTAGCATTTTTTCCACCATATTACATCTGACATCCATAGTTGAGAACATTTTTTCGTCGAGCTGAATTGGAATCTCTTGTGGAATGTAGTTCAAAAACTGCTTTCAGCTGCTTGTTATTTATGCGTCAAATCGCCTTTTAGCTTCATTTTCAAATGACGTTGTTTAATCCACGGCGATGCACTCGTTGACGTATTCTATATCTTCTTCTAATTCATTTCGATATTTTATTTGTAGTCGTGACTTTGGTTATCTGTATATAGAAACTTTATTTAGTCTTGATAGTTTCCGACGAATGAGATGTTTTTCGGAGTTCGAACAAAATGAAGCAATTAATATTCAGTCGAGCATACATTTGAATACGCATTTCTATTCTTTTCATACGTAGTAAAGTTTTGTGGGGATTAATATTACCATTTTCAATAAAACTGTTATCGTGAGTGCAGCGAGAAAGTTCTATGCAGACTCGAATTACTAATTAGGCAATGTTACCGTCAACTGAATCATATTTTCTTACCTTTTATAGCACCTCACGGTTTAGAAATAAGTGTTCGGCCGCTTTCATTTCCTTTATTGCGCTAAGCGCCGTAGGTAATAATTTAGGTTTTTAACAAAGGAAAGAGAGACGTTGCGTCGTGTTGCGCCAATTAGCTTTATTCACGTGGACGACATCCTACATAGTCTTCGCTCGCATTCATGAATAATTCCAATTCAACCAGTAACACAATGCTTCCTAACCATCCCGTGTACAGGGCGTCGATAAGAGCCCATATAGGATGCTGTACCATGACTAATTACGAGCAGGCAGGAGGCAGCAAACCAAAGGTAATTACCCTAAACAATAAGTCTCTAATATATCGTCGGATAATCCGATCCACGGTCTATGATCTCCTCACGTATAGGTTATTAGCCGGCCATCGGCCGTACGTGCAATTTAGATAGGTCGGACATGAATAGTAACGAGAAGGTGGTGGTCGGTCGGTAGTATAGGGAAACAGATGGCACTGTGTTCGATCACCACACAGATAGCATCCGTTTTCTCGCCGGCAATTACAATTCAATACGTACGCCACTGTAGACCACTGCTACCGGAGAAAGGGCAGATAGGCTCCGGAGTCACGTGCGAGAGTGTGACCGGTGCGGTGCCCCGGTATACAATAATATAACGCCGGTCAGCGGCCGGTTGTCCGACCGATTTGTCGGGATTTACCAGAACGAAGCCCATCAATTGTAACGTATGTATCCGTTTTGAGTGCAATTGCAGGTGAAATAGAATGGGATTTTGCGTGATCTCTCCATTTGTCGATGGTAGACAATCGAAATCTGTGTGCGTCACCTATACAGTGTTTGTTTGTTATCACATTTTTTTACTGGATATGTCTAATATCTAATGCTGTCCAATCTATATTATAAAATAACGTCAAGATAGAAAAACTGTTTGGAAAGACCCACACGTCGATGAGGCAGGCTAAGAGGTTCATAGAAAGTAAAATATGACAGTATGTCAACATGTCATGTCAACGACAATAATGATGGCTGAAGACGCCCAACATCCAATAAAGGCAAAAACATCTTCCAGTGGTATACAAGCCACTATATATAAGAGAACTGATAGCAGAAGAATACCCTGTCTTCATTACATTGAGTGCATGTTTGTTTAAGGTATTTTGAGGATCGTGAATTTGGAAACAACACTTTCAAGAATTGTAACAAATGTTATGTGAGGAAAAGATTCCTGCAGCAAATACCAAAAGAGGTAAAAATTACCTACCAAAAGCTAATGGGAGTACTTAGATCGAAGGAACCAGTATACACTGAATAAACAACCAACGTGGATTCATCGACAGCTATACAAAACATTATAATAAAGTTCTAACTAAGGAAATTGTGAATCTTTATTACATTATACTTACAAACCTTTAATACCTTATTTCCAATAATATTTATTATAAATTTAAATATATCTTTAAAACCGAATTGCTTGTATTGTAAAGATTGAAAAAATATAAAAGTGAAAATAAAGTTGCAATAAAATAACTAGGTAATGATATTTGTTTGGTTTTGTTAAATAACGTATGGTCTAATTGAACGCATTCTTGAGAAAATTAACAACGAAAGACGGAAGTAAAATAAAAAGACTTTTTGGAATATGGAAAAATGTTTCTTTATTTTGAAACCATTTATGTGACGATCGATTTCGATGTATAACACATCATCCTCAGGTCAACGAGTCAAACGAAAACAACAGTCTTAGCAATTAGTGTAAACTGCAGCAACAATTTGGGTATCATCCCTGATATTAACAATCCTCAAAACGAACAAAACACCAAGAATTTCATATCTTGACAGCGTGGTGACAGAAAAAGTAGGGTTATGTTTCACAACGAGGTTAAATATTTAACAATAATCAAATCCTCTAAACTATTTGGATGTTATGAGATAAAATATATATAAATATAGACAAACGCGCTGATACTTCGTTGCATACAAAACGGATACAGCAACGAAGTATCAGCGCGTTTGTCTATATTTATATATATTTTATCTCATAACATCCAAATAGTTTACAGGATTTGATTATTGTTAAATATTTAACCTCGTTGTGAAACATAACCCTACTTTTTCTGTCACCACGCTGTCAAGATACGAAATTCTTGGTGTTTTGTTCGTTTTGAGGATTGTTAATATCAGGGATGATACCCAAATTGTTGTTGCAGTTTACACTAATTGCTAAGACTGTTGTTTTCGTTTGACTCGTTGACCTGAGGATGATGTGTTATATATCGAAATCGATCGTCACATAAATGGTTTCAAAATAAAGAAACATTTTTCCATATTCCAAAAAGTCTTTTTATTCTACTTCAATTTTGAATATGGAGAGGGTGGAACAATTCATTACTACTAACGAAAGACGGAGTCCGTCCGTGTTCAGCGCAAGAAAATCCACAACACTCCACCACAGTTATGTCGCAACTAGTGTGGCACCAACGCCGCCGGCAACATATCGAACACCTTTCACTCCGGCCTTTCTCCCTCCGAGTGACAATGACCTACATTCGCCAAGTGCATATGTACGACGTACAATCGTGTCAGGTGTTTGTTGGCTTATCAGCAAGAAGAATCGTTTGGATTGTGAAATCTTAGTGTGGGTGTGTTTGTGTAGTGATTTGTGTAGTACCAGAGACGGATGGATGGGAAGTGTATGGCTAGAATGTGACATAACTTTGATCGGCCGCGACGCGCAGTCGGTTTGTTTAGTTCGACGGATATCGCTTTGCAATCACAATGTTTGTAAATCCGCATCACATTTCTGTTTTAGGTACGTACTAATCTATCTAGTTTTGAATTGATAAATGTTCGTACGTATGATTGGAACCGTATTTCAGTCATACGATTTCTTCAATACAATCTCGTAGGCACTTAAAACTTTGAATAGACTATATGTTGTTAGACCAAATTGCTTCTCTGCCCTTGTCAGATATGCTCCTTAGCCG
Organism: Melinopterus prodromus; assembly: GCA_964023965.1. Taxonomy (NCBI): domain Eukaryota; kingdom Metazoa; phylum Arthropoda; class Insecta; order Coleoptera; family Scarabaeidae; genus Melinopterus; species Melinopterus prodromus. The sequence goes on from OZ030390.1 coordinate 29,389,738, forward strand.
TTACTTCTGAGACAGTCTGTATATAATATTTTTTAGATTATCAATTAAAAGTCATAGCAATAACTCATTACCGTATTTACACATGGTGTATTAGGGTGAATACATATGGTCTCATTAGAGTCGTAGATATGGATATTTTCTCAATAGAAATATAAGCCTTTCCCAACAACTATTTACAATGGCTTGTTATTGATATTTTTAGATGACATGTTTAGATCTACCTATTACAGCTGTAAATTTTTAAATCTTCTGAACATACAGAGTGTGTTCACGTTTTGTAACTGTTTACAAGATTTCAACAACATTGCGATATATCCAGATTGTATGTTCTATGCTATGGAATTAAATCTTATTCGATAAATTGAATTGCCTATTACGTCGAACAGATTTATAGCAGTTGAGATTTTCTTTTACATAAGTTGTTTTTAATAAAAGAGACAATAACTCAAAAACAATTGGATTTAGTAGTAAGAATTTACTGAGCACCTTACTAAGGAAGCACGCGGTATACCAAAATTCATTCAAAACTTATTTGTATCCTAAGTTATATACTAAAACTCAAAAATTCAACAATGATTTCAGCACTTGTCGTAGGGGGAAAGACGTCTGCTAAGACAATATCAAAGCCAAATATCCAAGGATAAAAATGAATCCACCAACAATTCACACCAAAGAGTCATTCCGCACGGTAACTTTCTAGCCTAACAACGGGAAAGTGACACCGTTCATCTCGCGCCATTATCCTCGTCGCAATAAAAGCCCAGTAATTCCGTCATAAACGTCCGCTTCAAAATCCCATCGTTTTGCCTTATTTATGTCGATACGGTGGAAGCCAGCACAGAGCGAAACCGTTTATTCGCCGCTTCTGCCTCATTTTTTTCCCTCTTCCTTTGTTTCGCCTGAAAATTCTGCCTGGAGTGAACGACCCTCACCATGGTTGGCGGCTACGTGGTCGCCGATTAATTATCTAAGGGATAATGGTGGAAGGTGCGTTACGGGCGGTCAGCCATAGTTCCAGCAGGATGGCTAGCAGGACGACTGACGTGACTACGACGACGAAGGTGGTCCTTCCTCTACTATGTGGCGAGACTGCTGGCAGCAGGCCAACGCGGTGCAGCTACTGACCACCGATCGTTCACGTAATAGAGCAATTACTCATCCTAATGGAATCCGATCGAGAAGTTCCATTTGTATAAGGCACGAATTAGCATCGGACGATGTGCATGTTTGGTCACGGTCAAATATCCGTCATTTCGGACGGTAATTACCGTCGGTTTATTGTGACGTTAATTATTATTTGAAAACGTTTCTCCAAACTGATTGATTGTAAACTACAGATTGTGTAGACGTATATTGTACTGTGACTGGAAAATAAAACATTTTGCAACGAGCGCAGCCTTAATAGCATTGTTCTGGCGTTCAATATCTTGCTTTCTATTTATCGGACGACAATGAGCATTAGAAAGGCCATTTCTTGTTTTTTAATTCTCTACAAAATGCGTACAGACATTGTTTATGTACAATTTGGCGTTTGGACGATCACAGGAAAATAAAATGATTAACTCTTTGTTAATTGCAATATTTCGACGGTTTATTGTGTGTTCATCTGGCAATAAACTAAGTTAGTTGAGATAGCAACATGAGGTTCAACGAGACCATTTGTCGGTGCGGTGTACAAACATTTTAAAACTTTAAACAAGGATAAAATTTACGGACATCCATCACAGTACAACGTGATTGATCGAAGGAAACCGACTCGGTAGTCGGTTTATTAACCGGTTTATGAAATTTTGTGGCACTTGGACTCAAAAAACTGATCTATGACATTTATAGTTGATTTTTTCTTATTAATGGGCATAAAGTGTTTATCATATTGAAACTAATCTAAAAGATTAACCATCAATTTAAATCTGAATTCTTAAAACTAGGGACTTGTCTCTAATAGGCAATCCAGTGATATCCTATATTTTATTTGTCCTAAACAAGAAGCACTAACACTTCACTCACTGTCCTCTGCTTTTTACACATTTTACTTCACTAGTTCGAAGGTTTTAGTTCTTTTTAGTCTTCTCACTAGATTCTGATTGTCCAGTAGCTGCATGGCCTCTACGTTGGCGTGATGGCTTAAGCGGGATTCATGCTTAGTGGCGAATCTGTTTATCTCTTGGATGACCTGTGGGACACCACGATCACGATCCAGGTCACTATTCCGTATGTACCAAGGAGCGTTAACCATATTCCTTAGTACTTTATTTTGGAAAGTCTTAATACCTTGTATATTGGAGTTTTTCGCGCAACCCCAAAGCTGGATGCCGTAAAACCAAATCGGTTTTAGTGTTTGGTTGTAAACTTGTAGTTTGTTCTGTACTGACAACTGAGAGTTTCTTCCTAGAAGCCAGTAGAGCTCTGTATTTAAGGCCAAGTTCTACTCTTTTCTTCTTAACGTGTTCTTTCGACCTTAGTTTTGTATCCAGAGTCATACGCAAATACTTTGCAGTGTTCGCATATGGCGTCGTTAATCTATGGCGTCGTTAATCTTGATATGATGTATATCCTCGAGTCTTTTGTTTGTAAAGTTAATGTGGACAGATTTCAGTTCGTTGAGCTTGGTCTTCCAGTTTTTACTCCATTTATACATTTTATTACTAGCTTGTTGAAGATTCCTAGTAGATTCTCTAATAGTTGATCTCACTGCCATTAGAGCCGTGTCATTTGCGAATGTGGCAACTGTTACATTTTCCATCTGTGGAAGGTCACTTGTATATAGTCGATAGAGAATTGGTTCCAATACACTACCCTGGGGTACCCCAGGTTTGACTACTTTTAGTTCCGAGTATTAATCGATCTGTTTTATTCTGCATTGTCTATCAGATACATAGGATGTTAGCAGCTCGACGTATTGTAAAGGTAGCATACTGTTTAGTTTGTGTATCAATCCTTCGTGCCAAACCTTATCGAAAGCTTGTGTCACATCAAGAAAGATTGTTGAGCAAATAAGCTTTTCTTCTAATGCTTTCCGATATCGTGTCTGCTTTGCCACGGCCAAAGATAGTCGAATTGTTTTCTTACAACAGATATATTGCCTTCTATAGATCGGACAACAATAGACGTTATTACGAAATTTCTAAATTTTGTAATTCTCTACAAAAAGTGTCTATACATCATATAAGTACGAGTTGGCGTTTTCAACTCACGTCCGAAAATACGTAACGATGTATTTATTGATTTATTATTATACGAAATGAGTACAGGACGAAACCCAGATACACTGTACTACAAATTACATAAAACTGCAATTAAAATAATACCAATACAAAATTAAATAACTAAGGAATAACTATTACAGTTGTAGCAGAATCGTTGCAATCTAATCATCATGAACTTAAAGTAACAACAATCAATTAAAAACGAAAATAACAAGTAATAATTTTACCATAAGAAATGTGGCAATTCGAGAATAGCGGTCATAACCCTACGCCGGAAAGCTCGATAATTAAAACGAATTTTGAAAGGCGTTCGTGCGAGGTGTCGGCGAGTAAAACAAAAAATCAAAGCGAATTGGGCGAAGAAGAACATGAATGCCAATCTTATTACGTAACGCAGGAGAGTGGCAACTATTATTAAGTATTTTATGGTAGAACAAAAAGTCGTTGCAAGATCGACGCTGACGCAGGGTTAAAAGCTTAAACAAATTACAAGCAGATTCGTAATCAATGTACCGTTGGTGAGATTATAACAAAAATATCTTACGAATCTTTTTTGGACCTTTTCTACACGTGTAACATACGTTTGGTACTAAGGATTCCAAATAACGCTGCAGTAATTTAAAACACTGTACACAAAAGCAAAGTATAATCTTGCAATTGTTTGCGCATTAGTGAAGTCTGCGGTGGACCTCATAACAAAGCCCAGCATCCGAAAGGCCTTAGTAACCACACCGTCAGCGTGTTTCTAGAAATTTAACTTTCTGTCAAAAACAACGCGAAGATTTTTAATGTATGAGATTTACATTGACGTCGTTGAAGCTATATACAAATTTGATACTATTAGTTTTTCTCGTGAAGGTGATGGCATTGCATTTGGAATTATTTAATATCATGCAGTTATCTACGCAAAATTGCTGTAGTCTGTCGAGATCGCGCTAAAGTCTCGAGCAGTCCAGAGGATAGGATATGCGAAGAAATCAAATGAGTTATCATATTTTATAAGTACCAATAACATGGAGTTAAAAATTGACAATTTTTCTTACATGTGCTTCAGAAAGTTAAGAAGTATCTTATGAAATGCCCACTTTGCTTCCTACCGGAAATGCAACAAAACTCTTGTAACTATGTACTCAAATGTAGGCTAGTAAAGGATACCAGTTTTGGAAAAATGTCATAAAAAACAACCAAAAAAATAACCAAAAAACGGTTACTCATACGAAGAAGATGAATAGAACCTTTATTATCTTCAGATCAATAAGAAGCAAGATAATATTACATACACTATTTCGCCCATATTTTCAAAACTGTTTTTGTCAATTTCTTCCTTCTTATGGTCTCGCGAGAGTGAAAGTTCGGATAAAATTGCTAGATCTTTTAATCACCTACAATAAATATCATATGCAAATATTTTTTTTAAAACTGTTAGTAAATCCACTTGGATTGGAATTTATCCAAAGTAATATCGTAATTTGGCTGGGAAAATATAGTCAAGAAGCGATTTTGAAAGATGGGCGAAATAAATCTGACGACAGTGAAGGTTAGATTGAAATTAGTAGATATTTTATATTTTTACAATAAAGGATAGTATCTTATGCTTAGGTAAAACCATTTTTACGTTATACCGTAATGTAAAGTGGGGTTACATGTTTTCTCTTCATCCTGTCGCGTTCAGGGTTTGGTCCCACGACAGGAAATACCACTTAATAGAGGATTTCAGTTGGATTTATCACAAGGATTTACACTTCATAGCTCTAATGTTCAACGTTTAACGAAAAGTTTCAGAGTTTCAGTTGGTATTAAAAGAGCGACTGACTACCCCTGAGGTATTATGACCTATTTTTCTCAATGCCAAAGTTAATCCAAAGTTTCCACGGTTCCACTAAAGGGTTAATTTTGTAATAAAGGGAAAAACGACACTTTGTTTTGGACGGTTTGTTTGGTATTTTCAAACAAGCGAACTAATCCTAACGTAATGAAATTTCCAATTTAATGAAATTTTCAAGCTTCAATTACATGAATGACCGCATCGGAGTTACGCGTTACAGAAAGCCTTTAATTAAATAGAAATCTGCAGTGTATTTTTCAGCACGAATGGTATAAACAACATGTGAGTCAATTTGTTGCAATGTGTTTTGCAAAACGCTCCCGTTTTGAGGAGCTCCGAATTCAATTCATGAATGTTCGATGACAGACGACTGCAAAACTGCACTCTATATGTTAATGCGAACGAAATCAGCATTTAATTTAAAAACAATCTGCTCGGCTGTTGATATTTCGGTCAGGCATTAAACATTTGTATAGAATGTCATATCCAGTGAGCGGCGCAAATAATGGCAAACAATTCACATAGGCGTCCCGTGCGGTCAGGCTGCTCGCTCCCCCTACTTCTCCTTTTGTACAGCTGTGATTCCATCGAGATGAAAATATATACAGGGTGAGTTATTAGTATCTCGGCGGTCGATAGCTACTAAATCGTTAGACAAAGAAAAAATTTTTAAGACAAAAGTTGTTTGGCTCACTAGTTCCTATGACGTAAAATTATGAAACACTAAAAGAAATATCAAAACATGAGTTCGTTAAATCACATACTTCTACGGAATTTTCTACCTTATTACCATGGGCAAAAAGGTTGTACCTTGGGGTGTACTGGTAATATCCGGCGCGACGTCACTTCTGGTCTTCGAATCCGAGGATCTTGTGACCGAAGCCCAAATTGGCGTCATTGGTCACCCTGATTATTGTCTCCTTTGTGTTTTCTCCATTGAGCTTCCATCCTTGGCTATACCGTACTGATGAGGACTAATAAGTCCGAAACACGGCTATAGGGTTACTTGTTAGATGACGGATATGCCCGATAATTACCATCAACTGTTTATAATTCACTGCCGATAACCCATTTTTCGTTTTATTACCTTGGGCTAAAGGTTGTACCCTGGGGAGTACTGGATACCTACGGCGCGATGTGACTTCTGGTCTTCGAATCCGGGGATGTTGTTACCGCAGTACCAAATTGGCGACATTAGCCAACCTGATTATGGTCTCCGTTTTGTGTTTTCTCCATTGAGCTTCCTTTTTGCTCCTTAGCCATACCGTACTGATGAGGACTAATGAGTCCGAAACACGTGTATACGGTTGCTTGTTAGATGGCGGATATGCCCGATAATTGTTTTCTACTGTTTATAATTCACCGCCGCGTCGATAAACCATTTTAGATTAGGACATACATCTCTCAGCGTTCTACTAATATGACTAATAGTGATTCGACCATACCTTGTGATGTTTCTTTTTACCTACAGAGCTTAAAAACTAAAGTTCAAAGAATATGCAAAGCAAAATTTGGGGAACAAAACAAAATGTGAAGTCTTCTTTTTGTTCAATTATAGAAAAGATGCGGAACATCGCGGACCTACGAATAATATATGCCGTCAGAAGCAGAGGAAATTGGAGTGTGGCTCCTTTCTAGAAAGCGTGATAAAATATATTTTTCAGTTATTTAGTTTTGAATATTTCTTATAATATTACATTGAAATCGATGTAAGAAAATTACACATTACTTCATATATTATTTGAAATTACATTAATATCTGTGTGATATTCCTACCAAATTCCTGGAAAATCACATTCGAATGTACAATAACTATGTAAAAAGTTAACTAGGATGTAAATGTACACTGATTCTCACAGGGCAAATAAATTAGTCTATTCCTACTGTAAATTTTCGGTGCACGTGGAGCAGATTTGGTTGAAAAATCATGTGCCTTAGATTTGTTTGCACTTTCCAAGCATAGTTAGTAAATAATAATAATCTTTCTTATGGCCTTGACGCCACAATTTTCAATACACAAGTTATAGAGACAAGAATTAATTTATTTCTGGAAAAAAGTGTATTACTTAAAAATATCAATTTGGTATAAAGAAGGTATATTTGAAGAATTTCTGTTAAAGAAAAGTAAATGCCTGTTTCGTGGATTGAAAAATATTTAGTTAATTTAAAATAAATATGGCAACAATTACCTAATCCGTGTGTATATATAATTACCTAATGTGTGTTCCGGTTAAGGAGGCAGTCGAAGGCTTTCGGACAACACTTGTCACCCTAGGTCTACCAACCGATGTACCGGATCTTGTAGAGTATTGTCTCTCTACCTCATACTTCAAGTGGGCGGGAGCGATGTATGAGCAGGTAGAGGGTGCTGCCATTGGATCACCTCTTTCACCGGTATTCGCCAATTTCTCCATGGAATTGTTTGAAGAAGAAGCTATTAGGTCAAGTCCTTGCAAACCCGAGCATTGGGTCAGATGTGTTGATGATACGTTTGTGGTTTGGCCACACGGTAGAGATAAACTTACCGAGCTCCTTAGCCACCTGAACAATGTTAGTCCGGCTATCAAATTCACGATGGAAATAGAAGAGGATAATCAGCTGCCATTCTTGGATGTGCTGGTATACAGGACGTCCACGGGTACGCTTGGACATACAGTCTACCGTAAGAAGACACATACCGATCGGTACACACAGATTTACTTACTCGATTCAAATGCATAATCACTTCGACGAAGAAAATTAGATATATACAAGAAAATAATTTCTTAGTTGAAGACAATAATCTCTCGCCTATATACGAACCTACCAACCACTTCATCCAAGTAATTCTCTCTTGTTTCGAGAGATTACTTTTCTGTGTGATACTTGAACGCCAAATCACACCACCATCCCCAACAGAAGAGAAGTGTTATTAATACTCTGTTCAACAGAGCCGAGAAGATGTGCGACTCCAGCACCTTGGACGACGAACGGAAACACTTGGAGTGAGCCCTACGTCAGAATGGATACACCAAGGCCGACATACGGGGTGTCACACAAAGAAAACTGCGAGTCTCAGAGGAGCGGCAAGAGCCAAAGGGGTTCGCTTGCTTACCATACGTAAGTGGGGTATCAGAAAAAATCGGTAGATTACTGACGAAATCGGGTATCACGGTAAGGTACAAAGCACTAGCTAAGGTAAAGGATCTTTTGCCTAACCCAAAGGATATCACACCACTCCTGAAGAACGAAGGGGAATACAAGACAACATGTGAGTGTGGAACATGCTATGTAGGACAGACAGGACGAAGAATCGGATCTTGAGTCAAGGAGCACAGTAGACACCCGGCTACGCAAGATTCAACAGTCCGCTGTTGCTCAACACTGCCACGACTCGGGACACACAATGAATTTCGATGACGTGAGGAAGTTGGCAAGGGTGGGTAATTATCATTGAAGGTTTATTAAAGAAACCATCGAAATTTACAAACATCCTAACAACATCAATCGCGAGGACGCTACTGACATTAGTAGGGTCTGGAAATCGATCCTAACGCGGTCAGGTGGAAAAGCACATGGGAGCGGTAGCTCCAGATGTGCGCAGTGAGGTGTGAATATAGGTACATAACGGAGATTTTCTTGGTAGGTCTTCAGTATTCAATTGGCATTGAAGAAGCGAAACGTCAGCATTAACAAATCTTGACACACGGCATAATCCGGAAGCCGTTTATTTTCTAAATTACCTAATCTGTATAAGCAAATATTGCCGAGTGTTCATAGACGTAAATATTGTTTTGTCTATGTTTGACTTTTACTACTACTTTAGTGTTTGCTTTTAATCACTATTTAATTCAATTCTAGTCACGTTAAGTATACTAGACCACTGTTCCAACCATGGGTACCAACAGGATACATCTCCTTGATTATCTCTGAACGTTACCAAGAGGGCACCCAGGATCAAATAACACGATGAACTTCATTGTTGAACTCGGAGTTCTGTCGGCTTTTATAAATTCAATCATGCATTTTTCCTGACATCCAGGAACCGTACCATCGCTCATTTAGATGACAAAGTACGATAGTGACGGGCAGACAGCGTTATGTGTTAGAGGTCCGGGTCCTATCTGGGCACCGTGGCTCATTAATTTTGCGCATTACATGTCTTCGTGTACAGAGAGCAGACCGAATGGTGAGGATTCGTTGCCATCCGGGTCAAGTAGGGTCGTAAATCGGGCACGTCGGCCGACCCTAGCCAACATTTGCGACCCGGCATGGGAAAGGCAAGCAGAAAGAGAGGCCCCGATTAGCATATTGCGAGCCGCCGCCTGCCGTCCAACGTTGGGATTACGTCAATCCTGCTGCGTCTAAAATTGCCGATTACCGGCAAAAAGGATTGCGAATTTTCATCAACTCTTCCTGCGGACGAAATCCACGCTAAATTAACGTTGGGTGCGGATGAAACACGAATAAAGGGTAAAGCTTGCACGCTTATTCTGAGAATATTTAAAACTAGATCTGAATACCTCAGCAGTTTCGACCGGAGTACAAAGAACGGGCGGAACGAGTGCAGAAATAATTGAACAGGCAATTTATTCGTCTATCTAAAAAAACTTCAATATTAAACCTATTGAAGTTTTAGATTATAAAGTAAGGTACGATGAAAGATCGTAGCTTTAGGAATACTGGGATGCTAGGAATGCTGCCATATTTAGTGAAAAGAAAGCGAATGATTAGCCAATGAATCACTTTTTTTTTCGTGTACTTCATGGGTACACCGTTAATATACAATAGAAAACATTTTTCGAATTAAAATGACACCAGTCTTGTTGAAAAGGTAAATAGTAAAAATTGACGAGTTAATAAAAGTCAGCGTTGTGAATATGGATGAAAACAAACATCAGAATTTGACAGTTCTCCGATTGCTTATTGTTCGAGGTTATTGCCAGGCATTTAGATTATTAGTATAATTATTGTTCATAATTAATTGTCGGTTATTGTTAATTTTTATTTAATTTGTCGTTTACATCGAAATTTATCATATTTAAATTAAAGTTTTTCGTCAATATGGTGGCGCGCAATACAGAGAACTGCCAAATTCGGATGTTACATTGAACAATATTTTCACGCTACGCAGTGATTATATACCCGGGTATTTATTATCAAGGGTAAATACCCGGGTATTTACCCAACGTGGGAATTTAGAGGGGTATTTATAAACATAATATTGTTATTAAAAATAGCAGCAAAGGAAATATTTAATTACTAAATAAAGGTTTTACTTTATCATAAAATCAAAAGGTTTTCTCGTGTCACAAAATAAAAGTTATTCTTATAAAAATTAAAATATTTTTAAAAGAAAGAATAAAAATATCAGTCTCATCTGACGATATATCTACAGCAGACATTTTCTTGTCCTCATCGTTCATTCAATCGTGTGATTCTTCCATATTTTCTGATTCTGTTATTGAAGAAGATTTAGCAGAAACTTATAATTATATATTATGTTAATGTCGTAGTTAATCAATTTCTTATTTTCCTATTAATCCAACTTAATGTAGTGATTGTTCTTATATAACTCAAATATTTTACATTATTAGTAATCAAGAGTACCTACACATTTACAGTGTCCCAATTTTTCCCGCAAAACTTTTCCCAAATAGTAAATACCACACTGCGTAAAAACTTTCATAACGACCTTTGTTTTCTTTATTCCTTAAAAAACTACAACCATTTGAAATAATTGTAAAATAATTGCAATAATGTCTTTTAAATGATTTAACTTCTTTAGGAATTGATAAAACCAATCGGCATGAAAGAAACTTTATACTCAGAATGACAATTACTTGAAGAGAAACAAATGTCTAAAAAGTTTCATATGTATTTTGTTTTCGTTCATTTCTTTATTTAATTTATTTTTAACATTTTTAATTTTTTACTTAAGTTATTTACTTTTAATTTTGTTATACGTATTGATTGTGCTCCTTTTTACTTTATCATACGCAGTATGTAAAGTATTGTAATCGTGCCGAAAAAAAAATTGGGATTTTAGCGGAAATAGGTCTTTTTGGGTCCCCTGAACATTTTTGACCAAGGTACAAAAAAATGTCTGTGTGTGTGTGTGTGTGTGTGTGTGTGTATGTGTGTGTGTGTGTACTCAATTTTTGTGAATCCGATTCCGGAGAAACTACTAAAGGTATCGGCACGGAACTTCATATTTAGAAGTTTCATGACCAAACTTAGAGTTGAAAAGCTTTTGGTTCGAAAGGGTCCAAAGGAACTGGGTGTTTACTCCAAGCCTTTTTCAAGGATTTTAGAAATCAGCCGCCATTTCTGTAATTTCGTCAAAATAGTTAAATAATAAATTAAAGCAGAGGAAATTTTGAATAATTTATGCCTATGACATTTTTTGGTAAAATTAATAGTTTAGCTTTTTAGTTTATTCTAAGCCTTTTTCAAGGATTTCGGAAATGAGCGGCCATTTCTGTAATTTCGACAAAATAGTTAATTAATAAATTAAAGTAGAGGAAATTTTGAATAATTTATGCCTATAACATTTTTTGGTAAAATTAATAGTTTACCTTCAAGAGCAAATTATATTTGATCGAGATCAGTCGCATCTGCATTGATATGAAATTACATAGTAGCCAGGATTTTGACAATATTTTTTTGTGTTGTCACATTCGAAAACAGCTGATCTCATCAGAGGTTAGAGAACCACTATGGAACGTGCCGCTGTAGTGCGCAAAATTATAAAATACAAATTTTAAATAAAATAAGATCACCAATTTGATTGTTTGTTGATAAGAAATATCAACCCGTCTTTATATCTAATTCTAAAAATGATACATTGAGAAAATTATAGATAAAGTATAGCGATGAGTGTAGTTTTATTTTAGTATGTTGGTAGGGATGTGTCATGAACAAATATAAATCTGTCAGAATTTGAATTACCTTTTTAAGGTGAGTTTTCATTAGTGATAATGGCAGTGGTAGCAGACGCCGTTATAGTATTTCCAATAGAAAATTGCTAGTGACTCATGTTTATGTACATGCAAACTAATATGTGTCATTATCACGATATGTAAGAAATACTATAATTTCGTATTCTACCACCGCCATTAGCTACCATTACCTACCAATCGGAACGCACCTTTCGTCAAAGTGGTACCAACCTAGCATTTACTATACAGAAATCATTTATTTTTTTACATACGTATTTCTTAAAAAGCAACACAATAAACGTTGATGTCGCTCCTGCCAAAAACTAGATAGCGCGACTCGCTCATATGCGACGGCGACACTCCGCCTTCGGTGACGCGCCGTATCACCGGTCGTCGCGCTATTCCGTACTTTCGGCATTTGTTACATAAATAACTATTATTCTAATGACGTAGTGTAGGTAGTGTCAAATGCTGATACAATACCTACGATTTATCTCTATAGAATAGATTCTCATGCAGCTAAACTATTAATTTTATATATTGTATGATAAAGTCATGTGCCTGGCCACATCAGATTTTTAGTTTTAGCATTGTTTGATGTGTAGTTTATTGTTTATTTTTCATTATTTAGCTAATATTTCAAGCAGCTGTATCCTGGAGTTGAGAGAACAATTAGGTCCATATGAAAGTTTATACATTTTCGTTGATGTGGAGGTAAAAATTGATCATTGATAAAATGATAAAAATTTATATATAAAAATAAAAAAATAGATAAAAATTGATCATCCTGATTGAAAATACATATCACACAAATAATATAGGGTACTATTTAACATTTCAATGACGACGTCATGTCCTGACACACGGAAAGTCAACTAACCTCAAGAGTATCCTATAAAATTGCGTTTTTTTGGTCTATAAGAACATCTTGAATTTTCATTCGTCCAGCGTCATAAATAAAAAATAAACAGCGTACCTGTGGCGTCGGTCACCTGGTATACGCAAGCGATTATTGATTTCTGTTAAGAAATTTGATTTTGTGGATTAATTACTAGATTTTTTTAACATTATATGATTTTTACCACATCGTTGAAAATAAGTCATTTTGCATTTTGCGATCTTTAGACCAATTAAGTTGGTTACCAGGACAATCAAATGATACAATGGAACTGTATTCGGCTTTTATATATCCAATACGATATTCTTGTGAGATATTATTACTTCAACCAAGAAATTTAATTATTATAATGTTAAATACCTTATATTTTCTTGGGTCAAGTACGTACGCACTTGGATATATATTTAAAGTAGTTTGTTGTGGAAATGTAACATTGTTTAAGTATAAATTGAATTACTTATTTCAATATATTAATAGAGTTAATATAGAGAAATAATTTATTTGTCGAGAGCATTTACCTAAGCATTTACGGAAATAAATTATTTGTCGAGAGCCATTTAACTATGAAATTCTTTGACTAGGTGGCATTCCTTATACAGGCCGACACAAACTTGGTATATCCAAGTAAATTTGAATCAATTAAGTAAGTTCAAGAAATTACGCTCTGTTGTTTCAAGTAATCACTTTTTCGTGAGTATACTATAGAGTATAGACCATACAGCAAGCAAAAATTTAGGAATGTTTCAACATAAATTACAATTTACTAACTCGATATAATCTAGCCTCATTAGGATGAACTCAAACCAACAAAGTTACTAAGATAAATATTACAACACATTAAAATATAAGATATACACAGCAAAATTCTTGTATAACCAAGAGAAAAATGTTGTGTAATCAAGACACTAGGTAATACACAGCACGTACAAAATACATGTAAAACATTGGCATGTCCGAATGGCATAATATTATGCATTTACGATTTCATCTGCAATATTATACGCAAGCATAATTCTTGCATAATTCACACAACAAGCAAAGGGTCTACGGACACGTTTATGCCAACACAACTATTCCCTAGCGACATTAATAACTTCGTGATCTTTCAACTCGGCACTTTTGAAAATTATATATTATTTATCGGTGTTTATTTAGTCAGAATGCGGGGTTGCAATATTGAACGTTTTGCGTCATTTTCTGTAAAGCAGCACGCCGAGCCTACCACCGCCGTTTAATATTTTCCTGATCGCTCGTAAATTTAATTAATTACGTCAAATAAAGTCGATAATGTGCATGCATTACCGAAACCCCCATATGGAAATTAGTGGAATGGAGATGTTATCGGTAACAAGGTAATCTGGGTAAAAGCTATCATCATGTCGAACATTATCGAAATGAGGTGTGTACGGTTATGATTGATACGTTACCTCGTTTGCAAATTGGTAGGCGATCCAGGAGCACGTTTTATCAAATTATGGCGGTCATTTCAACCAATGAACCCATAATGATAATGTCGTAATGCAAACAGCATTAATTAAAATGCGTTTATCTACACTTTACTGTATTCAAGATTGTTGGTGATATTAACAATGGGTGTATTCTGTTAGAGATTATGGCATCTGTTTAAAGTGGCTAATATATGTATATTATATAATATTATTATTATATAATATTAATCTTGAAGAGCGATTATATTATTAGTAGGTACATACTAATATTTTTCAGGATAAATCTTTTCTGCATGAAAATGCAAAAATGATGTTTCGGCTAATAATTTATAATATAAACTATAAAAGGAAGATCAACTAGTACTTATATAACCCATATATTTTACGGACCGTTAAATTTTATATCTAAGTTCTCACATTACCAACGGCTTTTACATTGGAGGGACGGTGAACATGGCTTGCAGACGTATTTATGGCTGCACTCGTAGTACGAAACGTTATATTACGAGAATACCACTTGCTTTTTATTATTTACAGAGAGGGGTTGGTATCAGCAGTATAAAGTTTGAAGAGGTGGCAGAAGTTAACGAAGTTGTTAAATAATAACCATACTAGGGTGACCAATGACCATATGTCCCGCATAATTCTGTTTTGTCCCTTACTTTACAATGTCCCACTTTTTTACATTTCTCCCTCATTTTGACATTTGTTCGTTAACCGTTTTCTATACACTAGTCTGAACGGGGTATACCTACCATGTAGGTCAGTATTTATAATAAGAACACCTTTGACTACAGTATATTTATTTATTTATATTTGTGGTGCTAACAGAGCCGAGGTCCAATACAGCACCCTCAAAATACATGTTCAATAGTACATTACAAATCAGCCAGATATTATAATTAATAAGATATTATATTATATTATAATTAATAAGATATTATAATTATATGTGAACAGAAATAATAAGCGCAATGAAAAGCTATGTATCGAAAATAAAATACAAATGAATACAAAAACAAGAACATTATTCCTAGAGACCGGACTAAACATCAGCTGCGGCCAACAGCTTTTTAAAGCGGGGGCAGCGATACCGAAAACAAGTCCAGCGCCGGGACGAGAGAGTGGCTTGTGCTCAAGATCCTTTTAAGAGGGGAATTGCGGAAATAGTTCCTACCTACGCGAGTCCTGGATATAAAATAGGCGATGGGAGCCGGTCGGATACGCGGGAACAGCAAGAAAAATTTGTTCAATTAGACGGGGCGCCGTATCCGACATACAGTGTGTCCCACTTAAGAGTGTAACACCTTCATATCTTTTTTATTTTTAGTCCAATTTTAGTAGTTTTTTCTTTCAAATATAGAACACTCGCGCTATTTACCGCCAAAAAACCAATTATCTTCTTTAAATGCAAAGCACCTTGCGATGACAAAATAAAGCACACAAATCAAGAAATAACTTTAGGGATTTTTTTATCGAAAAATTTTACAAGTAAAAATAGTTCAGAATTGCCCAACAACCCTAAACCCAAAATTTCATAAAAATTAAAAAATATTGAAAATTTCTTTAAAAGTGAATATTATTTGCATATGCAGCTGCGCTTAAAAAACTGTGCTGTGTAAACTTTGTTTGAAATAAAACCTGAAGTGCCAAAGTGCTTTAGCTGCTTCTCTTGCTGATCGCGCATTATCACCGAGTAATCTTATTATTTCCACCTTTTCGGCGATTGTAAGCATTATTATTCAGACAATACATACTTAATTACGACAAAGCACTTTGACAGTTCAGAGTTTATTTCAAACAAAACTTCCATAGCACACCTTTTTTTAAGCTCCGCTGCCTATGCAAATAATATTCACTGACTTTTTCATGAAAAAGAAGAATTTTTTAATTTTCATGAAATTTTGGATTTAGGATTTTCTGGCAATTCTGAAAAATTTTTACTACTAAAATTTTTCGATAAAAAAATCCCTAAAGTAATTTCTTGATTTTTGTGCTTTATTTTGTCATCCCAAGGTGCTTTGCATGTAAAGAAGACAATTGGTTTTTTGGCAGTAAATAGAGTAATATGTGTTCTATATTTGAAAGAAAAAATTACTAAAATTTGACTAAAAATTAAAAAGATATGAAGGTGTTACACTCTTAAGTGGGACACACTGTATATCGACAGTTTTTTAAAGGTTTTAATAGAAATATGTTGCACAGTTGATCATACGAGCAATGGGGAACATGGAACTTTCGGAACAGAAATCGTACAAATCGCTTTTGAATAGATTCAATCTTGCCGATATATGTTTGATAATAGGGGTTCCATATATCTGAGGCGTAGCTGAGTACGCTATGCACGGATGCAAAGTATATATTCTAACAACAAACCCCAAAGAAGGGTATGCTTTCTTAGTTATAAAATGGATGTGGTCTTAAAAAAGAAGTTTTGAATCTAGCATGACACCCAGGTCCTTAACAGATATGACAGGCCATAATTCACCTCCACCTATCCTATAAGAAAACTCAACAATGGTGTTCTTTCTTGTAAATGTGATTTTGTGGCATTTGTTGAGATTGAGAAACAGTCTGTTCTGTGTGGAAGAAGTGTCAAATCTGTCAAGGGCCCCCTGAAATTTCATACAGTCACCAGCGGAATTGATGGCGGAGAAGATCTTACTGTCAGCCGCGTACAAGAGAAATTTGAGAACTGGAAGCAATAAGAAATGTCGCTGATATAGGAGAGAAACAATACTGAACCGATATGGGCGCCCTGGGTAACCCCCGACGTCAGAGGTCTGTATTGTGAAAAACACCACTCACACTAATATGAAATACATATTTGAATGCTAGATAAAAAAGTAACCCAACGTTGACCAATAAAACAGCAGACGGAGATAGCTTTAAAATATAGCTTGAAACCACTATTCAGCTAAATAATTAGCTTAAAAGAGATTAGCTGGAAGTCGAAGCCGAAAAAATTATCAGTAAACACAGAGAAATTTATTTAATATAAAACAACCTAAATATTTGCTTAAATAAAATGTCGTCGTTTTGATAATAATGTGAATGATGCCGATAGATGGAGCTTTAGGTATCTTGTCGTAAGAGGGAGCTGCTAGACTCTACAGCCGCTAGGAAACCTAGCACCTGAGTGGCCCGATGAGACTACCGTGAGCGGGAGAACGTTGAGAAACACAGCTCTACAGCAGGGCTTCTCAAACTGCTTGCGCTGTCCTTCTCCCGCTCTAGGCTGTCGCATAACTCCGTTCCGCTCCAAGGGTGTCGCGACCCACACTTTGAGAAGCCCTGCTCTAGAGGGTGCATACATACTATCATGGCCACATATTATGTCCGCTCTTTTGACGTTAATTTGCTCGCAAGCTTGATTAATATGCTACAACCCATAATTTTACCCCTAGATTTGCAAGTAAATCGACGTCAAAAGAGCAGACATAATCTATGGCCACGATAGTACATGTCTATCAGTGATTGATTGATTTTATTAATGTACATTAAAATATGTTAATATATCACAATTAATTTATTCTTTCCGATAAATCTAGCGACGTATTATTATCAATATTTAATTTTCGTGTGCCACTTAAATTCAATGGAACTAAATACTTCCAGATTAATACTTCACAATGGATGTGATAAATCACACCTTAAATACATAAGGATTGGTAGATTTCAAAATTGAATAAATTTGACTAAGGAGCACCAATTATGGTCAAGCATAAATAACAGCAGGCCGGTTGTTCTATTAATAATGTCCCATCATGAGCCGATAACGGGATAACGGCGGGCATACCACGGAATAAACTAAACAATAATGGGAATTCCAATCTCACGCTACCTGCGGCTGTACGTGTGTATTGCAAGCGTCGGCGTAGGCAATAACCGACACTTCAGCATCGTATAAGGAAAAGATCGCCTTCCGCTGCGCGAGATAATGGATACGCCGGATAGGCCAGTTGACGTTCTCACCGCGGTTTACGTAACAAACGTACAATAACGTGCAAGGAGCTGCCCGCGACAATCAACAGAGGTCAGGACACCAATAGATTTTCAATGTCGACGACTCATGAATTGACATATAAATTAATTAAAGCTTCGTTGTCCACTGATATTTTATCATTGAACTGATCAAACGCATCAACAATACTGCTTGGAGAGATGTTTCTGTGACGTAACACAAGCAAACACTGTGGGAAGAAGTTCGGATGACTGACACAAGCTTACTTGCGGGGATTCATTTCGTTTTTTTTTTTTTTAGTTAAATTATGTGGATCGTGATTGTGTTATGTTCACATAATGCATTATTTCGGATTGTTAGCTAAAGCCAACGGCCAACCACCAATTCTTGCCAAAGGACCAAATTCTATACATATAATGTCGGCCCAAAACGCTTGGGTCTGCAAACTATTCCTAGGAAACATTTTCAATTCTTTGGTTTGTTATATCATGGATGATGTAGCTTTAACAAATCAACAAAAATCGTGATATATTAAGAATACTATAAATATGTTGCATCTTTATAACTGCTAAAACGTCAAATGATACGAGACCGACAGATACTGATTTTGAGGAAACTGCAATGGTACGAAGAGGCTGGCAAATCAAGAAAGCGATATTGGAAAATATGATGAAGAAAAAAGCACCTCAGCAGTAATTCCGAACTGGGCAGCAATGGACAAAATAATAACCTAGAACCACCGTACGCTTATCCTGCATCTTCCTTGGGCACCTTCTCCACCAGATGATTTTCGAAATACATTGTGCAACAAATTTCAACTTTTTGTTTTTTCCCTTACTTATGATGGTATATTCCCATTGGTCTTTTTCCACTTCCAGTAGTTTGTTTCTACCACGTCCAGGTTAGAATAAATGCTTTTTACTAACACACGCATTAAAATCGAAACCACTTGCAATTTAAAAAATCTCCGGTCATGTCCAATTTATTTTATATGATTATTTATATACCAAATTCAATTATTGATCTTCAAATTTTTCTCGTCGTCAACATATTTGTTTCTTATTGATCTTGGTATATACCTTAAATGTCACCATTGTAGCATAAAACATTTTTACCCTAACATCAGAAAATTTTAGAACAAACGCAATTCAAAATTAGCGAAATAATGATAACTATGGGAAAATCGATGTTCGAATTCGGACGCAGAAGTTGTTCATCACAGGTATTGAAAGAGTCGAAAGTCAAAATATTTTTTTATTTTTACTGAAAACCAACAATTTTATTTCTAACACGTCTGCGACTCATATATGTGGCAATGTGTAGCATTTCTTATGTTAAAATTAATAAACCAACAAAAACCCAAACCACGTTTACATTCACGATACGTCAAAATGGATTTGGGAAATCTGGCCAAATTCATTCACATTTGTAAATATAAAAACTATTTTTTTTTCGTATTCTGCATGATATACACAGAGTGATCAATATTTTGCTAATTTAATTTGTCTTTAATTCAAATGTCTTTTTCTCGAAAATTTTTGTAGATAAGTCCATAAAATTTTATGAAGTCAATTAAAGGACAATTGATGGTCGGAAATTGAAATTAATATGTATATGTTTAACATGTATATTTAGATAATTAAAAATTGATGTGTCCGAGGATATTTTAAAATAATAAAAAAATAACATTGTTCAATATTGTGACGTGATGAAAATTGTTCAAAACCGTTGAGAGAATTCATGATAAAATAGCCTTTAATTCGTATTTTCATAAACATTATGTTACTACTACTCTGTTCTGTGTATCCGCTGATATCAAATTATATTATTAATTGAATGGAAGCTTCACTAATTTGTTTGTCCGACTATTCCATATTCAGATACCTTCAGATACGCATGTTACATTTCCATTCCTGACAATATAGACAACCCGTCGGACGATAGTCCATAAATCATTATTTGACCTTGCTCTTGATTGACAGCAGTGTAACAATAAACGCGTGAAGCTAGTGGGTGCAGTTTAGTTGTTGGTGTTCACTTATTGCATTGCAAATTAACCATTTACAATAAGTATTCTTAATGGCTATAGAAGAAGTGAATTGAACACCTGTGTAAAAAGAAATTTACATTGTTTTTCAACCTATTTACAACTTTCCAAGGATTTTTTTTTTATTGTAGTGCTAATGCATTCGGCGTTTCTGAAAAACAAAACCTCATAAAAGCAACCGATTAAACTTCGCTCTGAACGTATTTATTGCATGGTGGATAGTAAATATGATCAATCCCGTCTTTGTAACCAAAAAATTAGTCATCTTTTTAGACTTGTGAAACAAAAACTGTAATCATCTCTATAAATGGTTTTTGGGGTTCCTCATTCTAAATCTGATGTCAAAGATTCAAAATGTAATTAAAACGATAGATCCAATATAGTAAAGAAATTTTAAAAAATGCATGATTTGTTTGTATTTTGTCGAACTAAAATAATAATTTAAAGTGGCAACAAAAAATTAAATAAATTTGGATTCGCATTTAACATGTATCCTGTGCTATTTGGAGCTCCCTGATGTCGGACTTTTTTTAATTCAAAATTGTGGATCGAACATGGCGGCAAAACTGTCGGATTAATTAATCAAATATTTGAAGAGGCACGCTGAAGCAGAGTTTAAACGGATGAAACCTAAAATGCTCTAGGTACCATTTTTGAACTTCCCCGTCGATATCTTAATCGACGTGTTTCCACTCAAAGGAATAATCGCATCAGGTCAACAGTTAATAAGGGTTGAGTTGTTTCATACGTTTCATCTTCTATGTAGTCTATCTTACAAACCAATCGATCGATTTAATTTTTTTATCATGGTTGAGTAGAGAATTTTGTGCCCTTTTAAATGATGTAACACAAGATAGGGGGTGCCAAAAACCTAAAATTCTCTAGGTACCATTTTTGAACTTCCCCCTCGATATCTAAATCAACGTATTTGCACTCAAAGCAATAATCGCATCAGGTCAAGAGGTATTAAGGGTGGATACTTTTGAAATGAACACACTGTATAATGTACCGACTTAAACCGAGAGCAGTGAACTTACGATGACATTACACAAGGTTAAGTTGAGTTGGCATTTAATTTGTGACAAGTATAGTTTCTTTACAGACTAGAATGGTAATGCAGTTCTTTTTTGAACGGACAAGTGTCAACTACTTGTCATCCATGTCAAGAATACAAAAATGGTATCGTTATCATTGGAATTCACTACACGAATTCGCTACACATGCTGTTGTATATACAATGTTCACAATATACCTATATCAGTTCTAACAAACGCAAACTATCACGAGCACAACACACGCTATAGAGAAGACATCACTATCCCTTTCCACAGAATAGCTAAATCCTAAAATTCCTATTACTATATATCCATCAAATTATTTAATGCATTACCTGATGATATAAAAGACATGAGACCAAAACTATTTCGATCAACCATCAAGAAGTTATTCCTGGAAAACGAATTCTATACCGCCCAGGAGTACGACGATAGCTTCCACAGAAGGTACATGGTGACATTTGAATTATTTTTTGTATTGATAATTTGACGACAATATTCTACCACGTGTACCTTATTCAATAAATTTTTATTATTATTATTATCTACCGAAGCGCTGAGGGGTTGCTTTTTGTTTCCTTGCGAATGGAAAGCAAAGCATTTGCAATGTAGACAGTCGTGTTGAAGAGTCGTGACCTTCGGTAACCTGATGGCATTAAATGATATTACCGTTCCAGAATTTTTTGTGACCTGCTATATTTAAACCGAGTTTTATCGCTGCTCGCGGAAAGTTCATAAGCAATGCAAATCACATAAATGCTTGCTGATGGTATCGCACGTTGTCATGACGTGTTCTACGAGAAGATTGTGGACCTCGCCTGAGCAGCCAGTATTGTACGAGCATGTGGGCATATTATCTTTATGCGTACAAGCAGTTTCAGAATATAAAGCGAGTGATCTATGAATTTTCGGACGGCGTATATGGCAACAGGTAGTTAGAAAAGAGCAGTAGCATAATGAGCAGGCCAGGTGTCGCTTCGGTTGCCAGTCGGTGTACACTTACTACATATACGACGACCGTAGTTGTATTCTCTTCCTACTCACTTTCGAGGTCTATTTTGTGCTGACATACGGTTATTTAATACGATGTATTACATTTCACGGTATGCCTTTCGTTAATTATGTGAAGACTGCTGTTATCGTGGTCGTGATTTTAATATAATACATACACTGTGCGCCAGAGGACAGAGAAAATGTAAGAATGTATATCGGGTGATTAAATTTCGACGCCCCATGGGGATCTCGCTTATTAGTGGATATAGAGCCTATTTACATTTGGTAAAGTTTCGTATTTTTGTGTTGATCAATTATATGAAAAGAAATTTAAGCTATCATTTTTCATTTTGAAGATATCCGCAAAAAATTAATTAATATTTTATTCAAAACCCAATGTTACTAGACATTTGAAACAAAAATATTCTACAGCTACTTTTTAACAAGGAATGGATTGTTATTTTTTAATTTGAAATAACATCAAAGATAGCGGCGTAACCATGGTCAACTTATGTTTTTCTTATGGGCGCCATGTTGAATTTTGACGTCTTCCGATAGTCGTGTTTCTTCTCATTTCTGCAATGTATAACATGTTGGCATTATTTTTTAAAATAATGGTGTAATAACAAAAAAAACTTTTTGCTCTTTCTCGTTGTTTGTCGTGTTTATCAGGTACCT
Source organism: Melinopterus prodromus (assembly GCA_964023965.1). Classification (NCBI taxonomy): domain Eukaryota; kingdom Metazoa; phylum Arthropoda; class Insecta; order Coleoptera; family Scarabaeidae; genus Melinopterus; species Melinopterus prodromus. The sequence continues at coordinate 29,412,772 of OZ030390.1, forward strand.
ACCCAACTGGAGCTTGGTTACAGACCGCCGGACAGACCAAGAGGTGCTTTGAATTAACAAAATTCAGATTGTAAAAGAAGCAAGTTTATACAAACAAAAAGGTTATCTTTTAAGTAAATGTTCGCCATTTTCTTGAAGGCATAAAACCGTGCCCGCTTTTCTACATGTAATGCTCTTCTAACTGTTCTTCCCGGAATAGCATTGACCGCAGTTCTTCGATATTTCTGCGAGTATCGTGATAATTTTGTCGTTTGGCTACGTTTGGTTTTGAATTAAAAATTAAAAACGAAATCTTAATATTTCAGTCTTTTGCGGTTATCTTCAAAAGAAAATTGATAGCTTAAATTTCTTTTCAGATAATTGATCAACACAAAAATACAAAAACAAATTTAAGCATAGGCTCTAGCTCCACGAATAAGCGAGATCCCCATGGTGAGCCTCGAAATTGAATCACCCGGTATAGGTACATCATTCAAGCTTTTATATGGCTATTTTGCAGTTTTCAATCTGATAATAATAATAATAAACTGATAATAATGTATCTAGATTACTAAAATTATTGCCTTCTTAGCTTCTTGGCTTCAATGGCTTCTCTAACAAGCCGCCGACGATAGTCTCGTGTTGGTAATATATGAATTGTGAAATTATATTTGCGATTTAACAGGAAACATGACAATGGAATGCTTTTTTCGTTTTAAAAAAAGGGGGTACATCCTAATTTATTGTTCAGTCCTTCGTGCCAGACTTTATCAAAAGCCTGTGCCACATCTAGGAAGACTGCAGAACAAACTTTTTTCCCTCTAAATGCGCAACAAATAAATAACATAAATGAATTGAGAGCAAATAAATGTAGAAGTGTAAGACGGATTATAAGACCTTTTTTTAAGTCGAGCTTGCGTTTGAGTTGATCGCACTAATTTCTCGAGAATTCGAATTCATCTCGTTATAAAACTTAGAAATAGATGGAATAGGAGAATAAATTGGTCAGTTACAACCCTTGTTCAACCAATTTTCAACTATTACAGTGGTATCGTATATTATTACCAACTTTCAATAGACTTTTCAATTTGAAGCTCACACCGACGGGATTTAATTCTATTGGAATGCCATTTCGGCATTAAAGTGTGGTTATATCGACAATGCAGACGTAATATTTTCATCAACGCGTGCTGTTCGGTGGTTCGTGTTTTGTTTTGTCCCGACCGCAACGAACGCGCGGAACTAGTCAATTTATGCGCTGGTGCACTTTATCAGGGGAGCGCCGCTTGAGAATGACAATTATTTAGTCGCGCGCTCGATCACAGGGTGTCGCTCGCACTCTGACCCGATGCTGGAAAAATCGTAAATAGGCGTTCGAAACGGTCAATTATCGGAATCTTCTTTTTATTCGGACGGCCGCGAAAGGAGCGCAATATTGGTTTTATGGAAATTTCTAAATTACCAACGCCGCCGCAAAGCAGACCCTCATAGAAGCGGATTTGAATATTTATAAGAAGTCGGTCCGTTGCAGCTTACAAAAAATAACGGCGAAATAGGGGACAGCGCATTTATTTCTCTAGAATAGGGAATTTGCATACTATTTAGATTCGAAATTTGTGACGGAATTTTATTTTATCCCGTAATAAATTCTCTTGCTCTTTGGAATAATGGGAATAACTAAATTGCAGAAAAAGTTTAAGTTTACTACAGATTAGAAACACGACCGAAAATCTGCTATATTAAAATAGCAATAAATAGCATAATATGCCTATATTAAAATTCTGAAAACAAAATAAAAATGCTGCATTTTCACCCAGAAGTAGTGTTGCCAGATTGTAAAGCAGATAGTAACGCGTATAGAGAGTATAAATTACTGTGTTTGAGGAAAGGCCATGGTGTAAAATATAATTTTATGTAATATGTAATACAAAATGCTACAATAAAACCATATATTATTGAGATAAGTAAAATTATTTTAGGTAGTGAATGTGTAAATGTGTTTGAAGGACTGGGGTTGACATCAATATTAACCATGGCAAGGGGTGCCGTTAGATATGGACAGGGGGTGATGGCTCTTGCCCTATCCCCACCCCTGGATTTTGAACCCAATAATTCCCAAACTATTAGGTCAAGAGTCGACGCTTGCCCCCGCAAAAAAATCCTTCTGACATTTTACATACTATAGTATATTGTGTAGCAAGAAAATGATTTCTTATCGAGGCTGGTCAGTTTTCGAGGCCCGGATATCACTTTTTTTGGGTAGAGCACACAGCATTTGTATCTCCAGTTTTTGTCGCGAAAGAGTCACAAGATAAATTTTGCCAAGTTTAACCGTTTTGTGCTGTAGTCCAAAATGACCATGTTTGGTCTTTCATTTAATCATACTTATTAGGTTCCATTACTTTGCCCTTTCTTGCAATGCTGAGTTGTTTATCTCAAATATACTGGGTGTTAAAAATAAGTGTATAAATATAATAAAGTATACTGAATAGTCAACTTTTGATACCGAACTCATGTCCAGAAACACACCTGACAACGTGTATACACGGGGTGTTACTGCAGAGGCGCATTATGCCATCATGGGGCCCTGGACAATTTTGAATTTGGTGGCCCCCATATACAATACTGAATTAAGAAGAATTACTTTTTTATACAAAAATAATAACATTTCGGAACAACAAAAATCATAAATAATAGGTAAGTTATTGACCTTCTTGCAACAAAATTTAATATAAGTACATACATAATTAGTCACAACAGATTAATTATTCTTAAGAATTACAAAAACTAATAACTAGCTTAAAAATCAAAATGTATAAGCAAGTTAAATATGTGATCTTAATAAATAAAGGGTAGTATTAACAAATACATATTTTAAAAACTGCGAGTTTTACAGCATTCATCTTTACAGAATAGAATTCAAAATTAGGAAAAGTGTTGACTGAAAAATCTTCGAAGAATTCATACAGTTTTTCTCTTCTAACTTACTCAACGGTTTCTCATTAGTTCCGTACAGTATTAGATATAGTTTCTTTTATTGCAAAAAACATGTTTAATTACTCTAAAGTGAAATTTCTTATTCTTACTACGGTAATTACCTAATTAATTTATAGCTTATAAAAGATGATCCGTCGTCATGGCGACTCGAGTAGAAGTACACTCCCAAACCGATATCCACAAATTTACTCAAATTGAAGGAAAATAATACGAAAACTGAACAAGATATAAACAAATAGAACCGCCTATGCATTGAAGAATGGTTATTCGAGCCATAAATGCCGCGGTAGAGTGCCCATTGTTGTTTCTCCTCGAATCCTTTGAGAACTTAAGGTCTGCAATTTTCGGGAAAGTGCTGAACCCCGGAAAGTACTGTACCCGCTCCAAAAATGTTTGCAATGGAATTCAAGCGGCAATATCGTTGTACGTCGATTTTTCGCGAAAAATTAAGAGAAATGGGCGCTAAATCGGCGATTCGCGAGTCCACACAGCAGCGAAACGGCATTTTGAACTCAAAACCGCGCGCGGAGAAAGACGCGAAAATCCCGCGTTTGGACTAGATCATTTAAGCTTTAGACTTATTAGATTTATTTTGGTCCCCAACCGGCAGGAGCGCAAATATTCACTATTCTTGAGACGGTACTAAATTAATTAAAGATTAGTTGGGTCCTCGCTGAGAGGAGCCTAAATCTGCTTGCACCGTTAAAGAGGACTGGCATAGTGTGGTAGTCTATTACGGCAATGAGTTTCCTTCCAAAATACTGCGTTGGGAGCCCCCTGTTATTGGGGGCCCCGGGCAAATGCCCATTTTGCCCATGGGATAACGCGCCCCTGGGTGTTAGGAAAGTAGGTAGTGTGAAGTATCACATAACCCAAATTTGCCAAAATTTGCACAGAAATTACAAAACGGTTCTCATTAACTCCTTTCAAAGACGTTAATTAAGTCAGACAAATGTTATTTGGATTTAAAAGTGCCATCCAATAATAGATGATACTATTTTCCTTATGCTGTCAGTAAAATTGGCTCCATCTTCCGACCCTGTCCGTCGTTCGAACAATACATTTCCGGACATGAGTTTATTAAGTAATTTGTCTACAATGGTCTGCATGGTCCCTATACTGACTTCCAATACAGCTTATATATATGTAGGACAATTATTATTAATTAGTTGACTTAGTATTGTCGACTTTCACGTGTTTACGTATAATGATAATTCATTAAATGTATGGGAACGTATGGGGTTGGCGCGTGTGTTATTATACTTAGCAACAAGCAAACTTGCTCATAGATACGTACCAAACAGAGGGCAATCGGTGATCGCCCCACTCCATTCGAAAAGTCTCGCATTCCCTTCAAAAAGATGACGAGAGTAGACTCCCTGGGGACGGACAAAGTGAAAGTGGGAAACAAAGAATAACGACCGGAATGGTTCAGGAACTACCAAAGCGAGAAAGGAATAGGGTTCTGGAAATCCCGACCAGACGTCAGGACGACCGGATTCAGGAGAGGGACCGATGGTCATACCGTGCTCCCAGAAGAAACACCAAAGTGGTGGTGCCTGGGACCTCTGCCTCGTTTAGGTTTGCCAGGTATTTCAGGTTTGGCTAGCTCCCACACTGCATAAGATGGCATTAAGATTCAGTGGACCAAGATTTAAGTCTACAAGACCAAAATTCCTTCACGACGTTTTCAGTAGTCTAAAGCTGAATACGCCAACAATCCGTAAGAACAAGCAGTTTCGTGAAGACTTAAAACGATAGGAAGCAAGTTCGCTTGGGTGAACTTGACGGCGCGGCGTATGAACTGGTTATGCAATTACCCTGCATGTCGGTAGAGAGTAGGTACTACAGGAATATACCGTTACCAAGGCAAGTAATTCCGGCAAGGTCCGATACGTTTTCAATCGCGATAACGCCAGCTGTTCGCAAGTCGAGAACGACTCATAAAACCGATTAAGATGTACAATCGACAATGAACAGTGCGCGATACAACGGCGCTGCAAGAAAGCTCGCCTCTACAAATATGGTATCAATTAACTGACCAGAACCGGGCCGTCAGTACCGGAAACCAATTATAGATCGCCTTACCCGCGCTAAATAACTTTCAATCACGAAGCGTTTTCGCGGGCTTCCACACGTCCGACGCGATATCACGCTCCCTCGCGGGAATGCCGGGAATTTCATTGCTTCATTTTTTGCTTCTGCTTCTACGGCCCCCGTTCGGTTTGCTTTAGCGCGAGCGTCGTAATTACCGTCATAAATTAATTCATTATGGGCCGCTACTCAACTAACTACGTTCACCTTCAAAGCGACGCGTCGCTCGGTTTTCTTCTATTCATCATTCGGTTACTTACACTGAAACGAAACATGTTACTGAATAGATAAGAAAGTTACTTTCCAATAAATTATGATTGATAATTGAAAGTTTTGCCTTAACACCGGTTTCATTAATCATTACATATACAAGTCCGCGTTTAGAATAATTTGCCAATACTGAAAGATACTAAGAGTGACAGCAACAGCATTATGAACTAAATTCATGAACAATGCCGCAAGAAATCAATCTAATTGTTCAATTGAACTTAACCGTGTAACATGATGAATTGGTTTATTATAGACATCAAGCGAAGATTGGTGAAGATAGAAGATCGATCGTAAATTTCCTGTTGTTCACCCCTAGTACAGACTAGACTGTCTCTGAAATAAGTCCGATCCTTGAAGGAGCGTAACTAAACATAAAAGTGGACCTTATATGGAAAATAAAAAAAAATTATGCGGGACCCTCCCAAATTGTTCGTATATATCCACCCATACTTAGTTCCTGTGAAGTATGAGATCGATCAATACCTCAACCAATAAAACAATAAAAAAATCAGAAAAATAATAATTTTACTTTTTAATCTAGGCATCAGAACATTCAAATTTCTAAGTACTTAATTTGTAAAAAAAAAAACAATATACAAAGCTAAGTGATTATACTGGCCAACAATGAACAAAAACGAACAAGTGAAAACACTTTATGGTGATTTTTTTTGTAGAATATTAATTTGAAAACTGATATTTTGAATTGAGTCAAGCTTTTGAGAAAAGACACTATCTCTAGTTTGATTTGATATAGTCCTACATAAAACACAAAATTAAACTAAAAATATATATTTTATTGTGTTATATTTTCTCGCCTAAGTACCTTGTGAAGTGCAATTAACTTCAAAATCGTAAATCCTCGGAACCCTCGGAACATGTTCGGATGTTTATAAACTCATTACAACAATAAAACTAAATAAATTACGGAAATCAGATTAAAACTAGATTGAATAAACAAAATAGAAAACTATATGAAGCTATCAATGATTTTTTAAAAGTAGAAATATATGCCATCCAGTGTAAAAACTTTGATATTTACTTGGTTATTTTTCAATTCCGTTAATAATGTTATATAAGTATGAATTATTGTCAAAACAAGTAAACAAAATACAAATTCACATCAAACAATGACAAGACCAAGAAACAGTAGTAGTAGTAGAGTAATTAGTATTTACTAAAAACCTTCATATAATAGTGATACACGTTGTTAGAAAAAATGGAAATGGTTTCATATTAGTTCAAGCATATCTCGGAGTTCCGAGATATTATTATCATTTCGTTCTACTTAGAAGATACAACAATGGGCCTCATCTTGTCACCTTTGACACGGGTTTCATGAAAACTAGATCCTATATTCAATCCTACTAGATAAACTGGATCCAGTACTAATCAGAGGAAAATTGTCGGATCGAACCACCTGGATGCCAAAACATGACAAATCACATTAGTAAATAAAAACCCTAAAAGTTATCTCGATCGGACAATATCCTCTATCAAAGACACTTTGTCAGCCTACAAATTTTCAATTCAAAGTGGGAAATATTGGCACCTAATAGTTCCAATTTGGCAATTTTCACCCTCATTCAAAGCATGGACATCGTCATTGTGTAGTTGTATATCCCCTTATGATATTTATGTATTATGATAGCATTTAGAAAAAAAAAGGTATTCATGTTTTGCAATCAATAAATTATTTACTTACTACACAAGCCCCTTTAGTGTCCTTAGATAGATCCCTTTAGTACTTACGAGAATCTGAAAAAAAGAAAGAAGTACGTACAGTAATTATGTATAACACAGTTCTTCTCGTAGTAAGATTTAATGCGTTTTCTAACACCAAAACTTATAAGCTGAAAAATAATGACAACTTTTCACTAATTCATAGGAAACACCACACGGTTAGACCACGCTTAGACGTTAGACCAGATTATTGGGCCGCGTCTTATTAAAGTAATAATTTTATAAAACCTGTAAATTAACTTGCAGTTTTAGAAAATAAATTGCTTCCGGGTTTATGCTCTGTGTCAAGATTTGTAAATGCTGCCGTTTCACGAACCATGTTGCTCGCTTCTTCACAGCTAACTGAATACTTAGTATTGAGTAAAATGCGTATTCAGTTAGCTCTGAAGAATCGAGCAAAATTGTTCGCAATACATCAGCATTTACAAATCTTGACACACGACAGAATACAGAAGCAATTTATTTTGTAAATGATTCTGGCCGATTTATCGTATCCAAAAATGATCGAACTGGTGATGGATAATGATGATGGAACTGAAAGTAGATCTTTAACTAATAATTCTGTTAGAATGCAAATGATATTTCCCTACAGGACTGAAAATGGTCATTGGCAGTTCATTCAGTTAGCAGCTTTTAATTCAACCGTTGACATCACTCCAGTAATATGTTTGGATACTCATCATAACTAACGTGCTCCATTAATCACAAAACACTCATATTACGAAAATCTAAGCCAACAAGATCTCGAAGCCAGATATCGTTTCAGCAACACCGTATGTGCTAAGATTCCACATCAAAAACGTCGAATTATGCGCCGAATATCCGCGGGAATCTCTGGTATTCATACGACGTCTGTTTACATCGTTAAAATTCCCTGTCGAAAGTTTTTTCCCCTCCACTTTGGCACTCTAGTCACCCAATTGACAAATTGTCTTACGAAACCGCAGCATCTGTCGGGAGCAGCGCGTGTCGCTCGAAAACAAATAAAAAATTCGAGATTTAGTCTCATTTGCAAGAGATGGGGGGATCATTATGTGGGCGCGTTGAATACGCACTACATGGCGCGTCGGCGTTAGCGTAGTTCTTGTTCGCTTTTCGCTGACGTGTTCTATCATCGTGGAGACAGGATGCGCGCTTTTTTTCAGTAACGCGGTATTATTTATGACGACGTAAAGCTGTCAACCGGTTCATGTTCATTCCATTGATCCGCGAAGCGAGCATGAAGCGGGCGACCGCGTCGCTTCCACTGTCAGCGAAGCGCAGTTCGAACAAGACGCTGACGTTGCAAGTCCATTGTTATAACAACGTTGTCACAACAAATGTGATTCGTAGTAACACTTCGTCGAAAAATACACATTGTTGTTCCAGCATCATTGTATGAAGCGTAACCATGAAATAATAACATAATAACGCAACAATGTACGGTGTAAACGATGTTAACGAAGACAAAATACATAGTACACATTACCATAATACAGTTGCTCTTTTGGACACGTTGTGCTACTACTTAAAACACCAAAGTTTTAAAAATGCAACTAGAAATGTTGAGACGTTTCCTACATAAAGGATTAGAAATGTGTCTTTCCATCAATTTGGTTTAAGAAACAACCATTCTGTTCAGCTCAACAAAATAATAACGGTAATGTAAATAAGAAGAAAGAACAAGACATATAAGAAACGAAGATATGTAAAAACATATAACATTGTGAAAATACAAGTAAAAAATATGCTCGACGTCTTGTGTTTCAACAAATTAACGTCAGTTTTTAGCGTTTTTTACGATTATCTCGGGAATGACAAGTTCTATGACACTTATTGTTTTCATTTTGTTTGTCATGAAAATGTCTTAACCGCTTTTAAGGGTTGTAGGCACACGGCTAGTAGTTTAGTACAGTAGCGAGTAATTTAGCGAATTTGCGTGTGCGGACATGAAAATTAAGTCGAGTGATTCTGTCCGCTCACGAAAATTCTCTAAATTACTCGTTAATACTGTACTATATTACTTACTAGCCGTGTGCGTTTGACCCTGCGTCAAAATATTAGTGGAGTCTCCGCGCAACCCGAAGTGCTACGCTATCAGCTGTGAGTGTTGGATAATCTGCAACTATAAATTGCCTTGTTCTTCTTCTCTTAACAATATACATGCCATTATAGATAATTATATGGAGGAATTACAGGAAAGAGATTAGCAAAATGATGAAAAAATTAGTTTTCTTCTGAAAAATTTCATGAGAAACAAAAAGTGAGCTGGCCATTTCCGAGATAATCACAAAAAAACGATAAAAACAGATTTTTTTTATTACACAAAAGACGCCAAGCATATATTCTAATTATATTTTCAGAATTTTATGTAGCCAAGAAAAAAATTGATGATCAGGAAATTTTCCTTTTTCCACTGTTTTTTTCTTTTTTTCATCACTGGTTCCTGGGCTAAGAGGAGTTAAGCACTCTACTGTAAGTGGAGTGGACTCCCGCAAGGTAGTATACTAAGCCAGCCAAATTATATGTTCCTGATTTGATTAGATGCGAATATGATATGCACTGGACTGAACGAAACAAATCCGAATAAAACTAAGAGAATTGGACGAAATTGAAAGAAAACAAATCTACTTTCTAATCAGTTGTCACTTAAAAGCAGAGCTGTCAGTTATGTAAGCTGAACGAATGCAAAGTACCTTTTTATAATTTTGATTCAATTGCAAGTGATCGATTATATGACACCATTATAGGAAACTAGAGGTTAGGTGAGAGATTTAGGCGTTCGTTCATTGAGAGAACAAGGAAACCAGTCATAATAGATCAGTTCACACCGAACAAACAACCAACGATATTGTGCTTACGTCTGGAAAATAAGCGAACCATGAAATGATATCATTTTAAGGATTTCTAATGACTGTCTATTGGGCGGTACACGCATGGATATAATAAACACACACAAAAAGCTGGAAGAAACGCTGAATGCAATTTAGGACTAAAAAGAAGACACTTATAGTTTGCTTGCGATAGTTTGAATTGGAATAATATTCTAATCACAAAACATGGATTGACCATTTTTACGGCTGTCGTTTGGTCTCATAAATAAAAAATAGTAAAAAATAGTTCACTGTGAGTCGCATATCGTAATTGTTTTTTTAGTAAATGAAAGTAAATGTGAAACTCAAATGAAAAATGACAAATAACATTTATCATACAAACCAGTCTTATCATCTCGTTTAAATGAGCAGGGGTGTTATAAAAATAAAAACATAAATTAAGAAACTGAACAAACCTGTGTTATAAATTTATAAAAAACAGAAACAATATAAATCAACTTCTGAGTTCTATGTCAACTCACTGTCATAAATTCAGGTTGCCAAGATACAAATTATTAAAACGTTACTTAGCAATCGAGTTTCCGAAGAAAACGGAGGAAGTAAACAATTGTCAATCGATGATTTCGTTTTTAGAATAGCATTCCGATGGAAAATATTGTAGGCCACGTATACTGGGCAGTTTAAAATGCAAAAAATTACGTCATTTCCGGAAAAAAACTCGAAGCAATGAAAGTTTTCAAATAATATTTCAGGTACACTGGCATTGAAAACCGGAAACCACCGGAAACCGTCGAAATTGACAATCGGTATCTATTTATGTTAAGAGTATGAACCCTACTGAAATTATCGCATGCAAAGTATAGCGTACAGCTTGCAATTTCAAAGATAGCGTTATTTTCAACAAAAAACGAAAAACATCAAGTAAACGTATTTTATAAATTTGAATTTTAAGTCTATTAAAGCTAATCCAAATGTCATTCGTCTGGTTCCACAAATGATAACGTAGATTAACCGGTATTATAGTACATTTTAAAATCTAAAATCGAAATCAGTTTAGCTAGGCCATACCAGTGTGACCTGCAGTATGCGCTTACATATCAGGCTAAACTAGTTTGGTCTAAAACAAACTAGTTGTGCCTAACGCGGTTCGGTCGAAGTAGTTTGGACTAGGGCAAACTGGTTCTGCCTGAAAACGGGGTTTGCCGGTAAAACATGTGCTTCGTGCGATCTGTTTTGAGTAGAGAAATTATGGGTTTTAATTATTGATATACTTCTATTTACCAAGGATCCTGATCACAATTAGCAAGCAGGTAACTTTTTCGGATGCTATTTTAACCGTTCAAAACCAATAATAAATACATCAATCCACACCTGTTGCATTTTTACAGTCACTGATGTCGATTTTATTTTTAGTGTCCATTCCGGGCTACTTGAAAATGATACGAAATATAGGAGCAAGGAATGGAAATTGCCATATGGGAATTATGCACCTCCAACAATTTTTAATAATAACGGTAGGTTTTTATGAGAGGATTGAAAAGGTTCATCAACACAGGAAACATCTACATAAATTACGCGGCCTTCTCCCATTATAGTTATAAATAGATTATGCACATTGTATTTCAAAATGCAATGTAGCTATCACCATATAGTTACAGTAATGTTTTTCAGTGTTGAGACATTTATAAACATCATACATTTTGGATATCGTATTGCGCCAAAACAAACGGAATGGTCAGTTTTAAAAATAACCGAATAACATTGACATAATGTTGATAATTTTGGAACGGGCTTACACGTCTTGGCCGAAAGTCAAAGATAATATTTTCACTAAGAAAGGCGGCCGCGGCAGCAGCCGTACGATCCGTTGTGCAGCACAGGTGTTTGCATTGAAATTCCAAGGCTAATACACAAAAATGTCTAATATTAGAAGTCATGTTATATCCGTATTGCATTAACAGCCTGATGTGCGATGTTGGCATACCTCGGATGCAGTTTCTCGGTCATTAAAGTATATGTTCCATCCCAGCATCTGTTCGGACCTCCAACGGACGCGGACGGTGGCACTTTATATAAATAATAATTCATGACAGCGTAAGTCTGGACACTTTATTACAACCTGGGCGCCATTTACAAATTCAGAGCAAATAAAATAGTTAAATTTGTGTACAGCTCGATGCTTTTAAAGACGCAGATAGATTTTATGGATTATTATCAGTTGATGATGGTTTGCACTGATGATGCCAACACCGTACGTGCGAATGAGACATCGATTTATTTATGTGCATATGCAGAAGTCCAAACAATATATTTACGCCTGTAAATAAACCAAAATATCCAAGAAATACGAGTTCATTACCTTTAATACCGAAATAAAATTGTTGGTCGTTTGAGTCAGCTACTATATCTCCAACGCCAACAGCATACAATATGATTAAGTTTATACACGAATGAAAAGCAAACTGAATTCAATTATATTTATAGATACGTGAATATGAGAATAACTAGTTTTACACTGTATCGAACACCATGTCATTACTCATCTCACCACAGTAGAAGGACAGGAAGCATAATGCTTGATTATTGCAGAGAAAGAGTACCTAGTCTTGTGTAACTTTTTCCTATTTATTGCACAACCTTTTCTGTTGTTTTGCATGTTTTTATCATTCATGATATTTTTGTTTGTTTTCCCAATAAGTTTAATGAAAAAAATACTTGAAATTCAGAAAGCAATGCACGTATATGTACTGCCCTCCAATGATAAAGTGCCGTATGTACAAAAATGACATTGCCTGAAATATTGTTCGTTTTCTCTTAAATATTGTTACGTAGCTCTTAATGGGTGGGTCCAGGCCAGGGTGGATGCAAATATAATTCTTGCACTGGTATTATATACTGTATATTGTCGACAAGACAGTCTAACGAAACAGCTATGAAGATAGGTCGGTGTCTTCTCGTACGGGTGTCGGATGTCTAAAATACAATCCTCTCATGCTCCGGTGTGTCGCTATTTATATCAATTGCCCAAATACGTCATTACCGTTAATTAGGTTACCAAACGTCGAGGTTGTTCCCTTGCCTTTAGTGCAAACTCGGCGTTTGGCATGTATACTACACACCGCAATCATTGAACAATTCAGGTTGGTAAGTTTAATATTTGTATGCAATTTTTACTCGAACACAATAATAACTTTAATTTATTACTACTTCGTAACAAACCTTCTAGCCTATAATTGCTCGTCCCAGAGCAATGCCACCATTTGAACAAAATCTACAGCCACAAAGTAGAGCAGCAAAACACCAGACAGAAAATAGTCTAGTGTACATAGAAAACAATTTTAAACGTAAATCAGCACATACACAAATTATTTAACATACAAAAAAAAAACAAAAACAGAAAACAACCCTACAAAACACATAAAACACAATTTAAAAAACAAGAAAAAATACACAGAAAAACATTCAAAAACTGCCGACTAATGTATGCGGTTTGCCACGCTCTCATTAACCGGACTGATTATTGGATCCTCCCACCATCTACCTTTTTCTAGGATTGTGATCGTCATCTACCCAAGGGACATCTTCAAAGACGACTTCGATCGTTCCTCCTCTCTTCGAGAACCAGGGGCGGATCACTGCTTCCATACGGGCAATCAAATATTTTCTCACGTCAGCGTCATCTTCCTATGAACCATTTAAACTATAATAACAATAAATGTTCCAGTACTAACTTCCGTTTCTCTTTTCAAAGCGGCGTCTGCGAATGTCCGTCTATTTGAGCGGGAAATTCCAGAGAATTTCTCCTTGGGGGCAAGGTGGAGAAATTTAACAGGAATCTGCAGATAGGCCCATCAGAATCTTTCTTCTCCTCGATACCACGCTTAAATCTTCACTGGAATTATTTATTTTCGATTTCTTGTCTTCCTTCTTTTGTTGCCTGCCACCCTCACCTGAATGAGCCGTTGTTGTTCTCCCTTGGGACCATTTTGCGCCTCCACCATGTTACGTAGCTCTTAATGGGATGGGTCCAGGCCAGGGCGGATGTAAATATAATTCTTGCAGTGGTTTTACATTAGGGTGACCAACTTTTTCAATTGCCAAATCGGGACGCTTGAGGATCGGGGTTGGGTTGGGTTAGTGGAAAACATTAAACAAAACGTACTGAACTATAAACAAATTGTACCATTGGGTAAATTTACAATAGCAAATATTTACTATGACCTATAATATACGTTTTCACTTTCAATAAATGAAAAGAAGCATAAGAAATAACAATATAAATAAAACAAGCATTCTTTATCTTTCACTAGTTAAAACAAAAAAAGAAACAAATCACAACATAAATCAAACATAATTCTACAATTTTTACAAATTGTACCACAAGAACCTAACTTAATACAACATTTTTATTACCTATATGATAGTATTCTTTAACTAAAAATAATCATTAACTAAGCTGTATGCAAATATTGAAACATACCTATATCAGTATAAATATGAAACAAAATATAATAAAATAAAATAAAGGTTCTTTAACTTTTACAAATTGCATTATTACTTGACTCTATTCTTCCCGTCTAGACGATCTCTTACTTTTTTAAAAACATTGTTCTCTCCTCTTTGTTCTTTACCGCCAATATTGGTATTTGTACTGTCTGCTGCAATGAATCCATAATTTTATTGGACAAATCTTCAGCCGTCTCGCGAATAATTTCGTGAACATTTAAAATATTTAATTGAATACCTTCTTGGACATCAAAATATCTAACCAGAAGTGGGAGTATTTTTATGTCTCTGGCTAGATGTGTCAGAACATATTGTCACGAAATTGCATTTCCTCACATTTCTTCTCAACTCTTTCTTTGCTAGACGATAAAACACATTTGTTATACTTGCTTCTGTGTTAGTTCGTACGAGAGACATCTTCTTTTCAAACATTTAGGATAGAAGTTTTGACGTGCAGTCGAAAATTGTGGTTGTGATACAGACAGTGGTATGCATATGTGGCTTCTTTGCAAGCCAAAATCTTTTCTGATTCCCCTATTGTTACGTCTCTAAAACAAGTACATAGTTAATTTCGATGAACTTGCTACATCAAGGCATTTCTTCTGTTATTCGATGTAAAAAAAAATGTTTTTGTAAGTTGTCATTGAACGTGCATTTGCGTTTTCTTTCTTTGTGTTCCATATTTTTGGAAGAAATTAATCTAGATAGAAGAAATCCCAAGGTTAATTTAGAACAGAATAAAATAAATCGGTAACACATTTTTTTTTCTTTTTCATTCCAAATTATTAGGGTCAATATATCTGTGATTTGTTATGGCGCATTTTATGAATACCAACAAATGTGTAAAATAGACATCTGATAATAACAAAAATATGCTTTGTATTGTGTTGACTGATTCAATTTGAAAATCAAAAAATAAAAACGATCCAACGCGACCTGGCCGCTAAATCTTACCCCGCCCAAACGACTCCACAAAGACTCACATGCATTTTATTTAAGTCACATTAGTTTTTTTATTATAAGTAACTTCCAGTTTTCGCAACATGCACCGTTTGTACACCGTCACAAGGACTAGTAGATTGTCACCCACCAACCGGATTGACTACACGTGTTCACATAATTATTATAGTCGCTATAATATGTTATATCCGCTTTTAATATGTTATAGGTAGGCAACCCTTCTTTCAGATAATAATTGGAAATCTAATTTATGTTCATGGATATCATGGAAACTCGAATTGTATTACAAAATCCTGGACATAAGGATAAAATTTTCAAAAATCGGGACAAAATTCGGGACGCTTTACGAGTCGGGACGAGTTGTTAAAATTCGGGACTGTCCCGCCAAAATCGGGACGGTTGGTCACCCTATTTTACATACATTGTCGACAAGACAGTCTAACGAAACAGCTGTGAAGACAGGTGGGTGTCGGATGTCTAAAATACAATCCTCTCATGCTCCGGTGTGGCGCTATTTATATCAATTGCCCAAATACGTCATTACCGTTAATTAGGTTACCAAATGTCGAGGTTGTTCACTTGCCTTTAGAGCAAACTCGGCGTTTAGCATCCATACTTATAGACACCGCAATCATTGAACAATTCGGGTTGTTAACTTTAATATTTGTATGCAATTTTTACTCGAGAACAATAATAACTTTAATTTATTACTACTTCGGAACAATATGACGTTAATAGTTAAAACAAATTAGCCTGTTTTACGTACAAACTGTTAGGTAACATGCTAGGCTAAGGTAAATTCTTTAAAACGTAGAAAATGTGTGTGGTTTTTGCATTAAAACAGACAAATTATAGCGATTTTTTGTATGGAGATACGGCGTTTTACCTTTGGGCGGCAGTATAGGCAGACCGGTAGTTGTATAGATGATGTACAGGCACATGTATAGGACCTGTATTCGTGGCCCTTCGCTATGACAAACGGAAACTCGTTATAAGAAAGAGTCAAATATAGAACACCAGGTAGAAGGAAGGTAGACGTACAGGTAAAAAAGACAGTTATCCGTACATTTAGAAGGATAGAAATAGGCAGGCAGACCTTCAGGCGGGATTGTATAATAACTCCTCAAGTGAGCAGTAATGATTTTATATGTTATTGTTAGCTTGAGAATCTCGTTCAAATGACGAGTATATGGGAGATCAATGTTTATTTGTGACTTATTGATTTGCTAGTTCTGTTTACGTTTGAATAATTAACAATACATTTGTTTACGTATGTGGTAATGTCACACTACTGCAGAAAAAGCATGGATTTTTCAGTGAAGAATTTAAGCGCGCATACTAGAAATACTGTAACCTACCAGGGATTTTTAACGTATCTTGGACACCAGATATCGTTTACAAAGTGTTACAATAATCACTTGAATTGGATATCCAATGATCTGGACGTATCCAATTGATTACGACCCAACTAGAATTGCAAGCATTGACAAAGGGTTGCTGATGTCATACGCAATCCTGTGCGGCAAAGAAAAAATAATTGTCCGTGATGGCTTGAGACTCGAGGGTGTCTATAGCATGCCCACACCGTCCATGTTTAATATAAGTTGGGGAAATGGCACGACGTAAAACAAACAAACACCATACAAACTTGCTACTACGTTGATGAGTAGCAAGATCACGATCGTGATCTTGCGTATTATGGGTTAATATAGTGGTAAAAGTTGTGTTTACGTGCCTAGATTCGGAATATATAATTTTTACGATGTCAACAACACGTAACGCGATGTTACAATTTACCATTGAATATACATTTATAATATAAATGTATGAGAGACGAAATCAAAATTACTTAACATTGCGCAACTGAGTTGCTGAGTATGTACTGATTGAAAACTGCATACTATATTAGTCCAATAGTTTAGATTTATCCAATGGGTTTTAACTTAATGCAATTTTATTAACAGATTGGACGACCATCTGTAAGGAAGGACAATCCTAGTTATCCGAGCCAACATTCCGAACATTTTACAGCCTGTAAGGCCGTTCTGCCGTTGGCTCACAATTTTAAAGAAAGAAACAACTTTTTCTCTGTTCCACCAGGATGTATTCGTTATTATATTGTCACGTGCTCAATGTGAATAAATTGTATAGTGTTGGGAACCCAGGGTGGGTTGTAAAATGTTCGCAATGTTAGCTCGGATAATTAGGATTGTCCTTCTTTACAGGTAAGTCGTCCAATCTGTTAATTATCCTTAGCTAATATTCCTTACATTTTACAACTAAAAATGAAGCCCATAGGAACTACAAAACATAAAATATCAAAATTATTCAAAATATTGCTGTTCTCTCTTGTATTGTGTACCAGAGTGAAGTGTGTTTTAGTTTCTCCATCGTTTTCTTTGCCGTCTTCTTCTCCATTTATATTTTATAGGAGTACATTCAGTGACTCTGCTTGGACCAGCAGTCACTTCCATATCTTTCAATATGTATAGTCCCATTTCAGACATCTTGCCGTTGGCGGTTTCAAATCTTGTCCTTCTTCCAATCCTTATTATCGTACTTTCCATTTTCCGTTAGCAAGACAAAAGTTTAGTTCTGCCTTGGTCGACTTGATCAATGGTTGGCATCCGTTTTTATAATACAAGAACACACATATCCTAGGTTAAATTTCGTGTGTTCTAATTATCCTTGAGGTTTCAATTGTGGTATGAAACCATTTGTGCTATAGAGTGGTTGGAATTCCACCAAATTGCTAGGACTAGTGCGAGAAAGTGGTACCTATCTATGAATGTACTGTATGATTTTTTCTATGCCTTTCAATCTTGCATTGTACGGATTAGCGTTAAGCAAAGACATTCCTTTGTGGAAGAAAAATAATAAAGTACATGAGAAACATAAATAAAAATCTATTTCGGCAACGGTTATCATCTTAGAATAAGTGCTGGTTCAGCTCTTGACTCATTCCAGATTGTTGTATTTTTGTGCTAACATTTGGGTAAATTTAACCACAAACACGTTGTCCCACTATTCCGTAAGCATTGAGTTCATATTGTTTGATCTTTGTTTGGTATTTATCTATCATCTTATAATCATTTGTAGTTCTGTTTAACACGGACAGAACAACCTAGTGATAGAATACTATTTTGCATGAATTACTGGATAAGTTACACACAGGAGATAGTTATAGAGAGCTTCCATATGTCACATAATCTGCCAACACTAAACTTTAAAACTTTTATAAGTCGCTAATGGAAAGACCACACGTAACTGTGTACGAAAAAACAGTAGACAACAGGATTATAATCGTTTCTTAAAAAAAGTTTAAAGCTTTTGCGTGTCACGAGCATCAATACGTTTGAATTCGAATAGATTTATCATCTCTCTAACAGTACTGGCGTAAGCAACATTTTCCAGTGCCATTTATACCAAGGCATGGGCGTATCCAGGGTTGGGGCAAGTGGGGCAGCTGCCCCGCTTGCGTATTTTGGTATTATGTTTATTACATAGCACTCTTTCCCTTATGGACACTAGGGTGGTTATTTTTATTTAGAAAGCACCGATCCCTTCCAAATCGTTTCCAAATCCAAAAAAACTGGACAAATTGTATGGTATTTTTCGATTAATTGTTTGGGGTTTAGGAAAACTTATGTTAAGGTTATAGGCCTTTTCAAGGAAGAAATTGTCATATTATACATATGGATTTGACGCTCACAATCCACCCCAGTGCCCTGAAAACTAATCAAATGAAAAAATGTACATTTTTCAGAAAATTGGCCGTTCTAATCATGTATTTCTTTCTCATAGAAATTATTACTATAAGTCTTGTGGAATGTTTATAATCATTTGTCAGTTAATTTACATTTGTTTAAACAAATTCTATTTGCAATAATTCGTTTTTCTAGAAAATCAGTTTGAATTCTGTTTTCTGAGTTCGAAACCGCAGGATATTACTTTAGAGGGACATTATTCATTAAACAATTCCTTCCTATTGTTTAAACAAAAAATTATAATTCACTTTAAACTTTTTTCTAATGATTGTAAAAAAGTCAGTTTATTTGTGAAATTAACTTTCATGTTCGAGATATCTAGCCTATATTATCTGCATCTGTTTAAACGGCACTTGTTTGAACAAATGCCATTTCTTGAAATATTATTTTTGCAATTCGCCTAAAATTAATTTTTTGTAGATCGGTCTGGCCAACTATTATTCTGAAATGACATCATTTATATTTTGGAATGATCTCCAGTGTTTGAATAATAAAATAATATTCGTTTTCAATATTTCATCAAATTAGAGTACAGGGAACAGTTTTCGGACAGCAATAAATCAACATTATCTTGCGACACACAGTGGTAGGAAATCAGAATTAGAAATCAAAAGAGAAAT
This sequence comes from Melinopterus prodromus, assembly GCA_964023965.1. Classification (NCBI taxonomy): domain Eukaryota; kingdom Metazoa; phylum Arthropoda; class Insecta; order Coleoptera; family Scarabaeidae; genus Melinopterus; species Melinopterus prodromus. Next base: position 29,432,518 of record OZ030390.1, read on the forward strand.
GTGATTAATAAAATTTGATGACTTTAGGAAATTTAATATTTTAAAAAGACTTGTAACTCCACAATTTCGCGAAAAAAAACAAATTTTTTAAATTTTTTCGAATAAATGGTATTGAAAACGAATAATATTTTATTATTTAAACAATGGAAATCATCCCAAAATATAAATGCTGTCACTTGAGCATAACAGTTAGCCATACCGATATAAAAAAATATTTTAAGAGAATTGTAATTAAACAAATAGAATTTGTTTAATCAAATGTGGGTTTATTAGATAATATAGATAATAGGTTTTGTAGATATCACGAACATAAAATTTATTAGTTAATTTTACAAAAAAAAGCGGACTTTTCTATCATAATTAGAAAAAAAGTTGAAATAGAAATAATTGGATTGCTTAAACAATAGGAAGAAATTTTTTAATAACTAATGTCACTGTAAGATCATAATTTGCCATTTCAAACTCAGAAAACAGAATACAGACTGATTTTCGTGATAAACGAATTATTTAAATAAATAGAATTTTCTTAAACAAATCTAAATTAACTGACAAAAGTTCCAGTAATAATAATTGCTATGAGAAGAAAGAGACTGAAATGATTAGATGGATCAATTATCTGAAGAATGTAATTTTTTTCATTTAAGGTTAGTTTTTAGGGCATTATGGAGATGGGTTGGGAGCGTCAAATCTATGTATAATAGGTCTAATTATTCCTTGGAAAGTCCTCTACAAGTCCTTAAGTAATCTTTAGTTTCTCAAACACCGAATAATTATTTGAAAAATGTCCTATTTCCAAGCATTTTCCCATGTACATTTAAGGCCTGACAAGCACGTTTAAAAATAAAAATTTCAACAGAAAAAATTACGGGTTTACTTTTTTTTTGGATTTGGAAACAATTTGAGGGGATCGTTGCTTTAAACCATCACAATAAATTTTGCAATGAATTTTTGAACCACCCTAATGGGTACCCTTCTGCCATACACCAAGTTTAATTTAGACAACTGCCCCCCCCCCTTCTGATTTGAGATGGATACGCCCCATGTACCAAGGTATAATCAATTTCAACTTGTAACCCTTTCATCTTGCGAACATCGTAATAAAACAACCTTCGGATGTGCAAGCGCATTTTTCTCCTTTGTCCTTATTCTCAGTTTCAATTACGATTATTTATTAGTAAAGTGCAAGGACCGAGGCAGTCTCTCGTGGCAGAGAGCAATTTCAGGCCATTTTCTAGACGAACGGAGGACCGTACGAGAGATGAGACTGTCGGCACAAACTGCAAAATGCACGCTGCATGCCCTGCACGATTTACGGAAACGGCCACTGCTCCAATCCGAAATCGTGCAGAAGTCGGTTGAATATTTTAACTATGAGATTGTCGGATCCGTTATTCAGTGAGGTGAGGAACTGGTTTAGCCCTTTCGTCTTTAGAAATTTCGTGCCGAAAGACACAGACCGAGAAAAAAGAGTACCAGACTGGCTAGCAATTTGAAGGCCGCGGGTAGCAGATGCCTTAAATCGAACCCGAGGCAGAAACAATCGTTTCGTCTTGAGACAATAGGAAGTGTGTGGTAACAACACAGTTCGTTATGTATGCCGTGAATCACGTAAACATTAGGAAACGATATACTTGCCGGTTATTCCAAACAACTGTCAGTTCCGATGACAGGATCATCTATTGCAAAATGCGCCGAGGCAATTTAGTTCAGTTTGAATTACATACTTACATTTTAATTGTAACGTATGCCCATGAATAACAATTGTTTACGCAAGAAAGAATGGATTACTAAAAGCATTGTTTATTTCCTAGTTTCTAAGGTGACTATTAATATGTACGTAGGTTTGGATAATTATTCGATATACTGAAAGAAGAACGAGTATCCATCTCAATTATGCAACAGTGGATAAGTGCATAAAAGTAAAGTAACGTATACTTTCAGCTGAATGTTTAATGTAATCCTGCAGTAGATACTAAAATATTTACATTATTTACAATGCTTTTTGAAGCATTATGAATTAATGCTGGAAATAGCATGCATGACATAAATTGGATTCTAGAATGTGGTGAACCATTGATTAATCTGCATGTTTTATTTCTAAAAGTGTAAACTATAGGAGTCTTTCGTTTTTCAACCACAATAACACAATGACGGCAAAACTAGTGATAATAACTTAATTTTACAAAAAATTAGTATACCAACCATTCCTAGCACTGAACACACGATGGTACCATTCATGAAAAATATAAATCTCTTTCAACTTCAAATGTTGGCTGTTTGTCTTTATAGTTCAAAGTGACTCTGCCTCGCTATACTTAAATAGTCGTCGATTGTCGTTCATTAGATGCTGGACAAGTCAACTCTGGCAGAAAATAGAGGCTAAAAACTGAAATGTGAGTTATAAAGTTTACAGTTCGGTACTAAGATTCTGCATAATCTGCATATAATTGTACAAAAACATCAACATCGAATATTTAATATTAATAATATTTTAACGCAAATGAAAACAGTGAGTGCATTTGAGATGCGGTTTAGGATAAATACAAAATAAACTATGACCACTGACATGACATCTGACATTTTGAAGTTTATACTAATGAGTGTCCCAGACACTCGGGTTTGATAGCGTATTCCAGAGGTTTGATTGTTTATCGTTTTTCCGGAAAACAGAAAATAAAATTTGGTGTGAAGTTAGCTCCCCTCCCCATGTTCTAATTCTCGAGTTTCTTAAGTTGCAATCGATTGCTTATGGTTTGGTTAGGTTTGATAGTCCATTCCCGACGTTTGATAGTTTTTCGTTTACCTAAAATCAGCAAAATTAGAATTTGTAGTTAATGTTATTGTCCGAATTTATTCCTTTCTAAATAACGGCAATTTTAAGCGGGAGTTGTTTGATTGTTGTGTCATTTAGTTCCCTTGATAGTTCTGAACGTATAATTGTTCTTAGTAGCGGCATGATTGATAATATTGTAAAAATTAATGATCCTTATAAATAATATATTAATAATGTTCGAATTTATGGGTTTTTGAAGTTGCAATAGATTGCTTATGGTTTGGTTGGGTTTGATTGTCCATTCCCGACGTTTAATAGTTTTTGTTTTCCTGAAATCCGCGAAATTGGAGTTTAGTTTATTAGTTTAGTAATTAGTTATCTTATTGTCCGAATTGATGATACATGCATAATACGATGGATTATGATACGTTTTCTAACCAAAATCAAACAACTCTCGCTTAAATCAGCCCATAGAAGTGAATAACCTCGGATAATAAGAACTAATTACTAATTACTAAACTAAATTCTAATTTCCTGATTTCAGGAAAACGAAAAACAATTAAACGTCGGGAATGGACAATCAAACCCAACCAAACCATAAGCAATCGATTACAACTTAAAAACCGGAAAATTCGAACATTATTAATATATTGTTTATAATGATCATTAATTTTTACAATATTATCAATTATGCCGTTACTAAGAACGATTATACGTTTGGTACTAACAAGCGGAGAAAATGGAACAACAATCAAACATCTTCCGCTTAAAACAGCCTTTAGAAAGGAATAAATTCGGACAATAACATAACCTACAAATTCAAATTTTTGCGGATTTCATGGACAATCAAACCTACCCAAACTATAAGCAATCGATTGCAACTTCAAAAACCCGAGAATTCGAACTTGGGTGGCTAACTTCACACCAAATTTTATTTTACGTTTTCCGGAAAAACGAAAAACAATCAAACCTCTGTAATAGATGATCAAACCTTGCCAAACGGCTATCAAACGATTTAAGGAAAAAAACAGTAAAAAGTCAATATGGGCGGGCTAAGTTCACAGAGGTTGTCTTTAGCCAGAACAAGATTTGTTGTTTGATGTTAATTTTATTGGCTAAAATTAAAAAAGAAATAAAATCGAGGACAATACAAGAACAAATATTCTGACAATTAATGGAGTAAACGACAAAGGTCGGTTTCAATTAATTAAAAGAATAAAGTATGTCGCGCGGAGATTATTTCCATTCGCAAATTAGCGGATCTCCCGTTATACATTTTAACCAAAATATTTTAAAGTTAATTTTTTGGGGCGACGAACGAAAACGCCCAGTGGCGAAACGTTTTAATTGTGTTTTCGGTTCCTGAAGGGCCTAATTAAAAGCGGAAAGGGGAGGCGCTCTGTCCGTACCCGTTTTACCGCCGGGCAAATTTGGCTGCAATTTTTTCCTCGCGGTTAACTGCTGGCAAAGTTTTATTAATTTTTTTTTCTCTCCCAGGGCCCGAGGAAGAATTCGTCTCCAAAGGAATAAAAATGCCGTGGCTGCAGTTTACCAGGGCACGGCAGAACTTGGGGGAAACGCGTACGCCAGAGACAGACAAGTATATCATTAATCATTCCGACAAAAGGAAGTCGACACAATTTTGATTACAACCATTAATTCTACGGAGAAGTTGGAGAAATTGCGGATTTTTCCGAATTGCTTTTCAACAATAATGTAAAGTAGTTTATTTTCAGTTTACCTAGTAGTTAATACATACTTGGCATCACAACAGTTGCTTGGTTTTAAAGTAAGTATAAGTTTACATATGGAATGGTTCGTTCTGCATTCTGTCTTATGTAAGTACACTGTACATATTATAAAACTGCATACACTATAGTATATGCTTATTCACACCTACACACCGAATGGTAGGTATATCTAATATCTATATACACATAGGCTGATTCAAAACTGCATCCCTACATGTTAATACCGCAATAACAGGGTGATAAACCTGTACTAAAGCTTAGTTTTGTCGCAATTTGCTAGAATTACTATAGCAACACACAGGGATATAAAAGGGTAATTTACCGCGTAAATTACCGAATTAATTACCGTAATTAATGGTAACTTACCGATTTTTAATTACCGTAGTTTACGGCTTACATTACCGATGGTAATTTACCGTCCATTTTCATTACCGTTGGTAATTTACCGGAATTTATATATATAATTAATTTCAAAGACGCATGAATGCGCACTACCATCCACATCTTTGCTTTTTTATTAGTTTCACCATAAGCTCTTTTTAATTAGATACATTTTTAACAATAAAAAATTTTTATCCGCTGGATCAATCTCCATAGTCAACAATCCGTCCCACCCATATTCATTAAATACTAAAAGATTCCTATATCTTCTCAAGTAGAATCGGATCATTCATTGGGCAGTAGTAAAAATATTGCAGTATCATAGGTTAATAGACAATGACAATGTTATTCAAGGTGTCATTTAGCCAATGGTATTGGGTCTATGGGTTAAGTTAACACATCCAATGACATTCCGATTACCCGTATACGTTATATTTTTACTATTCAAAATCATCAGACATTACTTAAGAAAATACGAACTAATATTTTGTATTTAATGAATAGAGAAGTAGGAAGTCCCTTCGCCAATGGCGACCGATAATGCAGCTCTGTAGTCAGAAGCCATTTATTATCAAAATTCACTTTTTAATAAAGCTACCAGTGTAAATAATCGAGACTAAAAAACCCTTGGATCAAAAAACCCAATGTGAAACGGAGCGTTATTTTGTGAATCTGGACAGAATTAAAGTGTTTATTTTCTACTATTATTATTCTGTCTGATTTGCCTTTTTTTAGTAGTACTAGCTAGTTTTTTAGCTAGTTATCCACAAAATAAAGATTTTTCCAAAAAATTTTATTAACATTAGTAGTAAATAACTAACAGTGACCGGATTAATTTAAAATTTTTAATTTTTAATACCCGGAAATTTAAATCAACGTAATTTATCATTTTGAATTTTTAACTACCCGGTAATTTAAACAAGCGTATTTTACCATTTTGAATTTTTAATTACCCGGTAGTTTACGCCAACGTAATTTACCATTTTTAATTATTAATTACGTGGTACTTTAATATTTGAAATTAATAATTTTAATTTCAATGGTAATTTACGAAAAATATTAATTACTGTCATTTAACATCCCTGGCAATACAGATCAATAATGTCATAGCTTTCAATTATCAGAAAACGACCACGTAATTGTAGTATGTTCAACTTCATGCTTACACAACAAGCCAGCGACTTCTATAAAAGATGGGCTAAGATGCAAATTGCGTCAGACTTCTATAGAAGACAGCCTCAGATCACACCTCAACGGTATTATATTTATAGGGTTCACTTAAAAACAATAAAGTGCATAAAGTTCAAAGCAGATAAAGGAGCATATACGAGTGAGAAGTAACATTAGAGACACAATGTGATGTATGGAATCGTGCATCACGTTCTTAAACAAAACAAGATCCAACGCAAACACTTAACTCGCAAGTTTAAAAAAAAGAAAAATCGCAGCAGCTTTCTTGGAATTGCGTATAAAGCTTGTCGCCCACTTATCAGAAGCGAACCAAACGGGAATTTTTATTTTACATTTTACATGGTACTTTATATTTGAACTTGTAACAGTTAAAATAGGTTTGAAAAGACATTGTTCCATGTTTAATAAATCTATTTAATTTAAGATCAAGAGACACAAGGAATAGTTTTTAATAACAAATATAGCATGCCTGCAGAAGACTTGAGATTACAGTCTTCCTCAAACAATAAAGATAAAATAAATGCAGCAATAATAAAACAAATACAAATTTATGAAGATAATATTATAAACTATAATTAAATAATCATCAAAATCATATATGCCTTAGACACTTAGAAAAATGTAAATATCAAGAAATTTTGTTTTGGCGCTTTTCTCTCTAAAAAAACAATGCGACGTGATAGAATTATTGAGTAGGTATGCTCAAATAATAGCCTAAACCTTAAACTTAAAAAAGCACCTACATAGGTACTTGATAATAATGGCCTAAAATTTCAGTTGTAATAAAATACCAGTTTGCGGACTGTTGTCATTCACAGTTTTGAACTTGCCAGCATTTATTTAAGCTTACCTAGAAAGTTCTTGCTACTATTTTGAACTTTTTCCTTAAAACCTGCTGTCAAATTCTTTTTTTTTCACACCACAGCTTTAATAATTTCCAAGGTACAAGCTTTCATTTGAGCCTACTCAAAAAGATCTCGTCAATATTTCGAAAACAAAAAATATAAATATAAATATCAAAACCTCAAGGTTAAAATTTGAGTCTACTTTACCGTCCAGAATTCTAGCATGGCGCATTAGTTTTCGAAGGGTACTAAAGCATAAAAACAAAACTTTCTTGACACGTTGCGCCCGTTTACAAAAAATAGTGTAATAAGACTAATAGTAGTCACGTAAGTAGTGATGGGACATCGATGTTGACCATCGATGTTACCATCGATACCAACTATCGGTGGTATAAAAACATCGGCGACATAACATCGATGCTTTCAGCGGACAGCGCTCTTGTCTAGAAATTTCTATAATACTATATCATAATAACTTATTTATTTTAGTTTACCATTGTTTTATTTTCCAATTGTAAATACAAACTGAGAATGAATAGCAAGAAGAAGAACTAAATCCCACCTAGATTTATTTTTCCCATACGTTCCATATTTATTATTCAACATAAAATATATTAAACTTCTAAGCGGCATCATAAAAACTAATTTCTAGAAAATCTTTACATTTAGTTTTTTTTGTTCTTTTTTTTATTCCTTTTTACTTACAACAACATAATTGTACCACCTAAATTTACACCCTTCCTCAACGGTATCCCTGGCTCAACTAATTTATTATAAATTTTACTGAGTAAAAAAAATCACTAGTCAAAGTAAACACAAACAGCAGCAACTCATGTCGGCGCGACCTAAACGCCCGGATCCTACATCTCGTTTTTGCTGCGTTATTTTAGCACGATGTCTGCAAAACATCGATATTTAAAAATAAAAGCAGCGATGGCAAAAACATCGACCATAGAACCATAACATCGATGCTTCTAAAACATCGATAAACATCGCCCACCACTACACGTAAGGCATACAAGTTTTAATAATTACGAGTTTTTTGCATCGATAATACGCGAGAGGAAGGACGCGGAAGGACGTTCCCAAATGGAAAGACGGAAGGATAACGCACACCGACGCTGTTTTGTTGTTTGTAGGAAAATGGTGATAACAGAAGCCAAATCGCGACGATACATTCCAGAATGTCTGTATGTCACGGTAAATTTGTTTATGTGGAGGAGGGTGTTTGTTGAAACAGGTTTACTGAAGTCGTAATTTTCATGAAAACAACGAACCATGTGTAGCAATAAATGCAACTAGTCAGGTTTTGAAGTATCTAATAAATACTTGTTGTAGTTACCAATGCTCATTACGGAATAACGTGTTATTGCTATAATAAATTTGAGGTAAATTGGCGGAAATAGTTATTTATGTACCAAAGGCATTACACGGATATTTATACCCCGAGGGTGACCGTCTAAAAAGCTCGAGGGCCGATAGGCCCTCGGTGGCATGCATATTTGTTGATTTGAAGAAAGGATTTGACACAATATCAAAAGATCTGCTAATAAAGAAACACAGGAGTTATTCCACCAACTCTCTACATCTTATACACAAACGATTTTTCGAATTACTTCTAAACGGAACATCGTACATGTATGCTGATGACACCTGTCTCCTATACTCCGCAAAAACGGAAGAACAAAAACAGCGTAAGATAAACGAAGGCATAAAAAATATAGAGGAATGGTTTATTTCGAACCAACTAACAATAAGCGAGAAAAAAACAGAACATATGATATTCTCAAGTAGAAAGAACCACGTTCAACTAAACATAGTCATCAACAAAACGCAGATTGCACAAACAAAAAACGCTAAGTACCTAGGCCTTACTACAAAATACAACTTCGGCTGGGACGCGCACATAGACAAACTTAAGAAAAATAATGCAAGAACCATAGCTGCATTACACAAAATAAAATACTTCATACCTGACTATCTAAGAAAACCGTTATATAACTCCCTGTACATCTCAAACATAAACTATATGATTAACATCTGGAGTGATACCTAACAAAGCAATATAAATATACTACAGAGACAGCAAAATAAACTACTAAAAGCACTGTATAATCTAGAAAGTGGAACACCATCACTAGAGGTACACACACTTGCAAGAGAACCAACACTAAAGCAGATGATAACACTGCACAGAATATTATTAATATACAAAATTGACAAACATAAAATTAAAACGGATATAAAACTAAAAAAATCAGATCAAGTCCATGAACATAAAACCAGATACGCGATACACATAAGAGCGGAAAGATCAAGAACGAAGCTCTACAAATGTAGAACAACCAATGAGACAAAGAAACTACAAATCATTCAAACTAAAAATGAAATCATTATTACTAAAAGAACAACTACAGTATTAATCTAGTAACCAGCTCAACCAGTCAAAGCCAATCAATGACACATCTCAATCCCGCGGTGATGACAGAGGGAGAAGAATTCGTCGACCGTGTGCAAATTGTTTTATTACTTTTGAGTATTTGGCATGTACATGTGTTGTGAAAATTTATTATTAAGAAAAAATATTACTTTTAAAGAAAATAAAGTCTCCCGACGGTATAAACATCAAGTAATGCCCGAGGTGCAAAAAAATTGATGTCCTAAAATGGTTTTGTTCCTCCGATTGCAAAATATTAATAAATATATTGACGTTGTCAAGTAAAATGCGTATCTACGGAGTTGGAATTGAGTGACAATACAGACAATTAATTGTCAAACTTATAACCTTAATTGCCAATAATTGACATTGACGAGTGACAATACAGTCAATTAATTGTCAAACTTATAACCTTAAGCGCCAATAATTGACATTGACGATTTAAAATTTACGTTTTGAATGACAACGTTGATATATTTGACATACAAGCATGGCAACCCTTAATGCCCGCGCGGGCGTTAAGAATCCATAAGCCCGGTGCACACATCAGTGTTTTAACCGCACGGCGCCGCTGCGGCACCGCGATGCGGTGTGAGATACATAGACACAATCTGCCGCATCGATGTGTGCACTACCCCATATGTCTCCATGTATCTCGCACCGCACTTGCGGTTCCGCGCCGTAGCGGCGCCGTGCGGTTAAAACATGGATGTGTGCAGATGGCCTTAACGCCCGAGAAACAGCTTTTTATGATCATGTAGGACAGTGATGTCAAATCTGCGGCCCGCGGACCGCATGCGGCACTCAACGCCCTACGGTGCGGCCCGCGAGCCGATTGTATTACAATACAATCAAATTTAAAAAATGCTTCTTGGTTTATTCAATAATTGCTTTATTTATTAAGTGTGAAAGGAATTTCGATGCATGAACACTAGTTATTACTTATTAGGCAGCAGAGCAGTAATCATTTTTATTTGAGAATTCCTGCATTACATCGTGGATTAAAGATAGCAATAATTTAAATGTGGAATTTTCGTAAATTTATCGTTCAAGCGAAATTTACGGAACATGTATTTCATTAACACTTTATGCGCTAAATATGAATATTGTGTCTAAAGTTATCTAACATGTCAACCACCGAGAAGTTCAGCCCAGGCGTCCACATTGCGTTGCTCACCGTAGCGCAATTTTATTGCCAAATATGATACCAACGGCTTTTTATAAAACACTACCCATTACTCGGTTTTACACATACGACTTGTTATGCAACTGGTCCCATGAAGAGAATAACTCATATCAATCTTTTTTTTAACAAACAAATTTACTAGTAATAGCCCACAAACAACAAACAACCGAATAACCGAACATTTTTTCAAATCAAAAAGCATTATTAAAAATCGAAATTTTCTTCAAATATTTTCGTAAATATTATATGAATGGAATTTTGAGATTAAAAGCATATTGTAGCAATTATTTTTTTTGTTATTCGTGAAATGTGAATACTACACATTCACGTTCATAAGCTATTTTGTCACTTGCGGGTAACGAATTAAAAAAAAATATATAATTTCTAACTTAATTAATTAATTCAATTAAGTTAATAATAATATTTCATTATTTTTTACTTTGTATTATAGATTGGGGGTAATTTTGAACTAAACTGGTGAAAAGAATTAGGGGATAATAAACCCAACAATTTTGATGATTATTTCATCAAACTTATTTCGTCAGCCGAATTCTTCAGAAGAAGTACGGATGAAGAATTTTTATTTTGACTTTCAGGTTTGAGGATAAGAATGATGTTGTTTTGCAATTTGAAGGACATACAACACTAACAGTAATAATAAAATGGCACGGTTTTATGGTTGATTTCCTCTGGAATCGATTATTATTATTGGATTCGGTCGATGGAATCGATTAACTAATTTTGATTATTTTTAAAGATATACAAGGAGATAGAATTAGTATACATTTATTAATAACAAAATATAAAAAATTAAAATTTATTTCAAATATTTTTGTTCATATCATTTGATAGGGGGTTTGAGATTAAAAACGTAGTGTAATAATTGTTTGTAAACATGAAATGTGAAGATGTTGTCAACTTTATAAGCTATTTTGTATCATTTTAGTTCAAATGTAAAAAATACCATTATTTTTTAATGTTTATTAAACTTTGAAAATAGAGGTTTTAGCTAATTCTAAAGGTTAATAATACGCTGACATACAGGCGGGATGTCAGATGGTAGTGCAATATGCTAGAAACGCAAAGGTCCGTGGTTCAAATCCAGGTTGTAGCTGTAATTTTTGATTTATTTAATATTTACATCCCGCCGGTATGTCACCACATTATTAACCTATAATATAACTTTGACAAAGTATTTTCATTGGTAATTCTAAGTTACAAATATGAAAAATGTTTGGTAAAAAATCCTTAAGAAGATTTTTATTAATTGTTTTGTTATCTCCGAACTTGTGTTCGTACGCACACGCATAGATAAATGCAAAATATTGATGTGAGTCATCAAACGTATAAATAATTAAAATAGTAATAAAATTGATCTAACACGGTATTAGCAAGATAGTATAAGAGCCATAATAGAATTGCTATTTTAGATTTTCATATATAATTTCAGCAAATGTTACTAAAATGCATAATTGCGGGTTTGTGGAATTTTTTCTAAGACTAAATATTTAAAAAGTTTGTCGCATTATACAAAAGTGTTTCCAGGAAAAAAAAATAATTTAGAAACAATGTAGTATTTTTAAAATGAAAATTAAAATTTCAAATGAAACGAAAAGTGTATTACCAGTTATTAATCACTTTCTGAGTTTTTTTTTTGTATGCGGCCCGCCGAAGTTCAGATCAGAATTTTGTGGCCCGCGGCTATAAATGAGTTTGACACCACTGATGTAGGACATAAAAAATCTTACAGTACAGTTCCGATAAGTGTGCGACAAGCATAAGAACTTTCCATTCTCGCCACAATGGATGCAAAGGCATAAAATACCCTTTTTTAAACGAAATATAAACGCAAACAGGGTCGTTTTTGCAGTGAGTTTGCACGTAGCTTTTAAGAGGTAGACAGTGCTCCGTGACTTACGGGTTGTCGCGAACTAAAATAAACGAGTACGTCCGTTGATTTATGCGTTCGTGCGACTGCTAGAAATTCTCCGGTTCTGTAGCCGTAAATTCTGTCGGGACGATGAACATTAAGAGGTTGTAACTTCAAGTAGATCAGAGGAAATCTTCTTCGCATTGACCGTTCCGGGGTCGCTATTCGTATTTTCGCCCCGTGATTCTCTTACGATCTGAGGGGATGCCCAACGTCGCGATTTATGCAGTTCGTTGAACCTGTTGGATCAATCTTATCACGGCTGAACTGTTTACCGTGCTGAGTCTGTAAAACGCGACTCTTTTCGCAACGACTAATTTAGACAAACAAACGCCGAGGTGAGATCAAATTTCGCAAGCAAAGTGTCCCACGCATATTACGTGACTTCCGTGAACTCTACACCCCTATTATCTCTATGGCTTCCTGTTAAAGCACTGATAAACACAAATTTATTTTCTGTCACTGCATTCATTCTTTATTTTGTTTTTTGTTAAATCGAGAGGATATGTCAAGTCGTAAATGTCTTTTTTCCTATGACATAACAACGAGGTTGTAAATATATATGTGAGCAGTATAGAAGGGGATCATAGTAAACTAATATCCGGTTATAAAAAAAATCTGATGTGGCCAGGCACATTACTTTATCATACAATATATGTAATATATAAATGCTTATATAAATGCAATATATAAAATTAATAGTTTAGCTGCATGAGATTTTATTTGATCGAGATCGATTGTGTCTGCATTAAAATAACACAAGTTAGTAAGGATTTGACAGATATTTCGACAATATTGGCAGTAGGTTTTGTCAAAAAATCAGCGTTTGACAAAGCCTAGCTAATTATGTAGTTTTAATGCAGACACGATCTCGATCAAAAACAATTTGCTCATACAGCTAAACTATTAATTTTACCAAAACATGTCATAGACATGCATTATACAAAATTTCCTCTATTTTAATTTATTATTTAATTATTTTGACGAAATTACAGACATGGCAACTCATTTTCAAAATCCTTGAAAAACGCTTAGAGGAAACATCCAGTTCCTCTGGACCCTTTTAAACCAAAAGCTTTTCAGCTCTTACTTTGGTAATAAAACTTCTAAATATGAATTTGTTTTCGGCACGATTACAATACTTTATCATACTGCGTAGTGCGTATGATAAAGTAAAAAGTTATTTGTTTTTTAAAGAGCAATACTAGCCTCCAGTGCAAAAAAATCATCACATAAAAAAAACCAGTGACCAAAGATTATACATAGTAGGAAATTTTAATCTTACCATTTGGTTGAAAAAGCAAGTAGGTACACCTCCTGCGAAAAAGGATTTTCTTGTATTATGAAAGCTTCCGTTAAAGACCTATTACTGGTTTTCTTATAGATGACGCTAGTGTACAACTCGGTCGACTTAATTTTTTTAATGGAAAGTGTTATATTTCTGTACTACTTTGTATTCTGTCAACAATTTGAGTGCGTTAAGTTGTACCTAGAGCTGATTTATGGTGTTGACACCAGCAATACATTTTATTTGAATTGAATCCCACACACAGGCATTAATCTTAATGCGCTTTTCGAGACAATATTTTGTTTAATCAGTATTCGTATGAATTTGACAAATAAAAAAACATTGGCAGTAAAGAAAGGTATTGTTAGCGTAATAACGCCAGTAATTGAAAAACAGGAATCACAAATGAGAACTGATATATCAGCCCATAAACCATCATGTAAGAATTATACATATACATAAAATAAAGTATAATTCTTACAACACGCCAGAACGCGTAAGTGCTACCCTTCGAATTTTTACAACTGAGAGGAATTATGAAGATTTAAAATTTACCACTACCATGTACTACATAGTGTCTTTATGCCTTGTGTAAACGTCGTTATACGTATTGATGATGGCACATAGTAATTTGTTTACATTTTGAAAGTAACCATATGTACAACAATTACCTAAGTAATATCTTCAAATTAGTCACAACGTTTTCCTCCAATTTTCATCATTATTTTATTAAGCTGTGGTAGAATTTTTGTTGGAGTATGGTGTGGTGTGGTTTTGAACATAAACATGGTACAAGACCAATGATATGTTTTTCAATTTATTAAATAAAATGTTTAAAAAACAACACTAATTACTGTATTTTTTGGAACTTCGGATTGGGCCAAAATGTACTAGTCCAGATGAATCCTGATTAAACAGAATTTTTTGTATTCCATAATTAAGCACATGCTGCATGCAAACTCGTTGTCCTGTTTTTGAAAATGATAAACCTTTCCATTCTAAATAGAATTGTGTCGTAAACTACTTCGAACAAATTTGTTCTAGTAGTTGATATTTTTTAAACAAATAAGGCAATAACTGAAAGGCTGCAATGATTATCTTAGTATTTTTTACACTGAAGTGTAACAAAGAATGAAAAAAAAAAAAAAAAAAAAACAGAAATATAAGCCTTTTTACAAGTACTCCGACATTGTACAGAATTGGGCACAATGGACGAATACAAATTAATGATAATACTTTCCTGCATTGAAAAACACCATTTTTTGATGGTATTTCACGATAAGACGACGTCCTTGAAGAAAATGTTTGTTCTTTTAAAAATTATCTATTTGAAAAATAGTTACAACAGTAGTCCCTAACGATTGGTCTACCGATTAACATAAAAACCTAAAGCTACCTGTACATTGTTAGTTAGCTCTTTACGCCGTGTTATCATTGTTATTTTCGGTACATCTTGATAATGCTGTTAGATAACCATAAAATTCGATGGTCAAATACACTACAGCGATAACAAACGTAAACAATTGAGACATACAAGATAATTTTGTTTTGCTAAAAAACATTAATATGTAGATATAATATATATACAGAATGTCAGAATAACAGCTAAATTTGTAGCAAATTTCCTCCGGCCCCGTTAATGCAGTTATTCTGCATTACAAAAATGTTTACGTTATTGAAGTCTTTCCAGGAAGGACGCAAAAAGGAAATAAAAACCAAAACTAACACCTGAAATAAAAAATAACCAGTAAAGATGTATACATATTTTTAAATATAGACTTTTACGTACTACTACATATTTATAAAGAACTTATCCTTATCTAATTATGAATAGCGGTTATGTAAGACTGACCGTGTAACACTTATTTTTCGACATAACGTTAATAGATCTAAATGGGCCGTAAACAGAGACTGCGGTTAATTAGTAGTTCATGAAATAACCATTCGCTGTCATATAAATAATGCGGCTTGTTTTGTAACAACACTGGAGACCAGGACCGACAATGCCCAGTCTTCCGCAGTATATTTATAGACCCAAGCAAATCAAGCTATGTACGTTGTAACTTGTAACGCCACAGGCAATTACTAATATCTTCAGCATTCATCTATTTCTGATTTATTGACGTAAACTGACATTTCACGTTAATTCTCCAATATCTCTAATCTAGTTTCCAGATTCGTGTTTCATTTTAACTTCCAATAAATCAAATAGGCATTCTCTCTCTCTCTCCGCTTTAAATAATTGGTTCTATTCGAGATAGTTTATTTGAGAAGAGCACCGTTTATTATTTATTACTAGTCAGCCTACGTCCGGCATTGAATGTTCTCAAGGTAGAGAATCTCTTTTAAATAAATAATCAATTTTAAGATATTCAAAAATAATGGAGTTTTACGATAATCTGGTCCATATTTATTGCCATCCACGTAAATAACGTAATAAATTCCGGTAGAAAATAGATATTTCTGGTCTCCAAGTTGTTTAATTTGAAACGATGATACGATTATCGTTTTTTCTGCTAGTCGGATCGTCGGGTTTAAGATATTCGTTTTGTATTTTCCTACGCAAATAGTTCAGTTTATGATCGAACATATTTATATGACATATTTATGTATAATAAAGTTAACCTAACAATGTTATTTTATTCTGCTACACATTGACTGGAAAGATCAGATTTTTACTGAAAAATTGCCGCCAGCTGCCATGTGTGGCCATTTGAAATATACTTACTTAAATATAAATACGATCATCAAAAAGATAATATAATATATAATATATATTATATATAATATAAGTAAATGTATGATTATAATTACCAGGAAAATCAAATCGGTCTATATTTTCGCTCACTAATGTATCTCTCTAATCTTTTTGAATCGAATGCGATAGTTCTCGAAGGTTCGGTGAGACCGAGTGGGGATATCAGCGGTTCCCCTGTGGTACGTATCTATGAGCAAGTTTGCTTTTCGCTAAGAACAACACCGCACGCGCCACGCTAATTTGTTTGTCGCTAAGAACAATAACGCACGCACCACGCCCATATGTTCCAAACACAGGTTAACCGCCGATATCCCCACTCCGTCCACCAAATCCTTCGCGAAGTCTCGCATTCCTTTCAAAAAGATGACGAGAGTAGACTCCCTGGGACCCAATTCTCGTCATCTTTTTGAAGCGAATGCGAGATGTCTCGAATGGAGTGGGGCTATCACCGGTTGCCCTCTGTAACACACGCGCCACGCCCATACGTTCTCATACGTTTGATTAAAAAGCATGGGCGTAGCGCGTGCGTTATTGTTCTTAGCAACGAGCAAACTTGCGCCTAGATACGTACTCGAGGGCAACCGGTGATATCCCCACTCCATACGAAACTTCTCACATTCGCTGCAAAAAGATGACGAGAATTGGGTCCCTAGTCCCCTTAATTACCGATATACATACAAGAACAGTAATGACAAGATGTGGATTTGATAGAAAACATACCAGTAGATTGCTATGGGAATTTTCAGGACTGTCAGCGTATGTTATTCAGGGGGAAAACCCCGGTTTTGCGTAGCTACGACTCCCCAGAAGGGTTTTCTTTAAACATATGTTTAATCGTCCATTTAATGTTGCACTGCACTGTATTCACAAAACTTGGGTTTATTCAACAACAAAATGTTTACAAACAATTGGGTTGTTATTTGACTTCACTTGATTACTTTGGGTGTAGCTGATATAAGCCACAATGTGTTAGAAATTGCCAAACAAACTTATTCTCATTCTTGTACTCTGTAATGGTCAAAAATAAATATTCATTTAAAAGTTTTTATACATTATAATTGTAACAATCAAAACAACCTACATTATCCTATTAATGTTGCAATTATCTTAAGAGATAATAAATGTTTTTATGAAAACTCCTGTATATCACACCATATTATGAACACTAAAGAGAATTGTACCCATTCGATAAAAATAGTCTCTGAGATATTCAATTGTTTGTAAATAAAAATGGCAATTGCAGGTCTTTTTAAAAACTACGTCAGACTATAGCAGTTAACTTAATGGCAGACGCTAACTAAAACTAATAGGCGCATGCTGATGTCATGAAAAATTAGATGCGCTATCGAAATATGTATCAGGTTTTAATATTTTAATAAGGCTTTTTATTGAGCGTTTTAAATTGAACATATAACTGCATGCCCCTTATGTTCTTTTTAATTGGCTGCGATTTAAGCGTGTATCATTTAAATAGATATGTGCATTAAAATATTAAATATTGCCCATTAAATAAAGGTTCATATGTTATATCAAAAATTACAGTTTGTCCCAAAGAATGGATAACTTGTGCATTAAACTTAAGACTTAAGTTATAGGACTTGTAGAGGACTTTCCAAGGAAGAATTTGATCTATCATACATATGGATATTACGCCCCCTACCCACCCCCACAGTGCCCTGAAAACTACCCTTAAATGAAAAAAATGTAGATTCTCTAGAAAAAGGACCCTTCTAATTATTTCATTCTCTTTTTTTTCTCATAGATATCATTATTATAAGTCTAGTGGGATGTTTATAAACATTTGTCAGTTAATTTCCATTTGTTTAAACAAATTTTATTTGGAAAAACAGGTTTATCGACGGTAAGATATTAAAGGAGAAAGGTCCTATACCGTACTGATGAGGACTAATAGTCCGAAACACGTGTCTACGGTTGCTTCTTCGTATGACGGAATTGCCCGACAAATTACCTTTCTCCTTTAAATTTTATTTGTTTAATTAATTTCCTTTTCTCGAAAATACGTCTGAATTCTATTTTCTGAGTTCGAAATGGCAGTTTATTATCTTAGAGTGACATTATTCAAGAAATTCCTCCTATTGTTTAAACAATAAATTATTATTAATTTTCAACTTTTTCTAATTATGGTAGAAAATTCGGCTTTTTGAGAAATTAACTTATAAATTTCATGTTCGAGATATCTTGCCTATATTATCTAATAAAACGACATATATTAAAAAAAAATTGCAATTCACAAACAATATTTTTTTAGTCCGTTATTCTGGCCAACGTTGTTCTCTAGTGACGGGATGATTTCTATTGTTTAAATAATAAAATATTATTCGGCTGTTCGAGTTGTGAATTTCAAGTCTCGAATTTCGAGCCGAGTAAAGCTCGTTTCTTTCCTAATGGAACCGAACACTCGATATTTCGAGTTGGCACGCATTTATTCGGTTCAAATTCGAGTATCGATATCAATTCAATTTTTTCGAATATATGGCATTGAAAACGAATAATATTTTACTTAATAATGATTTGAACTAGGTCCCAGGTCCCTGGTTCAAATCCAGGTTGTGCTCTAAGGTTTAATTAAAATTAAATTAAAATTTACATACCACCTGTATATCACCATTATGCATTTGAATATTTTATTATTTAAACAATGGAAATAATCTCAAAATATAAATGATGTCACTTGACAATAACAGTTGACCAGACTAAAAAAATGAATGTTAGGAAAATTGCAAAAAAATTGTTTAAACAAATGGAATTTGTTTATTTGCATTTTTGAACCACCCTAATGTGCACTACAGGTTGCAGACCTTAATGCACTTTATATTCTTCTTCATAGGGCGCATTTAATTCCTCATGGTACCATTTAGATTATTGAATACGCTTATAGCATCTTCAAATGCTGAGTTATAAATAACCCATTGGAAATATATTTTTTCAGTGAACAAACATTTTTGAAGATGCTCATTATATTTTTATAGAGGTAACGATTGTATTGCACATTTATTTGTTTATGTGTACAAATATATTATGAGAGGAACATTTAATTTATTCTGATGTACATTTACCTATATAAATTTATTGCACACTTATTTTTTTTAATGCACAAGTTATTTTTTGTGTGGCGCAAATATTTTTGGTATTGGTCAAATATTGTATCAAATGCTTACAATAAATGCACGTTTTATTTTATTTACTTTGCATATAATTTGTACTGTTTTTAATTTATATCAGTATGTGCTATATCTATTTTTTTGCTTGGGTAGTTAGATCTATAATTTGAAACGGGTGAACCTATTTAACCATATTTACTTAAATACAAAGTATTAAGGTTATCAAGATATTAACAATAAAATTAATTACGAAATTTTATAAATATTTTAGTAGTTTTAGAAACTTTACTTGTACCCCGAAGGAAATCTTAGCCCTTTTACTTTTAGGTGGACTCTCGGATTCGTATCAAGCACAAAAACAACCAACAAAAAGTGAAGGTTCATTGCAGCCATGAATTATATACATGATGCACCAATTAACTCAAAAAAAGCCATTTGGAAATGTAACAAAATAATACGTGACATTGATCACCTTGTATATCGCATGCATTTTTTTGTTAACGTCAGCATCTATTTGTTTTGGTCATTGTCTTATTATTAATGCGACTACTCAACAAATTAAAATTGGTTTTATAATTTTTAAGTTGTTTAAAATATATTTGTTAGCCCTTAGAAAACAACAATATTCAAACGTGTGCACAAAAACACTAAATATTTGGACTATATAAAATACACCATTGAAATAATTGCCTACATGCTACTTTCACATCATACAGCGGCAATCCATCAAGCGGTTTAAAGAAATTGTTTGTTTTGAAACAAGCGAAAACCTCCTTCAATTTGCATAGGCATTTATGCTCCGGTAATAAATCACAGTTTATATGTAAAAATATGCAAATCCGGCGATAATATCCGTGTTAGTAGGCTGGGGATTGAAGATCGCTATCGGTTGTAATCAATTTTATAAGCGCGCTCAGCGGAACATGATTAACGCGAATTTCAACTGACATTGTGGTATAATAGGCGACAATTGAAAAATAGAATTCTGTACATACAGCGGTAGTCGACATGAATATAAGTACCGTAACCACTTTCTAAATGGACTCTTATCAATCAACAGTCTGTCAGCTTACCGGTAGGTACGTATCCGTCACCTCAACACTTTACCATGACGCTTTTAGCGTTAATTGGAAAAGTTTGCGCAATTGGGGCTTATTTACTTTCTAGGTTGCTGAACAAGTTACAGTGAGAATTATAAAGAAAACTGTACCAGCTTGAATCATGCAAAGTCAATTTATAAGTTTGAAACCATTTTTTAAACCAAACAAATGCAAATTATGTTGTAAGAATAACATGTTTCGTCCCTCTGGCCTAGCCTCGGGTGATGAAATTCTTCTGCCCGGGCTATCGGTATCGAATGTCTGAAGGTTTCTTATTCTGGGTCGGCGTTAGCTAGGGTTGAATCTTCCCCATCAAGAGCATTGCTTTAATTTGCCTTTTAAAGTGTGCGAGTTGCTGTTGTTGTGCTTAGTTTATATTTCAAAGTTTTAGATGCTTGTAGCCTTAATTGGGTGCGCAGTCTGGTGTAGGTATATGTTATGAATTTCCCTAGTAGATGTCAGCTTCGTGGTTTGTATTTCGTTCATCTGTATTTTGTGGAAGAAATGATTCTGTGGACCATTGGAAATTTTACGATCTATAATCTTGACTTTTGCGAAAAAAATATAGTATCTGACCTACATTTGGATTGCGAGGGTGTTATTATAGGAACTTTTGAGACATAGTTTAAAACGTCTAAAAAATAACAAATGTTGGTGTATTATGTGTTAGGAGTTGAAGCAATTGTGCGGTATCACTAAATTCAGACGCCCATAGCTTGAAAACTGTTAATTATTCGAAAAAGAAAATAAAACAAAAGACATACAGATATCAATTATTGCAGATTTTTTGAGATATTATACTGGTAATTTCTTTCCCAAAAACAGATTAAGTAAACCCTGTCAAAAGTTGTATAGAGATGATTAAAAGAGATGTTCATTAATAATCTTGGCAATTCAGATATTAATTTGATTGTCTCTAATAGACGCCTTGTACATTTTGGTTTTGCATAATCTGTGGAGCTCGCTTAAATGTCTTAATTCATTCTAAATTTTTGAAAAATGTATAGTAATCTTTGTAGTTTAAAATGTCCTCTAACTTTGCAGTAAATAGATTCTGACGACAGAAAGTTTGAATTCTATGTTGTTTTTGAGAAAAAAAAAACGATTTTGTACTTTATCATGCGCAGTATGATAAAGTATTGTAATCGTGCCGGAAAAAAAATGATTTTAGCGGAAATGGATCTTTTTGAGTCCCCTGTTCATTTTAGACCAAGGTACAAAAATGATCAGGGGAGAAACTACTAAAGGTATCCGGGCGAAAGTTCATATTTAGAAGTTTTATGACCAAACTTAGATCTGAAAAGCTTTTGGTTCAAAAGGGTCCAAAGGAACTCGATGTTTTCTCTAAGCATTTTTCAAGGATTTTGCAAATGAGCTGCCATTTCTGTAATTTCGTCAAAATAGTTAAATAATAAATTAAAGTAGACGAAATTCTGTACAATTTATGTCTCTGACATTTTTGGTAAAATTAAAAGTTTAGCTGTATGAGTAAATTCTTTTTGATCGAGACCGTGTCTGCATTAAGACTAAGGTAGCCAGGATTTCGACAATTATTTTCATTCAGCCAGTAGGTACTTATTGACAATAGACTTCTGTCAATAATATCAATCAAAATATCTGTCATATCCTGGCTTTTATTTTAATGCCGACACGATCGATCTCGATCAAATAGAATCTCATGCAGCTAAACTATTAATTGTATATATTGTATGATAAAGTCATGTGCCTGGCCACATCAGATATTTTATTTGTTGGGTTTTTGCGCACTGATTTTCTCAAGAACTAGACTCAATTCATGGTTTTGTTTTTAATATATACTTTTTTTCGTTTTCATATCCAGGCCGTACGAAAGGCACACATAGTCAGTTGTCACTTTTCGATTTCTTTATTTTGTTGCCAGAATTATGTGAAAATTGTTCTTTCTACACTTAAAAGCTTATGGATTATTTTTTTTATTAAGCTATTAAGTAATGAAGATTATTACAGTAAATAAAAAATATTTCAGTTAAAATAATAGAATTATTGTTTCTTAACTTTCACAGCCGGTATCAATCCCTAAACATATATTTTTGAGTATGAAAAAGATACTGTAGGTAGTTTTGCTCAGGTTATATAAGATAATAAAGGCGTTGTCCTTAAAAAAAGATTTCTTGACAGGATAAGAAGCATCCTGCTTGCACATTGAGAACTAAATGAAATGATAAATTACATATGGATCCGCACTTATGTAAGTTTCATGTATTGCATTATATTTTTTAAATCGTAGTCTAAATTTATATCAATGATTGTATCATGTATTCCCTACACTAATTACATCCCTATCGTAATAAATTCAAGATATGCAATTTTAAAAGAAAATCCCACAGCAGTGCTACTTTCAATTTAAGGTATGTATAGGTAAATAATAATAATAAATAAATCATCATAATTGTGTAACTCTTGAAAAAGGGATTTTGTAGGAGCTTCTTCTCAATACTTATTTGTTTTGTACGTTTTGATTGTACTGAAGAATAGAACCACAAATGTTTCCTCTATTTTAGTTCAACCATTAAAAAAAAATCTAAGACTCTTAGTAATACTAAATAGATTTATTTGAGACTGGTTTAGTAACAATAAAAAATAATGGAAATGTTTTGTTGATGACAAACAACTTGAATTCGTCTTTCTAATATAAGTTTATAGTTTCTGACAGTACCTAACTAGAGTTGAGAATAAAATCTGGCACTAGCTATACTTTTGAACGGCAGTGTACTCATATACGGTTGAATTCCATGCATTTCAACGACTAGAATTGTAATAATGTAGGTGCAGGTCAGAATACGTCATACCATATAGTTGATTGTGAAAATGCAGATGTAATAAATGGCTGACATTTTGCTAACAATAAACTCAAGTATCTACTGAATACTATACATATTATGCAAGCAAATGGTTCCAGAATTTAGAAAAAGTACGCAGGTTGGAGCTGGACAATTTACCTCGTCTTCATTGTGGTCTGTCCTTATTGTTGTTATCTGACATTGTGAGAGGCGTTTCAAAAGTTTATGCGTGGGACATTTTCAGTGGAGTGCAAGTGAGTTGTGTTTGTTTTAATCTCGAGACGGAAAAAAGTAAACACGGGTATTGTTCGTTATCTAAATGAAACCACTCGAGTTCAAGAATTTATTCTTTTATGGGCGCGAGCTGCACGAAAAAAAAAACATGCTTCCAGTAAAAGCTTGTGGATGTGTTTAAATAGCAGCCAAAGTTTCCCTATCTACCCGACATCATAAAAGAAACGTCTTTAAACGACATTAAATCGATTCAGGGGACCCAATTCAAGTCCGGAATTACTTTGGGAACTTTTTAGAAGCACCGAGCTAAGAGCCGAAGTGGCCATGCATTGTTTAAATAAAGATAACACGTACGGCTATGAAATAACAGAGGCGAAAGTAACGTAACTGCCACTTCTCAAATTACGTCTGGAATGCAACGTAACACTATATTGTACACAATAATATTGTGCCTCCCCACTAAACGATTTTTATTCGGCGTACATAAATGAAGATTTTATATTGGTTAAATTAGCAAATTATTTAGTTTTTATGAAAATTTGTCATTAAAATTGACGGTGGGCGTACAACGTACCTAAAAAAAACTTTATTAATATGAATTTCTCAAAGAAAATGTATTCCTAACAAAAAGTTCGGGATCAAATGGAATTTAATAATAACTAGTTTATACATTTTTACATTTTACACATACCATGAACCAAACTAATATTATGTATACAATATCGTGTGTTTTTATATAATTTTGTGGTTCCTCATATTATAACTTTGTTTCTCGTTTTCTAGTTTTGATAAGATTTTATTCTAACTTCAAAATGCGTTTGAAGTTTCTTTTCTGGTTCATGGATTGTATTTATCATTCGATTTGTTTTCCGGATTTTGTTAATTGATCGTGAGTTTTTTATTCAGTTTAAATAAATTGCTACAGGCTGTACAGAAGCGCTTTATTTTTATTCCACTATAATTTTACACAATTGAAGAATCAGTAGACTCAGATGTTGTGAATATTTTTAATGTCTGCTTTCGTATTTCGATTCAACGGAAAACCATCATACCAGAATCAGCTGTAATTTGTTTTATATTTTTTACCCTCGCCATTTTCAGTAGGTACATCCCATCTACACTAAAAACTTCTATTGGTTGTTTTTAATGTTAATAATTAAAACAAAGATTATAAAACAAATAAAGACTTTTTGGTTATTTATAGTGGTGAGTACAGTAATTGTAGTAATTTTTGTTTATAGTTTATATATAATGATGTAATAAATACTGTTGTGTTCTACTACACAGAACAACCCACAACGTCGTCAAGTTTTGTGTTTGCAAACTTTGTGAATTAGTTAAATATTCAGTACCAAAAATTTATCAATTTTCAATAAAAAAAACATTGTAAAAAGTAAAATATTTATAAATCTGTAGATTGGATTCTGTGACCGGATATTGCATAAGCGCTTTCAATACTTGCGCTGAATACGAATGCGGACTCGAGGATTTTCTTTCAAGGTATCGTTTTCAAACAGGTAAAAATTGTGATTCTGGCTTGTTTGCCACTTTTTTCCATTTGCCAGAGCCATAGAAACTTCAAAAGGATGTCAAAGTAAACATGAAACTTTTGCTTTTACTTCATATTATGAAAGTTGGTTTAGGGCACACATTTTCTTCCCGACGTCTTTCTTAACCACATAGCGAATAACCACATTATCCACCCCACTATTCCTTACCTAAGTTGTGTCAGCAAATGGATACGTTATGTGATGATGGATTTTTGTATTTGGGAGGGAGAATCGTTCCACCCTCCATGATATGTTATCTTACATTAATAATTTGCATCCTAAACTCAATTTTACTATTGAGGTTGAGGCCAGGGTTGCCAGATTAGTCTCGCAAGAATGCCGGAGATGATGGGGGGAGGTATTGTCGACAAGATTACAAAAAAATAGAAAATAATTGTTAAAAAACCAATATTTATTTTTAAAGTGAAATATTAAAATAATTTTTGTAGGGTCAACTTGATTCTGTGCCAAACCCAAACAGGTCTAAAAACTCAACTTTGCGATTTTTGCAAACAATAGATCATAATCGCCTATGCAGTTTCCATTTCCAAAAGCCACGTTCTACAGGATTGCAGATGTTTTGCGCTTTTTAATTTTGTTTCTTTTTCAATTTTTTTATACGGTTAAGAAAAAACGTTTTTGAATAAGTAAATTTTTTACTATAAACACACATTTGCATGTAATGGCAATCCCATATTTGAAAGTTATTTTAATATAACATTGAATTGTCTTAATGGTAGCGGAAGAAAATGTATGGCTTAAAGATCATATTTAAAATTGCAAATATTGATAACTTTGAGTAGCATGGAGGTTGTAAATGGAATATAAAATGTATTCTGGAACTTTATTTGCCCTGAATACGAATGCGAACTCAAAATTACGTAAGACATCCGGAAAAGTGAGGTCAAATGTCAAAGCTGTATGCCAAAATGTAAATGTATGCCATTTGAATTCAATCTCCCAGAAACCTCAAAATCTGTATAAAATACACAATGTATCACTAATTTTCAACTATCTTTTTCTAGAAACTGTACGGCCATCATACTACTACACACATAAAAATTTTACGGAGAGAATTTGCACGTAGTTAGTTGTACACAAAAAAGAGTGAATTTTCTCCGAAAATCAGTTGATTGTGTGCTAAAAATTGTTGATATACGTAATATCGGAGTTAATTTAACTACACAGCACGGAGTTGAAAATAGTTTATATCCGAAATAGTGAAAATTTTCACTGGAGCTGTGAAATGAAAATTAACACCATGCAGGGTGTTGAAATAACTGACAAAATGAGAGAAAGTACACTTTTTGGAGGTGATATGACTGAACATTGTGACGGAGTGATAAAACTCCTAAAAGTAAACATTAATTCTCTGTGTAATATTGATTTCTAACTCCGTTTTGGAGTGAATAATCTCCAAAAAGGTAAGATTTATACTGTAAAGGCAAAAACTTACAGTTTGACAACAACAGGCGTCAACATGTCGCCACCAAGACGGTTTGCAGTTTGCTTCGCAGTGTGTTGTGGTCGTCACTTATACTCCTAAGTTTGCGGGGTGCAGTTGAGAGTGACTTTCATTTCCATTACTTTGAATATTTTATATGTAAGTACATTATTATTTCAAATGGAGCAGTGTATTTTCATACGAGTTAAATACGGACAAATAAAAAAATGGGTCAGAATTATTAACGATGTACTAAATTTCGACACAGTTAATACTACAGGTAAGTTACTTATATTACTACATATGTATGTATGTACGTAGACAGATGTATGCGTGTACATTACTTATTCGTTGTGCTCACATGCTTTTATAATTTTGTAGTTTATAAAAATGTTACGCATACTACTAATGTACCTACTATAGCAAATAGCTTGTGAAGATACCGGCTAGTCAAATGCGCAGTACGTTTGTTGCCGCATTTGTGGTACCTTCATACCGAGTATGACACTGCATTGTACCTACAGAATGCATGTCGATTTTTGTGTTTTTTTATGAAGTAGTGTGTATTCCTTTGTCCGGCAATGCGTTTTTTTTTTTTTTTTTTCTATTTGCCTTACAACATACAAAAATACAACAATTCTGCACATATTTCTTTTTTTAGGTAGGTACAGTTGGCAAGCTATTTAAAATAGCAGAGACAAAATATCAAGATATCAAGTATTATGATGACGCGAGTTATGAAATCGACAAGGAGTTATTGGTAGACTTCATATGGCACAGTCAACGAGGAATTACTTTGGTGATAAAGACGGACGACGAGGATGACGATGTTAATACAAATCCTTTAAGTAAATATTAATTTTTATAAATAATATATTATTTGTTTTGATATGAGGTACACATTCCTTATAATAAGGCGAATGATATGTATATAGTTACCAATTATATTATATGTACTTAGTTATTAATGAAAGTACTCTCGACTTTATGTAGTCTGTTATATTTTATATTAGTTATTAATTTATTATTATTAATATTAATACGGAGATTATTGTTATATTTATGATAAACTGTATTTTATTTATTGAGTATTGTGCAAACATGTATATTCATTTACTTGTTTTTTCGAAAAATAAATTGTTAAATGTATTTTTGATTTTTACTGGTCCCCGTCATATTCCTAATAAAGATAAGAACCGCTCTGAAATAAAAACAACTCTATTTGGTACATATTTAACTTCATTACGTACGCAAACAACTCTTTTAGGGAAAGAATAATTTCGCCAATAAAAGAAAAGCACCCCGCAACAGGGTAATTTTAACACTAATAAAAGAGTTATGTAACATCTCCACGGATGTATTTCACTACTACAGAAGAACTTTTGCACTCCGGAACGCGGAAGTTTGACACGCGGGGAGATTATTTTATGTCTATAAAGGAGTAAACCTGCATTTCCCTAAACATATATTTTCAACTCCGTTACAAATAATAATAACTATAAAAAGAGTGAATGAGCTCTGTAAAATTTCAACTCCGTCTGATTTAACTACATGCGCAAACGGTAGCGAGGGAGATCCATAGCGGTGTTGAATCGGTGTTAAATCCAACTCCGTATTTTTATGTGTGTATATGCTGTTATTAAGCCAATGGTGTCATTTAAATAATATGTTGATTCCGTCTTGATTCAAAAACTATTGAAGGTGGGAAATTTAGTTTACGATAAATATGTGTATATATTTTGACCGAGCTTTTTTTCAAATAACAGACGGATTTAGAGATTTTGTCATGTTTCAATACTTTGTGTTGTCACTGTATAATAGCGGTTTTACACTATTGTTAATGGCACTATACGCAATTCTCTATTGCTTAAAAGTTGTAGAACATTTTGCGTGATAAATTGCGTAGTGAAAAATAATATGAATAACATTGAATATGTAAAATTCAACAAAGATATGTCTCTGTCTGCATATCGTCTGGTTAAAAGTAAAAGTAACTAACTAACATTTCAAATAATTACAAAAACCTGACTACAATAAAATACCAATAAATATAATAACATTTTCCATCGTACGCATTTATCAGCATTTGGCCACAATTAATTCGTGCTTCAATAAAATAATTAACAACAACAAATTAATTAGTGACTTTTACCATTTTACTTTTAAGCCAACGATATATTATTTACAATAATGTAAAACTATTTCCTTCATGTTGATTTTGCCGGAGATGCTTAAATGCCTGTCGGAGACCCGAGATGAGTCTCAAATCGTGCAGACTCCGGCGAAATGCCGGAGACCTGGCAACCCTGGTTGAGGCCAATGAACAGTTAAGCTTTCTTGATTTATCCGTTTCCAGACACAATGACTTCCTATCCTTCAATATACATAGAAAACCAACTTCAACCACTACAATCATTCCTTACGATTCCTTCCATCCCATTTCTCACCGCCTTCTATTTTTTATCTCATGAAAATTGATTGATTGAAATGAAGTTCATTTATAAATTAAGTATTTCAAATAATTTCCCAAAGAAACTAATTAATTAACAAAGTTTTTCATGATCACTATTAATGCATGTCACAATTGAAATAGATCCTCTTTATACTAAAACAAATCCCCCCGATCCATTGCCTTCATATAAACCTTTCAGTGTAAACTATAAACTAACCAAATTCCTAAAACCCCACAATATTTTGCCCGCTTTTAAATGTAAAACCCAAATTATCAATTTACATTCAAGGCAGCGTCAGCTTATTACACCGATTTTGGCTGAGGGGTTTACTCTGTGCATTGTGATACATGTGCACTATGTGCAGCCTGTCACGTTGGTCAGACGGGCAGGGCTCTGGCGAAATTGATTGGAGAACATCGTAATTAAAATACTTCTAATTTATATTCATAGAGTTGATAGAGTAGAAACTGGTCGTATTATTGATTAGAGATGTTAAATTACTTCACAAATGTGATAAAGTTTATAAATTAGACCTTCTTGAACAATTTGAAATAGAACGACACAAAAAAATCCTCCAATACTTTTCTTCTTAATGATCAACCCAATTTTATTTACAAACCTTTATTTTCATACTTATAGTTTCTCCAATCCGTGTCGCCGGATGTATAAATTTAATTTAGTTTTAAATAAGTATGGTGGGTATTGGAATTTTATACCATAAAATATGCCTTTACGTTTACTTTTTGGTTCACACTAATCGGATGGTTAGCAACCACTATGTAGTATGTAGGTATGCACTATACAATCGATATCTACAAAATAGTCTAATATTCATAACGTTATAAAAGTACCATTAAGAGATAAAGGCCACAATTTTGCGTGGTTTCCAGTTTTTTTTATTAAAATCATTAATGGTAGTTTTAGTATATTTTGCTACCACTTTCACGACATCCTAAGTCAGAACCCTGGGTTTGAGTGATCCAGTTTTTTAAATTAGTGTATTTTTCCAATATTTCACCATGTTATATTTTTTTCAAATAAATTTTGTGTCTTTTTTATAAGAATATGCAACAATTTCGGTTTGTGTGTAAATTTATATTATCCTAAATGTCATTTTAATACAATACAAATTACGAGGTGAAAATTAAACAGCTATTAGCTGAACACTCTTTATATCTAGTAATATTGTGGTACACAT
Source organism: Melinopterus prodromus (assembly GCA_964023965.1). Taxonomy (NCBI): domain Eukaryota; kingdom Metazoa; phylum Arthropoda; class Insecta; order Coleoptera; family Scarabaeidae; genus Melinopterus; species Melinopterus prodromus. The sequence continues at coordinate 29,462,978 of OZ030390.1, forward strand.
CATGGAATCCGATTATAATATCACCAACATTTTGTAAATACATAATTAAAACCTCATTTTATGCACTCAAAAATGAACACGGCAATTGGGGCGTCCATAATTGCACAATTACAAAGCTCGTGCTGTGCGATCAGTATAAGTAATTTAAATTATAATTATTGAATATTATTTTACCATCAGTAAAATGTATACGTCAAACGATGAACCGACAGATTACATTTTGTGGATTGTGTACTGTAATTCAGTAATTGGTCCTGAAACTTTTTCCCTTCAAGTTCAGTCATCAACAAAACAATGAGGACCTGTTGGGAAAATTATAGCATATCATGGAGTATTATTTTTTTATAAAGCAATTGCATACCATTATTTTTTCATAGATTTAAGGCAAGAATGATTTTCTGAGTAAATACGCGCGTGCAACATGTCCTTATATTGAATACATAATCGTTTTATGTTCACAGACAAAAGTGTCAGCATATATGCTAGAAGGTGATGTCATTGTTGACATTTACGACTGCACATGATGCGCTATATGCACCGAGATTATTTGCTATGCAATTTATCATTATAAAGTATCTTTGCTCTTCTTTATTTCAAGCGTTTTTGCATGCGTGAGCATTAATGTATTCCGTTTAACTCGATATAAAAAGTTTTATTACAGCATAAATATGTCACATTTTAACTTTTTATGGGACCGTGCAAATGCAATAAACAGAAGGCTGCATCATTTGTTGCCATTGCTCCGTAAAATATGTTCAGTGTTAAAAGCATTTTTACAAATTACCAACACTAACTCTTATTGTAACTTGTTTATCTTCACGAGTCATCTGAATACATTAAATTTTTACGCTACCGGTCACGAAAATTAGGACACAGTTAAAAGTAAGTAAAAATGAAATAATTAAAAGACTCTCATGAGCAGTGAAGCATTTTCATGACTATTTTAAATACAAAAAGGTACTACTATAATACCGACAAAAACATAATGTACACCTAAAAAACCGTTAAAAATTGTATTTAAAGAGTACAATACGGCATTCCTATGTATTTGGTAAAATCAATATCTTGCACCTTTGCAAATAAATGCCGACTAAGCGGTACTCTCATGTAGTTCACAAGAACACACAGACACATATATAAAAAGTGACGCAACATAAATATGCATATTTATACATACACCTTGTTCTATATGCACCACATTTTTTGTGCAAACAGACCAGCGCTGTGCAAAGGGTGATTTTTAATCTGTAGACACCAGTCAACCTAGCTAATATTTACCCATTTAAGTAACCCAGACTTTACTTTTTCAAATCCGACCGACCACGTTTTGTATGTATGAATAACGGCTTATAAAACAAATTATCTTGTTCGAGTAACAGACAATGGAAAGTTAAATACTATGTTGTAATGTGCAGCAAATATATGGTGTTCATAGAGGAATATAAACATTCACTGCGATATGCATATTGAAAATGTAATATTAATATGTAAATACACATTATACATTTGAACCAAGAGTTACACACATTCTAGAATAACCGTAGAACTGCGGACACCAATTTTTTTTCCTGCTGTTTGTACAGTTTGACATTAGTAAATAACAACAATGTGTACTTAAGGACAAAATAAAAAATCTGATGTGGCCAGGCACATGACTTTATCATACAATATATAAAATTAATAGTTTAGCTGCATGAGAATCTATTCTATGAGATAAATCGTAGGTATTGTCAAAGCATCAGCATTTGACACTACCTACACTACGTCATTAGAATAATAGTTATTTATGTCACAAATGCAGAAAGTACGGAATAGCTCGACGAGCGGTGATGCGGCGCATCACCGAAGGCGGAGTGTCGCCGTCCGTCGCATGTGAGCGAGTCGCGCTATCTAGTTTTTAGCAGGAGCGACATCAACGTTTATTGTGTTGCTTTTTAAGAAATACGTATTTAAAAGAAATAAATAAATGATTTCTGTATAGTAAATGCTAGGTTGGTACCACTTTGACGAAACGTCAAGTTTAAAGGTGCGTTCCGATTGGTAGGTAATGGTAGCTAATGGCGGTGGTAGAATACGAAATTATAGTATTGCTTACATCTCGTGATAATGACACATATTACTTTGCATGTACATAAACATGAGTCACTAGCAATTATCTATTGGAAATACTATAACGGCGTCTGCTACCACTGCCATTATCACTAATGAAACCGCACCTTAAAAAGGTAATTCAAATTCTGACAGATTTATATTTGTTCATGACACATCCCTACCAACATACTAAAATAAAACTACACTCATCGCTATACTTTATTTATAATTTTCTCAATTTATCGTTTTTAGAATTAGATATAAAGACGGGTTGTTATTTCTTATTAACAAACAATCAATTTGGTGATCTTATTTTATTTGAAATTTGTATTTTATAATTTGCCGCACTACAGCGGCAACGTTCCATAGTGGTTCTCCAACCTCTGATGAGATCAGCTGTTTTCGAATGCGACAACACAAAAAAATATTTGTCAAAATCTTGGCTACTATGTAATTTCATATCAATGCAGATGCGACCGATCTCGATCAAATAGAATTTGCTCTTGAAGGTAAACTATTAATTTTACCAAAAAATGTTATAGGCATAAATTATTCAAAATTTTCTCTACATTAATTTATTAATTAACTATTTTGTCGAAATTACAGAAAAGGCGGCTCATTTCCAAAATCCTTGAAAAAGGCTTAGAATAAACTAAAATGCTAAACTATTAATTTTACCAAAAAATGTCATAGGCATAAATTATTCAAAATTTCCTCTGCTTTAATTTATTATTTAACTATTTTGACGAAATTACAGAAATGGCGGCTGATTTCTAAAATCCTTAAAAAAGGCTTGGAGTAAACACCCAGTTCCTTTGGACCCTTTTGAACCAAAAGCTTTTCAGCTCTAAGTTAGGTCATGAAACATCGAAATATGAACTTTCGTCCCGATACCTTCAGTGGTTTCTCCGGAATCGTCGCCACAAAAATCGTTTACACACACACGCACAGACACACACACACACACACACAGACATTTTTTTTTACCTTGGTTAAAAATGTTCAGGGGACCCAAAAAGACCTATTTCCGCTAAAATCCCAATTTTTTTTTTCTGCATGATTACAATACTTTATCTTACTGCGTATGATAAAGTAATATTTGTCAAGATCCTGGCTACTATGTAATTTCATATCAATGCAGATGCGACCGATCTCGATCAAATAGAATTTGCTCTTGAAGCTAAACTATTAATTTTACCAAGAAATGTCATAGGCATAAATTATTCAAAATTTCCTCTACTTTAATTTATTAATTAACTATTTTGTCGAAATTACAGAAATGGCGGCTCATTTGCAAAATCCTTCAAAAAAGCTTAGAATAAACTACCAGTTCCTTTAGACCCTTTTGAACCAAAAGCTTTTCAGCTCTAAGTTAGGTCATGAAACTTCTAAATATGAACTTTCGTCCCGATACCTTTAGTAGTTTCTCCGGAATCGTCTCCACAAAAAACGGGTACACACACACACATACACACACACACACACACACACACACACACACACACACACACACACACACAGACATTTTTTTTGTACCTTGGTCAAAAATTTTCAGGGGACCCATAAAGACCTATTTCCGCTAAAATCTCAATTTTTTTTTCGGCATGATTACAATACTTTAGCATACTGCGTATGGTAAAGTAAAAATCTTACTTAATATTACTTAAATAACTACATAGAAAATAACAAAACTTCTAGTCAATGTGATCGGTTGCATTTCATTAAGACAGTACCTATCTACTATGATATTTCGTTCGTAAATAGTCATGAAGATGGTCATCTGTGAGTCGAGGTCTGATCTCCGATTTTATGGTATGTGTTTATCTGATACGTTGAATTATAGCAGAATGTCGTTCTGATATCAGATTGTATAGTTCTAGTTAACTTGAACAACCACAGAAATATATGCGACTACTTGTGAAGATTTTAGAAACTACTTATATATCTTTGCAAATTGGTTTTGAAGCACTTGGGTTATGACAAATGAATATAAGTAAAATTCACAATAACTTATCATTTTCTTTCTACTTTTGGATACAAACGTCCACAACACGTTTAGTTTAAAATAAGTCTACACAAAAGGGTGCTCCTGATTTAGTAAAAAAATGTTAAGTTAAGAATAATGATTACTTTTTTATGAGGTTAATAAAAAAATACTAGTGAATGCAGTTGGGCAGCCAGTAGAGACAATAAACTATTCAACTACAATAAAATTGTATTAAAAGAAACACACATTACCAAAACAAGTATTTTAAGTTAAGTTTCAATTTCGTTTTCAATAAAAATTGTTTTTTTTAGTCGGGCGTTGGCGGGTACAGGCAGATCAGTCGGGGCACAGAGGTGTGTACCGTACCCCCGTTCGGTGGCGTAACTGGAAACACATTATACGCAAAATAACCTGCTGATTCCTTCTCACAATTTCATATCCATAATAACTCCAATCCATAATAACCGTAATTTCTCTCACCGGTATCCACAACTCGTTAAAGGTTTCATTTTGAATCATTGTTGAAATCCTAATTATTTACTATTTGATTAATAATAATAATAATATAAATAACAATAATAATAATATATGCTATACGGTGTGAAGCTGTGAAGCTATACTACCACTTACGACTTACCCTAGGAATGAAATATCTGAAACTTCAGCATCCGGAATTAGAATCAAAATACTACTAAGTAGAAGTCAATGTACAAATATTTTATTAAGTCACTTATTAAGTCATTAATTCACATTCACAGGTCACCCCTTGTTTTTTAAAATGTATTTAGCAAAATATAAAATAGAATAAAAATATCCTAAATATCTAGTTTAATACACTGACAAAATAAATCCTTGTAATACTTTGCATTAATAGTAGCTATAGGTTTGCAAATGATAAACTCAATTATAGTCAATTAGAAAGTAAGTTTATGACATAGTATTGTAAGTACTTTTATTCTAATTTCAGATTCAAATGATTCAAAAATTCTAAAATACTTTAAAAATAAAAGATTTAAAATTTTGTCCAGCGAAAACACAGCATTGTACGGCGAAATTGCATGGGACTAATTACTAATTCAAAAATTTATAACTTTTTCTTTGTTTAGTTTTGAAACAATTTACACAGTAAATAAATTTCTTGGTACACTAGGTACACTAGGTACTTCTAAAAAATAATGTCTCGAATTTATGAATATAAAAATACAGACGGACATTTTAATATTGTTAAAAAAAATGTTATTCAGTACGTCATATTCACTCACTTCAAATATTTAAAGTGTCACAGACAATAAAGTATATTATAATACAAGTTTTATAAGACAAAAATTGGCGCACGAGTAGTTTTGGGCACGACGAGCGTAGCGAGGAGTGCCCAAATGGAACGAGTGCGCCAATACGTCTTATAAAACGAGTGTTATATACTATTTTTTCTACTTTGCGACATTAATTTTACATAAATGTCAAAAATTGCGGTTGTCATCTTACAATCTAGTGTAATTTTTTTCTTCAACAGTTGGTACTTGTAGTAAAATTCACAAATACGATTGAGGCGAGCCAATAGCAATTCAGATGTCAGCCTTACTTGACACTGAACGTCAATTTCATCAATCTTGGAAAACTAAAAGTCACTAAAAGTTTGTGATCTAGTGTTTTCATAACGACACCGAAAGCGGTTTCGTTATGAGCTTATAACGAACGCAAAGTAGAAAAAAATTATAAATGCATTTATACACACCATAATAGAGCAGCTTCATCTTACCTGGATCTGAAACAAAAGTAAAATAATAATGTTTAGAAATTTTATTAAACATGATTATACAGAGTGTTTATTTCAAAAGTATCCACCCTTAATAACTATTGACCGGATGCGATTATAGCTTTGAGTGGAAACACGTCGATTTAGATATTAAGGGGGAAGTTCAAAAACGGTACTTAGAGAATTTTAGGTTTCATCCCTTCAACCCTCAGACACCCCACTTTGAAATTTCAAATAGCACCCCCTACCTTGTGGTACATCATTTGAAAGAGCACAAAATTCTCTACTCAACCATGATAAAAAAATTGAAATCGATCGATTGGTTCTTAAGATAGACTACACTGAAGATGGAAGGTATGAAATAACTCAACCCTTAATAACTCTTGACCTGATGCGATTATTGCTTTGAGTAGAAACACGTCGATTTTGATATCGAGGGGGAAGTTAAGGAATGGTACCTAGAGAATTTTAGGTTTAATCACTTTGCCCCCAGCCACACCACTTCGAAATTTCAAATAGCACCCGCTTCCTTGTGATATATGATTTGAAAGGGTATAAAATTCTCTACTCAATCATGATTAAAAATGAAATCGATCGATTGGTTCTTAAGATAGACTACACAGAAGATGGAAGGTATGAAATCAATTATTATTAGCGAAACATTGCGGATTGGATACACTGTTGAATTAAATATCACAGTCATAAGAAATAAAAAACAAATAATAAAATAAGAAATTATTTTATGGCATGTTCCAACTTCTGTGTAGTTTATCTTAAGAACCAATCGATCGATTTCAAGAGTTATTAAGGGTGGATACTTTTGAAATGAACACCCTGCATAAAATAACTAATGTGTCTCCCCCATTGCGCAAAACTGCGATCTTAACACACAACCATAATCTAATACAGGATAATCTACTTTTAATTCAATATCACGTAAATCTCTCGTGAGAAAATTATAAGAATTGCTTCTGAAATCCTATGAATTGTTTGCTGAGTACTACTGGTGACAGTGGTAATATTCGCAACTCTTATTCTTAGACAGGCTTGTGACAAATTTGTCGTATCAATTTCCACTGACCTCGGTAGCTCAATTGGTTATCGCTCTCGACACAACGTTTGTATTTCAAATCTATATTCGTATAGTAATTCTTCTAATTTTGTGGTAATCTTTGACCAAAGATTATTTAAATCCCGATAAATCTCAATGATACAAAGAGAGAATAGAAACATCTACTTAGTGATATTATTATCTCGATTGTACATTCATTGTATGATCTATTAATGTTATCGTATCTAGACAAAAACAAAAATAATTTTCTTGGTCGCGTGTTCCAATTCTGCAGACTTAATTACCAATTAATTTGTGAATTCTGCGCAGACAAAAATCCAATTAAGTCGTTATGTACTGTCAATCAATAAACATGTAATTAAATCTAGATCTCCGTTTGAGGTTCCAATATCGCGCCAATGTGAGATAATAATTCAATTTCGCGACTGCTCGAAGGCCGCACGCATGCAAATTATTTACAAAATGAAGTAATTAGGGTGAATGTTGTTGAATTGTATGATACAAGCAGTACCAAATTGGACGTTGGATCAATTAGGAAAGGTAATGTTCGATTGTATAAAAAGTGTTTGGGTCAATAATTGAAGGTTGAGCAAATTTATTTCAGAAGGTTCACTTTCTCAGCCTTGTTAGGCGAAGGAAAGTTACTTTACTTGAATTTAAAAACCATACCGGACATATCCAGGTGCTGTAATACGACATTCTATTAAAATAAGATGTTAGAATCTAATATCTACCAACTAGCGAAAAGACAAGTTAAAGCTTTTAAATCATATTATGCCCGGATATAATTAAGATAGTAACTGCCGACCGGTGGCGTAAGCATGGCGAAATCATATAATCTATCCATAATTAATTGGATTATAAGACATGATGATAGCATTAATTATACCCCAACATTCGCCGTTCATCATCATTAAATTCAAATTACCGCTGATCCGTCATTTTTATAACTTCCATTGCCAGCTGCAAAACAAGAAAACATTTGACGATTCGCGGACGTTCGAACTTCGCATAATATCCTGCTTTTATGTTTGCTGCTTTTATAACGTAGGCACACACCAGGGAAACGTGGTTGAAAAGTCAATCCCTAAGAACCTGAAACGGCCCCTTTTCAGTTAAAACCCCGAAGATTTTATATAAAGAGTGTTCATTTCAAAAGTATCCACCCTTAATAACTCTTGACCTGTTGCGATTATTGCTTTGAGTAGAAACACGTCGATTAAGATATCGAGGGGGAAGTTCAAAAACAGCACCTAGAGAATTTTAGGTTTTATCCCTTCGCCCCCCAGCCATACCACTTCGAAATTTCAAATGACACCCCCTACCGTGTGCTACATCATTTGAAAGGGCATAAAATTCTCTACTCAACCATGATAAAAAGTGAAATCGGTCGATTGGTTCTTAAGATAGGCTAGAATATTGGCCACCATTATTTGCGTTCGCGAAGAGTTCGAAAACAGAATGTATTTTTATCTAGCAAATAATGGTTGCCATTTCGAACATGTCATAAAATAATTTCTTATTTTATTATTTATTTAATTTTTTTATTTCTTATGACTGTAATTTAATTCAACAATGTATCCAATCCGCAATGTTACGCTAATAATAATTGATTTGATACCTTCCATCTTCTGTGTAATCTATCTTAAGAACCAATCGATCGATATTATTTTTAGTCATGGTCGAGTGGAGAATTTTATGCCCTTTCAAATGATATATCACAAGGTAGGAGGTGCTGTTTGAAATTTCGAAGAGTGGTGCCTGGGGATGAAGGGATGAAATTCTCTAGGTAGGTACCATTTTTTAACTTCCCCCTCGTTATCTAAATCGACGTGATTCTAGTCAAAGCAATAAGCGCATCAGGTCAAGAGTTATTAAGGGTGAGTTATTTCATACCTTCCATCTTCTGTGTAGTCTATCTTAAGAACCAATCGATTTTTTTGTCATGGTTGAGTAGAGAATTTTGTAAAGATGATGAATGTAAAGAGAATGTAAAGATTTGACTAAAGAACACATTGGCATTTGGGTTCTCATTAAAAAATAAAGAAACACGTGTTTTACCATTTTACGAAAACAAAACATTGATATAAGGAAAAAATCTCTGTTAAATTTTTTTAAAATCAAACGCACCTGTCAGAAACGCATACCATCTTTGATAGAAAACTTGTTTGTATTTAATGTTCGAAAAAATTTTGAATGAACTTGAATTTGTTTCAAGTTTCCCCTGAATTAATATTAATTTCAATAGGAAGAAAGCCACTAATGCGAAGACGCAAACAACCCAAAGTAATAGGTATATAAACTTGGTAGCGTTATATCATTGTGTTTCTAATTCTTAAATGCACCAACAGAGTTTATTTTAAGTTCGCACTGATCTAATTTTAATGTAATTTCAGACTTTGAAATAAATCTTCAAATTTAATTACATCTACTTTTAACCTTCCAACAATAAAACATAAATTTTGAAAAATTGATGAGCATTTGTTTCGGCTGGAAGAAAGCCACAAGCGCGAAGCCACCAGGGCAGGCCACAACAAGTAATACATAAATTTAGCAACGTCATCACATTGTCTTAGACTTTTATTCTTCAATGTACAAACAGAGTTTATTTTAAGATGCCACTGATCTAATTTTAATCTAATGAATGGAGGCCCAAGCCGGCACGTTCCACTAATCCTGACGCATCTATTACGGTCCCGCCCATATATTCGCACAGTGTAAACAAATATTGGTATAAATTCGCGAAATTCTGCACTAATATTAGCAACACGATGGAAAATTTTGCACATTTTTAGCATTTCTCTGCTGTCGGCTCGCGCTCCTTGTATACAAGTAGACACGGCTGTGCAAACAAGCACTGGGCCGAGGAGTTTCAAAAATGTACCATTAATATCTTGGCGCTGCTGTGGACTTTTACGATTTTTGGGTTAGGTACACACATTCTTAAAGTTATGAAAACGTATAAACCATGCTATTTAAGGCAGCTCTCGCCTATGCTGTTCTTATAGGTCAATGGTTTTCGAATGACGTAGCCTACATCCAAAACCGCAATATGCGTAATGTAATGTAATAACAAACCGCATTACGAATACAATATACTGTAATTTTATCCATTTTACGCCTAATAAATAATTATTATACGTGCATAACAACACGATTTTTGCATAATACTCTAATGTACAATACTACCTACAATACATACATAGTGTGTACAACTCTCCATTTAAAAGGGTAATCATGATCTTTACTAATTCATTTTAAATTATATTTTTTTTTTTAATTGTAGACAGTACATTGGAATGGTAAAATGGGCTTATAACGAACGTAAGAAAACAAATTCAAGGCCGGAAGTGGTATAGTATTAATTTGTGGGGTTGCAAGGAGGAGCAAAATATATTATTGCGCTTTCCAGCAATACTTGACTTTCTACCAGAAAATGTCCTACAGAAAAGATGTAGATCATAAAGAAATCTACAACTTTCATTACGGTAACTTTTTACTATGACCTCAAAATTGCCGAGAAAAATGCGAATGGCAATGCAAAAATGATCATTTTTTGTTTTTTTGTTTATCTTTATCCCAAAACCAATTAAATATTGATGAAATTTTGCAAAAGCATGCCCTTTTACTGTGTTAAATAAGCAAACATCTTTTTATATACAAAAACCAAGAAATTTTTGAGATATTCAGTTTTTTCAGTCAAAATCTGTGTGTTCGTTTCAGAGATAAATTATGAGGTGAAAAATCATGGTATAGAGTTGTTATGGTCCTCACTTTTTTTGTTTTCCATGTAGTTTTTGAAACTATAATAGAAACTACTACTTTGAACAGGCTCAAAACGAAAAAAAAAAAAAAACTCAGAATTTACTTTTGCAACAATGAATTTTCAGCTTTTGTCCATAATTTACTCCGAATTGTACAAAAAAATACTCTCATTGTTTACCCGAAACTAATTTTTTTACAGTAATGCTATAAACCTTAAATTAGAATAATAAAGCATCACATAGTATGTAAAATAATCATTTTTGTCTTAGAATCAAGATTTGTACAAAAGTTGTAGATTATGAAAAAATCTGCAACTTTTGTACAGGTTACTATTTGACACTGAAGAAGCGAGCAACATGGTTTGCGAAACGTCAATATTGGCGAATCTTGACACACGGCAGAACTCAATTTAGCAATTTATTATATCATACCTCTATTTTTACTACTTTTTTACTATTTTTTGTGTCATATCTGGTATTCAAGGAAAATATACAATCCAGAACACATTATGAGGGATGTAATATGTATACGAAACGCGTATACAGAAATTGGACGAAATGTGTATACGAAATTTAGTCAATAGAAAAATAACAATTTCTCTAAGTGAGCATCGTTAGCTTCCCACATTCTCAGTAAATATGATCACGTGCATTTCATTGTCCATTTTGTTCAGACAAACACTAACTAACAAAGAAATCCGACACATACTAGTCCCCTAGGAACGCAAGCAAAATTTACACAGGACTGCACACGTTTCAGCTGATCGCGGAGTAGGTCAGCTACTCATATCGTATAAAACCTGTATGTATATTTGAATAAAATTTAGGTATTACGAGTACAAAAATTAGTTTTATTAAAAACTTCGTTTGGTTTTAAGTGTATAATGACGTAAATTTAAAAAAGAAGATACTTGTTTTTGATTAGGAAATGATTATAATGTTAAAGCACTGTGCTTCCACAGCAAAACTGGTACACAGAATGGCTATATTAGTTTAAAATATAAAATTTTGGACTTCTAACACCGATTCATTTAATTAAGCAATTTCCTTCATATCTTTTGACCTTTAGATTTTCTTTTTAATGGTCTATTTCCATAATAGGTAGGTCGCTGTCATAGAAAACGGTCCGTCCACGGGTGACAGCGCATGATAATGGTGAACAATTTCGCGAAATAACGGAGGTCTCTCCTGAGATGGGTGACAAGTTTATGTTGATATAAATTGTGTATGTCAGCATTTATCAGGAACTTAATATATTAGTAACATTTATTTATCCTAATCTGAGAGCTTGCTCTATAAATTTAAGTGACCAGATTGTCCACTATTTTTAGCATAGACAGCGTTCTTCTCGGTGGTAATCTCAGCCGATGCAATTTTGTGGTAATCTCGGTTACAGATTATGGTATATGCCGCAATAATTGGTGAGTCAATTTTGCGTCGGCACGCATTCTATTTTTAGTGCGCAGTCGTTACCGGTCCTGTTTTCTGCAATCTTGTGTTTATAGCTCGTCCGTCCGCGCATATGCGCGTTTTATGTATATGTGTCGCCGAGAAAATACATCAGCCGCATTGATTTATGTGGGTGAAGGGCGCCATGAAGCAAATTAAAGGTAAGCCCGTTGCGGGTAAGCGTACGAACGTAACGCGCCGTATCCATCCACTTCTTGCTTCTCTCCGTATACAGTACGTTTTAACAGCAACTTTTACTGCGGCCGATTTGCATGAGGGCCGTACTGCACGCGGCGATGGAGTGTATCGTAAAAAATAACCTTTATGATCGTCATCATGGTTACCATATTTTGGTGTGGTTGGTATAAATTTATCGCAAGGAATAAAAATGTATGTTATTGTTATGACGAACAATAATATTATAATGGTCAACAAATGACATATTTGGGTGGAACTTTTTCTTGAAATCCGAGGGTGATTTTTGATTATTATCCGACTTTGGTTTTAAATGAAATAAACATGTTTTCTACTTTATTCACAACGGAGACATTTTACCATTGTTTTCGGTGTTACAATTAGCAAATTGTAACACTGCTTTTAGTAACTATTATGTTTGTTACCCCCCGAATTTTGAATCTATACCCAAACTATTAGAACTAACTGTTAGATAAAGTATACTCAATAGTCAACTTTTGATATCGAACTCATGCCCACACACCTGAAGCCGTTTAGGTACTGCATAGAGCCTTATTATGGCACCAACTTTAGAAACTGCATTAGGAAAATAGGTAGTGCGAAGGAACTATCATATAATAGGTATCTACATATGTATTTCAAAACCAAATAATCTGTATGTAGAACTTTAGTTCTTTAACGTCTCTAAAAAGAATTTAGTATAACCCAAATTGGCAAAAATTAGTACCAAAATTACAAAACGGTTTTCATTAACTCCTTTCAAAAGCGATAAATAATTAAAAAAAGTCACAAATGTTATTTGTATTTTATTAAAAGTGCTGTCCTATGATACATGGCACTATTTTTCCAATGCTATTTGTAAAATTGGTTCAATCTTCCAACGCTCTCAAAGGTTCAAACAACACATTTCCGGACATGAATTCATTCAAAAAAAAAATTCGACTATGGTCATACAGACCATTCATACAGCTTATATACATACAACAACAATTATTATTAACTAGTTGACTTAGTATTGTCGCCTTTTAAGAGTTTACGTATAATACTAATAACAACAATTTTGTATTTCGTTGTCGATGATCGTTGTCACAGAATTTTAAAATTTGTCAACTTTTCTTTATATTTCGTCATTGTTTCTCGTTCATGTCGTTAAATTATAAAATAATTTTGTCGCCTTTTATTGTTTACCAATTTGTTATTAAGACTTTTTATCGGATGCTCGATAGACACGACTGACACGCTCGATTATAGAATTAAATTATCGATTGTGTTTACGTTGTGTCTGTAATTTTGGTTTTGAAAGGTGACAATTGTTCATTACACATTAGGCCTTGCTCGATGAACACGACCTGGAAATTTTTGTAAGAAATTAACAATGTTTACTCCAAAACACTAATAAGTAATAAAAATTCTACAATGTTGGTTGGAAATCAGACCAAATCTAAAATTCTAGGATAAAAGTTCAATGATTCTGAAATACCTAAATATATAATTACAAATAATATTCTTAATAAAAATTATGAATTACACATTAATAAATGACCGAAACGCAGCAAATTTCCTTTCAATTCACTTAATATTAATATGCTATATCTAAGTTGTCGAGCATACAGGGGTTACAACCGTGGCTAATAACAAAATAATGTGTAAAAAATGACACTACCATAAAAGCAACGGAGATTTTTCAGGGTGAATGCAATTTAAATTTAACGAACAATATGGGCAGTTTTTTTAAATATTTTTATTATTTTCATGTTTGTTGACTCAATTTTAGAATACTAATAAATAATAATAATAAAAACTAATAAATACGAATATGTCTCTATCAATGCCATTTACAACAAATAAAACAAGACGAAAACGCTACAAAATAATTAATAGTATATTAACACTACGTCACCCTTTATTACAACAAAAATCTTGCCCCCTGGAACATTTTGTAACGGCGCCCATGTCGGCACCCGTTCTATTGTTTTTTTACAGAAGAAGAACGTAGCCACAATTTGTTTCTTTACATTGTGTGTTATTTGATCTTGTCTTCAAACAAGTCAACAAACAAGTCGTTAATACAGTCGATAAACAACCGACTGATAAGTTATCATGCTTTATTCTCGTCAACTACACATCAAATCCCCTTTTCAGATATATATATATATAGATATAATACGATGACTACAAATACCTGAATAAGGAGTTATACGAAGAACAAACAAAGGTATTGTATGTGGGCAATAAGTTGTTTACCGAATATAAGCATTTCTACACGTAGCAAGCTCATCTAAAGTGTTGACGATTTCTTAGTTTATATAACGTTTACTGCTTTCGGGAGCACTTTCGACATAATTCTGGTATCGCCAATAAAAATAAATCTAAAATAAAATGAATAAAAAAACACTTGCGCCAATTTAACGTCTTATAAAACTCATACACTGATCATCACTTGTGACTTCTGTACGAATTCAATCGTAATTATGTATACAGGATGGCCCATAAATGAGTGATTTTTAGCTAAACAAGTAGGTAAGTATCGGATTCACATAAATTACGATTAAAACGTGAATTTGGCCGACTCAAACAAAAAATTCTACATGTAACCTAACATACCCGATCAAATAGTTCCATTTTCGATCGTGATTTGTGAGTGGCAGTAAGCTTTTTATATACACTGTGGGCAAAAAAAACGGTACAAATTGTTAATCACTCGTATTTCCAATAATATTTAGTCAATTCAAATATTTTTTTAAATAACGAATTGCTTGTAGTGTGAAGATTGAAACCATACCATATTCGCAATAACAGAACTTGCTGCCAAAGTTATGATGCTTTATGTTTGGCTATGCAACATTTCTGATAATATCGGGTCAATTTAATGTGAAATGAAAGGTGTATTAAAATCAATGGGTAATGATAATTGTGGTGTTTTGGTAAAAAGGGACACTAGAGATCTTATAGCATCGTATACAGGGTGATTTTTTTCTTATAGAGGGTGAAATATTTAAACAATGTTTTTTTATTGTTTTAGTAAAATCCAGTGGAATATGACGTTTGTAACGAAAACATTACAACGGCAAGAGGAATTTTACAATGTACTTGAGTTATCTTTAAAGATCGTGGATAAATCATTGGTGTTGTTATGGGTGTTGGGTTATGGGTGTTTATGAATTTATAATTTTAGTGGTCTTTTCGTCAGTTTCAATTATGATGTATAACAATTGTTGTTTATCTGTAAATTTTAAACGTATGATACTTGTTCTTGTTCTTTTGCTTGTTTTTGCGAAGATTTAATCGGAGCTGGAAACGTTTTTTGAGTATGTCACATCACTTCAAACCAAGTCGTCTTTTTTATTCTTATGTCATGTTTAAATAAAGAGCACTTCCAACATCAGCTTGAAGCCAGCCTGAATACATTGTGTTGTTCCTTTTCTTAGATACTTTTTATTTGAAGATGTAATTTTTACGTGAAAAACGAACAGCAAAAACCGTCCGACAAGTGAAAGCAAACTGCCATAATTTCAGTTCAATAAAAAAGATGTTGATTTTAGTTCCACAGCAAAAACAAAATTGGCAAAAACTCTACAGCCCAATAACTGTAAAATTTCTCTATCAGAACTGGCACCCAAAAGAAAACTACATTTTGGCAATAGTTTCTGCACCATATTTAAAAATATATAAAAATAAATATTTAAACTTTTCTATGTCTATGCAATGGAATCGTTTTTATTATCTATGGAAACGTCCAACGTCAACTGCTTTTTTGAGTAAAAACTTTTGCGATGTTTCAAAATTTCGCCCTGCATACTAAAAAAACTCTGTATGCGATGCTATAAAATCTCTACTGTACCATTTTACCAAAAGAAAACAAATGTCATTACCTACTAATTTCATTACACCTTTCATTCACATTAAATTGACCAGATATTATCAGAAATGTTGCATAGCCATGCATAAAGCAATATTACATTGGATGAAAACGTTCAAGTAATCAAATATGGTATGTTTTGAATCTTCACAATATAAGCAATTAGTTTATCAAAGAAATGCTTGAATTTACTTAATATCTTTGGAAATGTGAGCAATTGAAAATTTGTACCGTTTTTTTTTTTTGCCCACAGTGTATAAATATATGATAAATATCTCAAATTCTCAACATAGGTGATGTCAATGTCAACAATTTATCACAGTATTTTTTTGAGTTACCATGTTATGTTGGTAAGCATTGTAAAGAATCACTATACAGCCTGATTACGTGTGCAAAAATAAATTGAACAGCGTTAAAGATCGTATAATGTTGACCGCACGTCGGCGAAGTCTATCTTGTTCCAAAGTAGCTTTAGCGAAAACGTCGACATCCACACGCAAACACCAATTCTCGACTGATTTTTCCAAACTTATCGAAAACAGCCATGCCGCTATCGATCAGCTGTTGGACTGCCCTCTTAAGACCCAGTTCTACCTGTGCTAGAACGCGTTTTCTATTAACGGCGTTATTTATGGTTCAAAATTAATGAAATTTTCAGTGTAAATTCTTAGATAAATAAGGAGTTTGGCTAGGCCATAAATATTTTTTTGGTATGTTAAAAACGAATTTTACTTCTACATTTTTCTTGTTTTTCAAATATAATACCCCTAGCCAAAGTCTCAATACAATAATAGATTTTTTATCTAGGTGCAATTTCAGCCCAAACATTATAACTTTTCCGCTAATCGAAAAATGCGATATATGTTAGATATGTAAACAATGCCTATATTTTGGCTGTTACGTATGGCCAGCTCATCACAGACACCATAAGCTATAATCCATACGTAAACCACGGCATAGACACGGACTCCGACAGAAAAACATCGAATCTAAGCATTTTGTTTCGTAGTTGCGATGTTTTTACAACGGAGCCTTAAGAACACTATTTGTATCGAATTTACCAAAACCATAATTTTGGTAATACATCGAAAATTGAGGTCCTCAGAACGAACAAAAGACATCATTCAATCAGAAAAAAATTGAATGTGGGAAAGTGGTATGTATGTATATTTATGGTTGCGCATCTGTTACGGGGTTGTTAATTTAGATGCAAGAAAAAATTGGAAATACAAGCAACCCTAGTGTGATAGTAGCGTACTGCGGCAAATCCTCGTCGTTGCAGAAACACCATTTATAAACTTTTCTGATGCGAACGCATATTTCGTATTTGATGACACCCAATGCCGGCCTCGGCAAACTGCGCCATGGTCGCAGAAAATGCATATTCAAGCTATGGTGTCATACAAACAACATGTAGCGCTTACGGTGCATCTGCATTTCACAAGGCCCTGAACGGGATAATTCCGTTTTTGCGATTCTGTTATACGAGCGCCAATCCGCAAAACAGTACGAGCTGGCTAATTTGTTTTTGCGACGCTTTTCCGACGCTACAGAGAGGGCGCGCATCGCATTGTTCGTAAACTCGAGAAACTTTTAGAACAATGGCTCTACCGACGTCTCCATGACGGACGTGCATCACTATGCTCACTCAAAGGTAGCAAAGTACCAAAGTTTCCAACTAAATAATTATATCAGCAAATTGACTTTGTTGCAGTTCTGCATGCAGATCTGTGTTGTGAATATGTGTAAATATATTAATGGTTATTATTCAAGTTGGATGTTGCTTACCTGACGAGAATGGCAATTAGGTGACAAACTGGGTGTTATATACAGGCTGCTATACCTGCTCCAGCTATATCTGTATCTTAATTTAAACATAGACGGCGCCTTTTAATGTAGAAAGTGAATTTCAGGACAAAATTTCACTTTTTCGTCATTTTTCAGAAAAAATGGTTATATTTAAAAATAACAGCGCGTAAAATTTCTAATAAATGTTCATTCTTTCGATTTCTTTCGAGTCTTTAATAACTCTTTTTTTGTAAAACTAATCGCAGTTAGTGAATGTTCAGTATAATCAGGTGTGTCTGTTACAAACCCATATTACTACTAGATTTTTTTTTGTCTTCGATTCCTCCTAATATAGGAATTTTTTTTCAATCTTTTTGCAAAAGATGCAGTTTACAAGTAGAAGTTTGCATTTTTAATTGCAATTGATTTTTCAGCACATAGATAATTTTTCACACGACATTACTATTTTGAAAAATAAAAACTTGCTGCTTACTGTACTGGCAGAAACAAAACAATGGTCTGGTGGTACCAGTTTGAGACCACCCTGTGTGGAAATTAAGGTGCTTTATCATATTCTCACGTACTCTGTTGGGAAGCCATATCTATTCCCAACACTTTGTTTTAGTATTTATCTTTTATTCACATTTTTTTAAAAATGTGTTAAAATGGGTTAAAGTTCATAAAAGTTATTGAACAAACTGAGCAAAAAATTAAAAATCTGCATCTGCAAAATCAGGTAGGTACTTGGATAAATAAAAAAAACAAAATTATCTAAATCCATCATTAGTTACAAATTAATTGAGATATACGGTATGTACCGGGTTTTTTTGCCCCGCAGTGCAGTCATATTTATTTAACAGTTATATTTACTTATTAACTACAGAGACTATCATTTACAAAACAGAAGTTACACGCTGACAAAATAGGAATATATGTCGTATATCCAGAATAACAACAACATCAATGCAAATTTTGCCATTATTGACATACCTCAACACACCCTATCATGAAAACACTCTTAAGAAGTAATTTATTATTGTATTTCTACACTCAAAATATCCACTGGGTAAAAGCTACTCTGCAGAAAAAAAAGAAACAGTAGCTTCAATTTGCACGAAAACAAACATCCAATTAAATTTAATAGGAGAAAATAAAACACACACAATTAATGCTTTGCTTAAAAATAGAAGGTGTATTGACATTCTAAATATCGTAAACAAAAGATCCTTCATTTGACAGTAGTGTTTCTTTTGGGAGATAAGGAGAAAAATGTGGAATGTTGTCATTGATATAACCTTCTGTTTGGTATATATTAAGTCATAGTTGTTTATACAAAAAGTGTATGCAGTAAGTGTTTACTGCGTGCTGCTTCTCCAAAAGGCTAGGTTGAGATGAGTGTGTACGCCCTATAGAAACAACTAAAATACATAATACTTGTAATTTACATAATTGTATTGGTAACTCGATTACGAAAGGATTCTATTATATATATTTTAAACGTCACTCAAGTACGCCTTAACCAAATTATGGAGGCGCTAACTTGTTAGAAATAAATAGTAAAAACGATGGAGTTTATTTAGACATTATGCGGAGTAACGTCGTGAAATTGATGAGGTGTCTCGGACATAGCTCTTATTGCGAAAAACCGTCGCCATGAAATCTTCGCAGACAGAAATCGTTGTGATATAACTAAATATGGTACGAGAACTTATTTTTATGAGAATAATTTTTATGTATGTATCAGTAGGGGGGGGGGGGGGGCTGAGAAAGCGACCACAAAGTCCGGAGTTGAGAAATAAAGTCAAATAAACGTTGCTCTGCTTAGTAGGGTGTATCGAAAAAACGTTTCTCTTTTCGAAATTTAAAGTTTTAAGTTGATAAAAAGATGTCCATGTGGACCCTCCTATACCACAAAAAAACGGCCCATCTGAAAAATATTTAGGTCTCCCGCAGAGCCCTAAAAGTTATAATTTTCTTAAAAAATCTGATGTGGCCAGGCACATGACTTTATCATACAATATATAAAATTAATAGTTTAGCTGCATGAGAATCTATTCTATTGAGATAAATCGTACGTATTGTCAAATCATCATCATTTCACACTACCTACACTACGACATTAGAATAATAGTTATTTATGTCACGTTTTTGGAATTAGATATAAAGACGGGTTGATATTTCGTATCAACAAACAATCAAATTGGTAATCTTACTTTATTAGAAATTTGTATTTTAAAATTTGCCGCACTACAGCGGCAACGTTCCAAAGAGGTTTTCCAACCTCTGATGAGATCAGCTGTTTTTGAATGTGACAACACAAAAAAATATTTGTCAAAATCCTGGCTACTATGTAATTTCATATCAATGCAGATGCGACCGATCTCGATCAAATAGAATTTGCTCTTGAAGGTAAACTATTAATTTTACCAAAAAATTTCATAGGCATAAATTATTCAAAATTTCCTCTACTTTAATTTATTAATGAACTATTTTGTCGAAATTACAGAAATGGCGGCTCATTTCCAAAATCCTTCAAAAAGGCTTAGAATAACCTAAAAAGCTAAACTATTAATTTTACCAAAAAATTTCATAGGCATAAATTATTCAGAATTTCCTCTACTTTAATTTATTATTTAACTATTTTGACGAAATTAGAGAAATAGCGGCTCATTTGCAAAATCCTTGAAAAAGGCTTAGAATAAACTACCAGTTCCTTTGGACCCTTTTTAACCAAAAGCTTTTCAGCTCTAAGTTAGGTCATGAAACTTCTAATTATGAACTTTCGTCCCGATACCTTTAGTAGTTTTTCCGGAATCATCGCCACAAAAATCGTTTACACACGCACACACACACACACACACAGACATTTTTTTGTACCTTGGTCAAAAATGTTCAGGGGACCCAAAAAGACCTATTTCCGCTAAAATCTCAATTTTTTTTTTCGGCATGATTACAATACTTTAGCATACTGCGTATGATAAAGTAAAAAATTGTTTTTTTTCATTTTTTTAAATGAAATATTAAGTGGCTTTTCTTTTTCAAAGCCGACTTGTACGAACATAATAAAAAAATCTGATGTGGCCAGACACATGACTTTATCATACAATATATAAAATTATTTGTTTAGCTGCATGAGAATCTATTCTATAGAGATAAATCGTAGGTATTGTCAAAGCATCAGCATTTGACACTACCTACACTACGTCATTAGAATAATAGTTATTTATGTCGCAAATGCCGAAAGTACGGAATAGCGCGACGAGCGGTGATACGGCGCGTCACCAAAGGCTGATTGAGATCAGTCGTGTCTGCATTAAAATAAAACTAGTTAGTTAGCCGGGATTTAACAGATAAATAAATAATTAAATAAATAAATAATTCCTTTATTAAAATAAGACAATATTAATTGCAACAAAATATTATTTATATTTAGGGCGCAGTTCCGCACACTTGTTTCCAAATTGCCTTACTCTTCCACTCAACCCCTTACGCAAACTAGAACTAAGCCATAACTGTAGCAATAATATAAAAATAATTCCGAGAACTTATCAAAACAAAAACAAACAACAAAATTACTCTAGAGTCTAATTACACGTAATTGCAGCAAATCCAACTCAACAAAACATCGCACCTGCCCATAAAAATTAAAATTAAAAAGCCTCCAATGTGCGCTCGATGCCTAAAGTCCCCCCTGTTGAGCAAACAGCCAACGCTTCACCTTTCCCCCAAAACTGTTTCACGATAAATTTTTCATATCTTCCCTGAGAACATTGTATATGTGACTGACCTGGTAAGAGAATGACCGTTTATACAGCTCAGTGCGATGGGCAGGTGGAGCAAACAAACCCCCGAATCTTAAATTAAGGTTATGGACATACGTTCTACAGCATATCTTCCGCATGAGGTATTGTGGGATCCTAGTGGATAGCAACTTATGATACAATATTGCTGCATGCAACACCCTAGTGTTATCCATGTTCAACCACCCCAAGTCGCCCAGCCCATTCGATGCATGATCATACTTCGTCAAACCAAAAACAAACAGAACCCATGCAGTTTGGACACGCTCAACACGCTGCCTATCCGACGCCATCAGGCAAGGACTGTACACGGTATCACATATGAGATGTTTTGATACTATATTAACTACGGTCAATATTAATTGTGAGATAATGTCAAAACATCAGCATTTGACACTACCGGTACTGTCAGCATTTGACACTACCGGTACTGTCATTAGACTGAAAAATTTGCAAATCCTGGGTCACTATATAGTATTAAATCAATGCAGATCCGACCGATCTCGATCAAATAGAATTTGCTCTTGCAGCTAAACTATTAATTTTACCAAAAAATGTCATAGGCATAAATTATTCAAAATTTTCTCTGCTTTAATTTATTATTTAACTATTTTGACGAAATTACAGAAATGGCGGCTCATTTCTAAAATCCTTGAAAAAGGCCTAGAGTAAACACCCAGTTCCTTTGGACCCTTTTGAACCAAAAGCTTTTCAACTCTAAGTTTGGTCATGATACTTCTAAATATGAAGTTCCGTGCCGATACCTTTAGTAGTTTCTCCGGAAATGAATTAACAAAAATTGGGTACACACACACACACACACACACACACACACACACACACACACACACACACACACACACACACACACACACACACACACACACACACACACACACACACACACACACACACACACACACACACACACACACACACACACACACACACACACACACACACACACACACACACACACACACACACACACACACACACACACACACACACACACACACACACACACACACACACACACACACACACACACACACACACACACACACACACACACACTGCATACTGCGTATGCAGTATTACATACTGCGTATGATAAAGTAAAAATTAATGACAAATAAACTTTTATCAACATTTAAGCACATTTCTTAAATTATACAAAAATGGTCATTGAGCTAAAAATTGTATCGAATCTAAATAAACTAAATGCAGGCGATCTAAATGTTGCATTAGTATATTTTTGTATACGGTAATATCACACCTTATTGTTAAACTTGTTTTTGAAAAATTGTATTTGAAAAACAAAAATTACTTAATCTTTCATTGAAAAAAAAAACTCAAATTTTAAAGAAAATTATAAACTTTAGGCCTTCTGCGGGAGACCTAAATATTTTTCAATTGCGCCAATGTTTTTTTGTGTTGCCGAAATGGAAAGGTACCTCGACTAAAGAGCACACCTTGTATTGCTTATTCAGGCAAATGCGTTCTAACATTTTGCTACGCTTAAAATTGTATAGAATGTGCAATTATACACATTTACAAAGAAAGGTTTAGCTTGTATTCGTTCGTATAAACTTCTGTCGTGTACCAATGTGTATCATGTGGCCATTTGAATATGTATATCCCGTGCTCATATAATTAGTTCAACGGCATAATCTCTTGTCGGCTTTCTGAGCACCTGTCGTATGATGTCGGGTAAGGTTGTTTTACTTGTAGTTTACCGCGGCGGTGTTAAAGCTCCCAGAGGGCGTGGAATGCCGTTGGTACTTCCTTGTTCCGCGTTGGAACGTTACCATGGAGTATTTTCGTTTTAATGCCTCATTTACACAGCGTATTTACATAGGCCGATCATGATGTATGTATAGTGTTGTGTTTTTGAGCAATCATTCTACCAATTGGAAGTAGCAATATTGAACGTTTGATCAAAACAGACGAATTGTGGAGGTTGGAACTTACAACCAAATTAGAGCGGGAAAGCAATTTATTTTTCTTAATGCTGTACATACACAGACATCAACGTACTTGTAATACAGATAAGATTACATATTGTATGAATTATTACTAATGATGGACTCTTCTAAGTTTAGGTAGTACAGCTGGTAAACTAGTGCACAAAATTACTACTACTAATTGCTCTATGTTAAGGGACGTTCTGAAAACATCGCAGCTCCAAAACGAAATACTTCATTGCGATATTTTTTTTGCTGAATGTGGTCAGCCTGTTCCCCACCAACGTCAGAAGAACGTTTGCTCAACTCGATATTTATCTAAGAAGTTACAATGAACATTGAACAATAAATAACGTTTTTATTTTAAAACGCGTTTTAAAATAGGTAGAACTTAATCAGCGATTTTGTACTTTTTTTTATTAAATAATATCGACGCTCCTGGTATAAAGCGTGAATTGCTGGAAATGTTTCCAGGGTGCAAAATAATGTACCTTCAAAGAAAATTGAAGCACTATACAATCAAGAATGTATTTTTATAATTTGAAATATACCCTTTACCGTCGGTCCTCAACTCTTTCGTGCTTTGGCATGAATTCTACCGATCTTTTAATTGCCTTAATGGTAGCATAAGATTTTTATGGCCTTAAATAAGAAATATTTCTAGAAAAAGGCAATTGAAGGTTATGAAATAAAAATGACAAAATCTCCGGAATGGCTCAAGCAAATTTAACATGTTTTTGAAATTAAGTATTTTGCCACCATGTGAGTCACTCGCGTTAATATCGTTGATGCAACGTTTACAGTTTCTGAGATATAACCTTAAACTTTTGAATTTGTAATACAATACCCTGTATATTTTTACATATTCTGTTACAGTCTTCCATTGCCTATTCTATGGTACTATGCTTGATACAGTATTATATCAAAAACATCTGGAAATCAACAAAAACCTTTATTACTTAAGTCTAAAAATTAATAAAGAAAAAATTGATAACAAAAAATAACAACAACAAAAAATAAACTCATCAAATTTAGATCAATGTGTTCTTGTCAATGGTTGCGAATCCTCATAAACCAACTAGAGTTGTTGCAGTAGAAAATGTAATAATGTTCACAATACAATAATGTTTTGTTATCAATTTTTCCTTTGTTAATCTGTAACAGAAAATGTCAAACTATACAGGATGATCAATTTCAAATTCAGAAGATTGAGTTTATATCTCAAAAACTGTAAACGTTGCATTAACGATAATAACGTCAGTGACTTCACATGGCTGTAAGTTACTTACTTAATTCTAAAATTTTGTTAAATTTGGTCGAGCCGTTTCGGAGATTTTGTCACTTTTAGTTCATAGCCTTCAATTGTCTTTTTTGAAAATTTTCTAATGTTAAGCCATAAAAATATTATGATACCATTAAGACAATTAAAATGTCTGTCAAATTCATTAAAAGAACTTGAGGGATGTCATTTAAAAAAATTTCGATGACGTCATCTGTTTCAAACAACTGAAGTAAAACAATTAATTTGATATCATAAGGTGTATGTTGATAATTATAAATCGACGTGTAGATTTTTAAAATAGGAAATCGTTCTTGAGATTTTGCGATGTTTCTATACTTTACGCGTTGACTGTATACAGAGGTCTTAAATTATGTACTATGAAGTAACGCAAATGATTAGAAAATGATTAAATTAAAATTGAGTTATTTGCTATTATCACGGAAACTGCTGTATAATTAGAAAAAAATATGGCCATCAAAACTTGCTCTTGCTGAAAATTGCTATAAAAAAGGTGCCACAGAAAAGATTCTTAGGTGCAGGTGCTGCTCCCGGAGACTTCTTCAATCTCGGGGTCGGGAAAAACGATTTAATTTATGTCTGTTTCTTTTTTACGATGCTCTATTTAGGTATTGAAATTGAAAACAAAATCATGTTTTATGGGCTTCTATAAGAAAATTTTACAAAAAACGCATAAAATATTGCTCTCAGAAACATGGTTTTTGTGAATGGAAAGTAAATAATAATATAATAATACTCGGTGGATTTATTTACGCTGAATCCGAATTCGGACCACAGATCACAAAACGCTTTCGAACGTTAACCAAACTATTAAAAAGACGAGATATTGATTTTCTAGCAAGCTGTTTTTTTGTGAATTTTCAGCAGCTGAACTTAGTGCCTCAGTATCTTTAAAAGGCTCTCGAAGTAAATCTTAAACTTTGAACTATTACTTGTTTTTTTAGTTTATTTCACAAGAGTCTTTTACAAGCACTGACACCGTTTATTTAAGTTTTCTGTGCGGGTACCCTTCTTTTCCCAGTGGATTTTTAGAGACGAGATTACAAAAAGCAGCAAATTTCCGCGAAAGACCCATTAAATACAGTAAACTCGAGCAAATTAGCAAACCAGAAGAATTGTATGCAGAGTAGAACCTGATTACAGGGCCGGCCCGAGGCGGGTTCAGCGCGTTTCCCTGAACCCGGCCCAGCGGATTATACGGCCCCGCAAATAAAAAGCACTACAGTTTCCTATAAATAGTTGTGTAAAGCATACCGAAGAAAAAATTAAGACATCAATAATACCAGAATAATTAAGCATTCCACCAAGAATAATAAAGTAAATTATATGAAGCAATCTTTCATACGCATACTCCATTTGTTGTTTATAACTTATTGGGTTTAGGATTACTTTTAGAGTACCTACTATGCAACTGTAAATTTATGGTTTTATCTGGACAAAAACTGAGTTAAAAATCTTTTTTCAAATAGGCAATTTTGATAGATTTCTTTGCGCTGAACACAAATCCTTGGTTATCTACTTATATTTGGTTATCTACGCGTTTCGAGGCCAACCTTAAAATATAAACGCCACCAATATAAACGCTATCAGAGCTTCAAGGAAATCTAAAAAAAAATGATTTT
Organism: Melinopterus prodromus; assembly: GCA_964023965.1. Lineage (NCBI taxonomy): Eukaryota > Metazoa > Arthropoda > Insecta > Coleoptera > Scarabaeidae > Melinopterus > Melinopterus prodromus. Next base: position 29,489,628 of record OZ030390.1, read on the forward strand.
GAAGATTCTAGGAAATTGTGTTGACGACTACAAATCCGTAAAAGTCACCTTCTTTGACATTTTACCTAAACTTTTTCGAATACTTTAGATGATATTTTTGAGTTCGGATGCGTACTCTGCGCAAATAAATGACAACATTAATAAATACATTTACAATATCCACGTTTCTCAGAGTTATGAATATGTTATAATTAATTTTATTTTTTTCGGAAAATTTAACAAGATTCCTCTATATTACTGGAGAGATTTGAAACATAAATACTTTTAAAAGAACATAGATATTTTTTTAGTTTAAACTTAGTGAGGCTCCATTCTCATTCTTATTCATTCACATTATGAATCACTCAATCTATAACATTTAAAATATTGTATTTAAAGTATTGGTATTAAAAATGAAAAGAACCAAAGATTTTTATAATAAATCTATCAAAGACTATCAAGAATTATTCAATTTCTATTCACCTAATCCATATTCTACGTGATAACCAGCATTCTCCAGTGCTTTTTTTTTGCGTATAGTGTTATCTAACGTTCTGTGCATACTAGGCGAGGTGCCGGGTGAGTTTTTAAGCAATAGATAGCTGTTGTTTTGACTTTGTTCGAGTTCCGCGTGGTCTAGCCTCTCTCGGGGTGCCACAATTTCTTTTGCGAACCGGTTGTTAAAGGACTGGTGCCCGCATACAGCCTAGCTGGCTATTCGCATGTGCCTTTAACATTTTTGTTTCTTGAAATGCGTTATTTACCTTATTGTTATTGACCTTTGTTGACACTCTTACATCCTTACCGTTGCCCAGTTCTAGCACTGTTTGTCTGTTTTTAAGTCGCTACGACGGGCACCGTCAGCGTGAAGTCTGTGTCCCTGTTCACTTACATGTTCCCTATCTTATTACGCTGATTATGCATTTTCTTGGGTAAGAGACGCGGGTCTGAAGAGTTCCTACGCACACAGGAAGCAATCACCGCTTTTGGATAAGTGATAACTAAGTCTCTGACGTCAAGTTTAACCGCACGGAGCACTCGGGAAAGCACATATGAGTGGAAATCAAGCGGGCGAGGAAAGGGGTAATAAAAGGGGAAAACCAGACCACGACTCGCCAACGGAGAATCGACCGGCATTCCGGAAAAGTAAAATAGTGGCAAGAACCCCACCCAAAATTGACGGAGACCAGAAACAGGAGACCCTGAACATGGATGAGATCAAGAAAATGTTTCTAGAGTTGAAGAAGGATTTCAAGGAGTCCAGAGACGAGATGGCAGAGACCAGGAGGGAACTCAGAGAAGACGTAAAGGTGATAAAGGATGGCATACAGGGCATGAAGGCGGACATAAAACAGAATAGAGACGACATAGCTAATATAAGAGATGAGCTGAGCAAGGTGAAAAGTGAATGGGCCGCGGAAAAGGAAGTGCTAATAAATAGACTGGAGGAATCGGGAGATAGGCTTGAGAGGATGGAAAAAGCCAAGATACGAAGGAATTTGGTAGTCAGCGGGTTAGAGCTCAACTCTGACGATGGCAAGTCACTGGCGGAAGAAATAACCAATATGCTGGATAAGGAGCTCGGTTTAAAAATAAACGTTGGTAGAGTCTACGAAATAGGACAAAAGAAATACGTAATTGAGGTTGAAGACTGGGCAGATAAGATCGCCATACTGAGAGAGAAAAAGAGATTGAAGGGAAGTGATATATACATAGAATCCGAGCTAACCAAGGAAGAGCGGAAAATACAGAAGATGATCCGTGACACGGCCAGGGAAGAAAGAAAGAATGGCGCCGATGTTAAAGTCAGGTATCAGAGGGCAGATATAAATGGTCAAACTATGACATGGAATCGAAGAGCACAAAAACTGATTCCAAAAAACTAAGAAGGCCGGAGGATGGATGTACTGGGACGACGGACCGGCAACGAACAGGGACAAATGAGAAAGTAGTACAGGAGAATATGAAGAATGGATACATGGAAGTAGAATCAAACAAGCAAGCACAGGGGGACTCTCGGGTGCAGAAGGCCGATAACCTACTCACCTTAAACCCAAATATCACCGAAACCAGAACAGAGTCAAACCATAGCAAGTACGTCTTCAACATGAAAAGTCACACAAGAATAGGAACTTGGAATGTGAGAACTTTGCTGGATATATCTAAACATGCTCAAGTACTGAGGGAAATGGAGATACTAAAAATAGACGTTCTTGGCTTATGCGAAACCAGATGGCCAGGACAGGGTGAGAAACGAACTAATGACGGCCCCCTCACAATATTTTGCGGCAAGGACGAAAGCGATGAACGAATCGGAGGAGTTGCGCTAATTATGAGCAAAAACGCTAAAAAAAGTCTACTAGATTGGAATCCAGTTTCGGACAGAATTATAACAGCTAGACTGAAGTCGCCGGCTAGAAATACCAGCATCATACAATGCTACGCCCCCACAGAGGTCTCAGAAACCGAACAGAAAGACAGATTCTATCAAGAACTAACAAGTACACTTTTAAAAGTCAACAAGGGAGATATAATAATTTTAATGGGCGACCTTAACGCTAAGATAGGTAGCAAAAACGAAGGGTGTGAGACCGTTATGGGGCAACATGGACTAGGAACAAGAAATACCAACGGAGACTTATTCACAGAATTATGTTTGGAGAATGACTTGGTTATAGGAGGGACACTTTTCCCCCATAAGGACATACACAAAGTTACATGGACATCTCCCGATAATCAAACGCAAAACCAAATCGACCATATAACTATAAGCCGTAAATGGAGAACATCCCTTCTTGACGTACGAAATAAGCGCTCCGCGGACGTAGGAAGTGATCACTTTCTGTTAATTGGGGAAATTAAACTCAAAATATGCTCGGTAAAACGCACAATACAACACATGAAAAGGAAGCGATATAACACACAGAGACTCAAAGATACCGAAGTTACGAATAAATGGAAACATTGCATAGAACAGTCGGTAAACGGAAGATACCAAATTCAAGGAAACGTACATGAGAACTGGAATTTCATAAGAGAGACGATGCATTCTGCAGCAGAAAAGGTTCTAGACTATCAAGAACAAGGTAGAAAGGAGTGGATATCGAGCAGTACATGGGACCTGATCGATCATAGAAAGTTGCTGAAACAAAAAATGAATCAAGCCTGCACCCAAGAAGAGATAGAACGCACTAGGAAAGAATACTACAACATTAATAAGGAAGTCAAAAAAAGCGCAAGGCGAGACAAACGTAAGTGGGTTGACGAGATCGCAACAAAGGCTGAGGAGGCGGCAATAACACATAACATGAATGAACTATACAAGAACACAAAAATCTTAACAAACAGGAATTTTCGAAATGACCAACCACTTCGCGGTAAAAACGGTGAACTGATTACAACAACGGAGCTACAGGTGAAACGGTGGCATCAATATTATTGCGAACTCCTAGCACAAAAACCAAATGCAAATGAGAGTGATGAGGGTCTAAGAGAGCAGCGGTATAATGAAAATCAATTGGACATAATACAAGAGCAGCCCACACCAAACGAGATCAAGGAAGCTATCAGACACCTAAGAACCCAAAAGAGTGCTGGAATAGATGGAATACCTGCAGAATTCTGGCGGAGTAATGTGGAGATATCGACCAAGCTACTACAGCCACTCCTAGAAGAAATATGGCGGAAGGAGCAGATACCTGTGGAATGGAACGTTGGAGTCATAGTCAAACTACCAAAGAAGGGAGACTCTAAACAATGTGAAAACTGGAGGGGTATAACACTCATAAACACTGTAACAAAACTACTAGCATCCATTATTCACGGACGTATCAATGCAGCCGTAGATCATAAACTCAGAACCCAACAAGCAGGATTCAGAAACAGAAGATCATGCGTAGACCACATTACCACAATACGGCTACTGATAGAACAGACAAATGAGATGAACTCAAATCTGATGCTCACTTTTATAGACTTCAAAAAAGCTTTCGACAGTATAAGACAAGACAAGCTATGGACTACACTGAGCGATTACGGCATACCTGAGAAAATTATCAGCATTATTAGACTAATGTACAGAGACGCTACCTGTAAGGTATGCCATAGAGGTATTCTAAGCGATGACATAAGAGTAGAAACAGGTGTAAAACAGGGCTGTATACTGTCGCCCCTCTTGTTCAATATATGCCTTGACACGATCTTGGAGAAAGCCATAAAAAGCAAGAATGGAATTACTTGGAACCATCTCAGTAACAAAAAACTGGCTGATTTGGATTATGCTGATGATATCTGTCTAATATCAAATAGCATTGTGGACATGAAACTGATGATCGCGAGGCTGGTAGAGGAGGCTAAAGATGTGGGGCTGGTAATAAACGTAGACAAAACAAAAGAGATGCGAATAGGAAGTAAACGCACAGTGGAGAGGTTATACATAAATCAAGTAGAGGTACAGCAGGTGGAGACTTTTTGCTATCTGGGAAGCATGCTTGATAAGAAAGGCGGAACAGACAGAGACATTCAAAACCGCATAAAAAAAGCCAGCCAAGCCTTTGGTATGCTTTGTGAAATATGGCTGTCCTCATGTGTCAGCAACAAAACAAAACTCCGCATATTCAACAGCAACGTAAAGTCAGTCATGCTCTATGGATGTGAAAGCTGGTCGGTGGCGGAGAGAAGTTTGAGGAAGTTGCAGATATTTGTCAACAAATGCTTGAGGAGAATACTAAAGATATTCTGGCCAAACGTGATAACCAACAACGAGCTGTGGAAAAGAACAAACCAGGCTCCCATTGCAGTTGAGATAGCGAGAAGGAAATGGAGATGGATAGGGCATACGCTAAGGAAGAGTAATCAGGACATAACAAAGCAAGCTCTGACGTGGACCCCACTAGGAAGAAGAAGTAGAGGTCGGCCACAAAATACGTGGAGGCGCGTGATCAACGAGGAGCTGAGGAAGGCGGGGAAGAGTTGGAGAGAGATGGTTGCCTTAGCCAAATATAAGAGGGAATGGAATGACTTTGTCGAGGCCCTATGCTCCACTATGGAGTAAAAGGAAATTATATAATCCATATTCTACAGTCACTAATATCTTACGATTTACTACTGTTTTTCTTGAATTCTCTTTGCAGTAACCCCAAAACATTTAAGTACGGCTGAATTCAGAAAAAAACTCCTCTACTAAGTTTAAGAAATACAAACATACCGCTCTATTAAAAACAAAGTTAGTTGCTATAGCAAGTTATGTAAGTTAAAAACAAAAGAAAAATGGTATAACTTGTAGCAGTGTTACAAAAAAACGCATTAATTTCACGAAACATGTTTGTTAGAAAAATAACAATGAAAGAAGATATATTGCAATTTTTACTAAACTTGTTTACATATCCAATTCCTTACCATCATCCTTACCATATATATTAGGTACCTATATATTTTTCTTATTTTTCAAACGTCGAATGTTCTAAACTAATAAGTAAAGTATTTGGAAGTGTTATTAGGCCCCGCGCTATTTTTGAACCCGGCCCCGCAAAAGTTTGGGCCGGCTCTGCCTGATCAAATATATGAAGTCGGTCCTTATTTGGATACCACTGCGGAGGAAGAAAAGCTATATAGGAAAGTCCAGTTGTTACGAATTGTGTACTAATCTAAAGCACTTTGAGCCACGACTGGCCGCTGAGAAGATTATAATGATCTATAGTGGTACTTTTTGCTTGGAGAGCAAGTATTGGAATTTTAGTGTCGTATGGCTTAAAAAGGTGATTGGAACGAAAACCAACAACAGAACCGTACGTAAGATTCAACATTCCATACTAATTTATACACAGTGTTGAGTTAAGTTTGTAAACTGAAAGAGGCTTAACCGGACTCCTCAGCAGTTATTTTTTTATTATTTGTTGTAATTTTTCAAACATTTTGCAAGTCGCAGTCGTAAAAGTTACATGTTTGAAATACTGCCAACGTAACTCAAAAAATCATGTAATTATCGTAATATAAAGGTTCGCAAATGTTTACCAATTTGGCCGTTATGCAAACCATTGCAAAAGATTAAATGCATTTGTCGGTAAACATCACAAAGTGTATTAAATATGAATCGATCGCAGTCGGATTTCAGTAATTAGTCCGCTAGGCACGTACTATGCTGACCTACTGCCATGGCATTATCAGCAGTTGAAATGCCCGACTGTTCCGTCATTTTCCGAGCCGTTCTCATGCATAATGTCCGCTAAATACTTACCATACAACACGGCCATTTAGATTACAATATAGCACTTTGAAAGCTATTTCAAATTGATAATACATAGTTTCCATCAACAATAACAATTTAATGTCGCGTCAGCGTGTTCACATTGATTCAGTTTTTATTTCAAACAATCACGCGATCGCGACTCGGTGCTTTTTTTCGAGCAAGTAGAATGAGCGATGCGAGGAATGCTGCTAATGCGCTTTTTATAAATCTAAAACATGCGGTTTATTGAAATAATTATTACGGGCAATTTATTTTAATTGGAATGCATTCCTTTTAGTGTTCAGGCATAACATTTAAATCTCATCCAGTAATAGCTTGTGGGAAAATGGTTTCTATATGCTTCGACATAGAATGGACTGCATACATAAAACGGAGTATTCCCAATCCTACAAAATGTAGCAAAGAACAAAAAAACATACAAACGATTTTTACATCTGTGTACACTTTTGTTATTGTCTTTTTATAGTTTCTAATATTGCTTCCTCTTTCACATGTTAGGAATCTTAAAAATAACGAGATCGGCACATTTCTTTGATTTTTTGCTTAAATTAATAGCAACATGCACTGTTAAAATATCCAACTGATTTATGTACCAATTCTCGCTTAAGACCTGCACAATAAACTGTAACGACGTAATTGGCTGTCGTTTAATGTCAAGTAGTAGCAAAATATTATCGCAAGCAAAATAGATGTGTCATTAGCTTAATAACAGTCAGTAATATGCTAGTCGTTAAAGATAAAGTGCGGAAGTGTTTCATTGGAATTTTCAATAAACTGGCATTTACGACAATAATAATTTCAATTTTATAACACTGTAGATAATGGGGATCATATGGCAATGCGACATAACCATTAGCACTAAAGGGAATAAATTAACCTAACAATTGGGCCTGCCGATTGCGGTAAAAAAACAAACGCATTCATGTTATTATTTACTAACTTATTATTATATTTTGTGGAATTTAAATTTTTACAGTTGGTTTACAAATTTTATAAGTAACACGTCGAATCTCGTTCATTGTTTAAGAAATTGGGTCGTGCAATGTAATGAATCATATGATAGTTTCATAATAGTATATTATAATACAAGTTTTATAAGACAAAAATTGGCGCACGAGTAGTGGTGCCCAAAACGAGTGCGCCAATACGTCTTATAACACGAGTGTTATATACTATTTTTTCTACTTTGCGACATTAAATTGACATACATTTCGAAAATTGCGGTTGTCATCTTACAATCTAGAGTAGTTTCATATTCAACAGTTGCTACTTGTAGAGAAATTCACAAATACAACATACGCGAGCCAATTGCGATTGAGATGTCAGCCTTATTTGACATTTGACGTCAGTATAATCAATCTTGGAAAACTAAAAGTTACCAAATGTTTCTGACCTAGTGTTTTCATAACGACACCGAAACCGGTTTCGTTATGAGTTCATAACGAACGCAAAGTAGAAAAACCAAATATGATTAGTCTGAAACTTTTTTATATAATATCTTTTATAAGCGTTAAACAGAAATTTGTTGATAAAGGTAACAATTTTACCAAAAAGCAGATCATATTTAAAACCAAAAAATATTTATCTTAAACTTTTTGTTATTTAAGTTACCGTAACGAACTAAAAAGAAATATTCTTTTAGACCTTTTAAACCCAGTAAAATAAAGTAAATATGCAAATTGGCGTATTATACATTTAGTGCCCTGAACAACATACTAAAAGTCCTAAAAATCCTACATTGTCGCTCATTGTTTGTAGGGGTTTTGCCAAATATGGCATTTAAATTCCAAAATTTAAAATGGCGAACCAGAGAATGAACATTCTGGAAATTTTCAGCCAAACCTATTTTAGCAATTTTATGGGTTTTTAAGGACGCTGAATGCAAATTTGGCATGAACATTGCAAAATTCATAATGGCGGATTAGACTATTATAATTAAGGGGGGTTTACCCTAAAGTTACCGCATTTATTGGATTCTTTTGACGACACTATGCGATTAGTTGATTCGAAATTTGGTACACCTGTTTACTAAAATTTATGGTATTTCCCGAAAAAAAAAAACAATTATGAATAACTACGCCTAAGACCCCCCTCGAGGTGGTCGCGGAAATCCGCGGTCACTGGTTTCTGCACTCAAGATGGTGTGAAATAAATATGCTGAATACCGTTGTGTCCTTTTTTTGTATTCTGTACATAATTAGTTAGCGAATTATCGATTTCGTTAGTACCTCAAAACATTATGTATTGATGATACATTGATTTCCGGGTGGAAATCGCGTTGAGGACTTTGAAGCAGTCGACGTCTTCTAAGCACTTGGTTTGATAACTTAGTCCTGAAGATGCCTCTTGCAACAGAGCGCGAAACGTCGACTGCTTCAAGGTCCTCAGCGCGGTTTCCACCCGGAAATCAATGTATCATTGACTCAGACCGCGGAAGTCTACAATCAAGCCATAATGTATTTCTATTCATCACACGATAGGGCACTGTAGTAAAAATTGCAAGGCATATCCACTGCTTTTGCATTTTCTGCTATCAGCTATACCAGGATCATACAGTTTTCCTTCCTCTGCGTCGTGGAATTCGTCTTCAACAATTTGCCCCTTTCTATGCCTTGTCCGATTGTGCAGCTCAACGGTGTTGCCAGACGCTATTTGTCGCGCACAGTTGCAAATATCTTCGTTTATTGCCCATTCTTATCGTTATAATCGTTATAAAGAATGCAGAAAAGCAGAAAATCATCTGCAATATTGATTTAAATTAATGGGTATTGAGTCATGGGGGGGGAACATGTTTGCAAGAAGTAAAATTGAATAATTCGTTGTACTTTTTAGTGACCCACCAAACACCATTCTAGCAACTCTCTTGATTTCAAATGAACAAAAAAGTATGCAGAAATTTCTTTAATTATTCTTTTCAAAACCGTCATTTTGGATCCTTTATTTGGAATATTATAATGTTGATGCCAGATTTGCATGCGACCTCCATAAGGCACATGAAAATGCTTTTAACTATGTAGATTTGGCCGAAATTTCCCTTAATTTTTATTTTCTGTCCATTGTGGTAAGTTTTGCAATTTAAATGCCAAATTCGCGATACAGCGTCACTCAGAACCGCTACATACCATGTTTGAAAGAGTTATGAGCGATTTCAGACAAGGTATGGCAGTTGTAAAATACCCTGAAAAACATGCTGTAGATACAGGACTTTTTAGTATGTTGTTCAGGGCACTTAATAGAAGATTTAAAGATTTACTGAAAAATGGTTTCTAAATTTGGTTCAATGTAACCGCAATAGGTACCGCAAGACAATTAACATTTTATTTTTTATTTACATTTGATCTACCTTTCAGAAAACAATGTGCTGGAACCACACCCGTAATTAGAATCAAAATACTACACTCGAAAACAGCTCATTTAGTTCGAGGTTTTAGTGCCGTTATGGAACTTTGCCGCTCTATAAGTGCGGCAAAATACAAAATACAAATTTAAAATAAACTAAGACCACCAGTTTGATTGTTTGTTGATAAAGAATACCAACCCGTTATTATATCAAATTGTAAAAACGGTAAATTGAGAAAATTGTAAATAAAGTATAGCGAAGAGTGTAGTTTTATTTTAGTATGTTGGTACGCATATGACACCTACAGTGTAATGAACAAATATAAATCTGTCAGAGATTGACTAGTTTTTTAAACTTGACGTTTCGTCGAATTGGTACCAACCTAACATTTTCAATAAAGAGAAATAACAATTTTTTAATTAAAAATATTTACGCAAAAATCAGCAAAAAAAACGTTGTATGTCACTCTTGCCGAAAACTGCATAGCGCGACTCGCTCACATGCGACTCTCCGCCTTCGGCGTCGCACCGTATTACCGTTCGTCGTGCTATTCCGTACTTTCGGCACTTGTAACACAAATAACTATTTAATTCGCATGTAATGTGAAATGCTGTCAACATTCTTTTAAAACTAAGTCACGCTCATGTATTAGTTATTGTATGATCTATTATTATGTACAGGGTGAAATATCAATTTTGCATCAAGGAAATAGTTATTTAACCAACAAGTATATTAGAAAGATCGATTAATGATGGAGACTGTTTAACGCTCGAGCGTAGCGAGAGCGTTAATTGTCGAGCAATGGGACAAAATCTTGATGTCCAGGATAGTCCACCTACAACTGATGACGAGCAAACGAAGGATTTTGAACTAGCAAGCAAGGAAATAATTCAGCAGTTGACAGCAGAAAAATTCTCTGAAGCAACCTCCAACAGTAAAAAATTCATATTCTCTCCGTGTTGCCTCAGTCGTGGAGTGATATTTAGTTTGCATTGGGCCAGTACAATCCAGTTGGTTATCGAAGTGTTCTGTGACTTAATGCTCTATCTACAGAAATAGAGACATATCTAATTTAGAAACCGATTTTTCTCCAGGGAAAAAAAACAGTTACAACATCTCGCGCGTATAAAACGCATGCAAACAATTAAAAATTTGTTTCTTTCTTAACTGGGATATTACTACCACAAAATTTATACACTTTCTCTTTAAGCCATGGCACATAGCATATAAAAAAAATGGAGAAAATAAAATTGCGGTACATTGTCAAAAATCAGCTTTAACTTTCAATTTTTTTTTTCAAAAAATTAAAAGTTTCAGTAAAACTTATTTTTGTGATATGAATAAGAAAGAGAGCTTCATGACCTTTCAGATGAGCTATCGAACAACTTCCTAGCTGAATTCAGTCCCAAGATACGGAAAAAAACGTCTTGGCGCGCATGGAAAAACCGGGTTTTGGGAATACCCGATAAAACCCTCACCACTTGTTTTTCGAGAAACGGCAGATACGGTATTTATTTGGTGTGTACCCAAGCATGTCCTGCAAGTTTCGTCAAAATCGGAGGAGTCAAGGGTCAGAGGTGTGCGATTTCACATGGATTGTTTTAAATAGAATTTGAAAAAATAGAGTTTTTTAAGTTTCAAAAAAGTCTAGAATACGGTAAAGTACTTATTTTGTCAAAATATTGCCGCGCTTCTTGCGTTAAATATACCTTGTTTTTGGACTGAAAATCAGTAAATCTCCCCTCATACTAAGTTTAGTGCGCGGAACAATACACCATGTCACCATGTATGTTGGTTTCCCCATAAAAAAATCCTCAAAGTTCTCTTGATACATTGTAGTGGACACTCTCGACAATTATCTCGGTTGATTTTATTCAGAGAACGTGGCCGTTCTTTTTGCTCGGCCCATGCACGCGGCAATCAAATTGCAATTTCATGTCGAAAAGATACAGCGGCATTATAGCGCCGTATATCTTTCACTTTTAAAGGAGAACCGCCGGTGCGGGTCCAATCCTATTCGCCTCTGCCGGTACGATAAACGACATTAATAAAGGTGCCTATCAATTATTGCCGTCGTTGTGAAATTGTTAATTACACCGCACCGGAGTTTACCATGTGTGTGGCGGCGCTGCTATCGGCGGAAAAGGACCTTCTTAAATCAAGGAAATTTATCACCGGGTACCTCTACGCGTCCGTCGACGAATGAGGAGTTATGCGAGCAGCGAGCTGCGCAGAGAGCTGTACCACGTCAGAAGAACTGATCAAACAGTTTCCGAGAAGGCAAGCAAACGATGGCCGTGGCAGTTTTTCTGCACGCCTCTCTGCCCGCTCTGAGCGAAGAATAATAATCCTAATCAGCTTCCTTGTGAATTAATACGCAGTTTGTATGTGCGCAAGATATCGCGTTTATTATTACAACTCCTGCGATTGACTATCGGTTCCGCGTTTTCGCTACCGCGTAAAAGAAGCGTATTTCCCTCGCGAACCCATTTCTTGTCGATTCAAAAGATTAATAAAAAATGTACAAGGTGAAACACAGTTTTTTTTGATCGCTTGTTTTCGTTTCTATTTCAAACAATGATAACAGATGTGAACATACCTACATAATAATATTTACAAACTTATGATATGATCTGGAAATAAGTATAATATGTCAGAAAGCAAAATGTTTGTGATATATCTAATGATATTTTTTTGTTTATTTTTGTATCTTTTAGCTTTTTAATTGCAATGTTGAAAATAATCTAAAATACAAACGCCACCAATACAAACGCTATCAGAGCTTCAAAGAAATCTAAAAAAAATCTGATGTGGCCAGGTACATGACTTTATCATACAAAATATAAAATTAATAGCTGCATGTGAATATATTTGATTGAGATAAATCGTGTCTGCATTAAAATTAAACTAGTTATCCAGTATTTGACAGATATTTTGATAGTCAATATTATCAATAGTAGGTATTGTCAAAGCAAATGTTAGGTTGATACCGCTTCTACGAAACGTCAAGTTTAAAAACCTAATTCAAATTCTGACTTATATTCGTTCATGACACTGTAGATGTCACATCCATACCAACATACTAAAATATAACTACTCTAATCGCTATACTTTATTTACAATTTTCTCAATTTATCTCAATTTATTAGATATAACAACGGGTTGATATTTCTTATCAGCAAACAATCAAATTGGTGATCTTATTTTATTTGAATTTTGTATTTTGTACTTTGCCGCACTAGAGCGGCAACGTTCCATAGCGGTTCTCCAACCTCTGATGAAATCAGCAGTTTTCGAGTGTGACAGCCATAGACATTTCTGTGGCGACAGTACAAAAAAATATTTGTCAAATCCAGGCTACTATGTAGTTTCATATCAATGCAGATGCGACCGATCTCGATCAAATAGAATTTGCTCTTGAAGCTAAACTATTAATTTTACCAAAAAATATCATAGGCATAAACTATTCAAAATTTCCTCTACTTTAATTTATTATTTAACTATTTTGACGAAATTACAGAAATGGCAGCTCATTTACAAAATCCTTGAAAAACGCTTAGAGGAAACAGCCCAGTTCCTTTGGACCAGCGGTTCTCAAACTTTTTTAAATTTCCTGCGTCAGGGTCCCTTTAAAAATTTTGCGATAGCTTGCGGACCCCAATAATAAAAAACGAAAATTGTAATAAATAAAACATTTCTTTACGAACATTATGTATTTAGAAAATATTACAGGTTATGTAATCGCCGTAAATAACAATGTTGATGGGATAGATGCATTTGCTGTGCCTGAAGTAATTCTTCAATATTTGGCTTTGTCTTGGCCAGTGGAACTCGGTATGTTTTTTTAATCAAAATCAATTAATTTTTAATCAAAACAAAAAATTAAAAAAACAAATGCATTTTTTAAATTCTACTACTTAAATTACCGCAAAAGTGCTATACTATAAATCCAGTTTATTAGTCTACTTATGAAATATATATTTGGCCATATAAAAATATAAAAGTGTAAGTTAAGTTTACAGTTAATTTTATTACATGAAATCAAATTCTGTGGAATCACTAACTAAGCAATGTTTTCTTTAAAAATATTATTATTGAATAAAATAATAATAATTAATAATAAAAAAATAATAAAAATAATAAATAATAATTCTCATTAATAATAGGTATCTTTAATGCATCCACATTGTTAAAACTTAAAATATTTATTACTTGAAAATTTGTGTGTATTTATTTTTGATTGGAACGTAACCCCCCCCCCCCCATACAGCATTGAGAGATAGACTTAACATTCGCATATTTGACATTCGCGGGAGTTTTCTAGAACGTAAACCTCGCGATAATCAAAATAGGCGATGACCATGTAAATAAATTCTTGCCGCTATACACGAACAATTATCAAACTTAGATTATATGCAAATAATTTAGCTCTTGCGTATAGAACAGTAACATTCAATATTTATGGAGCGGCAACTAGAAATCTTTACATTTGATATCATAGCCAAGCATTTGCTATGACCCTGTATAAATATATTAGGGTTAAACAGCGTGTATGAAAAAATAATGACAGTTTGCTATATAAGGCATAAAAGCGTGCCCGATTTTCCACATGTTATGCTCTTCTAACTGTTCTTCCCGGAATAGTATTGACCGCATTTGTTATTCGATCCCGCAGATCGTCGATATTTCTGCGAGTATCGTGATAAATTTTGTCGTTCACAGTTCCCCAAAGAAAATAGTCCAGAGGACTTAAACCAGGAGATCCACCACTCCACCATTACCAATCCAGCGATTTGGAAATTGTTGATTTAAATAATTTCGTACAATTGCAAAGTTTGACTTGTGTGAGGTCTGTACGGTTTCAATATCTCTGTTCGTGGTCTGCAAACACGTGTTTGCGGCAATTACAAATTAAGGGCTAATTCCCGCTTAGAAATACAAGATCATCATCATTTATGTAAAAACCAGTAGTTGAAGCATTGCAAATCAATGTAATTTAACGTTTACCATTTCTAAATTACCTCTTTGATTAGTTTCAACATTTCCATGAGGATTATAAGAATTGCAGGGTTTACTAAACGATCCATGGTCCGCTAAATTTCCGTCCAATGTTAGGAATATTGTACGATGCGACATTTCTAAGAGAACAATAATAAACCCTTATTATATCACGCTTTTCGTTATTGGTAAACGGCATTTTACATCCACAATCAAGCACAATTAAGGTTTATTTGGTTAAATGGCAAACCTAACGCTGAGGCCGCCGCTTGATCCAAGTGCATTTTGCTGGCGTTGCTTGGCAACGACTCCGGAGGTCTGTAACCAAGCTCCAGTTGGGTACCTGAAGGTTTTTTGATTATTACACCATTATTTAAAAAAAAGAATGGTAACATGTTATACATTGCGGAAATGAGAAAAAAACATGAGCATCGGAAAAAATTCAATATCGCGCCCATAAGAAAAACAAAAGTTGGCCATGGTTACGCCGCCATCTTTGATGTTATTTCAAAATAAAAAATGACACATCATTCCTTGTTAAAAAGTACCTGAATGGTTTTGTTTCAAATGTCTAGCTACATTTGGTTTTGAATAAAAAATTAAAAACGATAAGTATGTTAAAATTTCAGTTTTTTGTGGATATCATCAATGAAAAATGATAGCTTAAATTTCTTTTCAGATAATTGATTAGCACAAAAATACGAAACTTTGCCAAATTTAAATATAGGCTCTATCTCCAGTAATAAGCGAGATCCCATGGTGAGGATCGAAATTGAATCACCCGGTATAAATACATATGAGTTCGTTTTTCGCGGTCCTACCGAAACCGCTTGGCGGTCCTCTAGGGGACCGCGTACCCCACTTTGAGAACCGCTGCTTTGGACCCTTTTGAACCAAAATCTTTTCAGCTCTAAGTTTAGTCATGAAACTTCAAAATATGAACTTTATAAATAATAATAATACCAGAACGGATTTTTTTATATGACACCCCGCACGAGAGAACCGCCGTAACTGTCATCTCTCGGTTCGACAAATTGACTCCTGTGTTTGAAGGCGCATAACTCTAAAACTACTGAACAGAAAAAATTTAAATAACGCGTATCATACTCCTGAATCATTTGTACATACGTTGTATCACTGTCAAAATGTTTTGCCTCTCGAAGTAAACCTGAGGGCGAGAGAAATGAAAAAAGTCCTGGGATTGACCTGCATGACTACGATAAAGGTCCGCATTTATACTGAGAGTACATTTGTTTGGACATTTACCACGTAAAATTGGCCAATCCTACGAATAATTTGATTTTCGGGCGTTTACAGTAACGTTTCGTTATCAGTTTCATTGCAGATGGCGCTGCAATCGGTGAAAATGAGGCTAACTTAATTTTTTTTAAATGAGTATACCCAAATTTGTTATAAAATTATAATTTTACGCTAAATAAGAAGAATGGTTTGTCCAAAACTTTTTTTCGTACAATGCATTTTTTTCGTGCGTAAACAAACCCTATGCGCATGACGGCGCAACGCGCGAGATACCAAAACGTGTCCCGGTTACGCGCATACCTTCCTACGTTGGACCATGGGTGTCTAGTCAGTCGTCGCTTTGACTGCCAGGCGGCGAGCGCATCCGATGCAGTGGCTGCGATCGTAACTACCGCAGCCGCCACAAACTTCCATCGTCAATAACTTTTAATATATGCATCGTACGAAAAAAATGTTCAGACAAAAGATTGTTCTTATTTAGCGTAAAATCATAATTTGATAAAAAAATTCTGTATTGCCATTTAAATAATTAAGTTAGCATCCTTTTCACCGATTGCAGCGCTATCTGCAATGAAACTGATTGATTATTCTTGGTCAAAGTCTTCAGAAGAAAGAGGTGTGCATAGTAGTCTATTAATTGAGTGATGGAATGCCATGAATTTTATGTTCTGGGATCGGCGCTGGGACGTTTTTCGGATAATAACATCAGTGCATGTCAAAATATGTTATATTTTAAGTGGTTGTTGTTAATCTCATCCCATGTCAAAACTATACAATCTCATATCATCATTTTATGAAACAAATTCATAAATAGATAGAATGCATAGTAGTAATCAGCGGGATATAATTACGAACCATTTGCAGTAGAAGGTGTCTGTCGTAAACGATCTATGGACGAAGCTTGAAAACAACTTTAATGCAAGGATCTCTCCATAGAAGTCCAGCGAATCTATGGAATGCGTTCTTTATGAATATTTAAGTTTTATCATAAAGACACCAGCCATATTTCTGTAATTACTTATGTATATGATACCACATAATTCTACAGGATAGGTACGAAAATTTTACACTTGAAGAAGTACTGCAAACACAGTGTTTACAGCTTGTCATCTCATCCAGCGCTAATCTAGAAAATTTCGGTGTATTCACATAAATAAAATATGAATACTTCGAAATATTTGACAATAAATAAATTATTATTACATGCCGAATTTGTCCGTTTTATCTTGATTCTTGACGGCACGACACACCGTGAATATACTAACCGAGAATTTATATGTAACACCCCATTGGCCAGGATCGTATAACACACATATTAGTCAGTTATATTAAATAACCTTTTTTCGACCGTAAACGACGTTAGGGTCAATTAACCGCGAGCGATTCATGTGTAAACAGAGTTAATGGCGCGAGAGACACGCTCGTTTTAATTGCCGGCGTCCGTCCCCCCCGCGGTAAAAGATTTATGCAAGTTTTACGTGCCGGGCGGATCGCGTTGTGCGATGCTTGTCCGCCCGCGAGAAAAACGCACTCAAGTTCAAGGTTTTCCCCGTGCGGCGTTTGCTGTCGTTGCGACCGCGAACGGTCGCTCGGCCGCGGAAGTCGTGGCGCTATTTATAGAACCCTGTGGTGTAGGCACGTCATTGAGCTCTATACTGATTATGCGGACCGCAGATTCCTTCCATGGTGCACTACCTGGATTCTGGAAACACTGACGACTCCTGGAAATTACATAGGGTAGTAAGTTCCAAAGTAAGGACTTCTGTCAACTTAGCCTCCCCCCACTTTTGTATTTTATGTCGATGTTGATGGCAGTTGTTTTGGCAATCGTTAAGGAGGGTTTGGGACTACACTGTTATCGTTTGGGAGTCATTGTTTTTCAGGAAAATAAATATTATTTTTCTTACCGTCAAGTCAAGTTGGCCTCCAAACTATCACATTTTGTGTATTCTTTGGTTGGATTGGTTTGAAAATTGGTCGTTAATGAGGATTAGGGAGTAATTAGTTTGACCGCAAAATAATATAAATGTTTAGTACATAACCTCAGTTTTTTTAGTTTATTGGCGGAAAGTGGTTAGCGAGGAATAAAAATTCCACTTTTGGTATGAGAGAGTTGTAGTTTGCTTTAAATTAGTCGTATTTCCGCAATAAACCGTTAAAGAATCGTTAGGAAAGATTAAAAAGGCCCCTGTGGGAGTATTTTAGTTATGTACTTATTCAACGATTGTATTTATTGGCTTTGTTTTCGATAAATTTTACGTATTTCTTCATAAGTTGTTAGAAAATTGTTATGGACGATTTAAAAGTCTACTTCTGATTAATGGGAGTACAATTATATCAATGCCGAAGTACCACAAGGAAGTGTATTGGGACCAATTTTGTATCTACTGTATACTTATGATATTCCGGTTCCGGGAGAAAGCACAATGGCAACATTTGCAGACGACACGACTATTTTGGTGATTAGTGACAGTGTCGAAGAAGCAACTGAAAAATTACAGATATCTGCAAACAAATTTGGACAAAGAATGGCGAATCAAACTAAATGAAGGAAAATCCACGCATGTAAACTACACCAATAAGAGAGTTAACTATATTCCAGTAACCATTAATGGGGACGATTTTCCATACGCGGATACAGCGAAATACCTTGGCATGACACTGGATGCGAAGCTTAGATGGAAACTACATGTCAAGAAAAAGCGGAGCGAACTCGACCTAAAATTCCGCAAAATGTATTGGCTAATGGAACGGAGGTCAGCCCTGTCAGTGCAAAATAAGCTCCTACTATACAAGCAATTATTAAAGCCAGTATGGGTGTATGGAATAGAGTTATGGGGATGCACTAAGCAGTCCAATATCAACCTCACTCAGAGGTTCCAAAATAAAGTTCTAAGAGCCATTGTTGGTGCACCATGGTACATCAAAACCACCAATCTTCATCGGCACATACGCATGGAGATGGTAACTAGCGAAATATCAAAATTTGCTAAGAAGCACGAGGATCGTCTACTCCACCGCGACAACATTGAAGCCATCCAGCTGCTAGACTATAGTGCGGTAGTGCGTAGTGGTTTAGTTCTTTTCAGCCGACGCGTCGGCTGAAAAGAACTAAACCATTCGAACTAGCGCGGGAGTGTGGGAGTCCTCTAGAGTAACTCAAAATATCGCGCTTTTTTCCAATAACATTCATCCCACTGTAAAGTTTGCCCATAATCTTAATCCTGTTTGAATCAGAGCATAATAAGAGTAGTTACACAAAAAAACTACATGCTTGATTTTTTCAAATGTCAATTTGACATGTGACGACGTTTATAACTTCAAATCAACCCGATTCGCGCGTGCAGGGTAAACGCAGTGGCTCCTATTGGTCGCTATGCGATCACGCAAGCTCTCGCGCAGTAGCAACCAAAATTGAGAAACTCAGGTTAATAATATCAATTTGTTAACCAATTGATACACTACAGGTACTTGGAACTTCTCGTACGCAACAGTATAAAAACAAATGTTATAAGCATGAATGTCCAAAAAATTGCGGCCGGTAGGCGTTGGCGTTGTGAAGCAGCCCAATATTATACAAGTACCACATAATTTATACGTCCGCTATAATAAATCCTATGGCTATGAACTACTGCTTTAACTACTATTAAACACAGTCGCACGTCACGTGCTTGAGGTTAATTTCCCACTACTCTAGCATGGGCGCCCCCAGAAATATTTCCATGGGTGTGCAAAACCAAAACCGGCTGTTGAATTGAGTTTAGTTTTCAAGAAAATCAGTGAAAACGGTAAAATACAAAAACAACGCATCTGTTTTCTTAAAATCGACTCAGTTTACAATTCTTTACTTAAAAATTGTGAATTGAGTCTAGTTTTTTCCGATTATACAGAAGAAAATATCTATACCACACAGTTGTTACTTGTTGATTTTATTGTTTTTACCAAGGTGGTAATATATTTCCGATTATTGAATTTTTCACGAATTAAGTTAAGTAAAGAAAATATGTGCTTTTTTATGTGTGAATTGAAAAGTGATATAATTATTTTATTATTAAGTAAATAATTGTGGCCTGTAAAATTTATTGGACTCACTATAGATTTTTAAAATTATGGAGCATCCTAATTCAGGGTATTAAAAAGTATATAGAAAATTATGTCAATTGCAGACCGGAGGTAAAATTTAAATCAATGAAAAATTACAGCCACAACCGTGGATTTGAACTAGGGACGTTTACCTTTATGTCGCCATTATCTATACATTTTAAAGTTCATCATTACTGTATGTCCGTGCAACCATTTTCAGTTAACGATATGTCATAATTTTTCAGCACCGTGTAAATATAATACAAATCAGTAAAACAGTTCCTATAAACATGTAGGCACTAAAATTAACCCAACAAATTAACTAAGTAAATAGTATGCAGTATAGAACAAAGTATTATTTTCTTAATGTCAATACTTTATAATGTTAGGCATTTGATTATAAAGATTGTTAGATATTTGTACTAAAACAGTAGACCAGTATGTACTTAGATGACATCAGACAGTAGATCAGAAGATCTGTTCATCTACTATCAACTTTCACGTAACAACACCTGGTGTAGAAGTCAGATAATTCGTAATTTAAGCGATACAAAATTCGTAAGTAGGAGTTTTTAACACTATATAGTCATAGATCACCCGGTATGATTACTCAATATTTGCCGGTGGGTTTTGTGGTGGTGGGAGTAGTGAACACTACATTAGTACCTCGTACACCATTGTCTGAAATTATGAAACATTGCCACCGAGAATGTTTTCTTTAATCTAGTAAATATCAGATAGGTACGCGAAAACCGGGCGTAAGACGTCCAGTTTGCACCTTCTACCAGACACCGGGATCACTCGAAAACAGGACTAGGTTGATATTTTTTTCAATAATAAACATGTTGATAGGAAGTTTTAATATATAGGAAGTTAGGAAGTTATTTAATATAAATACAAAACTTATGGAAGAAATTAGACAAAATTACATTCTGTAGTCTATCATTTTAAATACTACCTATTATTTCGTGATTTTTGGTCTCTGTATGGCTCTTAATGGTCTCTATATTCGGCACGTAGGCATGTGGGGTTTACATTATGTGGGTTTCACACTAGTTTTAGATCAGTACGTAATTCATGACTATCTTTCTTGTTGACTTTTCACCAGTTACATCAAAAGCTAGGGTTGTGCAAGTGCACCCCCTTGCCCCTCTCTGTGGGCGCCCATGTGCTACAGTCCAAATCGGCTAAAACATTTTTGACAGATAATGCCATGTACAAACGTTATAGTCGATTCTCAGTACGTACTTTGGCGCAATTTTTCTTACTGCAGGCAGTAAGGAAAAAATTTAGTTGAATGCTTGAATTGAACAATGATCATCGATCAATTTGTCGATTTTTCTAGAAAGTACCGAACATTTGTGGAATTCTTTCTTGGGTTGGTGGTGCGAGGTAGTGAGACTCGGGCAAAGTTCTCCTCGTAAAGTATTAAAAAGCGTATAAAATAAAAGTTTTTCCTTCATGCTCCCAAAGAAAATTCCTTTGATATTGAGTGAAGTGATATAGAAATTCCAAGGTACGAGACGGACGGATTCTTCTGCAGGGCGGAGAAGTAGCCAACTCGGTAAATCGCGTAATTGACGGAACAGCTGGAGCAAAGCCGCAGAAACTGGAAAGTACGCTTCCAGGTTTAGATGATATAGGAAATACGCAGGGGAAATGATTCTACCTATTTTTGCGCATAATGATAGTAACCTGAGCAAAATATTTGTATTGAAGTATAATAATTATAGTTATAACTATTACACATTATAACAAACTTATATCAAAAATACGGCATTGAATTTTACTAAAAACTCAACGATTCCCCGCTACTACATTAAACATTTGCAATAAACAACAAAGTTGTTGATCGTATACAAACAATACAATGCAGATGATTACGGATTTTATAGCAATAATGACGAATGGCGAACAATTGTTACGACTAGGCATTTTGGTTGGCATGCCAGCAATTACATCGGAACGCTTGTAGGCTAAATGACCCATCAATAAATAAAAGATTACACTATAGCTTAATCGGAATGCTAACCGTAAAAAAATGACGATAAAAGCATTGGATTTACGGTTGAATGTGGGTGGCCACGACACAAACGTGCGTATGAAATATTCGGCTGTAAAAATAATCGATTCGCTCGCTTTAATTATTAATTGAACGCTGTAAATGCAAGATACCGTAAAACTTGTTTTTTAACTTTATTTTTCCTGTCGGCTTTTAGTTCGATATAAAATTAACTTTTCTATTTACACAATATTTCTGTCTCTAACCACATGTAATTTCGCCCAGTTATATAGTTTTTAGTATTTAGAATGACTGAAAGATTTTTTATGATGTTTATTTAATTTTCAGCAGGTACTTATTTTGCTGGATAAATCAGTTGTAGTGCGCATACATACTTTGGTGTTGCAGTGAGTAATCCGGAGGATTTATCAATAGATACTATTAATTAATTACGAAATAACCATTAAAAATCAAATAAATTTTGACTGACTTTATTTTTACTTAACATACCGAATAAGTTAGCAAACCTAAATTTCATTCATAGTAGTATTATTCATTTTAGAAACAAAGAAGGTTCTCTTAACTATTGTTCAGTAACCGTCAAAAAACGTACGACAAACAAATAAATAAGATTTCTTTAGCAGATAGAACTGTAAATTCTTTTAACTAAAATAATTCATTATATTCACTTTATTTATATAACAAATTATAATCCCAGTACAGTTTAATATGATTTCACTTTTATTATTAGACAAGCAACTTAAATACATACGAAATTTAATTATTCTGAATAATACCAACAATAATAATTAAAATTAAACTTGTTTACGGACTGATCCGTCTATAGCAGTCTCAATTTTTTTGATATTAGGTTGAAACTTGGGGAAACCCCAAACAAAACAAATATTATTGTGTTATTTCCAATCTCCAATGTAAAAAAGATTTATTCATTGCGAAATATTTGTAAATTGTGCTTTATCATTGTATCAAATAACCAGCAACATGTCGTAAATAAACTTAAACACACCCAGTTCAATTGTTAAAAATTACTCCTACTGTAAAATTACAATACCTGTAATTGCAAAAATATCCTGTGAAATTACTGTGATTATGCTGTAATTTGAAATAACCAGCGTTGTTGGAGTAGAACAAAAAAGAACGCAAATAATTCAAATTAATTTGCTGTAACTTTGTAGACATTTTTCTCTGTGCATCAAGTTTTTGTGTTTTTTTTTTTTCCTTTAAATATTACGGTTGTTTAAAATATTAACAAAAGGAAAGAAACAAATACATATCAAACAATGCGAAAAGGAAGTACACAACCAGCATCATTTGCAATAGTTAAATGTAAATACATTAATTATTAACTTAAACAAATATCAATAATAAGAATAAGATGAATAAAAAAACCATTCTGAGTAAAAAGTGTTACATAGACTACTGATTTCCTCCAGAATATTATGTTCCTTAAGCCGTTTATAATACGGTTTTCAAATACTTCAAACCGCTGTAATTTTTAAAGGAATTTTAAGACAACAGATGATTTCTATTTTCTGTTAAAGGTTGTTAAATAAGTATAATTTAGCTTATAACTCAAGGCGAAAATTAAATGTAACTTTAAATTATAAGTAAAACATGCGTAATAACGTTGTTAACCATTTATCAGAACTTCAATTTATTTAATTATTAATTTTGAATTAAATGTGGTCACTATATTTAGCACTTCAAAGTTTCCTGTCACCTCTGGAAAACAATGATTTTGTAAATTTTAGTTATTTAAATTTTATTCTAATTAGCTCCATATAAAATGTCGCATAGAAATACTGCATATTTATTGATTTCCTATGAATGGTAAGACACCATTTCTTTCACAGAAGCACAGAATTTGGTCTGGCGGAGTAATCCTATCAGGCATGTAAGGCCACATTGAAACGTTAAACTCACGATTCTGCCGTTCTCTTAAAATAAAGTTCCCAGTATGAGCAGCAGTTCGTTAGTGTGGAAATGGAGAAATATTCAGATAATGTTACATTTTCACCAATAACTGCAAGCTCTTCATATACAGGATTTTTGATGTTATTACATTCATTTTCAGTAATCAAATTTTAGAATGATTTGCCATCTTTCTAAACGTAAACAATCGAACCTGATTAGCTACAAACTTCAAAGTGGTCTCAAATTAAACCTTAAAACTTTTAGGAACATTTCTTTATCCGTTAGTACAAGTTTAATTAAAAAGTCAGTCTTAAATAGATAATTAGAATACCTAGTCTCTTGATCAAAGTATCTGTTAAACCCGCAAACATCTACTAGAAAATTTGTCATATTTTAAACACATACACCGCTATTTTAATCAGAGGAAAAAAGAAATAGCAAATTTGTCACTTTGCCAAACACTTCAAAAGCCCTGGTCGGTGGCAACAGACATTACACGCCATATATAAAATGTGTCCGTATTTTGTAACTAAATTGTCAACATAACTGCGTAAATAATCTAGAAACTATTCCATATTGCCATGTAAGTTTCTCGAACACGTTTACATTGTGCTGTAAAACTGAACCAACGAAACAACTTATTGTACGGCAAATAAAGTACCTACAGCACCCACATGCACCATTTACGTCTATGGTACACGACTTTAAACGCCGGAATACATTAACTTCTTACGTAAGAGGGTCCGATTGAGTCGTAAACCGTTGGATAGCTATGATTCCACGGTCTATAAATTTCATTATTGTATTCTTCGTTCTGCCGCTGTGACGTCTATATTCGGGAACGGCAGAGCGTGAATAAAAAGAAGAGGAGCCGTGGAATGCTGTAATTAAAGATTTAGTTGACGCCCGTAGCGACGTATGGGACATTTTTTATGCGCCCAGCGCCCGGACTTGTAAATGAGGTCCGTGAAAAATAACGACCGACCAAGGGACGTACCTTCAATTCATGTTCCGTACGTATAGTTTTATTTTTATAATTCTACGGGAATGACAAACGTAAAAGAAGTATGTTCATATTTTTATGCTATGGTATATTTTTCTCGTGCCATGAAAATAAAAATACTAGCGCGGACGAGAGTGATTTTGAATGCATTAATAAGACTAAGGAAAAACAAAAAAGAAAATAGATACATATCAAATGGTGCAAGAACGAATGAATTAAAAAATACCCATTACGATAATATCAAGTAAAAACATTAATTAATAAACTCAATTAAGGTAATTGCGGGGTGTAGCATGAAGTAAATATGAATTAAATATTGAGATATGAGACAGTTTTTTAATTATTTTTTGATGTTCAATATAATTCAATTTATCAGCAATCCACAATTTGTTGGTTATTTTAATAACTATTATAACAACTAACAGATATTATTATGTAGTTCAAAATATTGAGCATGTACTAATTTTTATTATATAATCCGCTGGGATTTGATTACAATTTTAAAAAGTATGTAGTCATTTTTATTTATACAAGCTACTGGGATTGTCGTCTAATTTGATTAAAATTTAAAAAGGCGATAATATTAGATTTACTGCGTATTTTTTTGCCATCAATAGATTTTTGTTATTTTCTAGTTTTCTGTTCTTAACCATAAATTGCCAATGATTCTTATTTCCGGGGTTGCTTATTCCATTCCGTGTTCTGTTTGTGATTATTTTAAAAACTTGTGAACAAAAAATGTCGATGTTGAAAATTTAAGTATTATTTACAATAGTATATTATAATACAAGTTCAACAAACAGTTTGCGCACGAGTTGTAAAACAAATGGAACGAGTGCGCCAATACGTATTATAAAACGACTATTTATACTATTATTTCTACTTTGCGACATTAATTTTACATAAATTTCGAAAATTGCGGTTGTCGTCAATATCATCAATCATGGAAAAATAAAAGTTTGTGATCTAGTGTTTTCATAACGACACCGAAAGCGGTGTCGTTATATTTATGTATGTACCAAGGGCATTACACAGATGCTTATGCCCCAAGGGTGACGGTTTAAAAAGCTCGAGGGCCGATAGGCCCGAGATCCTTTTAAGTCGCCCGAGGGTATAAACATCAAGTAGTAATGCCCGAAGTGCATAAAAATTTTTATGTCCTTCAATGGTCTTGTTCCTCAATTAGAATAATAATAATAAATATTTTGACGTTATCAACTGACATGTGTATCTACGGACTTGAATAACAAATACAAACAATTCGGAGTTGAGTGATCATACAAACAATTAATGGTCAAACTTATAACCTTGATCGCCAATAATTGACATTGACGAGAGACAATACAGTCAATTAATTGTCAAACTTATAACCTTAATCGCCAATAATAACATTGACGATACTAAATTTACATTTTGAATGACAAATATTGGATATATTTGACATATAATCACGGCAACCCTTAATTCTCGCGCGGGCGTTAAGAAGCAGTTTTTGCCCCGGTATCTTTAGATGTAAATTGTCATTTTATGATCATGTAGGACATAATAGTTATTTATGTACCAAGGGCATTACATGGATGTTTATATATTTGTGCCCCGAGGGTATAAACATCAAGTAATGCCCGAGTGACCCAAAATTTTATGTCCTACTATTTTAGTTCCTCCGTTTGAATAATATTAATAAATATTTTGACGTTATCAAGTAACATGCGTATCTACAGAGTTGAATAACAATAGAAACAATTTGGAGTTGAGTGACAATACAGACAATTAATTATCAAACTAATAACCTTAATCGCCAATAATTGACATTGCCGAGTGACAGTACAGACAATTAATTGTCAAACTTATAACCTTAATTGCCAATAATTGACAAAATGACTTAAAATTAACAATTTGAATGACAAATATTTAATATATTTGACATATAACCATGGCAACCCTTAACGCCCGTGCGGGCGTTAAGAAGCAGTTTTTGCCCCGGTATCTAACATGTAAAATGTTATTTTATGATCATGTAGGACATAAAAGCTTCTAACGAACGCAAAGTAGAAAAAAATATCTTTTTGTTAATAAAATCGGACACATGTTAATAATCTCTAATTGTTTATAATTTAAAATATCTAGCAACTAAAATTTTCATTAATAAGCATTATAGTTGTATTTATAAAATAATATATAAACAAAATTGATTTTCTTCCGAAGAATTCGGGAAAAATTCACCTATTTTAAAAACTATGAGATTTTTTTATAAGAGTAAATAAATTCAATAAAAAGTGAAGAAACTAATACATATGAAACATTCAAACATGAAAAATCACAAAGATTCCATATGGATAATTAAATGCTTTCTTTTGAGCGAAGTATCTAATCGTATTACAAATATTTTCAAGCATTACGCTATTTGACCAACGTCATTTCTTTAACCTAGTTTATCCAAGACCATAATGTTTATAAATTGAAATATTGAATATTCAAACCCTATTTGGAATAAGGTTTCATTGGATTATCTCTTTCAGCATAATGAAAGGAATTGTATATAGGTTTTTCTTCAATATTATAAGAGGGTATAGTATTATTAACAGGCACTTATAATAAAATCGGTTATGTGTCAACAATACCAAGGTATACATCGTATAAAGCTCCTCCGCAAATTCGGTATCAAGTTCAAGACCAATTTAAACTCTAGGTGGGCGCTTAATATAATAGCCATTTTCTTCGGCCGAGCGCAGGATGAAAGGAAACTAACTCCATTCGGGATAATTCAGGATAATTGGAGGCGAAGTTTCCCGAGCGAACGTATAAAATCTTATACTCCAACTTGTCCCAATGCCCTCCCCCATTCATTAATATACAACCCAACGGAAATTTCTGAAACTTTTTAGTGTCCTCGAAAATACTTGTTTAGACCAAAGTCAATTTCTAGCGAATGCTAACTAGACCATAACCAGCGCGCGTTGTCGACTAAATGCAGGACGCCTTCTTTCCGTCAATAACTTCGCTAATGAGCCGTGGAAAAGTTGTCGCTGAAAAGTTTTCAGCGGAGACGTTGCCCGGATTTCCTCGGAATTGAATCGGCCGTCCCGGAAGCCAACAAATAGGGGTGAGCAGTTTGCGAGGGTGATATCGGGTCTGTTAGTGGACGACGAGATACAAGATTGGGCAGGGGACATCGAACCAGCAGCGGAGAGAGTGAGCTCTGGTGTAATCGACTCCGGGCCGTGTTTTGTAAACGCTGTAAAAACAGGAACTTCATTTATATTTATGAGGGTTGCGAACCGACAAAGGATTTATTTGAAATTTTAAGATATTTCGGGAGGAGTGCATAATTTAACGCCCAACCCCCATCAACCGGAGCGATACCGGATAATCTCCAGCCGAAAGAAATCCAGGGTGTATAAAGACGCGTTCTGTCTCCTATCTACGGCCCCGCGTATATCCAAAGCATGGAGAACGAAGATTATCTACTTAGGTTGTTCTTTCGACGTTCTGCATGCGAAACAAATATCGACTAAATCAAAGGATTGCTGCGATTGTGAAAATAATGAATGAAAAATCCATCTCCCCTATTTCTAATACGCGGATTTTACATAATTTATAGATAACGACCTAACAGTCAACATAATTAATTAATTAATGACCTAACATACCGTAAACATACCGAAAAAATTAAACAAAGTGTTGGAAGTGAGCACCGTTGGCGTCCAAACTAGCTTCTGTACGGCGCCTGCAATTAGCACTTAAACCGCGGCATTTGACGTCATCATAGTTTTCGAGCGACCGCAGCATTCTGCCCACATTCTCCGTAAATGAGCATCATGTCTACATACTTACTACTTGTGAAATTATTGTCAAAGTTTATAACCCCTAGAAATTATTGCACTTATTTCGTATACACCCTTTCGTATAAGGACGTGGTTGTAAAACAACGTAATAAGTCTGACCTTGAGCTAGTTTGAGAATTTTTGATTTAGCGATCTTGTATTTTCTTCTTATTGCAATATTAAAATATTATTATCCATGAAGCCACGTAGAGGATTGTTAAACACACAAAACAAGAAAAAACGTTTTGTGGAATTGTTGAGGTTGGAATGACCAGCTGTTTTTAGTGATGTGCAAAATCTTAAATATGAACTTTGTTTGCTTATTTTCATAAGTACAATAAATAAATTCTGAACACAAAATTCTCATTTTTTTATTCTCAAGACAAGAAACGTTGTGCTATTCATTAATTTGCCGGGATAAAAATCGGTTAAAATAGTTAAAATTCTATAATTCTATAATTATAAATACGCATATTCTGTCAGATATCTATCTTTCTCAGACAACAGTTTTCTTTTCCTGATTAATGTTCTCTACTGTAGAAACTGCCTCCATTTTGTTATAGTGTACGGTGATCTAGTTTATTTGAAAATATATGGAAACGGAAAACCTAATAGTAAATAAGGAGAAAGTTATCAATTTCGTGCTGATAGATTCAGTAACATAGAATTACTATAACAGACAAGCCCGAGAAATTAATTACACATTTGTAACAAAACGTTTTGAAGACACGTTGTTACAAAGAATTTGATTGCACAATCACATTAAGATAACTCTCAAAATGACAAAACCTTCAAAAATCAATCAATATTTAAGTCTTTCTTTGTTGATATGTATCTTCAAAATTAAAAAAAGTCTAATCTAACCACGATCTGACAATACTGTCAAAATAGACTCACAATATCTGGCCAATCCTGGCACATTAGTTGTAATGCAGATACGAGCGATGTCGATCAAATAGAATGGTTTGAATAAGCTGGTTCGAATAAAAGTGATAACGCTTCACTAAACTATTTATTGTATATACATAATGCACATAGCGACCAACAGACTCAACTGCTATGGCACTACTTTAATTTATTAACTATTATGACGAAATTACAAAAATGGCAGTTAATTGGCAAAATCGTGAAAAATACTAAGAAATAACTTAGTAGATGTGAGCTTGTCTGCTTTTAACCATATTTATATCTCTTGAAATAAAAGAGATGGCCTTACATTCGTATTTAAAAAAATCTGATGTGGCCAGGCACATGACTTTATCATACAAAATATAATATTAATAGTTTAGCTGCATGAGAATCTATTGGATTGAGATAAATGGCGTCTGCATTAAAATTAATGCAGCTACTAGTTACTAGTTAGCTACTAGTTAGCCAGGATTTGACAGATATTTTGATAGTCAATAGTATCAATAGTAGGTATTGTCAAAGCATCAACATTTGACACTACCTACTGTCAGAATAATAGTTATTTATCTCACAAGTGCCGAAAGTACGTAATAGCGCGACGAGCGGTGATGCGGCGCGTCACGGATGGCGGAGCGTCGCCGTCGCATGTTAGCGAGTCGCGCTATGTTGTTTTCGGCAGGAGTGACATCAACGTTTTTGTGTTGGTTTTTGAGAAATACGCATTTAAAAAAATAAAAAATGGTTATATTTATGTACAGGAAATGTTAGTTTGATACCACTTCTACGAAACGTCAAGTTTAAAAAGCTAATTTAATTTCTGACAGATTTATATTCGTTCATGACACTGTAGATGTCACATCCGTACCAACATACTATAATATAACTACACTCATCGCTATACTTTATTTACAATTTTCTCAATTTATCGTTTTTACAATTAGATAAAACAACGGGTTGATATTTCTTATCAACGAACAATAAAATTGGTGATCTTATTTTATTTGAATTTTGTACTTTGCCGCACTAGAGCGGCACCGTTCCATAGCGGTTCTCCAACCTCTGATGAAATCAGCGGTTGCCGAGTGTGACAGCCATAGACATTTCTGTGGTGACAGCACGAAAAAATATTTGTCAAATCCAGGCTACTATGTACTTTCATATCAATGCAGATGCGACCGATCTCGATCAAATAGAATTTGCTCTTGAAGCTAAACTATTAATTTTACCAAAAAATGTTATAGACATAAATTATACCAAATTTCGTCTACTTTAATTTATTATTTATCTATTTTGACCAAATTACAAAAATGATGGTTCATTTGCAAAATCGTTGAAAAATGCTAAGAGTAAATAGCCAGTTCCTTTGGACCCTTTTGAACCGAAAGCTTTTCAGCTCTAAGTTTAATCATGAAACTTCTAAATATAAACTTTCGTCCCGATACCTTTAGTAGTTTCTCCGGAACCGTCGTCACAAAAATCGGGTACACACATACACACACACACACACACACACACACACACACAGGCATTTTTTTGGACCTTGGTCAAAAATGTTCAGGGGACCCAAAAAGACCTATTTCCGCTAAAATCCCATTTTTTTTTTCGGCACGATTACAATACTTTACCATACTGCGTATGATAAAGTAAAAATAGATTTATACCGGGTTCATTTTCGAGTCCACATTCATGATGAATTTTACCGTCTTTGATCTCTTTTAAATGTAGACGCATTATCGTTTCATTTATTATTTACCACCCTGTATTTTCAAATCAACTAATTTGTGCGATAATTTGATTTTTGTTTTTTTCATACCAACCTGTACACTACAGAATGTTTTCGAGACCTAATTGAGCTTGAATATTGAAGTCAAATTGATCCAGGACCTTAGGTTCAGAAAAATATTTTTGAACAAATTAATAATCAAACGTTTTTACTTTATCATACGCAGTATGGTAAAGTATTGTAATCGTGCCGAAAAAAAAAATTGGGATTTTAGCGGAAATAGGTCTTTTTGGGTCCCCTGAACATTTTTGACCAAAGTACAAAAAAATGTCTGTGTGTGTGTGTGTATGTGTGTACCCGATTTTTGTGACGACGGTTCCGGAGAAACTACTAAAGGTATCGGGACGAAAGTTCATATTTAGAAGTTTCATGATTAAATTTAGAGCTGAAAAGCTTTTGGTTCAAAAGGGTCCAAAAGAACTGGGTGTTTACTCCAAGCCTTTTTCAAGGATTTTAGAAATCAGCCGCCATTTCTGTAATTTCGTCAAAATAGTTAAATAATAAATTAAAGCAGAGGAAATTTTGAATAATTTATGCCTATGACATTTTTTGGTAAAATTAATAGTTTAGCTTTTTAGTTTATTCTAAGCCTTTTTCAAGGATTTTGGAAATGAGCCGCCATTTCTGTAATTTCGACAAAATAGTTAATTAATAAATTAAATGTTGAGTTTAAAGAAAAACTCGTCACAACGCCATCGAGTGCTTTACCATCAATAAAAGTTTATTCCACGCCTACTACATATGATACCCGCGAAGATGTTGGTAGGATGCTTCTGAGTTGACCGTGAGTTTGTATTATTTCACCTTTAAGTTTATACCTGTTATCTGTGTTAATATTCTAATTTCGAACAGAGATTTATAATACTCCATTTTGTAATGTACCAATTTTGTTTATTTCATAATTGTAATTTGTGTGTATTTGTAGATTGGGCTGAGGATGACTCTGTGAGTCGAAACCGGTACCCAGGAATAAATAAACCAGCAAAGGAACAGAGGTTTTAATTTGTCACCCACACATAATAAATTAAAGTAGAGGAAATTTTGAATAATTGATGCCTATAACATTTTTTGGTAAAATTAATAGTTTACCTTCAAGAGCAAATTCTATTTGATCGAGATCGGTCGCATCTGCATTGATATGAAATTACATAGTAGCCAGGATTTTGACAAATATTTTTTTTGTGTTGTCACATTCGAAAACAGCTGATCTCATCAGAGGTTGGAGAACCACTATGGAACGTGCCGCTGTAGTGCGCAAAATTATAAAATACAAATTTCAAATAAAATAAGATCACCAATATGATTGTTTGTTGATAAGAAATATCAACCCGTCTTTATATCTAATTCTAAAAATGATACATTGAGAAAATTATAAATAAAGTATAGCGATGAGTGTAGTTTTATTTTAGCATGTTGGTAGGGATGTGTCATGAACAAATATAAATCTGTCAGAATTTGAATTACCTTTTTAAGGTGCGTTTTCATTAGTGATAATGGCAGTGGTAGCAGACGCCGTTATAGTATTTCCAATAGAAAATTGCTAGTGACTCGTGTTTATGTACATGCAAACTAATATGTGTCATTATCACGATATGTAAGAAATACTATAATTTCGTATTCTACCACCGCCATTAGCTACTATTACCTACCAATCGGAACGCACCTTTCGTCAAAGTGGTACCAACCTAGCATTTACTATACAGAAATCATTTATTTTTAAAAATTTAAATTTGAGTATTTCTTAAAAAGCAACACAATAAACGTTGATGTCGCTCCTGCCAAAAACTAGATAGCGCGACTCGCTCATATGCGACGGCGACACTCCGCCTTCGGTGACGCGCCGTATCACCGCTCGTCGCGCTATTCCGTACTTTCGGCATTTGTGACATAAATAACTATTATTCTAATGACGTAGTGTAGGTAGTGTCAAATGCTGATGCTTTGACAATACCTACGATTTATCTCTATAGAATAGATTCTCATGCAGCTAAACTATTAATTTTATATATTGTATGATAAAGTCATGTGCCTGGCCACATCAGATTTTTCGTTTATAGCCCAACACTTTTGGATACGTTGTATACTTTTCCTTCCGTTACTTTAGTTCGCCCAGAAAATAATGATCAATTCGGTTGAAAATTTAATGAAAGGCAATGCCTTCGTAACGGCTATAAAGGTGTGCTGAAAGATTGCATTGGAAAGAATGCCGTATTCAGCAGTGAATCACAATATTGTCTATACGGGTCGAAGAACAATTTAGAGTGATTGAACATCAATAAGATTTAGAAAAATATATAAAAAAGAATTAGAAATTTGAAAGATATCTCATAAGCTCAGAATTAAATGAATGTGATATTTTTATTGGTTAAACCTAAAAAATAATACGAGTAGAATGTTTTATGTGTTTCTGAAAAAGTGTGTTTAGCCGAAAAGAATAAGCCTCTTGATTAAACTAATTCAAAATTTAAGACAGTTGCAAAACTCGTTCAAGTTATAATTGAAACTGAAAATTATTGTGCACATCTTGTATCACGTTAGTCGAGACATGATAAAAATGAAAACAAACATTCTGAGATCAAAGTGTTCTAACAGTTCGTAAACTAGCTATGTACATTGTTGATGCGACGTAAGGAATGCCATTTGGGTCGTAGCAATCCTTTGATATTAAGGTTCTCAATACAAACATTATTATAACAAAGGCACAGCCACTTCAAACCTATCTGTTTTGTAATTGCTCAATTAACTAGTAAATGAAATAAAACACGCAATACAAAACATTGCAGTCACAATGCATAAATATTTTGATGACTTTATGCACCTCCTTATAGAAGCAAGTTAATTAAACAAATAGTTTTTATATTCATTGGCTGAAATAAAATTGTATCAGAAGAAATCATAACACTAATAATACACATTAGAATGAAGTTTAGCTGTTGTGTACCTACATATTATAAAAATTCGGTAGCTCAATTATTCTTTGTTGTTTAACATTGAAATGATATGTTGTTGTCTTATTGATCTTCAAAAATGTCCGATCTTTTTTTCCGGATTTATGCGCGGTTCCTGTAATGATAAAATCTTCGATATATGCCAGAAATCACTTGATTGTCCCAAAACTTATTTTACGATACGTTATTAGAAAATTGCCAATAAGTTAACAAGGACACTTTGATTTGCATACAGTATTAGCTAAAATTCATTTCGCAATTAATTTTTATATTATCAGCTGTTCCCAGAGCTTTTCTGGCATTTAGATTTGTATTTTAGACACATCCATTAGGTTAATTTTAAAGGAGTATCTATATACAAATTTTTATGGCTGATAAAGCACGAGCTTATAATTTGCTAAGGAGATCGATTTTCGTAAGAAAATATGTATACCTAAACATCACCCTCACATTTTTACCCTCCTTACTAAATAGAATTTTTTGTTCATTTATCTTTAAAGGCGAATCTAATTACCAGTTCATACCACTTCTTCCAGTTCCACGGCAGATGAATAATTCTATAATAATAATCCGCTTTTTAATAAAAAAACGCTGTTTCATATTCCATTTACATACCTTGTTCAACACAGTTATTAATATTTTGGAATTGTCCATTGCGTTTTTCTCGAAAATTGTCTTTTGATATAAGGCCATAAAATGTTTAAACTACTATTAAGACAATTAAAAGTTCTACCAAAACCACATACAAATATGAAAATAGCAGGATATTGAATTTTACATAATAATGTGTATTTTGATAGTTAAAAATCGACGTATTCAAAGATTTTCTCATGTTTCCATACTTTACACGCTCACACTTGGATATTGATATGGATATCTTGGAGGGTGTGACAATTCCCACTGCACATAGGCCTCATTAGGCCCCTTTTGCTAACCTCCGAGTGGTTCTTATGGCCTAGGCTGTGTCTGCCTCGAGCCATCCTGCCGCCTTCGTGAAGGCGAGGACGTCGCTCGGCGGAACCCCTCTGATGGCGTATAAATCCAGCCATCCTTCACCCAGGAAACGTTCACGTAATGTGGAAAGTGCCGGACATTCGCCCAGAAAGTGTTCTGCCGTCTGTTCCTCGCTTTCGCATCCTCTGCACATTTGGTCCTCTAAGATTCCAATGCGGGTTAGATGCTTTTTTAGTCTGCAGTGTACTGTATAGATACAAGTTAGCAATCTGAGGTTGCGTCTGGTGAGATGAAGGTAGTACATTGTGGTCTTTCGGCAAGGGGCTCTTAGGGTTTCCCTTGCAAAAACACACTTGGTTGTTTCGTCCCATCTACTCCTGAAGAGAGTGTGGGATGTTCCTCTTAGTTCGTTGAGTAATGTTTTTAGGGTCGGTGGTATCGCTAGCTCAGGACCTATATTGCCCCTTTATCCAGTGGATGGATACATTATTATTTGCTTGTGCTGCTTTTGTCAGGGGTTCGGTGCATTCTTGTACAAGTCTGGAGGTTGTTAGAGGTCTGGAGACCTCTTGTATTGTTGCTTTGCTGTCCGTTAGGATCAGTACGTTTTTGCCACTAAGACAATCAGCTCTGTTTGTGTTATAGTTGTATACCGTCCTAGTGGTACGCAGATATGCATATTCGGTGCTCGGGACCCGTCTGTGTATATGTGGACAGATTCTGTTTTTTCCCCCTGGGTTGGTGGTGTGATAGATATTGTGAATGACCCTCTGAAGAAAAATATTATTACTTATTACTGACTCAGTATTGCAAACAAAGAAGATAGTCTCAAAAAACTAAATTCTTCCCACTTTCAACCCCTACAACGTTTTTCCTGTCAAGAAGTCTTCGTGTAAAAACAAATTATAATAATAGAATAAAGAGAATAAAGAGAATAAATAGATACTTCAAAGTGCAACTTAGTTTCATTCTATGTGAATATAAAACAAACTTTAATATTTTAATAAAGTTTAGTGTCTTGTGTTCGCCGGAAATATTTGATGTCTCGTTTTTACACCAGTTTACCGTATGCTTTCCAACAATATTCGCAAATATTTGTTTGCACGTATCCCCTTTAATAATTAATAGATTAATTAATTAATACTGGCTACGCGAACAAAGCGGCAATTAAAATTCATTATTTCCGAAATTACCGACACTTAATCCGCCGTTTGGCCAATGAATTTTTAATGACCTGTCGCCGTTTGCTTTCATACAGCATAATTTCGGTAGCAATAAATCATCCGGCCGCGGTACAAATTACACGGCCAATCCAAATTCTCGATGATTTATGTAAAGCGTTTAATTATACGATCCTGGGTGTCTGAAATAATTCAAAACTATTTCGCCGCTAATATAGCCGACCGCGCTACTGAAATCGTAAGCGAGCAAGCAAGCGCAACAACCATTACCGGCTATCTCTAGCGGACACTAATTAATAAAATTATTTATTAGAGTGTGCGTGTGCGGAATTGCTCAATTTACATACGGCGACGATTATAAATCTTCATCATGTGATCTAATCTCGAGGCTCTCAGCGATGGCATGCGCAAACATTGTTTTCCTCGGTGTCAATGTCATGCGTTGGATTTTTTTCGGGAGTCTATAAAATTCTTCCTCCTTAACGATGTTTGCTAATTGAATTCCTCAAATAGAATCCACTTAAACGTCTGATAAGGTACCTACCAGTAGTTGACCTCAAGCTTAATATGAAATACATACATACAGAAATGGTTTTACAGTGTTAGTTTTTTCTCGCTCGTCTTAGTTATTTCAGATTTAAGTATAGCATATTATAATACAAATTTTATAAGACAAAAATTGGCGCACGAGCGTAGCGAGGAGTGCCCAAATGGAACGTGTGCGGCAATACGTCTTACAAAACGAGTGTTATATACTATTTTTTCTACTTTGGTACATTAATTATACATAAATTTCGAAAATTGCGGTCGCCATATTATAATCTAGAGTAGATTAATCTTCAACACATTGTAGTTGTGGTATAATTCACAAATACGATTGAGGTGAGCCAATAACGATTGAGATGACAGCCTTATTTGATACTTGACGTCAATATCATTAATCTTGGAAACATAAAACTTACTAAAAGCTCTTTCCAACTTGTTTATTTTACGTCGGTCTATTTCCGCAACTTCGGCTAATCACCGCCGCTGAGGGCAGGCTACACACACCCAGGAATTTTGTCGAACTGAAGGAATCCCAACCTCCAGTAAGAGTTCTTTAACGTGATGTCGCACCGGCTTTACTTCCTCATCCGGTGGAAGGCAGCATCAGCATGCAAAGGTATTCGCCCGAGCCGGGATTCGAATCCGGGCATCCAGCGTAGATAACAGCCTCTATCCTATACGCCAGGGGTTCTCAACCGGTGGTACGAGTACCACTGGTGGTACGCGAAGGACTTCCAGGTGGTACACGAAAGGTACCAAACTTGATGGGTAAAATTATATTTTTTTGATGATAAGTTTAATGATAAATCATTGTGTAAAAGAAAGTATAGTTAAAAATGCAAATCAAAGTACATATTTTACGCTACAGTTAGATGAAAGTATCGACATAAGTTACTTTGATCAATTTTATTAGTCTTTAACTGATTTGAGGTTGAAGAGGAAATTGCAGAGGAATATTTATTTTACGAACCTCTGCCCGAAAGAAGATCTGGTGATAAATTTTAATAATTGTATGTTTAACAATTCCATTCCATAGAAGAAATTTATTAGTGTCTGCACTGATGAAGCTCGGGCTTTAACAAAAAGAATCACGGCCCACTTAAAAAAAACTGTAGCTCCAGAAGCTCAATTCACTCACTGCAAAATCCATCGGGATTTTCTAGTAGCAAAATCTATACCAGACAGACTAAAAACAGTTTTGGATCAACCGGTAAAAAGATACCACTGTCTCTTCGAACTTAAATCAGATGTTCAAGTCTTCCATGCAGAAGCTAATTTCGACTTCTTTGATGAATTGTGGATAGTCCGGTTAGCATATTTAGCTGATATTTTTAAAAACTTGGCTAATATAAATTTAGTTTTGCAGGGAGAAATGGTCGTTTATTGGTATTGTTTATATTATTACTTTATTATTGTAACATTAACGCAACAACAAGAAGAAGTTAATAAAAATTAATGTAGTCAGCATTAGAAGGCTATCTTGGAAAAATCATTATCATAATAACCAAGTTTAACAGTTATTTTCCAGAAAACTATGACAATGAACATTGGATCAGAACTACTGTGTATACCAGATAACTTCATTGCCAAACAGAAACAACAATTGATAGAAACTTCCTCAGACTGATAGACAATTTTAAGATTTATACACACCAATGTCCTGAGGAAGAATTTTTTTAAAGAAATTGCAGATTAAGATATTAGATTTTTAATGCCTGTTTGCACTTCCAATTTGTCAAATGTAGTTGTCATCAATATTAATTTAAAGGACAAACATAGGACCAAATTAATTATTGAGGCAAATCTGACCTTGCAACTAACTTTCACTGAGCTTGAAATTTACCAAAACTATCTCAGTCGCATCAATATTTAAATTATTTTATACTACTTCAATGTAAGTGATGTTTTTAGTTTTCTTTTGTATACCAAATGAAGTTTTGTTATTGTATAGTTTGTTTATAGTTAGACTAATGTCTTTTTAGAACTTATATATTTTTTCCCAAGTAAATTGTTGTTAAAAAGTTATTATTTTGGTACAAATTGTATGTAGGTATGTATATTTAAAATCTGATATAAACTTTTTCAGTTATGTACGTATTAATAATCATTTTTGTATAAAGGTTGGTGGTACGGAAAAATTTGAATATTTTTTATGTGGTACACGGAACCTAAAAGCTTGAGAACCCCTGCTATACGCCATCGACCCCCACCTACTAAAAGTTTGTGAGTTTGTGTAGTATTTTCATAACGACACCGAACGCGGTTTCGTTATGAGTTTATAACGAACGCAAATTAGAAAAAAATATTTAGACTGAAATTAGTATGGTACGAGCGCACGAACAATGTACAAGAGTAAGTACGAACAATGTACAAGAAAAAGTAGTAAAAAGAACTCTTCGTATGCTATTGCGTTCGGCGCTGGTGGAGCTTTGCAAACGCTTAAAGGGCGCAACAGGGCATTTGCTAACAGAATTAAAATTTATTACTATCTGCAGTTCTCACTAGACGTTTACATTTTACAATACATCAGCCCGCGCACCGTCCAACAACGAGTCGGCCGACACCAATGGTCAACTTCTTGTCGCGGCCATCACGGCTCTACACAAGCAGGAAGATTCATATGTATTATAAAAGGCGTTCACTGATTATTATACAAGTTCTATAAGTGGCGCATTTGTAGTCAAATTATTATTATTAGTCTTAATTATTATTAGTCATTAAATTGATATACATTTAAAAATTACGGTTAGGATTATGTTGGCTGTACCCGTAACCATGGTTACGATTATATTCAATATGAAACCGAAAACAGTGTCACTATAGGTGGGATTTTCAATTACGGTTTAGCAGAGTTTAGCTTAAACTTTCCTTAGGCTCCATATGCGAGTTATGTGGAGCCTAAAGCCGTTTGCACACACACCGGCAAAACCGGGTCCGGTTCCGGCTCCGGCCACCGGATGCAATATTTTTAAATGAAAGATGGCACACATACCCGGTTTTCCGCACCGCCAAATAGATATCCGATAAACCGTAATTGAAAAACCCATCCTGTGTTCATTATAAACTAAAATAAAATAAAATTGTCAGTCAATTTTGTGAACAAATGGTAGCTTTAATCAGATAATAAATAGATAATAAAAAGCGTCCAAAGTAACACGAAAATCTTAATTAATAGGTGTGCAAAAATGTATTTATTCTATATACAGCGTGTTTGTTTTTACATGCAAATAGAAAAATTAGAAAATTATGTTTAATTCTAATTCTAAATAAATACACATTGACTCTAAGAAATCTGGTGTTTCAATAAAGGCAAAGAAATATTTCCTTGCAGATGAAAATGCATTTTTTTAAATATTTGTTTGGTAGAAAGAACGTCAAACAACTTAAATTTTCAGTTAAAATTTACAATTTGTAAATTATAATGAACGAGATTTATTTAGTTTAACGAAATTATTGGTTGCGTTAAAATTCGATATTTTAAAGTAGCAATAAAAGATTCTTGCATTAAAAAAATTATTAGTTTGTTAAAGAAATTAATGTGTACTTATTATTGACTAGAACTTTAGTATTGAAAAACACAATAAGTCGACATGAAACTTTTTACTCAGCATGATAATTACATGGCT
This sequence comes from Melinopterus prodromus, assembly GCA_964023965.1. Taxonomy (NCBI): domain Eukaryota; kingdom Metazoa; phylum Arthropoda; class Insecta; order Coleoptera; family Scarabaeidae; genus Melinopterus; species Melinopterus prodromus. The sequence continues at coordinate 29,530,246 of OZ030390.1, forward strand.
AAATGACTATTTTTCTTTCTACCTTCCTTTGTTTGATTAAAATTAGTTTGTTTTTTTTTACTTAAATTAGCTGTTGGCTTTGACTGTTGTTATGCGAAATGGTTGTGTTGTTTCTTTCATCGTTTTAGCATGGTTTGATACGCATTTGATTGTTTATGTTCCTTTATTTTTTTAAATATTTTAAGCGAACATATTTTTTTAAGAATTTGTAGGGCAATTAGGGCCATATAAAAAGTTTTACTCAGAATTACATTTACTTTCTAAAAATAATATTTGCGGGAAAAAAGTGGGACACCATGTATATTTCAACAGTTGGTCATCCGGTATCTCTGGAAAAGTCAAAAATAGACGTACCACTTTGCTAAATCTACGGGCACAGTCTCTTACTTTTTCACCAATGAAGATACACTTGCATATGATTGACCTTGACATTATGCAAAAACATGATTCATGCATGCCATTTAAACTTGGTGTTTGTTGTCATAATTGCGTCGAATTTTTATCGAGACGCTAAATGTTAAAGTGGTCTTAACACATTGATCACCGGCAATTATACTATCAACTAATTAATAATTATGAGAGTAGTCACTGTGTTCCAAATACGACTGTTTTGCAAATGGCTTTTGCTTTGCTGTTTAGCTTCATTGTTTAGTTCATTACAAATGCAGAGTTTATCAATGAATGAATATCAATGAAACTTTCACAACCATTCTTTCCTAGAGACCAATGCCAAATCATATCTATAGGATTTTAAGTACAAACTAGATCAAATACGTTTTTGCTTCTTTTTGGAGAAAAAAGCTTCGCGATAAAAAGTATCTTTGTTCATTCTTGAGGATGCATTATGGCGAACTCATTAAGTCACTAGATTGGAGACTCCCACGCTCTGAGTCAATGATATTGCTTTCCGCGTGGAAACCGCGTTAAGGGATTTGAATCAGTCGACGTTTCGCGCTCTGTTGCAAGAGGCATCTTCAGGACTAAGTATCAAACCAAGTGCTAAGAAGATCTCTTAGCACTCGGTTTGATAAGAAGATCTCTTAGCAATTAGTTTGATACTTAATCCTGAAGATGCCGCTTGCAACAAAACTTGCGCGAAACGTCGACTGATTCAAAGTCTTCAACGCGGTTTACACCCTGAAATCAATATATCACACTAAGTCACATTAAAGGCAAATGGGCTCAAAATGTGAAAAGTACCGAAAGCCATTCGAAAACGCAATCCCAATTCATAGAGTCTTCTAAGTAGAATGACATTAACGCCCAAACCTTGAACGTTAATTTGACTGCAATTTCAAATACCAAGTGACAACTTTGTCAGTTCATAAATTTAATTGTTTTTATGAGAACAAACCTTTTTTGACATACCTTTTTTCACATGAGATATCTTTCCATAGAAGTAGAGGTACTTACTTATATCTGAAACAAATAAAGAAGTATGTAATAAATGGAAAATTCATAGGCAAGTAATATATGGTGTGTAGACATATAGTTTCTTTTGATATGCTGAAAAATCGCCAAACAATGTTAAATTGACATTTTCACTTCAAACGTAGTGTTGACATAATAATTAAGAATTGGTTTAAATGTAGGTCTAAGACAGACGTCCATGGATAGCTAAAGACATCATAAAACGGATAATTATGACGTCGCAAACTATAATTTGGAAAATTAAAAATTTAGTAGGTTTTATCCTATTTGTTCAAGCTTTATCCAAAAATATATATAGCCACCCAAAAGCAACATCTCATATCCAATAGCTCATAGAATTTTTCCGTAGATTCAAACCTGATTGGAGAAAACACCAATTTCAGCAAAGTGAAAAATTTAAATGAACAAATTAGATTTACTTCTAAACCAACCGTTCGAAAACTAATTTGATGCCATAAAACGTTAGAAACGACTCGATTAATAATTAATGTACAGTTACGTCTCTCCGCAGTTTTACAGGTGTTGCGTGAAAACTGAAAAGACATAAATAACTTTATACAATATTACTACTATTATTACTTTATTTCTAAACTGGTGTTGAGCCTTTAACATAAACTTTTACACATTATTAATTAAATATTAAATATACTAGTAAATAAAATGTATTAATTAGTAAATAAATGTCTCGCTGTGTATGCTAGGCTTTTGTAATGCACTACTGTTTCTTCAACTTTGCCTACGTTTCACTCGGTTATCCCCGGCTTCTTCAGGGCTGGTTACATATAACTAAAGGTTGGTTATGTGTTATATCTAACGTTACAACTAACGTTGAAGAATTACATTACATTTACATTATTCAATTTATTTTATAAAGTTTACCTATTACAAATATTGTTTATAAACTTTTCAACAAAGATCAAATCCCTGGGGTCACACTGGATCACAAACTTAGCTGGAAAGCCCACATTGACATGACCCTAACTAGAGCCACCAGAGCAACATGGTCATGTAACAGACTATTCGGTAGAAGTTGGGGCCTTACCCCGAGGATGATATACTGGCTCTACACCACGGTGATTAGACCAGTCATCACATATAGATCGATTGTCGGTTAGAACAAGACATCGGAAAAGGCAACCCAGACGAAACTGACATATACATAGAGAGACTGCCCTCGACACCATGAAAATAATCCAGGCAGTGAACCTTATGGCAAAACAGGCCTACGGTCACTTAAGACCCAGTTCTACCTCTCCTACAACGCGTTTTCAAATAATCACGTTATTTATTGTTCAAAGTTTATGAAATTTTCATTGTAACTTCTTAGATAAATAACGAGTTTGGCTGCATAAAAAGTAAGGTTTTGGAACGATAAAACTTAATTTTACTTCTACATCTTTAGCTTTTTTTTCAAATATAAAACATTTAGCGCAACTCATAATACAAAAACAGATTTTTTATTTATGTACAATTTTAACCCAAACATATAATTGCGATAATAAAGCGTAATTGACAAAAATGTATTTATTTACCCATATTACTGCTGCCCGGTGTAGACATCAGAGTTCTGAGGCTTTAAACACCGCCTACAACTGGTGACTACGGATTGACGTTAGTAGGGGACAGGCTGGCCACTTCAAAAAAAAAAAATCTGATGTGGCCAGGCACATGACTTTATCATACAATATATAAAATTAATAGTTTAGCTGCATGAGAATCTATTCTATTGAGATAAATCGTAGGTATTGTCAAAGCATCAGCATTTGACACTACCTACACTACGTCATCAGAATAATAGTTATTTATGTCACAAATGCCGAAAGTACGGAATAGCGCGACGAGCGGTGATGCGGCGCGTCACCGAAGGCGGAGTGTCGCCGTCGCATATGAGCGAGTCGGCTATCTAGTTTTTGGAGCGACATCAACGTCTATAGTGTTGCTTTTTAAGAAATACGTATTTAAAAAAAATAAATGATGTCTGTATAGTAAATGCTAGGTTGGTACCACTTAGACGAAACGTCAAGTTTAAAGGTGCGTTCCGATTGGTAGGTAATGGTAGCTAATGGCGGTGGTAGAATACGAAATTATAGTATTTCTTACATATCGTGATAATGACATATATTAGTTTGCATGTACATAAACATGAGTCACTATCAATTTTCTATTGGAAATACTATAACGGCGTCGGCTACCACTGCCATCGTCACTAATGAAAACGCACCTTAAAAAGGTAATTCAAATTGTGACAGATTTATATTTGTTCATGACACATCCCTACCAACATACTAAAATAAAACTACACTCATCGCTATACTTTATTTATAATTTTCTCAATGTATCGTTTTTAGAATTAGATATAAAGACGGGTTGATATTTCTTATCAACAAACAGTCAAATTGGTGATCTTACTTTATTTGAAATTTGTATTTTATAATTTGCCGTACTACAGCGGCAACGTTCCATAGTGATTTTCCAACCTCTGATGAGATCAGCTGTTTGCGAATGTGACAACACAAAAAAATATTTGTCAAAATCCTGGCTACTATGTAATTTCATATCAATGCAGATGCGACCGATGTCGATCAAATAGAATTTGCTCTTGAAGCTAAACTATTAATTTTACCAAAAAATTTCATAGGCATAAATTATTCAAAATTTCCTGTGCTTTAATTTATTAATTAACTAATTTGTCGAAATTACAGAAATGGCGGCTCATTTCCAAAATCCTTCAAATAGGCTTAGAATAAACTGAAAGGCTAAACTATTAATTTTACCAAAAAATGTGATAGGCATAAATTATTCAAAAATTACTCTACTTTAATTTATTTTTTAACTATTTTGTCGAAATTACAGAAATGGCGGCTCATTTGCAAAATCCTTCAAAAAGGCTTAGAATAAACTACCAGTTCCTTTGGACCCTTTTCAACCAAAAGCTTTTCAGCTCTAAGTTAGGTCATGAAACTTCTAAATATGAACTTTCGTCCCGATACCTTTAGTAGTTTCTCCGGAATCGTCGTCACAAAAATCGTTTACACACGCACACACACACACACACACACACACACACACACACACACACACACACACACATACAGACATTTTTTGTACCTTGGTAAAAAATGTTCAGGGGACCCAAAAAGACCTATTTCCGCTAAAATCTCAATTTTTTTTTTCGGCATGATTACAATACTTTATCTTACTGCGTATGATAAAGTAAAAACATCGCAACGGAATCTTTCGTTTCGGAGTTGAGATGTTTTCAGAACTGAGACTTAAGCGTTGCCAACACGATATTCACAATGCGGTGACGTCGACGTTAGTGGACCGGATTTCTCTCTAACCAAAGCCATGGGCCATACTACAATCATCTTGCAAGCGAAAGTTCACGTAATTGACTTATGTGCACAGAAATGGTCCGATAGGAACTTACGAAGGGCAAACAAACAAACAAAGCCGACAAATACAAAAATGTCTAGGACTGCAAATCATCAACTAGCAAAAGAGAACAAGGTTTCACTGATGTGGGTTCCAGGATATTCCAGGACCTGAACCCTGTTGCGGAATCACAAAAAGACACATCAGGAAGATGGTGCAGAACGGGGAAGATAAAGCTAAACGAACAGGGAAACATCACCTGGTATGAGACAAGCGAAATTTACCATAACCTTTTCCGCCTCCAAGGCCAGACAGTATCTCCAGATACAAAAAAAGACCTTCGAATGATTACAGGTCGCCTCACAAGGACATTGTCCACTGAGATATCATCTCACAAAGATTGGACGGCAAACCACATGTGACGCTCTAATGCGCACAAGACAAATCCACTTGAGGGCCGCCATTATTGAACCAGAGGAGCTGATACAACTTATTCCTCGAACAAGTACTGACTTCGTGAAAAGGCTCAACATCGAAGGACTTTAAAGTATGAGGGAAACCAAAGATCTTTTAGGTCAACGTATATCGAAAGGCACAGACGCCAAACGACCCAACTCTACCATACCGTACCATATACACAGCCCCGGCGCGTGATATTTTTCTAGTGTGTGCAAACAAATTTTTGGCGCCCTTCGGAAAAAGTTCAGTTATCGTCCCATCGCTTATATGGCACGATTACATTACTTTCCTTTTACATGGTGTCCCTCTTTTCCCGCAAAATTATTTTCTAGACAAATATTTGTTTTTTCCAGTTCCTTAAGAAGTTACAGTCGTTTGCAATATTCACAAAACAACTAAAAATAATAAATACATTGGAAAAAATGCGTATACGAAAAATAACACTATCAGTAGTACCCATTACAACAATAAAAACTAAATACATTTATAAGTAAAAACAATAAAAATTATGTTGAATAAACATAAGAGTAAACTAAAATCCATATGAAACTTTTTACTGACTTTTTTAGAAAATATGAGCTCAATTTCATAAGAACTTGTGAAGTGTCTGTGGCGCGACACAAGAACGAGTGTTATCACTGAAATAAAAAATAACAGAGATCTGAAATTTTATAATTGTCAATTAGAATCGAACACTACTAGGGAATGTCATAAAAATTGTCGTCATTTTTTAATTCATATTTGATATATAACAAAACGTCTTTTTTTTTAAAATAACATTAAAAGTACCAAAGAAATTAAAAGCAGGCCAAGAAATCAAAATAACTTAAGAACCCCTTAAAATATTTAGTACAATTAGATGAGGTTTTATTTCATAGCATTATGTTAACTTCGGAGTATTGCTGTTTAAAACACAAGGCTCTGCAAGAAAAACAACAACAAAATTATTTAGAATATTTTTTCATAGATTTTCGTATTTATGTTTAAATTAAAAATATCAAGTTAACAGTTTGCGATGTGATTAAGAAAATGTATTTATGAGAGTTTTCTTCAAGTACTTTAAATCTAATTTTGACGTAGTGGATTATATTGTTACTCTAGCTATTACATATGAAATATAGTGCAGCCAGCTAAAAATTTTCATAAGAACTGGTATTATTTTCTAACTTTAAATTGGAAACTTTATACGGTTGTGGGTTTGAAATTTTTAAAATATCACAATAAACATGTGTTTCTTCTTTGTACCTCAATCCGAGGAGACATACTGTATATTTATTTGAAAGGAACTCTCACAGCTTTATTTTTTGCAAATTCTTCTAGTAGTGGATGTTCATTGCGGCGATTTCGCCTTTAATCTGAAATAATTGTGAAACAATTCCATTTTCCCGGTAATGTAGATATTTTTAAGTCTATTTAATTTAGCATGTATTTTTACTTTATCATACGTAGTATTATAAAGTATTGTAATCGTGCCGAAAAAAAAAATTGAGATTTTAGCGGAAATAGGTCTTTTTGGGTCCCCTGAACATTTTTGACCAAGGTACAAAAAAATGTCTGTGTGTGTGTGTGTGTGTGTGTGTGTACCCGTTTTTTTGTGGAGACGATTCCGGAGAAACTACTGAAGGTATCGGGCCGAAAGTTCATATTTAGAAGTTTCATGACTAAACTTAGAGCTGAAAAGCTTTTGGTTCAAAAGGGTCCAAAGGAACTGGGTATTTACTATTAGCATTTTGCAACGATTTTGCAAATGCGCCGCCATTTCTGTAATTTCGTCAAAATAGATAAATAATAAATTAAAGTAGAGGAAATTTTAGATAATTTATGTCTATAACATTTTTTGAAAAAAATAATAGTTTAGCTGCAGGAGTAAATTCTATTTGATCGAAATCGTGTCTGCATTAATAGTGGGTAGCCAGGATATTTTGAACTTTTGACAGTATTCAGAACGTCAGCGGTTGCGAAACGTCAATTCAACACGCAAATGTATGGAGAATGCGATCAAACACGCGCGCGCGTACGTTATGTGAAACAATATTGGAACATCTTGGTGTTCAAAAGTCAATGTGTATTTCAAGTGCGGATAGCAATGTTGTTATGTTTTCGCGAATACATGCAAGAAAGATTGTAAGACGGTATGTTAACCTTAAAACTTATTTGGAATATTGAGCATAATTCTTTATGATCTTTTGTAGTTAGCACTGAAGACGTGGTAATACCTGAAAATATAGTATGCTAGAAGCCAATATAATATAGTAATCACCAGAATCAACAACCTTTTTACTTTATCATACGTACTATGACAAAGTATACTAATCGTGGCGATATTTCTGATTTAGATTTTAGCGGAGATATGTCCTATTGGGTCCCCTAAACATTTTTGAGCTGCTATTTTTGGAATTTCGTCGAAATAGTTAAATAATAAATTAATGTAGAGGAAATTCTGAATAATTTATGACTATGACAAATAAATAGTTTAGCTGCATGAGCAAATTCTATTTCATCAAGATCGCTCGTACGGCATTAAAACACTATAGTATTAAAACTAGTTAGCCAGGATTTGGCAGATATTGTGATTCTAATGATAATAGTAATATCTGTCTAGTTCTAGTAGTTTTATTTTAATGCAGACGTGGCCGATCTCGATCAAATAGAATCTCATCCAGCTAAACTATTAATATATGGTATGATAAAGTCATGTGCCTGGCCACATCAGATTTTTTTTTACTAGGTACTGCAAATCTAGAAGTTAAAACAGGTAAAGTTAATGCAGGTCTGCATTTGGGAAAATCATCACTGTTTAATCATCATCATTAATTGTAATATAAACACATATCTCACAGTTATTTTTAAGATCTTTCAGGGTGGGGCTATTAATGCCAGTTTACCAGGATTTTGTATAATTGAACTCAGTTCACGATTTTAATTGGCATTGAAAAATCCAGCCTTAGGCGCCTTTTTATCTTTTACAACAAACTGTATTCGTATTCAGCGATACGAAATTCTTTGCCTCTGATGTTTTTCTTCAGTTCATCAGTTCTGTGCCAGTGCTTAGTTAAAATGGCATACTTCTAAAAAAAGATTACTGAAAAATCTTTGTGACTGAAGTTACTATTAAAAATGAGATCGTTTTTAATTGGGGACGCAGGAGTGAATAGAGGACAGTTAATTAGAAGTGAAAATTGAACAATAAAGATGGCTGCAAAACAAGAAATTGTCAAATTTGCTCATGAGTAAAAAGAATGCATTAAAGCCCTCCTCGCTAAAACGTTTCCCTCCTCGCTAAAGAACAGTTTTTAGCTTTTGCATCGATAATTGAGAATATAACATTTTTTTATTACAAAATTTTCATATTTAAGTTTCTTTGTGTCGAAACCAAACTACTATTCCAAACAACTCCTATTTAAACTTAATTTCGCTATGCACTCGACAATTGCTCATATAAGACATTCTGCTTAATCGTCCATTGTTTTATCTAGTTAAAAGCATGTATCTTACTTTACCCACACTGGCGGGAGTGGTTTGTACATTAAAATTGAATACAATTAGAAGGAAGTGTCAATTTTTAGCCAAATACGGGCTGTTTACACATCAAATAAGTTCGACGCACCGACGAATTTAAAAATACGAATATGAGGTTAGCTCTTGTTAATTGCCTTTTGTTTACTTTCCAATGTACCCACGTACGTACGGTTCTGTTGAATTTTAATTGAATACAACAGTGTTTTTGTGTACACTGTAACTGCCTGGAATATGTTAAAAAATTATGTGTACCCACATGCCACTCTTGGGTCTCTTCATAGGAAATTTAAGGAGTTAGTCGTTGATTAAGTGGGCATATGTGTGTTTACAAATTAAAAAACAAATAAATATCCTATCCTTAAAGTGCATAATTGCTTGTCGACAACTTTTCACCTGTCTTCTCATTGAGTTCACGGTCTATGCCGATAAATCTACGCGGCTGACTCACCCTTACGTGACTCAATTCAGACCTATTACCATATAAAATCAATTAGATTAGATGGTTACGCTTCAACGGGTAATAAAATACGATGTAACCTGTGTAAGCGGTTCTTGACTATGCAACAGTCATAAACAACTTTGTATTGGCTAATTAGAGTTAAAAAACCAATTGCTTGATTGAAATCGGAAATAATAATCGCACTCGTACTCTCAGTTAAGTATCTTTCTACATTTAACTAACATCCGAATTTTACAGAATCCATCTTTTCTAAAATGTAAGGACTGCGACCATATTCTGTCAATTTGTGTAAAAACATAGTTAAAAGTTAATATTGTGTGGTTGTATTTATTCCCAGGCCCATCAGTGGAATCGAATAGGTATATACATCCTCAGACTGTTTGCGAACACAAAGATTTCTTGTGGTTTTCCAGCACAGCTGGGTGATAAAGTCTACCACAGCCACCACGCTACAAGTAATTACATTGCATCATAAACGTTTAACTTTAACGCGAACACAGAGAAAATTGTAAATACGTTAAGCTTCATAATAGAAAATCACACAGTTGCCTCTTCTTTGTACTTCATCTATCAAGCCAGCAGCATTAACTTCAAGTTTATATGACACAAAGAAAGCTTATCAATTATGCGTAGTTGGCCTCTGGGCAATGGAAATGGAAGATTTCTTACCTTTAGATAGAACACCATGATGTGTAGCAGGTTTCAAAAATCAAATGTGTTTCAAATATACAGGATAGCCGGATTCGATGGACATGGTAAGCCTCTGCGGCTGCCTCTTGAGACGAATATGAAACGATTTAACCTTTTCTATCTATCTATATGAATGTCCCTTTCAATTGAAAATGTTTAACGACATATATTGTCAAATTAATATTATAGGTTAATAATATGGTGAAATACAGGCGGGATGTAACTTTTAAATAAATCAAAAATTACAGACACATCCTGAACCGCAAAGGTCCCTGGTTCAAATCCAGGATGTGGCTGTAATTTTTGATTTATTTAAAATTTACGTCCCTTTCAATTGTTCGTTATATTGCTTGCGCTAAACCGATTTTGTTTATATGGAGAACAATAAATTAGCAATATTTAATATCTGACTTATTAAAATTAAATGCAACCGGTTCAAAATATTTCTTTTTTACATTACACGTTCCTACTTTACCACAAGTTTTTTGCTTCAAAATATCATCTCGAGAATTTACTTCAATAAGTAATTGCCCGAAACAAGCATACCGGCGCACATTGGGTATTTGACCCAAAAAGCTCGCCATAAATCAAATTTCTAAATTGTTAAATTCTAAAAAGTAAACCTGTTTTTGAGATAGGTAAGAGACCGATGTATTAAAAGGCGGCGATATTTTTTCACCTGAACCCTGCGCCACGTGTTCTTGTCAGCCAAAAGTTAGATTTTACTATGGCTGAACATAGCTGCATATAAGTCGACGCTCTTGAAAACGGTTGCAATTTTATGTTTTAAGGAAAAATGTGACGTTTTTGTTATACATTCTTTAGAACCAAGTATGAACTTTCATTCGACATATTTTTATTAAAATATATCAAAAATTTTGTTTATTGCAGGGCCGAGAACATTCGTTGTTATAAAAAATTGTTTTATGCGGAACTTGAGTGTTTTAGTTTAGTGTTTAGCTTAATTAAGCTTTTGAAAGTGGTTCAAATTATAGTATACATATTTGACATGACAACTACTGGAAATTCTGCTGCGGATAGGTGCGGATGCGGCCTTTGTGATTTTATTTCTTTCACGTTGTAAAGGAAAATCCAAAAATTGATGTAAAAGCTTGTATTTAATTTGATGCAATATCTTGAAACCGTGATAGTAGAGGTCGTTTAGAACATATTTAACCATATTTAGCTATATACAAATGGTTACGGTTACCGAGATATTGACAATTTTATGTTCAATGCATCTTGTATGTTGTAAATGCCGTTTTGTATGTATATTTTTCCAATTGGACACTTAAAAATCACCCTAAAAAACTTTGTACTTGTATACGAATTTCTTGGAAATTTCTTGCTTGAAGCCAATCGGATTCATATTCAAGGCAAGAAAATACATCGAAAGCATCTACTCGCATACACAGTTCACTGCTTTAAAATGGATTCTTGTTGAGGAGAGAATATAGTAATTTTGTGAATAAAAACTGGTTAGGAGTTTTCGATAAATGTGTTTATGCGGAATGCGAATCCGGGTTCAAAACATGCATATTTGGGTTATATCACTAAAAAACGACCGTTCAAGTTTTGAAATAATACTAAAAATAGTAGATTTTATAGTGATAAATATGGTAAAATATGTTCTTAATTGCCTCTACCATCACGTCTTACAAGGAATGTATCGAACGGAAAATAGCATGAATAGCGTATGTACCGCTTCAATACACAATATCGACTGGTGTAAACTTTCATTTTCTTCCTCTACCACTGGTCTTAAACATAATACTTTTTTCAGGATTTTCTTACAACATAACAGACCCAAAAATATTATCTCATAACTTATATAACAACACATATACAACAATTTTTAATACAGTTTGGTTTTTCCCTATTTTGTACTGTTTTATTGTATTTATTAAGTTATTAACCTTGAAATACTTAGTATCAATGTTAAAATGCTATACATAAATAAAACAATACATCTAGAGCCCTTATAAGTGAAAGATTTATTTTCGGTCGTTATCCGTACTTCAGACAGAGCAGCATTGTCTTCTTTAGTTTCATTGAAATTTCACATTTCCCACATAACCTTTATAAAATTTGGACAGTGTTGCTATCCGGTATCTTAAAACAATCACTTTCTCTTTGCTCTTTATTAGGATTTTGCAGGTAGTTAAAATCACCAGACAATATTGGTATGACGCTCAGTAAATCAGTGAGTAAGTTTGTATTTTCCGCAGTTCTTCAAATAAAAACTTAAAAGTTGCATTGACATTTTTGATTTGCGATTTGTGTCTCTTATAGAAGAAACTGCTTCCACTGGTAGTTTAACTGATTCGAGACAGGTGACAATAACAACCTTTATCTTAAACAAGTTTTTTATATGTTTTTTTATAAATAATGTTCGTGAACGAAACAATGCTTTTAAGCACTTTAAGCAAATATAAACATTAAATAAAACGCGTTTTAAATATGTTTTAAATCACACACACACACACACACACACAAATACATGTATTAAACAAGGAATAATGTTTTAAATATGTTTTATTTAATCACGCAATTATTTCATTAGGAAGCATTTTGACCGGCGTCTTTTCATTTTATTTACTAATTATTATTAAAATAATCCTTAAATTACTTGCTACCACTGCATTACTATATTTTATAGAAAATAGTTTATTTTACTCATAAATACAAAATTTAAATCAGTTTAGATTGTTTTATTGATCTATGCAAACAAGTCCTTAAGACCTTCATGCAGCTCTACTTAAATAATTAAATTTCGGTAGTGTAAAACACGTTTAAGACATAACATTTAAAACACACTGTTTAAAACATGCTTAACACAAAAAAAGTTTTAAACGTTTTTTAAAACATGTTTAAAACACTGTTTTAAAATAAATTGTTTTAAACAAGCAATCGTGTACACGTGTTTCGGATTTGCCAGAAGCAAGATTGGCGACATTGGCAAACCCTGATTATGGGCTCCTTTTTGTGTTTTCTCCACTGGCTTCCACCTTGCTCATTGGATATACCACTGGTATACATGGTGTAATAGATTAATAGACTATTATACACTTCTAGTATACAGTGCGACAACTGTTAGAGGACATAAAATATTGTATCATAGGAAAGCTTTTTTAGAACCAAGTAAGCATGGTGTAAAACTATTTTTCATGGAACATCAATGGACATAGTTAAACGGAACCAAATTAGGTGATAGTGGGACCAATTTTAGGAAAAAATCTTGTATTATATGGTGGTTATTGTGTTTGTTTATTGGTAGGAAACTTGGGCGGTAAAATTGCTGCAGATCCCACTAGATGAGAATTTTCTGAAAGCAAATCCTTCAAACAAATTTAAGGTTTTCTTCAAACAAAGGATAGCTCATTGCGAGTGCGAATGAATCACAAACTTAATCATCTCATTGGGTGAGCGGATATCGTGTCGTTTGTGAGGAGCAAGAAATTGAAAATATTAGAATATGAGTTTAGTTTGTTACCACTATTCCGAAGTCTGATTTATGAGGAGGGGGCCGCGGGGGCATTTGATAGAAGATGGGGAGGAGAAATTCGGGTTGTGAAGATCGGGTGGCGAAGAATTGCTTCGGAGAGCAGAAAGAAAGACACGACAGGGGGATTTCCATGGTTTTTAGTGTAATGGTAAGTAAGTTGATCGCTTGGTCTAACCTACACATTCGTGTTGGTCTTTATACTCGTAAAACATTATTCTCAAACGATGGTACACTAAAAACAATACACATTGGTGTGTTTTTTGTCGGATTTTAGAAGATCGCACCATTAGTGGTTTAATGAACATTCCTTGAACTGTTTGTTGCGAAAACCAATAACCTTCCTCAATATCATACAGGAGGATCTTCACACTTCACACGCCATTTCAAACAATAATACCTACTTATTACCAATACGGGCGCCAGTTCATATTTGATTTGGAACCGTGTACATTCTCAATTCTCGGTTGTTTATATTTCGTCTCATGGCCAGGCCATTACCGTACACGAAAACAGCGCGATACCGATCGGTTTCATAACATCATTAAAAGAAATCCCGATTGTCTCGTTGTGCGGCGATGCTCGGCAATTTGTAAAGCGCGCTTCGCGCACGGTATAAAACTTGTGAGTGACTTGCGTAAAGTGACCTTCGATTGTTCTCAAATGCGAGCGAATCGCGGACGAGCGCTGAGATCAAATAAATGGTGAAGTGTTACCTGAGCCTGGCGCCGGACATTTGCGGCGCTTATTGGGCGAATATAAAAAATCTGGTTTTATTTCGTGCCCGTTTATCAAGTCGGCAAGCGGTGACCTCGAATACTGGGCATTCTATATATTATCGTGTCGTCTGCGGTGGCCCACTATAGATAATTTTAGATTGGCCAGCTGATCGCTCGGTCGGCTACCGACTTGAGTAGACCTTCTTTCAACTAATCCGGTTTCCATTTCGATTGTGACTTGTTCGCAATTCTTTGTTTTGAATAGAGTTAAATAAAACATTTAGAAATAGTCTTCCCAATCCATAGATCTAAACCCTGATTGACTTTTGAGGGTAAACTAAAAAATATATAGCAAAGTATTGGTAAACTTAACCAGTAAACAACTGCAAGCTTTGAAACTAGCATACATAGAGTTGATATCAGTTGATATCGGCAAAAAGGCGTCAAAATGATGTTAAATGGCGTTGATTAAAAACACGTTGGGTTTTCATTATTTTGGTCAGTTCTAGAATAGAACGACATATTTTAAATGTATATGCCGTGGCGCTGCGAACTGTCAATCAACAGTCAACCACATACGTTGTGAGAGTAGCATTCTGTAGTTCTGACAGTAATATTGATAGTTTCTTTGAATAAAGAGTCATTATTCAAAAACACAGTCACTGTCATTCAAAGCTCCTGTCTTCATAATCATCGGCGTGTATCATAATAGGGGTTATATAGTAGGGTAGGCCGATTCTTTTAAATTTTCAAATTCCGGAATGTGCAGTCATGGAAAAGTTGTTGGTTGATGAATTAAAGAAAACACCTAATTTTAAAATTATTTAAATTTTTGTTAATTTTTGTTTGTTTTTTGAATATAACATAATTCGGGAATGTGCAATGATGGAAAAGGTGTGACTTAATGAATTAAATAAAACACCTAATTTTTTTATAGTCGTGTTTTGGAATGCTGCAAAGGCTTTAAAATTATTTTAATTTTTGTAGTTTTTGTTATTTTTGTTTTGTTTTTTAAATATGATATAATTCAGGAATGTGCAATCGTGGAAAAGGTATGAGTTAATGAATTACATAAAACACCTAATTTTATTTGATTTTCATATTAAGCAAAAGCTTTAAAATTATTTTCATTTTTGATTATTTTTTAATGATATAATAGTAATAATAATAATAATCCATGCCTTAACATCCCCCAACGGCTTTCGCCACTACGGGGGCATCGGCAGGCCCGAATTATCATTATTATGGCCCGCGTCTATGGCACGCGTTAGAGGAGTAAGGTATCGCCGAGGAGTAAATGGCCCGCACAGACGTGGGCCATAATAATAATAATTATTATTATTCCGATGCCCCCGTAGTGGCGAAAGCTGTTACTATCATACCATATTTAAAAAATAAAATAAAAAAAATAAGAATTAAAATAATTTTAAAGCCTTTGCGGCAGTTCAAAACACGCAAATAAAAAAATAGGTGTGTTATTTAATTCATTAACTCACACCTTTTCCATGACAGCACATTCCCGAATATAAAAATTTAAAAAAATCGGCCCACCCTGTTATATAATACACGTATACAATAAACTTATATGAATCGCAGACAAGTTATGTAGCACTACTGAAACTTGAATCTCAAATGGGGCTAAAATTGGTTACGCAATCAAATATACTTCATGATCTCAGACTTCCAACAGAAGGAAATGTTCAGGTGTCTCCAATTCAAATGATAAGTCAGAATGAACATGGAACATTCGCTAATAAAAGAAAAAAAAACGGCGCAACTCTGTCGGGTATAGGTAAGTGCCGATTATTATGAATATCGGTGTTTCGAATAGATCGCAAGAAGACTACGACACAGCCACCATATTAGCCGAATAGTATTTGTATTATTAGCAAAGGTTCCAAGTTCAGTCTAACTTCTCTGATTACGTTGATCGAATCTGATTAAAAGGTAAGAAGTATATTTGGTTGCCATCCCCAGTTTAGCGCCACCTCATACTTCATCGATGGTAGCAGAATAATTTACCATCCTGCTGACGTCGTAATGACTATTTTATTGTTATTTTGCCTATCCTGGGAGACTCCTCTCGTCACCTTTTTAAAGCGAGACTTCTCGAATGATTAGGTGAGACGGAGTGGGGATATCAGCGGCTGTAGTCTGTTTGGTACGTATCTATGAGCAACTTTGCTTGTCGCTAAGAACAACGCCCATACGTTCCAAACACAGGGCAACCGCCGATATCCCCACTCCGTCCCACCTAACCATTCGAAAACTCTCACATTCGCTTCAAAAAGATGACGAGAGTATACTGCGATATTATATATTTAATATATCAGAGTCTCTAGAAAGCCCGCATTCTGTCCGCATCATCGTTAAAAAATGATCAGGAATTTCAATTCAGTGTTTTTAACTGTGATCGTGTTCCTTTATCTCTGAAATAATTAAACATTTGACTAGGCATTGGTTGGTACATCACTCTAGAAATTCTAGAGTTAATAACATATTGAGGTATAAACTAAAATCACATGAAATGTAATTTTGATGGTTAGAGGATTTTTATAAAACTTTAACTACCGCAGGACTACAGAACAGACTGTATACAGTGGGTGGCGAATTTAGTACTTTCATTCCGTAAACAGAGCATCGAGACCATGTTTTCGTACCTTTCTCCACTAGTGCCGACCAGGCCCACAATATAGCCAACCAGTAATAGCTTTGTTTACCAAAATGACCCGGTCGCGATCTTATCATCCGAGAGTTTTTTTGCATAAAATCGGTAATAAAAGTCCATCTCATAAAACCACAAACTTGATGGCAGCTCTCAGCCCTTATCCCGAAAAGAGCACCGGGTATCACATGTCCTATAAATTTCTCCGGCCGGCCGTTACACGTAATCCAGTCCGTCGAGTTCGTACTTGTTACGGGGAAGGGGAAACTTGTAACCGAGTGCGGGCGTGTTCATATATCGCCTTTCTGTAGACCTGCATGCCGAAAAAAAAATTAATAAAAAAATTTACGTCCTGGTGGTGGTGCGAGATGCGGTCCCGCTTGTAAGCATTTTAACGCTATGCCATTACCGTAACTCACCGGAAGCGCAATCAATGTCGCAGGCGGCCGCGGCCCTCTCCGCAGCAGTTTATATGACCACGGCAACTCGATAAAATGCTATTTTCGAAGTCATCAGATAGTTATCAAAATTGAGTTTAAATTGAAAACGGTCGCAAACATTCCCTCACGGTTTCCTTCTTTTACATTGGTTTGAATTTTGCGTATAAATAAGTAAAGGTTGTTGTCTGTCAATTGTTATTATACACCTACACGTAACATACAGGCTATTTCGGAAATAAGTGCCTTAAAGGAACCTTTTAGGACCAGAAATGCAGTTTGTGGATTCATGAACAATGATTGGAAAGTGATTGCCGCCGGCTCAACACTAGCTTGAACCTTTTAAATGGGGTTGGAAAACTACGAGAAAATAATATATACATTTTTATTTCGCGACATTTTTGTTTTTGAAAGAAAGGAAACGAAATTTTATTCAGAGTAAAGACTTTCATATACAGGGAAAATTTGTTTCTGTTAAACTGTGAAAAACCTGTAATGTAATTCTTTTGTAGGAATATCTTAATGGAACAGGGATGTATTGTTAAAAATATACAGCAATATAACAAGTATAAAATAAAGACCGATGTTTGAATAAGTTGTTATATATAAATAAGTTTAATTTTTTGGTATTACAATTTCTTTCGCAGTATTTTTGCTGCACTTAAGTTACTGCCGTTTATAAGAATAACAAAAGGAAAGAAAAAGAAAGAAAAACATACCAAACATTGCAAAAACAAAGCAACAATACAAACAATACTCGGTACTACCTATAATAAAATGTCATCACTCTGTATTGTATATTTAGTGCTTTCCTATGACCAATAGGACACAATTTCGTTGACAGAAGTTCAGGATGTGTCTTCAGATAGGTTAGTAACATTGTGAATATATGAACAGATCAAACTTAGTGAGCATGCAGGTGAAAAAACCTTTAAGCCTTGGAATCATTTTGATAATGTTTACAGTTGGAAAATTAGTTAGCATCTGTACCTTAAGTATGGCTATTATAGGATCAAATAATTACAATAAAATTACAAATAATTGATTACAGAATCAGAGTGTCCAAGAAGCAGAACCAGACTCCGTTTCTGATAATTATTTTTAATTAATTTTCTGGAGAGTGTGTATGTCCTGTATATTATGTAAAGACGTGAGTTTATTATAATGAAATGGCGAGTCTTTTAACAGCAGTGTTTGCACTGCTGTTAAAAGAGTCGCTCAAAATACAGCCAATATAAATCAATTCACGGTAAATCAAAATAATGAATGCGCGCTTGTAGTATTTTAGTCTACGCTTAATCCCACCCGAATAAACTGTAGTGCTGTCACCCATCTGTTTGGCAAGCGCATTGCTTTTGCCGCGGCTTGATTACTAGTAATGTTCCTTCCATGCATGTAATAGCTAAGAATCTTGTGTTTGTAAGGATTGTTTCTTGTCATATACGGCGTTTACCATAATTTTATTAATCCGCATGCCATTACTTGATACAACCACTCAGGAATGACAATTATACAGGATATTATACAGAAATAAGTCACCGTATTTTAAAGTATATTGAGCAAACAATTTTAGATGTACTAATATCTAACAACAATAATAACAAATAACAACAAATCTATTGCCATTCTATTACCCTATTACACTTCCCTTTTATAATATTGACGATGTTAGGTTACCACAATAATATGTAATACTTTGGTGATAGAAAATGACGCTTTTTAACGGCGTGGAATAGTGCCTATTGGCGAGTAATTTGAACTTTGAAGTGTGGAAACAAGAACAAATCATTTTTTTTTATTATTGCAAACTTTTATGCTCTTGCAACAAAAACATAACATTTTGGTTTTGCAGTGATTTGGAACTAAAATCAACATCGTCTTTTATTGAACTAAAACTATGGCAGTTTGCTTTCACTTGTTTGACGGTGATGTCGATGCTGTTCGTTTTTCACGTAAAAATTACACCTTCAATTAAAAAATATCTAAAGAGGCACTGCACAATGTATTCACGCTGATGTTGGAAGTGCTGTTTATTTAAACATGACATAAAAATAAAAACTCAAAAATCGTTTATTCCAGCTTCGATCCAATCTTAGCAAACACAAACAAAAGGACAAGAACAAGTAACATACGTCTAAAATTTACAGCTAAACAACAAGTGTGATACATCATAATTGAAATTGACTAAAAGACTACCTAAAATGATAAGTTCAAACATGCCACCAATAACAACATCAATGGTTTCTCCATGATCTTTAAAGATAACTCAAGAACACAGTTAGATTTCTCTTGCCGTTGCAATGTTTTTGTTACAAACGTCATATTCCACTAGTTTTGACTAAAACATTGTTTAAATATTTCACACTGTATAAGAAAATCCTGAATAAGATGCTATAAGATTTCTAGTGCACTTTTTTGTCAAAATAAGACAATTGTCATTACCCATTGATTTTTATACACTTTTCATTTCACATTAAATTGACTCGATATCATCAAAAATTTTGCATAGCCAAACAAAAAGCAACATAACTTTGGATTGAAACGTTCTGTTATTGTAAATATGGTATGGTTTCAATCTTCAGACTACAAGCAGTTCGGTTTTTAAAGAAATATTTGAATTGACGAAATATTATTGGAAATACAAGTGATTAAAAATTTGTACTGTTTTTGTTTTTTGGCCCACAGTGTATACTTATGTTGTTCAACAATATGATACCTATAAGGTTTAATCTCCAATCGATATAGCTTAATGTCCGCACTGTAACGTTCTAATTCAAAAATGTGCTTCTTTTTTTTATATAGGTCAATAATCCATTCAGTCAGTTCAAAATCTTAAAAAATAAATTTTGTCCAGATTTGAGGAAAATCAGATAATAAACAACAATATGGTACCTATAAGGTTTAATCTCCAATCGATATAGCTTAATGTCCGCACTGTAACGTTCTAATTAAAAAATGTGTTTCTCTTTTTATGTAGGTCAATAATCCATTCAGTCTGTTCAATTTCTTAAGAAAAATATTTTGTCCAAATTTGAGGAAAGTCAGATAATAATAGGTTTTTCCAGCATAAAGAAACCACCGTTGAGGGATCGTGTTTTGTTATGGATCAGTTATGTTACGATCGCCAACTCCATGATAAAAAGCAGCGCTGACACATCTGGTCCAATACCTTGTATTGTACCTGAACGGTGTTTTCTCTGTGCTCGAACACACCTATTACCACATTTATAATACTTGGGAAAATAATCCTTTTTCATAATGTGTTCCCAGTTTCAAATTTAGAAGAAAAATACCGAAAAGATATAATAGTTAAAATATTTAATAGGTTCTATTTCTCTAGCTTACTTATGCAAAATGTTAAAAATCTATTGATTTGTATTGATTTTAGGGGTGTTAGACCCATTATACTCTATTAAAAGCATACCGACAAAACTTGACCGTTTTCGAGCAACGAAATTTTGGTCCTGCTTTTTGAAATACCCACCTTATTGTTTTTCTGAAACTAGTTTGCCCTTCAATACAGTAAATTTAAAAACATTGTTTGATTGAAGAAATTCCTAAAACGACATAGTAGGTGTCACCACAATGTACACGTCTTCGTGTTAACCAATTTAGTTAAAATTTTAACGGAATTCATTTTTTTTTCTGGAATGGAATGAAGGGATACGTTGGCCTCCAGCAATTTCTTTTCCTTTTGACCACCTTAATGTAACAGTAGGTACATTTAAAAAAATGTTTTTCCACCTTTTAGTAACTCCTTTTAGTACCTAATAAATAACATGTTTAAGAGAAATGTTCCGCAACAACCAACGATTTGCAGATGTATTAAATAAATACACTTATCCATCAAAATTTAAACTCGTTTGGTTTTAATGTGCCACCACAGTGGGTCCGTACAGTGCCGTAACTCCGCGGGAACGCAATTGAAGTCGCAGGAGGATGCGAATGGCTTGCGGTGCGAGTCGCCGACCGAGTACATCAATTCGCGTACGCGTAATAATTTTCGAAGAAGTGACCGGTCGTGGTATGGGCAATGGGCATCGGCCGCGTACGCACCGGTTCAGTCGGTGAGGGCCGCTCTTAATTGGACCCGGACCGTGAATAAAATTAACTCATTGATTCGCTGGAGAAATCCGTTATGGGCCATTATTAAAATGGAGGGCCTCGCCCGGTCGCCGCAGGCCAGCAACCAACGTGTGGGCGGGACGCGAAATTGTGATTTAATAAAAGTACGTAACTTTGCGTAACTTTTCTCGTTTATTTTAAGGGGACAATGCAAATGTCGAAAGTTTTCAACACGGACTGACAATGACGGTTTATGTTGAGCGAAGAAAGGAGAAACTCCGTATGTGACCGATAATAACACAAATAACGGTGCAGAAACTAAATGTTCCCAGATAAGCAAAATAAAGCAGAAAAAGATGTGCCAAACGTGTCAGATAAGCAAAATAAACCAGAAAAAGTTTTGCCAGAAGTATCGAAAGAAGTAAACTCTATGAAGTGCAATACCACACTTTATCAAAGGTAGATAGATCGCCCACAGAGGTAGCACGGCGCATATTCCTATGTTCTAACCATAACCGAGGTACACAATAGCCCAGAAAAATAAAGATTAGGAAATTTCTAGACCTTTATTTCTCTCAAAAAAATGTCTTATTAAATCGTCTAAAAACGAGTTAGCACTTTCAAGTTATACGTCTGAAAAAAGTTACGTAACGACAACGTATTTATTTATGTGGAAGGTATTCCATTCGGAATCCCAAGTATTTGAAAGCATTGAGCATCATGCTTCGAAAATTGTCAACTTCTGACTACATGGTCATTACATGGGTGTTCTATTATAAAATATGACGCTTCTTTAAATTTCCTTGTAAATTTTCAGGACTCGTAAGGGTACACCCTGTTTACAACTTGTGCCGTACTACGTATGGGTGATGCTTTTCAGCCGACTAAGGTTATAACGGGTTGGTTGTAATAAAAAAATGCATGTCATTTTAAATGATTTAGCAAATTTTACATTTACTCTCCAGAGACCATAGGAAGGAAGATATTGCCATAACACGATTTTGACAGATGGGCAAAATCTTGTATATGGCTCTTTTCATTTTCTACAATAAAGGTTCTATTCATCTTCTACGTACCAGCAACCGTCTTTACGTTATGCAGTTGAAAAATGTCTACAATAAGTGGCAACGAATGCATTATACATTTTACAGAGAATAACAGAGAAATGTTCAGACACTTTTTAGTAGTATCAGGGTTTATGATAACAAAAAAACATTTTTTTATCCGATTTTTTCACGTAGCTACACAATATTTATTATACTGCAACAAAAAAAAAAACAGATGCCCAATACATAAGACACTTTTTATTCGTCTGAAGGTCATCTCGGAAATGGTCAAGTTTTAGCTGCATGATTTTCGTATTATAAAATATAATGCACAATCATGTTTTTAAATACTTGACAGGCGGAAGCGATGGCCCAGCACACAAATACAATGTTATGCGTAAAACGCTAACTCGTATGTATAGACATTTTTTTTGTAAAGAATTATAACATCTAGAAATTTACTAATAATGTTCATTGTAGTCCGATAAACAGAACGCAAGATTTTGTTAAAAACCGATTCGTTCATCTTTGACCTGCATAACTCGCGACGCAGAGAAGAAATCGATGGAGACCTTTTGCATATTATGTATTTGTAATGTCCAGTCAAAGGTTTAGTTTTACACAAACCAAGCTGGTTTTGAATTTTTCCTAATGCTGATTTTGTTGTTTTATCGATAAAAAACTAATGCAGTTTTTTTTTTTGGAAATTTGAAATTAAAAACCGTAGTTCTCTTTTGATACGGTTTATCAATGGCATCTCCATATGTTCTTTTATGTTATTATATGTTATTTTCACAATTTATCATGTCTTAATGGCAATCATATCACGGTATGTCTGAAAATATTCTAGCAAAAGATAATGAATATTATGATAATTTTGATTAATAGAATGAGAGTAGTAAAAGTAGTAGATAAAAATGGTTCGTAATTTTGATCTATTGTTTCTTAAGAAGCAAATTTAATATTTTTACGACTCGACGACTCGATTTAATCTATAATATTAGTCATTTTTATTTATTTTAGTAATCAGTGTATGTGTCGTAGGCAAATGGTTATTTTAGGCAAAAAAATACGCTATTTCACTGGGCACATAAATATGGAACCTTTATATTATTTTTAAAGCTATTTGGCTAGGCAAATGTATTTGCCATGACAGTTGTTAGGCAAATAGCATTTTGTTTTCAATCTCGTTTGTTTTACAATTATGTGAGGTTATGTGCAGTCCGATCATATTAGTTCTCAAATACGTCATAGCCTAATATTTATCGGTTGATATTACTTATGAGTAATATTGTACTCTAATGATGAAGTACTCTATAATGAAGTTACCTACGCCTGATTTCTTGTAAGAAGTGTCGGAGATACGTTTTCATATGGATTTTATTCCACTAAAAGAAGACTTTTAGGTTAGAAATGTTTCGTTTCGCTTTTACCAGGCAAAAGGTATATTAGACTTGAAATCATAAAACTTGAAGACTCTGTAGCGGGAGATTTCCCTTTAAAAAAAAAGGAAGTTTTCTCAAAACAAGAAGCGGTACGACGAACGCAGAAGATTGTATCCAACCTCGATGATCATAGACAGACAAATCTAATACCAAAAAGGCGGGTATTATTTAAAGGTAGCTATTTTGCTTCAATAATGATACATTAATTAACAAAATATGTTTTGAACTTTCGTTGATTATTTTAATATGTATGTTGTTCAGATGAGAAAAAATGTCCCAATAATTGAGTTTGTCCAAGGCAGTTTACAGAATAGTATCATACTGCTCTGCCATAAACCAGTATTTTTTAAATCATGGAGATGACGACAGCGATACCATTATTTGCAAATTTTATTAGTAGTTGGACTATATATTTACAAAGACTGAGAGATATAGTTATCATTTTTGACTAGAGATACATTTATTATGGAGGTTTATACAAAATGCCAATATTGTCGGAATAAAATTCCGATCACCGCAAGCAATAACACATGATCCTTTAAACTAAAGTTAGTACATCAAAATTCTGCTTGGTTTAGGTGGTAATATTGGCATTTTGTCTCATGTTGGTTGTGTCGTAAACAAATCGACAATAAGGGGCAGAAACGAAAAGAGGGAAGACTAGTAGACATTGAAAATTGTGAAATTGAAATAAATTAATTTACTTAGTAATTAGCATCTAGATCTCATCAAAGTATGTGTCGACGCCGCACATTTTTGTGGCGGCTGTTATTAATTTAAGCTTATGTTCCATAATATAATTATTTTTCTCCGGGTGAGCATAGGCACAATGTTGGCAACCTTTGATGCAGCTGATGATATCAGCTAACTCCTATTTTGCATACGTAAACCATGCAGAACAAATTTACAACTCAGTGAACATTTGGTATGTTGAAAGGGCTTGCATGTCTTACTAATACATTTGCCTAAGCAAATAGCTTTAATCATATAAAGGAACACTCAATATCTATTTGCCATCTTTTGCCTAGGCAAGAGCCTTTGGCCAGAAATAACCATTTGCCTACGACATATGCACCCAAAGCACTGCAAATAGGAAGCGTTCCGGTTCTGTACAGATTTTCATTGTAAGCAGTTGCGATTCGAACATTTTGCAGTGTCATATAAGTTATGGCACGTTAATCCGATAGGTATATTGATTTAAATCTCCTCTTTTATTCACTGTCATTCGTGAATCGTATGCCGACGTACAATGAAATGTAAAACCATACATCATTCTTAGTAACGGGTATCTTGTCGGGCTATCAAAGTTCGAGTTTTTGGGATGTTGTCCGGGCTGTCAAGTGTCCGGACAAGGGGACCGGTATACATGTAATTAATTAAAACAAGAGTACGAAAATCCCTCGACAAACATGTCCAAGAGATCGCGTATCGCCAGCTGATGGCAACACATACACACACCCAGTTCGAGTGCGTGAAGTTAAAGCTTTAAAGCCTTGATGGGCGATATCTTCTACATCCACAGGTTAATGGGCACAGCAGAAATCGTACAAGGCTAACTGTATAATATACATACACATACGTTGGTTTATTATGGCTGAGTATTACGTCATGGGCATTGTTTCACTATAAAAATAACATGTGTACCCGTTTTTATCAAAGTTATTATTTATTTATTGTCAATAATTCAAAAAAATTATCGAAACTATTTTTAGTCTGTTTGTTGTATTGGGGGAACATGTAAAAGTTGGTATCTTTTCAGGTCGAAAATGTCCAAACCAGGGGTATAATAATGAACGTTCATTCTAACAGTACTGAACATTTACAGCTCAAACAATATAAACAAATATATAATTAGGAAATAAAAATTCAAAATACACTAGTTCTGAGCTAAATAATATTAATGATGTGAGACAAACAATAGTTAGTCACCACAAAAAAATAACGACACTAACTTCGCCAGGATTTGCATATGTGTTGCCAGATCGCATTAAACAATTTTTGAAGGGTGCGATATAAGCGTGCATTAAAATTAAATTAAAATTAAATAGATATGTGCATTAAAATAAATGGACATATGTTACATACAAAATTACATATTGTGCGCTAGAATGGATAACTTGTGCATTAAAATACATATTGAGCATCAATAGAGATGGATATGTTACATGCAAAATATTATAATGAGCAATATCTTACTCATATTGTGCCCTAAAATGAAAAACTTGTGGATTAAAATAATAAATATTGAGAACTAGATCCACTGCGCATCAAAATTAACGCTGATCTGATATTGACGATTCGTATGTTAATGATAGCGCGTACTTTCAATAATATACGACCTTATTAATTAATTCAAATGGCTCACCCTACATATTATATTAAATACAAATTCAATTGTTTTCTACTTATGACGTCATCGACAACTTTTTTAATGGCAACCCCATATTTTGTGTACTGATATTGATAGATCTGTTACTTGTTTGAAAGATATTTTCGAGAAGAAGACAGTTGAAAATTAGGGTAGTAATGATAACATTCAATTGATTTATTTGATTCAATTCATCTATTTGCGCTGAATACGAATCTGAGATTGAAACTTGCATATCACGTCAGGTTATTGCGCTTTTTTATATTTCTTCCGGAGGCGTTCGCACATCACTTAAAGAATACATCTAAATGCTTTAACATTTATGAACATACTTTTAGGATTCATTTTCAGATTAAGGTTTACTTCCTATGAAGCGATTTTGAGGTTTCTAGAACAATGGGTTCAGGTGGTATAAATTTCTAAAAATTACCAAAAACGCGTTGACATTTTTACCTCACTTTTTTCGATAACTGTTTACGCGCTAACTATATATGCGCTACAGGTTGCAGAACTTAATGCACATTATATTCTCTGTAGGGCACATTATAATTTTCTCATGGTACAATTAAGAGTTGCGAATGCGCTAATAATATTTCGAAATTTGTTATTTAAACCATTGGAAATATATTTTTTTCAATGAACACATATTTTTTTAAGCTGCTCAATATATTTTTTTAGTGGTAACGATTGTATTGCAGATTTATTTATTTAAGTGTTATTATGAAAGGAACATTTAACTTTATAAATGCATAATTATGTATACATTTCTATAAATTTATGGAACATAATTTTTACTTTATCATACGCAGTATGATGAAGTATTGTAATCGTGCCGAAAAAAAAATTTGAGATTTTAGCGGAAATAGGTCTTTATGGGTCCCCTG
Source organism: Melinopterus prodromus (assembly GCA_964023965.1). Classification (NCBI taxonomy): domain Eukaryota; kingdom Metazoa; phylum Arthropoda; class Insecta; order Coleoptera; family Scarabaeidae; genus Melinopterus; species Melinopterus prodromus. Next base: position 29,557,311 of record OZ030390.1, read on the forward strand.
AACATTTTTGACCAAGGTACAAAAAAATGTCTGTGTGTGTGTGTGTGTGTGTGTATGTGTGTGTGTGTGTGTGTGTGTGTGTGTGTGCGTATGTGTGTACTCGATTTTTGTGACGACGATTCCGGAGAAACTACTAAATGTATCGGGACCAAAGTTCATATTTAGAAGTTTTATGACCAAACTTAGAGCTGAAAAGCTTTTGGTTCAAAAGGGTCCAAAGGAACTGGTAGTTTATTCTAAGCCTTTTTCAGGGATTTTGCAAATGAGTTGCTATTTCTGTAATTTCGTCAAAATAGTTAAATAATAAATTAAAGAAGAGGAAATTTTGAATAATTTATGCCTATGAAATTTTTTGGTAAAATGAATAGTTTAGCTTCAAGAGTAAATTCTATTTGATCGAGATCGGTCGCATCTGCATTGACATGAAATTACATAGTAGCCAGGATTTTTCAAATTTTCGGTCTAATGCATGTGTAATGACAGTACAGGTAGTGTCAAATGCTGATGTTTTGACAATATCTCACTACATCTACTGTCAATAGTAAAAAGATTTCATATTGTGATACCGTGTACGGTCCTTGCCTGACGGCGGCGGATCGGCAGCGTGTGTTCAGTGTTCAGTGTTCAGCGTGTCCAAACTGCATGTGTTCTGTTTGTTTTTGGTTTGAGGAAGTATGATCATGTATCGAATGGGCTGGGGGACTTGGGGTGGTTAAACATGGATAACACTAATGTGTTTCATGCAGCAATATTATCTCATAAGTTGCTATCCAAGAGATTCCCACAATACTTCATGCGGAAGATACGCTGTAGAACGGATGTCCATAACCTTAATTTAAGATTCAGTGGTTTGTTTGCTCCACCTGCCCATCGCGCTGAGCTGTATAAACGGCCATTCTCTTAGAAGGTCAGTCACATATACACTGGGTCTCAGGGAAGATATGAAAAGCTTATCGTTAACCAGTTTTGGGGGAAAGGTGAAGTGTTATCTGTTTGCTCAACAGGGGGGACTTTAGGCATTGAGCGCACATCGCAGGCTGTTTTAATTTTTATTTTTTATGGGCGTGTGCGATGTTTTGTTGAGTTGGATTTGCTGCAATTACGCGTAATTAGACTCTAGAGTAATTTTTGTTTTGATAAGTTCTCGAAATAATTGTTATATTATTGATACAACTATTTAGTTCTAGTTTGCGTAAGGGGTTGAGTGGAAGAGCAAGGCAATTTGGAAACAAGTGTGATCGCCCTAAATATAAATATTATGGTGTTGCACTTAATATTGTTTTGTTAATAAAGGAATTATTTATTTATTTAATTATTTATCAGTCAAATCCTGGCTAACTCGTTTTATTTTAATGCAGACACGACTGATATCAATCAAATAGATTCTCATGCAGCAAAACTATTAGTTTTATATATTGTATGATAAAGTCGGGTGCAGAAGGCCGATAACCTACTCACCTTAAACCCAAATATCACCGAAACCAGAACAGAGTCAAACCATAGCAAGTACGTCTTCAACATGAAAAGTCACACAAGAATAGGAACTTGGAATGTGAGAACTTTGCTGGATACATCTAAACATGCTCAAGTACTGAGGGAAATGGAGATACTAAAAATAGACGTTCTTGGCTTATGCGAAACCAGATGGCCAGGACAGGGTGAGACTAAAGATATTCTGGCCAAACGTGATAACCAACAACGAGCTGTGGAAAAGAACAAACCAGGCTCCCATTGCAGTTGAGATAGCGAGAAGGAAATGGAGATGGATAGGGCATACGCTAAGGAAGAGTAACCAGGACATAACAAAGCAAGCTCTGACGTGGACCCCACTGGGAAGAAGAAATAGAGGTCGGCCACAAAATACGTGGAGGCGCGTGATCAACGAGGAGCTGAGGAAGGCGGGGAAGAATTGGAGAGAGATGGTTGCCTTAGCCAAATATAAGAGGGAATGGAATGACTTTGTCGAGGCCCTATGCTCCACTATGGAGTAAAAGGAAATTATATATATATATATGATAAAGTCATGTGCCTGGCCACATCAGATTTTTTTTAATGCACGAGAAATTTTTTGGATTGCTCATATATTTTTTTTGTATTGGACAAATATTGTTATTGGTCAAATATTTTATCAAATGCTTACAATAAATACACGTTTTATTTTATTTATTGCGCATACAATAAATTTGCATACCACAATTATTATTTTAACAAAAAATTATCGATAAGATTTTGAGTAGATATCAAAGCATTTTATAGATTTCGAATTAGTTAAATTGTAAAAATAAAATAATAACTAACCAGCACTAGCCAACAGCAAAAAATCGTATCAATACTCGCATGCTTTCTATCCGTATAGAATTTGAATTTGAACAATTTGAATTATGTCCAGTTTTTGAAAAAGGGATACGAATACAAAGAATAATTTTTGTATTTTGGCGTTGTCTGCAATGAGCTTCTCAAAAACTAGACTTGAAATTAAAAATTAAAATTATAAAGAGAATTTAGAGTATCCAGCTAATAATTGTGGTGCCTAAATTTCAGGTAGCTAAAACTGATTTTTTGAACTATGATTCTGGCATACACAATAATACGCAAAGTTTTCAACAACTTGCAGTGCAGAAGCATTGTTTGTGCTATATATTAATTTTATTTCGACTGCGATTGTCGACAGAAAACTACCTGACGTTAGATAACATAGGAAATTTCCCCAATCATTAACAATAATAGTCGGACCGGCAATCCGTACATCTGGGTTCGAATCCCAGGCGTGGCTGTATTTTTTAACTTACACAATTACCACCATCTTGTATTAACTATTTCCAATTTTCATATTAATATACGCAGATTTCTGCAAGAATTAACTCCCTTTATAAATCATTATAGTTAGATAGGTGATATATAAAAACTATAAAATCTATAGAGGTTCTTTTTGTCAAAATTTATATAAATAGTAGGGACAGCCCCACCAAGAAGAAAATTTACAAAAACCAATTATTCACTTTATAAGTAGTACTCACACAAAATGCTCATATAAACTTTTAAACTGAGATAAGAAAAAGTGCATAATATGCAATGCTCGAAACATTTAATGTCGTTTTTATCCAAGTGATTTAGTCGCAAATCAAACCATCGACATGTGATTCTGGAGTTCATACAATATAAAAAAAAACTGCTCATAAATAAATGGCAATCTAGTATACCTGCCTATTTTGGCCTATAAATTATAGTTTAAGTAATTATCCTTCAAATAAAACAGATAAACGGATAATAAATTATCACAGGTTGTATATCAACTTCATGAAAATCAACAAACTTCTCTATACGTTCCAAAATCACTGGCAATCGCTTCCACATTAATTAACCAAATTAATCTAAGCTAAATTTGATAAAATAAAGTTAAACAAGTAAAAATTTAGATATTTAATGAACATTATGCTGCGTGCTTTTAATTTTCACAAAGAGATTAAATATTATCGAAACAAGAAATATACAAGTTCACTACTTGAGTTGAAGTGGATTGTTTCTGGTTTCAAACAGTCAAAAATCATACAACAAACATTTTAACTACACATCCATCGAGCTCAGACAGTGCATTCCGATGTAAAAACCTTCTCTATCATGTGAGCCCGTATTTTTATCTGACCATTACAATTTAATCTGTTAACATCACATGCTAACTTATCATGTCGGGTGATGTGCTTCCTCAAAGAGACCGACCGCTTTGAAGTGACACTGTATCCAATAAATTCTCTAATTTTGTGGAAACGCTTAAGGTGTGTAAGTGTGAAATCATCCCCTAACTAATGGATTGGCTACGAGCCACTTTTGCGCTCAGTTGACCCCGATCTAACGATAAGTTGCACTAAAACTTACGTGTTATTTGGTTGCGTCAAATTGTTCTAATTCTGGAAGGAATTTTTATGTGCCATTGTATCAAAGTACAAGTATTTAATCTCAGGCTGCCGGGCAAATAATGAAACCAAGCGGACATTTGTCTCATATTATTCTGGACTTTTGTTTGTAATAAAAATAAAATGTCTTGCATAAGCAATAAATTGCATAAATGAAAAATAAACAGAATATAAATCGTTAAAAAACAATGTTTGCCTTTATCGAAACTATTTAACAAAAAACTGGTTTTACTGCCAGCTTGTCTGTTGTTAGTTTTTCATTTTTCATGTTCTAAGTATTACATACCATATCTATAAGCTAAAAAACGATACTGTGTTACAATAATTCATTGCAAAATGTCATTTGGCGACATTCTCCAGGCGTAAAAACGAAACGTAAAAGTAATTGGCTCTTGTTGCGTAACCGATCGTAAACGTACCAGAAAGATTTATATTTTTTCCACTCAAAAGACGGCCATATACGGTCAACCCATATAATATATACGCGAATTCGACTTTCTCTCGTGCTGTACTGTTGTATCCGCGATCTGGACGTATAGGTAACTGCCAATTACACGGGTACCAGACTGAGACGTACGCCTGAGATTTATAGCTTCAAAACAATGTCCATTAAACAATGGTCAACGGGAGGAACTGGTTCCATTTGTAATTTATGATGCACGCGATTCGTGGCCTTATTTTAATTTCACGCTGTTTTTCTCATTATGCAAATATGGTTCAGCGCTCGATTAAGATGGTTTTGTGTCTCGAGCCGAGGACCAAGAACAATACCCGAAGGATTTTGCTGGCCCACCACCTGTACCTAAGACACCAGAACAAAAAGAAACAATATGAAGTCATTAATTTGCGGATTTCGTAAGTGTGTATGGGTTCTGTCGGAATTTCGAATGAAGAAGATTAATTGTTTTAGTAATGACAAGATTCTTCGATTATATTTCGTAAACATTAGGTGCTTTGGACTCTAGACTTAGGAGGGAGTATACCAACTTGGCGGGGAAGGACGTCATCATCATAAACATCATGCTCACGAATGATATCTGAAGATTAACTATTTTTTTAAATCTATCATTAACTTGCAGTATTCCAACGCACACATTTACTTTACTAAAATTTTTTAACGTTTGCACTAACAACTATTTCTCAACTATTGCTGTATTTTTGTTTAGCGTAATAAGACGAATACAACATACACTTTGGATACAAGCTATCAAATGTTAATTGACTTGTGAATAGATTTAACTGCAAAAGTTGATCTTGTAAATGGAAAACTCCGTATACAGCTAGATTTTTGTGATTGTACGTATTTTTTTACATAATCAAGTACAAACTTACTATTTTACAATACTGTTACTATACTACCTACCTACGACTATCATTGTTAACATTGATTTGTCACAAAAGCTTTGTTAGGTCATTTTGAAGCGCTTCTTGTTGCACATCCAGTACCATTAAAAAAGGGTGTCAAAGTGAAATCAAAGTTAATTCAACATATCATGATCATATTCTCTATCTAGGCTGAAATTGAAATTTATAACCTTGAATACAATGCAACAAAAGGCATATAACTACTGTATGAATAAAAATGCAGGTGCATTTGAAGTGCGGTACATGGATTTTGGTCAAATGGATCTGATATCGTCCAAAAAACAACGACACCTAAAACTATAACTTGAATCTTTTTGCCATATTTTTTTTATTTAATCCGTTATTTTGATCTAATATTCTTCGGATTATCCTAGTTCGGCATAGGCAGAAAAGATTTTTGGTTTTTAAGAAATCTATTGTTCTAGATCACTCATCTTAAAACTAATAATCGTAGAAAAGAAGAAAGTATGTATATGACTCCTGCACTTTATTACTTATGGCGAATATTTCCTGTAATACAAAACATTTATTTGTGAAACGCAAAATTCTTTGGGTATATTTTTCTTTGACTATTAATAGTTGCCGTATTTCAGAGAACCAACGTAATAGTCTGTTGTCATATATCGTAAGTAGCAATGTTAATTTTTATAATATCAAAAACGTATTAATTGTTCCAAAACTTTTTTCGTAGCAATTTTTCGCCGTATGACAACAAAATTAGGTTTTAAAATGCTACCTGGTTATAATTCCATAACTAAAGTGGTTAACTAAGAGTTGTCTTGATATCTGAGCTAATTTTTCTCGAAAATGTGAGGCCTTCGATACATTTGGTTGCCAGACTCGAAATGTATCAGAAAATGCTATCGAAATCTACTCTCATACAGTTTTGGACATAAAGTTCGAAATGAATTAGTTTATTTAACATCTGTGGAGGAAAGGTAAGAAAATGATATAAATGACAATGAAATTAGCAATATGATGCGTGAGGTAAAACGAAACACGTAAGTCAAAACGTCGCTGATAAAACGAGGATTGACTGACTGCATTGCAATATATTGCGATTATTGAAAATAGAAGACAATACAGGGTATCTCAAGCAACATCATGTATATGGGGTCTCGGAAACAGTAAGAGCTACGATGTCGATTAAATGGGGCAAAAGTTGCGCAAATGTGGGAACATCTCAGAACAGTTTTACTTTTCTAAAATTTTGCACGATTCACTAGAGTATACTCTGAAGCCATTCTTGTTATCAAAAATGCCCAGGTTTAGCTGAACGACATTAACCTTTTGTACACCATATTGAATTTTTACAGATTTAAATAGAATATTGAAAAGAGCTTTACAACCATGTATACCTAATAATAAGATGTGTATGAAATTATCACGATATACATTGAAGGTTCCATCAGGATGCCGCCAGATCGCTCTACTTAACCCCCATGAATTGTCTTGTATGGGGCAACAGACTGTGGGCTTCAGACGGCAGTGGAAATGACTATTAAAGCCACTTCAAACTGTTAATTCTTGTCGGAGAATTAACCAGAATAAAAAGTAAACACAAATAAAATTATTTAGAACAAATAATGGTCAACTATGTGAAGTTCCATTTGATATTTACAGCGTTAAATAGAATATCGAGATTACTTTACAACCTTATGTATAACACGTTTAGGAAACAACAGAATTTTCGCATTTTACGTAAAAATTAACAACGTAATATGTTCACAGACTTACCTAATTTTACAAAAGTAGCATTATTATTTAGGCCTTATAACGGCAATACTTTATTTACTGTGAATTAACTAATTACATAACAACAAAAATCATTAACAGAAAGTATTTGATACACATTTTAAAATTTGGTTGTTATTTTAGTTCTAAACTTAATTATCATTAGTTCTATTAGGTATCCCCTAAAGCCCTCTCTACTACTTCCCAAAGGTCCTGCACTGTATCATAGTTCCTTAGATACACGTTGGCGTACATTTAGCCCAATTTAAAAAAATCCATGGGCTTAAGCCGGGTGATCTGGCGGGCTACCTAATGGCATCTTTGTGGTATGTTTATAAATGTGTTTACATCAATGTTAAGCATTTTGAATATGGCAATATGGCCCATATGAAATAAAGACGTTGAATAACGCCCAGCCAAAGCTGATGGACAAAAAAAAAACATTGGTTCGCTTCAGAGTATGCTCTTATGTCAGAATACAAATTTCCGAATTTCCATTTATTGTAACTGCAAAGTTATACAAGATAAAAACAATTGACGGTTTGAACTTTTTCCTTAATATCTAGAAATCCATGCAAAATTTTTACAGAGTGAAAACTGTTCGGAAAAGCGTCAACATTTACACAAGTTTTGTCCCATTTAGCCGACGTCGTAGCTCATCATGTTCCGTGAGACTTCCTGTATAGTTTGGCTAACCGACTGAGAAAATACATAAGATCATATAATATCTTACGATTTACAAACATTTTATAATACAGTATTGATCTAAGCCTTGAAAACAAACTAATAATATACTTAATGCTTATTCAAAGAAGAAGGTATGTATGTACGCGACTTTGACCGAATTCCGCGGCCGCTAATAAAAGATTTTTTAATTGACACATCAGTGCTAACATACGATGCGTAATGTACTTACATGGATCAACACGGTCGGAGTTCTTTTCATCTTCCGCTGGCTCGTGGAATTCCAGCCACAGCCGCATCGCTATCCATGCCAGATATCGTCCCGACTTTTACGACTTCGCTCGATAAACCAATTAACCATACATCCTAATGACATTGTAAATACAGGCGCTATCGCTATTCGATTTTAACGTCTTCTATCAATCGGAGGAGCCTAGCAATTAATTGAAAAATCTACGGCAGTGCGGTAGCGTCATCATCACCGACTGGTGGTCTACTATGAATGCAAACAACGTCGTAAAATAACTATTAAGCGTCCGCGAAATTCCTATCGTCGGGCATGCCAATTTTTTTCTTTCATGCTGATTCGCTTCCGCATCAGATAGACTAATTAAAACGGCGGTATTTCATCAAGATTCGTCTGAAATCAAGGATACGCGTGCAGTACGGTTTTAATTAAAATCCGTATTGGATTTACAACGTCTGCTATTTTCAGTGAGAGAGGAGTCCGTTTCCTTTCAAAGTTCGTTGCAGCATTCCGAACAAAAGGTTTCAAAGACCGGCGACCTGGGTTGGCATAGTAACGCAGCAACATTTTTTCTTTAAACAAAGGATGCGGGAATGGCCGTGTTTGTAGTGAATCTAGTTTGACTCATATGCAGATGAAGATTACATTCAATACATCATGTATGGACGTATGGTGCACGCACACCGCACAGTAATGTATCAGTGATATTTTACCAATGACTGAGAAAGAATGATTACGTGCAGAAGCTATTAAGCGAATTTGACTTTTAAATCGCAATTTGTATAACCACAAAAATAGTGTGGTTTTTAGGTTGTCGACCTACACATGTCGACAAAATTGATTTACGAGTCAAAAACTCCACATAACGTTTAAATTAAACCTTAAACATAAACGTTATGACGAGTAAAAAGTGCGAAAACTCTGTGAAGTAGTATATCCTGTCTAAAATGTAAAATGTAGAATATTCAAATGCCTGTCATACACTGTTCTAGTTGTTGGTGTGTTTTATTCATGTTAACATTCTCCAAAAGAATATCCTTCAATATGTAGGATTAGGAACATATATCTTCCTCCCTTTACAACCAAAAAACAACACCACGCGCCCACAATTCAAAAGTGTGTCCACGATCCATTTTCCTATAAGTAAGTAAAAGTTCTTGCGCTTAATCTACTTCTATAACGGCTAAGATGCTCAAGATATGCCCACCGTTGTGTGGGAGTACCCACAGAGATTGAGGATGTTCGAAATTCCTACACGTGGAAATTTAGTTCTACTGTACCTCTGTGCCCTCCGACAACATCTTGTAAATAAAAAGTCCACATTAACTAACAATTAATCAATTAATAATGTCTTTAATCAAAGAACTATTATTGCAACCTTAAAATATTGAATTTTAACTCAACCAACCATATCGTTATTTTAAAAAATCTGATGCGGCCAGGCACATTACTTTATCATACAAAATATAAAATTAACAGTTTAGCTGCATGAGAATCTATTTGATTGAGATAAATCGTGTCTGCATTAAAATTAAACTAGTTAGCTAGGATTTGACAGATATTTTGAAAGTCAATAGTATCAATAGTAGGTATTGTCAAAGCATCAGCATTTGACACTACCTACTGTAATCAGAATAATAGTTATTTATCTCACAAGTGCCGAAAGTACGGAATAGCGCGACGAGCGGTGATGCGGCGCGTCACCGATGGCGGAGCATCGCCGTCGCATGTGAGCGAGTCGCGCTAGGTAGTTTTCGGCAGAAGTGACATCAACGTTTTATGTGTTGCTTTTTGAGAAATACGTATTTAAAAAAATTAAAAAACGGTTATATTTCTGTATAGGAAATGCTAATTCAAATTCTGACAGATTTATATTCGTTCATGACACTGTAGATTTTTTGTTTAATTACAATTTTCTCAATTTATCGTTTTTACAATTAGATATAATAACAACGGGTTGATATTTTGTATCAACAAACAATCAAATTGATGATTTGAATTTCATATTTTGTACTTTGGTGCACAAGAGCGGCAACGTTCCATAGCGGTTCTCCAACCTCTGATGAAATCAGCTGTTTTTGAGTGTGACAGCCATAGACATTTCTGTGGTGACAGAACAAAAAATCTGATGTGGCCAGGCACATGACTTTATCATACAATATATAAAATTAATAGTTTAGCTGCATGAGCATCTATTTTATTGAGATAAATCGTAGGTATTGTCAAAGCATCAGCATTTGACACTACCTACACTATGTCATTAGAATAGTTATTTATGTCACAAGTGCCGAAAGTACGGAATAGCGCGACGAGTGTTGCTTTTTGTGCTGCTTTTTGCGAATTATATATTTAAAAAAAAAGTAAAAAATTGTTTCTGTATAGGAAATTTTAGGTTGGTACCACTTTGACGAAACGTCAAGTTTAAAAAGCTAATTCAAATTCTGACAGATTTATATTTGTTCATGATACTGTAGATATCACATCCGTACCAACATACTTAAATAAAACTACACATACTTTATTTATAATTTTCTCAATTTATCGTTTTTAGAATTAGATATAACAACGGGTTGATATTTCTTATCAACAAACAATCAAATTGGTGACCTTAATTATATGAAATTTGAATTTTGTACTTTGCCGCACTAGAGCGGCAACGTTCCATAGCGGTTCTCCAACCTCTGATGAAATCAGCTGTTTTCGAGTGTGACGTGTGACAGCACAAAAAAAATATTTGTCAAATCCTGACTACTATGTAATTTCATATCAATGCAGATGCGATCGATCTCGATCAAATAGAATTTGCTCTTGAAGCTAAACTATTAATTTTACCAAAAAAAGTGATAGGCATAAATTATTCAAAATTTCCTCTACTTTAATTTATTATTTAACTATTTTGTCGAAATTACAGAAATGGCGGCTGATTTGCAAAATCATTGAAAAAGGCTTAGAATAAACTACCAGTTCCTTTCGACCCTTTTGAACCAAAACCTTTCAGCTCTAAGTTTGGTCATAAAACTTCTAAATATAAACTTTCGTCCCGACACCTTTAGTAGTTTCTCCGGAATCGTCGTCACAAAAATCGTTTACACACGCACACACACACACACACACAGACATTTTTTTGTACCTTGGTCAAAAATGGTCAGGGGACCCATAAAGACCTATTTCCGCTAAAATCTCAATTTTTTTTTTCGGCATGATTACAATACTTTACATACTGCGTATGATAAAGTAAAAACAATTTTTTCTATATATCTGTTTTTGTTCTGGAATAAAAGAGCATATTTATACAATTGTACAACATCAAACTTCCACAACGTGGAATTTTTAGTTGTAAAGGGATTTGTTGACAGCATAATACAAAGTAAATGGTTACTGAATTAAAAGCGTTTGGTTACATCATCGGACATTTTCTGACCAAAGCTTGGCATTTTTTATATATTTCGGTTTTCTAAAATAAAACAGCATATTTATACAGTGAGAAAACACCGAACCTCCAGTATGTAAATGGTTTGATGAATTAAAAGGCCTTGATTACACCATTCGCAATGTAATGATGCAAATTAAAAATTGAAATACATTTTTACTTTATCATACGCAGTATGCTAAAGTATTGTAATCACGCCGAAAAAAAAAATTGAGATTTTAGCGGAAATAGGTCTTTTTGGGTCCCCTGAACATTTTTGACCAAGGTACAAAAAAATGTCTGTGTGTGTGTATGTGTGTGTGTGTGTGTGTGCGTATGTGTGTACTCGATTTTTGTGGCGACGATTCCGGAGAAACTGCTAAAGGTATCGGGACGAAAGTTCATATTTAGAAGTTTTATGACCAAACTTAGAGCTGAAAAGCTTTTGGTTCAAAAGGATCCAAAGGAACTGGTAGTTTATTCTAAGCCTTTTTCAAGAATTTTGCAGATGAGCCGCCATTTCTCTAATTTCGTCAAAATAGTTAAATAATAAATGAAAGCTGAGGAAATTTTGAATAATTTATGCCTATGACATTTTTTGGTAAAATTAATAGTTTAGCTGCAAGAGCAAATCCTATTTGATCGAGATCGGTCGCATCTGCATTGATATGAAACTACATAGTAACCAGGATTTTGACAAATAGTTTTTTGTGCTGTCACCACAGAAATGTCTATGGCTGTCACCACGCTGTGACACTCGGAGAACCGCTATGGAACGTCATCTACAGTGTCATGAACGAATATAAATCTGTCAGAATTTGAATTAGCTTTTTAAACTTGACATTTCGTAGAAGTGGTATCAACCTAACATTTTCTATACCGAAATATAACCATTTTTGAATTTTTTTTAAAATACGTATTTCTCAAAAAGCAACACAAAAAACGTTGATGTCACTCCTGCCGAAAACTACATAGCGCGAATCGCTCACATGCGACGACGATGCTCCGTCATCGGTGACGCGCCGCATCACCGCTCGTTGTGCTATTCCGTACTTTCGGCACTTGTGAGATAAACAACTATTATTCTGATGACAGTAGGTAGTGTCAAATGCTGATGCTTTGACAATACCTTCGATTGATACTATTGACTATCAAAATATCTGTCAAATCCTGGCTACCTAGTTTAATTTTAATGCAGACACGATTTATCTGAGTCAAATAGATCCTCATGCCGCTAAACTATTAATTTTATATATTGTATGATAAAGTCAAGTGCCTGGCCACATCAGATTTTTTCTATAGTTTTTAGGCCTGGAGCAAAACAGCAAATATTTACAAACTTCCACACATTTTTATTTGCTTAATAACAAAGACAAATAATGCCATAACATCAAAGAATGTGTACACCAAAGTATGTTTTTTGGAAGTACCGATGTTTTGCATTTTGATTTTCTGCAATGTCTTCTTGCCTAAACCATTGCACCTTATTTACTTAAATATTAACCTCAGTGATGCACTTATAAATCACAAATTACAGCGCATATATGAAGAAGTTATTACCAAATTTGTCCAAAAGGGTAGGTAGGTATGCAATGATTTTACGACAACCCATTTATAGTTTATTTGTTGATTCCTGTAGATATACGTTTCAACTGTTACTAAAATTTCGATCACACTATAAGAACAAAATTTAAAAAATATATACTTGGTAGGAGTAGTAAATATGAACGAAATGAAGGTGGTGCAAAATTGATATATGTTATGCTGTATGGAAATAATAAAAATATATTTTTACTTTATCATACGCAGTATGTAAAGTATTGTAATCGTGCCGAAAAAAAAAATTGAGATTTTAGCGGAAATAGGTCTTTTTGGGTCCCCTGAACATTTTTGACCAAGGTACAAAAAAATGTCTGTGTGTGTGTGTGTGTGTGTGTGTGTGTGTGTGTGTGTGTGTGTGTGTGTGTGTGTGTGTGTGTGTGTGTATGTGTGTAAACAATTTTTGTGGCGACGATTCCGGAGAAACTACTAAAGGTATCGGAACGAAAGTTCATATTTAGAAGTTTTGTTACCAAACTTAGAGCTGAAAAACTTTTGGTTGAAAAGGGTCCAAAGGAACTGGTAGTTTATTCTAAGCCTTTTTGAAGGATTTTGGAAATGAGCCGCCATTTCTGAAATTTCGACAAAATAGTTAATTAATAAATTAAAGTAGAGGAAATTTTGAACAATTTATGCCTATGACATTTTTTGGTAAAATTAATAGTTTAGCTTTTTAGGTTATTCTAAGCGTTATTGAAGGATTTTGGAACTGAGCCGGCATTTCTGTAATTTCGACAAAATAGTTAATTAATAAATTAAAGTAGAGGAAATTTTGAATAATTAATGCCTATGAAATTTTATGGTAAAATTAATAGTTTAGCTTCAAGAGCAAATTCTATTTGATCGAGATCGGTCGCATCTGCATTGATATGAAATTACATAGTAGCCAGGATTTTGACAAATATTTTTTTGTGTTGTCACATTCGAAAACAGCTGATCTCATCAGAGGTTGGAGAACCACTATGGAACGTTGCCGCTGTAGTGCGGCAAATTATAAAATACAAATTTCAAATAAAATAAGATCACCAATTTGATTGTTTGTTGATAAGAAATATCAACCCGTCTTTATATCTAATTCTAAAAACGATAAATTGAGAAAATTATAGCGATGAGTGTAGTTTTATTTTAGTATGTTGGTAGGGATGTGTCATGAACAAATATAAATCTGTCAGAATTTGAATTAGCTTTCTAAACTTGACGTTTCGTCAAAGTGGTACCAACCTAACATTTCGCATACAGTCTGTCAGAATACTGTCAGAATGTGAATTACCTTTTTAAGGTGCATTTTCATTAGTGATAATGGCAGTGGTAGCAGACGCCATTATAGTATTTCCAATAGAAAATTGCTAGTGACTCATGTTTATGTACATGCAAACTAATATGTGTCATTATCACGATATGTAAGAAATACTATAATTTCGTACACTCGAAAACAGCTGATTTTATCATAGGTTGGAGAACCGGTATGGAACGTTGCCGCTCTAGTGCGGCAATGTACAAAATACAAAATTCAAATAAAATAAGATCACCAATTTGATTGTTTGTTGATAAGAAATATCAACCCGTTGTTATATCTAATTGTAAAAACGATATATAGAGAAAATTGTAAATAAAGTATAGCGATGAGTGTCATGAACGAATATAAATCTGTCAAAATTTGAATTAGCTTTTCAAAGTTGACATTTCGTAGAAGTGGTAGGTATTAACCCATTATCAACCTAACATTTCCTATACAGAAATATAACCATTTTTGAATTTTTTTAAATAGGTACTTATTTCTAAAAACGCAACACAAAAAACGGTGATGTCACTCCTGCCGAAAACTACATAGCGCAACTCGCTCACATGCGACGGCGACGCGCCGCCATCGGTGATGCGCCGCATCAGCGCTCGTCGCGCTATTCCGTACTTTCGGCACTTGTGAGATAATTAACTATTATTCTGATGACAGGTAGGTAGGGTAGGTAGTGTCAAATGCTGATGCTTTGACATAACCTACTATTGATACTATTGACTATCAAAATATCTGTCAAAAACTACTTTAATTTTCATGCAGACACGATTTATCTCAATCAAATAGATTCTCATGCAGCTAAACTATTTTATATTTTGTATGATAAAGTCATGTGCCTGGCCACATCAGATTTTTTTCTATAAAAAATCTGATGTGGCCAGGCACATGACTTTATCATACAAAATATAAAATTAATAGTTTAGCTGCATGAGAATCTATTTGATTGAGATAAATCGTGTCTGCATTAAATATAAACTAGTTAGCCGGGGTTTGACAGATATTTTGATAGTCAATAGTATCAATAGTAGGTATTGTCAAAGCATCAGCATTTGATACTATCTACTGTCATCAGAATAATAGTTGTTTATCTCACAAGTGCCGAAAATACGGAATAGCGCGACGAGCGGTGATGCGGCGCTTTCGGCAGGAGTGACATCAACGTTTTTTGTGTCGCTTTTTGAGAAATACGTATTTTAAAAAAAATCAAAAATGGTTATATTTCTGTATAGGAAATGTTAGGTTGATACCACTGATACCACGAAACGTCAAGTTTAAAAAGCTATTTCAAATTCTGACAGATTTATATTCGTTCATGTCACTGTAAATGTCACATCCGTACCAACATACTAAAATATAACTACACTCATCGCTATACTTTATTTACAATTTTCTCAATTTATCGTTTTTACAATTAGATATAACAACGGGTTGATATTTCTTATCAACAAACAATCAAATTGGTGATCCTATTTTATTTGAATTTTGTATTTTGTACTTTGCTGCACTAGAGAGGCAACGTTCCATAGCGGTTCTCCAACCTGTGATGAAATCAGCTGTTTTCGAGTGTGACAGCCATAGACATTTCTGTGGTGACAGCACAAAAATATATTTGTCAAAATCCTGGCTACTATGTAGCTTCATATCAATGCAGATGCGACCGATCTCGATCAAATAGAATTTGCTCTTGCAGCTAAACTATTAATTTTACCAAAAAATGTCATAGGCATAAATTATTCAAAATTTCGTCTACTTTAATTTATTATTTATCTATTTTGACGAAATTACAGAAATGACGAAAATCGTTGAAAAATGCTAAGAGTAAATAGCCAGTTCCTTTGGACCATTTTGAACCAAAAGCTTTTCAGCTCTAAGTTTGGTCATAAAACTACTAAATACGCACTTTCGTCCCGATACCTTTAGTAGTTTCTCCGGAACCGTCATCACAAAAATCGGGTACACAGACATTTTTTTGTACCTTGGTCAAAAATGTTCAGGGGACCCATAAAGACCTATTTCCGCTAAAATCTCAATTTTTTTTTTCGGCATGATTACAATACTTTACATACTGCGTATGGTAAAGTAAAAATCATAATACTTTCACTCAACACCATAATAGTTATTTGAACTAAATAAATGGCGTTCCTTATAATGTACAAATTGTAAATTTTAAATAAAATTTCTTTCTACCAAACAATAACCATTTTAATCATCAAAGAATTTTTTCTTTGCCTCTATTCAAACAAGAGATTTCTTTGAGTCAATGCATACTCAATTAAAGAAAATTATCTATCTGTGTATTTAAATAAACCGGTTTTAGATAACAGGTTTAAATTACAAGTAGGTATATGATAAACTAATGAGGTATTTGATTAAAAATTGCCATTTCGTCTTTGAATAAGTAAACATACTTAAATATTATTCATTGCTTGTATAGAAACTGATGAATATACATAAATAAATATACGAGTTTTTTCCTGCAAACATTGTTTTTTATTCGTCTTTTTTCATTTTCCTAAACAGGACAGCTGTTTGAAATATAAACAACAAAATATTTAAAATATGCATGAAACAATGTGAAAAGGTTTACCATCACAACAATAGAAAATACATAAAGGTACATAAAACAATGAAAACCAACTAAAATAAAAGGCGCTAACAAATGAAGAAACAAATAAATCCATATAAAACGTTTTAATGATTTTCATTAAAATGTACAATGAATTCTGAGTAAAAAGATCCACTTATTGTTTTATTGGTTTCAGTTCTGTTCTTACTGTCTGTTCAATGAATAATGTCCGATGTCATTTAGACGCGTTTTGCCGTTTTTTACGTATTTTATAACAACGTTTATCCCTGTTGACATGAAGGTACATATAAAATAGCACCTTTCACAGTTCGATTAGATTCATACTAGAAAGCAGATAGTATTCAAATGTTTCTAGGGTGAAATTTACCTACTTTTAGAGTTGCACCACTACTATAGCAAACCAGCCAGCGATGTGATATATGAAAAGCTATAATTATCAGAATGCTTTTAAAAAAAATCCAAAGGACATGAAAAATTAATTCATAGGGTGTCATGTCACCTTGAGAAATAATAGTTTGATTCGAAAACACTCAATGCGAAAATCTCAGTTTTTTTTACATGCAAAAAAGACCAAATAAAGATAGAAATGCTCTGAGAAAAAAAGAAAATAAACATGTAAATTCAAAAACCATGTCGGTTTTGGTATAAACCCGAGTACAAACCATCGCTTGTTACAGATATTGACAACAAACGTATCCTCATTCATGTATCCTGTATATGGTATCAACTGAAATTTGAATAAAAGTTTCTACAACGTATAAGTTACTGATAAATGTTTTTACAACAGAACAAAAAATCACCAAAATTCTATAAACTGTGTACGCGCAGTGGTGTTCAGTAGTGTTTGAAACTGAAAGCAAACATTTCAGTGTTAAGCCCGCCACTGACGGTACTGCGCAGTACGATCCGAACAAAACAGTACTGGGGCGCAGTACAGTCAGTGGCGGGATTTAGTGACAACAAATAGAAGACGAAAGAATTTACACAGACTTATTATTAAATGCTTAAGTAGACCTTCAGAAGCTGTGAAAATATGCATATGAATTCTAGGTGCATATTAGATCGAAAAGAGCAGCAAAGATCAAACTGTGCATTCATTGGCTTAACAAACAGAACAACTCTTCAAATTACACATGTAATTTGGGAAGTCAAAGTAGTTGAAAGGACCAGCCCATGGTTCACATGAATGAATTTATCACGGAAACCCCACGGAAAGCGAAACCCACGCGGTGTCTTCCTTTAGTGCTTTAACGAATTAAACCGGTTGTTTTTCTTTGCTGCCTGGGAAAAAATATTTATATAGAGTTACATAGATTATATGTTAGTTTATGACCTATGTATGTGGAATTTCAACGTTTGACGATATGTGAGTTGTTTTTACAATTATATTATGTCAATTATGTAATGCTGGTTCTCAACTATCCGTACCGCCTGAAGAAGTGTCTAGAATGATACGAAACATGTAGCGACAATTTAAATAAACTAATAATAAGGAACACGCATCGAATTTCATTACACTACCAGCTTATTGGATAAAGGAATCTAACAATATTTAATAAGTAATCGTTGATTTTTCCCACAAAAAAAACAAAAACCGGTTTTCTCTATACTAATAAATCTAAAATGTTATTACTTTTTTGATGCCGTTTCAGAGATTTTGTCGTGCTTCCAATTGTAATGCGATCATTGTATATTATAATCTTAAATCATTGATTTGTCGCATGAATTTTCAATCCTTCCACAGTTGTTTAATGACGATACACGTTACGTGTTCTGTATTCCCATGTTAACGTAGCATCGTATGCATATTGTATACCTGCACAATGTCCTGGCCGATCCTACTCTATATTTTACGCTGATGGCCCTTGTTAAATTCCATTGACGTCACTATTGCGCCACCTCCAGCCTCCACGGAAAATTAATGTTTAAAATTGAATTTCCACTCGGAGTGTTTGCAGCGTATTATGTCGCCTAAACGATAGTAAAACACTTTTCAAGCTATTGCTTCTTTTCCATTGCCAACAGAGCTGTCGTAGAAAATAAAACCCAATTTAAAGTTTTCATGGGTACTTTGGTGCGCGAAGATAGCTGTTCGTGGAACCGGCCAGCGAAGGGGAGCGTTCCTCGTATGTCGCACAGCTTTATCTGAGGCCTCCGCGGTTGTTCCAGACGTTACCCGTCCGCAATTCCCGCGGGTCGGTTCCGCAGCGCCATCTTCCAGTTTATAACTTAGATTGCGGCACTAAGAACTTAAATGGGAATTTGATGGTGGCGGGACATCTGTTAATTACGTATCCTTGCTTCGTTAACGGATTAATACATTCATTATGCACGAAACAACACGTCTTGTTATGTTGCGGAACGGTTCGTGGCAATTGGCAATTATATCCATGGTAGGGTGGGTTTTTCGCGGATCAGCGGTACGGATTATGAATCCGATTGTTTTCACGTCGCCGCTTACAATGTTTCTGTTTTCAATTTGGGCTGCAGATTGGATTGGCAACGTTGGGAATTTGCGTACCGCACGGACGTAGTTAGTCCGACCGATCCGGTTATAGTGGAGGATGCGGTTGGAAGTTAATTGATGGAAACTTCGATGTACGCGTGTAATTATTTAGCGATTGCTTTGGTATTTGGTAAATTGTAATAAATAATGATGTTCGTATGTCCCGTAATGCAACAACATTTTGCTTATGAAGGTACGTTTTACAATTTTAACTCAAAATACGGCATTAATTTTGCAACGAGCAGAAAAATAGTTTAATGCAAATGACCATTAAATTAATATTATGGGAATTAATTAATCATTTTAAGTTTATCCATACCACCACCATCCAAAAACCATTGTTTCTTTTTTGTAAAATTGCACTATACGTATAAGAAATCATTATTTGTTGTTATATTTTGATGTTATCCGCAGTGAACGTCATTTTGGAGTAAAAAATCTCTAATGAAAAAGATCTCTCCACATCCATACCAGGGCTTCCAATCCCGGACAGTATACTGATCTCAGGAATTCGGGATCAAATATATTGTAATCTCGGCATGCCGGGATTGAGCCCGGGATTCATAAAGGGAAGCTAAAATTGCCAGATCAAAACCCTTGAGATACCAAAAGTTATCATATCAAATTTTACCTTACCAACCAAAATTGTCGGCTTAAAAGGTAAACGACGCCAAAGTGTGCGTATTGACATCAATTATAAACAAAATTTAAACTCTATTAGATAATAAATTGCTCTTACATCTTAAATTTGCTAACAAAAACATGAAATTTTTGTAAAATATTTCAAGAATGAGTCCCGGCAAAAAAATATTGATCGTGTCTATTGATCGTGTAAGATAAAATTGGATATCTTTAGAACTCATACGTCACGGATATTTATTTGCGAGTAGACTGTTTGCATTTTAAATAAAACGATTATTGTTTACAAAAAAAGATAGGTACGTTATTTATTGTTTAAAATTATTAAAACATGCTGTGAATAAGGAGTTTAAAAGGGCTATTTAAATATTCAGCATCGTGCCATGAAAAAAAAATCTGATGTGGCCCGGCACATGACTTTATCATACAATATATAAAATTAATAGTTTAGCTGCATGAGAATCTATTCTAGGGATGTAACGGAGGTCCGCCTCCGCCTCCGTAAAGACGGAACTTTCGTGTTTTTCAACCTCCGGCTCCGCCTCCGCCTTCGTATTTTCGTTGGCGGAGGTATAGCGGAGGCCAAGGCATGAATACACGCCGCACACTACGGCGCGACGTGTGCCCGTACACCGATTGCTACGGTGCCACCGGCTCCGGCGCCGCCCGCCATACGCCGACAAAAAGTTAAAGCATTGCTGACATGACGCTTTCGTTTGACACCTAATTGGCTGTCGGTAAAGATTTTTGTTATTTTCGGCTGCATTTTGCAGTTGCAGGTTGAGTTTCGAGACCATTTAGCCTATGTCTAGGCCGGAGGAAACCGGGCAGCAAAATGCACTGTTTGGTCCTTTGTCGGCACCACGCAGTGGTCGATGCCGACAAAGAACCGCGCGGATGCCATCCGCGCGGTTTCCGCTGACCTAAATGTAGGCTTAGGGCGCTATTTAAGGAACGCTGCAATGAAAAATATAACGATTTTAAACCTAGAAGTCATAGCAAGTGGTAGTATTATAACTGTGTGCTCCTTTGAGTGAAAAATCATTATGAAGCCAAAAAGCCCATTGTGGAATTATGTTGACATTATAGATGCAAACACAGCTAATTTGTTCCTAAATTATATTTATTTCACAGAGTTTATATTTTATATGGATTTGTGTTTTTATATTATATATTTTTTTATTATGAGGATGTATTTTATTTTCATATATCTTTTTATATTTTTGATTTCTATATATTTATCATAACCTCCGCCTTCGCCTCCGCCTCCGGGAAAGTTGACACATGACCTCCGCCTTCGCCTCCGTCACCAAAATGTCTCCTCCGTAACATCCCTAATCTATTCTATAGAGATAAATCGTAGGTATTGTCAAAGCATCAGCATTTGACACTACCTACACTACGTCATTAGAATAATAGTTATTTATGTCACAAATGCCGAAAGTACGGAATAGCGCGACGAGCGGTGATACGGCGCGTCACCGAAGGCGGAGTGTCGCCGTTGCATATGAGCGAGTCGCGCTATCTAGTTTTTGGCAGGAGCGACATCAACGCTTATTGTGTTGCTTTTTAAGAAATACCAATTTAAAAAAAAATAAATGATTTCTGTATAGTAAATGCTAGGTTGGTACCACTTTGACGAAAGGTGCGTTCCGATTGGTAGGTAATGGTAGCTAATGGCGGTGGTAGAATACGAAATTATAGTATTTCTTACATATCGTGATAATGACACATATTAGTTTGCATGTACATAAACATGAGTCACTAGCAATTTTCTATTGGAACTACTATAACGGCGTCTGCTACCACTGCCATTATCACTAATGAAAACGCACCTTAAAAAGGTAATTCAAATTCTGACAGATTTATATTTGTTCATGACATATCCCTACCAACATACTAAAATAAAACTACACTCATCGCTATACTTTATTTATAATTTTCTCAATGTATCATTTTTAGAATTAGATATAAAGACGGGTTGATATTTCTTATCAACAAACAATCAAATTGGTGATCTTATTTTATTTGAAATTTGTATTTTATAATTTTGCGCACTACAGCGGCACGTTCCATAGTGGTTCTCCAACCTCTGATGAGATCAGCTGTTTTCGAATGTGACAACACAAAAAAATATTTGTCAAAATCCTGGCTACTATGTAATTTCATATCAATGCAGATGCGACCGATCTCGATCAAATAGAATTTGCTCTTGAAGGTAAACTATTAAATTTACCAAAAAATGTTATAGGCATAAATTGTTCAAAATTTCCTCTACTTTAATTTATTAATTAACTATTTTGTCGAAATTACAGAAATGGCGGCTCATTTCCAAAATCCTTGAAAAAGGCTTAGAATAAACTAAAAAGCTATTAACTTTAACTTTAACTTTAAACTATTAATTTTACCAAAAAATGTCATAGGCATAAATTATTCAAAATTTCCTCTGCTTTAATTTATTATTTAACTATTTTGACGAAATTACAGAAATGGCGGCTGATTTCAAAAATCCTTGAAAAAGGCTTGGAGTAAACACCCAGTTCCTTTGGACCCTTTTGAACCAAAAGCTTTTCAACTCTAAGTTTGGTCATGAAACTTCTAAATATGAAGTTCCGTGCCGATACCTTTAGTAGTTTCTCCGGAATCGGTTTCACAAAAATTGAGTACACACGCACACGCACACGCACACGCACACGCACACGCACACACACACACACACACACACACACACACACACACACACACACACACACACACACACACACACACACACACACACACACGCGCACGCACGCGCACGCACGCGCACGCACGCACACACACGCACACACACGCGCACACACACACACACACACACACACACACACACACACACACACACACACACACACACACACACACACACACACACACACACACACACACACACACACACACACACACACACACACACACACACACACACACACACGCACACACACACACACACACACACACACACACACACACAGACATTTTTTGTACCTTGGTCAAAAATGTTCAGGGGACCCAAAAAGACCTATTTCCGCTAAAATCCCAATTTTTTTTCGGCACGATTACAATACTTCACATACTGCGTATGATAAAGCAATAATATTACTTCTGCGTCATTCGGTTTTGTCAAATATAGTTCAATTAGCCTAAACCATGTTATAAAAATAGATTTTTTATCCAAGTGCAGTTTTTGACAAAAGTTTTCCACTAAAACAGCGAAAAAAGCGATAATTGTGCGATGAAGAAATGACAAAAATGACAATAGTACTGCTGTCACGTGTGGACACCTCACCACAATTTCGAGATGCGTTAAGATGGGGTTCGAAATAGTAAATAGGCATATTGATAAACATTAGGCAACCAACTATACGGCATGCAGAGCCTCTTGCCAACAGATGGCGTTTCAATGCAATTTTATATATATATTTGGGGAAGCTGACAATTTTACGTGGTCTGTGCACGTGACCTCTGCTTGATCTCCGAGGCGGCCTTTTTGGCGTATGGGCTCGAGGCAGGTAAGGCAATAAAATATTTGATACAATTGATACAATTTGGTATTTTACTGATACAGGATTGTAGGTTTACGACAAAACAGACAAAATATTGTTCAGGAACAATACAATGTGATGGACTTGTTAGATATCAATAAAATTTTAAAAAGAAATTGTGGACATATTAAATTTAGAAAGAAACAATTTATATTAAATTATAATATTTATAATAAAATTATAATTAATCAATAAGCCAGTATAATTAATCAATAAGCCGTTTACTGACAAAAGTAATAGTAGGATTTATAAAAATATCAACAATAACAATGAACAGTACCTAAAAGTTTATCTCAGCATATAAAACAAATATTTTTTGCGTAAGTTTGTCAGTAAATTTAAATAATCATTAAACTAAATCTGTTTCTGTGAAACAAACTCCGTCGTTTCTTTATTTTCCGAATCGACCTTGGTACTATTATAGTCGAACATTTTGACTACTATTGGTTGCAAAAGTATTGAGCCCTATGTTTGAAGACTAGTAACTCTGAAACGGCTGAACAACAAAAATTTAAATAAAGTGCGTTATACTCCTGAATCATTTTATATAACAGGAGTGACTACCAAAATTTTCTGCGTATCGGTTTAGCCACGAGCGCGAGAGTAGTAAAAAAAGGTACCCGATTTTTTCGGTTTTATAGTAATTATCTAATTTTTGACTTATTTTTCACTTAAACCACATACAAAAAAATTTAAATTTTTGTACATGTTACAATTAGAATCTCTCTATAGATTGGTGTTTTTATTTCTTGATTTCTTATGTAATAAAGTTTGTAAGCGAACTTTTTATGGACGCGAATATCTCAGAAACGAACGGTAGCAGGACAACGCAGGTAAAAAATCCGTATTTATTGTAATACTCATCCATTGATGTATAATCTAATAATTAATAACATAAAAGTTATTTAGGAATTTTTAGGAATAAAAATAATGTTATGGATCCGGTGCACAGGATGGTTGCCCTCGATGCTAGGCTTCGCCCGTAGATTTCAAACGATCAACAATAGTAAATCAATTTTGATACCATTTGGGTATAAGTTAAATATATCGGGATTAATTTTCATCTTAATTTTATACTGCGTTTCAATATGTTTTATACCGATTTACTAATTTTATATTCTGTACTACATCATCGAATACAGGTAATGAAATACGCCATAATTTTTTTAAATATTTTACGTTTGCTTTACATAAAGGCTATATTTGTTGTTGTGGGTATAGTAACTAAAAAGACTTATTACGCTGGCTAAAAAGGTTCATGTTTGCCTCCATATTGAATTAAATCTACGTCTTGCAATATCTGTTCTTCCTATTATATCAACATGTTGGTGTAAATCAACACTTTATGTTTGATACTTAATTTAATCAGAAAGAATAGAAACAGTATTTTCCCCATGTGGAGAGTAGCCAGTGACATACAGATGAGGGAGAATAGATCCCTAGTTTTTCCAATCTCTAATTATCTGTTTTGTTTCCAATCAATGTTCCTTTTTATAAAAAACAATAATAATTTTTTGTTTCTTAAAAAGAGAATACTGATATTTTAGCCCAGAGCCACACAAACGTCAACTTAATGTTGGTTGTGGCAACACCATAGCATACATTCAGCACTAATGGGCAAACACGCATCTTGCATCAACAGCATCAACTAATTAAGAACTATAAAACGCATTTTTTAAAATATAAAATACTAATGCTACTTAAAATGTCTTAGTACATTCTACCAACGCGTATAAATATATAATGTGCAATCATTTTTAGTATATAAGTTGCTGATACCATATATCAAATTTTTGTTCTAATTAACTTAATGACGTCAAAAAGTAGAGTCAAAATGACTGACTTGGCAAATTATTATCCTAAAATTTACCAATATCCTCCCATTTTGATCAATATGTTTTTGACAAGAGAGTATGTTGGGGTAGACAACATGTTAAAAGAATAAGCGACTATTGTAAATCTCTAGAACACGCTTTGGCAAGAATAAATCAAAGTGCAAAGTAGTAAAATATGATAGAACATTGTAATAAAAGAAAAACAGCGCTGGCTACTTTTTAATTACATAAAACCCAATACCACATTTCCGCTTAATAGCTCTATTCGTTTTTGAAAAATACCCCCAACAAGAATTATTTTTTCTTGGCTTATCAACCCACAACTTCTTAAGGAAAGACATGTTGGCTTAATCGGTTCCATTTGACCACGAAGTTGGGTAACATTACTTTCTGGTCACCTGTATATCCAATAAGCAAATTAATAATTGGTTCATTACCATTGGCCCGTTTGATATAAACAACAAATATTTAGTTTTCTTGTTTGGTGATAGGTAATGATTCAACAGCTTCATTGATTTACGTTATATTTGTTGTCGGCGCATCGGAATCAGTTGTCGTTTGTCAGGCATTTTTTTCACAACTGGTTGTCCAGTATTTGTAGAAGTAATTAATGATTTTGCGCATACAGTGGTTAATTGGTGTAAAAGCTCCTAATAAATTTCAAGGGCCAAGCTCGGTTGAAAAATACTCAAGGGCGTTGTGGTTTATTGTTGGGTTTATTAAAAAATCGATCATAGAAGGTTCGATGTATGGCGGCTATCTTTTATAGCCTAGCATCTCCCCAGTAAATAATGCCTTATATCTGTAGCACAACTCAATTTCGTCCCTATAATAAATTTAACAAAGCTTTCGGCGCCATTGTCGTGAAGTGTCCTGTAAAATGGAGCACACAGAAGCCGGACGTAACAGTCCATTTTAAGCTTTAAAGTACGAGATCCGAGGCGACAAAGAAAGTTCACAAAGTTAATTGCATCCGAATGCAGTCTTGTAAAACCCGACGAAAGTGCAACGCAATCACTGTACAAACAGTGACCGTTCTTTTTTCGGCGACGGAGAAATAGCCGTCGACGTGATTTAGTACAAGCGCCGGCCGCCCTCTGCAACGCCGCGGAATGGTTTTCAATGAATTTAACACGGAATTTAACGAATTCAATTTCGGTGTACGGTGCCATAAATGTCAACACTAGTTATGTTTCGGGTCCGCTTTCGTCCATAGAACCGTCAGAGAATTCGTTATAGTCTGAACGAAACTTGCAAGGGTTTGTGAAACTTTGACCTATGTGAAGTTAGCCCCCAGCCCCCTCTTATGGGAATTTACGTGTATAGAAAAACTCTAATTACTCGAGTACCGTTAGAGATACCGCAACAAAACTAACACTGTTCGAACGAATGTTCTTCTGCCAATCTAAATGTGGAAAAGTCCGATCCGAAATATGTAAACTAGTGTCCGTAATTAATTAATAACTGATTAGGTGACACGGAATATTTGCAAAAATCGGGATTTTCATTGGGCTGTATCTCGTTAACCCTTTGTTCAATCATAATAAAACCAACACCATTCGATTTCCCGCTTCTTCGACTATAGGAATGTCAAAAGGTCCGATCCCGATTAGATAGGTTTGAAGTAGTAGGCGTGGGCGAAGGTCGGCATGTTTTGCAACAGCTTGCGTTGTTAAACCGGCCGGCCGTCTTCCAGCCCCCTCCTATGGGAATTTACGTGTATAGGAAAACTCTAATTACTCGAGTACCCTTATAGATACCGCAACGAAACTAACACTGGTCGATCGAGCGTTCTTCGGCCAATTTAAAAGTGGAAAAGTCCGATCCGAAATATGTAAATTAGTGTCCGTAATTAATTAATAACTGATTAGGTGACAGGGAATATTTGCAAAAATCGGGATATTCAATGGGCTGTACCTCGCTAACCCTTTCTACAATCTCAATAAAACCAACACCATTCGATTCCCCCCTTCTTCGACTATAGGAATCTCAAAAAGTCCGATCGCAATTAGATACGTTTGAGGTAGTATGCGTGGGCTCTTACTAAGGTATGTTTTGAGACAGCTTGCGTTGTTAAACGGGACGTCCGTTGGATATTGATTGTTGCAAATTTATATACCCATACATTCATGGTGCTGGATCCACTAACAAACAAGCCTTCCACAGCCACACATTTAGATAGAATGCAAAATTTCTGAAATCACCTGCTTTTCCGCACCCATTTGTGACATTCAAATGCAAAAATAGTTCATACCCAATTCAACGCGATTCATATAACTGTGGTGTTTACATAATTCATTACGCTGAATGTCTTTTTAAAGAAAATTTGATTGCAACAATCTTTAATCCAACCTCCATATATAAAAGACACCATACTAACTTATTCTGAACTCACAGCTAATTCATGTATATACTGCGGAGAAGGTGGAATGGAGCCTACACATGAATGCAGTAAATGCAACAGGCAAAGTCATCATGTTTGTTATGGCAAGTCAACAAAATATTTTGTGTGTGATTTTTGTGGCACATCTTAATTGACAATCATTAACAGACTTTATCCACCCATCTGGATTTTGGCATAAAAATCCAGAGATGTACCACAAAAATCACACACAAAATATTTTGTTGAGTTGCCATAACAAACATGATGACTTCGCCTGTTGCATTTACTGCATTCATGTGTAGGCTCCATTCCACCTTCTCCGCAGTATATACATGAATTAACTGTGAGTTCAGAATAAGTTAGAATGGTGTCTTTTATATATGCTCTATACGAGGTTGGATTAAAGTCTGTTGCAATCGAATTTTCTTTAAAAAAACATTCAGCGTAATGAATTATGTAAACACCACAGTTATATGAGTCGCGTTGAATTGGGTATGAAATATTTTTACATTTGAATGTCACAAATGGGTGCGTAAAAGCAGCTAATTTAAGAAATTTTGCATTCTATCTAAATATGTGGCTGTGGAAGGATTATTTGTTAGTGGATCCAGCACCATGAATGTATGGGTATATAAATTTGCAACAATCAATATCCAACGGACGTCCCGTTTAACAACGCAAGCTGTCTCAAAACATGCCTTAGTAAGAGCCCTGCACGCATACTACCTCAAACACATCTAATTGCGATCGGACTTTTTGAGATTCCTATAGTCGAAGAAGCGGGGAATCGAATGGTGTTGGTTTTATTGAGATTGTATAAAGGGTTAGCGAATATCCCGATTTTTGCAAATATTCCCTGTCACCTAATCAGTTATTAATTACTTACGGACACTAGTTTACATATTTCGGATCGGACTTTTCCACTTTTAAATTGGCCGAAGAACGCTCGTTCGACCAGTGTTAGTTTCGTTGCGGTATCTCTAAGGGTACTCGAGTAATTAGAGTTTTTCTATACACGTTAATTCCCAGGGGGCTCGAAGATGGGCGGCCGGTTTAGCAACGCAAGCTGTCGCAAAACATGCCGACCTTCGCCCACGCCTACTACTTCAAACCTATCTAATGGGGATCGGACGTTTTGACATTCCTACAGTCTAAGAAGAGGGGAATCGAATGGTGTTGGTTTTATTAAGATTGAACAAAGGGTTAACGAGATACAGCCCATTGAATATCCCGATTTTTGCAAATATTCCGTGTCACCTAATCAGTTATTAATTAATTACGGGCCCTAATTTTCATACTTCGGATCGGACTTTTCCATTTTTAGATTGGCGCGAAGAACGCTCGTTTGAACAGTGTTAGTTTCATTGCGATATGCCAAAGGGCACTCGAGTAATTCGACCTTTTCTATACACGTAAATTCCCATAAGAGGGGGCTGAAAGACGGCCGTCCGGTTTAACAACGCAAGCTGTCGCAAAACATGCCGACCTTCGCCCACGCATAATACCTCAAACGTATCTAATTGCGATCGGACTTTTTGAGATTTCTATAGTCGAAGATGCGGGTAATCGAATGGTGTTGGTGTTAATAAGATTGAACAAAGGGTTAACGAGATACAGCCCATTGAATATCCGATTTTTGCAAATATTCCGTGTCACCTAATCAGTTATTAATTAATTACGGAAACTAATTTACATATTTCGGAGCGGACTTTTCCAGTTTTAGATTGGCCGAAGAACGCTCGTTTGAACAGTGTTAGTTTCATTGCGATATGCCAAAGGGCACTCGAGTAATTCGACCTTTTCTATACACGTAAATTCCCATAAGAGGGGGCTGAAACACGGCCGTCCGGTTTAACAACGCAAGCTGTCGCAAAACATGCCGACCTTCGCCCACGCATAATACCTCAAACGTATCTAATTGCGATCGGACTTTTTGAGATTTCTATAGTCGAAGATGCGGGTAATCGAATGGTGTTGGTTTTAATAAGATTGAACAAAGGGTTAACGAGATACAGCCCATTGAATATCCGATTTTTGCAAATATTCCGTGTCACCTAATCAGTTATTAATTAATTACGGGCCCAAATTTTCATATTTCGGATCGGACTTTTCAATTTTTAGATTGGCCGAAGAAAGCTCGTTTGAACAGTCAGTGTTAGTTTCATTGCGATATGCCAAAGGGCACTCGAGTAATTCGACTTTTTCTATACACGTAAATTCCCATAAGAGGGGCTGAAAGACGGCCGTCCGGTTTAACAACGCAAGCTGTCGCAAAACATGCCGACCTTCGCCCACGCATAATACCTCAAACGTATCTAACTGCGATCGGACTTTTTGAGATTTCTATAGTCGAAGATGCGGGTAATCGAATGGTGTTGGTCTTAATAAGATTGAACAAAGGGTTAACGAGATACAGCCCATTGAATATCCCGATTTTTGCAAATATTCCGTGTCACCTAATCAGTTATTAATTAATTACGGGCCCAAATTTTCATATTTCGGATCGGACTTTTCCATTTTTAGATTGGCCGAAGAAAGCTCGTTCGAGCAGTGTTAGTTTCATTGCAATATCTCAAAGGGCACTCGAGTAATTAGACTTTTTCTATACACGTAAATTCCCATAAGAGGGGGCTGGAAGACGGCCGCCCGGGTGAACAACGCAAGCTGCCGCAAAACACGCCTACCTTCACCCACGCATTCTACCTCAAACCTATGTAATTGCGATCGGACTTTTTGACATTCCTATAGTCTAAGAAGAGGGGAATCGTATGGTGTTGGTTTTATTAAGATAGAACAAACGGTTAACGAGATACAGCCCATTGAATATCCCGATTTTTGCAAATATTCCGTGTCACCTAATCAGTTATTAATTAATTACGGGCTCAAATTTTCATATTTCGGATCGGACTTTTCCATTTTTAGATTGGCCGAAGAAAGCTCGTTCGAGCAGTGTTAGTTTCATTGCAATATCTCAAAGGGCACTCGAGTAATTAGACTTTTTCTATACACGTAAATTCCCATAAACGGGGGCTGGGGGCTAACTTCACATAGGTGAAACTTTGTGTTGTTTTGTGAACTATTCAATTTGCAGCTTACCTGGTGTACCGTCCAGTGCTGTTGCGTTCGTCACGACAGCTGCAACAAAGAGATATGATTAGATATCAACATTATATACGTCATTCAGATAGTTTTTTGTTTAACACGTGTTTATCAAAAACCAAACAAAACAATTCTTATACTATCGCAAAAAAAAACAAGTGCTCAGCATAAACGAGCATATGTAAGGTGACCAGACGTCCTGCTTTTGGCTGGACAGTTCCAATGTTTTCACATTCTTCCCAACGTGGTTGTAAAAATATTCCACTTTTTGGGAGATCTTAAATTTTTTTAAAAAGTTATATACTATACATATTTTAGAGTTATTATGTTCTTATTTTGTCCAAACATTCGTTTTCAAATCGTTCGATAAAGAGTCGTATTTTTATTATTTAAAACAATATTGCTACCAAAAATTTAGTGATAACTGTACAAAGAAAAATATAAATTGCTCATTTTATGAAACCTAAACGGTAATAATTTACATAGTGTTCTAAGAATACGGTTTAATGTACTAAAAAAATATTTAAAACAACGCGTATCAAATAAGTAGCGGTCAAAGATAAATAAACTTCTCAAAGGCTTACTTACCATCAAAGCCAAGCAGTGCATATTTTTTATGTCTAGTGAATAAATTCTACGCGACTGACATCAAGTGAAAGCATATCTGCGGTTTAATAAAGTACCTATGACATAATAATGTATACATTTATTTATTTATATTTTTAGTTTGTCAACTTTAAAACACATTCAAAACTGCAATAATGGATAATATGAAAAAATGTTTAAGCGGAATTTTTGATAGTTTTTGTTGTTTAAAAATCAGTAACGGAATCTGATAAAAGAATTAAGGATCTTTTAACCGTATAACTTAAATCTATAGATATTTTGCGTGTATTTTGGTGTATATTTTGGCCAGATCCATTCAACTAGACATTTGTTTACTATCTAATAAAATAGAAAGATAGAAAAATAAACTTGTCTTAATTAATCTTTGTTCATGCCACTACCACAATTTTAGCGTTTTTTAGCGAGTGCCCTTCAAGCGTTCCCAGCAGCATTTTTATTTTTTCTTTTTTAGCGTCCTCGTTTCGTAAGGATTGTCCTTATCATGCACCGGTCCTCGCGTCGGCATGATTAAATTGTCCTCGTAGAATCTACTTTCTTGAAAAATAGTATACCCGTTTGCTGGAAATTATGTAAACGGAAAAGTTGCACTGAACAATTTTATCTAGGTGTGTTCCTTAGTTCAGGTACTAACCAGAATCTGTTGATTCTGCATTACCACATAGAATTTTGCAGATTCTACCTTCATATTCAGATATTTCAGATTTTTATGTTCAAAAGTTCGACAAATTTAATTATAATTTATTACTGGAACCAATATAAAAATATTCTTTAGTTAATTTAATTTAATTTATATGACAGCTAGTAGCATATGTAATGGGAGTAAAAGCCGAAGGACTTGGTTTAATGGTTTATTTTTGACTCAACATTAACTCTACATATATACAATGGTACCCATAAGTTTGTTGACAACGCCAAGAATGTTTAAAATATTATATTTTTCAAAATTGATTGGGTTGTATTAGAATGGGTTGCTTGTCATGATATTTTTAATTGGAAAACTCTAAACAGCGGAGGTTGGCTTGTCAAACAATTTCAAGCAAACTATGATCAAAGCGCTGCAAATATAATTAGTAAAATAAAAATCCAAACAAGTGTGATGTATCATTCGTATGGGATAACAAAACTACATTCGAGAATAACAATATTAATATCGCGAGGTCAAAACATCGGATATTAAGTAAAAATTTTAAAAATCAGACTTTTTGAAGTCAAAAATATCTTATATATCTGACAAAACCTTAGAAAACCTTGGAGACAACAATATGTATTTTAAGACAAAAATGAATTTACAATAATATCTATTTGGCACAAAAAAAACGTATAAAATTTGAATGAGAGTTAAAATTTACAACGTGAAAGTCTTATAAGGAACCATTACTGTTTCTTGCACAATATTATTTTAAAATATTGAATAAACCCTTGGATACATTCCAAATATTTATTTCAATGAAATAAATCACATAAAAAGTTAGTGCAGTCGTGCCAAATCAATATCATCTTGATGAGAAACTTTTTTTTGAATATTTACCCGAAACCTAACCTAAAAAAACCTAAAAAAAGTAACATAATATGTCGAAAAACTAAGATTTTTAGATTGTATGGTATATTTTTCTATGAATAATTGGCCAGATAACGGTACCTACTGTAGCTTTTCGTCTTGATGGTATATGGACCACGTTTACGACTACGTGCACGGTACAGTTTTACTTAAAAGATTCGGACATCTGGGAGTCATGTCAAACGGTAATATTAATTAATAGATTCCTTTGTCCAACAAAGTGTAATGTAATAAAATTCGATGCTTTTCCTTATTATTTGTATATTTAATTGTCGCTACATGTTTCCTGTCATACTAGACACTTCATCAGGCGCTGGGTATCAAACTAATCCTAATACATGTTCTTATGAATTCAGTGCTGGCAGTCAATTTAATTCGCTTGATCTACAGTTTCTCGTAGTTCCTGGACATTTTGGTGATTTCCGCCATTTCAATTAATAGATTCCTTTGTCCAACAAGGTGTAATGTAATAAAATTCAATGGTTTTCCTTATTATTTGTATATTTAATTGTCGCTACATGTTTCGTGTCATACTAGACACTTCATCAGGCCCTGGGTATCAAGCTATTCCTAATACATGTTCTTATGAATTGGGTGCTGGTTGTCAATTTAATTCGCTTGATCTACAGTTTCTCGTAGTTCTTGGACATTTTGGTGATTTCCGCCATTTCAGTTAATAGATTCCTTTGTCCAACAAGGTGTAATGTAATAAAATTCGATGCTTTTCCTTATTATTTGTATATTTAATTGTCGCTACATTTTGGTAATATTAATATTACCGCGGTAATATTACCGGTAATTTGGGTAAAACTACGTAAAGTTACCAAAGACAGTTTTGGTAACATTACCTCGAAAATACTACCGGCAATCTAAGTACTATTACCGGTGATTTCAGTAATTTATCGGTAAGTTACGTAATTTTACCGGTAATATATGTAATTTTACCCGTAATTTTGTAGCGTAATAACATTGCAGGCAATTTAATATACCTCTATAAGGGTGGACGCGCACATATCAGTCATGTTGGAACAAAACATGTTTTGACATAGTCTAAACGTCTAGAAATGTGATAGCGACATACTAAACCAATGAGTAGGAGAGAGACGCAAAATGTTTTGGTTTGTCTTAACGTGCATTGTTCTAACATAACTGATATGTGTGCGTCCACCATAACTTTACCGCTAAGTTGTTAAATTTCGGATTATTTAACAATAATGTAATATTACAATTTCTTACTTACTAGTAATTTACGTCGAAATGGTTTGAAAATTTGTGATTTTATAATAATATTTATATTTATTTTTGTACCATATATTTTTTTTAATTACAATATTATAATAATATAGTGGGATGCGTTTGAAATTTATTGCTGTCGTGATTGTTCGATATAGAAAATAAAATAAATGTTTTATATAATTTTGAGGTGGGTCAGGCTTTTCGAAATTTTAGATTGAACATTTTCAGAACAACAAAACATAGTTGGGTATTCATCAGTTTACGTGTTTAAGAAATGGTAAATATAGTCGTAACTGCAAAAGAACAAAAGACAAAACTATTTTTCCTGACCTGGTTTTTATATACAGTGTTCCTTTTAGCGAGAATGATTAGTGATTTGAAAACAGACTCTCTACTCGGTCCATTCTCGGACCCATTTCACTGAAGAATATGGCATTTTTAAGTATTAAAAGTAATCCTTAATGAAAATAATAACCAAATAAAATAGGCTGTATTATTGATGTTACTGACTAGGTATGAATAAGCCCACCATATTTCACCGAATTTAATTAAATATATGTAGTTAGCAAGTAGTGTGGATTCCGTATTCAATTCATTAAATAAAGCCTACGGTTGATGTAAATATCATGCTTGGTTTGCTGACCCGCTTTGGGTGCTTATATCCGAAAGCTCGTACATACACACAATACCAAATTGAGAAACCCAGCTATTGAGGTCTGTGTCCCGAAAATTAACTTAGTAAGTGGGTTGTTGCGCGCCACAGCACACAAACCTAACCAAAACTATGAAAATAATCAATTAATTTGTTAATGGTATCCAAAGTTATAAACCGGCACTTAAGTAGCACATACTACATTTTCTAGCAACACATTCGCGTGGGAATTTCCAAAGGTTGAAAGGTTCAGTAATATAACGTGCACATTTGTGCAGAACCGAAAC
This sequence comes from Melinopterus prodromus, assembly GCA_964023965.1. Taxonomy (NCBI): domain Eukaryota; kingdom Metazoa; phylum Arthropoda; class Insecta; order Coleoptera; family Scarabaeidae; genus Melinopterus; species Melinopterus prodromus. The sequence continues at coordinate 29,592,544 of OZ030390.1, forward strand.
TCTGGGAGTATTTACATAGCTCGTCCATAAATTCGACTTTGGTCCATAGGAGAATCCCTCCTCAGGCGTATATAACGATTACGGCGTACGAAAATCGCATAAAATAAGGGACAGAATTCAGCCATCAGTTCGGAAACCACGTTTTTATGCCCGACTCCAGTCGGATTAATACGTTTATTTTTTCTTCTCGGTTCGACGATACGCGTATTCTGTGCAGTATTTCTGTGTTCCTTTTTGGACTCCTGGACCTACGTAATCCCGTCTGAATGAGAAACCCGGTGCCCGGTCGAACTTATTAACTGCTTATTCTCCAGGTAACTGCGGAATTGACATGACAAATTTACTGGCATGCGAGAATATAATAATGGACGCGAACAAAATATTCCGTAATCTTCTTAAGGGGAAGGCATGAGACAAATTCCCCTTGAATGCGCCCTAAGCACGATTTATTCCGGTCGTCAATTTAATTAACGAATGCTTCTTCAAGTATAAGCAGACACTACGACAATAATTCTTTTCATTTTTACGTTAACGAATCTCTTTAGATCATCATCTACTTACTATATTGGTGAAAAACAATTTTTTTATTGATGTACATATGGTACATATATTTTTAGAGTTTATTTAATTATAATAAGTACAATGTACTACAATTTCAAAGTACTAACCATAGGTATTTCAACATAGGTTAGTCATAATTACCAGTACACCTACATACCTAATTCTCGAACAGTAAAAAATTTAAAAAATTCAATTAAAAGTTTATTTGGTTTTAAACAAGCTATCGTTTAAATAAAATTTTTAATAATGATGATGTTCATTTTGTTATTGAAATTTGGTAACCTTTTCTTTTTGTAATAGAATATTGAAACAAATTTTACTTTTTGGAAATTTTATCATTTTTAAGTTATAAGCAATTAATCAAAACTCCTGAATTTCCAATTTTGTATTTTGAGTATTTTTTCCACATACATACCTACACATTTATTTTAATTTGACAGTTTGAACATTTAATTTAATTCTATTTAATTGTTTCGTTGTTTTACTTAATTTTTTTTTATTTTTTTCCGGTTTGTTCAAATAAAAGTTTGTGAGGTTTGATCAATTGCTTATAAGCCAAGAATGATGGCCTAATATTTTCTGCAAAAAAACTTGTGTTTTTTTAATATACAGTGTGTTTTATTAGAAAAAGCAAAGATACTAAGCTTCCATAATAAAAGCAATGTACAGGGTACATATATTTACCGATAGCTAGAATATATTTAGACGATAGCTAGTTTAAAACCAAACAGCTTTAATTTTTTACCGCTCAGAATTATTGAGGTGTGGTGGAAATTTTGATGAATTGCTTATAACTCAAAATGACTTCTACAAAAGATACCTAGAATTAAAAAATTTAGAAATATGTAAGGAGTTCTATTTGAGAAAGGAACGGTTGCCATTTAAAATAAACAGAAGATCAAAAATATATTTAATCAATGCTCTTTCTCGAAAAACCAAAAAACCTTTGTTTTTTTTTAAATTGTTAACTTACAATTGTATTGTTTTAGTTTGTATTTAATAATTGTAATCGAAATCTAAATAAGTAATAGAATGGTAATTAATCCAGTTGGTTTCTGGTTCAAAATCATCCAAGTCAAGGTATTTTTTCACGAATTATCTTCACCTGGATTATTCGCTTCCTTTTTTAATTTTCTACATACTATCGAGTTTTCGCGAAAAAATACATATTCTCTGAATGATTTCGAAATGTTAACTCCAGTTGGCACATGAATTCACTGATGATCCGAAGAAAAATCGAACATAACATGATTCTCCTGAACTCCTGTATAAAAAAATGACATCCTGTTCCGAAGAACTGTGACACAAATCACAACATGTTCCGAGGAACTGTGACAAAAAATAACAACTTGTTCCGACAAGGAGACAAAAAAATCACCTTGGGGCTGGGGCGCGGAGCTCCATATCCGCTGCTGGTAGTCTGATAAAAAATGTTAGATTTTGATTCAATTTTATAAATTCAGTGCGTAGCCTTTCATGGGAAGAATCATTTAGTTTTGTGGTTTTGTTAACTGCATTTTGTTCGCTTCTTCAGAGGTAACTGATTATTCAGTCTTCAGTTAGCTGAAGGGAAGCCAACACACAGATCGCAAATCGTCAGCAATTACGAATTTTGATGCGTGGCATAAACCAGCATAACACTATCGATAGGTAGCTTGTTACACTGCCGTTTTTACGGAATGTTTTGAACGGTTTATGCTCTGCTACTGTCGCCGCTTTCAAGTTTGTCAGGTCTTGCACACAGGTTGAATTCTTACTGGTTGGTCCCCGTGATTTTGCATGGGTAGCTTGAGTTGGAACGTTTTCCCCTATCCGCAGTAAGATGGCGCTTCCTGTACCTCTTGGGCGATTTATCGATTTAATTGCGTAACTTTTCGACGCGACGTCGTAGACCGACGATTTTTTGTTTCGTGTGACGAGGAAAAGTTCAGCTCTACATCAAGTCATCGTTCGTGGAATTTGGTCCACTATTAACAGAGTTTGAATAAGGTTGCGTATTTGAGTAGGGCTAGTTTTTATGCGGGGTTCGAGACAGTGTATTTTCCCATTCATTTCTCCTGTTTTCTCTTAAACTACTGTTCAGATTTGGTCGACCGGGTTATTGTGAGTCTCCTTGGATTTTTCTGCTCCTGACGACTGGTTTCCTTTGATTAAAGTCCCTCTAATTGCCTTTTTGCGAAGTTTTTGGTCCGGTTAGAGCGGGAAGCAAGGCTATATATAGAACCGCATTTTGTCCCTCTGAATTGTCGAGTCTTGGTTGTTAGACGAATCGCTGTCAGTCAACTTTATCCTGGAGTCTACGTGAAGCTGTGTGGAAGTGACTAGGAGTTACTCGTTTGTTTGGTGCCTTGCTGGTATACGAAGTATCTCTCGCTGTATGCGGAACCATCCTTCCCAAGCTGAGAAGTTTTAACCATTGGAGTGTGTTATATGGTTGGAACCCGTCGCCTTTTGTGCGGATCTAGTACGTAGATTACTGTTGGATTCACGGTTAAGCCCGCTCAAGATCTTAGGGTGAGTCTCTGGTTCGTTTATTACTTTGAGAATTGGTTCCTTATTGCGAGGAATATTTTTAGGCTTCTTCGTCGTCTGGGCATCGTCGGATATATTCTTCATCTTTGGATATTGATTCTACGTCTATTCATCGTCGGATATTTATTCATCGCTGGATATTTATTCGTCGTCTGGACCTCTTGGATATTTACTCTACGTCTGGTGGCGTTTATCCTTTTCTGTGGTGTCTTCGTCTGGGGACGTTTTCGTCTTTGGAACGGAGGACAACCCTTTCGATCGGAGGACCAGTTTCGTGGAGTAGAGCGTCGGAAGCTGCGGAGAGTTTGCCTTGCTAGGACTGCGGGTGTCTTCGTGGAACGGGGACATTCCTTCGCTGCCGAGGTCAAGGTTTGACTTATATTTATATCTCCACCGGGTCCCTGCGTGGCCCTCGCCCTTGACGCAGTGCTGCCGGAAGTTTATTCGTGTCGTAATTAATTGTATTTTAATTGTATTTTTAAAGTGTTTCTTTAAGGTTTGAGAATTTTAATTTTTCAATTTAATTTTGAATTTGAATTGTCCTGGTCATTTGGGACAATAATTTATTTAATATTGCCTTATTCTAATTTATTAATTTTGTCCATTTTGACACAGTTGTTAATCAAATTCCCAACGCTTTTCGGTCGGATTGATTTAATTTAATTCCACGTCTGGGGAATATTATCCCAGATACTGCGGTGAATTTCGTGCTTGGCCAAGAACGTGTTCGTCGGTTGTCGCATTTATCTTTCGGGTTTTTTGTTTTTCAGGTTAATTATCGGCACTAACGTTGCCGAAGCGTTGCTATTTGATATTTTGGTGTATTTGATAAATTGTATTATTGTGACTCGTTCTAGTTTGGATTATTTGAACGGTGGTCGACCTTGCTGGTCTGTGGGTATTTAATAAACTTGATTTTCCGGCAACTTTGGTTCTCTTCTTGTCCCTGTGTGGCATCATTTCTCTTTCAGCCAGCTTTCACAATCAAGCGATAGTCCACGGCGGGGTTGAGATTGTGTGGCGCCCATTTCGGAACACCTTGCGTTTGGATGTTGTTTATCCCCACGCCCTCTCCCAGAGTTGGTCGGTGCAACCCCAAGGACTGCATGAGCGCACAGGTAGAGCTCAAGGTTCCGGAACTTATTGTTAAAATATTTTATAGCTTTCATTGGGAATAGAAAGTCGAGGCGTTTCACTGGCGCCCAACGTGGGGCTCGATTGGATTAATTGGGAGGAGCTAATTGATTCCTGGACTCTGCTGGTTGGGTCTTTGTTTTTTTTTCAGTTTTGGCATCTGTTTGGGTGCGTTCCCCAGGTTTTTCTGTCTTTAATTTTTTTTCCTTTCTCTTTACTCCTTCGATCTTTGTCTGGGCGGTTTTGACTGCTGTGTTACCCGCTCCGGGCGGTTGCTTCTCTTGCTGCGTGTCGGAATTTATTGTCCACTTGTGCTGATTCTTTTTCTATTGCGATGACTGCGTCTACCATGGACGTCCACCATCTCAAGCCAGATGAGCTAGAGTTTGAGCTGTCGTTCCGAGGAATGGATCCGGCCAGCATGACGGTGGTTGATATGCGGGCCAGTTTGCGGTCAATGATTCGGTTAGAAAGAGATAAGCGTTCGCTTCGTTACCCCAAATATGTGTTTGACGCTGCCAAGGATCTGGATGCCATCGCTGCTAAGTTCACGGAGCTGGAGCTCTTGGTGCCAACGCTGGGAGGTGATCGGCGTGGACTGCAGCGTTGCTGTTCCCGGGTAATGCATTTGTTGGGCCGCGTGGATGGTATCCCTGTGACCGGAGTGGAGGCGACTACTGCCAGAAAGCGAGGAGAATGGCTTGCCAGAGTCTCCGCGTTATTGACGCGTTTGCAGAGAGGATCTCGACCTCGGGATTTGAATTTGAGTGCTGCTTTGTCTACAGCGGATGGAAATGCCTTGGAGGATAGTGATAGTCAGGGTTCTGAGGCTGACACTTCAAGCGGTGCTCCGGTGCTGGACGCTGGCCTGCATGCATCGGGCTCCAGGACGAGCGACCGACCCATCCCATTGTATAAGTGGAACCTGCAGTTCTCCGGTGATCCTAAGTCTATGTCCGTGATGGATTTCCTGGACCGGGTTGCTGAGCTGAGTAGAGCTCGGGGATGTTCCGAGGCGGACTTGTACCGTTCCTCGTTGGATTTGTTTGCTGGTAAGGCGTTGTTATGGTATCGAGCTGCCATTCGTTCATGTGGGACTTGGAAGGAGTTGTCCGACCTGCTGAAGAAGCACTACCTACCTCCCGACTACCGGAGCCGCCTTTTTCAGGAGCTTTTGGGTAGGACCCAGGGACTCAACGAGCCCATAATAGAATATTTATCGTGCATGCAGGCTCTCTTTGACAGGTATGGACAGATGTCCCCGGAGGTACAGCTGGACATTGTACGACGCAATCTGGCACCCTTCTACACGATGCAGTTGCCGCCGGTCCACGATATGCGGGAATTGGAGACCGAATGTCTCCAATTGGAGACTAAAAAGTACCGGGCGGACCATTATCAGGCCCCTCCTCGTCGCAGCCGGGACTGCGTTGAGCCCGAGTTGGCGTGCGTCTCTTCTCGCTTGGAAGCCGCCGCGGTGTCCTCCCCTCCCCGACGACCTCCGATGGACTTGGCCGATGTGGAATGCTTCCGATGCCGGAAGAAGGGACATATGGCCAGTAAGTGCTCTCAAAAGCCTCCGCAAACCCCCAGTGGCAAATGGTGCTACCGGTGTAGGCGACCCGATGTGACCTTGCGAACTTGTCCGGCCTGTAACTCTTCACGTTCGGAAAACGCCGACCGGAGGGCCTGAATGGTCATCAGCCGTCCTCCGTAGTTTCGACCACTGATGCTGCGCATCGCGTGCTACTCGACTTCATTATCTCCCACGCTTCTGGTGATGCCCGACATTATTTGAAGGTCGCTATTCTGGGCGTCGACATGTTGGGGCTGTTGGACTCGGGAGCGACCAACACCATCGTTGGCGGAATGGGCTACCAAACCTTGTTGTCTCTCGGACTTACATTAGATTCGACCTCCCGTCGTGACTGCACCGTGGCCAATGGAGATGTCTGTTCGTCTCTCGGAACCATTGCGACGCCCTTTTCCCTGATGGAACGGACTTGTATATTAAATGTTATGGTTATACCGGCTCTTCCCCATAAATTAATCCTGGGAATGGATTTTTGGCGAAGTATGGGTATTGTCCCCGATTTGCGTAAGGACGTATGGAGATTCGTAGATGATACGACCGAATTATGCGACTTGCAGGTACGGGACGAGCTGACGCCCCAGCAGCGTTCGGCGTTGGATGATTTGGTTGGCCGTGCCTTCCGGGCTATGGGAGCTGGAGTCCTGGGGACTGTTAATTCGGTGGAACATGAAATTGTGACTGATTCGCCGCCTATCAAGCTCCGTTATTACCCGGTTTCTCCTGCCAAGCAAAGGATTGTGGATGACGAATTACGGACGTTGTTGGAACAGGGAGTGGTGGAACCCTCTAAGAGCGCCTGGTCGGCACCTATACTTCTCGTTCCCAAAAAGGACGGAAGTTACCGCTTTTGTGTGGATTATCGACGCCTGAATGCGGTCACCAAGAGGGACGCCTACCCTCTCCCCTACATTTCGTCTATCCTGGATCGTCTGAGAGACGCTAAGTATCTGAGCTCTGTAGATATCAAGTCTGCTTATTGGCAGGTACCGGTAGCCGAATCATCGCGGGAATGCACTGCTTTTACTATCCCCGGACGGGGTTTGTTCCAGTTCCGGCGAATGCCGATGGGTTTGACTAATGCCCCGGCCACCTGGCAACGACTGATCGATCGGGTACTGGGAGCTGATTTAGAACCTTATGTTCTGGTGTACCTCGACGACATTATTATTATTTCTCCCGATTTTGACACTCACCTCTCAATTTTAGCGAAGGTTCTGGATCGTTTGCAGGCTGCTGGTTTGACTGTCAGTCAGGACAAGTGTCAGTTTTGTCGTCCGGAACTCGGGTACTTGGGCTATATCGTGGACAAGAATGGTCTTCGAGTGGACCCTGGAAAGGTGGAAGCGATTTTGAGGATTCCGGCGCCCCAGAATGTGTCCGATGTACGACGGTTCGTGGGGATGGCCAGTTGGTATAGGCGGTTTGTGCCTGATTTTGCCTCCATCGTCGCTCCTATTAATGGCCTCACCAAGAAGGGAGCGAAGTTTATTTGGACTCCACAGTGTGAGCAGGCGCTTGCTTCCGTGAAGCAACACCTGGTGTCCGCCCCAATTTTAACCTGCCCCGACTTTGATAAACCGTTTTGCCTCCAGACTGACGCCTCCGCCTTTGGACTTGGTGCTGTCCTCACCCAGCACTTTGATGATGGCGAGCGGGTGATAGCCTTTCTCTCCCGCTCCTTGACTCGTCAGGAGAGAAATTATTCGACCACAGAACGGGAATGTCTTGGAGTCATTTGGGCGATTGAGAAGTTTCGTCACTACCTCGAAGGAACTCATTTCACCGTCATTACCGATCATGCTTCGTTGGTGTGGCTTAACAACCTCAAGGACCCAACCGGACGTTTAGCTAGATGGGCCGTCCGTCTGCAACCCTTCGACTTCCGGATTGTTCATCGTAAGGGACGAGATCTTGTGGTTCCCGACTGTCTTTCACGTTCGGTGCCGATTCTGATTGACGGCGTTGAGTTGCTGGGCGATGATTTTCCTTCTACCACGGACGTCTGGTATCTCGGTATGATTTCCCGAGTGGAGGGGAATCTTTCAAGGTTCCCGCAATGGCGAGTGGAGTCGGGCAGGCTATTTAAGTACGTGAAATCGAAACGGACAAATCTCTCTGGCCCGGACGAGGATTGGAAGTTGGTTGTCCCGAAGGATCGCAGGAGGGCGCTGTTGGAGAGGTATCATGATGACCCGCGTGCTGGTCATGTGGGTGGCTATAAAGTCTACTGGCGTTTGCGCGAAAGCTATATATGGCCAAAAATGCATGTAGACGTCGCGACGTATGTGCGTCGGTGCCCGGTCTGTGCGGCGCAAAAACCGGAACAACGTGCTCCTGCGGGGCTAATGGGCTCTCGTCCGGAGATTTCTCGTCCATGGCAAATGATAAGCTTGGACTTCGTTGGACCTCTGCCGCGCTCTTCCAAGGGAAGTACCTCCCTCCTCGTTATCAGCGATTATTTCAGTAAGTTCGTCCTGATGTTCGCCCTCCGTTCTGCTACTGCTCAGGCCTTGACGAGAATTGTTGAGGATAACGTTTTCCTCATGTATGGTGCTCCTCAATATGTAGTGTGTGACAATGGTGTTCAGATGAGAAGCAGGGAATTCAAACAAATGTGTGACTCGTATGGTGCCCGAATTTCATATACTCCCTTATATTATCCCCGAGCTGATCCCGTGGAACGGGTCAATCGGGTTGTGAAAACCATGCTCGGATGTTACGTGAAGGATAATCAGCGTAAATGGGACGAGTATCTTGCGCCCATCGGTTGCGCAATACGCGCGTCACGCAGCGAGACCACCGGCTATTCTCCCTTCTACGTGAATTTCGGCAGGCATTATGTGGGTTGTGGTAGACTTTTCGATCGGGCCTTTGCACCAGAGAAGGAGCCTCCGGACGTTCCGTCCAGAGTCAAAGGGTTTGAGGAACTCTTTCAGAGCGTTAAGAAGAAGCTTGCAGCTGCTCAGGAGCGTGGTCGGAAGGTGTATAATCTACGGCGCAGGCCTGTGCAGTATGTCGTGGGTCAGCAGGTATGGCGAAGGAACAAAGCCTTATCGGACGCAGCGAATTATATTATTATGCCAAGCTGGCTGCGAAGTTCGTTGGACCTTACGTTGTGAAGAGGAGAATGGGCTCCTGGACATATGAACTGGAGGATCTGCATGGGAAGTCCCGAGGAGTCTGGCATGTTCAGGATTTGAAACCTGCTGTTGAGGATGAGACTTTGAGATAAAACACCCGCGCTCTGCTGGAGGGGCATAAGAATACTTCAGCCGTGAGCCTGCGTTCAGTAAAAGTCTGATAAAGGGACGCGGATATCCCATTCCACCCACCATCGTCTCCTGGATCAGGAATAGGAATGCCCTCTTCCCAACGCGCGGAAGTGGGAGAGTTTTCTTGTGTGTTGAGTCTTTTTGATGAGGAATTTCCTCTCAAAAATGTTTTGGATTTCTTTTGAAGGTATGCCGGTGCCACCACCCTAGGGGTCGGGTGTTCCTAGGTTTTGTATTTCGATTTAACGTTCAGTCGTTTTTTTGGTAGGTGGTACATTTTTTTTTGGAAGGCAATGCGCCTTGGTTTTTGTTTTCGGGGAACCGCCTGTGTTGCATACTGCTGGAGTTCGGGCCGGGTGTTGGGTCCCGTGGTGAATCTGTTTATGTCTTCTTGCTGTGTTTGTCCGGAGGTGGTACACGAGGGTCTAGCCACTCGGCTAGAGCGCAATGCAACCTCCAACTCTTATCTTTCTGTGTTGTCCCTTTTATGTTATGATTCACCATTGGCGTCGGCCTTCGGCTTGGGCATCAGCGGTGCACAGTGCGGTGCCTTTTTAGTTAGGTTAAGTAAATTTCATTAGTTGTTTGTCCTCCGGTGCATTTTGGGCGTGCGGGTTGTTGTTTCAGTTGCCGGTCGGGAGTAACCCGGAAAATCTTGGGAAGATTTCCCGTTGTGAAAGGAGAGGGGGAGTGTTACACTGCCGTTTTTACGGAATGTTTTGAACGGTTTATGCTCTGCTACTGTCGCCGCTTTCAAGTTTGTCAGGTCTTGCACACAGGTTGAATTCTTACTGGTTGGTCCCCGTGATTTTGCATGGGTAGCTTGAGTTGGAACGTTTTCCCCTATCCGCAGTAAGATGGCGCTTCCTGTACCTCTTGGGCGATTTATCGATTTAATTGCGTAACTTTTCGACGCGACGTCGTAGACCGACGATTTTTTGTTTCGTGTGACGAGGAAAAGTTCAGCTCTACATCAAGTCATCGTTCGTGGAATTTGGTCCACTATTAACAGAGTTTGAATAAGGTTGCGTATTTGAGTAGGGCTAGTTTTTATGCGGGGTTCGAGACAGTGTATTTTCCCATTCATTTCTCCTGTTTTCTCTTAAACTACTGTTCAGATTTGGTCGACCGGGTTATTGTGAGTCTCCTTGGATTTTTCTGCTCCTGACGACTGGTTTCCTTTGATTAAAGTCCCTCTAATTGCCTTTTTGCGAAGTTTTTGGTCCGGTTAGAGCGGGAAGCAAGGCTATATATAGAACCGCATTTTGTCCCTCTGAATTGTCGAGTCTTGGTTGTTAGACGAATCGCTGTCAGTCAACTTTATCCTGGAGTCTACGTGAAGCTGTGTGGAAGTGACTAGGAGTTACTCGTTTGTTTGGTGCCTTGCTGGTATACGAAGTATCTCTCGCTGTATGCGGAACCATCCTTCCCAAGCTGAGATGTTTTAACCATTGGAGTGTGTTATATGGTTGGAACCCGTCGCCTTTTGTGCGGATCTAGTACGTAGATTACTGTTGGATTCACGGTTAAGCCCGCTCAAGATCTTAGGGTGAGTCTCTGGTTCGTTTATTACTTTGAGAATTGGTTCCTTATTGCGAGGAATATTTTTAGGCTTCTTCGTCGTCTGGGCATCGTCGGATATATTCTTCATCTTTGGATATTGATTCTACGTCTATTCATCGTCGGATATTTATTCATCGCTGGATATTTATTCGTCGTCTGGACCTCTTGGATATTTACTCTACGTCTGGTGGCGTTTATCCTTTTCTGTGGTGTCTTCGTCTGGGGACGTTTTCGTCTTTGGAACGGAGGACAACCCTTTCGATCGGAGGACCAGTTTCGTGGAGTAGAGCGTCGGAAGCTGCGGAGAGTTTGCCTTGCTAGGACTGCGGGTGTCTTCGTGGAACGGGGACATTCCTTCGCTGCCGAGGTCAAGGTTTGACTTACCTATATTTATATCTCCACCGGGTCCCTGCGTGGCCCTCGCCCTTGACGCAGTGCTGCCGGAAGTTTATTCGTGTCGTAATTAATTGTATTTTAATTGTATTTTTAAAGTGTTTCTTTAAGGTTTGAGAATTTTAATTTTTCAATTTAATTATAATTTGAGATGTCCTGGTCATTTGGGACAATAATTTATTTAATATTGCCTTATTCTAATTTATTAATTTTATCCATTTTGACACAGTTGTTAATTAAATTCCCAACGCTTTTCGGTCGGATTGATTTAATTTAATTCCACGTCTGGGGAATATTATCCCAGATACTGCGGTGAATTTCGTGCTTGGCCAAGAACGTGTTCGTCGGTTGTCGCATTTATCTTTCGGGTTTTTTGTTTTTCAGGTTAATTATCGGCACTAACGTTGCCGAAGCGTTGCTATTTGATATTTTGGTGTATTTGATAAATTGTATTATTGTGACTCGTTCTAGTTTGGATTATTTGAACGGTGGTCGACCTTGCTGGTCTGTGGGTATTTAATAAACTTGATTTTCCGGCAACTTTGGTTCTCTTCTTGTCCCTGTGTGGCATCATTTCTCTTTCAGCCAGCTTTCACAATCAAGCGATAGTCCACGGCGGGGTTGAGATTGTGTGGCGCCCATTTCGGAACACCTTGCGTTTGGATGTTGTTTATCCCCACGCCCTCTCCCAGAGTTGGTCGGTGCAACCCCAAGGACTGCATGAGCGCACAGGTAGAGCTCAAGGTTCCGGAACTTATTGTTAAAATATTTTATAGCTTTCATTAGGAATAGAAAGTCGAGGTGTTTCAAGCTGTGGTAGGTGATAGGTAGCTTTTCTTGTGATGAGATAATATTCAACAGCTTTATTCTACCTACAACCTGGGTACGACGCACCCTGAGCAGATGACGCTAAATTGGCGTCACATGAGCTTCGCCCTGGCATAGTACTATAATAGCACTTCGCCGTTGATGTCAACTAGGCTTCATCTCCTGGTGAGTCGTTCATACGTTGTAGAATAAAGCTGCAGGGTTCCTTTTTTGTGCATAATAGTTTGGGCTATTTTCAGAACCAGAAAGCCAGGTAACCAGAAAACGACTGAAGATATTTCTAATATATCAAAAGACCTACGACAACTAAGTCTCCAAGAAAAATTCGTGAAGAATGAGGAAAAACCCATTCTTTTTTGTCTTTAAACAAAGCACAGATAAGAAGACGCAGGTAAACCAGCATATTGAAAAATCAAAGTTTTGGTTTTTTCCCACTTACTATTATAGTATAATTTACGAAACGCGACACAGCACAAGTTTGTAGCCCGAGTGTTTCTAGCTAACACGCTCGGGTGTCCAATTTGCCGAACAATATTTGAACATGGAACCGCATTGGTTAGTTCGGGTTTTCTGGGAATCGCAATCAGATGCATCACAGGCAAATCGCAGCACACCGCAATCCCACAATAGCGTCTATCCGGCCTCGGAACCGGTTTGCAATTTCGACTAATTGATAGCGACAGACAGCTGGAGAGCGCCTACCGTTCGTACAGATCGCATCGCCGATAACACGGCCGCGGGTGTACATACGTGACCGCATCCGAAGAGATAATCTGGAAAAAGGCGACTCTTTTTTTGCGACCAGATCTTATTAATTTATTCAAGCGACAAGGGACCGGAATAAAGTCGCGTATCGGGCTAATGGACGAATGATGTTTATCTTGTCAATTTTTTAAACCTTTCTGACACTTCTGCACCGCGATTCATCTTAGAGTGGATATAAATTCCATGGATTTGGTCTTGGTGTCTGACGAAACACGGGTTGACTTATTATTTTATGGACCATTGCGATTCTAAACAACAACATTTTTGTTTTTCACTTTTTGGTGATAATCGAAAGTTGGTATGATCTTGGTTGATTTTCTCAGGGAAAAGACATGACATGAAAGCTGTTGTAGATCTCCCGCCATGCTGACATTTGAGTGGAAATGGTATATAATAATAATTAGTATTTGGTCTATGCGAACTTGTTTGGTGCATGGCAACCATTGGAATTGAAAAGTTAGCACATGTAGAAAGAATTCCTGACAAATGGAAGCATTGAAGAACATTGAATTTGGTGGAAAAGTCCTGACCTAAATGTGGTTGAGGATTTGTAGTCGGAAATTAGGAGACGTTGGCAATTCAAGACTTTTGGGACAATATGGACTATGCAATAAAGAGAGAATTGGTGGAAAATATGCCTAAAATGTTTACAAGCACTAATTGATTCTAAAGGATGCCCGATACAAATTAATTTAGTACGTACAAATAAAATTTTTTGCTATTGGAGGATGCTAATGCGTTCGGGAATTATGCCTATTTATGTCCTTTTTCAAAATCCATATGTTTTTTATGTTACTGCTTTTCTGTGATGATCTTTTATTTCTTTATAGAACACAAGTTTTTTCTTGTTCCTCAAATATTCTTTAAATGGGCTCTATTACCCCAACCTACCATGGTTTATAAAGATTACTGACGATTTGTATAAACATAATTCAAAAATAAGCTTCGGTCATCTTGTTGAATAAATAGTACTAGGGCTTTCAATTCAGGAATTCAGGGATCCCGAGAGATAATGAGCTCTTTTGGCATCTCAGGATTATAAATCAAAACCCCGGGATCCAGAAAGTTTTAAATTTAAACTATTTTCTTATTTTGTTGTTAATTGGCGTAATGTGGGAACTGATCTACAATGAATCAATTGAACTGCTATTAAAGTATGAACTTCAGTCTATAACAGCTGCATTTCAATCAGCATTTCTGTAGCAAGCATAAAATGCTTAAAACCCCAGCCTAACAAATGTTGCTACAATAGGAAGGACAGATTTCGCAAAAAGTAGATATAACTCAATATAGCGGCAAAATGCTTAAAATTGCTTAAGTCCTTTTAGTTACAATACACTTAACAAAAAAACATTTGAAACAGAAAAAAAGTAACAAACGTAAAAATAGAAAAAAATAGTCGCGGGTTCCTTTAGCTGTGTTCGATGACGTACTACAGAATATAGTAAAAAAAAGTAGTAAATAGGCAATAAAATACAGCGAAAATAAAAAATAATAAAAATAAATATAAAATGAAGATACAAATTAATCCCGTTTTATTTAACAGTAAAATGTAACCAAGATTGTACCAACAATTAATTGCTATTCATCGTAAGATGCATGGTACGATGAATAGCAACCATCGCAATGGTTGGGTCTTTAAGTCTTTATACCTATATTTTTTGTAAACAATAATAGTTTTATTTAACATTCAAGCAGCTAGTCTACATGCACAATAAACATCCATGATGCATGAATTCTAAAGTTATCCAATTCTGAAACAATCTGTCAAAATGTTTTATTGGCATTTATATGAAAAATAGAAAATTTGAGTAGATCAATTCCATTTGGCGTGACTAGTTTTGAACATTTTTAGCGCAAATTTATGATATAAGAGCAAGTTATTATCTAATAGAGTTTAAATTTATTCATTATTGATGTCAATATGCACACTTTGAGAGCTTTTACCTTTTTAACTGATGCGTTTGGTTTTCTACTTGTAAGGCAAAATTTTACAAAGTTGATCAGTTTTCATTGTAAAGGCGAGTTTTCCTAGGAGCAGGTTTTTTACGCAGCGTACAAAGTAACGTACGTCTTCTCAGACGACTGTCACTTTTCACAACACGCATAGATACCTTGACCAAACTATAAGTAGACCACCTGAATAGCTGATGCGCCACGTTTGGAAAACACAAACACGCGGCGTATTAAGCTGTCGACTTGAAATGCGTTGTACGCTGCGTAAAAAACCTCCTCCTAGGAAAACCCGCCTTTAAAGATATTGTCCAATCAATTATATTTTAGGAGTTTCTTCCTGACTGGATTTGGTAACTTTTGGCTACCCCGGAAATGTTCGCTTTATTTCATGAATCCCGAGATCAATCCCGTGATCCCGGGATTACAAAATCTTTAATCCCGAAATTCCTGGATCAGCATATTGTCCGGTATTGGCCCTAGTAAGTACGCTATGCTATGGTATGGATGACGTGCTATAAAAATTACCAGTTGATGCTCGCAAAATTGTGGCTTTTTATTTAGCATTTTGTTTGCATACCCTAATATATCATAATTTAATGCTAATTACGCGTATTAAATAATTACCGATTATATTGATGAAATTTATAATCATTAAAGCATAGAATAAATAAAAGGCTTGAGTATTTCCAATGTTGAATTTATTGGTCCTTGAGGCTACATATTATCATGTCATCATAAAAGCATCATTCTGGAATCCATTTTCCTTATAATGAGATGCAAAATCATCGGTAGAAACGCGCAAATGAAAATGACCATAAACGGGACAATTAAGTACGTAAACATTTTATCAGCTTATGGATTTTCGTAACTTTTAATTCGCGGATTGGACTGTAAATGAGTCTAAAATCGAATACATACATAAACATATTTTTCTGCACTGACAGCCGGTGTGGCATAACGAAATTGGACGTTATTATTTTTAGAACTTACGTACAGGTTAATATATCTGTTGTGCATCGAACCGCGAAATGTAAACAAAATTGCAATTGACGTGCCATTATTTTTAGCTATCGTATAATGCGATGTCGAAAGATACCATGTGTGATTGTACCGACAACTTTTGGTTCTCGATGTCCAGAGTTAAATAAATTTTAAACAAACCTGTTCCGCAGGCAATATGAAATTTATTAACTTACGATATTATTTGCATACATGACAAAGAATTAGTAGACACTATATTATACACTGTTAATGATAAATATGATAATACACTGTTAATTGAAAAACCTGCCATACACATTTCTTTTTTTGCGCTTATAACTAAGAAATAATAAATTATAAGAGATCGATTCGCTCAAGTGTAGAAATTAAGACTAGCAATTTGTTTCCAATCAGTGGAGCGTGCGAAAATTAACTGCTCGAATACACTACACGTGTTCCTTGATTAATGTTGCAGTTAAAATCAATAAAATGTTAAAGTTGATGACAGAGCATTGACCTAAAATTGGGCAAATACGAGTGAGTACCTATAGACCATACACTTACGTTCCTTTATACGGAACTCGATAAATAATCACTATTTTAGAATATATGGTGTATTTTTCTACCTTGTGTAGGAATTATGGGTTCCAATGTCGCTCAATATACTAGTCCGGGGATTTCGGGATTACAGATTTTTGTAATCCCGGGATGACGGGATTCATGAAACAAAAGTTAAAATTGCCGGATGGAAATGCCTGGGACGCCAAAAGTTACCAGATCACGTCGCATGAGTACTAAGCGCCTAAAATATTAAATTCATTGGACAATTTATTTTGCCCCCGATATTTACCGAACGTTATAATTTTCCTTACCAATAGAAAACCAAAATTCTTTGATTAAAACGTATACTAGTGTCAAAGTGTGCGTATTGCCTTCAATAACAAAAACAAATGTAAACGTGATTGGATAAAAACTTTTGCATCTTAAATTGGTTAAAAAAGTTTAGATATTTGTGAAATGTTCAGACTAGTCACGGCAAATATATTGTTTGATCGAGTTAAAATTTATACTTGTTCATATTAATGTCAATACACATTTTGATAAACTTATGTTTTTCTATTTTTTTAGGTTAAATTTTAAAACTTTGGAATTCATACGTAATGGATGTTATTATGCAAGTAGACTGTTTGCATGTTCAATTTTACGTTAAACAAATATATCTATGTTATACGGGATTAATTTGTTTGCTTATTTTATACTTATTCTCAATAAATTCTTGTTTTTGTTTTGCTCTGTTTATTATTAGCTTTAAAACAGCTTTTGCTGCTAAAATGGAGTTTTTAAACAACCTATGTATTGTTATTTTTTAGAATCTATCATGGATTTTGGTATATTTAAAAAAATCTGATGTGGCCAGGCACATAACTTTATCATACAAAACATAAAATTAATAGTTTAGCTGCATGAGAATCTATTTGATTGAGATAAATCGTGTCTGCATTAAAATTAAACTAGTCAGCCAGGATTTGACAGATATTTTGATAGTCAATAGCATCAATAGTAGGTATAGTCAAACCATCAGCATTTGACACTTCCTACTGTCATCAGAATAATAGTTATTTATCTCACAAGTGCCGAAAGTACGGAATAGCGCGACGAGCGGTGTTGGGGTGCGTCACCGATGGCGGAGCATCGCCGTCGCATGTCAGCGAGTCGCGCTATGTAGTTTTCGGCAGGAGTGACATCAACATTTTTGTGTTGCTTTTGAGAAAAACGTATTTAAAAAAATCAAAAATGGATATAGTTCTGTATAGGAAATATTAGGTTGATACCACCATGATACCACTTCTACGAAACGTCAAGTTTAAAAAGCTAATTCAAATTCTGACAGATTTATATTCGTTCATGACACAGTAGATACATCCGTACCAACATACTAAAATATAACTACACTCATCACTACACTTTATTTACAATTTTCTCAATTTATCGTTTTTACAATTAGATATAACAACGGGTTGATATTTCTTATCAACAAACAATCAAATTTGTGATCTTATTTTATTTGAATTTTGTACTTTCCGCACTAGAGCGGCAACGTTCCATAGCGGCTCCCCAACCTCTGATGGAATCAGCTGTTTTCGAGTGGGACAGCCATAGACATTTCTGTGGTGACAGCACAAAAAAATATTTGTCAAAATCCTGGCTACTATGTAGCTTCATATCAATGCAAATGCGACCGATCTCGATCAAATAGAATTTGCTCTTGCAGCTAAACTATTAATTTTACCAAAAAATGTCATAGGCATAAATTATTCAAAATTTCGTCTGCTTTAATTTTTTATTTAACTATTTTGACGAAATTACAGAAATAGCGGCTCAATTGCAAAATCGTTGAAAAATGCTAGGAGTAAATAGCCTGTTCCTTTGGACCCTTTTGAACCAAAAGCTTTTCAGCTCTAAGTTTAGTCATGAAACTTCTAAATATGAACTTTCGTCCCGATACCTTTAGTAGTTTCCCCGGAACCGTCTCCACAAAAAACGGGTACACACACACATACACACACACACACATACACACACACACACACACACACACACACACACACACACACACACACACACACACACACACACACACACACACACACACACACACACACACACACACACACACACACACACACACACACACACACACACACACACACACACACACACACACCTATGACCGCCTATCTACGAATTTATGAATTATTTAAGAACACATCATAGATTTCCGAGTAGGGATGAGAATAAATGATAAATAAATAAATAGGAATGATCAACGTGAATTTGAGAAAGTCTTTAGAAGTTACGTCCTGGTTGGAGGGATAAGAGGTACCTACTTTCTTAAAAGTTCTCTGATCGTTTTTTGGAAAATCCTATTGAAAATTGGTTATAGACTTGGTTTTGCATGAATTAGTGCATGAATGTTCAATTAAACTCCATATTCATTAGTTCATTTCTTAATGGGCTCAACATAGAGGTAGCGCCAAGCGTAATTGTTCTGAAAACCTGGAAGAGACATGTTCGTCATTCAAGATACAGCAAAGGAGCTCAAACCTTGACCTTAAAATTTATGTGTAGCGGCAAATAACTACACATACCTCGGCATCTTACAAATTACCCAAAACAAGTTGATGGCTGTTCTCAACTGACACACATAAATTCTCGCGGCTGTCATCAAGGTTATAGCTGTTCGGCGAGCAGATAACATTTAACATTAAGGTCTCGTAATTAAAAAACAAAAACATTATAAAAGATCAAAGACGATTACGCCGCTATCTGGCCATGTCGCCTCTAGTAGCGATCTCGATGCATATAAGAATGCCATCAAGCTGGATTTCTTGTTCGCGGGCAACGCCATGTGGAGGAGAGCTGGTACACTTCCGCGATAAGCTCAGCTCAACGTTCCCCTAACGATGTCGTTACACAAATGCATTTTTAATTGTTATATAAAGGCTTTCGCCGTGATGCTGGTCCTTCTAGTGCTGCTGCACAGCCTGAAAGAATCTCCTCGTTAAGATTTCTCGAAACGACACTGTAGATTCGGACTATTAAACAGTAAAAAATATTTTTGTTGAGCTTTCACAGTGTATGGTTGTGCATTTAATGGAGGTTTACTGCTTTGAAATATGTTTTTAAAAATAGCTAGAGCTGTAAGAACGGAAATGCTGTTCCAAGTTGTCCTAGAGATCTTGTGGAATATAGTTTTATAACAATGTAAACTACAACAACATATATTTGATCTATCCAGTTGTTTAAAAATAAACGCTTTTCTGATTGTGTTATTTATAGGAACTATCACAATTTTGCTAACATCTACCTTCATTTGTACGTAAATATCGTTGATATTAAATTGAAAAAATTCTGCAATGTTTTAGCCTAACCAATAGGATGAAGGTATGAATAAAACAGAATTGTTTTATTGTGGAAATTTACTTAGTCCATAATATTTGAACCAGTTTAACCTAGGTTAAACTAATTCTGCCGAAGCGCGTTCGTTTAACCTGGTTTGTAAACGCATACTTTAGGTCAAACTTGTATGGACTAGGCCAAACTGATTTCGATTAACGGTATTGAAATGTACTATTATAGGTACCGGATCCATGCTGTTATTTGTGGAACCAGACGAATGAAATTTGGATAGCTATACTAGACTAAAAATCTGATGTGGCCAGGCACATGACTTTATCATACCATATATAAAATTAATAGTAAAATTAATAGCTGCATGAGATTCTATTTGATCGAGATCGGCCATGTCTGCATTAAAATAAAACTACTAGTACTAGACTAGAGACATTTTGATTATATTTACAGTAGGTAATGTGAAAACATCAGCATTTGACACTACCTACTGTGATTAGAATCACAATATCTGACAAATCCTGGCTAACTAGTTTATATGCAGTACGAGCGATCTCGATGAAATAGAATTTGCTCATGTAGCTAAACTATTAATTTTACCAAAAAATGTCATAGTCATAAATTATTCAGATTTCCTCTACTTTAATTTATTATTTAACTATTTCGACGAAATTCCAGATATAGCGGCTTATTTGCAATATCTTTCAAAAATGCTAAGACTAAAACGCCAGTTCCTTGGGACCCTTAGTTCAACAGAAAGCTTCTAAATATGGAGTGTTGTCATACTAAGGATGATAAAGTAAAAAGGTTCTGGTTCTGATGATTAATATATTATATTGGCTTCTAGCATACTATATTTTTGAGTTTTACGCCGTCTTCAGTGCTAACTACAAAAGTTCATAAAGAATTATGCTCAATATTCCAAATAAGTTTTAAGGTTAACATACCGTCTTACAGTCTTTCTTGTATATTTATTCGCGAAAACAACATTGCTATCCGCACTCGAAATATTGTTTTTCAATATTGTTGTCGTTTCAGTATTGTTTCACCGAGCTCCTCATGTCCTCATGGCAATTCTCCATGCATTTGCGTGTTGAATTGACGTTTCGCAAACGCTGACGTTCCAAATACTGTCAAAAACTTCAAAATATCCTGGGCACCTAGTATTAATGTAGACACGATTTCGATCAAATAGAATTTGCTCCTGCAGCTAAACTATTAATTTTACCATTAAATGTTATAGACATAAATTATACAAAACTTCCTCTACTTTAATTTATTATTTACCTATTTTGATGAAATTACAGAAATGACGGCTCATTTGCAAAAAATGAGAAATGCTAAGAGTATATAGCCGGTTCCTTTGGACCCTTTTGAACCAAAAGCTTTTCAGCTCTAAGTTTGGTCATAAAACTTCTAAATATGAACTTTCGTCGCGATACCTTTAGTAGTTGCTCCGGAATCGTCGCCACAAAAATCGTTTACACATACACAGACATACACACACACACACACACACACACACACACACACAGAAATTTTTTTGGACCTTGGTCAAAAATGTTCAGGGGACCCATAAAGACCTATTTCCGCTAAAATCTCAAAAAAAAATTTCGGCACGATTACAATACTTTACATACTGCGTATGATAAAGTAAAAATGAAAATTTTTGGGATATACATACTTGGTTTTAGTACGATTTGTCTTTTTTTTCGGAATGGACATTATCTTTGAAATTGCAATCTGCACACTATACTTTGCATGCAATAATTTCAATAGAGATGATATTCTAAAAACAAAACACAACGATTGTTTTCTTTCTTCTTCCGTTTTTTTTTTCGGAAGTGTTGTCATGTGTTACGTTGTAAACTGCAGGCCATACTTTGTCAGCGGTGTTTTCAATCGTGATGATTTTCTGAACCCAAAATGTAATGATTAGTAATGAGTACCTCGATTAAACCGACAGGCGCCAGATCAATAATTTCACAGATAATAAATTGTACTTGCGAGCTGATTGGCTGGTGTTCGAACTACGATATTTATTCGTAACTTATGGTAATTTAAAGAACCCAAACATCGTCCGGCATTTTTTAGTAAATGAAATTAGGTGTGAAACTCAAATGCAAATGACAAATAAAATTTATAATGCAAACCAGCATTCGTTAAACTGAGCAGTGACTAGGGGCACTATAAAAAATAATTTACTAAACTGAACAGAACCTTAGGTATTATAAATGTATTAAAAATAGAAATAATACAAATATACATAAAACTATCCATGTTGTTAACAGTAAACAAACTCTCATAAAGTCAACAACAAATACAGGATCATGCTGAGCAAGTTATAATATGTTTTCACCTATATTTATTTTCTCTAACCACTTATGTTGCAAAATGAAAAATTGTCCATTCCGGAAAAAAGACAAAGTCATACTAACATCAGGAATATCCTAAATTTTTAAATTTTTAGTCTATCTAGCTACCCAAATTCATTCGTCTGGTTTCACAAATAACAGCGTGGGTCACCAGGTATAAGAATACATTTCAATACCATTAATCGAAATCAGTTTGGCCTAGTCCATACCAGTTTGACCTAAAGTATGCGTTTACAAACCAGGTTAAACTAGTTTGGCGTAGGTAAAACTAGTCCGACCTAACGCGGTTCGGCAGAACTAGTTTAACCTAGGTTAAACTTATTCTATCTGAAAACGGGTTTTGCCGGTAACATATATATTAATATTAACTATTATTTCGAAAAATTCATTCGTTTCAAAGTAATCGCAAAATTCTATTTCTTCATTTTAAGCGTGGATAGTCGTAGCACATTCAGTTTGTTTGTATTTTTTACAAAATTCGTTACGTCCACCCGATAGAAGAACCCGCAAAAATAAATCAGGTTAATAGTTTAGGCGATTTTAGAAGTACTATTTTTGAATTCACCGATCAAATTATTGTGGGTTTTTATTGTAGGGAACCAAATAGCTTGCCAACCGTCCTTGTTTTGCGAGGATTCTCCGCTATTATCTTCATAGAAGGTACAACTTTCTTGTAAAATTTTATAACCCTTTGAAATTATGTGCAAATGGGGCAAATTCCAAGAATACTGTAATTAAAAATTAAATTTCACCTATGTTTTTTTACTTCTGAAGGTATATTAATAACAAGTTTCTGTGTTTAGTTTTACTCAAAGCGCGTAGGAACTAGTAAATAACTTTTGGCTCGTTTTTTTAGCACCTGTAACTAGTTTTGCTCCTGAAAACTAATAGTGTAATTGGATTTAAGATAATGTTAAAGATCGAAAAATTAATCAATGTCAACTTGTGCTGTCTCGATCTTTGTCTGTAGTTTTACGCGGTTCGTTTTTAATTATTTTATTTTTAGTATTTTTGACGGGACTGCCTTGAATGATAATGTTTTGTTTGAAGCAAACGTATGACTGCTGGTTTACAATTTTATGGTTTTAATGAGATCTTAGTTTCTAGAAAGTCGATAAGTTTATCAGAATTATTTTACCTTTTTTCCAGTCTCCAAAAGTGATTTTTTTTTCACGGGGAACTTTTCAAAAAGTTCTATGATCTGAAAATATTGCTGCATCTTGCATTTTATTAGTATTAACTTTTAGCTCGAGGTTGTGCTTTCTCGCAACGCGAAGCGGAGGGAGACAAAATCCGAAAGCTAATTTCTAATATTTTTCCCCTGTACAAAACACTATTTTTTTCTGTGACGGGGATGTAAGCAATTTCTCACGAGAACCCAGTTTGCAGCACGAGCAGTACGCGAGTGCTGCAAAACGTTCGAGTGAAAAATTGCCATTACTAGCGAATGGAATACTTTACCTTTTCTACGACCATGTAATGAAATTTTATAAATTAATATATTGCATATAGTGGCGGTTGTATGTGCTTATTACTTAAGCTTATTGTGCTTTGATTTAAAAATAGCGACTTAGTGGTTTTATTTTTGAATAAAATACTCACGTTTTTGCTGGGGAAAAAGTAATTACATAAAAAGTGAAATTATGTGATTAGGTTTAATACTTGGTGGTTGTTAAACATCTGTCTTTTTAAATTTATTTTAACTTGTTAATTAATATTGTGAAAAAAACTGAAATTTTATTATTTTCAGATCGTTTTGAAAAAATGCCGCTTGAAAAGGATATAACAAAAAGCCAAAGAATCAATATATCGATTCAAAACAAGTGGACCTTCCAGCACAAAACTCAGTTCTTCAATCTTAATTTTATATTTGGGAAATGCAATTTTATATAAAACAGTAGCCGAAGTCGGATCATCATGTATCATGCGAATCGGGAGTCAAACCTCCATTTGGGAATATCAATAAGTAATATGGTGTGTTCAAGACCATCGATTTTTGAGTAGCAAAATGTAATCCCAAGTATAGAATTTTTTGCCTAACCGATTTCGTTTCATAATATAGCCGTAGAAAATGAATAGACTTACACCGACAATTATAATTATTAATGATCACTCAAATGATCTACAATTGTAAGTTGGCCTTTGGCTAGTGGTGCAAACATCATTCTCGTGAGCAATAAAACGGCTTTAAGTACTTGGTCATTGAATAATACACTACTATTACTTAATAGTTTTAAATTACTCTTTGAGCGCAGGCAACATACAACAAGAAAACAGCATTTTGCGACGAATATCGAGTTCGGCGAATTTTATAAATGCTCTGGCTAATTTTTGCACTTTAAACAGCGCACTTGATGCAGGCAGTGCCGATCAGACCGCGACACACATGCAACCTATAAATTCTGCAATAACTAGGCCGAGGTCTTCGGGCAAACTTTATTGCCTCCGATAATCATTGCTGCATTACCAGCTAATTGATGTACGCCGCCACCGCTATCGATGCAGATGGATCGATACCGTTGCTCATAACCGCTCATCACGTCATACAATTTCAATTATCTAACCGCTTCAGATGCATGAGTTCCCGAACTATACTGTGTATCGACACGGCTTAGTTCTACATCGCTTCGGAAATTTTCATATGCATACACACTATCATGCACCTAGCTAGACCGACCTCCGGGAGTAACTTGGAGTTTGCCAACTAACCGCTCTGGAATCCAAATTCGTAGTCACGATGCAAAATCTCCCCGTATATTGTCGGCCTTTCTGTACGGCTCATTGTATTCCGTGTTCGCCGTTCGATACACGGAATAAATTATTCATGTTGAATTATTCTGTAGTTTTTTTGGCACACCCGCGTGTGTGCATTTTTAAATTACTACCACCTGCGTATGTTTGTTTTTTTTACATGTAAACAATCGAAGAATCGATACAGAATTGAATACAGCATTGTTACAAGCGGTATGGTATCTTGAATATCAGTAAGCTGGATAATTCTGACCACATAACGAATAAGTTACAATTAAGTCGGTAATTTTAATATGCAAGGTTTATTCGCATTTTTTACGTGTGCGATTAGACGTCAAACTAGCAAAATCTCGTAACCCGAGGAATTGCTCGTTTTTTATAAATAATTTTGAAACAATATACAAATTCAAACTAAATTTGAAAACGGCGGTCCAGGACCAACCATACGCCCGGAAAAATGAATTAAAGTTTGTAACCCCAAATATCGCCAAGCGACGCGTTGAACCATTTAGAATAAAATAAATGGTATAGTTTTGACAACCCTAGGAAGAAATATAACTAGATGAGGCAATAAATATACTACTACTAGGAAATCTACTAGGATGATGCACGAAGACGATCCCATTTCAATTTCAATGATCTATAGTTAAATTAATTGAATTATTATGAAATTAGTATCCAGTAAGCAATACTTTCCATAATTAAATCATGCATATCTACTTATATCGGAAAAATTAGTACAATTTTCATACAAATTTGAATTTACTAAGGAATTACTGTAGGTAGGTACTGTGATTGAATAAATACTTTTTCCTGTATTTAATGAGTTGTTCAACAAATTATTTTATGCTCATTCTACCAAAATTACGAAAGAATACTCTTAATTTTTTCAATTTTAAATATAAAAAAAAAAAATCTGATGTGGCCAGGCACATGACTTTATCATACAATATATAAAATTAATAGTTTAGCTGCATGAGAATCTATTCTATTGAGATAAATCATAGGTATTGTCAAAGCATCAGCATTGGACACTACCTACACTACGTCATTAGAATAATAGTTATTTATGTCACAAATGCCGAAAGTACGGAATAGCGCGACGAGCGGTGATGCGGCTCGGCACCGAAGGCGGAGTGTCGCCGTCGCATGTGAGGGAGTCGCGCTATCTAGTTTTTGGCAGGAGCGACATAAACGTTTATTGTGTTGCTGTTTAAGAAATACGTATTTAGAAAAAATAAATAAATGATTTCTGTATAGTAAATGCTAGGTTGGTACCACTTTGACGAAATGTCAAGTTTAAAGGTGCGTTCCGATTGGTAGGTAATGGTAGCTAATAGCTTAGGCTTTAGGCTTTAACAAAATTTATTAATTATCAGATAATAGAAACAATGTGATACAACATATATACATATTTAAAAAACGGTGCCTTGCGCCGTGGGCGCTTATCCGAAAATATAACTTATAAAATAAAATACTTTTATTTACCCGCCAGCGAGTTAGCAGCTTGGCGGGTAACTTATTAAAATAAACAACGACCACGCGATATAATGTCTTACCGGATAGAATAAAATAAATAAAAACGTTATGAGGGTAGCTAATGGCGGTGGTAGAATACGAAATTATAGTATTTCTTACATATCGTGATAATGACACATATTAGTTTGCATGTACATAAACATGAGTCACTAGCAATTTTCTATTAGAAATACTATAACGGCGTCTGCTACCACTGCCATTATCACTAATGAAAACGCACCTTAAAAAGGTAATTCAAATTCTGACAGATTTATATTTGTTCATGACACATCCGAACCAACATACTAAAATAAAACTACACTCATCGCTATACTTTATTTATAATTTTCTCAATGTATCATTTTTAGAATTAGATATAAAGACGGGTTGATATTTCTTATCAACAAACAATCAAATTGGTGATCTTATTTTATTTGAAATTTGTATTTTATAATTTTGCGCATTACAGCGGCAACGTTCCATAGTGGTTTTCCAACCTCTGATGAGATCAGCTGTTTTCGAATGTGACAACACAAAAAAATATTTGTCAAAATCCTGGCTACTATGTAATTTCATATCAATGCAGATGCGACCGATCTCGATCAAATAGAATTTGCTCTTGAAGCTAAACTATTAATTTTACCAAAAAATGTTATAGGCATAAATTATTCAAAATTTCCTCTACTTTAATTTATTAATTAACTATTTTGTCGAAATTACAGAAATGGCGGGTCATTTCCAAAATCCTTGAAAAAGGCTTAGAATAAACTAAAAAGCTAAACTATTAATTTTACCAAAAAATGTCATAGGCATAAATTATTCAAAATTTCCTCTGCTTTAATTTATTATTGAACTATTTTGACGAAATTACAGAAATGGCGGCTGATTTCTAAAATCCTTGAAAAAGGCTTGGAGTAAACACCCAGTTCCTTTGGACCCTTTTGAACCAAAAGCTTTTCAACTCTAAGTTTGGTCATGAAACTTCTAAATATGAAGTTCCGTGCCGATACCTTTAGTAGTTTCTCCGGAAATGAATTAACAAAAATTGGGTACACACACACACACACACACACACACACACACACACACACACACATACACACACACACACAGACATTTTTTTGTACCTTGGTCAAAAATGTTCAGGGGACCCATAAAGACCTATTTCCGCTAAAATCCCAATTTTTTTTTTCGGCACGATTACAATACTTTACATACTGCGTATGATAAAGTAAAAAATTAAATTAACACAAGTTTACATGCCAATGTTATTGGTGTGTTGGACCGTAATTAGTGCTAGCTTTTAATTATCTAACTAATCTCGCTAGGTAATTGATTTCGATGTGACTATAATCTGAAAATGCTATAATAGAATGAATAAAAATGATAATAGCACTAATTTTTAATTTATTTAAAATTTACATCTTGCCTTTCGGTCAGTATATTCTATAATAATTGATGTTCAGGTAATTTTTCTGAATCTGTTGGTATGTTTTTCATGTGTCTAAATCTAAATTGACTAGACTAAAATATTTATACTCCATACAAAATATGTTGCTGATTTTTATGCATATAAGGTAAAATTCTGCAAAATATTTGGCGATTGCATTTTGTTAATAACTTATTCAGTTTTGATACTATAACAGCCACCTTCTTTTCAAATGAAAAGTATACGACGTTGTTCGCTTCTTCAGAGACTGAATATAAATGAATGTAATAGTACTCATACAAATACGGAAAATGTGAGGTGCGTAGACTGATTCACTGGTTGACCTTTCCAAATATTTAGCATAGCTTTCTTCCATACCAAATACTCATGCTTAAGGTTTATCAAAGAAGAGAAGAGTAACAGATGAAGACCAGGACCGAGAGTTAAATGAGATGAGTGCACTGCCATGTAAATAAAGCCAAACACACATTTTAGAAGCCTACGTATAAAAGATCTGTATGCTACTAAATTATTAATTAACTAGTACATTAGTGGAAATGAAATGTTAGGTGTTTTTTTCTGTGTTTACCTGTACATATTACTTTACGGGTTGGTTGTAGTAGTTTTAATACTTTTGATATAACTTTTTAGTGTCCTTAATTTTACACGTTTTTTTCTGCGATGCATTAGCGTCACCTACTATGCTCAGAACTGCCCCTAGTAGGTGTCTGTTTTAATTAGTGTATGTTTTAAACAGTTTGTTTTAAATGTTGTGTTTTAAACGTGTTTTAAACTACCGATACTTGAACAGTTTTTGTTGATTTTCATGAAATATAGTAATACAATATAAGTGGTAGCAAGTAAAGTAAGGAATGAAAAGACGCCGCTTAAGTTTTACAAATTAAATAATTTCATAATTTCAAACATGTTTAAAACGTTCCTTTGTTTTATTCCTTATTTAAAACAGGATTCTTGTGTGTGTGAATTAAAATATGTTTTATTTCATGTTTAAAACATGTTTTTTTTGTGAAATGAATAAAAAATTGTTTCGTTAAAAAAACATCATTTTATAAAAAACTTGTTTGTTTCGTTTAAAATTAAAAAAATCGTTTTTATAACAACCCTGGTCTTGTGAGAGTAAATACAACTTTTATCAAAATAAATGCATAATTTAAAACATGTTTAAAACAAGTTTTATGCCTTGTTTGAAACATTTTTTTATGTGTGAATTATAACATGATTTAGTCCATATTTTTTTGCAAAATGTTGAAACTCTTTATTTCGTTAAAAAACACCATTTTATATAAAAGAAATCTGATGTGGCCAGGCACATCACTATCATACAATATATAAAATTAATAGTTTAGCTGCATGAGATTCTATTTGATCGGGATCGATCGTGTCTGCATTAAAATAACACAAGTTAGCCAGGACTTGACAGATACTTTGACAATATCATATAAATATAAAATGATATAAAGAATGTTGGTAACGGGGGGGTCGATGGCGTATAGGATAGAGCGGCTGTTATCTACGCTGGAGGCCCGGGATCGAATCCCGGCCCGGGCTATCCTGGTATTTTAGGCAGGGAACAAATACCTTTGCCTGCCGCCTTCCATCGGATGAGGAAGTAAAGCCGGTGGCCCCGTGTGCTGTCATGATGCGACGCGCACGTTAAAGAACTCTTACTGGAGGTTGGAATTCCTTCAGTAGGACAAAATTCCTGGGTGTGTGTAGCCTGCCCTCAGCGTCGGTGATTGGCCTAAGTTGCGGAAATAGACCGACGTAAAATAAGCAAGTAAAAAGCATGTTGGTAACAGCAGGCTGTTACCAACACTAGCGTTGCGACATATATCCCTATCTCATCCGACGTAGAGCCACTGCACACACTACGCATGCGTAAAGTTCGAGGATTCGATTGGCTGGATTGGATCGGATCCATAGGCGGCCACAGTAGTGCCACCAGCTGCCACATATATAAGGTTATCTATAGGCTGTCAGTGGTTTGGCGTTAGTGAGCTGCCACATGTATAAGGTTATCTATGGACTCTCACTGGTTTGGCGTTAGTGATGCCGTTAGTGATGCAGACACGATCTCGAACTATCTACTATCATCCGATTTTGATAATTTTTGTTCAGTTGTAACTTTATGTGGGACGATGATCTTGTGACACATTTTTGGATTCAAGTTTTAGGTTTTACACGGTGAAATAATGAGGATATGTTTTAAGCAGGCTTGTACAGTGGTCTGTGGGGAGCACCTATCGTCAATCACTGATATATTAACTGGAACCAAGGAGCATTATCTCTAGTAATAAAGAAGATATAACAAGAACGATAATACCAAGTCACAAAGCCTGTTTGAAGACCTTCCCCATTTTGAAGTGCGCGCTTTGGCTATACAGCTCCAATCGACGAGAAAGGATCGTCAAATGTAATTACTCCTAGCGCAATATTTGAAAAACCTCCCCCAAAACTTTTAAAGGTTCTGCAATGCTCTGTATAATATGCTCAAAACTGAAACTTGATACAAAGTATTACAACTGAATAAAAACATATCAAAATCGGATTATCGGTTCGGGAGAAAAATGACTCAGATCATATTATCATATTTCACAAAAACCTCGAAATGTTTCTCTTCTGTACTCTCCTGAAACAACAAATCATCTGGCAACTGTAGTTGCATCGCTGGCAAAAAGTAAACAAAAAAGATCAAGCGTTTCTGTATTGAAGACGATCAACTTTAATTAGTTATTAATAAGTTTCAATATGACTGTATTGGGAATGATTATACTTGTGTGTATTTTTGCCATGCCATAATTTTACACTTTTTATCGATTTCTCAGACATAACAATTCGGTATGACCTACCATAATTATCTAGCCAACATTTTAGTATTTCAATGCAGTATCTATTTATAAACAGACGATCCACAACGAGAGTGAAATTAACAGGCAATTATAAATGCCGTAGAAGGTAGACGTAACAGGTGCGTCCGTCAACTGGATGTAGCCTACGGAGGTGGACGGCTAGTCGAAAAGGTGTATTATATTGATTGTTGATTCAGAAAGTGGCACGTCATGTTACACATATGTTCGTTGACTCGTAATTGCAGCGCGGCCAACAATTCTTCATGAATTATTAAAACAACCGTCGCCGTGTGTCATCGTTCATTCAACAGGCGTCCAGGTTAACAGATTCTGCCGCTAAATAAATTTGTCAAGATGAACACTTGCGATATCTGTAACGAGAACCCGCGCTGAATTCGTACCTGGGTGTGCTGCTGTTATTAATCTGATTTGGGCGGTGGTGTATGACGGCGGAGTGCCACTTGAATATTTAATAGATTGCTAAGTGAGAGGGATTTCTGATGAGCAATGCTTCTGCGAATAGGCCTTTTGTAGTATGTATTGTTTTGTTTTGATTGTTTGTATGCGTATATAAAATGATGAATACTACTCTCAAGTACAAGGAACAATAAACATGGTATGACGGTATTGTGTACTTAGAATTGACATTTTAGTATTGCCGGAGACGAGCGCACCCATCTCACATTCGCAGGTTTGTCGTACATTACGGTGCGTCGAAAACATCTTTTTCAAAATTCAAAATTTCAGTTGATAAAAACTTGATCCTATGGACCCACATATACCACAAAAACAATTGGCCCAATTGAAAAATATTTAGGTCTCCCGCAGGAGGCCGAAAGTTTATAATTTACTTCATTTATTTTTTTAATGAAAGTTGAATAATAAAGTGCGAAAATAACGTATCCAGAAATATATTACTCTAATGCAGCGCTTCCCTACCTTTTGTACTCTTGCGGAACCCTTTAAGTTGGGTTGGAACCTGGCGGAAACCCAACAAAAAAAATATACAATGTCCTTTCCAAGGCATTTTGAGTATTTTATTGCAAAGAGAAAAACGCGTAATGCAGTTTTTCAAGTAACCAGATACGAGTCTTTAAAGAAACGCAGTTCAATGATTGAATATTACTTACTACTGTGAAATTAAAGTACTTTTCCTGTAATATTTTAACAATGCCCTGTAAAATTATGGTGATACTGTTGTAATTTCACAGGAAAATGTATGTGGAATATGTGAATTCTGTAAAAAACGATACAGAAATATCGCTGGTATTAAATAACCAACGATGATACAGTTAATTCTTCTTTTACAGCTTGTTTGGTAATTTATTACTTAAGTCCTTATGAAACATTTTAGTGAGAATAATAATTACGCTCAGAGAAATAAACAGCCTAATAAACAGCATTGAAAACATATAATTAGAGTTTCACCAATAACTCGACCAGATTGTTGTTTTCTAGAGGTTATTTGGTGTATTTGTAACAGATAATGCTAAGTAATATTGTCAAATGACGTTTAAGAATGATCTAGAATATGCCCGTTGGATGGAATATTGAAATAACAGTGGTTCATTGGATTAGAAGGGCTCCAAATCAAATTTATTCACAGATTGAGCTTGTTTATTAATCCAATATTTAAAGTAATAATCGCATGCTAAAATAAGACATAAAAATAACACTGAATAATGTTCCCATGAACCGGCGACCGCCACCGCTATTTGTTACTATTTTTCCGCGGAACCCCGGTTGGGAAACGCGGTTCTACAGCAACATATAGAGAGCCTGATAATTTTATGTTTAGACAGACCTAAATTATTATTATTCAATTAGGCAATCTTTTTTTGTGGGATATCTGGGTCTATAGTGACAACTATCAACTTGAAATTGTGAATTTCGAAAAAAAAAAAAAAAAAACGGTTTTTCGATAACCAGCTTAAAAATTCTTTATTATGGAGTGGCCGAACGAATCTTCATATGGTGAATTATTTTATGCTTTAAGGCTTTAACAAATTTATTTATTGTCATAGTATAAAAATAATTTGAAACAACATATCTACAATAAACAGCCTTGCGCTGTGGGCGCTTATCCGAAATTATATGTTAGAAAATAAAATACATCGATTCACTCGCCAGTGAGTTGACAGCTTAGCGAGTAAATTATGAAAAGAAACGACGACCAAGCGATATAATGTCTTACCGAATAGAATAAAATAGATAAAAACGTTATGACGTAACGTAAAGTATTTATAAGGATTACAAAAAGATGTTTTAGGGGTAGTCCCTATACAATGCCATAGCTAGATGGATAATTTTGTAATTCAATATAATTTTGTGCAAACCGTTGAAAGATTTTTGAAGACAAAATCAGCTGTATTATTCTGGAGCACATCTTATGTTCGGTATGGTTACATAAAAAATCAATCACCAACAGTTATAGCGGTGTTCCCGTAACCTTCACCTGGATCAATTCACAGAGCACTCCAAGAACAAAGGTTGACATCGCACCTGAATGATTAGTCCTGCCTTCTAACACCGTCCTGAGACACCCATGTCCCGGGTTTCCGGGATTGGAGACCATAATACACACACCGGAATAGAAGTACATAGCCGGAATAGTTCTGATTTCTAATATGTACTGTAATATAGTAAAGAAATGAACAAAAACCATTCTATTGACAATTTTATTATTGACAGTATGATAAAATTAGGATCTAGTAACATTTCAGAAAATAGAACTAGATATAACTTTATTCCGAGAGGTATATATTTACATTTCATACTCAATTGAACTTCTGGAATGGCCAGACCGGAGTCTTCCAGCCTTTTCGAAAATTACTGAGCGTTTATGCAAAAGCTAAAGAAAGTAAGTATATTATGCAAGAAAAATTGCCGAAAAACTGCCTATTGCCTGGACTGGTATACAGAAACCGGTAGAAATTACAGTCGGTTTTAAAATGCGTTTTGAAATCTCAAGGTAGCATCTTATAAATCTTAAGCATTTAAGGTAGCATTCCAATACCGCGAAAGGCAGTACGGCTTACGTTAATTTGGCTGCGCTACGCACTCGTACACTCGACAAAAAATATAAGTAAGATTTTACTTTATTATTATTGAACCTGTAGAATTGCTTTCCCTTGCAATGTCAACAAGACTTGCACATAAATAATAAATGACATTTAACAACAAAAATATGTCCTGCTTTGCTTTGATGCTAGACATCCTTTGCGAAGTTTGTTTACAGTTTACCACTGCCTATTTGAAGCCGTAAGATGACAACTCAACACATTATCGTGAGGTAATAGAACCTGATAAGTTAAATCGAGATTTAACATTAAAATTTATTCTCGGAACACGTTGGATCAGTTTGTAATACGACCCCGTGACAATTCAAGCTCCTGATTATACTAGTGCAGTTTTGGAATTATTTTTGCTAATTCGGCGGTATGCAATTTAAATTTAAACAAATTATCTGTAAAGCACCGCCGAGTTCTGATCGTATCTCCGACTGGCTTTACAACCAAATCATGCCAATGTACAAATGACAGAATAACCTGCTTTTGTAGTCATTTATTTAACGGTTTTGTTGTTCACAAAATATTCATATTATTATAGGTTTATACTTGTTGCCGTATGAAAGTTATATTATAACTTATTATTTGTGTTATATATTTTTAGATGCTAACGGAAAAAATATTAAATTAAATTTGTTTTATCAATATTTATTAAATTATAGTATATTATTCCACCAGCACATAATTAAGGATATAAATCGCGAGTATGTGAACATACAAGCAATTTATATCCGTTGTGTGCGAGTCGAATACAACTTTTTATCTACGACTCTTAATTTCCATTTCATATCAAATATTTTAATTGTATTTGCAATGATGGCGCGGCGAACTGTCTTATAACTGTCATCCACGTAGGTTTTGACAGACTTTAACACTAGCGTTGCATAATGATGACAGTTCGTTCAAATAATGAAGTCATTATTATACTACGCGTGCGTAATTATAATCATTGGCGTGTATCATGACGGGGATTATATTGGATTATATACGTTTGCAATGAACTTATTGAATCGTAGATAAAATATATTATTAAATATTTATCGCTGAAAGGCAATATTAACAAAGATATAATGTTAATTTATCCACCACCTTCGGCATCGCTCCACACTACCGCTCGTCGTGCTATTCCGTACTTTCTGCACTTCGGTAACATAAATAACTATTTTTTACCGATACTAAAAACAGCGTTTATGATTTAATTGACATTTTTTGGCGTCGCATTGAAATAAAGATTTTAATTATCGGAACATTCAATCATAAACAACCGAAAATAATTAGCAAATGTAATTAATTGGAACGCTTCGCACAAAGAGTGATTTCTGTCAATTACATGTTGTCAAATTACGGGCAACATTAATCCTGAAAATCAGCGGCGGTAATGAATTAATACGAAACACGGCGTTGCTATTTTAATTATATTTGCCGTATTTTAATGGAAAGCATTACTCATATACACCTAAATTCCATTATATATACGTGCTATAACTCCATTTGAATGGTACCACAATGAATTAAATTAATTGGAAATAATTGCACAAATTAGTAG
Source organism: Melinopterus prodromus (assembly GCA_964023965.1). Lineage (NCBI taxonomy): Eukaryota > Metazoa > Arthropoda > Insecta > Coleoptera > Scarabaeidae > Melinopterus > Melinopterus prodromus. Next base: position 29,627,592 of record OZ030390.1, read on the forward strand.
TCCGTTGAAATTAATATAATATAATAAACACACGTCATATGTTTGATAATGTAGATTATTTATATACGAAATATTATTGTGTAGCATTTATATTAGGGTGGTTACATTTGGTCCAAAAAATATTTGGTTTGACCTAATCAAAACTTTACAATATGAACTGAAAAATAATTACAGGAATTTTTCAGTATTTTCAAATAATATATAGGGCTTTCTACGAGCCGCATAACTTAGCCATTCAAATTAATTAACTGTCTTAAAAAAATATAAGAATCGAAGACAAAAGACTGCACAGGCTAACACCAACAAAAAATTGATTTTGATATGCTTTTTATTTAGAATCTGAAGCAGAAAGCAACCATTTAGAATTGAGTGTAGTGTAAAGTGTCCAAAAACGCAAGAAATACATTCTTTTTCTCAAAAACCAGATTTTTTTTTTAAATATCACAATCATTTATAAAACGCAACTTCCGGGTTCTGCAGTGCGTTAAAATTCGTAATTGTTGACGTTTCGCGAACCATGTGTCTTCTTCAGAGCTAACTGAATGCTCAATTGCAAAAAATAAGCTATTACGAATTTTCACGACACAATGTATATTCTAAATAATTCTGGCCGTAAAAGCCTACGTACTTATTTACTACAAGAATCAGTTGTCATATATTGGAATTTTTAAGTTTGCTTCAAGTATTTAGTATTTTTGATAAATTATGCCCCTACCTGAAAATCTGCTAAAACATAATTTCTTTTTTAACTCGAAGTAAAAGTTAAACATGTATTATTTTCTTCCGTCGATCGATTATTACTTATGAGTATATTATTTTACTAAATAGAAAATCATTTATTAAAAAGCTCTACTATTAATCCATGATTTGTTATCGCCAATCAAACGACTTGACAATCGAACATACGTAAAATGAAACCATCCAATCAAAACATTCCGTTATCGAGGCACACAATCTAGAACTGCCAGTAACAAATTACATAAATAGTCATATAATCTCAAACGACATCGACTAATAAAATCTATGTAGAATATTAAACGGCGATTAATGATCTCGACAATTACCGCACTAGCTAATCGCTTGTGCGTTAAACAGTCTCGATCATTAATCGCTCCTTTTAATATACTTTTTGGTACACTATTTATTAAGTTAATATTTTTTGTGGTCTGCAAGTTTATTTAAATAACCATTTTTTGATTTACTTGATAAAAAAGACACAAAACATTCTTTGTATTCATGGTTATGTGAATATTTTTTTTACAATGTATATTCTTGCTGGAGGCTTGTCCTTCTTAATGCACTTTAATAATGATAAAAAACATAACATTTCGTTACAATTTAAAACAGAAAATAGCTGGTTCGAATTTTTAGTATTCATTGAGTATATTTCAGTTTAAGTAGTGGAAAAGTTACATATTCCGCTCAATCTTGTCGAATGGTGTATACTACTTGATAGATAGTACCTTTAGCTTTCAGATAGTAGAAAAATAGTATCCGATTTTGTATGAAATGCAACATATTTCTATTGAGTTGCAAACTAATATACCAATCGTAATAGTATCAACCCGGACCCCGAAATATGTGGCTAAATTCACATTCTCGGGCTATTGCAAAATATGCATTAAACATGTTGACAGAGGGCTTTTTGGTGTCACTGATACCAAATCTGTACAATTTTTTTCAAGTTCAGTCAATATGGCGACTAAAAATTCTCGAATTCGTGGAAAACTTGCTTCCAGTGAAATTATATCTCAAGCTCCGTGATTCCAAATATGTTAGATTTAAACAATTCAAAATGGCGGATTAAATATGGCGAGCAAAAATGTGAAAACTATGGATTTGATTGAAACTTATTTCCAGCTCCCTGATACCAAATCTCATGTCACATTTTGTAAATTGAGAATGGCGGATTCAATATGGCGGACTCAAAATAAAAATTTATTTTATTTAGACATTTGAAGAACTCTAATTCCAAATCTTATGCCAGATTTTCAAAATTCAGGATGGCGGATTTAATATTGCAAACCAAAGTCTAGAAACTGTCGGATTTAATTGAAACTTATCTCCTGTGTATTTGAAAATCTGATGTCAAATTATCAACATAATTCACAGGCTGATAAATCGAATTGATTTTATTATTTATATTTAAGCATTTAAAAAAACATTTAGAAAAATGCACAATAGTACAATAGTACTTCCTTATGTGAAAAAGATTCATAAAATGCCATAATATACAGGGTATTTTTTTACATTAATATTTGTTCAACAATAAATACATGTATAATTTTGAACTGTTTCGCATGTTCATATAAGTTCCAGCAGCAAAGCTTTGTAATATTATGGAGTGCCATAGCCATAAGTGCAATAAACAACTACATCAGAAAAAGACCAAAGCTTTTATTTATTCCAAATCATTACAACTGATGCAAATGGAGGAATTCATCACTAGTATTATGCAGTGTAGCAATAGCGCAGGAAATAAATTTTATGCAATCGGATATATTTTATCGGTTGCCATGTAGGTTCCTCCATTCTAAGTTTTGAAAATATCATATCGCCATATTGATTCCACATTGAATTTCAAAAATCTGTTATCAGATTAAGCAGTCCAGCAATAGCGCAGGAAATAAGTTTCATGCAAATCGGATATATTTTATAATTTTTGTAGCGAAATTGGTTCCGCTATCTTCATTCTTTTTAAATCTGATATCATATTTGGAATCAGAGACTCCAAAAACCTCTTATGAGCCTGTTTAACACCTGTGCTTCAAAATCCCAAGCTTAATACGAGTGTTGGCCACGTTTTCGGGATTTATCGCCATTGTGCGACGTGCTGTAGAGTTGAAAAATGTCAAAAAGTTAAGTTTGAAGGTTTCCTTCACGTGCACTTTGTATAATTTTGGCCCCACCGTCCTTCCTGGTATAGGCAGCAACTTTTTATAATGGTGCGCGAGGCATGACAACTTCACATTCTTCTTATTGATTTTGACCGACCCTTTATGTCCCTTTCGAGTCTATGGCAGTAAAATGTAGTGCTCTTTACGCTTCTTTACGTTTCCATCGTTGCTTTGTGTGTTCCGGTCGATTAAAATACAAATCAGCAAAAATATATTGTGACAAAATGCACAAGGTTAGTGATCACCAGAATTATCAAACTGCTCCTAATGTTTTCTTGTTTTTTTTTTTGTGAAGCTGGTTTGCGCAAGTAAAAGTATGAACATATGGGTCGTTCTTTTACAAATCGTACACCTTTTACGACGTCACATTTTAGATTTGGCTTAAACTTTCTTATAAGTTGTATGCACTAAATGAAGTTATACCTGTATCAGGATTTAGTCGAAAATTTTAAGGCTGGATTATTTACGATTATTCGAAATTTAGAACGTTAGATACGGTTAGAAGACTTTGGCATTTTTTAAAGGCGTTTAATAAATAAATATTTTTAGCACCTAATAAATAAGCTCTTCCACTCACTCCGTTCTTAAAAAACAAACTGCACTAGCATGTTGAACCATCCTGCTGTGTGCGAGATGTTCAAGAACGTCGCGCATACGCCTGAAGTAGTCGCTTGCTGCGTTTTTCATTGAATTTCGACACGCCGCGCGCGCATCACGTCAGATAAAATTTAATACCTTTTGATCTATAAGAGACTCCATCCTAGAAAAAAAAATTCGATTATATCCATTGTGGGGCGACTATGCTATAATTATTTAAAGAATTCATTTGTTTCTATTTTTTGCATATATAAATTAAAATAATAATTGTATGCAGTTATCTAACACATATTTCAACCTTAAAAAAATGTGTCCAACACGATTACTAGAACCAAAGATATTGAATTTTGAATATGGCAAGGTTTGGCAAATAATCGTAAATCATCCAAACTTTATGCCTTCATATCTCTGAAAATATTTTTTTAATGAATTCCCGATACAGGTATCCACAAAATTTCTGAGAAAATGCCATAAAAAAGTTTGGTGTAATTTAAAAAATCTGATTCGGCCAGGCACATGACTTTATCATACAATATATAAAATTAATTGTTTCGCTGCATGAGAATCTATTTGATTAAGATAAATAGTGTCTGCATTAAAATTAAACGAGTTAGCCAGGATTTGACAGAAATATTTTGATACTATTGACAGTAGGTATTGTCAAAGCATCAGCATTTGACACTACCTACTGTCATTAGAATAATAGTTATTTATGTCACAAGTGCAGAAAGTACGGAATAGCGCGACGAGCGGTGATGCGGTGCGTCACCGAAGGCGGAGCGTCGTTGCATGTCAACTAGTCGCGCTATGTAGTTTTCGGCAGGAGTGACATCAACGTTATTTGTGTTGATTTTTGAGAAATATGTATATAAAAAAATAATTAAAAAATGGTTATATTTCTTATAGGAAATGTTAGGTTGATACCACTTCTACTAAACGTCAAGTTTAAAAAGCTAATTCATATTCTGATAGATTTACAATTTTCTCAATTTATAGCTGTTAGAATTAGATATAACAACGGGTTGATATTTCTTATCAACAAACAATCAAATTAGTGATCTTATTTTATTTGAAATTTGAATTCTGTACCTTGCCGCACTAGAACGGCAACGTTCCATAGCGGTTCTCCAACCTCTGATGAAATCGGCTGTTTTCAAGTGTGACAGCGCAAAGAAATATTTGTCAAATCCTGGTTACTATGTAGTTTCATATCAATGCAGATGCGACCGATCTCGATCAAATAGAATTTGCTCGTGCAGCTAAACTATTCATTTTACCAAACATGTCATAGGCATAAATTATTCGAAAATTCCTCTACTTTAATTTATTATTTAACTATTTTGACGAAATTACAGAAATGGCGGCTCATTTGTAAAATCCTTGAAAAAGGCTGAGAATAATTTACCAGTTCCCTTGGACCCTTTTGAACCAAAAGCTTTTCAGCGCTAAGTTTGGTCATAAAACTTCTAAATATGAACTTTCGTCTCGATACCTTTAGTAGTTTCTCCGGAATCGTCGCCACAAAAATCGTTTACACACACACACACACAGACACACTTTCTTTTCGGCACGATTACGATACTTCATCATACTGCAACTTTTTTTGTTTGCGAAATCCGTACGATTAGTAAAAGAATGACCCATATATAGATACATACCCAAAGAAGTCCAAAAATATACCCAATATTAGGTATGTATTGAGAGTTTTGTTGGTTCCGTCTATCCACTATCGATACAACGAAGTGAAATTAGAGGCATGCACAATGCAGGGATTTCGCATAAATCCGTTTCCCGTTCAAGCGAGTGTTTCTTTGGCGGTACGTCTCATTATCGTAGTTACTGGTTTACAACAGCCGCTGACGTAATTGCAAGTCGGCGCAAGAGGGTGCACTCGCGGCACCGAATGACTGCTTTATTATTATAGTTGTTCGGGAATCTAATGGGGAGAAATTGCAATATAAATAAAATTTCCCGAGGGCAAATTGCTTAGTAATTCGTTTCATAAATATTGAAATTGATTGCCGGAGCGGACGGACGCATTCGTACAGCAGCGCAGCGCTGCATCCGAGTCAGCTACGAGCACTACGACTATAGGTACAGCAGGCCGACGTTTCCTCTGCCTCGTAACGGTTTAATATTGGAACGATGCAAAATTAAATACGCTCCTATAATTTCCAACGAGACGGCAAACGCTTCCGTTATCAGGCTAAAATCGAGCAAAGTATCTCTTTTCGTATTAATGTAATTGCGATAGTGTTTGTACTTCTTTACACGATTCGAGACTTTTGAATAGAAAACGTAAAAAAAGCATTTAATTAATTATCTTAGCTATTATAATAGGACTATTTTACGATCTTTCAATTCTCTAAAGTAAATGTCATTCCTGGACGAGTTGGCGATTGAAGCTATAGGTCTAAAAACGTCATAAGCGCGCAAGAGCAACAACGTACTTATTTGCTGGGTGATCCTTTCCGTGTCCCAAGAATTCGACAACCCAATGATCGAACAACATATTTTATAATAAGAAAACAATAGCATACATTAGCATTATTTTCCAAATAGCATACAGTTAAATTACATTAGCATCATTTTCTAAATAGCATACAGTTAAAACAAAACTCTCTCCTCCGAACGGAGAGCACGCACGGCGAAGCGAGACCCCCCAAAATACGCGTCGTTCTTTTTCCCTTCAGGAACCCCCCCTTTGGAAACGCTTATCGACGCGCGTGTGCCCTTAAAACGCCCCCGAATGGAGTCGTGCACATCTTATATAGCAACAATGGCGGACACGCGTGTGACGTCAGTTTGAGGCTCTGAGAAAGGTCAAATTAATTGTCAAAACACTGAGAAATCGGAGGAAATTTGCGATGTTTCATGTAAGCGCGATAACTTTGCTACATAATGTATGCCGAGATCATCAAAATCCAATGTTGTTACGCGATGCGACGCAACGCAGGTAAAAGGTGCCCAAGTAGCCATGTTTAGTGACGTTTGTATCGATTCAACGAGAGCAAAGCAGGTGCTATGCAGTATTCACTAGAAAAAACGACACGGACAGACAATTTTCTCAAGGTTTACCCTGGTTTTATCATTAGAGGTATACGTGAAATTCTGACGCTTTGCAAAGTAGTACCATGGCCGGGGTGTAAGGTGTTGACGTTATGGTTTTTCGAGAGGAATAGCTGCGGTTCAAATCCCGATGGGAGTCTATTTTTTTAATTTTTTTAATGCTTGGTATGATTTGTTTAAGGTAAAGTTCTATTTAAAAAAAGCGTACAAGTAGTAAGCATAGTTTTGGCTAGATTGCCATATTGTAACCCTATCTTTTAATTGTTGTTGCTTAGTAACCTGTAGTAACCTGTAACTACAAACACGATGAGAACTGATTTTTGTCGATATTTTTCATCTTGAACACAGTGTTTTTATTCAACTGAAATTCTTCAGCCACTGCCTTTATAGACCACCCTGCTTCCAACTTAGTAACGATTCGAGCTCTCGTTATCGATGTTGTTTGTCGTGTGGCATAATTAAATTATAAAAAGCAATTTGCACATATTTGACATAAAAAATGTCAGAAATATGTTTCCTTGGAAACGATTAATACTTTAATTTTAATTAATTTAATTTTAATTACTTTAAACTTATCCCTTTTTACAATAGCCCTCAATTACGTGTACGCTTTTTTGAATAGAACTGTACATATTGTGTTCATAATGCTTTGTTTATTTTTTATCATAATATACAGGAGGTAATATAAATTACAACGACGTAATAGGAATATAGCAGTATTATAGATATTATACCGTGTCCGGTAGAAAGAAACACTAATGGGTCAAAATTATTAATATTACCTTTTCAGAAAATTTTAGTGTTTATAAAAACTTCTGATTTAATTCTTCATTTATCTTAAACCTAAAATGCAAATATAAGAATGTAATTATCTGCTTGCGTGTACCGGGTATTACCTAATGTATAACCAAACTCTTAGGAGTAAAGTGGCTTTATGCTCAAAGCTATGCAAATATAATATCTGAAATAAGTAGTTAGAAATATTATAGGTCATAAAATACGAAATTATAATCACGTTTTCCATTGCATATACCGGCTGTTTTTATTTTGCCAAAAAGATAAAAATGACATTATTCTGAAGTACATTTATCTTAAAAGCTATGCCATAATATTATTTGATAAAGTATTTCAATATATTAGCAGGCGTTAAATATGAAATTATAATCACCTTTGACGTTCCATATACCGCGTCTTCATGCAACGACGAAAGAAGTTATAATTTCGGATTTAATACCAGATAATATTTCTAATCACTTTTTTCACTGGACACGGTGTATAATAACATTATGTGTTTAAGCAAATTGAAAACGCTTTTCTAACCAAAGAAATTCATTTCTATAATTCATTTCAAATTACTGGCATTTAAATATTAGACTTGAACATAACCAGGCGCGGGGGATTTTCTCCAGCGTCTAGAAACAGGCCTTCTTGCTTAAAGACAAGCTTTTATGTAATGTAGACAATGAACAGAGATTTAATTTCTCAATCTTCTTTGCGGTCTAATATAATTTAAAGAAAATCCCATATATCGGCATATTTTCAACTACGAACGTTATAATAACTGTTATGTAATTCAATGTTAAAAGTTCCCCGTCGTTTCTGAAACACTACTCCCAGTGGTGGCAAATATGTTAAAATCTGATCTGTTCAGATCTGATCAGTAATTTCAACCTATCAAAGTAGTGTTTCAATTGATTTTTCTTTTGTAATTTAGATGTTTAGAGTATGATCGATGGAAATTTATGCGATGTAGGCGTCATTCTGCTCGGTCAAGGTGTTCTACAATCACCCCTTGTAAACTCCAGAAGGTTATGATAATTTCGGCTGCTGAAGAGCTGTAAAGCCATTGTTTTTTGAAAAACAATCGGTAATATCACGTCTTCATCGAAAACTGAGGGTTATATATTACGGTTCAATGCATAATTAAACTAACACGTTCTACTATTTCAATTCTCAGCATGGTGACAAATCAAGTTAGGTAAATTTAGAAAAAAATTGTGCATCTTCGCCTTGAAAACATCCATTTGAAATTTTGATCTATTGGCTAAGGAGCAATTTTCTTTGTGCATCAATTTTATATCTAGGATCTTAACACCCCACAGCCACTAACATCGCAATCCATTTTTAAGCCATGAACTTTATACTAACTGTGATGTAACGTTAGTAGAAATTTTCGATTTCTCAACAAACCTGTCCAAACTAAAGGCGTTTGTTTTGATAAGTACGACGATTTTACAAAATAGAGATACAATTGACAATAATATAATGATCATATGCAATCTCTCGGAACATACAAGCGGACCAAGGAGTGATTTTGAAACCGAGGGGTGACTTTAGTTACTAAACAATGCACCTGTAAGGCAAATTCGCAAAGTCGAGTTTGCGCCTCTTCTCCAGAGGGGTAAACAAATTGCGAAAACAACGCTCATACTACTCTACCAGTTTTATTAGTCCACTGGTTTCATTTATCTACCAAATTAACTAGCCTACCGATTTCGCTTTCCTTCGCATCTATACGGTCTAAATGTCAACTAGTTTGATTTATAGTTATTAAAATCAGAATTTTGAATGGTAATGCTACAATCGAGATTTTTCCGTTGATGCGGGACGTCTGGCATCCGTGACCGTAAACCACTTTACAATGGCAGGGCTGTTGCAAAAACTTGCAATTCATATATTTTTAAGTAGTTCTATTTTTACGGTACCTACTTATTTTGATTTACAACCTTACTTACTAACAATTTTCTGTAAATTCAAGGCATTTTAATAACTGTTTTAAATGTAGCTATTGCAGAAACTTTTATATGTCTTTCTGTATAAAAATGGGTTTTCAAATCTTCACATCAATTTACCTTATTTTAAACGTGAATAATTCATCCTCAGATGAAAATATACCATTATTTGTAATAAATAGTACAATGTAATAAACAATGTATTCATATAAAGCAAAATTGGATTTCGTTGACAAAATTAACGTATTTCAATGTAAAAACTATTACTTAGTATTTAGTTTGTTATACTAGAAACTGTAAACGAACCTTAGTCGGTAATATTTACAAACAGCGTAAAATCGTTTTTGTGGCTGATTCGACGTACGTGGTTTTTAAATATTACCGACGATATGCTACTTACGAGACCTGTAGCCATGACTGTAACCACTAATCATACGTTCTCGGTAGCGGATATATGTAATTATTAAGCTACAGAGGACATAAGGACATTATAACATTCGAGGAAGAATTAAGTACCTCCGAGAATGAGCCATATGTCCCGTGTTGCTTATTTTGTTTTTTATTACTATATCATACGTAGCACGACAGAAAAATGAGTTTTTAGCGGAAAAATGTCTTTTTGGGTCCCTCTGTACATATTTGACCAAGGTAAAGCAAAAGTCTGTGTGTGTGTGTGTAACTGTGTGTTAACCTGTTTGTAGGGCGATGATTCCGGAGAAACTATACTAAAGGTATCGGGACGAAACCAAAGATTTGATATATAAGACTGGCCACTCTGCGCAAATCCTTTGATCTTTATGCCCTGCCGCTCAGGGACCTTTTTTTATTCAAATGTCAATTATAATTATTGAAATAAGTGACGTACTCACTGTTCGAGTTCCATACCGAGTAACTACTTGAAAACACGAAAAGACACATGCAATAACTACCAATTTGAGGTAACAGTTGACGGTTGGGACAACTGCTGATTTTAAAATCCACGTGGTATTTGGTCGATTTCTCCCGAGTACTCACGAATGGGCTTTAATCTGGTTTAGCCATCTATCTTCTCTCGAAATGTAGCTCCTTTTTCGAGTGGCCAGTCTTATTTGTATAGTCTTTGACGAAACTTCATATTTAGAAGTTTCATGACTAAACTTACAGCTGAAACGCTTTTTGTTCTAAAGGATCCAAAGGAACTGGAGGTTAACTCTTAGAATTTTTCAACGATTTTGAAAACGGGACGCCATTTTTGTAATTTCGTCATAATAGTTAAATAATAAATTAAAATAGAGGATATTTTGTATAGTTTATGTATATGACAATTGTTGGTAAAAAATAATAGTTTAGCTGCATGAGCAAATTCTATTTGATTGAGGTCTATCGTCTGCACTAAAACTAGTTAGCCAGGATGTGACCGATATTTTGATTCTATTGACAGTATTCTCAGAACATCACCGTGTGCGTTGAACGCATTTCAACCCGCAAATGCGTCGTGATTGCCATGAAGAGACACTGTTGTACAGTATGATAGAGTCACGTGCCTGGCCACATCAGATTGTTCCATCAGATCCTAACATTGGTTAATAGTAAAACGAAAAAATAACACTAGTGTACAATGTCAAAATGACAACAGACTGACGGTTGATACGAAGAAATGTGCTGCTACTGCTACTCAGTGTCGCCCGTGCGTTGAAGATATTTTTGTAGAAAAAACTTACAAAAGAACAAATACAGTTAAAAGGTATATGATTATTTGTTTTAAACAACAATCTTGATCTGTGTACATGAGTCAATTAGTTTTCTGTAATAACCAATGCAAGGGCAACATGTTGTGCTCCTCAGAGCATCACATAAATAAAATTCAACTTTAAAAGTTTATTGATTCATGCGCCTACGTTTTAACATCTCTTTGGCTATGTTATGCAAATAGTAAGTCATTTTAGCGTTGTCAAAGTTCAATCAAAGAAGAATTATACCGTCAGTGTCAATTGATTAGCGAATTAAAGTAAGTACACTATCATTATGGATTTAACAAAAATCCAATTATCTATGAAACGAAATTCGTATTCAATGCATAAAGTTTTACTCTCATCCGCAGCAAACGAAAGACCAAACGAGTAAAGAGATTATTAAGCAAATTGCACTGATATACCTAATGACCTTCTTGCGTTTTAACAAGAAATGTCTATATAAGAGGCCAGCCCAGATATTACGTGCATGTTTATGCATGTCTTTTGCAAGAACTAATTTCGAAAATTGTCCAATTACTGCCTGTATAAAGACAAACAATTTCGAAGCAGGTGTCACCGTTCATGAATGAACGGAGGTCATCAGTTTGTTCAATGTCGTGACACCGGTAGAATGTCATAGTAAACACAGTCAACTTAAACTACATAATACTAAACTGAACGATAAATTAATAATAAAGTTACTGACCAAGTAGATTTATTTCGGAGATTTTTAGAGATATTTCTCGATATATTAATTCTACCATGTTTGACGGGTTGCCAGGATCAACGGCTTAACATATCTGCTGAAAGTCGGCAGACGATTTCCGGTGGACGACTGGGATTAATCACCACATGAACGTACCCACACCTTTACGACTTAGCTTAAACTAATAACAATAAAAAATATGATAAGATAAAATTTTTTGCATTCTCAGTACTTTCATTTTAATTCAAACTTAAATTACATGAAAATATTTCTGGCATCGGTCAAGTTTTAGTCGAAGTATTCAACCACGCCTAAGACGATTATTTAAGACAGATTTATTACATGTACATGTTTTTATTGTTATAATATTCTGTTTAGTAACAATATGTAATAATAACTATCTACGTTAGATAAGCACGTAATCAATATCAATACAGGATATCAATGATATAACCGCTTTGTTTACATTGTCAGGAAAGGTTAACTATCGAAAATGTAAACACCGCAATTGCATTTGAAGGCAATTACTTTAAGATAAGGTAAATGTATTAATTATAATTTGTATTTGAACAGAGCTAGTATCTTCTTATTGTCTATACTGGCTATAGTATACGTTCATACACACTTGGCCTTGGATTTATTGTAATCGTTGATTATTTATTGTATTGAAATCTATGACGAGATGAGGACGTGATAACAGATCTATAGCCAGCAAATTCTTTGCATTTCATTCTAGGTACAGATATATAAAAACAATACTTATAGGAAGTAGGTACTTGTAAATGTCTTCTTTTGCGTGACAAAGTTAAATTAAATAATTCAAGGAATCTTTTATAGATAGAGTAGTTCACACTATTTCTGATCAGCTTACCTGTATCGTCTGGTAGTACCGAACCTGTGGCATACGCTGTAACAAGAAATAATTTCATTAGTATTGTACAATACTACGAGATCGTAATGTGATAAAAAAATTAGATGTAGGTACAATAAGCATTTTATGACACACCTAAACTCAATAATAAACAGTGTTTGTATCACACATACGTCATAAAAATTATAAAATCTAGAAAATATAAGTACGTAGGGCGTAGGCTTTCACGGCCATAATCATTTAGAAAATAAATTGCTTCCGGGTTCTGCCGTGTGCTCGCTTCTTCAGAGCTTACCGAATACTAAAGACCTACCAAAGAAATCTCACTTATATATCTACATAAATTTACACCTCACTGCGCGCATCTGGAGCTACTGTTCCCATGTGTTTTTCAACCTGACCGCATTGGGAACGATTTCCATGCCCTCAATGCCGTCCTCACGTATGATGTTGTTAGGATGTTTATAAATTTTGATGGCTTCTCTAATAAGCCTTCGATGATAATTACTCACCCTTGCCAACATCTTAACGTCATCGAAAATCATTGTGTCCCGATTCATGGCAAAGTTGAGCAACAGTTGAATTGTACCTAGTCGGGTGTCTCTACTGTGCTCCTTGACTCGACATTCGATGCTTCCTCCTGTCTGTCCTCCATAGCATGTTCCACACTCACATGTCATCTTGTATACCCCTTCATTCCTCAGGAGTGTGATATTCTTTGGGTTAGGCAAAAGATCCTTTACCTTAGCTGGTGCTCTGTACCTTAACGTGATACCCGATTTCTTCAGTGATCACCGATTCTCTCTTATACCCCACTTACGTATGGTAAGCAAGCAAACCAGGTCGACTCTTGCCGTTCCTGTGAGACTTGCGCTTTCTTTGTGTGACACCCCGTATGTCGGACTTGGTGTATCCGTTCTGTTGTAGGGTCAACTACAAGTGTTTCCGTTCGTCGTTCAAGGTGCTAGCGTCGCATACCTTCTCAGCTCTGTTGAACAGCGTGTTAATATCACTTATGTTCTGTTGATGATGGTGGTGTGATTTGGCATGCACGTACCGAAGTACCGACGATGTCCAAGCCGAGTTGACGTTCTGTATACCAGGACTAACATTGTTCAGGTAGTTAAGAATTTCTGTGGTAGGTCTTGAGTATTCAGTTAGCTCTGAAGAAGCGACCAACATGGTCCGCGAAACGTCAGCATTTACAAATCTTGACGGACGGCATAACCCGGAAGCAATTTATTAATTTATACTTATGGGTGTGACAGTATACCACCATATTCATATTCTCATTAAAAATAAAAGAAACGCTTATTTCGCCATTTTAGTCAAATACAGATAGGGGTGAAAATGGAGGGCTGGTTTTTACAAACTTGTCTCTATCTCAAATACCGTAAATGTTACAAATGTACAAGTTGGTAAATTGGTTTCTGCTTTAAAAATAAAGAAACCCTTTGCTTTACCATTTGCCGAAAATGGAATTCATAGACGTGAAAAATAGTTGTATATTACATATTCAACAAAAACATCTGTCCAAGTCTTTTTGAGAATCCAAGAAACTTATACCCGCTATAGTGTGTTTAAGCTAACAAGAAAAATATACCCCTACATTTGCTCGTAGTTTAAGAGCCACTGTATGAATATAAGAAAAGTGGTTAAATCCTTTTCTTTGTGCAGAAATCTATAAGAATTATCTTTGCGCACGCTAAAATGGTGATCGTTTTGCGGTAAAATGTGGAAAACCGCTAACATGGACGTGTTAGTCGGCACCAACAGTAGGCGTCATATATGGTCTGACCAAAAATCTATGGAACCTTAAATATAATTCCCACATTATGTCTGTTGGTTGACATTTTGCTCATCAATCAATGAAAAATGAAAACTGAAGTACGTATAATAATGTATAGGACAAAAAACATTTTGTTATTATGTATATATATATATATATCGATTATTTTAGTTTAAAAAATATAATTACGATTGACATTTTCTCGATTCTGTATTTAATACATCTAATAAGTAACAAATTATAAGCTTGAATAAATGAGTAATTGATATATTGTGCAAGTACCTAATACGGAATGTCCTTGAGAACGTTTGTATGCTATGGCTAAGAAGAAATAACGAAACTGAAAAAGTCAGCATATAAATGTCTTCACTTTCGTCGAAAAAAGTTTTTATAAACGCGTTTATGAAGACACGACCACCCTTCTCGGAAACGTACATGTCAGGCAAAACGTTAAAAAAAGTTTATCATCAACCGACAAGTGGAGTAGTCAGCGGTAGAGTGCAATTCCAGCACACCTTGCGTGGCATTTTTTTCGTAATTTAAACTCGAATTCGCGGAATGTGAAGTTGTTTGTTTAGTAAGCATTATGTCAGCGCAGAGTTCAACGCTTAATTACTGTCGACACTTTACGTGTAACTTAACAACTGAGAGATTCGATAATACGCGAAAACTGTCGTTAAAATTAATTACCAAACTGATAAAACGGTGTTGATGTTAACGTACCGAAAAGTGATAAATCGAGGTGCTGATGTAATGTAATATTTATGAGTGTTCGGAAACCTTTGTTATCTGAAGACGATATATACAGTGTGTACCAAATTCGACGCGAAAACATTATTATCTCGCTATGGAACTCTTTGAGTTCCATTATATTTTAATTTGGGACACACTGTATATACACAACAATTGTGTCATCGCACCATGCGTCTGGTCGTAAAATATAAAATAGCATGATGTTACACACCCGAGAAAGCCAGTTTAATTATTTTAATGATAATTCCCTGGGATAGACTTACTCAAAATGGTTTACATCGTATTCTCACATATTGCAGTGTACTGCAGTCATATTGCAGACTCCCAAAGGGACCAGCTGCCATTAACTGAATATTAATAAAATTAAAATAATACGTTCCCTTCTAACATAAAATAATATATTTGGCAATAATAAATAATTGCGGAAAATGGAATATACAGTTCAACCTCGTTAAACCGGACACACCTTAATCCAGGCACCCGTAATCCGGAGGAAAACTTGTGAATAATAAAGCCATTAGTTGGTTTCTTTCTTTCTACACCCCCAATATTTTAAATGATCCCGTTTATTACAGCGCAGTCATTTTAGACTGGGCTGTAATACAAAAACCCTGAACAAATAAAGTGAATCTGCAAACTGGTATATACCTGCCATTTAGTGCCCCGAACAACATACTAAAAGTCCTAAAAAGTTCTATGTCTGCGTCATAGTTTTCTGGGGTTCTGGCATAAACATTGCATAATTCAAAATGGAGGATTTTTAATTCAAATTTAGATCGTCTTATATCGCCGGACATCCACTTCTGCAATTATAACTCAAAAACTATCGGGTTGATCAAGTTGAAATTTTTACAGCGTTATTGCTTGATGGAATCAGAAACTCAATCTACTATGTATTTGATTTTATGAGCTAAATCGATGTTGCTTTGACAAGTCACCATTTCCTTAAATATTCATATATTAAAAAAAATCTGATGTGGCCAGGCACATGACTTTATCATACAATATATAAAATTAATAGTTTAGCTGCATGAGAATCTATTTGACTGAGATAAATCGTGTCTGCATTAAAATTAAACTAGTTAGCCAGGATTTGACAGATATTTTGATAGTCAATAGTATCAATCGAAGGTATTGTCAAAGCATCAGCATTTGACACTACCTACTGTCATCAGAATATTAGTTGTTTATCTCACTAGTGCCGAAAGTACGGAATAGCACAACGAGCGGTGATGCGGCGCGTCACCGATGGCGGAGGTTCGTCGTCGCATGTGAGCGAGTCGCGCTATGTAGTTTTCGGCAGGAGTGACATCAACGTTTTTGTGTTGCTTTTTGAGAAATACGTATTTAAAAAAAATCAAAAATGGTTATATTTCGGTATAGAAAATGTTAGGTTGATACCATTTCTACGAAATGTCAAGTTTAAAAAGCTAATTCAAATTCTGACAGGCATGCCGCCTTCCATCGGATGAGGAAGTAAAGCCGGTGGCCCCGTGTGCTGTCATTATGCGACGTGCACGTTAAAGAACTGTTACTGGAGGTTGGAATTCCTTCAGTAGGACAAAATTCCTGGGTGTGTGTAGCCTGCCCTCAGCGTCGGTGATTGGCCTAAGTTGCGGAACTAGACCGACGTAAAATAAACAAGTAAAAAAAAAAAAAAAAAAAAATCCGACAGATTTATATTCGTTCATGACACTGTAGATGACGTTCCATGCGGTTCTCCGAGTGTGACAACGTGGTGACAGCCATAGACATTTCTGTGGTGACAGCACAAAAAAAATATTTGTCAAAATCCTGGCTACTATGCAGTTTCATATCAATGCAGATGCGACCGATCTCGATCAAATAGAATTTGCTCTTGCAGCTAAACTATTAATTTTACCAAAAAATGTCATAGGCATAAATTATTCAAAATTTCCTCTGCTTTAATTTATTATTTAACTATTTTGAAGAAATTACAGAAATGGCGGCTCATCTGCAAAATCCTTGAAAAAGGCTTAGAATAAACTACCAATAAACTTCCTTTGGACCCTTTTGAACCAAAAGCTTTTCAGCTCTAAGTTTAGTCATAAAACTTCTAAATATGAACTTTCGTCCCGATACCTTTAGTAGTTTCTCCGGAATCGTCGTCACAAAAATCGAGTACACACATACGCACACACACACACACACACACACACACACACACACAGACACACACACAGACATTTTTTTGTACCTTGGTCAAAAATGTTCAGGGGACCCAAAAAGACCTATTTCCGCTAAAATCTCAATTTTTTTTTTCGGCATGATTACAATACTTTATCTTACTGCGTATGATAAAGTAAAAAGAAAGATTTATGACGAAAGTGAAGCCAGGAGAGAAGTAAATTTTAAAAGTTATTAAAAATTTACTTCTCTCCTGACTTCACTTTCGTCATTAATTATTTTAAACTAATTCGTTCGGAGGATACACCGAGTAAACTAGTTCCTACATCTATATTACATTACCATACGTAGTATGTAAAGTATTGTAACCGTGCCAAAAAGTTTTGAGATTTTAGCGGAAATAGGGTCTCTTTGGGTCCCCTGAACATTTTTGACCAAGGCACAAAAATGTCTGTTTGTGTGGGTACGTGTGTATGTGTGTGTTTTGATGTTGTCCATGGTCGCCTTCTTTCGCGAAAGCGTGGCTGCTAGTCTGGTTGATACTCCATACTTCCATACTGCTTTTTAATCTTTTCTGAATAAGTTTTGTGAATAGTTTGCTGATGGTTAATACTAATAGTTAAAGCACATCTTTTGCGTTGGTCATATAATTGTACCATGGGCTATATGTGAAAAAAAGTATTTTTTATGGAAGAAATATCTTTATTTCTGTATGTAATAAGTTTTTCTCATATATTAGCAAACGAGAGACCGCAGCATTCAGATGCGTATACACTAAAGAATAATGGAAGCGTGTCCATACTGAAAGCGCCTTGTGAAGGTGCGTTCTAACTGAAATCTCCAATAAGGCGGGTGATGCACATCGTAAGCTTTGATTGCTTCATTGTCGTCTTCATTTTGTCATCCTCGCTCTCCTTGTAGACAAGCGATTTACTACTAGAAAACTTGACCCAGTTAGCTTTATTGCTTAGGTTCCAATATATGAGATTTACCGGGTCTCCCACGACGAGTTGCCATAAGAAGTAATGGAGAACCAAATGAAATAAGAGATTGATAATTTGTGGACTTATATTGTTGGACATCTTCGTCTCAACTAAAATAGTTTGAGTTTTCCGTTACTTCCGGTTACACCTGAAATGATGTCAACTTTTATATTTGAAATGGAACATCCTGTATTTTATGGCATTTTTGAAATCTTCATTAAATTTTTGATTAATTTTATGTTACATTCCCTATACCTAACATGTGTCATTTTTGAGATATCATTTTTTTTTCATCAAAATTTTACAGTTGCGCGGTTACTTTCAATTACTTATAAATTATCCCCTGTTACCGTTGGAAAAGAATTGTCCGGCTAAATTATTGAGAAGTTAACATATTATCGACACACCGGTAGAGTTCTTCTAAAAGTTATACAGGATGTACAAATTATAAGATAAAAGTTGAATTCGACAAAAGTACTAGAAGTCGATATTTTCAAATCGCTACCCTAACATATGAATGTATTTAAAATTCTAAGGAAAATTTAGATTAATTTTGTGTACAATGTCCTTTACCTAAAATGTACTTGTACCTACTGAAATCGATTATTAAACATCACAGTAGAAATTACATTACCAAATCTAGATTGCTTTTAAAAACAACTCAATAATTTGGAATAAACTTTATTGAACAAGTTTTTTAGGTCATTTTTCATTATAATTAATTTTGTATTTATAAAATTATAAGCCTACATTAAAGCACAATATTAAAAATAAAACAAAATCGTTAATAAATTTAAAAAACTGCTTAATTCTATTTCAGTTCAAACTGTTCAAAAGCGTTGCTTCTTTTCCCTTTAAACAGGCGTCAATTATTTTTAACATATTATTGTTGGTGGCGTCCCTGATAGAGTTAGCACATAACCGATCGAAAGCAGCTCGAACTCTATCTTTCATGTTCTCCTTGTCAATAATTGGGTGGTTGCAAATGGACGGTGCTCCACCGCACACAACTGTTGCTGTAGAGACTTGCTTAACGAGATGTTCGACGATCGGTGGATTGCGCTTAATGGGCCATACAAATATCCACCGCATTCCCCCGACTTGACGCCAAAGGATTTTTTATTTGGGGGCCTATTAAGGACGTGGTCTATGAGGACCACGTAATTGACAAGGAGAACATGAAAGATAGAGACAATAATAAATTAAAAACAATTGAAGCATGTTTAGGGGAAAAAGTCAACGTTTTTGGCCAGCTACTTAAAGAGAATTAAGCAGTTTTCTAAATTTACTCACTATTTTGTTTCATATTTAATATTGTCTTTTATTGTAGACTTATAATTTTATAAATACTAAATTAATTATAATGGAAAATGACATAAAAAAAGTTGTTCAGTTGTTTTCAAACGCAATCTAGATTTGGCAATGGTTACAATTTCTACTGATATGTTTATTAGATTTCAAAAATGCTATAAAATACAGGTTGTTCCATTTGAAATATAAAAGTTGACACCATTTCCGGTGTAACCGGAAGTAACCAAAAACTCAAAATATTTTAGTTGAGACGATCGTGCCCAACAATATAAGTCCAAAAGTTTTCAATCGCTCATTTCATTTGGTTCCATATATACTTCTAATGGCAGCTCGTCGTGAGAGACCCTGTATAAGTGATTCATTGAGTTTGGCAGGCAATAAGTCATAGAAATTCCGATCATTCCATCAAAATTCCCTGAACTACCTAACATTTTTTATAGCGCAATAAAAACGAAACACACACATTTAAGAACTCGACTTATAGCACGGAATGCCAGCACAGCAACCTAAATTCGGCATTGTTATCGCCTCTCGCAAACATAATTAAAACATCGTGAAACTTTTATTGTACTTGCACCGTAAACACGCTCAATTAAGGGTCAAACGCTCACGGCGACTTCTATTAAAAAATGATAAAATTCCAGTGCGATTGTTCATACAGAAACGTATACGAAAATCTCTCTGTACACAATTACTAGGTCACGTTTAATCTCCCGTTGGTTTTTGGGTAGATTGTACGTATCCATAATTTTACGTGGTGATAGTCAACCTGAACCTTGCGCATGCACAACATGGTTTTACCGCTTACACAGTAAAGATAAATACTAAAGAGTTTGTTTTACCAACAATCTAATCTCATTGTTTACACTGACAATACGAAAACGGAATGAATTTCGAAGTAGCAACATTATGAAATTGCGGTCATATGTAACTAGGTTATGTGTGGAATGTCCTGTATTTCCGGAGACTAATGTTTGTTTTAGTATTAAATTTATACAGATCTGATAACAAATGCATTGTTTACTTTGCAATATTATTAAAAAAATGATTATTAAATTCTAAATAATATGTGTTTCCAAAGAATTAAGATGATTATTTGAAACTAATGTCGGTGTAAGTAAGCGTAAGTGCTCAAAAATCTTGAATACAAGGATTTGCCTCACGTTTTAAGAAGGAGTACAACTTTGTTTTCAATATTGCCTCGATTCAGAGTTATCGGAACCAAAAGTTAGAGAGCAAGTTGCACTAACCACAGATAGACTGAATAATAATATTGGTCTGCCCCGCACAAAAGTAGTTGAGGAACAAATTTAATAAAAGGACTGTTAAGTTACCAAGAGGCAAAAATCACCAAAGGAATGCTACACAGATTTAAAATTTTTTTCAATTCAAATAATTATGCATTTATGCACTTAAACTTAAATCGTTTGTATCAATAGGAAAAGAAATATTTCTTTGCCGATACAAGTGAATTTGTTTTTATTCAGAAAATTGAGTGAGTAGAGCTTACAGCGCCATCTAAGAATACAGTTGGATGATGTATTCACACTCATAATAGTAATAATACACCAATAATATACACTAATAATACATTTATTTGAATCCAAATTTGTTTTCTTTAATGAAAGTAAAAAATAACTGTATATTTAAAGTAAAAGCAAAATTATTTGTTTATAGGTAAGAAATCTACTCTTGTATTCAAACATTTATTTTAATCAAAGTTGAATTTCTTTGACGAAACGATACGTATTTTTTAATTAAACTAAAAATATTACTTTAAAAGAAAGTATTTTTGTCCAAATAAATTAATCTATACAAGCAAATAAGCTAGAGTACATAATGCAGTATATTTTTGCCAAGGAAATGTTTCGATTCAAAAGACTAAACACAAAACACGACAACTTGACACACGTAATGTGTTATCTGTCTCGAACAAAACAGCTGTTTGACTCGCGTTTTACAATAAAAAATAATCACGTACCTAATTGGCGTTTATTGTTTAGTGTTAGTACTGGTTAAGAATGATTGGTAAAGTGTTTAATGTTTGTTTCCTTCAAAACCCAAAGAGGAATTAAACTATTTACTATTTCCCGAACCATAAACCACACATGTGCAATTATTGTTAATTCCGAAGAGATAAGTTGCATCCGGTTAATTGGCGATAAAAAATAACAATTCTAAATATACCGATAATATTCGCAGTACTTATAACCAACTGTTGAAGCAAGTTGATTTTTGATTAGTGTACGTATTAGAAAGTTCTGTTTTAAATTTATTATTTGCTAGAGCCAAAGATATTTTTTACTTACTTTACCCTACATTTTCTGGAACAGTTAACTATTAATTTGTAAATGAATCTTTTGCAACGTACTATTCCAATCCCGGGCAATATAATAACCCAGAGATTTCGGCGAAAAAAGCGAATATTGCCGATCATAACGCCTGGGATGCCAAAACTTACCAAATCAAATGAGTAAGAAACGCCTAAACTATACTAGATTGGATAATATCTTTTCCCCCGAAACTTCATCAACGTTTCTCAAATTGACTTTATAAGTAAACAACCAAAGTTGTCGGTCTAAAAGGTAAAAAGTATCCAAGTGCTTATTCACATCAATGATAAACAAAACTTGAACTCTATTAGATTTGCTCAAAAATTTTACATATCAGCTTGATTGAGTTAATGTTTAATATTAATGTCAATAAAACATTTAAACAAATTTTTGTTTTTTTCTTATAAAATTCTGGTTAATTGTTTAGAATTCATACGCCATGGATGTTTATTATGCAACACAAATGGTTTGCATGTTAAATAAAACAATTATTGTTTACAATAATGACTTTAAGACCCAGTTCTAAACGCGTTTTCAAGTCAAGATGTTAGTTATTGTTCAAAATTTCTGATATATTCAGTGCAACTTCTTAAATGAATAAGGCCAATTTAAATATTCAATTTCAAGAAAAAAAATTATATTACTTGTACGTCTATCACTTTTGTCAAATATAGTTCAAATAGCCTAACTCAGATTATAAAAATAGATTTTTATTACCTACCTATTTTATTACTTGTATTTTATTACCTATTTACTAATTTTATATTCTGTAGGACATGAATGAATACAGATAAAGAAATCCGCCACTACCTTGATACTTACTTGATTCAGAAAGTGTGGTGTTATTTTATAGACTGAAGTTCATACTTAAAAATAGTTCAATTGATTTATTATAGATCATTGTCGACATTTTTTAATTAACAAAAAAAACTACACAATTTAGATTTAACTTTTTTGGGATGCCGGAATTTAGACTTATAACCCCGGAATCCCGAAAATGCTCATTATTTGTCGGGACTGTCGACTCATGTAAAATGGATACATGTAAAATCATGTATCCATCCCGCATTTATTTGTGGCGATATAACTGAGAAACTACAAAATATCTGTTTTTTTTTTAATGTCTCTCTCTAAATTACAAAGAATCTCTGGATGAACGTCTGATCACGGAGGAAATAAACGGGGCGTGATGGAATAGAAGTGGCATAGATATCCGGCGTCTACACTGAAACTACAAATACGAACAAAGAACGGACGACGGTATCTTCGAAGTCCTGAAGGTGCCTCTTGCAATAGAGTGTGAAACGTCGACTATTTTAAAGTTAACCACGTGGTTAAAGCTAACCACGAATAAACACTCAGGAGATCTCACAAAGAGAATTTCAGCTTTTCAAGAAAACAACAAACTCACTCGAAAAAATGTGCACTCTTTCTCAACCCAAGGTTGCCTCATTTATGAATGTTAATTAAAAACCTGGACGCATATAAATGAAAGAGACGTTTCTAATAAACAGTGTTTGTTGCGATAAAACATAAATTGTTTCAATTAGGTTGTACATATATAAAATCCAAGTGAGCAAAGTACCCATCCAGCATACTTTCTTTTTGATAAATTGAACTAAAAAACTTACAAATAAATTTTATTGTGTTTTTTCTTGTAATTAATTTATTTGACACTTTAACCGCTCACTATATATACAGAACGTTTAGTCGAGTCGAATCATTTATTTTAGTAGCTTCCCGAAATTTCAGTGGTTTGTTCAAATTTTGTAATTGATATTTTAGCTACTTGCCAATGTCCAATCGAGTTGAAATTTTGCATGTGGATAGATTTCAGATGACAGTAAATAAATCTAAAAATGCAAAATGTTCGAAAAATTTTCCAAAATGTGGAAAATCGAATTTTTAGTGAATTTTTAATTTGGTTATTGCCATCTTTAATTTGTATAATATAAGGAACAATATTTATTTAGTTGAAATTATTACTGTGAAGAATAAAACAATTATGATTGTTTAATTAATTAAATTGTTGTTTGATTTTTTAAGGCTGCAATTTAATTGAAGAAATTAATGTAGATTTTTCGGAGCCTAAGTAGGTATAGCAAGTATAGCCATACTGTATGTGACTAAAGAGATTACAGTGCCATCTAAAAATATAGTTATTCACACCAATACTTTTATTTCAATCAGCATTTGATTTATTTAACGAAAGTAAACGTTTTTAAACCAAAGCAAAAATTCCCCTTTTAAGGAAAAACAAAGTTTTTCTTAAATACGATTATGTTTATTACAATTGGATTTTAATTTATTATTGACGAAACTAAACGTAATTTTAAATAAAAGCAAAAACACTACAAGACAATCTATTTTAGCTTGTATCAAATAAATTTTTCACCTAAATGAATGTTAAAAATAAATTAATCTGTAAAAGCAAAAAATCTGTGGTATTGGGTGGAGAAGATATTTTTTGTACCAGAGAAATATTTTGATTCAAAAGAATATAGTCAAAAGAACTTATTTTTAAAAACAAAAAAAAATCTGATGTGGCCAGGCACATGACTTTATCATACAATATATAAAATTAATAGTTTAGCTGCATGAGAATCTATTTTATTGAGATAAATCGTAGGTATTGTCAAAGCATCAGCACTTGACACTACATACACTACGTCATTAGAATAATAGCTATTTATGTCACAAGTGCCGAAAGTACGGAATAGCGCGGCGACCGGTGATGCGGCGCGTCACCGAAGGCGAAGCGTCGCCGTCGCATGTGAGCGAGTCGCGCTATGTAGTTTTAGGCAGGAGTGACATCAACGTTTTTTGTGTTACTTTTTGAGAAATACGTACTTACAAAAAATTAAAAATGGTTATATTTCTGGATAGGAAATGTTAGGTTGATACCACTTCTACGAAACGTCAAGTTTAAAAAGCTAAATCAAATTCTGACAGATTTATATTCGCTCATGACACTGTAGATGTCACATCCGTACCAACATACTAAAACGTAACTATACTCATCGCTATACTTTATTTACAATTTTCTCAATTATCGTTTTTACAATTAGATAACAACGGGTTGATATTTCTTATCAACAAACAATCAAATTGGCGATCTTATTTTATTTGAATTTTGTATTTTCTACTTTGCCGCAGCAGAGCGGCAACGTTCCATGGCGGTTCTCCAACCTCTGATGAAATCAGCTGTTTTCGAGTGTGACAGCCATAGACATTTCTGTGGTGACAGCACAAAAAAATATTTGTCAAATCCAGGCTACTTTGAAGTTTCATATCAATGCAGATGCGACCGATCTCGATCAAATAGAATTTGCTCTTAAGGCTAAACTATTAATTTTACCAAAAAATATCATAGGCATAAATTATTCAAAATTTCCTCTACTTTAATTTATTATTTCACTATTTTGTCGAAATTACAGAAATGGCGGCTCAATTGCAAAATCTTTCAAAAAGGCTTTGGATAAACTACCAGTTCCTTTGGACCCCTTTCAACCAAAAGCTTTTCAGCTCTAAGTTTGGTAACAAAACTTCTAAATATGAACTTTCGTTCCGATACCTTTAGTAGTTTCTCCGGAATCGTCGCCACAAAAATCGTTTACACACAGACATACATACGCACACACACACACACACACACACACACACAGACATTTTTTTGTACCTTGGTCAAAAATGTTCAGGGGACCCAAAAAGACCTATTTCCGCTAAAATCTCAATTTTTTTTTTCGGCATGATTACAATACTTTAGCATACTGCGTATGATAAAGTAAAAACTCGTGTATCTGTGTAGATACATAATATATATATATATATATATATATATATATATATATATATATATATATATATATATATATATTTGTTTAACTTTACTTTAGCCTTGTAGATGATATTAAAAAACAATTTAAAATAGAGTTGTTTGTGTTTTTACTTTATCATACGCAGTATGCTAAAGTATTGTAATCATGCCGAAAAAAAAAATTGAGATTTTAGCGGAAATAGGTCTTTTTGGGTCCCCTGAACATTTTTGACCAAGGTACAAAAAAATGTCTGTGTGTGTGTGTGTGTGTGTGTCTGTGCGTATGTATGTCTGTGTGTAAACGATTTTTGTGGCGACGATTCCGGAGAAACTACTAAAGGTATCGGAACGAAAGTTCATATTTAGAAGTTTTATTACCAAACTTAGAGCTGAAAAGCTTTTGGTTGAAAGGGGTCCAAAGGAACTGGTAGTTTATTCAAAGCCTTTTTGAAAGATTTTGCAAATGAGCCGCCATTTCTGTAATTTCGACAAAATAGTTAAATAATAAATTAAAGTAGAGGAAATTTTGAATAATTTATGCCTATGATATTTTTTGGTAAAATTAATAGTTTAGCTTTAAAAGCAAATTCTATTTGATCGAGATCGGTCGCATCTGCATTGATATGAAACTTCAAAGTAGCCTGGATTTGACAAATATTTTTTTGTGCTGTCACCACAGAAATGTCTATGGCTGTCACACTCGAAAGCAGCTGATTTCATCAGAGGTTGGAGAACCGCCATGGAACGTTGCCGCTCTGCTGCGGCAAAGTAGAAAATACAAAATTCAAATAAAATAAGATCGCCAATTTGATTGTTTGTTGATAAGAAATATCAACCCGTTGTTATCTAATTGTAAAAACGATAATTGAGAAAATCGTAAATAAAGTATAGCGATGAGTATAGTTACGTTTTAGTATGTTGGTACGGATGTGACATCTACAGTGTCATGAACGAATATAAATCTGTCAGAATTTGATTTAGCTTTTTAAACTTGACGTTTCGTAGAAGTGGTATCAACCTAACATTTCCTATCCAGAAATATAACCATTTTTAATTTTTTGTAAGTACGTATTTCTCAAAAAGTAACACAAAAAACGTTGATGTCACTCCTGCCGAAAACTACATAGCGCGACTCGCTCACATGCGACGGCGACGCTTCGCCTTCGGTGACGCGCCGCATCACCGGTCGCCGCGCTATTCCGTACTTTCGGCACTTGTGACATAAATAACTATTATTCTAATGACGTAGTGTATGTAGTGTCAAGTGCTGATGCTTTGACAATACCTACGATTTATCTCAATAAAATAGATTCTCATGCAGCTAAACTATTAATTTTATATATTGTATGATAAAGTCATGTGCATGGCCACATCAGATTTTTTTTTTATTTAATATATATATATATATATATATATATATATATATATATATAACTTTTTTCTAGCGAATATACCCCATCCAACGGCTTGGCATAATTAATTCCCCAAACCATTTCGGTAGTGAACGTGTATTCTTCACCGCTGCCGTTCAAAAGGTCTCCGAATTCGTTGGCAGCGAGGAGAGATAGACTTGTAAATAGCAGTGTGGTGGAAAACGGTACTTTGGACTTTAGATCAGTGATATATTGCGGCAGGTAATCAGAGCGGGCTTGGCAAGAAATAACCGAGAACTTGACGGAAGTGAACTGCACGATAACTAGTGACGTACGGCGCTCCTGCTGCTTCGAACCCGGAATCTGATAGCATCCAGCGAGCGACGGTAGCGACATCTTTACGCTCGAACTGAGGTAAATACCGTTCCTGGCATACCTCCCCCGTTGCATCATTTCCACGTGAACCGGGAAGGAAATTAAAACGAATGATGAACCCTGCGCTTTACTTGACACGTCGCACGGTGGGACCGAATCGCAAAAACCTGGCCAAAACCACTAAAATTAACATTTTTATTTTGTACCATAAGTTGTCTAGTTGTGTTCGGGGATTGCCCCAGCATTAATTTCCAGAACGGCACGTCTGTACCTGATCCCATCTCGTTAGTAGGGAAGTATGGCCAAGTTTGCCTTCGTTTTCAGCGCAAGCAACCTGTTGCGGAGTCCGAAAATTAGCCGCCTATATTCTATAAAGTTGTATAGTAATCTTAATAATAGTGCGATTAACATTTCTCAAAATGGAAAGTTTACCTGGAGGTATGTATCGTATGTTTTTACACATTAGTCTCAATTTCACGTTTATGTGATAACATAACGGTGTATTCGAACCTATAAAAATTAAATATGTTTCACGAAAACCTATTTTTAGAACTCCTTTTAAAAATTTTTACAACATATTGCAGATGATGGGCAGTCATATGGTATAGGGGTTTCAATCATCAATCGGAAAATGCAAGATTAATGACTAATTAAGTACACATTTGTCATGACAAACGTATGCGCAAGATTAGTCATTAGACTTCGTTCATTTATTCGACTAAAAATGTCCATCACTAATTATAGTACTATTGTTTGTGTGACCATGATACCAATTACATTTGAATTATTTTTTTACAGGGTCTTCCAATAAATACACAATTGTCTTTTGCGAGAAAGGATTTTTTCATGGAAACACGAAAGATGGTTATCAAGCCATTAGTAATGCCTTACAAAACGCTATTGTAGACAGAAGTGGACATATTATTGAAATACGAGATGGTTTATGTTTCGCCATTAGATCCGTTATTATGTTTTTTGCAATTTTGATTTTTTTGATGAGTTTTATCGAAAAAATTTAACTATTTATAAAAAGAATTCGCCATATTGGATTTGTCATTTTGTTTATTGCTATTTTCACTTTGGAGTCGTAATCAGCGACCTCCAAAACTCCCGAGTAGTGACTATCAGCTAAAATAAAAGAATTTATAGATAAAAGTTCCGCCATATTGGATGCGCCATTTTATTCTTTGCACTTTTGACTTCGGATTCGTAGTTAGCGACCTCAAAAACTCCCGAATAGTGAGTTTCAGCTAAAGTTTATAGAAAAATGTTCCGCCATTTTGTTTTTTTGCAGTTTTGTTTTGGCGTCGTAATCAGCGAACTCAACAACTTCTCGCTTTGTGAGTTTCAGCTAAATTCCAAACCGCTGTCGTATTTTGACCAGCATTTTAGATATCTGCCCCACTGTGCGTCACTAAACTTGTGGCGCATCCAGCATGTTGCGATTTTGTGTGATAGAATATGCAAATTCTCAATATTGGTTGTGTGCGTGCATTAAAATTTCTAATATTAGCTGACCTTACTCACTTGACGGATGCGATCCAATCTATAGTGTCGGCTCAAATGCCAATAAAACCTTAGTTAATGTGCAACTTTTACCTAAGAATAGATGTGATGCCTGGTAGGTGCAGACGGGTGCATGCGTACCTACCGTTAGCTGCTGCAAACAGTATGTATCCACGTACGAAATTATTGTGCTAAGGAATTTTGTTATTGGAAATACAGTTTTGAGTCGGGTCAGTATAAAAGAACCTATTTTGTTTGTAACTTAGACACATGCTGGCGGAATGACAAATTTATATATTAAAAGAATTAATACATTAATACATATGTTCCAATTCATGAAGGTAGAAGCTAACAACCGACAATAACGGCTTTTCGAAGTGTTAAAATGGAAAAAAGTGTACTTTTATGCTGATCCATTTACCTAAAACGAAATTAACCGTATAGGAAAACACGACTACTTTATATAATTTATTACAGTTCGTTAGTATCATCACTCCTTCGATAAGTTATATGACCAGAAGCACAAGAACTGTAATTTGTTTATAATTTAAAAAATCTGATGAGGCAAGGCACATGACTTTATCATACTATACATAAAATTAATATCGACGCCCTACTCCTCAACCCTCGCCCGCGTCCTGCCTTACCCCCCAAACCTTGTTATTCACCGATTTGCTGGAAGTCGTCTTATTATTTTTGCTAGTTGATTATTAGTAAATGAGATTCTATTTGTATATCAAGATCGGTCGTATCTGCATAAAAATAAAAACTAATTAGCCAGGATTTGACAGATATATTAATACTAAAAAAAGTGGTTGGATTACTTATTTTTGTTTTATTTTAGCAATCGCTACATGTTTCGTGTCCTACTGGGCAATTTTCAGGCGCTATAGGAAATCAGATATAAATTACACAATTGAGAATCAAATCAATCTCCAAAAGCTCAATCGTAAAAACTTATATTTTTTCAGGCGTTACCCGTTGAGAACATAAAGCAACATACAAAGGTCACAAACAACCATATATGAGACTACAGAACAGATTTATTTTAAAGATATTTTTATACTTATGACTACTTTTTGACCAATGTACAAAAAATGTCTGTGTGTGTGTGTGTGCACGATTTTTGTGTCACGATAACGGAGAAACTACTAAGGTATCGGGACGAAAGTTGATATTTAGAAGTTTCATGACCAAACTTTTTGTTTGTTTGTTTGTTTGTTTGTTTGTTTGTTTGTTTGTTTGTTTGTTTGTTTGTAGAGCTGACAAGCTTTTGGTTCAAAAGGATCCAAAGGAACTTGATGTTTCCTCTAAGCATTTTTCAAGGGTTCTGCAAATGAACTGCCATTTCTGTAATTTCGTCAAAATAGTAAAATAATAAATTAAATTAGAGGAAATTCTAAATAATTTATGTCTATATTTTTTTGTAAAATTAATAGGTTAGCTGCATGAGCAAATTGTAGTTGATTGAGATCGGTCGTGTCTGCATCTTAGTTAGTCAAGCTTTGACAAATAGTTTCATTCTAATGTCAGTAGGTGTCAAACGCTGATGTTTTGTCAATACCAACTGTCATTAGTAAAAATATCTTTAAAAAAAATCTGTTCTGCAGTCTCATATACATATGTTAGTTTGTGACCCTTGTATCTTGTTTTATGTTCTCCACGGGCCTCGCCTGACAAAATGTAAGTTTTTACATTTGAGTTTCATTTGCTATAGCGCTTGAAGAAGTTTCCAGTAGGACACTAAGGCCGTCTGCACATGGGGCAACCCAAAAGAAACTGTAGTAGCGTGGATACCAGGAGATTGCGCGACTAGGGTACGTGCATGTATATTTCAATGACTCAACACACACGGCGCAACGCGAGTACCGGCGACTGGGAGACCGACGCGATCCGAGTATCAGAGACCCAACATGGGTCGCGCGTTGCCCAGTCTCTTCGTAACGCACTATATTGACAGCATATTTATTTATTTATTATGTATTTATAATTTATTTATTTCATATTTATTATTTATTTATGATTTATTTTCATTTATTTATTACTTATGTATTATTTATTTATTATACCGGGTGGTCGTTTTAACTTGAGACTCCTAAATATCTCGTGAAATATGCATGGTACGACAAAAGTGTCTTAAATAAACTTGTAGGACCCAAAGGGGGAAATGAGATGGCGATATCAGTTTCATTGCAGATTATTCGGTGAAAATGAATTTTTTTAAAAGGGAATACCCAAATTTTTTATCAAATTATTATTTTCCGCTAAATAAGAAGAATCTTTTGACTGAAACTTTTTTTCGTACGATGCATTTTTTTCGTGCGTAAACAAACCCTATGCGCATGACGGCGCAACGCGCGAGGTTACGCACATACCTTCCTAAGTTGTACCATGAGTGTCTACTCAGTCGTCGCTTTGACTGCCAGACGGCGAGCGCATCCCATGCAGTGGCAGCGGTCGTAACTACCGTAGCCGCCACAAATTTCCATCGTCAATAACTTTTAATAGATGCATAGTACGAAAAAAATTTTCAGACAAAAGATTGTTTTAATTTAGCGTAAAATCATAATTTGATAAAAAAAGTTGTGTATTCTCATTTAAAAAAATGAAGTTAGCCTCATTTTCACCGATAGCAGCGCCATCTGCAATGAAACTGATATCGTCATCTCATTTCCCCCGTTGAGTCCTAAAAGTTTATTTAAGACACTTTTGTCGTACCATGCACATTTCACGAGATATTCAGGAGTCTCAAGTTAAAACGACCACCCGGTATATTAATTATTTATTATTTATTTATTATTTTTTTATTAATTATTTATTTATTATTTACTTCTTATGATCACACCCCAGAATGTACCGATTTGAGGCCAGAGACGAGTAACCTTATATGGATCGCGACTGCGTGACTATATACCGTGTGCGGACAAGGCGCAACTTGAGTAGCCCAGTTGCCCAGTCTCCTGGTATCCACGCTACTACAGTTTCTTTTCGGTTGCCCCATGTGCAGACGGCCTAAACATGTACCGATTGCTAAAATAAAACAAAAATGAGGAATCCGACCACTTTTTATTGTATTAAAATATATGTCAAATCCTGGCTAACTAGTTTTATTTTAATGCAGATAAGACCGATCCCGATCAAATAGAATCTTATTTACTATTAATTTTATAAATACATAGTATGATAAAGTCATGTGCCTGGCCACATCAGATTTTTTGCACTTATTTTCTAACATTTCTATTTTCAGATCCTCCAGCTACAAAGTAAATCACACTAGAATCAATTGTCACAATAGCCAGCCGTATTTATTAATTTTTAAAAATTAAGAAATTTGCAATCGAGAATGTGTTCTGATATCTGCATTAAAAGATTAGGGGTTACTTTTTTAAATAATGGACCAAAAAATGGACGACCAAGCTCGACGAACTGAAATATGTCCACATTAACTTAACAAACAATAGAATTGAGGACATACCTCATGTCCAGATTAAAGACGTCATAGTTCCATATGCGAACTCTGTATTTGGGTATGACTGAATACAAAGCTAAGGTAGAAAGAACACGTTAAGACAAAATATTAAGACCTCGCCTCAAATACAGAGAACTGTACTGGCTTTTGTGAAGAAACTCTCAATTGTCAGTACAGAACAAACTACAAGTTTAAAACCAAGTACTAAAGCCGATTTGTTTATACGACATCCAACTTTGGGGCTGCGGTAAAAAGGCGTTCTTTTTAACGTAAACGTTCCTTTTTTGTATACATGGAAGTGAGCTGGTACCCTAGACAAGCAGGTGCTACTGAGAAGACTAAAAAGAATTAAACTATTCGAACTAATTAACAAGTAAAATATATAGAAAACAGAGCACAGTGAGTGAAGTGTAAGTCCGTCTTGTTTAGGAAATGTAAGTAAAGAACATCAGTTAATCTTTGAGATTATTTTCCATTTGTAATTCACCAAAAAATATTAATCTAATAATTGAAAGAAGCAGATTTATACTAATTAGAAAAAATTAAACCCGCATTATTTTTTTAATAATGAAAAAATTACTGTAATTGTAATTGTAATTGTTTCTGAAGTCGAACAATACTAAAAATAAAAAACCTCTACACAGAGATGCATTATGCGTGATTCAAACAAATCGTTGTTTTAATAGATGCAAAATATATTTATTTGCCACAATGTTTATCTTAAATTCAATTACCTACTTTTTATTAATATAATATACGTAATATTGGTTTTTACTTTTTGTTTAATAATAATAAAGTAGTATGTTGTTATTAGGCTGGAAAATTGTCAAAACTGCAGTGATTTTGATATTTAGCTGTAATTTAATAACACTCGACAGGCATGACGAAGCATCGAACGTCGAGTCTTAGAACACAATAGAGACACCCGGAAAGCTATTGCTAGGAAAGATTCAACAGTCAGCTCGTGCTGAACAGTGCCATGAGTCGTGGCCCAGAATGGACTTCGATGATCCAAAGATGTTGGAAAAGGTAATCAATTATCACCAAAGACTTATTAGTGAAGCCATTGAAATTTACAAACATCCTCACAACACCAATCATTAGGACGACACAGACAGTAGGGTCTGGAAATGCTAACGCGGTCATGTGGAAAACACATGAGAGCGGTAGCTCCAGATATGTGCAGTGAGGTGTAAACTAGATATATTAGGTAAAGTTCTCGATAGGCTTTCAGCATTCAGTTAGCTATGAAGAAGCAAGCAGCAACATGGATCGCAAAACGTCAACACATACGAGTGGTGACGCACGGCATAACCCGGAAGCAATTTTATTTCTATATGTAGAGGTATATTGTGTTTAAATAACAATAATCTCGCATAAATAATGTTAGAACAAAGTTGAATCACTCGACGTGAAAAGCTCTAGCAAATACCACCCACATCTCCCTTCGCAGAGTAGTTTAACACATCTTAACGGTCGAGTTCACCGTTTAAATATTAATTAATTTGCTTAACGGCAAATTGCACGAGCAAAGTGCATACAGAAGTGAGCGGTCGGCGCGTGGGCGTTGAGAGTCATCATCGATACTGTCGACAATAAAATTACGGAGCACCCAGTTTGTCCTCGCGGTACACTTACCGCGATCTAAATAAACGAGCTTAATTTAGCCATGATTTATCATCGCATCGCTGCTGGTTGACGAATTTGGTGCAACTTCAATATCAAAAAGGTCGACTCTTTATACACGCTTAGCGGAGTATCATTCCGCTATAAACATCAACGACTTTAAGAATTGTTGCCGAACCTATCGCTTTGAAGTGTTCACGGAATCAAATAAACTTCGAAAATTTCGAAAACAAACAATATCGGAAAATTATATCTGTGGGCGTTCCTGATCAAGTTCCAACAAACAATCGATCATAAAAACGTGTTTTTGGAGATTTTCGGAATGGCCAACGCATGGATGTAAGCTATACATAGTGGGTGTTAAGTATAATAATATTTGGAATGTAACGCCCACAGGGGCATTTATATTGAACATGGGTCACTTTGAAGCAGACGAAAATGGATTTTTGGTGGAACATAGTTACGAGAATGGTATTTCGACACTTAAGATTGTTTGCTTGATGATTCATTCGCATTTTAGGTGATAAGTTTGTAGCAATTATGTTGTAAGCTGTGTTATCATTTAGAAAAGACGATGTAATTAGCATAATAATCATATATTTTATATTCTTTCTATAATTCTTGTAAAAAATGACGCCACTACTTAAGAAGATGTGCTCCGAAATTAATATTTAAACTGAAAAACTCAAAATTAAGATATAATAGAAAACGTATCACTAATTATCACTAAACTAAGTTCCCTATCATCAAACCATCTCATTTTCTGCTATGTTTTTTGAAAATAGGTGAATTCCCTGGCCCATCCAGCAGTTCTTGTAATCTGTCCAGATGAGTTCCACCGAGTTTTTGAAAATGGTCACCAGTTATTTTGTTCATATCTGAGATAATTCTGCTTTCAATATGACACATAACAGACTCACAAAATAAAGCCTTTTTGTGATTTTAGTTCCTGGAAGTCGGTTCATTTTCTTAAAACAAAATTTTGTGGACAAAAAATATTCACGTCAATTCTATAAGGCTAGTTGCTAACTAGCCACTTGGAATGGTTAAATTTATTAGCAACGATGTTAAATTATAAAATGGTAGTCTGCGACATACCCGAGTGGTTTAATTGTTTGCCACCAGTTGGGTGGCGAACTGAGCGACTGCGTAGCGACAGAAAGGGAGGTGTTGCTAAACAGCCAAGTCCTTCCTTGAAATAAAAACGAAATGTTTGGTTTATGGTATATCGTAAATAAAGAAGTGGTTAATGATATAGAAAATGTACATGAAAGGTGGATGCTTATTTTTACTATTTAATAAGTATCATATTTTGATTTATTTATATTTTTTGGGATACTTGCTTTGGTTTTCACCGACGATCTATATCTATAGAAATAAAAAATAATGTTACAATCAACTATATTGTATTCGTAGACTAGTAAAAGCAAATTTGTTAAATTTGTTAACTGTACAGTGGAAAGATTATCACAGTTAAAGTAAATGATCATTGTTAAAGAATTAAATTAGTATCCAATAAACAAGAAAACCTTTAAAACTTTTAACCACACCTACTAGAATTTACCCAGTTTACGGATTAACCTAACCTCACAATTCAGAAATGCAGTCAGACGCAAAGTCTCAGAAGAACAAGAATAATAACAACAAGAATAATTCATTTTACGCGATTTCACTGAGCAGCTTATCTTCTGTGGAGTTTTGCACATATTTCATTTTTGGGTATATTGTTGCCACAATTATTCGACGTTACCGGCTTTCGAAAACGCAGATTTTTTTTGTGAATAAAATTAATGCTGGCATAAATATGGCTTTTGTGTAGTTCTACTATCGCAACTACTCTTATCCATTATTGATTTGGTTATTTTTAACTTCTGCGTACACACTAGGGCTTCCAATCCCGGACAATATACGGATCCCGGGATTTCGGGATTAAAGATTTTATAATCCCGGGATTCAAGAAAAAATGCGAAAATTGCCGGATCAAAACGCCTGGGATGCAAAAAGTTACCAAATCCAGTTAGTAAGAAACTCCTAAAATATACTTAATTGGACAATATCTTTTACCCCGAAAATTATCAACTTTTTCAAATTTTGTCTTACAAGTAGAAAACCAAAATTATCGATTTAAAAGGTAAAAGGTGTCACGTGTACGTATTGACAAGAATAATAAACACAATTTAAACTCTATTAGATAATAACTTGCTCTTCTTTCTCAAATTTGCTAAAACATTTTACAGTTTTGTAAAAATTTTCAAGAATAGTCGCAGCAAAAGAAATTGATTGAGTCAAATTTTCAATTTATTATATTAATGTCAAAATAAACATTTTGACAAATTGTTTAAAATTGGATAACTTTAGAATTCATACATCATGGATGTTTATTATGCAAGTAGACTAACTGCTTGCATGTGAAATAAAACTTATTGTTTACAAAAAAAGATAGGTATGATGACTTTAAGACCTAGTTCTAACCGCGTTTTCACGTAAAGACGTTATTTATTGTTCAAAATTAATTAAACATTCAGTGCAACTTCTTAGATGAATAAGGAATTAGGCTATTTAAATATTTAATTTCAGGTCATGAAAGAAATTATTATTAAATAATAAGATGACGCTTTGCTTGTACGTCTTTCGGATTTGTCAAATACAGTTCAAATAGCTCAACCTACATTATAAAAACAGATTTTTTCTCCAAGTGCACTTTTTGACAAAACTTTTCCACTAAAAAAGCAAAAACAGCAATAATTGTGTGACGATGAGAAATATCGTACCTATATATTTCGCATTTTAGTTTAAGGTAAAATCCTTAAACTGGAAGAAACTTGATAATCGGAACAAGAAATAACATCGTTCGTTTGATTGTTACAGTTGTTACAGTTAAATATATCGGGAATAATTTGTATCTTTTTTACTTTATCATACGCAGTATGTAAAGTATTGTAATCGTGCCGAAAAAAAAAATTGGGATTTTAGCGGAAATAGGTCTTTATGGGTCCCCTGAACATTTTTGACCAAGGTACAAAAAAATGTCTGTGTGTGTGTGTGTATGTGTGTGTGTGTGTGTGTGTGTGTGTGTGTGTGTGTGTACCCAATTTTTGTTAATTCATTTCCGGAGAAACTACTAAAGGTATCGGCACGGAACTTCATATTTAGAAGTTTCATGACCAAACTTAGAGTTGAAAAGCTTTTGGTTCAAAAGGGTCCAAAGGAACTGGGTGTTTACTCCAAGCCTTTTTCAAGGATTTTAGAAATCAGCCGCCATTTCTGTAATTTCGTCAAAATAGTTCAATAATAAATTAAAGCAGAGGAAATTTTGAATAATTTATGCCTATGACATTTTTTGGTAAAATTAATAGTTTAGCTTTTTAGTTTATTCTAAGCCTTTTTCAAGGATTTTGGAAATGACCCGCCATTTCTGTAATTTCGACAAAATAGTTAATTAATAAATTAAAGTAGAGGAAATTTTGAATAATTTATGCCTATAACATTTTTTGGTAAAATTAATAGTTTAGCTTCAAGAGCAAATTCTATTTGATCGAGATCGGTCGCATCTGCATTGATATGAAATTACATAGTAGCCAGGATTTTGACAAATATTTTTTTGTGTTGTCACATTCGAAAACAGCTGATCTCATCAGAGGTTGGAAAACCACTATGGAACGTTGCCGCTGTAATGCGCAAAATTATAAAATACAAATTTCAAATAAAATAAGATCACCAATTTGATTGTTTGTTGATAAGAAATATCAACCCGTCTTTATATCTAATTCTAAAAATGATACATTGAGAAAATTATAAATAAAGTATAGCGATGAGTGTAGTTTTATTTTAGTATGTTGGTTCGGATGTGTCATGAACAAATATAAATCTGTCAGAATTTGAATTACCTTTTTAAGGTGCGTTTTCATTAGTGATAATGGCAGTGGTAGCAGACGCCGTTATAGTATTTCTAATAGAAAATTGCTAGTGACTCATGTTTATGTACATGCAAACTAATATGTGTCATTATCACGATATGTAAGAAATACTATAATTTCGTATTCTACCACCGCCATTAGCTACCCTCATAACGTTTTTATTTATTTTATTCTATCCGGTAAGACATTATATCGCGTGGTCGTTGTTTATTTTAATAAGTTACCCGCCAAGCTGCTAACTCGCTGGCGGGTAAATAAAAGTATTTTATTTTATAAGTTATATTTTCGGATAAGCGCCCACGGCGCAAGGCACCGTTTTTTAAATATGTATATATGTTGTATCACATTGTTTCTATTATCTGATAATTAATAAATTTTGTTAAAGCCTAAAGCCTAAGCTATTAGCTACCATTACCTACCAATCGGAACGCACCTTTAAACTTGACATTTCGTCAAAGTGGTACCAACCTAGCATTTACTATACAGAAATCATTTATTTATTTTTTCTAAATACGTATTTCTTAAACAGCAACACAATAAACGTTTATGTCGCTCCTGCCAAAAACTAGATAGCGCGACTCCCTCACATGCGACGGCGACACTCCGCCTTCGGTGCCGAGCCGCATCACCGCTCGTCGCGCTATTCCGTACTTTCGGCATTTGTGACATAAATAACTATTATTCTAATGACGTAGTGTAGGTAGTGTCCAATGCTGATGCTTTGACAATACCTATGATTTATCTCAATAGAATAGATTCTCATGCAGCTAAACTATTAATTTTATATATTGTATGATAAAGTCATGTGCCTGGCCACATCAGATTTTTTTCAATAGTTTTTTGTTTTCGCTGTATTTTGTTACCTATTTACTAATTTTATATTCTGTAGTACATAATTAAATACAGGTAAAGCAATCCGCGACAACTTTTTTTTTTATTTTTACATTTATGTGCCTTCTTTCTGTTAAATACTTTAAGCAAACTGAGAGGGTTCGTTTTGCCTCCATACTGAAATATTTCTACTTTTTTCGAAATCTGTTCGTCCTACTGTAGCAACATTTCTTGGGTTGAGTTTTTTAAACGTTTTATGCTTGATACTTTATTTAATCAGAAATGGTGCTGTTATACACTGAAGTTCATACTTTAATAACAATTCATATGATTTATTGAAGATCGTGCCCACACTTCGCCAATTAACAACAAAATAAGAAAATTCATTATTTTTCGGAATCCCGGGAGTAGAAGCCCTAGTACACACCACATCCTAGGGTACTGATATGGTACTGATCAGGTGATTGAATGTTTTGTACTGAATGCGCATGACCATCTACAGTTACCACTGTTATTAAACGCATTATTCTTAACAAGTGGTTCACATGTTGTAGATAAAGTAGTTGCTAAGTGGCAACTTGCTACGTAACAACTGTGTTACAGAATTGGCCTAAATGTACGTTGAGGAGTTGATGGGTCCAATATTACCAACTTTCGGTGGTGTTTAAAATGTCAAAATTAAACGAAGAAAAGTAATTTTTGTAGGCGTGTTGGTAATGTCGTTTCTCGAGGTCCAATCTTTGTTAATGTTTCTATACCCGTAATTATTCTAATATTGACCGGGAAAAACCAGCATAAGTACAGGAAACCCCTAGCTATCCATTGGTGAATAAATTGTCAAAATCGAACACGAACATATACTTATTGCTGGCGTTTTTACTGTCCGGCGTGCCAATTCTGGTCGTCTCTCAAACAACCACGCCAATCTTTATTTTAATTTTTTGTCCACTAGCTCCTCTAATATCGGCTGGGAAAAACTATGGGGAATACTTGAAGAGTTGTGATTTTTGTGTACTTCCTGTACTTAACTATGATTTAATCGATCGGTTAAAACTACTAGTATCAGGCCGTTAAGAGCTTTCCAATAATGTATAATTTATAAAAATTGGTTTAAA
The DNA here is from genome assembly GCA_964023965.1 of Melinopterus prodromus. NCBI lineage: Eukaryota > Metazoa > Arthropoda > Insecta > Coleoptera > Scarabaeidae > Melinopterus > Melinopterus prodromus. The sequence goes on from OZ030390.1 coordinate 29,667,522, forward strand.
ACCCATAAAAAACGTATTGCTAACTTCCCCCGTGTAAGAAAATCCACTATAACAGCAAAATTAAACCCATGAATTCTTATGGGCACTTCCATAACGCCGGCGATGAAAGCTTTAGACAAAACCACCACGACAAAAGTCATAAAATATCAGCGTCCATATCGCTGTTAAAACGCTATGGAACTGCTGTCGAAAGTCGTACGGAATCAAATTGTCTCCGAAGCGTATTAGAATAAAGTACCGAGAGTGTCGTGATCAGAGTCAATAAGGTTGGCATAAAAAAGCCGTAAGGGACACTAAAGGAGCGCAGTAGATCCCGATAACGGCGCAGAGCTTGTGGTTATTGCGTGCCATCATCTAGGGATGCCGTGTTTATAAATATGACGTTAACAGCTCCGCAGCGGGTTCATTACCGGGATGTTTACGACGGCATCATACAGGACCGAAGAATGGACCGGATGGACATCGTCGTCGGTCGGCCGGTCGGTGCTTTTTATCGTCCGGCAATCGAAATACCTCTGCGCGGAAAATGCGAACTACGCGACGTCACGTGGCGCGTGATGCACGCCACTCGATATGACAGAAAGCAGATTCGGACGGAATCTAGTAGGCGCAAAATTCCAATACCGCTGACTCAGGCCATTCCGAAGTGTTATCTCTTGAAGACAGTCTAGGTTGCCTTACTCAAGAGCTAATTTTAAACGGCCAATTACATTCCTGTAATGAGTGAACAGTCTACGTGTTTGGCAAACGTATGCGGTCATAGATTCGGTTCAGTTTATATGAAATAATAAAGTACCTACCTACGGATGCATGTATACTGTATACATACTCGAAAAGGTAAGCCAGCTATGCCCCATCGTAAGTTAAGAGTTCAGTTTCGTACGAAAGATTACACAAAAACCGAATAAAATAAAACAATCAAATTTTCAAAAAAAGAAACAGCTTACCAGGGTTTGGTACTTTTGCGAAACAATGGTAGGTGTACTTATTATTATGAGTGTTTTATAAGACGTCGAATTGAGGAAGACTTGCCTAAGGCACAAGGAGCTTGAAGTAGTTTATTAGAACAATTTATACTTAGGCCAGCTCGCACCAATTCTCTGTTATCATCATGTTAAGTTACCCAGGAACTTAGCAAGTAATTCCTCTCGGTTAGTATGTAGTATGTACTAAGAAATCCTCATTACTTTAGATGTACTATCCTGGCCATATATTATGTCCCTCATTTTGACGTCGATTTTCTCGCAGAACTAGGGGCGAAAAAAATTTAAAAAATTCTTGTGCTGTCCTTGATTAATATTCTACAACACATAAAAATTAGAAAGCTGTATATGTTGGCGTTTTCCCGATTTTTCCAAATTAGGATGAATTGGCGCTGTTTTTGCCCCATAAATTTCATTCGTTTACCTTTAGCAATTAATTACTCCGGAAATAATCCATAGATATCAACGAATTAAATAGTATAATCATCAGCGGAATGCTAGCTTTCAATGTGCATTTTTGCAAAACCATTGGATTGCTGGTTGACCCACAAAAAGCTATATTATGCAATGCCAGCAATTCCGTTATTAGAAGAGCTAGAGTAATGAAATATAGACTATAGGCTACCCAATAATTCATAGGTTTAAAGTTTATTACATAATCAGTGTCATACAAAAGATCGTGCTAAAACTCCACGTGAATTCCGACGCTCTATGGTCTTTGGTATACTGCGGGGAAGGGATGCGTTAGCGGTGCTGTCATGTCGGAGAGAACAGACACAGCTGAGAGAACCGGGGCAGCTTATTATCAATACACAAAATGAACGATAGCTGGTCAAGGTAGTAATTTTAACTAACAATTAATTTTTGCATAATTTTGATTATTATATGTGATTTGTAATATGCGTTTATGTTTTTTTCAGTTTTTATACAATAAGGTTGTTAACAAGATTTTGATGGAAGCGGATAGATCTAATACTATGGAGTTAGCAGATTTTCCGATTAGTGGTGAATACTAAAGTAAGATTGCATAATAAACCCAAAAAATATTTAAAAAGTATGCCCGATTTTGTTATATAAATATTCAAACTATTATAACAGTTTCAACAGCTTATTAATTAATAATATTTAAATACATGCACAAACAATATAAAATAAATACAACTCTTGATATATTACGTATATTACAAACGTCAGCTCTGCGCGTATAAAACTTAAAAATATCAAAAAACTTTTACAAATTCGGCATCGTAAATTTGTAGACACATAGAATATTTTGCAGATCACTCATTAATTTTAAATAGTAATCCCGAAACCCGATTTAAAATGCCAAGAATTCCCATAAGACTTCCAAATGCCTTATCTTATCGACTCATTTTGCCATCATTTTTTAATTCGGTAATCTGTCGCCGGATATCGAAATGTCAGATGGATGTCAGACAGATGGACGGCATAGAAAGTACTACTTTCTATGCCGTCCATATGTCCGTATCTACTTGGTCTAATGAAAGAATATATTGTATATATTGCGAATTCTACCTTTGATATCTTACAAATGGTACAAACGGATCAACTTCTGAATCTCCCACACGACAATTTAGGATCGATAATGGCGTAACTGCCGAAACATGTCTCCTATATAAATAAATATTCTTGCAAATGAATAAGAGGTTTCTTTTCTTCTATTTAAGTTTAAGTGTAAATATGTATGTCAAAGAAACACCCTACAAAACTACCCGCAGTTCTTTCTAACGCCACTTGTCGTAAAACAAAAAGCCAGATCGGATTTGATAGCTCAAAGCAGACAAATGATTAACCATTTCAATATTTTTTTCTGTGGCCTGCTCTAAATTGAAATACGCTAAAAGAATGAAACATTGACCATAACTGTTCAAGATGTAGAAACTAGTCACAATGTTTACTTACAGGTTGTACAGTATTTAGAAAGCTATGTTCTGTTGTAAATGTATTTTATTGATGTTGGCTGGACAATATAGGTACGTGACCAAACGCGAGCCTATTTCCGCCATGTTTTAATATTTTCTGTTGTTATAAAAAAATAGATGACAATGTCATATCTCTAGGAGATCAAAATGGCAATAATCAATTACTATTATTATTACAATAGCAATTAAAATCGGAGCTTTGTCTTTGTGGAATGATGGTTTAACAATGGGGAATATACGTTAAGACTTTTCAAATTATTGTTGCCAACAGCGAAGATTTTGAGTTCCTCAATTCTTTGAGATATCCCAAAAGATGCTCCGTAATTTCTTCTATTAAAATACCTAGGTATTTAATCATTCTTGCGATAGTGGATACATAGATCGTATTAGACTGGTGATAGTCAGGACATTTTATGACTTACCTACTGTATTGACAATAGGTTATCGGTGTATAATGTTGTTATTTGTAATTAATTCTTCACCCATTTTAATGTGTTATAATTCAGTTGATATGTTTTGCATTTTTCTATTATTAATTATTCGTTATTAAAAAACACGAATAAAGAATTTGTTGGCTTAGCTTCACATTAGAGTTTGCAGCATTATAGACGTTCCATTCGTGTTGACGTTTCTATTTGAAAAGAAAAATAATCAAAGTTTCTAAGAGCTAAAACAATAAAATAAAAAAAATAAAACAATAACAAGAATGTTGAAAATTATTCTGGCTATAACCGGACTGCGGGCATTATTTTGATCCAGCATTTTCGAGGAAATGTATGACCAACATGTTTTTGCCCCTTATATAATTTTAAACTTGTTATTATGGCGTAAATTTATCGAGCATTTGCTAAATATAAACCATGCAACACCACTCAGCGCAAACATTTTAAAGTACTACGTTGCTTACGGGCTCTTATTACGTATATAAAATTATTAGCCAAGTGTAGCCGCACTCACGAATTATTGACATTTACGATTTAACGAAACATTGCATCAATCCCACCAATATTAAAGTATTCAAGGTCAGTCACAAGAATATAACCATATTTTATATAAACAGCAAAGAAATTTGCATAATCGCGAACACCTGTTGATACAAATATAACAGTTTTTTTTCTCATTTCCTTTAAACACAAAAAAATTAATTAATCATATACTACTATCTGATCCGTCCAACAGGCCAAAATTATTACCATATATATTTTCTCACGGGTATACTCATTGACAGTTGCTTACGCGAACAGAACGATGATATGACGAATAATTTTGCTGATTGGTCAACGAAATTTCAAAGCCTGCTAATTAACGTTTACGTTGTTTCTGTTGACATTTCACATGAATTAGCTACAACACTTACACCTACATTCTAAAATATTTCGTGTACAATTTAAACATAAGCTGGCAAGCAAATAAATCGACTCACAATTAATTTAAATTCTTATTCTTCCGAATTATTTTCGAATGATGATTTCGAATTCAATAGTGGTTACAAGAACCAGATAACAGTTCATAATTCTTAATAGTACCATAAAAATCCATAATAGTTCTATGTGAATTTAGATAATGATGAACAAGTTGCCGACTGTAGTTCCAGTGTTACAAACCGTTCAACATATGGGACAAATAACGCAATTCAAACACTTGGAAAGAACACCGGGCCGTTGGGTTTTGTCTAGAACCCACAGGAACAACTACTGACATCATAATCATCATCCACTTATTTACGGGACAAATAATATTAAATAAATATACCCAATATATTAATATTAACAAAATATCACATACGGTATTTTAAAAAATAAAACCAAACGAGAAAATGCAAAAATATTAAACATAAACATAAACACTTCAAATTACCCGAAGCTGTTGAATTCCAACACGTTGTAATTCCAACGTATGCACTAGGGCTTCCAATCCCGGACAATATACTGATTTATTAAAGATTTTGGAATCCCGGGATCCCTGGATTCATCCCGGGACTCATGAAAAAAAAGCCAGAATTGCCGGACCAAAACGCGATCACTAAGAAACGTCTAAAATATACTTTATTGGACAATATCTTTTACCCCAAAACTTCATCCACGTTTCCAACTTTTACCTTACAAGTAGAAAACAAAATTGTTGGTTTAAAGCAGTGGTTCTTAACCCATTTGAAGTCATGGAGCAATTTTGATCATACGAAAAATTCGCGGAGCACCAAAAACATTGACATAACTTTTACTCAAAATTAAAACGATTATTAAATAACAGTTAAAAAATAACATTAATTAGAAAAAATATAAACAGTCTACCTTCTTTTCAGCAGAATTAATTTTTAGAAATCAAATGTCGTTCTGAGTATAATGTTTCATATGGTCTTATATGTTTTTTCTATTCCTTAAGAAGTTACAGCCGTTTGAAATGTTAACAAACAAAGAAAAATAAAAGATAAAATACATATCAAACAATGCGAAAACGAAAAAATAACATAATCAATACATAACAATAAAAAGTAAATAAATTTAAGTAACAAAACAAAACCCACATAAAACTTTTTACAGATTTCCTTCTAAAAACTAAATGTCATTCCGAGTAAAAAGGTTCATATTGACTTATTGGTTTTCTCAATTCCTTAACAAGTTGTAGCCGTTTAAAATACGGTTTTATTGATATTTTTATCAGCTCTAACTTTTTACCGAATTGAAAAATGGATACTCGAATGAAGTTTATTTGCGGCGAATATCATTAGTCTGATACAGAAAACAAAAAGATATATTTCTGTAAAAATTTAGAACATAACGGGCATTTTGAACATTTATTTCTACAAACCAACTCTTGAATGTTTCAGGGAAAAAGCACTCTCGATATACCGAATTGCTTCCGAAGTTTTCTTTTTGCCCGTATTCACATAATTCCACATTTTGTGTGTGTGTGTGTATGTTTTGATTTTCTGGCCCCACAAAATTTTGTTCGTGAACTATCACCTGGTGGTTATAAATGCCGCCACCTATTTGGTATATAGTGATACTTCCTCCAAGCATCTGACATGCGGTAATATAAATTTAAATATAATAAAACTTTATATTTAATTAAATTAAATATTTAGGTAATTTGGCTGGATTCTTTATATTAGCAGTTACGTACCACCTGCTCTAGCAGTTTTGATAAGCTCATTTTTGATACAACTTTATACTAATCTAAGGCTTAATAAATCCGCACATAACATGTGGATGATATGTAGAGGAGGGCAAAAATATATATTATTAAAACATCATATTTATTATCTTTATTTTAGGAAATATATTTCAAAATGTTTACATATTTTCAGAACTTTTTATTGGCATGTGTAGCAGAGCTATACCCATTTTTATTTTAATTGTATTATGTTCTAAATTCTTTATTTATTTTATTCATATTTATTACATTAAAAATTGTAAATGTTTTTTTGTCTACTTTGCGTTCGTTATAAACTTATAACGAAACCGCTTTCGGTGTCATTATGAAAACAGTAGATCACAAACTTTTAGGAACTTTTGATTTTCCTAGATTTATGATATTGACGTCAAGTGTCAAATAAGGCTGACATCTCAATCGCTATTGGTTGTATTTTAGTAGTAGTAATAATCTTTATTCCAACATCCAGCTTTGTACAGGTTTATTACACAATTATTTCATTTAATAAATTTCATTTGGTGTTCGAACGGGCTATTGAGCTAGGTCTTTCTGCCATGCTCCATCTCTTATTTTGGGAGGCTTCTTGTATTATAATATACTATAATTGTTAGTTTTGTTGAAGTTAGAATAATACCAATATTATTATTTGAATCACATACGGTAAATGAGTCAACAATTTCGGTTTTCATAATTTTGCGGAGCACTTGCAACAACCTCGCGGAGCACCGGTTAAGAACCAATGGTTTAAAGGGTAAAATAAATTTTAAATTTATTAGATAAACTGAAAATTTCAATAATAATAATAAATTTTCAATTTTTCATATTGATGCCAATAAATCACATTGACAACTTATTGTTTTCTTCTTTAAGATAACATTGGATAATTTTAGACTTTATACATCATGAATGTTTATTATGCAAGTAGACTAACTAAGTATTTGCATTTTAAATAAAACGATTATTGTTTACAAAAAAATAACTACAGATCTAAACCAAGGCCCAAATCTAAACGCGTTTTCAGGTGAAGGCGTTATTTATTGTTATTCGTGCAACTTCTTAGAATATTTAATATAAATACAAATGCAGTTCAAGTAGCCCAATTCACAATATAAAAATAGATTTTTTATTTTAGTGCACCTTTTGATAAAACTTTTTCACTATAAAAGCGATAAAGTGAATATTGTGGAATGAAGAAATGTCAAAAATGACCTTATTACCGCTGTCACAGCTCATCACAAACTCGAGATTGTTCGTACCTAAATATTTTGTTTTTTCTATCTGTCTATTTACTAATTTTATAGTGTGTAGTACACATCATTGAATACATGTAAAGAAATCCGCCGCATATTTTTCATATTTTTACGTTTATGTTTTTGTTCTGTTTTAAAAAGGACCTAGTTGTATTTGTTCTTGCGGGTATAGTAAGGAGAAAGACTTATGCAAGTTGAAAAGGTTCATGTTTGCCTCCATATTGAATTATATCTACTTCTCGCAGAATCTGTTCTTCCTATAGCAACATGTTGGTGTAAACGAACATTTTATGCTTGAAACTTAATTTAATCAGAAAGGGTGCTGATATAGGCTGAAATTCATTCTTACAAAATAGCAGCTCAATTGATTTATTGTGCCCACATTTCGCCAATCAACAAAGGAATAAGAAAATAATTTATATTTTATTTTTTGGGATCCCGGGATTTAGATTTATAATGCCGGGATCCCGAAAAAGCTCATTATTTGTCGGGATCCCGTAATCCCGGGATTGGAAGCCATAATGCACACGATCGAGCACTTTCATTTCACATCTAAAACTTCCCGAATAACTTTTATGTTATCATACATCAATGGATGAATATTACAGTTAATAAGGATTGTTTATATGCAAACTACGCTGTCATGCTATCATTTATTACATACATTTCCTTATTAGTTTATAATATTTAGCAAAATTACTGATACACTGATAAACTACTGATAAACCGTACTCGATATTACCATTTGACAAGCTATTGTATTGTTTCTGCCACTAGTGAAATCACCATTTCCAAAAAAACAACCGGGTAAAATAAGTATGGATAACAAAGCCAAATCCGTACATAAACAATTTACAAACGCAAATAAAAACAAAACGTCATTACGCCAACGTAGCGACGATACAAGCCAATCTGTATACAGCAAAGAAACTCGTGCCTTTTGAACCTAAATATAGCCCTGGGGTACTATTCGAGCGAGTACGACTGACTTTGGTACACGACGTTGTTAATTTTGTTTTTATTTAAGATTTGGCAAACAAAGTTTTTTATTTATATTATTTTATATTTAGCGATTATTCTGTATAAAAGTAACAATCAAATGAAAAGATATTTGACATAACGCCCTTCAGAAGTCATCCGAATATGCCTTTGATTTGTGTTTTTTTTACTGTTTTAGTGTCGTTCTTGCTTTAATTCAACTTTCACATAAATTGTACATCTAGTATGAATAGGACTTTCCTATAAACGTATTTGATCTTCGATCCAAAATAAATTAAATTTGCTGCATGTCAAAAACAAGTAATTTTCCAAGAATAATATTGGACTACTTACTTATAGGATGTCTGCGTTACAACTTTCGCGTTTGTTGGCTATAACTGTCTATTCTTTAATGGCTCAATACAAGATTGCAAAGTTTAATTGTTTGGCTATCAAAACAGTTTATTTATCCAAGTAATAAATATACGGCTGTGAGTGCTCATAATCCTGGATAAAATAGATTCAGTAGAGTTCATTATTTGGACCCTCTCCAAATTATTACAATTTGAGACCGGGAACTTCGCAGAATCATACATAAAAGTTATGATAGCGAACGAATTGAAACGAATTGCTTGTAGTGTGAAGATTGCAACCATACCATATTCGCAATAACAGAAAGTTTAAATCCTAAGTTATGTTGCTTTTTTGTTTGGCTATGCTACATTTCTGATGAATATCGGGTCAATTTAATGTGAAATGAAAGGTGTTTGAGAATCAATAGGTAGTTACATTAACTTGTTTTGGTCAAAACGGGTAGTAGAAAGTTTATAGCACCGTATGGAGGGTGATTTTAACTTATACAGGGTGAAATTTTTAAACATTTTTTTATATTGTTTCTACTAAAAACTAAAAACGACGTTTGTTACAAACTCATAGCAATGGCACGCAAAATCTAATTGCGTAATTGAGTTATATTTGTAAATCGTTAGGTATCTACTTATTTCTTATAACTTTGACAGTCGGTAGCGCACTTAAATATTTTTTCAGGTAATTATATTAATTCAGGTAATATATTATTTTCAAGAAATATGCCCTTGAAAAAAAAATTATAAAATGTGAAGCACCCTAAAGAACCCACCTAGCAACTCTGCGTAATGTATTTTTATTATAAGAAGTGAGATATAACCCTCATTTTAACAACAAAAAAAACAATAACGATAACGTTCTAAACTTTGATGTTCAAGAACTTTTGTTTTAGGTACTTATTGTACAAATATGGTTTTGATCGTTTTTTATTGTTTATTAAATTAATACGATTGTTAAACTTTTTTAATATATCCCACAGAACTGTTCAATTGAAAGTTTTTGATGTCCCACTATTGGCTATATAGTTGAAAGTTTGAAACTAGGATCTACTCCATCCAAACTTTTAAATTAAAATACGCTCAAAAGGATCGCAATTTCCGGCCTAACAAAAGTTGATATCATCTTTGTTATTTTATATGGAAGTATGTATATGATTTTTGTTACATTGTTTTTACGTATCAAAACACATCGACGTTTATTAGGTTTCGAAATGACACATTTTTTTTGTTTATATTTTGATTATCGTACTTTTTTGATTTTTGTGATGTCGTTTCAAATTGATAATCTTGATTATTATTCAAGATAACAGTTTAATTTTTGTTGAAAACACTGTTCATAATACATAACCAGGAGCATTCTAATAAATAAATAAAGTATGAATATCTCAAAAACCACAAAAGATTGGTATCGGAAACACCACTATGGAGTGATTAATATGTAGAGTGCAAATTTTGAACACTAGATATATAAGATATAATTATGTACTAAACACCATTAGTTTGGCTATATGTAACGCATGTTAACCAAACATGAATCTGTTAGCTTCTTGTCTTGATATTCGTCATTTAAACATGCTTTACGTGAAAAATGAAAAGAAGTTATTTTTAAATTCTTTACGTTTCGAATTGGTAATTTTTGCTCTTCAGTTATTTAAGGCCAAAAGTGTACCTACCTCTACTCTATTGTTTTGAGAAATTTGAGAGAATGAGATAAAAAATATTATCTGTCAGAACTTGTATATTTTCGAATTTTAAAATATACGAAATGTTATGTTCAGAGCAAATATTTACCAATGATGGTTCATAAAATTAATATGTTGTTAGCAGTTAACAGAAGGTTTTTATTATATCCATCAAAACAGGATAGTGTATGATTTAATTATTACTCCATCCACATATTTCTGAATTAATGCAAACGTAAACAGTAATTTCTTTGTAGGTCTATTACCACTTTTCTATCGATTGATTAACTTTCAACAGATTTTTTAGGAAATTAGTGAGTTATTATTTTGTATATTAAAGATATTGTGAATTAAATTTTAGTTTAATTTATGTATTTTGTTGTTTGTTTTCTTTATTTTTCCTTACAGGTACCTACTGCAGATTGAATAAATAACTCAGCAAATATACAGTGGTACTTATGTATATTATGCAATATGTATCCATAATCTTGACGGCAGAGGAAATGCGAATAGTTTATTTTAACTTAATATTTTATCTTATCACTTGTTTTGCATTTGGCTCATTGTACATTTTTTTCACATAACGAAAATAAGAATGTTTGTGGACCTTCCTAATTCACAGCGAGAATTTTTAACTCACCGCTAAAATTAGCATCTCAATGATAAAAACGTATTTTGGATAAGTCTGATTTATATAAATTAGTTGCGAGTTTGTACGTATGCTTAGATTCATCAAGCCGGAACGCTTTCACACGAACAGGCTGACAAATTAATCTAAGCCGGCAATAAATGTAAACTGTTGGGCCGTGCGAAGTTGACCTCGACCTACGACAAGTCCGCTCTGTCACACGGGAGATTTTACATGACAAGGTAAATAGGAAATAGTCAAAAAAACGAAGGTTAACGACCTATAACATCAAAATTCGCGCAGAATAATGTTATGCAATCTGTCAAGGTAAACACCGGATAGAAAACAGCGGAACAGCAGCGCGGTACAGCAGCAAGAGAGGAAAATCTACAGGTGTCAGTTGGCGTAGGCCGAAAACTATGTCTAAAAATACGAGTTACGCGAAAAATAAAATTGCACAATAAACCGCTGACTTAAGAACTTTGAAGTTACTTACGTGACAGCCAGAGAAATCCGAAGCATATGATCAACAACATGTTTACAAACAGAGTTGTCATATTAATTGAGATGATGATTTCCGATTCAAGTGTAATTTGGCGGTCGAGAAACACACACTAAACACAGCACACTGCCTCGGAGCGCAACTAGTTGAATGAACGTAAGCGATAGTAGCACGCTCTCGCGAACGCGTCAAAAAAACCGGCTAACCTACCTCATCGACAGAACTTCGCATACTGATCCCGTCATGAACACAGACTTGTCTTAAAAGATGATTGGGAAGGAGAATGGGTTGCGGGCCATTAGGCGTACTCAAACTACCGGCACTATTTTTAGACACCTCCGCAATATTACCGCGCTGCTATTATTCCCTCATGGTATGCGCTTAGTATGCACGCAAAGAAAGCTCATTTCGATAATGGATATCGACTGTTTGCAATTTTGAGAAGTGGGTAGCTAACGTGCCATAACCAGCAACAGCTAACATTATTAATAACGTAGAACTTTATACCATTAGGGCTAACAGTGATGTCGTACCTATGAATGTTTATTTGGGTTTTGAAGAATAGCCTGCAATTATACAAAGAAGCTGGCGATAAAGCATTGTTGGAGAAGATGATGAAATCAAAGAAATCCGAATTGTCCAACGATGGAGAAAACTATGACTTGGAACAACCGGAAGAAAATAATGCATACCAATATACATGGGCGTATCCAGGGGGGCAGCTGCCCCTCCCCCATCTCCGTATTTTGTTATTATGTTTATTACATAGCACTCTTTCCCTTTAGGACACTAGGGTGGTTATTTTTATGTAGAAAGGAACGATTCTCCCAAAATCGTTTCCAACTCCAAAAAGTAGACAACTTTTTTTTTTTAGAAATTTTTGTTTTTAATGGCGCCTATCGACACCTTAAATTACTTTGGGAAAAATACTTCTTTTGGTATTTTTCGAATAATTGTTCGGTGCTTGGGAAAATTTATGTTAAAGTTATAATATGACTTGTAGAGGACTTTCCAAGGAAGAATTTAACCTACTATACACATGTATTTGATGCCCTCAACCCACCCTCACAGTGCCCTGAAAACTACCCAAATGAAAAAGGTACATTCTTCAGAAAATTTGCCATTCTAATCATTTAATTCTCTTTTTCTCATAGAAATCGTTATTATACGTCCAGCGGAATGTTTATAAACATTTGTCAGTTAATTTCAATTTGTTTAAACTAATTCTATTTGTTGAAATAATTCGCTTTTCTCGAAAATCCGTCTGAATTCTGTTTTCTGAGTAAAAAATCGCAGTTTATTACCTTAGAGTGACACTATTCATTAAAAATTTATTTTTTGCAATTGGCTTAAAATATTTTTTTTCGATTGGCCTGTCAACTGTTCATCTCAAGTGACATCATTTATATTTTGCGATAATTGCCTACCATTGTTTGAATAAAAAAATAATATGACATGTCAATATTTCATCAAAATTGAGTATATACACATACAGGGACCTGATTCCAGACAGCAACAAATCAATATTATTCTGAACACATAGTGGTAGGAAATCAGAATAAGAAATAATAATAATACAAATGAATAAAAAGGCAATAAAGAAAAAAGCGACTTGACAAGATCTACTAAATTTAAGGCCCCGACAGGAACGGCTATAATTCAAAATTTCAACAACTCTTCCCACTTCCGATTTGAGCTGGATACGCCCATGCCAATATATCTGAGGATATTTATTATATCCTGGTTGACCACCTTCGTCATCTCCACTACCTTGCTGATTTTAATTCGTTTGTTCAAATCTATCACCAGAACAGTCCATGTTTCATCTTCTTCCTTTCATTACTTTCTTTCCATTATCACCAGTTCTTGATTGGACCTATATAAAACCGCAATTGACGTGATCCAACATCAAAACTGTCTGTCCATGTGGATAGTATCCCACTTCCAAAACCAATTTATCACAAAAGTTAACCTACTTTTCCAATCGTTGTTGTGAAAATGTAATGTATGACATATGTATAACATAAGAGTAACATAATTGTACAATGCCATAGAAGTGACATGTTGCGAAAGTATATTGTAGATCAAATTTTTAGTGTAAACAATTTTGATTAAGTTTGTAAGGTCGGTACTAGAATCGGTAGACCTTGGGAATAAATTACTCAGCAAGTTATAAATGATAATGTTTATTATTTAATAGGGTTACCTAATAATAATAAAACTAAAAAGATATTGTGATTTAGAAATTAGAGCAATACAAAAGAAAGTTTGCAGTAGGTAACTAGTGACCCCTTAGATCGCTGAGATGTGTAGGTCGCTGATTCGTGTAGAACGCCGAAATAAGTTGATTACCGAAATTGGTAGATCGACGAAGTTGGTAGATAGCCAAAATAGGTAGAATGATGTAATATGTAGATTCCCGAAGCGTACGAAGAATAGGTAGATCAGGTGAGTTCGATAGACCGCCGAAGTTGCGGCGCTCTCTTGAACTCACACGAACTCGGCGGTCTAGCAAAAAATCGGCGATCGCTAATGTTGGTAGACGGCAGATATCTTATAAATCTTGATATCTAAGATCTTGTAAATTGGATAGCCGTCTAAATGTAACCAAAAAATCTGATGTGGCCAGGCACATGACTTTATCATACAATATATAAAATTAAGAGTTTAGCTGCATGAGAATCTATTATATTGAGATAAATCGTAGGTATTGTCAAAGCATCAGCATTTGACACTACCTACACTACGTCATTAGAATAATAGTTATTTATGTCCCAAATGCCGAAAGTACGGAATAGCGCGACGAGCGGTGATGCGGCGCGTCACCGAAGGCGGAGTGTCGCCGTCGCATGTGAACGAGTAGCGTTATCTAGTTTTTGGCAGGAGCGACATCAACGTTTATTGTGTTGCTTTTTAAGAAATACGTATTTAAAAAAAAATGAATAAAAAATGTCTGTATAGTAAATGCTAGGTTGGTACCACTTTGACGAAACGTCAAATTTAAAGGTGCGTTCCGATTGGTAGGTAATGGTAGCTAATGGCGGTGGTAGAATACGAAATTATAGTATTTCTTACATGTCGTGATAATGACACATATTAGTTTGCATGTACATAAACATGAGTCACTATCAATTTTCTATTGGAAATACTATAACGGCGTCTGCTACCACTGCCATTATCACTAATGAAAACGCACCTTAAAAAGGTAATTCAAATTCTGACAGATTTATATTTGTTCATGACACATCCCTACCAACATACTAAAATAAAACTACACTCATCGCTATACTTTATTTATAATTTTCTCAATGTATCGTTTTTAGAATTAGATATAAAGACGGGTTGATATTTCTTATCAACAAACAATCAAATTGGTGATCTTACTTTATTTGAAATTTGTATTTTAAAATTTGCCGCACTACAGCGGCAACGTTCCATAGTGGTTCTCCAACCTCTGATGAGATAAGCTGTTTTCGAATGTGACAACACAAAAAAATATTTGTCAAAATCCTGGCTACTATGTAATTTCATATCAATGCAGATGCGACCGATCTCGATCAAATAGAATTTGCTCTTGAAGCTAAACTATTAATTTTACCAAAAAATTTCATTGGCATAAATTATTCGAAATTTCCTCTACTTTAATTTATTAATGAACTATTTTGTCGAAATTACAGAAATGGCGGCTCATTTCCAAAATCCTTCAAAAAGGCTTAGAATAACCTAAAAAGCTAAACTATTAATTTTACCAAAATATTACATAGGCATAAATTATTCAGAATTTCCTCTACTTTAATTTATTATTTAACTATTTTGACGAAATTAGAGAAATAGCGGCTCATTTGCAAAATCCTTGAAAAAGGCTTAGAATAAAGTACCAGTTCCTTTGGACCCTTTTTAACCAAAAGCTTTTCAGCTCTAAGTTAGGTCATGAAACTTCTAATTATGAACTTTCGTCCCGATACCTTTACTAGTTTCTCCGGAATCGTCGCCACAAAAATCGTTTACACACACACAGACACACACACACACACACACACACAGACATTTTTTTGTACCTTGGTCAAAAATGTTCAGGGGACCCAAAAAGACCTATTTCCGCTAAAATCTCAATTTTTTTTTTCGGCATGATTACAATACTTTACCATACTACGTATGATAAAGTAAAAACTGTGAGCGCGTTACTTAAGTAGACGCGTTTATGATTCGCAATCGTTTATTTGGACACTCCTCGCTGCGCTCGTCGTGCGGCTATTGAATTTTTATACAACGTATATAACACTGTATTACTATCTGGTTTGGTTTTATAATAGGTTTACTGTGGCACATCTTTTTTACTTTATCATACACAGTATGCTAAAGTATTGTAATCATGCCGAAAAAAAAATATTCAGATTTTAGCGGAAATAGGTCTTTTTGGGTCCCCTGAACATTTTTGACCAAGGTACCAAGGTGTGTGTGTGCGTGTGTGTGTAAACGATTTTTGTGGCGACGATTCCGGAGAAACTACTAAAGGTATCGGGACGAAAGTTAATATTTAGAAGTTTCATGACTTAACTTAGAGCTGAAAAGCTTTTGGTTCAAAAGGGTCCAAAGGAACTGGTAGTTTATTCTAAGCCTTTTTCAAGGATTTTGCAAATGACCCGCCATTTCTGCAATTTCGTCAAAATAGTTAAATAATAAATTAAAGTAGAGGAAATTTTGAATAATTTATGCCTGAAATTTTTTGGTAAAATTAATAGTTTAGCTGCAAGAGCAAATTCTGTTTGATCGATATCGGTCGCATCTGCATTGATATGAAACTAAGTACATAGTAGCCAGAATTTTGACAAATATTTTTTTGTGCTGTCACTCGAAAACAGCTGATTTCGTCAGAGGTTGGAGTACCGCTATGGAACGTTGCCGCTCTAGTGTGCCAAAGTACAAAATACAAATATCAAATAAAATGAGATCACCAATTGATTGTTTGTTGATAAGAAATATCAACTCGTCTTTATATCTAATTCTAAAAACGACCAATTCAGAAAATTGTAAATAAAGTATAGCGATGAGTGTAGTTTTATTTTAGTATGTTGGTACGGATGTGACATCTACAGTGTCATGAACAAATATAAATCTGTCAGAATTTGAATTAGCTTTTTAAACTTGACGTTTCGTCAAAGTGGTACCAACCTAACATTTCCTATACAGAAATATAAAAAAATGCTGATGCTTTGACAATACCTACGATTTATCTCAATAACATAGATTCTCATGCAGCTAAACTATTAATTTTATATATTGTAAGATAAAGTTATCTGCCTGGCCACATCAGATTTTTCAGTTTCATAATGAAAAGTGTAGGTAAACACTCCAACCACAATTTATAAGATTGTCAAAACAAATACTTACTCTTACAAAATAATGTAGTACTTTCTGCTTTGGTTCCATAATGGACGTATTGTGATGCGTCCAGTGTCATAATGATACCATTTGAAAAATGTATAAATTTATAGTATCTAGAGCACGGAATTGTTTCATATGGGTAGGTACTTTTCGCTGCGCTCGTCGTGCGCGAACCTGCCACATGCGCCAATTTCGGTCATAAAAACTTATTTGTATGATGTATAACTTTTCACTTTTGTTTCATAATGGACTTATTGTAATTCTGTTTTCTGTGTTATATTAAAAACCGTTGGTAACCATTGTTACAACTATGAATATACTCTAACCCCCAATGCCTAAATTTGGCGAACGAACGCTTTGGTTCAGTTGGGCACGAAATAATTTTTTTTTATTTAATTTAAGCCTCTCGCGAGAAAGTTTACTTTCATTTGGGTAATTTTTTGTGGTTAATAGGAACAACTTTTTATCAACTTGCAATTTTGATTTTCCAAAAAAATCAGCATTTGTAAATAATGTGTTTAATGAAACACACATTAATTGGTCTAATACACTGATCCTACCATGCACGTAAATTAAATACAATTTAAAAGAAATGTAATTTAGGAGTCGTAGATTAGAACACGCCGTAGTTGACTCGTACATAATGGATATAACTCACTACCATAATTATACACTCGCGTAGCAGTTCGTGTATTAACTGCGCATCATCTGTTAGATACATTATCGTGAAAAAAAGGTTATTATTTATTCGCAATTTACTTAATTAATTGAATGATTGTTCTCTTATAAACCTTTAAAGGAATTATAAAAACATGTAATTTAACTGCTCGTCCTGGATTTGTTCATTTGTTTGGGCTTAGTTTGATACCGTTTTCAGTGTCATAATGAATGTCCATATGAAAAATGTCTAAATTTGTCGTATGGAGTTCATATGGGCACTTCTCACTCATCGTGTGCCAATCTACTTATGCGCAAATTTAATATGCTAATTTAATTTAAAACCCGTTAGGGGTTTTTGATATTGATTTTTTCCAAATAAAAAAAAAGTCCTAAAAAATATGATGTATAACCTTTCACTTTGGTTTTATAATGGACTAATTGGAATTGTTTTCAGTGTCTTATGAAAACCGTTGGTAACCATAGTTACGGCTATATATTCTAACCCCAATGTCTAAATTTGGCGAATGGACGCATTAGTTCAGTTGGGTACTTCTCGCTACGCTCGTCAAACATGTTGTTGAACCATATATGCAGAAGTACCATAACGTATTTAATTATTATTCAGTTTCTTGGCTACCAGATTTTAGCTGGCGAGATATAAAAGGAACAGTTAACAACATTCCCACAATAATTATGGGAAAGAATAATAGCTTCTATTAAAGGAATCAGGAGCAACAGGAAGGAACATATCGTTCTTTTATTCATAAATACTATTGTTGTATTGGAGCATTTATTTTTTGGAAAGTTGTTTTGATAATTTGGCATTACTATGGGTTATGAGTGCATATGTATAATAAAGGTTTTTAAAAAGAATATGCATAGAAATATAAATGTGTAACTGAAATGTATTTTATTTAATTTTTTAACAATTTGTCTATTGACTCTAAATTAGTACTCTAATTTAAAACAAATCTTAATTATTATTCCAATAACTTTGAATTATAACTTATTTTTTACTTTAGAATATAGAAATAATCTCCATGAGAAATGTTTTAATATTATTTAATAAATAATCACATGCTTCAAAAGTAACTCAGCACAACATTACAAAAGCCCTAAACAATAATAAACATGCATGTCATAAAAAATATTAGATATTTACATATCTAGTCATAATAAGCCTAAATATTATATTACTATTATATTATACAGCATGTTGCACTTTCCCCCCGCAAAACTCTTTCAGATAGTAAAGTATAATATATACTTATTGGTTTTCTTTATTCCATGTGAAATAATTAAACGGCTGTAGTTTCTTTACGAATTTAAAAACCCAATAAGTCGACATGATATTTTTGATTCAAAATGACATTTACTTGTAGACAAAAAATCTTTAAAAAGATTCATATGTAGTTTGTTTCTTCCTTCAATTGTATAATTAGTCGACTTTTAATATTTTCAATTTTAAACTTAAATTAATTTACCTTCATTGTTGTTATCGGTATTGATTGTGTTCTTTCTTCGTTTCCACATTGTTTGATATGTATTTTATTGTATATTTTTCTTTATTTTGACGCTATTTCAAGCGGCTGTAACTTTTTAAGGATTTGAAAAACAATTAGGTCCATATGAAAAGTTTTAGTGAATAAGAAGATTCATATAAACTAATTTGTGTTTTCCAATCCTTAAAAAGTAATAGACATTTGAAACAATAACTAAACATAATAAAATAGAGGAAAATACATATCAAAGAATCCACGAAAAAAAAAATACAATCAATACCTATAAAATTATAAAATATAAAAAAATACTTGTCAAACGTGCAGATTTTGTATTTGCAGTTTATACCTTTGAGGGCGTTTGACCATGTACATCGTATACCCAACTGCTTTCGCAATTTAAATGTTTGTCTTTCTTCTCGGGTTTCTTGTGCAGTACAGTGTCGGCTATGCTTCCTCTATTATGTTATCGGTAAATTTTCTTGGTTGACCTTCAAACTAAAACAAAATAAAGATTAATTTTGGAAATTAATTACCAATATAATTACCACAGTTTGTACATAAGGATAATCATATGCATGATGAAGACATAATTCCTAGCATAATACACTATGGTTATATCGCTATCTGCATTTTTGTTTACCTTTGTTCTCAAGTAATCATCTTTCTTCCTGACCCGACACATAGAAAATATGGTAAGTTCATAGATACACTCTCGAAGAAAAGGCTCATCCCTATAGAAAATGCATCCCGGACGTTGAATACCAAATGATTAATGTTTTGTGTCCGCATCAAATGTCAGTCTTCGATCACCAGTTTAATCATGTCACCGAAAATCTTCATATTTAACAGCACAACCTCTCTCGCAATATCTATAGCCTAGAACCACACAAAAAAACAATTAATTAAAGAATAATATACAAAACGTTAAATTATATACTTACCAACATCATGAAATTGTGCTTTAATAAAATCCAGGCACTGTCACGTTGATTGTAAACAGAGAATTGGAGAGAACTTAGCTCCGAGAGTCGACGAACATGTCGTGCCGATCCAGCTGACATCTCTCGGCGAAACAAATGCTGTATTTTGCCAATTTCGAAATATATTTTAAAAAGGTGGTCAAAATGCAATATGATCGATCATAGCCCCATTTCCTTCCTTAAACAGAACTTAAATTATCAAATAAAATTCAAATGACAGCTACAAATTACATCACCCTGTGACGAAAGCCACGCCGTTGCTCCGGCAGATGGCGTTACAGTCGATGTACCGTAAAACCTGTCAACAATTTATTACACGTATTTTTCACTTTCAATATAAGTAAAATTCACTATTCGATTGCGCTTTCTTCCTTTCTGGTCCTCTTTGGCTGTATAGTTGCCACCTACCGCTAGTGTTTCTGATCCCGACGCGCTACAAATGTATGTACACACGTACACAGATATGTTCGCAAGTCTTCTCCTTAAAAATGTTTAACACTTTGATCGCGGCGGGTGTCACTTTAACTCTTACCGTATTTCTATATGAGCCCGGGGACATTATTGTCCATCTGATTATCTTTTCGGTGTATATTAGCGTAATTTTAGCGCGTTAGTGACCGAAATCTGATGGTTCCCGCAGCGCGCTCAAGCTACTGTCAAGTGTCAACAACAGTCGCTTAGCAACCTACGTATTTGACAAATTTTCTGACGTATCTCGCGGTACACCCAAAATTTCAACCGATTTTAGTGAAAATCGGAAAAAATTTCTCGCCTCTCGAACTACATTTTTGCATTATCGTTTCTGTAATAGTTAGAAGAGCGAAAAAGATTCAACGGTAGCCGCTTGGGTATTATAAGGCAAAAGTGAGATCATAGTTTTAGCGGCCGGAATATTCGCCGAAAATAGTCTCCGATTACTTTCACGGTTTTAGTATAATAGACGTGGGACTAGTGACCCCTTAGATCGCTGAGATGTGTAGGTCGCTGATTCGTGTAGAACGCCGAAATAAGTTGATCACCGAAATTGGTAGATCGACGAAGTTGGTAGATAGCCGAAATAGGTTGATCGCCAAAATAGGTAGAATGATGTAATATGTAGATTCCCGAAGCGTACGAAGAATAGGTAGATCAGGTGAGTTCGATAGACCGCCGAAGTTGCCGCGCTCTATCGAACTCACACGAACTCGGCGGTCTAGCAAAAAATCGGCGATCGCTACTGTTGGTAGACGGCAGATATCTTGTAAATCAAGCTCTTGTAAATTGGATAGCCGTCTAAATGTAACCAAAAAACTATGAGCGCGTTACTTAAGTAGACGCGTTTATGATTCGCAATCGTTTATTTGGACACTCCTCGCTGCGCTCGTCGTGCGGCTATTGAATTTTTATACAACGTATATAACAATGTATTACTATCTGGTTTGGTTTTATAATAGACTTACTGTGGCACATCATTTTTCAGTTTCATAATGAAAAGTGTAGGTAAACACTCAAACCACAATTTATAAGATTGTCAAAACAAATACTTACTCTTACAAAATAATGTAGTACTTTCTGCTTTGGTTCCATAATGGACGTATTGTGATACCGTTTTCAGTGTCATAATGATACCATATGAAAAATGTCTAAATGTATGGTATATAGAGCACGGAATTGTTTCATATGGGTAGGTACTTCTCACTGCGCTCGTCGTGCGCCAACCTACCACATGCGCCAATTTCGGTCTCAAAAACTTATTTGTATGATGTATAACTTTTCACTTTGGTTTCATAATGGACTTGTAATTCTGTTTTCTGTGTTATATTAAAAACCGTTGGTAACCATTGTTACAACTATGAATATATTCTAACCCCCAAATGCCCTAAATTTGGCGAACGAACGCTTTGGTTCAGTTGGGCACTCCTCGCTGCGCTCGTCGTACTCCAAACAACTTATACGCCAATTAAGCTATTATAAAATATATGATAATGTTTTCAGTTTTATAGTGGAAGCCGTAAATATTTTAACCGCAATTTCTGAATTTGACGTATAGACGCATTGCTTCACATGAGTACTCCTCGCTGAACTCGTCGTGAGCGAAGATAGATAAATAAATTAAAAATTACGGCAACAATCTGGATTTGAGCAACGCCATTGGTTGGAGTTAGAGTTGATTAGAGTATTGTGCTAGCGACGCAATGTCCCTGTCATCTTTAATATGATCACAAAGAAAAGAATTTAAAAAACATTCTTATAACGAAATTTTTTTTATTAAATTTAAGCCTCTTGCGGGAAAGTTTACTTTCATTTGGGTAATTTTTTTGTGGTCAATAGGAGCAACTTTTTATCAACTTGCAATTTTGATTTTCCAAAAAAATCAGCCTATTGTAAATGATGTTTTTAATGAAACACACATTAGTTGGTCTAATACACTGATCCTACCATGCACATAAATTAAATACAATTTAAAAGAAATGTAATTTAGAAGTCGTAGATTAGAACTCGCCGTAGTTGACTCGTACATAATGGATATAATTCACTACCATAATTATACACTCGCGTAGCAGCTCGTGTATAAACTGCGCATTGTCTGTTACATTATCGTGAAAAAAAGGTTATTATTTATTCGCAATTTACTTAATTAATTGAATGATTGTTCTTATAAACCTTTAAAGGAATTTTAAAAACATGTAACTTAAAACAGTGGCTCGTCCTGGATTTGTTCATTTTTTTGGGCTTATTTTGAATATATGTATACCGTTTTCAGTGTCATTATGAATGTCCATATGAAAAATGTCTAAATTTGTCGTATGGAGTTCATATGGGCACTTCTCACTCATCGTGTGCCAACCTACTTATACGCCAATTTAATATGCTAATTTAATTTAAAACCCGCTAGGGGTTTTTGATATTGATTTTTTCCAAATAAAAAAAAAAACTTTCACTTTGGATTTATAATGGAGTCATTGGAATTGTTTTCAATGTCTAATGAAAACCGTTGTAACCATAGTTACGGTTATATATTCTAACCCCAACGTCTAAATTTGGCGAATGGACGCATTAGTTCAGTTTGGTACTTCTCGCTACGCTCGTCAAACATGTTTTCGAACCATATGTCTATATGCAGAAGTACCATAACGTATTTAATTATTATTCAGTTTTTTGGCTATCAGTTTTTAGCTGGCGAGAAAGTTGTTTTGATAATTTGGCATTACTATGGGTTATGAGTGCATTATATGTATAATAAACGTTTTTAAAAAGAACATGCAAAGAAATATAAATGTGTAACTGAAATGTATTTTATTTCATTTTTTAACAATTTTTCTATTGACTCTAAATTAGTACTCTAATTTAAAATAAATCTTAATTATTATTCCAATAACTTTGAATTATAACTTATTGTTTTACTTTAGAATATAGAAATAATCTCCATGAGAAATGTTTTAATATTATTTAATAAATAATCACATGCTTCAAAAGTAACTCAGCACAACATTACAAAAGCCCTAAACAATAATAAACATGCATGGCATAAAAAATATTAGATATTTACATATCTAGTCATAATAAGCCTAAATATTATATTACTATTATATTATACAGCATGTTGCACTTTTTCCCCGAAAAACTCTTTCAGATAGTAAATGTCACACCAAGTATAATATAGACTTATTGGTTTTCGTTATTCCACGTGAAATAATTAAACGCCTCTAGTTTCTTTAGGAATTTAAAAACCCAATAAGTCGACATGATATTTTTTATTGAAAATGACATTTACTTGTAGACAAAAAATCTTTAAAAAGATTCATATGTAGTTTGTTTCTTCCTTCAATTGTATAATTAGTTGATTTTTAATATTTTCAATTTTAAACTTAAATTAATTTACCTTTCATTGTTGTTATCAGTATTGATTGTGTTCTTTCTTCGTTTCCACATTGTTTGATATGTATTTTATTGTATATTTTTTTTTTATTTTGACGCTATTTCAAGCAGCTGTAACTTTTTAAGGTTTTGAAAAACAATTAGGTCCACGCAAAAAAATACAATCAATACCTATAAAATTATAAAATTTAGAAAATACTTGTCAAACGTGCAAAAATACAAAATCTTATTTGCAGTTTGTACCTTTGAGGGCGTTTGGCCATGTCCATTGTTTACCCAACTGCTTTCGCAATTTTAATATTTTTCTTTCTTCTCGGGTTCCTTGTGCAGTACGGTGTCGGCTATGCTTCCTCTATTATGTTATCGGTAAATTTTCTTGGTTGACCTTCAAACTAAAACAAAATAAAGATTAATTTTGGAAATGTTTGATTAAAAAAGTAACCATGACTTGCGTGCCAGGGGTTTTTCTGTACGGTACAATTACCAATATAATTACCACAGTTTGTACATAAGGATAATCATATTCATGATGAAGACATAATTCCTAGCATAATACACTATATGGTTATATCGCTATCTGCATTTTTGTTTACCTTTGTTTTGTCTCAAGTAAATCATTTTTCTTCCTGACCCGACACAGAAAATATGGTTAGTTCAAGCCACACTCTCGAAGAAAAGACTCACCCCTATAGAAAATGCATCCCGGACGTTGAATGATTAATATTTTGTGCCCGCATCAAATGTCAGTCTTCGATCACCAGTTTAATCATAACCTCTGTGAACTTAGCCCCCCCATATTGATTTTTTACAGTTTTTTTTGCTTAAATCGTTTGATAGTCGTTTGATAGGGTTTGATAGGCTATTCCAGAGGTTTGATAGTTTTTCGTTTTTCCGGAAAACAGAAAATAAAATTTGGTGTGTAGTTAGCCCCCCCATGTTCGAATTCTCGGTTTTTTTAAGTTGCAATCGATTGGTTATGGTTTGGTTAGGTTTGATAGTCCATTCCCGACGTTTGATAGTTTTTCGTTTACCTGAAATCCGCAAAATTAGAATTTGTAGGTTATGTTATTGTCCGAATTTATTCCTTTCCAAAGGCTATTTTGTAAAAATTAATGATCCTTATAAATAATATATTAATAATGTTCAATCTTCTGGTTTTTGAAGTTGCAATTGATTGCTTATGGTTTGGTTGAGTTTGATTGTCCACCCGACGTTTAATAGCTTTTTTGTTTTCCTGAAATCCGCGAAATTAGAGTTTAGTTTATTAGGTTAGTAATTAGTTATCTTATTGTCCAAATTGATTCAATTCCATGGGCTATTTTAGGCGGGAGTTGTTTGATTTCGGTTAGAAAATGTATCATAATCCATAGTTCTAATTTAAAGTTTGCATTAAATGAAAAACAATTGCATGAGTTTTATTTATTGTCCCGAATATCTAATTTGAATCAGCGCCATCTACAAAGGAACGGTCAAAGTTAACTCTGGTATTGTGTATACGCTTTGGGACGTTCGAGTTTAGAGACACTTATGCAGAAACCTTATGGTAGGTATTATAAAAATATATAATTGTTATAATTATATATTTTTAGGTTCCGAAACTTCGCGAGGCGGATGCTAGACACCTAACCTAAACGAAACGTAGGAGCGTAGGCACGCTGAACGTACGAGCATAGTCACGTAGCGCGTGTAAGAGCATAGTCGTACTTTCGGTTTTTTCGCTACCGGCGATCTACCTAGGCGACCAGCAGGCCTATTAGGTTAAAATACCTAATCTTTTTTTACTATGAAACTTTAGATGCCTCAAAAAGCTAAGATACCAACCGAAGAAGTACTTGACATTTTATTCAAATATGGAGACCACTTTAAAGATAGTGTGCCCACCTATTCATCTACCATTTGGAAAACGTTGAGTATGGAAACAGAAGGGAAATGGTCTTCAGTTGTATTTTACAACGATGTTAAGCAAGATCGCAGAAATATCCTTACTAATTTTACCTTATCTCTGATATGCTCCTTGGTTTCCCCTACCTATGCCGATAAAGTAGTAGCAGAGTTAACTTTGACCGTTCCTTTGTAGATGGCGCTGATTCAAATTAGATATTAGGGACAATAAATAAAACTCATGCAATTGTTTTTCATTTAATGCCAACTTTTAATTAGAACTATGGATTATGATACATTTTCTAACCGAAATCAAACAACTCCCGCTTAAAATAGCCCATGGAATTGAATCAATTCGGACAATAAGATAACTAATTAGTAACCTAATAAACTAAACTCTAATTTCGCGGATTTCAGGAAAACAAAAAACTATTAAACGTCGGGTGGACAATCAAACCATAAGCAATCAATTGCAACTTCAAAAACCCGAAGATTGAACCACATTATTAATATATTATTTATAAGGATCATTAATTTTTACAATATTATCAATTATGCCGTTACTAAGAACAATTATACCTTCAGAACTAACAAGCGAACAAAATGAAACAACAATCAAACAACTCCCGCTTAAAATAGCCTTTGGAAAGGAATAAATTCGGACAATAACATAACCTACAAATTCTAATTTTGCGGATTTCAGGTAAACGAAAAACTATCAAACGTCGGGAATGGACTATCAAACCTAACCAAACCATAAGCAATCGATTGCAACTTAAAAAAACCGAGAATTCGAACATGGGGGGGCTAACTACACACCAAATTTTATTTTCTGTTTTCCGGAAAAACGAAAAACTATCAAACCTCTGGAATAGCCTATCAAACCCTATCAAACGACTATCAAACGATTTAAGCAAAAAAAACTGTAAAAAATCAATATGGGGGGGCTAAGTTCACAGAGGTTTAATCATGTCACAGAAAATCTTCAAATTTAACAGCACAACCTCTCTCGCAATATCTATAGCCTAGAAGCACACAAAAAACAATTAATTAAAGAATAATATACAAAACGTTAAATTATATACTTACCAACATCATGAAATACTGCTTTAATAAAATCCAGGCACTGTTGTCTGTTACGTTGATTGTAAACAGAGAATTGGAGAGAACTTAGCTCCGAGCACTCGACGAACACATAATGCCGATCCTGCTGACATCTCTCGGCGAAACAAATGCTGTTTTTTGCCAATTTCGAAATATAATTTAAAAAGGTGGCCAAAATGCAATATGATCATCATAGCTCCATTTCTTTCCTTGAATAGAACTTAAATTATCAAATAAAATTCAAATGACAGCTACAAATTACATCGCCCTGTGGTCAAAGCCACGCCGTTTCTCCGGCAGATGGCGTTACAGTCGATGTACCTTCAAACTGTCAACAATTTATTACACGTATTTTTCACTTTCAATAGAAGTAAAATTCACTTTTCGATTGCGCTTTCTTCCTTTCTGGCCCTCTTTGGCTGTATAGTTGCCACTTACCGCTAGTGTTTCTGATCCCGACGCGCAACATGTGTATGTACAGTGTACACGCGTACCTACACAGATATGTTCGCAAGTCTTCTCCTTAGAAATGTTTTATACTTGAATCGCGGCGTCGGGTGTCACTTAAATAAACTCTTACCGTATTTCTATATGAGCCCGGGGACATTATTGTCCGTCTGAATATCTTTTCGGTGTATATTAGCGTAATTTCAGCGCGTACGGGACCGAAGTCTGATGGTTCTCGCAGCGCGCTCAAGCTACTGTCAAGTGTCAACAACAGTCGCTTAGCAACCTACGTATTTGACAAATTTTCTGACGTATCTCGAGGTACACCCAAAATTTCAACCGATTTTAGCGAAAATCGGAAAAAATTTCTCGCCTCTCAAACTACATTTTTGCATTATCGTTTCTGTAATAGTTAGAAGAGCGAAAAAGATTCAACGGTAGCCGCTTGGGTATTATAAGGCAAAAGTGAGATCATAGTTTTAGCGGCCGGAATATTGGGCGAAAATAGTCTCCGATTACTTTCACGGTTTTAGTATAATAGACGTGGGATAAAACTCAAAATTAATATTAAGGCTCCCGTATCCCCCATTTAAACGCTGACTTTCCACTCGTTTGTGCGGAGCTTCCAAATAAAGTTTTACTAGATGTAGATGGCGACACTACTACCAAATCTCAAACTATCCCGTATATTTTTATTTGCGGCAAGAATCCACCCCACCACAAATATAAAACCGTATACACTAGCTTATAACCATGACAACCACGGAAAATACTAAGACGAGGTTATCTTCCTCTTCTCAATATAGGGTTATGTTCGCTATTGTAAGCAGATTATTTTCGAGAGAGATTTATTTATGAGTGTCTCTCTCAGTTGAATATTGATCGATTATTTGTTTATTGGGGGATTTATTGATAGGTACGTACACAATTTCACTGGTTTTCATATTATAGTTATAATATTACATATTGGCCAAGGCGCACTTTTTTCATATAGAACTTTCCGTTACCATACAAGGGCACACTCTGTATCCTTTAGTCTGAATACACGATATATCATTAACGGCTGGTTTCAATTTAGATCAGACGGTAATTTAGACGGTAACGGAAATTGTGTTGTATTACACAACGTAACCTTTGCTCTCCGTAAAATGAATCGTCTAATCATACCTTTAACGTAGCAGCCCATTCCGAAATAACGCCATACAATGGAGATCGTATCATTCGTCGTTTTATTTGTTGCTGGACACAACTCGTAGATTTCAATATTTTATTACGCAGTCTTGAGGGTGAATTTATGTTTTAAATGATTCTTACCGTAAAATCTCTTTCTATAGAAAATATAATTCTTTGTGCAATTTAAATGTAATAAAATCTGTCACCTTGAGGTAGGCTGGTATAGTTTAATAATTATCTACATAAATATAGAAATTAATAAAAACTGTATGTTGTTTAGGTACTATTTACGTCAGATTCAGCAGCAAAAATGAACGAGAAAAATGAAAAAGAGTAAAATACAATAAAATGCTGAATTATTTTTGTTTCAACGTATGATTATTTATTTGTCGTATGGCTTGTACTGTACAATCTATAATTATATAGTAACAGCTTTGCTCCGAAGAAAGGGGATTTGTGCCTAAATAATTATTTAGTTAGGGTTTCCTGTTAGGCAATAAAGAATTATTGTTATTATTATTTTTATAAATTATCACCGAGATTTTTGTTTTGAACACATTTTGATCGGAAACTATTTTACAGTTGATTTGTGATTTTTAAAAACCCGTAGGATACTTAACTGCATTTGAAGGTCGTTTGTCTGAATTTAGTTTGATTCGAAGTTAAAGATTTTTGGTGACATTTTGCGGCGATTATAATTACAGATTTTTAACCAATTATTTCCACTGCTTATATTTAAAACAAAACAAAAACAAATTTAAACGACCGTCAAATGCAAATAGGACGACAGCAACGATTTATATTTTTTTAACACAAATACAAAAACTTCAAAGAGGAATTCTATATGTTACCTCTTGTTTTCTTGTTTTCAGTACGGAGTTTTAATGTACTTTAGGTCATATCTAAATAAATTATTATTGTTGTATTTACATTTTCAATTTTGAACAGCGTCATCTATCCACCGAGCGTTGAACAATTTTCCAATGCCAACAGACTAAAACTCCCCAGAATGTTATTTTAGTTACGTTCACTAAAAAATAACCCCCATCATTATAGGTAACATTTAATGTACTGTTATAATACAGGGTTAGCCAAAATTATCGGAACACCTAAATAATTCTCCAATCACAAGAAATTTCCAAAAATTGTTCAAACAAAAGTTTTTTGCTTTAAACAAGCTATCTTTGAAATATATTTCCTTTTTTGAAATTGAACACCTTAGATACTGTGGGTGAGAAATAAAACAAGCTTGCTTTATTGTAAACTAAATGTTTAGTAAGATATTAAACTCGAGCGCTTTAGTTTAACTCCTGAAGATGGCTACACAAAGCACAAAGCTACGAAAGCGCTCGAGTTTATTATCTTACTAAACATTTAGTCTACAATAAAACAAGCTTGTTTTATTTCACACCTACAATTGAAATACGGTAGACTAATAAATGGCGATCTTCATGAAAGTAATACCCTATATATTATTAAATTTTTTAATTTTTAGCACAATTCTAGGAATATTTTATAGGAATCATTTTTTATAAAATGTATTATTTTTTAATTAGAAGGTACCAACCAAAAATAGTCAAAATTACCAGAACACCTAAACAATTCTCCAACCACAAACAAGTTCGAAAATTTTTTCGAATAAATGTTGTTTGGGTTCAAACAACCTCTCGTTTAAATATACTTTTAATATACAGTGTGTTAACTTTAATATGGGAATTCCATTCTATTTTCTAATAGAATGGAGTTTTTGAGATTAATTCTAAGAACATTTTATAGAAAAAAGTTTTTTTGAGTTATGAGCCATTAAGCAAAACTACTGAACTTGAAATTAAAAATATTTTCCCTCATACATACACATTTATTTTAATATGGCAGTTTGAACATTTAAATTAATTCTATTTAATTGTGTTGTTATTTTCTCTTGATTGTTTTTTATTTTTTATCCGTGCGTATAAAGTAAAAATTCATGAGTATTGATTAATTGCTTATAAGAAATAATTCCAACATAACATTCTTAGAATTAATGTTAGCATTAACAACATGTTAAATATAGGGTGTTCTGTTAGAAAACCAAGGAAAATCAAATCTCCATAATAAAATAAACTGCGTGTATATTGAAAATATATTTGAACGAGGGGTTGTTTAAACCCAAAAAACTTTTATTTCTAACATTTTTCGATTTTTTACAGTTGGCAAATTACTAAGATGTTCCGGTAATTTTGATTATTTTTGGTTAATAGCATATAAATAAACAAAAAATATTTTATAAAAATATGATTCATATACAAAATTCTGAGAATTAATCTTAGAACAAAAAAATGTAATAATATATAGGGTGTTCTATTTTAAGAAAAGGATAGGTTACCAAATTTCTATAATAAAATGAACAGTCTATTGAAAATATATTTAGACAATACCTTGTTTAATGCCAAAAAAAATTGTATGAACAATTTCTTGATATTACTTACGGTTGGAGTATTATTTAGGTGTTCCGGTAATTTTGGCTAACCCTGTATACTTCAGTACCTACAAAATAATCATACGCCAGTAAGAGCAACCCCAAAAAGCATTTCTATATTTGTAGTTTAGTTTTTTTAACACTAAAATTAGCAAGTATAATTTTCATAAATTGATAAAAACTTATTCAATCGAATAGTTGCAATAGTTTCACAATTTAAACAATAATTATTGTGTGGGGTGTCGGTGGATTTTCGCGGTACGATACAGGCGCCCTAACGCAACAAATTAGGCTATTGCTAAAAAAAATGAAATAAAGAAAACCCTAATCTCTTGATATTTGATTTTTCTATATAATTTTTTTATAAAACTAAATTTGCTCAAATTATCACAATGTAAAACACTGCAAGAAATACTACTCCGCATGAATAATTATCATCTGCAAAAGAAAACATTCATTGTGTTTGTTATTAGTAGAATAAGGACCAATTTTATTTTATCATGTAAATATTTTATTGTTTGTATTCCTGACAGCGTTGTTACCTTCATCTCCTTTCCTAATCATAACAATATGTATCTTACGATATGTATTTGCGCTAATATACACGAATATGATTGCGAATTTTTCTACATTATTAATTACTGTTGTGTACTTATACAGGCACGGTCCACAGAATCGATATGGGTGAACCATTAAAAGGACGTGCAAAGCATCGTATCAACGCACTCTACAACGATTTTGCAGGATTTTCTGTATGCAAAAGAAGGTTCTTTTCAATCTATACGTCGATATCCTTTTGACATCAAGACTTCATTCACAATAGTATATAGTGTACCAAGCGGAGAAAGTGGTTCTTTTCCGGGGCAAGAGAAGAGTTGCACAGGCGAGCGTAGCGACCCTGGGCACTTCTTGAGGCCCGGAAAACCACTTTCCGAGCGTGGTGCACACATAATTTTTTATCCTACACAACAATATCGTAATAAAATCACCCGTTTCTAAAGACTAATCTCTGATATATTGGCTTTTGACAAATAAAATCCGTTGACGATTTAATCACAAACGTCAAACCGAACCGAATCGAGACTGTGTTTTGATTGGACAGAGATATTGCATTTTCCGGGCTAGCCCCGAAAAGTGTTCATTACAGGCCGGGCTGGGGCAGGCCTGACATTTTCGCATAGTGTAGGATAAAAACGTCGTTTTCCAGCGTAGCACAAGTATGTTTGCTTTGTAAGATAGAATAATTATAACCAAAAATTATTCTTTTAATTCCGAGTTCTACAGATCGCAAAAGCAATATCCTGCCTCAGACGCAAAAAGCGTTCCGTTATCTATATCAGCGATGCATTATTATAATGCTTCAATCGATCATCATAAAAGATCGAATGTTGTATCACAATTATATATGTTCATATTTGAGTACACAACTGCCAACATTTCGGTATATTTAGTTTTATTTAGATACTAAGGATAATTACATAATAATGCAGAAGAAATATTCTTTTACGTAAGACAAGCAAACAAAAACATAAATAATTTGACATTCAGTCAGTCACTTCCAAAAATAAACAACAGATACATTGTCATACACAAGTTCGAAATATGTGTTAAATAAATTATTGAGCCTGTCAAGATCTCGTAGTGTATTACGTTGAACGTTATCAGCATTGGCAATTGCAACCAAAACAACGTGGCGACAACACACCTAACAATACTTAAAATTCACGATACCCTCCTTCCCTGAATGCAGTAAATTTCAATTGTTTTGTATTATAAACATTTGCGCACGAGGTAATAAATGCATTTCCATACGGTCATCATTATTTTCCGCATTTTGTTAGTGCGTTGAAACCATTACTAGACATATTGAGGTAAACTACCTTAAATTACTGGTGTGTTGGCGCCCGCGAAATTATTGCAAAGTTTACACAGTGCGGACGTTCGTTGTTTACAAACGAATTTCGGCGAGTAAAAATAACAGGACTTTCTGAAAATAGCATGCGCACAATTTATCACTCCAATAGAAAAACTACACCTCTATATTTGATATGTAGGCCAATTGTTTGCCCTTGTTATGCTAAAATGTCTCTTCTCATAGTTAATCATAAAAACCCAGTATTTATTATTATAAATAAGTATTTACTTTAATTTTATATATTTGACAATTGAAATCATCCTGTCAAAATTAACACACCTGAGAACTGGTCACAAAAAGTTGATCTAAAGAGAGTGCAGAAAGAACGAAAGCACGACAAAAACCCTAAAACGGTGTTAAACGGTGTGAACACGGCGTTTTTTATTTAAAAAAATATATATATACAATAATAATATCCTACCTTCAAAACAATTGAAGATAGTTTTTAAATGGCAATCTCATATTTTTTGTTTGATATTTATGGATAGAATAGAAAAGGACAGTTAAATAAATTAGTAAGTTTAATAATAACTTTGGTTTGTTTATGGAAAGCGCATAGGCGTTTTGAGTTGATTTATTTGCCTTTGTGTGTTTTGATTGTTGTATGTCGGCATTCCTTTAAAGCATTGTTGCATATGCTTTAAAACACAAAGTTAGAAAATGTTGATTAATTTAAATAAATATGCATCGCCTGAAACAATACTGTTGTTGCAATAGTGAAAAGAAATATTTCTTTGCGAATAACAGTGTTACGCGAAGGATTATTTCTAAAAAAAATAATCATACCAATAATTAATGGCGCAGATAAAAGCATAATAGAAAACTACAGACCCATTGGAGTGTCAACAAGCTTCAACAAAGTATTAGAAAAAAACAGATTAGAAAAGCAATACGCCTTTCAAAAAACTCCGGTGCCACAACAACCGTCCTCGATCTAATGAGTGTTTTAAAAGCAAAACAGACACATTCCGATGTGTACCTTTATTGATCTAAAAACGGTGTTTGACACGATATCAAAAAATATATTAATGTCCAAACGTCAACCAATAGGCGCAAGACGGACATCGTACACTATCCTCCATACCTACCTATACGAACGACCACAACGCACAAGAATACAAGGACAATATAGTGGTGTTAAATGTTTATCCTATACAGTATACACCAATGACCTGGTAAACAACCCGCTAAAGGGAACCGTCTGGCGTCTATATGTATGCCGATGATACATGCGTCATGTACGCGGCAAAAACTAGAGACAACTACAACAAGACATACACAACATAAACAAACTACAAAGACATCAAAACAAAATATAAAAGATCTTACACACTAATGACAGAAACGCACCATCAACAAAGAATAACCCTAAACAAAATGTTACTAATCAACAAACTCCAAAACAAGGACATAAAGACCAAAATGAAACTAACTAAATCTAACGAACTAAATAGCCACACATAGAACAATGACACACATCAGAATACAAAAACGCCGAACTAACAGATGACCCAACTTAGAAACCCACCGAGATA
The DNA here is from genome assembly GCA_964023965.1 of Melinopterus prodromus. Lineage (NCBI taxonomy): Eukaryota > Metazoa > Arthropoda > Insecta > Coleoptera > Scarabaeidae > Melinopterus > Melinopterus prodromus. The sequence goes on from OZ030390.1 coordinate 29,701,904, forward strand.
GCGCTTTAAAACTCACTACCTGATGATATGAAGAAGGTTTTATGCGAATGCTTCAAAACTAAGGCCCAGTAGTTACTAAAACACAGGACGTGAGAGCACGAAGCTGACCAGCATCACTGAATAAAATTATTAATGCTCCGTTGCAAAGACATCGCAACTCCGACACGAAATATTGCATTTGGACGTTTTTCTTTTTACTGGGAGTGCTCAGCTGCCCCCTCCAACGGCAATCTGTAGTCACCAGTTATAGGCGGTGTTTAAAGCTCCTGACATCCGTTGTCTACACCGGGCAGCAGTAATATGGGCAACTAAGTATATTTATGGCAATTACGTTTTATTATCGCAATTATAATGTTTGGGTTAAAATTGTACTTAAATAAATATCTATTTTAGTATCATGAGTTGGGCTAGATGTTTTATATTTGAAATGAACCAAAGATGTAGAAGTAAACTTACTTTTTATCTTTCCAAAAAATTATTAACCAGCTAGCCCAACTCGCTATTTATCTAAGAAGTTACACTGAAAATTTCAAAAACTTTTAGCAATAAATAACGCTTTTATTTGAAAACGCGTTTTCGGAGAGATAGAACTGCTGGAGCCTTCCTACCAACAGACGATCCTTTCTACCGTTATCCCAAGAATGGACATCGTCTGATTCCCGAGGCGAGGATTGAGGGAGGAACAAGACAGCGTGAAATATTGAAATATTGAAATATTTGTGTATTTTGTATATAAAGTGTGTCATATATGTCTTAAATTCATTTGCTTTAAAAAAAATAATGTTTAGAATATTGATTGGTAGAACGAAAGTTTATTTGTGTCAAACAATTTATGTTTGCAGTTAAAATTTACAATTTGTATATGACAAGGAATGATTTATTTAGTTCAAATAATTATTATTGAAATGAAATGAAACTTTATTTGTTCTACTATTACATAGCATTGTGGATTAATAACTATATACATGTTAGGTGTATGTCCACATTGAGGTCTTCCCTCTGTCTTCGCCTCGAGTGGTGATAAGTTTGGCGTCAGGCTAGTGGTATCGAGGGTTCTTGTTGTTTTTTTTATGTTTACGACGATGTCAAATTATTTTCCTCAAAATTATGGTCCGGACTTTTTGTTTAAATTGCTTATTTTTTAGTTTTTGTCTTTGTCTGGTATCTTGTTGTACTATCGTGGCCATATATTATGTCCCTTCTTTTGACGTCCATTTTCTCGGAAACCTAGGGGCGAAAAAATTTGAAAAAATTCTGGTGCTGTCCTTGATTAATATGCTACAACTCATAAAAATTAGAAAGCTGTATGTATTGGCGTTTTCCCGATTTTTCCAAATTAAGAAGAATTGGCGCTGTTTTTGTCCCCAAATTTTATTCGCTTAACTTTAGAAATTAATTACTCCGGAAGTAATCCTTAGATATCAACGAGATAAATAGTAAAATCACCTGCGGAATGCTAGCTTTCAATGTGCATTTTTGTAAAATCAGTGGATTAGTGGTTGACCCACAAAAAGCTATATTATGCAATGCCAGCCATTCCGTTATTAGAAGAGCTAGAATAATGAAATATAGACTATAGGCTACCCAATAATTCATAGGTTTAAAGTTTATTACATAATCATTGTTTATCTTGCATTTTTCATACAAAAGATCGTGCTGAAACTCCGCGTGCATTCCGACGCTCTACGGTCACTGGGGTGCTGCGGGGAAAGGAGGCGTTTAGCGGTGCTGTCATGTCGGAGAGAACCGATACAGCTGGGAGAACCGGGGCGGCAGGTTATTATCAATACATAAAAAGAACCATAACTTGACAAGGTAGTAATTTTAACTAACAATTAAATTCTTAATATTTGCTTTATTTTGATTATAATATGTGACCCGGTACGAGAGAAATCTCTATCGATTGGCGTTTATGTTTTCTTCAGTTTTTATACAATAAGGTTGTAGACAAGATTTTGATAGAAGCGGATAAATCTAATAATATGGAGTTAGCAGATTTTCCGATTAGTTGTGAATACTAAATTAACCTTGCTTGATAAACCCAAAAAATATTTAAAAGTATGCCCGATTTTGTCATATAAATATTCAAACTATTATAACAGTTTCAACCGCTTATTTATTAATAATATTTAAATACATGCAGAAACAATATAAAATAAAGAAAACTCTTGATAATAGTATATTGATATTATATATTACATATATTACAAACGTCAGCTCTGAGCGTATAAAACTTAAAATTATCAAAATTTTTGCAAACTTAGCATCGTAAATTTGTAGACACATAGAATATTTTGCAGATCACTCATTAATTTTAAATGCTAAACACGAAACCCGATTTAAATTGCCAAGAATTCCCATGGGACTTCCAAATGCCTGTTCGTGGTTCTGTTATCTTATTGACTTATTTTGCCATTATTTTTTAATTCGGTAATCTATCGCCGGATACCCAAATTTCTTTGGCGAGGCATAATCGCCGTGTCGTTTTATGTATTGTGTCCGTAAACACTAGTAAAAGTAATGCACGTGCGATCCGCCACGACTGGCAGCGTCGTTGTCGATCCCTTGCCCCGCTTCCCCCCGAGGACCGAAGAGCGCCGCGTCAACTGCAGCAATCATGAGAAGCTTCAACTCGATCTTTTGTAGGGAAAATACAAGATAAACCATGATTATGTAATAAACTTTAAACCTATGAATTAGTGAGTAGCCTATAGTCTATATTTCATTATTCTAGCTCTTCTAATAAAGGAACTGCTGGCATTGCATAATATAGCTTTTTGTGGGTCAAGCACTAATCCAATGATTTTACAAAAATGCACATTGAAAGCTAGCATTCCGTAGGTGAGTTTGCTTTATAATTCGTTCAAATCTATGTATTACTACCGGAGTAATTAATTACTAAAGTTAAACGAATAAAATTTACGTGGTAAAAGCAGCGCCAATTCTTCTTAATTTGGAAAAATCGGGAAAACGCCAACACATACAGCTTTCTAATTTTTATGAGTTGTAGCATATTAATCAAGGACAGCTCAGGAATTTTTTCAATTTTTTTCACCCCTAGGTTTCCGAGAAAATAGACATCAAAAGAAGGGACATAATATATGGCCACGATAGTACGTGTGGATGGATTCCGTTGTAATATTCGTCCTGTTTTTGGATGTCTTCACTCGCTGGGTATTTTGTATCCTTGTCTTGTGTTAAGGTTATGAATGTCGTGGTTGGTTGTTAGCGTTAGTTGTGTTTTAATTAGGTTGTTTCGTATTTTATGCAGTAAAATCATGTCGTTCATCTTCAAGGTGTCTCGTATCGTTAGTTCTCCTGTTAGGTGGCATAGTTGACTTGTTGGCGTGAAATAGTCTATGTTATACAATTAGCGCATTGCTCTGTTGTATTTGTATCGTCAATGTTTTTGTGTGGTTGTACCCCATATCATTCCTAGATAATTTATGTTTGCCAGAAACATTGCGTGGTAGATTGCTTTTTTTGTTGTGTTTGTAATAAATTTTCTGATCTTCCACATCTGTGCCAGGGCAATCGGGTTTTTGGTTCGTATGTTCTTTATGTGGGCGTCCCATTTTCATGTTGTCCGTAATCGATAGTCCGAGGTATTTTGTTTGCGATATTTGTTTGATCTGGTTTCCGTTTAGATTGATGTTTAGAGTACTGGGTGTCTGGTTATTTATTATCATGAAGTTAGTTTTATTCTCACTTATTATTAAATAATGGTAGGCGCTCCATGCCTCTAGTTTCCTATGTTGGAATCGATTTATTTTTGTAGTGTCTTTAGTCTTTAGTCGCATATGCTATGCATATGCATATCGTCCGCGAAAACAAATAGTCTCCCATTTAGTTGCACGTCGCTAATGTCGTCTATATACAGAATGTATAATATTGGTGAGATGTTAGATCCTTGTGGAAGTCCGTATTTTCGGTATTCCACCTCACTTTCCGTTCTTTCTACTTTCACTGTCTGTGGTCTGTTTTCTATGTATGTTTTGATGAGTTCGAGTTTTTTTCTGTTATGCCACTGCTTTTAATTTTTATCAGGAAACTTTCTTTGTGTACTGTCTCAAACGCCTTTCTCATGTCAATAAACAGCATAACCACTTCGTTCTTTTTTCTCTGTTGTTGTGATGTGTGCAATGAGGTCTAACATGGCCGATGTTGTTCCCGATCCTTTCTGAAATGCGTACTGGTGTTCTCCTATTAATTTGTTCTTTTGAATGTGCTTGTCTAATCGTCTTTTTATTATGGTTTTTGTTATTCTGTTTACGGCTGATAGTTGGGCAATTGGCCGATAGTTTTCGGGTTTTGCGTTATGTCCATTTTTGTATATTGGGTTAATGGTAGTGGTTTTTAAGTATTCTGGGTATTTTCCATCTCTGAGCATAGTGTCGGTCAATGTTACTACTGTTGGAGTTATATATTCGGCTACGTGTTTTAAAATGTTGTTGGTAATTTTGTCGAACACAGGGGCATTATTGCTTTTTAGGTTACTAATTATATTCTGAATTTCCTCGGCGTTTGTGTCTGGAAAGCTCGCTATACTGTTGAGTTTTTGAATGAACGATATTGTTGTTTGGGTTAAAAAGCGATTTTACGATTTTACTACTTCATGACCTCGCGGGCATTAAGTGTTGCCATGGTTTATATATCAGATACAAAATAGTATATTATTATACAAGTTTTATAACACGTCAAATTGGCGCACGAGTTGTTTTGGGCACGACAAACGTAGTGAGGACTCATCAAAAAAATCATCAGGAACCGGTTAAAAATGCCGTCTCTGATCATATATACTGTGATGAAGGTAAGTGACACATATTTGGACAAATTTGCGAAATTATTGACTTTCAGAGATCGTCCTGCATTTTTAGATATCATATTGATACATTACCGCAACCCTTAATTATTGTTTACACAATAATAAAATAAAATAGTCAACACAGAATCAGAACTGTTCTAACCTACAAGCCACCATATCCTAAAAAATCCATTGCATTTTACTAGGCAAAAACACGGCATGTGCAAATAGAATGGGAAAGTCCTGCATGCACTTGCTGCGTGTTTGCGCAGTATTGTATAAAAAAACTACACATGCGGCAAGGCCTGATTTAAACGCATCGTATCTAAGGCCATTTTGGCACTTGCCTATAATAAATCCAAGAAAATATACCTTTTAGAGTAGAAAAACACATTATCGCTTTACTTTGGCTTTACTTTTGGAGGGCAGTGTAGGTCTCCTCGTACATCGGTCAATACATATATCAGACGTATCTACAACAATAACTTCCGATCGACCGACTACAAGCGTGCGGTGTAAACGCAGTCATTATTAATTAAGAAATGTTTTTTCAAACGATTTGTTTCTTATCAATAAAATAGTGCAGAACTGCTACATGAATTGAGTCAAACTTGAATCTTGTGGAGAAACTACATATGAGCGTTTGAGTTTTAGGTCAACGGTCTGCACGTGCAAACTTCTTAAAAAATGTTAGGAAAATAACGACAAAGATCGAAGTAATAATATCAAATGATTGTCATGGGTTTGGGAAAACTTTGAAAATAGTATAATCATAAAGTTTTTACACACTTAGTTTGCACTTAGTTGTTATATTACTATTTGGGATTATCATACTATACAGCAGGGTTTCCGAACGCAAACGCTGATGCATAGACGCTGATGTTCTGGCAATACTGTTAATGGAGTCAGGATCTCGATCAAACAGAATTTACTCATGCAGCCAAACTATTAATTTTAACAACAAATGACATAGACATAAGTTGTGGAATATGTCTTCTACTTTAATTTATTTTTAAACTATATTGACGACATTACAGAAATTGAGACTCATTTCCAAATTTGTTAAAAATTGCTAAGAGTAAACCTCCTGCTCCATTGGGCCCTTTTTGAACAAAACTTGTTTCAGCTCTAGTCATGTAACTACTAAAAATGAAGTTTCGTCCCGACGCGTTTAGGAGTTTCTCCGGACAGATTTTTTCCTTGATCAAAATGTTCAGGGGACCCAAAAGGTCATATTTCTGCTAAAATCTCAAAACTTTTTTCGACCCTATTATAATACTTTGTCGTACTAGGTATGAGGTATGAAAGTAAAAATATGATTTTAATTATTGAAAACATCAATTTATGTACCCGTCGGATCTCAGCCTTTGATTGTTAACAAAGCTGGTCACGACACATTACTTTTTATATCTTTACTAATTGTATATAACGTAATCATTGAATTCAGATGATAAAAAAAATCCTCTACTAAATTTTCAACTTTTTAATTAACTTCAAATCGGATGCCCAATAACAGTAATTAAAAACCCATAACCGGCTGGAAAGAAGCTTTACGATCGTCTTCATATAGAATTATTTCCGTTTCTTGACAAATCTGTTCTTCATTTTATTAGAAGAGATATGTTTTAATATTATCCGGTTTTAGTTAATATGCATAAGTTCAGATTTAAAAAAGAAGCTTACAATGTCTGAAAATAGTCGCTTATGATTTTTTAGACCAGTGCCCAAAAGAAATAATAGTTTGTTTAATCATATTTCTATTCAACCAAATACCTAAATTTTTGTCGAAGCTACACAATTCATGTAAGTTCATGGAGTTGACTTTTTCTGGGATAAACACTGAATGTTACGGACTTATTGAAAAGAGCTGATTGATATTTATTGTCGCAGCTTCATTTATTCCGTCTCAATAAATATTCATCATTTAAAAAATATCAAAACATGCTAAAGTGGCATTTCATCTGAAAGTATAATTGGCAAAATTAAATCAACAAACGTCAAATTGTGTTTTCTTATGATCATTTGTAAATTGGTATAAACAACTTGTTTTAGATTTGCTGGCCAATAGTTTGACATGTCGGTTGGTTATATATAACCATAAAATACTACAACCGAGACAAAATTTGGCGCCACTTTCGACCTATCGGCTGCGTTGCAATAATAGCAATATTAACAATCATACCGAATCGCTGTTAAATCGAGGACACGCAAAAATAACTATTTCAGTGTGTAATACAGGTCGCAAACATAAGCTAAATATATTCCCAAGAAATTAATAGCGTTCCTATGAATGTGTGTGTAGGTGTTTTTAAATATCGTATACCAACACTGACCAGCTAACAACTCATATTTCCGCCAAATAAACTAATATGGCAACAATCATTTCAGTTGGTCATAACTTATTCCTGTTATGTGGACTTCAGTGAAAACATTCACATTAAAAAGTTTTCTATTGTTTTCTGCAAATCTGCACACAAAATAAAAAATATTTTGATAAATCTTACAGGAGAGTAACTGCAATGAGTTGAAAATGAAACACGACAACGTTTGAATAATATCTGCTTACTGCTAGCTGAACATAACCTACAAATAAGTACTTGAGGCTGGCTAAACAACACAGGAGCGCTAAGAAAAGCACAGACATTGATAAGATACAATTATGTGCGCTATTATTAACTGCTAGGTATGTAATGAAAATTCAAAGCGGTGATGTTGGTGATCAAATATTAAAATAAGATTAAAATATCAAATGTTTGCACGATGGTTTATTCTTTTCGCTTCTGAATACTTTTAACGTTTCTGAACAAGAGTAGAGTAACCGATACGCGCACTTCTATCTACCCTGATGTTCCTGAACGCACTCAATCAGTGCAATTTTATGTCACTATGGAAACATGACGAATAATTCAGTCAGACAACCTGTGCAGACAACTACCTGTGACAGTGAACTTCAATTTTATCACCATCAATCCAGAATACACTACTTGGAATGGCTGTAAATTATAGGATAAAGTTTGAATTGTATTCAGTAAAATATTTCATTTTTTAGAACTGCTGGCTGAACAGAACCAATCTAGAAACTGGACTGATACTCATATTAACTGTGGCGACCATATTTTTACTTATTATGATTGGATTTTACATATTCTTTGCAGTATCAAAAAAAGATAAGCCGGACGAGAAGATAATTCATTGCGAGAATGCTTGTGCTAGCCTGGAAAAATACTGTAAAGTCGTATGGGGTCCCAAGGAAAAAAGTGGTAAGTTTTTATAATGACATTTTGGTACAATGTATAGGACTTCCCGATTGCACCACTTCCCCTAACCGCTAAGCCTAACTTAAATTTAAGCGGTATGTGGGATAACACAGTCGACTCTCCTACAACGCGGTTTAATGTTAAACGCGTTATAGGAACTTAACAATCGCGAATTTTGACGCATGCGCCGTCCGGCTGTAGCATTTTAACGCCGAATACAATTCAAAATGTACAAGTAAATAGACGTCAACCAGAAAACATAAATGGGATTAAAGGTACTAGCTTTTATGGTGATGAGCAGCATTTAGAATAGGCAGTATGAATTAGTGGATACCCGTAAAACAAACTCGAAGAAACTAACTCCTTCTTATCGCAAAATGGTGTGTACATGTACCGTTTCTACGGACAGCATATAATACACTGTTTTCGTTTTTCCATGCGTTTTTCTAATGCAGTATAGTAGTTGGATTTGTAAATTTAATAAGAATACATTCTCTTTGTATCTTTTATTTGTCTCCATCATTCATCGTGCCGCCCGTTACGAAACATTTTGGTTATGTTTTTTCTAATCGCATTTTCTATACACACATGATCTTCCTCAACCAGATGGTGTTACCGTTGCCACGTTTGCTGATGACACTGCTATCATGGCAGTTAGTACAAATGTTGAAGGGGCAACACTAAAACTGCAGCATTCTGTCAACGATATTAGTGACTGGATGCAGCAAAGCCTAATTATATTGAACGAAACCAAATCCGTTCACTAGCCAGACGGTGGCCGAGTGGTAGCGCGCTTGGCTATCAGTCTGGGGGACGTGGGTTCGAATCCCACGCCCTGCTTTCAGAGTAAAGGCTTTTCTGTGGTTTTCCTTTACTCCACGGCGAATGGTGAAAGCCAAACAACTTAAGACGTGCCACAGACGCGGGCCATAATAATGATAACTCGGGCCTGCCGATGCCCCCGTAGTGGCGAAAGCTGTTGGGGGATGTTAAGGCGTGGATTATTATTATTATTATTATTAAAATTTTACCAACAAGCGAATTCGATACGTTCTAGTTAAAATAAATACCACCACCGTACCCTACTCGAACACCGCAGAATACCTCGGTATGACGCTAGACACCAAGCTCCGCTGGAAAGCACATGTTAAAAAGAAACGAGAACAATTGGGCATAAGATACAAAACAAAATGTACTGGCTTATTGCTAGGAAGTGGGCTTTGTCGACATACAATAAACTCCTACTATACAAGCAGATACTTAAACCTGTGTGAACCTATGGTATTCAACTGTGAGGCTGCACTAATCCAAGCAACATCACCATCATTTAACGCTTCCAAAATAAGGTGCTAAGAAACATCGTGGGTGCACCTTGGTATATAAGAATCAAAAATCTCCACAGGGATCTTGAGATGGAATTAGTAATCGATGAAATTGGAAAGTTTGCCCACTTTTTTTCTGTCTCCAGCTCTCTTCTTCCAATCAACCACTCCCGCTTTCGCCACATCACTTTTCACTTCCTGTAGCCATTTCTTCCTAGGACGTCCTCTTCTCCTTTCACCTTCTCCTCCCCATACACAATTCTCTTCACTATTCTCTCGTCCAGCATTCGGGCGATGTGTCCCAACCATCTAGCGCGTTGCGCTCGAATCTTCCCTGTTATTTTTGTACATGTATGTACATCACCTCCCCATTTGTACGTCTCCTGCATACATCTTCCGCAGTTTTGACACCTCAAAAAATTCTTCTCAGCACCTTCCTCTCTAATATTTACAATTTTCTCTCATCCTGTACCACTGGTAGTATAATCGTTTCATACACACGGATCTTCACAACTCTTGAAATATTATTTGCCCTAAATACTCGTGCTAATGACCCCGCTGCTACATTTCCCTTCAGAATCCTTTTGTCCACTTCCTCGTCCTCCTGTCCCCTGCTTGTAACTGTCACTCCCGAATACTCAAGCCGGGCTACCTTCTCAAACAAATACTCCTTCTCTCCCGTCCCCAGCTTGATATACACTTTGTCCTCTGTTTTTTCTGCTCTCACTTCCATATATTTCTATGTAACGGTGCAATACGGAGTTTTAAATTTTGAAATACTTTGGTTATATTGATGCTTTTGTTATACTCACCTACATTATTTGACATTATTGTATCTATTGTCAAGTGTCAAGTCGTTGAGAAATGTTTGACGAACTTGTGTGCAATTATTTATAAAGTTTTCATAAAAGTTTTATAAATCGAATAAGCGCCTATATACTACAGTGAAATTAATCCAATACAGTTGCTATTTTTGGATCCCACGCGGAAACTGTTGGTACCCTAAAAACCACTCCTAACATGCACGTTTGCATCTTCTTTTCGCACTTCGCCGCAAATCGCAATTTTAGCTTCTGTACATAAATAATCATTATAAAACTCTGCACAGAAAAGTTGTTTACCATTTTTTACTACATATAACGGTTTTCAAATCACGAGCGCCCCAATAGGCAACCGACGTCAAATTGACGCCACAAGTTGAGTCAAGTTTCAATCCTCAATGTTCATAATCCGTAAATGTTAACAATATTGCAAGGTAATACGAAGACAACAATGTTCTAGTCGCACCAGTTAATTTTTAGGCTATGTTACTGCCATCGTCATCCAAATTGTCAAACACAAGAAAGATCCCGTGGTTGGCGCAATTAGCGCACTGATTCTGTTAAGTTGACGTTCAGTGAAAAAAGAAGTCCAAGGCGCACATTTTAAAATTATTAGCGTGTATACAGGATGTTCCATAAGGTAGTACCAACCCAAACTATATTTTTTAAATGGAACAACTTATATTTCGGCACAATTTTGAATTCCTTGTAAAATTTTACGACAATGGAATATAACTAACTTTACCTACCCTAAACTTTATAGTTTTTGATTTATTGGAACTTTTATGGAAAAAAAGCAGTGCAAGAAAAGTGGTATATCTCAATACCTGTTTTTAAGTTTATTGTGCACGCTTTGATTATGATTAAGTAAGAAGCGTTCTATTAGCGTGAGTACCTACCATATCCAAATTGTGCACAGGTTTGTCATAATGTGCAACAAAATATAGCAAACAGTTTATCCTAGAATTTTTTTAAAGGAACACCCTATATCTCATTAATTTTTTGTGCTTCTACACCTACATTAACTATAAAACCTGCTAATTATTTACCTGAAGTACTGTTTTCTTGAATGATTTCATATATTTTTTAAATAAAATAAAACATTTTTGCTCATCTGCAATTTAATATTTTATTTTGAAAAACAAGTTATTAAGGTATGTGTGAGTGGTGGTGATATTGTTGGGGTTGTTATGTTAGGTTTGCACAATTTTGGGAAATATGGCGAACTTTTCCCAGGAGGAACTAATTGACGTGTTTGGGCTTTTGGCGAATGCAACAAAAATGCTTTATTGGCAAGTAGAGTTGACAGATACCACTTACAGATACCTTAATAACTTCTTCAACACAGTTTTACACAACCTACAAGGTATTAGTAAATTTTTATTTCAAATTATAATATTAAATTGCAGATGTGATAAAATGTTTTATTTTATTAAAAAAGATGAAATTTTGCGAGAAAACAGTACATTAGGTAAATACTTAACCGCTATGGAACGTTACCGCTCTAGTGCAGCAAAGTACAATATATAAATTTCAAATAAAAAAAAGATCATTAATTTCGTTGTTTGTTGACAAGAAATATCAACCCGTTGTTATATCAAATTCTAAAAACGATAAATTGAGAAAATTGTAAATAAAGTATAGCGATGAGTGTAGTTTTATTTTAGTATGTTGGTACGGATGTGACATCTACAGTGTCATGAACAAATATAAATCTGTCAGAATTTGAATTAGCTTTTTAAACTTGACGTTTCGTCAAAGTGGTACCGACCTAACATTTCCTATACAGAAATATAACAATTTTTTAATTATTTTTTTAAAAATACATATTTCTCAAAAAGCAACACAAAAAACGTTGATGTCACTCCTGCCGAAAACTACATAGCGCGACTCGCTCACATGTGACGGCGACGCTCCGCCTTCGGTGACGCGCCGCATCACCGCTCGTCGCGCGATTGCGTACTTTCGGTACTTGTGACATAAATAACTATTATTCTAATAACTAGTATCAAAATATCTGTCAAATCCTGGCAGATTAATGCAGACTCGATTTATTTTAATCAAATAGATTCACATGCAGCTAAACTATTAATTTTATATATTGTATGATAAAGTCATGTGCCTGGCCACATCAGATTTTTCACTAAGAAGACTAGTTATTTCTGCAATCGTTTATTTTAGCACTAGTGTGTACAAATACTTCTTTGTGCAGAACGATGCGTAGAATTCAAAAGAGAATTAGATACAGGATGTTCCGTTTAAAAAGGTTAACTTTCTTAGGAAAAACGGTTTGCTTTATTTTGCTGCAGATTATGACCACCCTGTACATAATTTGGATATGGTAGGTAATCATGATAATAGAACGCTTTATACTTAATCAAAGTCTGAGCGCGCGAAAAGAAATTTTAAACAGTTATTGAGATATACAGTTTTTCTTAGACTACTGTTTTCCCATAAAAATGCCAATAAATCAAAAAGTATAAGTTTAGGGTAGGTAATGTTATGTTTCATTGGCGTAAAATTTAGCGAGAAATTCAAAATTCTGACGAAAAACAGGGTCTGCGTTTAAAAAAATATGTTTGGGTTGGTACTACCTTATGGCACATCCTGTATACTCGCTAATAATTTTAAATGTTCGCCTCAGAGTTCTGTAGATATGAGTGAAATCAGTTTTAAAATATCTTCATTAGAGGTACAATCTTCCGAGATCGCACTATTGAGACACCCTGTATAATTCAATAGAGTTAACCTTAATCTAATGTTAGATTCTTGTACGTCAATTTAAGTTAAGTGGATGTGAACGATACTTAAGTGTCACTTCAAATTTAAGGGAAAGTGGTGCAGTCGGACGTAATCAATAATAGCGGCTAAAATTACTGACGGACGGTTATTCATTGTAGTTAACCTAAAACTCTCTGACCTACTGTCAGTGGGTATCAACACCTAAAATGACATTAAATTCAATTAGATCGTAGAATTGACATACATATTTCAATTTTCTGCTTTAGAAAAATAAAATTACAACTTTCAGAAAAATTATTGCATACCATTAGATACCCAGAAATTTCTCTTACTTGGAATTTATATTTTTATATCTAAATTCTAAAAATGTCACCAGATTAACGCCGTTGATTAAAATGTAGAAAATGGTATACATATAGCCATGTATATGCACAGAATTAATTAAATTTCTTGAATCAATCTAGTGGTTAGGCGAAAAGATCACACGATGTCTACAGACAAGGAGAAGAGATCATTGAAGAACAACACACAGAAATGGGACAATTCTCCAATAGGCGCTCTGATCCGAAAGCTCTACTTGGATGATGATCAGCAATTCGAGTTCTTATCGGCTGTAGCCGTACTATCGCCAAAATGGATTCTAAGCCCATATCAGTATAAAGATAAACATACGTCGTCCATATTCATTAGAATCGCCTCTAGGTTTTGGTCGAAAGGTGGATACATTTATGATGTCCATGATGTACATATATTGGACGAAGCATTTACAATAATCGAATTAAAACTGAACATTGACATTCCTATTACGTTTTTGAAGCTTGGGAATAATGACCATGTTGACAATATTCAAGCATATGGATGGCGAAACGATTTGAAATATGGTGAACTGGATGCAGTCAACCTGAATCCTGTGGATTTTCATAATTGTTCAGAGTTATCAAATGTTTCTTTTATCGGTCAGTTGTTTTGTGCCATTTCTAATCCAATTCGAAATATTGACCACAATATTTTGATGGTGAAAGATGCGCTAGTGGGAATTGTTCGAGCTAGCCGATGTAATACACAAAATTGTTTGTTTATTTGTGAAAAGCTTGGTAGGCGTTTAGATTTGATGACGTTTATTGTATAAATTATTATTAAGACTTATCTACGATTTCGATAATTAATTCTTACATTTTATCAGCAATGTAACATAACCATAAGAACATTATAATGTAAACAAAAATAAATCCAATTTTAAAGCTGTGACGGATCTTTCTCTGAAATTGTTAGATTTTGTGTTTTGATTACATGCACACCTGAAATACAAATAGCCAGCGCTTCACGACGCTACGAATACTAAAGTGCATCATCATATTTTATTAAAAGCTCTATATAACACAGGGAGAGTCAATAGAACCGCAGTGGTCGATACTACATTCACATTGAAAGATAGAAAAAATATTTTATACAAAAGTTATCAGGTCCATCATTTTTTACAATAAAAGAATATTTCTATGTCTACAGGATGTTGTATTTAGCTGTAAAGGAAATATATATTTTAACGGAATGCTCTGTATATCATACCACGTTAATCAGGTTATAAACCAAATTTATCAAAGTAAATGTATCAAGTAAAGAACATAGGTACTGAAATATTCTTGTAAAAAATATTGTAATTGCAGGCCTTTTTAAAGTAAGTACGTAAATACGACATTTTTGCAGATATTGTCTTAAAAATTTTGGCAGGTAATATATAGATACATAGCTAGATGCTGAACTAATGAAAAATTAGATAAATTGTACAGGTTGATGGTAGCATGCTGTATTTTTTAATATTTAATTTATATTGAGTGCGCCCTATGTTAACTAGTTTTCGTGTTATTTTAAATTTAAAGAGTAGTAGGCTATGATAATGGGTTATTATAAATGATTGAAGTCGAAGTAGGCCATATCCATGTTACTACAGTTCTGCCGCTTTACACCAACAAGTATAAAACTTACATTAGGTTATGCAACCAATTTAACAGTTGCCTATAGAACAGTAGGTCATAGTGGTATAGTAGTATTGGTAATAAAGGATTTAGAAAGTTGGGTTTTCTCAATCGAAGTTTTGGTGGACTTCATGGATTTGCGGTGCTTGAAGAATGTTTACTGCCCGTATGTTCGGTCACACCTTGAGTATGCTGCGGTGGTATGGTCCCCTTATTATAAAACATCGATTGATAAGGTAGAGAGCGTCGAGAATAGATCTCTAACATTTATTGCATACAAGATGGGAACAATTTATCATAGAGATCAGCTGGTTCATCTAAGAGAAGTTGTTAACATTGAAAATCTTAATGACAGGAGAATTATTCAAGACCTGGCCTTGTTATATAAAATTTTAAATAATGAACTTGAGTGTCCAGAATTGCTAGGGAAGATTGGCTTCTATGTGCCTCAAAGAGGTCTTAGGAATAATAAGATGTTTATTGAATCGTTTCATCGAACGAACTATGGGACTAATACACCTTTACAAGGATGTGTCGGTTAGCCAACAAACAGAATCTTGAGTTAGAAGATTTTGAACTTTCGATTAACAAATGTAAGCAATTAATTAGGGATAGGGTTATCTACTTTTGAGTTAGAATAATTTTTGTTTTCGTTTTTTTTTTGTTTATATTTTGTGTGTATGTATCTATTGGAAATGACTGCGGTCGTAAATAAATATTATTATTAAATATTATTATAGTAATCAGTTCTCGTGAAGCGGCAAACCAAAATTTTGCAATGGATCTCAGCGACTACAATCGTCTAAAATCATTTTTAACCCTGTAGTATCTTGATATTGATCTTATAGATATAGCGTTGGGTAGTTTGATGTAAATTATTTGAAGGATTGTATAGAATAGGTTATTGAGAACCTATGTAACTAGATGTATTCATATATAAAGATACAGTATATTGCTGTAATTATTATTACCTTAAACAGTAATTTAAGATGCGCTCTAGAAAAAACTTGCTCACTTGTAAAAATTTGGCGCAGACGTTTCACTGTTAATTGATTCAAAATGGGTTATTTTTCGTAAAAGTAAATAGGGATAATTTGAGTAATATTAATAACGTGAATGAGGAGGTGTTTTCGATAGATGTTGATTGCTCTGATAAAAAATCTGGATCTAAAGATGCCTATGAACTTATTTTTACATATTTGGTTTTTCTGTTCAACACTTTCAGACGTCAACAAATTTCACGATAGGTAACTATCAAATGACTCTTTCTTGTGGTTTTTAAATTGAACACGACGTATATGATTTGCTATCTGTAGTGTCTGTAAGTTCTTTTTAATTTAGATTCGGTATGCCCTATATTTATTTTTACACGGAAGTATGACAGCATTCTTTGAAAAAATTGGACATGTTTCTGACTCTTGTAACAAAGATTGGAATATACATATAAATATAATAAATATATTTAGGTAATGGGGGATTTTAATATAGATAACTTAATATAGATTCCAGAAACTACAGAGAAACATAAGCTGTAATATACCGGGTGGTCCTTTTAAGTTGAAACTCCTAACTATCTCGAGAAATATGTATGGTACGACAAAAGTGTCTTAAATAAACTTGCAGGACTCAAAGGGGAAACGAGATGGCGATATCAGTTTCAATGCAGATGGCGCTGCAATCGGTGAAAATGAGGCTAACTTAATTTTTTTAAATAGAATATCCCATTTATTCAAATTATGATTTTACGCTAAATAAGAACAATATTTTATCTGAAACTTTTTTCGTACGATGCATTTTTTTCGTGCGAAACAAATCCTTTGCGCATGACGGGGCGACGCGCGAGATACCAAAAAGTGTCCCGGTTATGCAAATACCTTCCTACGTTGTACCATGAGTAGAGTTGACAGTCGTGGCTTGTATGCCAGACGGCGAGCGCATGCCATGCGGTGGCAGCGGTTGTAACTACCCCAGACGCCACAAACTTCCATCGTCAATAACTTTTGATAGATGCATCATACGAAAAAAATGTTCAGACAAAAGATTGTTCTTATTTAGCATAAAATCATAATTTGATAAAAAAGTTGGGTATTCCCATTTAATAAAAAATGTAATTAACCTCATTTTCACCGATTGCAGCGCCATATGCAATGAATTTGATACCGCCATCTCATTTCACCCTTTGAGTCCTACAAGTTTATTTAAGACACTTTTGTCGTACCATGCATATTTCTCGAGATATTTAGGAGTCTCAAGTTAAAAGGACCACCCGGTATAAGCTTGGTTGATAAGCTTGTTGATATGCTGCGTCCACTGTGCCAGGTTGCATCAAGGGTGCCATCACACAGCATGACGTGTATAGATAATATCTTTGCGATCAGGCTTAACAGCTGTGAAACTAGACATATGAATAAGACACATAATAATAATAAACAAGAAATTAGATACAGGTTAATAAATGCTACTGACATGGTTTTAGATCGAATGCCAAATATTTTCTGGGATGAATTATATGCAGAGAAGGGTCCGGAGGCCTGCTATAACCTACTGCATGCCAGAATATTTAGCAGTTTCGAACGAACTATGTCCTGAAAAGAATAAAACATCAGTGAAGGTGATACAAAATAAAACAATTGGTATGTTTAGGAACGCGTGGACATGAAATGTGCATGAGAAGGCCAGGCCTTTCAAGTATTTGAGCACATTATCAAAACAAGGATAATCAACACCCTGACGTCTTCTAATTTAGCAAGCAGAAAACTATAAATTATGTAGTTGGAAATCTTTGAACTGTTCTGATATCTCAACTCAACAGATAAGGAATTATTTGTTTTGTTAGGCAAGTAATAAATTGTGGCAAGGAAATATATGGTAGTTGAACAATAATAAAAATGCAATCTTGGATTTAGTAAGATTTAGGAAGTTCATGTTTTTAAACTTTACAGCTGGCAGCGGCCCCTTGTATATTTCTTTATACAATATAAAAAATAATGTAATGGGCTTCCGCCAACATTCAAAACATGGTTGTTATGATGCGTGTGATTTGTAGGTATGTTTGTAACATTTTTATTTTTATTTTCAGTAAAATTGCAAGTTATATAGGAAAAGACAACAGACCACATTTGGGTTTATTTTAAAAGACCTGTGATACTTGACATAATCTTCGTTCACTATGATATTTCAAAAGTACCATCATAAAAATAAAGAAATTCAAGGCAAGTACATAAATATGCATATCGCGAAACAATTGGGGTCAATATCTCTCAAATGTTTCAATTTTCAGCATCCCAACGTATCTTTAATAAACGATACTAAACAAATAAATGAGGTGCGAGCGTTCTGCAAATATCTGATCATCGCTTTTGATTAAGTTAACTGGATACACTATACGATGAAAAATAAGGCTAAGAGTCAGTCCACCAGATCCCAGGTGTTTTTATTGCTGTGGCCAAATAACGTTGATGAAAGGGCCGGATGAAAAATATAGGTACCTAGCTACAGTACTTTAATTAATGGGGTAGCGAGAAGTGGCCGCTCAACGTGTCTTCATTTCGCCCCACTTAAATTAGCATCCTCTCGGCTGTTGTAATAAGACTTGATTAATTGCTTTAAGCAACTGGCGCAGGGTAACCTTCCACTCTAGTCGAGCTTTAAACGTAAATTACTTTAAATGTGGTTAAAACATAAACTTCAATTATGGTAAAAAGAATAATAAACCGGAGAAGTCAGATTTAGGCGCTTCGCACACGGTGAAAGTTTTTTTAATCGTGTGAGAGACTCAAGGTTCTTGCGACTTGGGTAGCCTTGGGTAGTAAGAAATGTCTTAGGATACCTTTAATCGCACATGTGGCGACTCAAGTCTCGTTTTTAGCGCGACGATTTCCTGTTACAATTTTACTTAAGCCCGCCATCTATTTCAGCTTGTGTTGTATCGATGGACCACATGGATCCAAAGAATGCTCAAAGGCCGGAGGGTTACAGCAACCATTTGTGAAGAATCCTCTACGATAACAACTGTTCGAGGCTGTCCACGAGGGGGGGGGATGCTATCATCCCTATCACTTGTGGTCGACGAGCTCATGGTGTTGTTATCGAATGTAGGCTTTGACATGCAGGGATACGTCATGTAACAAACTGTTCCGCAGAAGTTGGGCCTGGCCCCGAGGATGATCTACTGGCTCTACACCACGGTGATTAGATTAGTAATCACCTACGGATCGATTGTCTGGTGGAACAAGACATCGGAAAAGGCAACCCAGACGACACTGACAAAGATACAACGATTTATGTTTGGGAATCACAGGGGCAATGCGAACGCCCTACTGGCGCAATAGAGGCAATGCTAAACCACCTCTGCACCTCTGCACATGCATGTTAAAAGGGAGGCTGCTCTCGACGCCACAAGAATAATCTAGGCAGAGAACCTTAAGGCAAACCAGGCCTACGGTCACTTAAGCATTGCCAACACGATATGTGGCAATGCCGTGGAAATGTCAAAGGACATGATGTCACCTGTCTACGCCTTTGACGGGCAGTAGAAGTGGTAATTGAGGACCGCACGAATGCAGCTCAGAGGCTCAGACAGATCAGCGATTCCGCATCACTGTGTTTCACAGACGAATCAAAGACCAAGGAAGGTGTTGGGGTCGGCATTAGTGGACCGGATTTCTCCCTATCCAAAGCCATGGGCCATTCTCCAACCATATTCCAGGCGGAAGTTCACGCAATTGACTTATGTGGCCAGAAATGTTCCCATAGGAACTTACAAAGGACAAACATCTACTTATGCTCAGACAGTCAGGCGACATTGAAAGCGCTGCAATCAAAAGCCCACATAAAACTGTCTGGGACTGCAAAATTTCCCTGGAAAAACTAGCAAAAGAGTAAGGTTTCACTGATGTGGGTTCCAGGACATTCAGGGATCGAAGGCAATGAACAAACTGACATCCTAGCCAGAGAAGGCTCTAAGACGCCCTTTTACGGACCACAAAGAGCCACATCAGGAAGATGGTGCAAAACTGGGAAGATAAAGCTAAATGAGCTTACTAGGAAACATCACCTGGCATGAGGCAAGCCATGGCTACCATAACCTTCTCCACCTCTAAGGCCACACAGTATCTCCAGTTACAAAAAACAGATCTTTGACTGATTACAAGTCTCCTTGCAGGACATTTTCCACTGAGATATCATCTCACAAAGATTGGACGGACAAACAATGCAGATTCTGCGGGGGAGGGCGAGACAGCGGTACACCTATAGTGCGAATGTGACGCTCTAATGCGCACAAGACATAACCACTTGGGAGCCGCCATCATTGAACCAGCAGAGCTGACACAACAACTTACTCCTCGAACAATAACTGACTTCGTGAAAACGCTTAATATCGAAGGACTGGAATGTATGAGGGAAATACAAGGATCTTCTTGGTCAAAGTATATCGAAAGGCACAGATGCCAAACGACCCAACTCTACCATACCATCGATGTTTGGCCGAGCTTGAATCGTCAACTAATTTCAAATTAAAATTTAACCAAAACAAATGTGATGTACCATTCGAATTAAAAAATCAAAACTACCTACATTCGAGGGTATCAATATTGTATATGGCTTGTTCTACTGTTGTTATCTTCAGTACAAAATTATGGTGAATTAAAGGTAAGGATGTGTTTGGGTAGATTTTATTATGGTGAATACACATCCGGATTCTTTAAGCAAACCTTTATATCCGGTCAGGTATTTCCGTTTTCAATAAATTGATTTCCGAGTGGAAACCTCGTTAATGACTTTGAAGCAGTCGACAGCAACGCTGTTTCCACTACCAAATAAATTTATATCACTGACACAAACCGCGGAACTCTACACCGGAATGTTGTTTGGGGCGCAAGTGTGGGGCAACGCAGCGCGGTCAAATTTAAAACGTGTTCAGATACAACAAAACAAAATTCTACGTATTATTTTGAATGCCGACCGTTACGACCGTACCACGGAACTCCGCAATCGCGCAGCGTGCCCGTTTATTAAGGATATTTTGGCCAAACATCTACAACACCACAGTTAGGCATGACAACCCCCTCATACGGGACATTACTGTAAAACCCAGAAGGATGAAACATCGATATCTGTTTGAGGCACATAACCTAATACCACCACCTACTGAGGAAGATGCGCCGGGACGGCCATTGCAGATTGGAGAACACGAGGATGCCGATGGAGATGAGGACGCCGATGAAGAGGGCCTTGAGTAGTATTTTTGTTTCTGGGTGTAGTTTCTAAACAATTTTTTAAACATTTTAATTAGAAATGCGGACCCAAACTTCTTGTTCAATTTTAATGATTATGGCAAGAAATTTTTATTTTATGTCGTATATTTTTATTCTTTAACCGCCAAGTTGTTAATTCACTGGCGCGTATGTATCATAGTATAGTATGTATCATAATCTTTCCTTTAATTTAATCGTCGGAATAAGCGCCCACGGCGGCGGCGTATTTTAATTTGTTGTGTAGAATACTTTAATTTGTATTGTTTATAATTTTAATTAATAAACATATTTTCAAGTTCAAGTTCAAGCGGAAGTCTACAGTCTCTAGATATTTGCGTTTTTGTCGTTTTTGTTTGCACAACGCGTGGAGTCAATGAGTGTCTACAGAGTAAACTAAACACACACAAAAACCTGGAATAAATAAAAAATGCAGGAGAAGACTAACAAATATATGTTTTAATGTAAAATATTTACTTTCTTAATGCAAAACTGCATTGAACCGCTAGTGTCCAAGGCAAGTGTGCTAAGTTTAGATTTATATATCAACCATAGCTGGAAGGCAAAAGAGCTCTTTTTCGATGAAGAACCATTAATAGTGAAAGCAATCAAGATTAGCGAAGGAAATAGCGTGGGAGTAGTCAAAGAGAGCAAAAAAAGAAGAACAAGAAGACTGATTTACTTTCTAACCTTTTAATTTCTTCCTACTTGGTAATTATACAGGGGTGTTTCTTAATAACATGCTAATATTTAAGGAGGTTATCTTGGGTCCATTTTGAGGAAAAAATCATATAAACATGTGTCCTAAAGGTCCTAACTGTTGAACTACAGGGTGCTAAAGTTTTAAGATAAAAATCTGTATTGTTAATTTTGATACGTGACAACTAGACTAGGTTGACAACTGCCATAACTGTTTTTGTTTACAAAACAATTTTGCTTCTTAAGTATTAGGTACGTTTTTAATTCTTGATAATAACAAATTTCATAACATGTAAATGAATGAATTTATTTGTTTATGGAAAAACCGTACGTCAAACGAAAAAAATCAAGAGACGCGATTTATTCAGAAAGGAATTAGGATTACAAAATCAATTTTTTATCCTACATGATGCGAAAATGTCATTTGAAATGAACACTTTTCGGCGCTAGGCAGGAAAATTCAATAACTCTGTCGTCCAATCAACAAAACACAGTTTTCGATTCGGTTTGACGTTTGGGATTAATACGTCAACGGATTTTATTTGTCAAAAGCCAATGTGTCAGAGATTAGTCTTTAGAAACGGGTGATTTTATTATGATATTGTTGTGTAGGATAAAAAATTATGTGTGCACCACGCCCAGAAAGTGGTTTTCCGGGCCTCAAGAAGTGCCCAGGCTCGCTACGCTTGCCTGTGCAACTCTTCTCTCGCCCCGGAAAAGAACCACTTTCTCGGCTTGGTACACAATATACTATTTTTTAGAGAAAAAGCAGTTGAAAAAATATTTTTTTTATTTCACATTTTGTTACCTTGTAGTGTATAAAATCATCAATATGGCTATGAATAACTCCATTACGTTGGTGTGTTGTAATAAATAAAATAGGCAGTAGCTTTCCAACGTTTTTATTCAATTTTGTTCTTATGGCGACATGTTTCGTGTTCTAAGACACGTCCTCAGGCCAAGCTGAAATTACAGAACAACGTCAGTATAAAACAACTTACAAAATATGCACATCCTCAATATTCTATACATTAAACAGTTTAAAAATAGGGGCGGGGGGGGAAGTCGTCTCTGTGCTTCCAAACATGCTTCATTTAATTAGCAAATATATTTCTAAATATAATGAGTTAGGGGGAGGGATGTCATTAAGTAGTCAACAGCATACAGATCATTATAAGATTAATTGGTACATACCGTCGAGCGGCAAATCACTTCGTAAAAACAATTTCGAGGTTATGGAGAACAACAGCATATAGAAAACTTGTCCCAAGTTCGCTTTCGGCGGTCGTGCGTTTTAATGCTACGGGAGGGAGACAAAAAACAATTTAAAGTGTCAATTCTAAATAGTAACATTGCTCTAATCACTACTAAAAATTTAAAAATTACAAAAAATTACAATTTTTTATTGGACAACATTCACAAACACAAGGGGTTCGACTTTTTTGATGTGTCCAACATTACTACACTTTTGCAGACTGTATCTCAGCAAAACTTCCTGAAATTTCAAGACAAATTTTATAAGATGCAAGATGGGTTGCCTATGGGCTCCCCAATATCGGGCTTGTTAGCGGACTTTTACGTAGACCACCTCGAACAAAAATTATTTTCCGACAAGTACAGTTTCATTACCAAATACATAACATACTACGGCAGATATGTCGACGACATTTTTATTATTTATGAGGGAAGTGATGCACAGATAACTGCATTGCACACGATACTTAACAATTTGGGGGTGCTTGAATTCACTGTGGAAAAAGAACTGAACAACAAATTGATATTCTTGGATATAGCTATAACAAAAGACATAGATAACCACAGATTGAAATTTAATATTTACAGAAAACCGACAACAACAGACACTGTAATACCACGAGATTCTTTCAATAGCCTTGCAAACAAACAGTCCGCGTTTCGATATTTCTTTCATAGAGCTAACATCATACCTATGAACACTGATAGCTATAACACCGAATTAAAAATCATTTTGCAAATAGGCCGAAAGAATGGATACAACATAAAATTTCTACAACACATTTACAACGCAATGCATGACAGAAACATAATTAACACCATATATCCACACCACGCAACACATAATAAATATCTGGCTTTAGATTTCCACGGTGGAATTTCATACAAGATTAAGAACGCACTAAATAAATTCCAAATATCCACGGTGTTCAAAAGTAACACCAAATCATACAACTACATCAGAAATAATAAGGAAATAATCGACCCTCTAGACAAGAGTGGTATATATAAGATCAACTGCCAAAACTGTGATAAATTCTATATTGGACAATCAGGTAGAAACATTAGAACAAGATTTAGGGAACATCTAACTGACATTAATTCAAAAGTACACAGCCACATTACAGAGACTGGACACACAGTAGATATATCTAACGTTAGACTCATTCATCAAATTGGTAAATCTAAGAAAATGACAATCCTTGAGGAGTTGGAAATTTATAGGCATCAGAGAGAAGCACCAGAGCTGTTAATGAATGAACAGACGGACATTCCCTCATATAGACTGTTTATAGACACTTTTTGAAATTCCCGCCAAACATTCGTATTTAGGACGCCACCAAAAC
This sequence comes from Melinopterus prodromus, assembly GCA_964023965.1. Lineage (NCBI taxonomy): Eukaryota > Metazoa > Arthropoda > Insecta > Coleoptera > Scarabaeidae > Melinopterus > Melinopterus prodromus. Next base: position 29,726,376 of record OZ030390.1, read on the forward strand.
CATGACCTTGAGTTGACTGGTATATTTTTTGATGCACGCGTGTACAAGGTATTGTAATTTTTAAATTTTTAATAGTGATTAGAGCAATGTTACTATTTAGAATTGACACTTTAAATTGTTTTTTGTCTCCCTCCCGTAGCATTAAAACGCACGACCGCCGAAAGCGAAGTTGGGACAAGTTTTCTATAATATGCTGTTGTTCTCCATAACCTCGAAATTGTTTTTACGAAGTGATTTGCCGCTCGACGGTATGTACCAATTAATCTTATAATGATCTGTATGCTGTTGACTACTTAATGACATCCCTCCCCCTAACTCATTATATTTAGAAATATATTTGCTAATTAAATGAAGCATGTTTGGAAGCACAGAGACGACTTCCCCCCCCCGCCCCTATTTTTAAACTGTTTAATGTATAGAATATTGAGGATGTGCATATTTTGTAAGTTGTTTTATACTGACGTTGTTCTGTAATTTCAGCTTGGCCTGAGGACGTGTCTTAGAACACGAAACATGTCGCCATAAGAACAAAATTGAATAAAAACGTTGGAAAGCTACTGCCTATTTTATTTAATATAAAATCATCCCCTGAAGCAGTTTTTTTATTCTCGCAAGTTTTACGGTTTCATAGCATTTTATAGTATTCTCCGGTCAAAACTTCCTGTATTAAGGGAGAGATGTTCAAATGATTCAAATAATAATTTGAGGTAACGCTTTAAATTAGGAATGTGAAATTTGGATAGAGTACAGAGAACGTATAGATCTAGGTGCTTATGTTGATTAAATTATTATATTTCAATGAATTCATATAGAAAAGGAGTTTTAAAAAGTATCATGTTTCTACCTTTTCTTGTAGAGTTTTTTACACCGATACAACCGACGCGGTTTTCTAGAAACACGATCTTTTAAACTGGCTTGCGCGATTTGTTTTGAATCGTTTAACGGATTGAGTTATTCTTTTTCCCCCCTCGAGAAAATACTTCTTAATGGAGGCTGAACCTCATAATAAGGGAAACTTTTAAATAATTATATTATTTATAATGATAATGATATAATGATATGAAACAAAAAAAAACTGCAAAAATCCTTCTTAAAATTCAAACAGCAGCCATTTTGTCAATTTTCAACTTTTTTAACTAAACGTTGGTTTAGCCTCCAACTAATTTCATCTAGTTTCACACGGCTTTTGAAATTTCGATTTCTGTTTATTTTTATGGGAGCTATCGTGCACGTCGTTCTGACAAGCACGCCGCGCAGGACCTAATACTTCCTACAACAGTATGTCTTGCATAGAGTTTTTTATGGCGCTATGTCCTTTTGTACACTAAAGTATGAGAAATATATGGCAAAAGAAAAAATATTGATATCTCTTACAATTTGTTTGAAAAACTGTCTCAAAGTTGAGCTACTTTTTAGGTCTGTACATGAGAACCTGCCCTTAACATGATTCAGTACAAATCCCGCACGAACGCCACTGGCAAGAATAAAAAAATAGGTTCTACAGCAGAAAATGCATTTTGATGCACAGAAGATGAGTCGCATCGAGCAGACGACTCCGGTCTCCCACACGACTAAAATATGTTTCACCGTGTGCGAAGCACTCGCGTATCAAGGGTTCGTTCCGTGGTTTACTCAACAACAGCAAAAACTGCGAACTGCAGACGTTTCATGAACACACACTTCATTTAAATGCTCAGAACCAAACCTACAGAAGAAAAGTTAGTCGCATTTTTTTAATCGATTTCAATAAATAATTTTTCTCCATTTTATTATAGTGTAGGAATTAAGTAGGGGAACAGCAAGAGCCCCTATATTTTAGAAATGGTTAAAAAATGATGACATCATAACTCTTAAAATAATGATTATAATTTTAATCGTTATACCACTCTATTTTCCTTTTGTACATCGTAGGTTTCGAATTACGCAGCACTCAATTCAAGCTGAAATCGTAGGTAAAACCTTTGTATTTTTATGTTCTAGCACGGATAGGGAAAAACAATTATTTAAAAAGTAACAATATGCTAACTCTTTTTTATTACTTTTATATATTTTTTTAGGTACAACATGAAACAAACATCACTCCATTTTAAGCAAAGGGACATACTTAAGAGAACCGACAACTGGGCGTCCATCCAATTAATATTTTAGTTCCACTAGCCCACTTTCTCACTGAATGACATTACGTATGCAAATCGGCGCAGATAGGGTAAGTTGAATAATTCAGTCGTGCGAACCGTTATCTCTAGAAATAATAAAACCTGATTCCGTAAGCGCAGTAGTAGACGCCACGACCCACTTTCGAGGGCGTTTAACTTTAACGAAAATCAGGCCGCTTATAATTCGACCCCGGAAAACCGCCACGGTTTTCCCAACTTTACTTACCGTCTTCTAGTTGAGTTGCAAGCCAGGTATTATACATTAAGAAGGCGGTGCTTTAATTTCGAATAATAATATTTACGCTTATACGGTCCCTATTCGTACCGCTTAGTCATTAAATTGACAGCTAATTCATTTAAGGGGAGGTTCTTGTGTAGAGAGTAGAGACCTAACAAGAAGGACAACTTTTTCAAACACAATTTACAAACAAGTTGTCAGTGATATCAACATTTTTTCTTTTCAACTTTAAAACAACTTAAATAAAATAAAATTCAACTTAAATAAAAATAAAAATCTCTTCTTCTTTGCTTTTTTTTAATATACTCGAGACATGTTTCGATCTTAACAGACTATCTCGAAACATGTCTCGAGTACATTAAAAAACAGCAAAGAAGGAGAGATTTTATTTTTATTTAAGTTGAATTTAAATGAACTTTGCGATATGGATACAGCCAATTATAAATTTTTTCTTTTGCCATATATTTATCATACTTTAGTATAGGACATAGCGCAATAAAAAACTATATGCAAGAAGTGGGTACCGTTGTAGGAAGTATCGTCCTGTGCGGCGTGCATGTATCAACGACGTGCACGATAGCTCCTACAAATAAAAATCCTACAAATAAACAGAAATCTAATGTTGAGAAGCGCTGTGAAACTAGATGAAATTAGTTGGAGGCGAAACCAACATTAAGTTAAAAATGTTGAAAATTGACAAAATGGCTGCTGTTTGAATTTTAAGATCAATTTTTTACAACTTTTTTTCGGCTTTAAATCGTTGTAAATAATATAATTATTTATAAGTATCACTTATTATGAGGTAAAGCCTCCAATACAAAGTATTTTCTCTAAGGGAAAAAGAATAACTCGACCCGTTAAACGATTCAAAAGTAATCGCGCATGCCAGTTTGAAACATCGTGTTTCGAAAAAAACACGTCGGTTGTATCGGTGTAAAAACTCTACAAGAGAAGGTAGAAACATGATACTTTTTAAAACTCCTTTTCTATATGAATTCATTGAAAAATTATTTAATTATTTAATCATCATAAGCACCTAGATCTATACGTTATCTATACTGTATCCAAATTTCACATTTCTAATTTAAAGCGTTACCAAAAATTATAATTTGAATAGGCACTATCTCTTTGCTCCGCGTTACTGCAGAAAAATTTTCCCGGAGAATACCATAGTATAAAACCGTAAAACTTGCGAGAATCAAAAAACTGTTTCAGGGGCTGATTTTATACACTCTAAGGTTTCAAAATAAGAAAGGGAAAAAATGATTTTTTTCAACCGATTACATGAGAACCTCCACTTAAATAACATGATCAACTGTCATTTGCACCAGAACGCTCTAACAGAATTATAATAAAATATAATAGCAAATTGTAGAACAATGAATGTTCTTGAGAACAGAATAATGGGGTAACTGCAGATTTCCAGTGTGGTAACTGAAAGCATGAACTATAGCAGACAATAAGAACAGAAGGATTAGCCTAACATAAGATATTGAAAATATTAAATGCGACAATTTTAACACATTTTGTGTGGATTTTTTATCTGTACTGGATTTTGTCCAGGAATGAGAAATGTCCAGAGTTTTAGATGTTCCTCAAAGTTAACAATTGCTCATGTGTGTCTCGCAATGGGCTGTGAAAATATAAAATCACTTACAGGCTTACGCAAATAGTTAAAATGGAAATTTTCCATATAAAATTCAAAATAAAAAGTAAAATATAGAAACATATTCTGCAAATCACCACTGCATAAAAGAATATTTTTGTGGGGGTTATTTTACTATAGAAATGAAATTAGAAAAAATTATAACAGCTAATTCTTTTCTATAATGAGTCCCATAATGAACATTATTACATGGGCATAGTTGATGTTTCAAGAATCACAAAGATCACTAAAAGTTGTAGAGACAACATTTTTACAAACGTAAATACTTATTATAATATTTATTACATATACATATATTATATTTAGTTCAGTTTTAAAAATTATTTGTGCGATTATAAATTAGAAAACGTGGAATTCAATTCGTTAAAGAAAATTGTAAGGTCGATGATCAGATGAATACCCTCCTTTTTAGCTTACTATTTTGAACCTAAGTATCTACACAGAGATAAATTATGATCAACACACATTTAAAAAAAAAAAATTATTAAAGAGAATCCGTAGAATCAATGGTAGCTACCAAAACTTATTATTACAGGAGGATGGTAAAACAGTGGAAATTTAGAGAGAATTTAGAGAATTTTTCGTATTTACCGTCTTTACGCCCATTTCAAATTGATGGTTACATCGTTGGTATTGGACCAGCCACAAAGTTTTATGAACAGTAAAATTATTTCTGAAAGGGATAATAACTTTTTGATTTTTCTATATGATCCGAACTTTTTTGGCCACACTGTAGACCTGAACGTCGAAATACGATCTTAGTTAGAACACCGTTTGTTTTCGAGATAATGGCACTTTCATAAATTTTGTCACAATCGTCACCTTATATCAATTTTTCGAGTGCCACACCTAGAAAATTTACATAAATTTCTCCAATGTGTCATACTTACAATGCTGATAAATTAATTAAATGAATGGAAACCTGTTCACCTCGGTCTTCAACTCATTACAGAATAACCTCACGTCAGAATTGTAGACATTGGCGTAAACGAGTTTTCTTAATAAACTTTTCAAAGTTCTCCCCTCATTTGGCAAAGAAGCGGTCGAGCAATTTCCAATTCGCCTCACCCTGAACGCCTTCTAACGGTGGCCCCAAGATTAATTTGTATAATGGGCGCCCAATAGAGGCTGTGTAATTTTAATAAGGATGAAGAACTTTTCGGGGGAAGCAGCCACAGCCGAATCCTTTACCCAGTGCGTCGACTGAGCAGTCGGAACAGGGCCAGATAACGACCCCAGGGAGCGGGACCGCGGCCGAAGAAACGACCACCGGAGGTGCAGCAATATTTAATTAGTTCGTCATGCTGTACAACCCACTGCGCCGTAATAACTCATTTCGGATGTTGGCTCAAGATTTATCATCGGAGTTAGTCGAGGAGGCGGCTTTCTCAAAATTAAACGTAACATCTGTCTATCAGTGCTTTTTTTTAATTACGGCGGCGGCGCTGGATAATATCTCCGTCAATTTTATTCAAAGTTATTTATCATAAGTAACCTTTTTTTGGTTTTCCACAACAGAAGTTAATTAAATTGAATATACATCAGTCTTCAGACTGCTAGGCTGCAGATGTGCCTAATTATAATAATAATAATAATAATATTCTTTATTGTAATAAATAGAAATTACAAAAGGTATACATAACACATATAGTGATATAAAATATAACCCTTACTCTACATGTATAAATTTGAAAAAGTTAATAAATTTGAATAAATTTTAGTAATTAGTAGATATTCTCAGATTGAAGGTCTCCATTAATAAACGATTGTTTTAAGCATCTAGAGACAGTCTGCTTGCTTTTGAAACCAACATTGTTTAGTACAGTGTTTATTATATGGGAGGCAAGATAGCTGAAGGATCTTCTGAACAATGCCGTTCTATGTTGCGGGACAGAGGCGGTGGTTGAAACATGTCGAAGGTTTCTTCCGTGACCGCCCTCTCGAAGCTGAATCTTCTGTGCTAAGTAAGAGGGTTGTCCATCGACAACTGCTGATCTGACCACACCAACATAATGCATGACACGACGCTCCTCCATTCTCAGCCATCCAGCTCCTCGAAGTACCTCAGACATATGTTGACGTCTCGGACAACCAGTTGCGTATGCCAGGCAGCTATACTGGATGCTCTGAAGACGCCGCTTAGCTGACTGTGTAATAAAGGGCCCATAGACAACGTCGGCATAACTCACAGCTGACAATATTAGGGAATCTGAAATTAGAAGTTTTATATCTGTTGGCAATAAATATTTAAATTGGTATAAAAGCTTCAGTTTGGCGTAGGACCGTTGACAAAGTTTGTTAACGTGATCGTCGAAGGATAGGTTGGAGTCCACAACTACACCGAGATTTCTTGCTGTCTCTACTATCGGCAACGCGGTGCCATTTAGACTGATCTTGGGCACTGAGTCACGAACGCGCATCGCACTATCCCGTCCCCCGACGATTATTTGAAACATATACTTCACAAAAAAACACTCGACAGAACTCTACAACCAGCACTTACGCTGCTTTTGTCACTGTCTCACATTCACACTAACTCAAAAGGCTTCTTTCTCTTGAGTCTTCTGACTAATGCGGTGTTGTCGAGGACCTGGATGACCTCAACGTTCACGTGATGGTGAAGCCTTTCCTCGTGACTTCTTGCTAATTTTTGGATTTCATTGCAAACAAACTCCATTTTAAGGTCCTTGTGGAGATCATCATTCCTAATGTACCAAGGCGCATTGACAATGCATCTCAATACTTTATTTTGGAAGGTCTGGACAATTTTAATGTTGCTTTTTTTGGTGCAACCCCAGAGTTGAGCACCATACGTCCACACGGGTTTTAGAATTTGTTGGTACAAGAGAAGCTTATTATGTACAGACAGCGTAGAGTTTCTTCCTAGCAGCCAGTACATCTCTCTATAACGGATTCCTAGTTCCTCTCTTTTCTTTTTGACATGGGCTTTCCAGCGGAGCCTGGCGTCTAATGTCATGCCGAGATATTTGGCTGTGTTTGCGTACGGTACTATTTGGTTATTAATAGTAACCGGGATGTGTTGTATTTTCTTGTTCGTGATGTCAACATGTACTGACTTGAGTTCGTTCAGTTTAATTCTTTTTTTCTTTGTCCAGACCTGAAAATGACCAAGAGCTGTTTGGAGTTTTCTCGTCGTTTCTTCATTGCTGTTCCCAACAGCTAGGATAGCCGTGTCGTCAGCAAAAGTTGCGACAGTATTATTTTCTAGTGCTGGGAGGTCGCTGGTGTAGAGTAGGTAAAGGGCCGGATCTAAAACACTACCTTGCGGCACTCCTGCTTTTATTTCCTTAAGGACAGAGCATGCATCATCTTGTTTGACTCTAAAGTATCTCTCAGTCAGGTAAGATTTTAATAGTTGTGCAAATTGTTTTGGGAGAATACTTCCTAATTTATTGTTCAGTCCTTCATGCCAGACTTTATCAAAAGCCTGTGCCACATCTAGGAAGACTGCAGAACAAACCTTTTTTTCCTCTAACGATTTTTCAATTATGTTGGTTATTACATTGACTTACATTGAACATAAAAAATGCAAGGCCTGGGGTGGTAAAGCGTTTTTTTTTTGTGGGGCAGCAAAATATATTATTGTGTTTTCCGCAGAAACGTTGTATCAAAAAATGCAAAAAAGATGGTTTGTTTTTTATTTTTCATTATCGCATAAATAATTCTATTTTGATGAAATTTTATGATAGCATTATATCTTAAATAGACATATTTTTATATAGAAAACGAAGAAGTTTTTGGGATATTCAGTTTTTCAGTCAAGTTAGCTTTAATTTCGCTTGCAACTGTAAGTGAGCTGTAAATTTTAAAAACAAAAAAAAATAGATATTAATGGTTTGTAGCTGCTAGCAACAACAACTTATTAAAAAGCGGATAAATTGACCAATACATTAATTGAACAAGTAGAGGGGAGACTTGCAGCACAAACTGAAATCCATACGATGCAATTATTACTGAAAGATGCAATTTGAATTTGAAAATGTGAAAAATGAAAATACTGAAATGCCAGGTATTTTTTTTAATTTACAGCCATCGCATTACAATAATCACGAAAAATATTCCACGATTCTTTGTTGTCTTGTATTATTGCCATTTCTTTCATCGATGATTTCATCATAACTCACATCTTTGGAAACGTTTGGTTTCACATGGAGACTGAATCGTAATGTGAGTACAGTCTATAGCTCCAACAACTGAAAACTACTGAAAATTAGTCATTCTGGTACATATACAACTGCAGCAATTTGACGCTGACAGCACGTTCATACTTAACAGTACGTTCATACTTAACAGAAAAGTTTTCTGGTGGTCCTTTTTATCTCTTTGCTTAGCAATGGAATAGCATTAATGCGAGAATAACCACGTCGGTAGGTGCAAATTTTTGAGACGGCAGGACGTTAAAATTGTCGACGAGATCTCAGGAAGTCGTAGGAGCGGGCCTTACTCTAGACTGAAAAGAGGAAAAACAAACATACGGAACGTCTTAATTTTGTGTAGATATATGGATATCTTGGAAAAGAATAACCCTATTAGGTTAAACAAAATAGTACGAAAAGAATGTAACCGAAGATACATGATCACTACTATTTTTCACTGAATTGTAGGAGCTTATTACTATTCGTTATTGTTTTTGCTTCCTCCTTTATGACATTCTTTGCAATTTTTATATTTTCCGCTAATTTATACGGGGTATTGTTAGCTGCGCCTCATTTTTTAAGCTATTGATGAGTCTCTGAGCACACGGCTATTAAAGTCAGTTGTAAATCGAGTGCGGAATGAATCCAAAGCTTTGTCTCTCGCCTAATTTATTCTTAAGTCTTGCTGATTTTTGCAGCACGTTAATGTACCAAACATTGGCAGCTTCCCCCTATACCAAGCTGGTTTGACAATTATCCTGTAACAGTTCGACAATAATCTTATCTACGCAAATAACTATCGTATATGACTAGAATAATTTAGATGGTCTATACGAACGAGTAGTATCCAGGATTGACACCTTATAATAAATTAATTTGCAACATATTATGTTAATGCAATTGAAATGACAATTTAATTATGATTCCTGATATAATATTCCATATAAACCGTATAAACCTATCTAATTATGTCCTCGAATTTCTGCTAAAGTAATTCCAACCGTGACAGCTAAATTAAACTTTAATTGTTTTAAACTGGATATAAAAGGAACTTGGGACAGTGGACTGACCATGAAGCACCGAATAAGTTTTCTTGGTGCTGTAAAGCAATTAGACTTTTATGAAGAGGCGATTATTTATTTAGACAAAGTTCTTCTCTTACATCCCTATAATCAACACCCAAGAAGACATATGTTTTTCTCAGTATACTATGCACTTTATCTCACTTTTATTGTTTTGGTCGTTATGGAGATTGTCGTCGACTTGAATGGAATTGAAGACCTCGGAAAAAGTGATATATTAATACCATGTTATCAGGTAATTTTTATTAATTATCTCAATTAGATGAAAACTCTGACATGCTTTCTTCTGACTGTTTATCAAGGATGCCATGCGAAACTATAAAGCATTTCAAAAAGGATGTCGAAATTGACTATTGTAATTTTTTTAATAAAATGTCTGAATTGGATTTGAATTTTGAAGCAATTGTGCAGGAAACCGTTAAGGATGCAGTGTTAATGAAAGTTATAGATTGGGTGCAGAATGGCTGGCCAACATTTGTGCAAGACGAAAAATTTAAACCGTATTTTTATAGACGAGTGGAGTTGAGTGTTAATAATAATGGTTTATTATGGAATCATCGTATTATACCTCCTTCGAAATTAAGAAATCTAATTTTGGACCAGTTGCATTCCACTCATCAAGGGATAGTCAAAATGAAGTCTTTGGCACGGTCGTATTTCTGGTGGCCAGGGTTGGATGCGGACATTGAAAGATTGACTAAAAATTGTGTACCATGTAGTAGCATGTTCAATAACCCTCCCAAAAACAAATTAAATGTGTGGGCATGGCCTCGTAATCCGTGGGAAAGACTACATGTTGATTTTTTGGGTCCTCTTCAAGGAAAATATTACTTTATTATAGTAGATGCGTATTCTAAATGGGTGGAGGTTGTTAAGTCTACAACAAGTTCACAGGTGGTAATAACATCTTTAAGACATTTATTTGCGAGATTTGGTTTGCCAAAGTATATTGTCTCAGATAATGCAACCAGTTTTACGGCTGAAAATTTTCAAGAATTTTTAAGAAAAAATGGTATTATCCATAAAACATCACCACCATACCACCCTCAATCTAATGGGGCAGCGGAAAACACAGTAAAAACTATTAAGATAGCCCTAAAAAAAGCACTATTTGCCAAGGTAGATTTAGATCTTAGTCTTTGTCGGTTCTTGTTTGATTATCGAAACACAGCCCATTGCACCACAGGAACGAGCCCAGCGAAACTCATGTTTGGTAGATCGTTACGAACGCGTTTTGATAGAATGTTACCCGATGAGAAAGAAATGGAAAATGATGTAATAAAGAATAGAGTCAAGCTTAATCAAAATAAACAGGTGGTTAATTTTAAGGGGAGAAAGAGTATATCATTTAGGATAGGAGAAAATGTTTTAGTTAAAGATTTTAGGAATATGCCAACATTATTGTGGATTAAGGGCAAAATTAAAAGTAGATTAGGAAATTGTGTATACTTGGTGGAAGTTCCATCATTAGGAATGGTGTGGAAAAGACATGTAAATCAATTAAGAACGGCAGTCCCACTATTACCTATGGCGGATGGACATTTCAATCCCACTAGTGTAAACGACGATGTTACCGATATGAATACAGTTAATTTACGGCGGCGAAGTCAACTGAGACCGCCGACTCGTTTAATAGACGAAATCGGAAAGTGAAATCGATGTTGTTGATTATAGAAGTAAAATGAACGTTGTCATCAGTTTTGTTTGAATTTTGTGTGTAAATAAAAAGGGGGGAAATGTTGTATATTTTGTAAATAGATGTCGCTATGATTGTATTGTAACTATTTACTGTAAGATGTCGTTGTATGGATGTATATATATGGGGGATTGGGGGTAAATAAATCCTTCTTGGTTTAGTAAGCAAACTCGACTTTTATTATTATCGATGTACCTAGCGAGTATATTGCAGGCATTTTGAGGATGCGTTTCAAAATGAGACAAGAGCAGCAATGTCAAGAGTTAGAAAATACGTCTATTCTTACAAACTTATGATTTTATTTGGTATATCTTTCTATTATGTGATCCCTATGATAAGTTTGGGAAAACAATTGCCAGTGCAGTGGTATCAACTCTGCTATATAATTGATCCAAAGTGCTATTGTGTTTCAGTACTAGTCCAGTATTTTGGCATAACTATACTAACACTTGGAATATTCTCATTTGATGGCATTTTTACTTCGATTGTCTCTAAAGTGATTGTTCAGTTAAATATGATTAAGAGGAAGCTGCGTGCTTTGAATGCAAGAGCTGTGACTTCATTGGAAGCTTATGATGAGCTAACTTCAATTATTGAACATCATAGTTACGTTCTAAAGTAAGTAAAAGATTTGTATTAAAAAGTTGTATTTCAGTTTTTTCATTTAATTGCAGTTATATTGCGGACTTAAATGAATTTTTCTCTCCAATACTGTTAAGTCAGTTTCTATCCTGCACCTTAAGTTTGTGCATTGGTTGTTTTCTGTTAACTATAGACGGGTAAGTTCAGTTTTCTACATTTCTACATTACTTTTATGTACATATAACAAGTAAAGAGTTATATATCGGTGGTCGTTTTAACTGGAGACTCCTAAATATCTCGAGAAATATGCCTGGTACGACAAAAGTGTCTTAAATATACTTGTAGGACGCAAAGGGGGAAATGGTATGGCGATATCAGTTTCATTGCAGATGGCGCTGTAATCGGCAAAAATGGGGTTAAGATCATTTTTTTAAAAAGGAATGCGCAGGTTTTTTTATCAAATTATGATTTTACGCTAAATAGAACAATCTTCTATCTGAAATTTTTTTTTCGTACAATGCCTTTATCAAAGGCTATCGTCGACGGAATATTTGTGGCGTCTGCGGTAATTACAACCGCTGCCACTGCATGGGATGCGCTCGCCGTCTGGCAGTCAAAGCGACGACCATCATGTCTACTCATGGTACTTACTCATGGTACTTACTTACTCATTGTAATTATTCCTATAGATATACTTTTTGCTTGATTGCAAAAAAATAAAATACAAATCATTTGACCAATTTGTAAATCCAACTCTACGCAGAGCAACGAACGTCATGCTGCTCCATGCTGCAACGTCATGCGTCATAAGACACTTGTTGTACCATGCATATTTCTCGACATTTTTAGGAGTCTCAAGTTAAAAGGACCACCCGGTATAAATGGGGTTAATTTTTTACTTTATCATACGCAGTATGTAAAGTATTGTAATCGTGCCGAAAAAAAAAATTGGGATTTTAGCGGAAATAGGTCTTTTTGGGTCCCCTGAACATTTTTGACCAAGGTACAAAAAATGTCTGTGTGTGTGTGTGTGTATGTGTGTGTGTACCCGATTTTTGTGACGACGATTCCGGAGAAACTACTAAAGGCATCGGAACGAAAGTTCATATTTAGAAGTTTCATGACCAAAGTTAGAGCTGAAAAGCTTTTGGTTCAAAAGGGTCCAAAGAAACTGGCTATTTTCTCTTACCATTTTTCAACGATTTTGCAAATGAGCCGTCATTTCTGTAATTTCGTCAAAATAGTTAAATAATAAATTAAAGTAGAGGAAATTTTGAATAATTTATGCCCATGATATTTTTTGGTAAAGATAATAGTTTAGCTTCAAGAGCAAATTCTATTTGATTGAGATCGCCCGCATCTGCATTGATATGAAACTACATAGTAGCCTGGATTTGACAATAATTTTTTTGAGCTGTCACCACAGAAATGTCTATGACTGTCACCCTCGAAAACAGCTGATTTCATCAGAGTTTGGAGAACCGCTATGGAACGTTGCCGTTCTAGTGCGGCAAAGTACAAAATACAAAATTCAAATAAAATAAGATCACCAATTTGATCGTTTGTTGATACGAAATATCAACCCGTTGGTATATCTAATTGTAAAAACGTTAAATTGGGAAAATTGTAAATAAAGTATAGCGATGAGTGTAGTTATATTTTAGTATGGTGGTACGGATGTGACATCTAGTGTCATGCACGAATATAAATCTGTCAGAATTTGAATTAGATTTTTAAACTTGACGTTTCGTAGAAGTGGTATCAACCTAATATTTCCTATACAGAAATATAACAATTTTAGAATTTTTTTAAAAACGTATTTCTCAAAAAGCAACACAAAAAACGTTGATGTCACGCCTGCGCGACTCGCTCACATGTAACGGCGACGCTCCGCCATCAGTGACCCGCCGCATCACCGCTCGTCGCGCTATTCCGAACTTTCGGTACTTGTGAGATAAATAACTATTTTTCTGATGACAGTAGGTAGTGTCAAATGCTGATGCTTTGACAATACCTACTATTGATACTATTGACTATCAAAATATCTGTCAAATCCAGGCTAACTAGTTTAATTTTACTGCAGACACGATTTATCTCAATCAAATAGATTCTCATGCAGCTAAACTATTAATTTTATATTTTGTATGATAAAGTTATGTGTCTGGCCACATCAGATTTTTATAAATGTGTGTACCTTTTTTAATGAATATTGCTTGGCATTTAGATTATCCTTTTAAAATAAAAGCACGTATTGTGCCACTCTCCGAAAATCCAAGGAGTTGCAAAAGCAGGGGTTATGTCAGCTCTGCTGGTGCCCAAGTGGATTTGTCTTGTGCGCATTAGCGCGCCACATTCGCACAATAGGTGTACCACTGTCTCGGGGGATCCCCCGCAAAATCTACAGTCTGCGTTGTTTGCCCTTCCTATCTTTGTGAAATGATATCTCAATGGACAATGTCCTGTAAAGAGACCTGCAATCAGTCGAAGGTCTGTTTTAGTAACTAGAGATACTGTCTGGCCTTGGAGGTTGTGGTAGCCTTAGCTTGTCTCATGTCAGGTGATGATTCCCAGTAAGCTCGTGTAGCTTTATCTTCCCAGTTTTGTACCATCTTCCCGATGTGGCTCTTCGTGATACCGCAACAGGGTTCAGGTTCGAAGAAGGGAGTTAAAGAGCCTTCTCTGGCTAGGATGTCGGCTTATTCATTGCCTTCGATCTCTGGACCCTTGTTTTCATTTGCTAAATTCTCCAGGGATATTTTGCAGTCCCAGACAGTTTTGGATTTGTGGGCATTTGATTGCGGTGCTTTCAATGTCGCCTGACTGTCTGAAAATATGTAGATATCTGCGCTTCGTAAGTTCTTATAGGAACATTCCTGACACTCCTTTATTACCTATGTAATATTTAATACTTTTGTAGATAATATATGATCAAATACGTTAATTATAATCGTGATGTGAATAGATAGTGTTCTTTTGTAGGGCTCCATCATACAGTACACTTCTCCAGTTTATGTCGTACTTACTGGCGCTGTTTGGGCAACTGTTTGTGTATTGTTTCGGTGGACAAATGCTTTTTGATGTGGTATGCATTTAAAATAATCCACTCACAAGTCTTATAATTGTATTTTACAGAGCGAAAGCATTGCTGATACTGCCTACGACATAGAATGGTGGAGGGCAAATACTAAGTTTCAAAAATCTATATTACTACTTATTTTAAGAGCACAGAGACCTGGATTATTGTCTATAGGCGCTATAACGCAGGCTGATATGCGAATGTATTTATATGTAAGTATGGATTTACCTGTAAGTATAATTGAGTGTGATTCTGCATTATTTATTTCAGGCATCCAAAACAGCATTTTCTTTCTACACAGTAATGAACCAAATTTACAACGACAAATAACTTTTAAACAGATTTTATTACAGCACTTTAGTCTTTATAGTTAACTATTACAAAGTATAACAAAACAACCCTGCAATTATATAAACTGGAAGAGGTCGTTACTTCATTCCAGTACTTATCTACCCACACAAATTTATTTCAATACAAATCATATGGTGGTACTAAAAGTTTGAAAGTAAACCGTTTAGAAATAGGGGCAGAGCTGGTCCATTCCTATCCTTTTGATATATTTATTATTATTATAAAACAATAATAATTTAATAAGCCTTTGTAGGCATATAAAAACAGACTTCGTATTTGAAATGTTGTCGCTTTATATAAATGATACACAACATTACTTGGCGCGAAGTTATCAAGCAGCTTCGGTATCATGAGCTATTATCAATTTGGATAAATTATACCACCTGCACCAATCTATGCCCAAATTAATCATATTCTGTTTAAATTATACTGTATTCCTGGAAATTTTGAGTCTTGGGTCACAGTTTTTACCGGCATTGAATCGCTTGGAAAGACAGTAATTTTGTCAGGTTTGTCAGGTATGTTATTACTTATATAATTATTACTACATACTATTATAAACTTTCAAATGGCAGCACCTTGGTAAATTAGATATAGCAATCTCCACAGGGCTATTGAGAAAGAATTAATAACCAACGGATATGGAAAGTTTGCAAAAAGAAGCATCAACATAACTTGAATCAAAAACAGACTATACAGGGTCTCCCACGACGAGCTGCCATTAGAAGAATATGGAGAACCAAATGAAATGACAGATTGAAAATTTGTGGACTTATATTGTGGGACACGATCGTCTCAACTAAAATATTTTGAGTTTTCGGTTACTTCCGGTTACACCGGAAATGATGTCATCTTTTATATTTCAAATGGAACACCCTGTATTTTAACGCATTTTTGAAATCTTCATTAAATTTTAGATCAATTTTATGTTACATTCCCTATACCTAACGTGTGTCATTTTTGAGAAATTAATTATTTTCATTAAAAAATGACAGCTGCACGGCTACTTTCAACTACTTATAAATTATCTCCTTTGACCGTTGGAAAAAAGTCGTCCGGCGAAATTGTTGTGAAGGTAACGTATTATCGACACATCGGTAGAACTCTTCTAAAAGTTATACAGGGTGTTCAAATTATAAGATCAAAGTTGAATTCGAGAAAAGTACTAAAACTCGATTTTTTCAAATGGCAACCCTAACATATTAATACAATTCTCAATTCAATGGAAAATTTTAGATCAACTTTGTGTACGATGTCCTATACCTAAAATGTACTTGTACCTACTGAATCGATTTTTAAACATCACCGTAGAAATTGCACAGATTGCCAAATCTAGATTGCGTTGAAAACAACTGAACAAGTTGGAATAAACAGAACTTTTTAATAAAACAAGCTTTTTTACCATTGGTTTAGTATTTATAAAATTATAAGCCTACAATGAAACACAATATTAAAAATAAAACAAAACGTTAAGAAAATTTTAAAAAACCGCTTAATTCTATTTCAGTAACTGTTAAAAAATGTTGCCGTTTTTTGCTAAACATGCTACTATTCCTTTTACCATATTATTGTTGGTGGCGTCCATGATAGAGTTAGCACATAACCCATTGAAAGGAGCTGGAACTTTATCTTTCATGTTCTCCTTATTAGTTATTGGGTCCTCCATTATAGGCTGGTTTCAAATGGACGGTGCTCCAGCGCAGATAGCAGTTGCTATAAGAGGTTTGCTTAACGAGCGATAATCGGCGATCGGTTGAATGCGCTTAATAGGCCATACAAATATCCATCGCATTCGCCCGACTTGACGCCAATGGATTTATTAATTTCGGGAGCTATTAAAGACGTAGTTTATGAGAACCTAATAATTGATAAGGGGAACATGAAAGATAGAGTTCCAGCTGCTTGCAATGAGTTATGTGCAAACGCAATCAGGGACGCCACCAACAATAATGCGTTAAAAGAATTAAAGCATGTTTAGCGGAAAACGGCAACGTTTTTGAACAGTTACTGACATTGAATTAAGCATTTTTTTATTACCTTACGATTTTGTTTTATTTTTAACATTGTGTTTAATTGTAGGCTTATCATTTTATAATTACTAAATTAATTATAATGAAAAATTACCTAGAAACGTGTTTAATAAAGTTGTGTTTATTCCAACTTGTTCAGTTGTTTTCAACGCAATCTAGATTTGGCGATTCTTGCAATTTCTACTGTGATATTTAAAAATCGATTTCAGTAGGTACAAGTACATTTTAGGTATAGGACATTGTACACAAAGTTGATCTAAAATTTTCCATAGAATTGAGAAATGTATTAATATGTTAGGGTTGCCATTTGAAAAAATCGACTTCTAGTACTTTTCTCGAATTCAACTTTGATCTTATAATTTGAACACCCTGTATAACTTTTAGAAGAGTTCTACCGATGTGTCGATAATACGTTACCTTCACAACAATTTCGCCGGACGACTTTTTTCCAACGGTCAAAGGAGATAATTTATAAGTAGTTGAAAGTAGCCGTGCAGCTGTCATTTTTTAATGAAAATAATTAATTTCTCAAAATTGACACATGTTAGGTATAGGGATTGTAACATAAAATTGATCTAAAATTTAATGAAGATTTTAAAAATGCGATAAAATACAGGGTGTTCCATTTGAAATATAAAAGATGACATCATTTCCGGTGTAACCGGAAGTAACCCAAAACTCAAAATATTTTAGTTGAGATGATCGTGTCCAACAATTTAAGTCCACAAATCTTCAATCTGTCATTTTATTTGGTTCTCCATATACTTCTAATGGCAGCTCGTCGTGGGAGACCCTGTATATGGACTATTCACTGAAGTAATAAGACAAGGTAAGAAGCAATCATGGTAAAGGTTAACCACCAAATATGATGGTGGTTAACACCATCTCATTAGCATCACCTATCCAAAGCCGACACCCGAAAATTTGCATATGCATTCTCCGTAATTTCTGATTTTTTTGTTATTTATTCTATTGTCGACTATATTTGATATGCTTGATTCTGGTTATCAAGCAATAAGGATTAAGGCTAATATTCCAACAAATCTTGATATTTTAATTGCTTACAAACACTCGTTATTTCCACTGGCAAAAAAATATTATTTATATAAATTTTGGAATGAGGAGACATCGAATTTCAAACTCGCATAAAATCGAACGGTTTCAAAACTGCCCATATATGTTTACACAAGGTGGTCATAAAATTTGGAATATCGTTTTATGTCCTGAATCCTATCTATAGCATGGGAAAGGAGCCACCAACGTAGGTTTACCAAATCCGCAATCTAAAGGTACCACTATGCTATGCAGTAACCATACTCGTACAAGTATGGGAAGTTTTACATTCGATGGATTATTCACATCACTCGTATTTCAAGTTATTACTCAGCTGAAGATGATTAAATTGAAATTACGGTCTTTAGATAAGGAAGGTGTCACAACAGCAAATGCCTACAACGAACTAGCATTAATTACTGCGCACCACAACTATATTTTGACGTAAGTGTTTATTATTATCATTATCTATTATTAACATCATTCAATTTTGTTACAGCTACACTAACCATTTGAGTACCTTTTATTCGGCAATACTATTGAGTCAATTTCTATCGTGCACCCGTAGCCTACGTTTAGGTCGACGGAAAACGCGCGGATATCCGCGCGGTTCCTTTGTCGGCACCAGGCAGCGGTCGATGCCGACAAAGAAGATTCCGCGGCAGGAATAACACTCCTGTGGATGAGGTTATTATGTCCTGTATTTTAGAGCTCCATCGTTAGATACGCTTCTGAGTTTCCTATCATATCTGCTCCACTCTTTTTGGACAAGTAATTGTCTATTGCTTTGTTGGCCAAATATTGTACGACGTGGTAAGTACAAGTCTCGAGATAAAATAACAGACTTGTAGAGGGGCGCCGTTGCATATGGGCAGGGGAGCGATTGCCCCCCCCCCCCTGGATTTCGAACCCAACAACTGCCGCTACGCGAAAACACGTCAAATAGTACGCCAATGTGTCGGCGAAAATAACTATGTTTGGGCTTTTTATTAATCGTACTTATTAGGTTATATTACTTCGCATTTTCTTGCACTGCTGAGCTGTTTATCTCAAATATACTGGGTGTTAAAAACCGTATAACATAGATAATGTATGTCCAAGTTAAAGATAACCCAATACTGGCCAAAATTGGTACCAAAAATAACAAAACTTCGATAATGAGAACGTTAAAAACATTAAATAATAAAAAGTCCTATTATACATGACCATATTTTCACAATGCTGTTTCTAAAATTGGTACCATTTTTCGAATTTCTCCAGTGTTCAAACAATACGTTTCCGTACATGGGTTCCTTCAAAAGTTGGTCTACTATAGTATGTATGGTCTGTATACCCTCAACAAACTTTACCCTGATGTCCTATACATCTTATACATATAGCAACAATTATAAAGTTGACCTAATATTGTCGCTTTTCAAGTGTTCAAATATATAATCGTAATAATAAAAATGTTGTATTTCGTCATCGATTATCCTTAACACAGAATTTAAAAATTCGCTTTTTCCACTTTTTCTCTATATTAGTCATTTTTTCTCGTTAACGTGGTAGATTTGAAAATAATATTGTTGCCTTTTTAATGTTTATTAATTTGTTATTAAGACATTGTATCAGACAAGATTATAAAATTATCAATTTTGTCCATTTTTTGCATTCTCTCTCATACATTATATTCTACAACTCACATATACAATACATACAAATCATTATATTCCAACGAATACTGCTTTTGCATCGTTTATAAATTTGCTATAGAAATTGTTTTCTCGTGGCTATCAAAACCAGTAGAAGGGCAACAACATAAGTTAGCATTCACTCGAGTTATTAAGAGATAATGTTTCAAACCGACAATATACAGAGAAAATGAACAATGAAAATTAACAACACTTGCTCCTAGAATATTAAAAAGTAATAAATGGGGTACAATATTGGTAGAAAATCATTTAAAATCTTAAATTCTAGAATGTGTGTTCTGATTCTGAAATATAATATATATATATATATATATATATATATATATATATATATATATATATATATATATATATAAAATATATAAATATATATATATATATATATATATATATATATATAATAATATATATACAAACATGGGCGTATCCAGCTCAAATCGAAAGGGGGGCGTAGTCTAAGTTTAACTTGCTGTATGGGAGAAGGGTGCCAAGTGTCGAGGCCTTAATTTACATGGGAAAATGTTTGGGAAGTAGACTTTCTTGGTATTTTTCAAATATTTGACCGGGGTTTAAGTAAAGTTAAAATTACTTAAGGACTTGTAGAGAAGTTTCCAATGAAGAATTTGACCTATTATAGTTATGGATTTGACGCCCCCAACCCATCCCCATAGTGCCATGAAAACTACCCTTAAATGAAAAAAATTTACCTACATTCTTCAGATAACTGATCCTTCTAATCATTTCAGTCTCTTTTTCTCATAGAAATTATCATCATAAGTCTAGTGGTCAGTTCATTTACATTTGTTTAAAGAAATTTTAATTGTTTAAATAATTCGATTTTCTCGAAAATCAGTCTGATTTCTGTTTTCTGCGTTCAAAATGGCAAATTATTATCTTATAGTGACACTATTCATTAAAAAAAACTCCTATTGTTTAATCAATTATTATTCATTTCAACTTTTTTAATTATGCTAGAAAAGTCAGCTTTTTTTCTGAAATTAGCTAATAAATTTCATGTTCGAGATTTCTAACAAACCTATTATCTATATTATCTAATAAACCCACAAATTCTATTTGTTTAAAAATTTAAAAATTCTGATTTGCAAATCACTTAAAAATTCATTTTTTTTATATAGGTCTGGCTGGCCAACTGTTATTCTCAAGTGACAGCATTTTGGGATGATCTCCATTGTTTGAATAATAAAATATTAATAGTTTTCAATATCATTTATTCGAAAAAGCAAAAAATGATTTGAAAATCTTTTTTTCGAGAAATTGGGTGAGTAACATTTCTTTTTATATTAAATTTCCCAAAGTCAACAAATTTTATTAATCACATTTCCTTCCACTGTGTGTAGCAGGATAATGTTGATTTGTTGCTGTCTGAAAACTGTTCCCTGTACTGTAATTTGATGAAATATTGAAAACGAATATTATTTTATTATTCAAACACTGGAAATCATCCCAAAATATAAATGTCACTTCAGAATAACAGTTGGCCAGACCGATCTACAAAAAAATGATTTAAAGCGAATTAAAAAAATCTGATGTGGCCAGGCACATGACTTTATCATACAATATATAAAATTAATAGTTTAGCTGCATGAGAATCTATTCTATTGAGATAAATCGTAGGTACTGTCAAAGCATCAGCATTTGACACTACCTACACTACGTCATTAGAATAATAGTTATTTATGTCACAAATGCCGAAAGTATGGAATAAAAGGAAGAAGGCGGAGTGCCGCCGTCGCATGTGAGCGAGTCGCGCTATCTAGATTTTGGCAGGAGCGACATCAACGTTTATTGTGTTGCTTTTTAAGAAATACGTATTTTAAAAAAATAAATAAATGATTTCTGTATAGTAAATGCTAGGTTGGTACCACTTTGACGAAGCGCCAAAGACACTTCTGTGGTAACAGCACAAAAAAATATTTGTCAAATCCAGGCTACTTTGAAGTTTCATATCAATGCAGATGCGACAGATCTCGATCAAATAGAATTTGCTCTTGAAGCTAAACTATTAATATTACCAAAAAATGTCATAGGCATAAATTATTCAAAATTTCCTCTACTTTAATTTATTAATTAACTATTTTGTCGAAATTACAGAAATGGCGGCTCATTTCCAAAATCCTTCAAAAAGGCTTAGAATAAACTAAAAAGCTAAACTATTAATTTTACCAAAAAATGTCTTAGGCATAAATTATTCAAAATTTCCTCTACTTTAATTTATTAATTAACTATTTTGTCGAAATTACAGAAATGGCGGCTCATTTGCAAAATCCTTCAAAAAGGCTAAGAATAAACTACCACTTCCTTTGGACTCTTTTCAACCAAAAGCTTTTCAGCTCTAAGTTTGGTAACAAAATTTCTAAATATGAACTTTCGTTCCGATACCTTTAGTAGTTTCTCCGGAATCGTCGCCACAAAAATCGTTTACACACACACATACATACACACAGACACACACACACACACAGACATTTTTTTGTACCTTGGTCAAAAATGTTCAGGGGACCCATAAAGACCTATTTCCGCTAAAATCTCAATTTTTTTTTTCGGCATGATTACAATACTTTATCTTACTGCGTATGATAAAGTAAAAAATTGTAAAGAAATGGCATTTGTTTAAACAAATGTGGGTTTATTAGAAAATAACAGTTAATTTCACAAACAAAGCTGACTTCTACCATAATTAGAACAGTTGAATTAGAAAAAAAGTTGAAAATGAATAATAATTGATTGTTTAAACAATAGGAAGAAATTGTTTAATGAATAATGTCCCTCTAAGATAATAAATTTCGAACTCAGAACACAGAATTCTAACGGATTTTCGAGAAAAACGAATTAAGGAAATTAACTGACTTATAGTAATGAGTTCTATGAGAGAAAAGATAACGAAATGATTAGAACAGTAAATTTTCTGAAAAATGTACGTTTTTTCATTTGGGTAGTTTTCAGGGCAGTGGGGTGCATTGGGGTCGTCTAACCCAAATGTATAATAGGTCAAATTCTTCCTTGAAAAGTCCTCTACAAGTTCTATCAATTTATCATAAGTTTTCCCAAACCTCGAAAAATACCAAGAAAATGTCTACTTCCCATGTAAATTTGAGGCCTCGAAAAGAACCTTAAAAACCAAATTCCGAAAAAAATGCGTGTCCACTTTTTTTGGACGTGGAAACGATTTGAAGGGGATCGGTGCTATCGAAATAAAAATACTTACCCTAGTGACCATAAGGGAAAGAGGCCTATGTAAGAAACATAGCCCCCTGCATACGCCCATGTAGACAATTATTGATAAAAAATAATATTAATCCAACATTGGTAGAAAGGTGGCAAAATAATTTGCAATTCAATTAATATCAAAACATAATAAATAAGTGTTGTCGATTAATTGTTTTGTAGCATTTTCATCATCTCTTTGATAGTAGTGTAATTTTTTACACCTTCTTTTATGTTAATAGCCATGGCCGTGACGCCTGTCGAGCATACAGGGGTCACGACCGTGGCTATTAACATAAAAGAAGGTGTAAAAAAATTCACTACCATCAAAGAGATGATGAAAATGCTACAAAACAATTAATAGCATAGTCCTAATTTTACATTACTAGTTAATACTAAAAAAAAATTTGCCCCCCCCTGGAACATTTTGTAACGGCGCCCATGAACTTGTAGTATCTAGTTTTTAATAATTACAGAGTCAAAGTATTGCGGCTACTGCGTATATCGACTGGTGGAAGGCTGACATATGATTTCAAAAATCAATTTTATTGCTTATACTTAGAGCGCAAACGCCAGGATTATTGTCAATTGGAGCGATTACGGAAGCAAATATGAGCATGTATTTATATGTAAGTAGAACGTACGTACGTTACGTCGACATGGATCAGGTTATTTTACTCTCTTGCAGGCATCACGAACAGCGTTCTTCTTGTATACGGTTATGAACACCATGTATGATCAAAAACGCTTGGACTAGATAATTTCACAGACACTGAGCATTTATTGCTTGTAATTTACTTAATATACACATAACTGCAACATGTATTCCATCTTTTGTTATTTTTTCCATAAGTATTGGTTAATTATGGTCTCGAGGCAGACATGCCAACACCAGTAATGTGCTCAACCAAGCTCAGTTTCGAGCAGCACGTAAAAACATTGCATTTATCTATATTTAATCTGGAAGCATAGCACAATCACTCCATGATGATATCAGCGTATAGATCTTCAAATCTAATAGTCCACAATTTATTCCGGTCAACAGATAATTGACGTAAACATTAAACAGTAAAGGTCCCAGGTTAGAACCCTGTGGAACTCCTGAGGTAGCAACATAAGGAGTAGACTTAAAGCCGTTGTATGTTACCTAACAGGTACGATTGCTTAGACATGAATCAATAAACCAAATAGTATGTGCTAGAAAATCACAAACAATTCACCCGTAACGTAGTTTTCTATTAAGACTCTCGATGAAATTCATTAGTAAATCTAAAAATCATGAATATGATTAAACTTCTTACTCCAACTTGCAGCTACCAAAATAGTAATGGAAAAAGAGAATAACAAGTACATGTGTGATAGTACCAGTATTTATCTGTTCCCTTTTCCTAAGACAATACTGTTATTAAAATGAACACAATTTAAGAAGTGTACAATTTGCCAAAGTTACAATTTGTCAATGCTAACTAGGAGAGACGTATATTCAAAGTGTACGGCTTGAATCGCGTCAGAGTTATTTATCGCAATCCAATTTTCACTCTCAGTCTTAACAGCTAATTTAAATTTTGAGGAAGATTGCCGGTGCGGAGATTCTGTTTTTCGCCAGAGGATCCATTTTAAGCAGAGCCAGGGCCTATGCTTAAAATGGATCGACTATATTAAATAAATCACGGTGTGAACTTAATTTAAACTGATTTGTGCCAGGAAAATTTAGAGTCCCTCTACAAGCAACGATTTATTGTATATTATTTATTTAATTTATTAAGATTGGTGACGTAAAACGGTTATTTTGCATCTTAAGTGGATAGCTTGCACCACTCAAAATGATTTATCATCTGACGATGGTTCATCAACTTCAAGTTATACAGAATAGGGCAGAAAGTATTTCAAAAACGATACCCTACCTAGAAAATTGAAATTTCAGTGAACTCAAGTGTATTCATGTGAAATCTTGCCTTAATCTTATACCATAATTTGTTTTATCCAAGCGTAGGCAGTGGGTTGAACTGTGTATAACTAAGGATAACGTCCCAAATCATGATAGTTTGATATAATTTGAAAATAAAACGCCGCATGTTCACCGAACATGTATAATATAGAAAGTAAATTGTTTTCGTGTTATGCCGTGTCTCAAGATTCGTAAATGCCATGGAAATTACCAAGAAGCCATTAGTATTGTCTGGAAATCGATCCTAACGCGGTCAGGTGGAAAAACACATGGGAGCGGCAGCTCCAGATGTGTGCACTGAGGTGTAAATTTAGGTATATAAGGGAGATTTCTTTGGTAGGTCGTCAGTATTCAGTTAGTTCTGAAGAAGCGAACAACATGGTTTGCGAAACTTCAGCATTTACGAATCTTGACAGATGGCATAACCCAGAAGCAATTTATTTCTATTTGTTTCGTTTCTTTTTTGTTTGTAGATGGAATGCAATCTGGAATTTCGTCTATTAATATGTTTTTGATATCCGGAACAGGCGAAAATGCTGCTCGTAACAAAACATATGTTATAGAATTTTGACTATCTCCGTTAATATTATTGCTTCGATTTGCAATTGCGTTATTATTTAAGTTATACTAAAATACTTAGTAACGTTAGTTATAATTACAAAAATTAATTGATGGCTACGTCTGCGTATGCCTAAAATTTTACGATTATACGATTACTATATCGGATATCCCCAAAGAATTTTACTCGGTTTTCTCGGTTTCTACTTTGTCGCAGATACGCACTACAGACTGCAGAATATACATTGAAATATTTTATTTATACCGTAATTCGTTGTAGCTTAACTATAAACAATTTTTTGATATGAATATTGTGTTCCGATGCTGTATACACACGTATTTTCTTATACTTATGATATGCATTGGGATGATTTACAAGCTACCATAAATAATGTGTAACGTTAAGTATATAATTACATAGGAATTAAGAAATGGTTAAAATTAAATTTATTTGAAATTAAATTTCAATTTATGTTACTCAATTATTGAAGCTAATATTGTTTAATTTTATCGAATTGATTTGAATTTCAATTGTAATGTCGAAATTCAATTATGGGCTAATTTAGCAATTAAATGATTACAGTAGTTTCGCATTAGGATCACAGGTGGTCGTGCTTCTTGTTAATGAAGGTACACACAACGAAGTGTTGTCTCAATTCAAAGCAACCTTTGTTAATCCAATACAACGGTTGTTTTATATATACGCAAGAATATATAACTTTCATTGAAAAAAACGTGTTTTTTACCCGTTGTCTTACTTGAAGATTGTACAATTTTAAAGGGATACCATACATATTTCACTTAAGAATTTGTTCTTTTAAATCAAAAGGTTGGTTAGTTAGATTAATCAACTCACATTTCTGTATTAAACTTTCACCTACTTCTCTTAAATATGAACAGGTTATTGAGAAAGCAATCATATTTTACATGGTATGACATTAACGCATCCAAATAAGAATATTGTTATTTTTTACAACTAGAGAAGACACCCGGTGTCCCTTCTTAGTCACTTCCCATCAATATTAGAGCTAATGGGGATTTCTACGTCCGGTACGTTGACGGTGTAATAGCACAATCACTGGTACTGCATAGACATGTATGCGGTTATATAGGTACCCTCTAGGAGACCTCTCTTACGACGATAAACTAAAGCGCCATATATCGGCATCCTTCACATTATTTTCAAAACAACGACTTTCTTAAATCAAAACAATCGATTCTTTTTGAAATATAAAAGTTGTCATCATTTCCGGTGTAACCGGAAGTAACTTAAAACTCAAAATATTTTAATTGAGACGATCGTGACCAATAATATAAGTCCACAAATTTTCAATCTCTCATTTCTTTTGGTTCTCCAGATACTTCTAATGGCAGCTCGGCGTGGGAGACTCTGTATACTTTTATCACATAAGTTTTATATATATATATATATATATATATATATATATATATATATATATATATATATATATATATATATATATATATATATATATATATATATATATATATATATATATATATATATATATATATTTATCTACGACTCACATATAATAAGTTCATTGCATACTTATCTATGACTATATAATCCCCATCATTATACACCCCTATGATCATAATGACACTAGCGTTGTATAATAATAACAGTTCGTTCAAATAATGACCTCATTAGTTGAACGAACTGTCATCATTATACAACGCTAGTGTCAAAATCTGTCAAAACATACATGGATGACAGTTATTTGACAGTTCGCCTCGCCATCATTGACAAATACATTTGAAATATTTTGCATAAAATGGAAATTATGAGTCGTGGATAAAACGTCGTATTTGACTCGTACATAACGGATATAAATCGCTCGCATTTACACGCTCGCCTACGGCTCGCGTGTAAACTTCATGCTTGCGATTTATATCCTTAATTATGTGCTCGTCAAATAATATACTATTAAATTAAGTTATGATAAGTAATTAAAAAATTTCAACTGTGTAAACCAAAACAAAATTCTCTTAGATTGATATTATATATATTTATACATATAATTAGGTATACAAGAAACATCATAAAAATGTCCAATGGTAATAGTATAAATATTAAAAGAATGGGCGCTAAATCCGCGATTACCGAGTCCACACAGCAGCGAAACGGCATTTTGAAGGCAAAACCGCGGCCGCGTCCGCGGTTTTCGGGACGAAAGACGCGAAACTCCAGTCAACAGTACATCCACGATTTGTCTTTTAGTATTATTAGAAAAATAATAAGGTAAATATATAAAAGTAAAATATAAATAATATAAATATATGTAATAACTGTTCGTTTTTATATCGTAGATCGCGCGCGACTTTTAACTATTACATAAACATCACGGAAAGTGGAAGGCAAAATTTATACCGGCTTTTGTCAAATTTAATACATATGGCAGAGAAGTCACAAACAACATGCCAACTGGTACAGTGATATATTTTTACTTTATCATACGCAGTATGTAAAGTATTGTAATCGTGCCGAAAAAAAAAATTGAGATTTTAGCGGAAATAGGTCTTTTTGGGTCCCCTGAACATTTTTGACCAAGGTACAAAAAAATGTCTGTGTGTGTGTGTGTGTGTGTGTGTGTGTGTGTGTGTGTGTGTGTGTGTGTGTGTGTGTGTGTGTGTGTGTGTGTGTGTGTGTGTGTGTGTGTGTGTGTGTGTAAACGATTTTTGTGGAGACGATTCCGGAGAAACTACTGAAGGTATCGGAACGAAAGTTCATATTTAGAAGTTTCATGACCTAACTTAGAGCTGAAAAGCTTTTGGTTCACAAGGGTCCAAAGGAACTGGTAGTTTATTCTAAGCCTTTTTCAAGGATTTTGCAAATGAGCCGCCATTTCTGTAATTTCGTCAAAATAGTTAAATAATAAATTAAAGTAGAGGAAATTTTGAATAATTTATGTTTATGACATTTTTTGTTAAAATTCATAGTTTAGCTGCAAGAGCAAATTCTATTTGATCGAGATCAGTCGTGTCTGCATTAATATGAAACTACATAGTAGCCAGGATTTCGACAAATATTTTTTTGTGTTGTTACATTCGAAAACAGCTGATCTCATCAGAGGTTGGAGAACCACTATGGAACGTTGCCCAAGTGTGGCAAATTATAAAAGACAAATTTCAAATAAAACAAGATCACCAATTTGATTGTTTGTTGATAAGAAATATCAACCCGTCTTTGTATCTAATTCTAAAAACGATAAATTGAGAAAATTATAAATAAAGTATAGCGATGAGTGTAGTTTTATTTTAGTATGTTGGCAGGGATGTGTCATGAACAAATATAAATCTGTCAGAATTTGAACTACCTTTTTAAGGTGCGTTTACACTAGTGATAATGGCAGTGGTAGCAGACGCCATTTTAGTATTTCTAATAGCAAATTGCTAGGGACTCATGTTTATGTACATGCAAACTAATATGTGTCACGAAATCTAAGAAATACTATAATTTCGTATTCTACCACCGCCATTACTTACCATTACCACCAATCGGAACGCACCTTTAAACTTGACGTTTCGTCAAAGTACCAACCTAACATTTCCTATACAGAAATATAACCATTTTTTATTTATTCATTTTTAAATACGTATTTCTCAAAAGGCAACACAATAAACGTTGATGTCACTCCTGCCAAAAACTAGATAGCGCGACTCGCTCACATGCGACGGCGACACTCCGCCTTGAGTGACGCGCCGCATCACCGCTCGTCGCGCTATTCGGTACTTTCGGCACTTGTGACATAAATAACTAATATTCTAATGACTTAGTGTAGGTAGTGTCAAATGCTGATGCTTTGACAATACCTTGGATTTATCTCCATAAAATAAATTCTCATGCAGCTAAACTATTAATTTTATATATTGTATGATAAAGTCATGTGCCTGGCCACATCAGATTTTTTTGTTTGAAAGAGGTTTAATGAAATATCAAATATATAAATACACGACATTGAACATGTCATTATACGTGTCCATGTTTTCTTCTCCCTCATATTCTTCGCCTCGGGATTGGGATGCTGGTCCTATCTCGGGCTGATGGTATTGAGGGTGCACTGGTCTTGTTCGTCAGTTATCTGTTTGTTGTTGTGTTACATTTTGTTCATTTTTAGAAGGGACTTCACAGTGAGTTTAAAAGTTATGTACATATTTGAGTCATCTATGTCTGTGGGTAATGCATTGTATCTGTGTAGTACCACCGATGGAAGGGATGGAGCATATCGTATCATTGTGGATGTATCTGCTCTAAGGTGTTGTCTATTTCTCGTTCCATATATATGCGCTTTTTCGGATTTTTTAAATTTTAGTTTTTATTAAGTTATTGTTTATTTTGTGTACTAGTAGAATTTTATTTTGTAATATTAATTGAGGAATGGTTAATTCGTCAATCTGTCTAAATACATCAGATGATGGTGTTCTTCGATCAAGACCATAAAGTGTTTTTAAAATTTTATTTTGCTGGCTTTGTAACTTGCTTATCGTCATTTTCGTTCTGTTACTTCAAATTGCTATCATGTAGTTTACGTTGGATGTGACTAAGTAGTGGTATAGTGATTTCTTAGGAAGGTCAGGAATTATGGTTTTTACTTTGTGCATTGCGGCTATTGTCCTTGCGTTGGTGGTATTTAGTTTTTGTATGTGTGCATTCCATGTCAGATTGTCTTGTATTATCAGTCCTAGATATTTTATTTTTCTAGCTCTTTTAATTTGTGTTTCATTGAAAATCACATTTAGTTCTAGGTTTCGTTTTTTGTTAGAGAATAGGATATATTCCGTTTTGGCCTCATTGACTGTTAACAGATTGTTGTTGACCCACTTTTCTAAAAAAAATAAGTCGTCCTTGATATTCTGTTGCAGTTGTTTCGCTGTTTCGGCCGAGTAGAGGACACAGGTATCGTCAGCTTACCCTTAAGTTTAAGATCGAATAAATCGTTTCTGTATAGGATATATAAGAGGAGTGAAATTAAGTCTGCGTACGCAATTTGGATGCACTTCTTATAAATTCTGGTAATTTGTGGCCGTTGATGGCCGTATTCCAAGAATTTTAAGTATTTCTACTAAATTATCTTTTGATATAGTATCAAAGGCTTTTTACAGGTTGATGAATAGGCTGTTACACTTTTGAGGTCTATTCTTTATTTTATATCCTCAATTAGATCCAGGGCCGCTAACGTTGCTCCAGATTGCTTTTGAAAGGCGTACTGATGTTCGTTAATGATTTCGTTGTTGTTTATGTGTTGTTCGAGTCTTCTGTTCAATACTTATTCAATTCTCTTGCTTAGGGTTGATGTGAGCGCAATTGGCCGATAATTTTCTGGTTTCGTCTTGTCGCCGCTTTTATAAATAGGTGTGATAGTTGTCTTTTTTAGGTATTGCGGAAATATCCCCAAATCAAGAACATTGTTTATTAACCGTACAAAAATTGGTGTAAGTGTGTTTTTGTTTTCCTTTATGGTATTGGTTATAAGCAATGGAACATCTAATTTGCAACTAATAGTTACTGATATTGCAGCATGAGACATTTACACCACCATGTACCAGGGGACGGAATGCGAGTAGAACTGCTACATACTTCATCACGTAAGTATTATTTACTACGTATATAACTGATATGCATTAATTTGGGTTTTATTATTAAAGGTTTCCTTACCATTAGAACGTTAGAAAAAAAAGTGAAGCCTTGCCTTTTGCGGTGGACAGCTACGACAGTTATTACTGATTACCTACTAGATAAATGTATTATGTAAAACATAGAAAACAATGGATATTTTACCACCCACGCAGAAAAAAATTCAACTCCCTATTGATATATTTGCATGTTTTATCAAATAGTAATAACTACAAAAGGAGTGAAGGTAAAAATCAACTCCGTCGGATTTAAATACATGCGCAAATCTTCGCCAGGGAAATACAGAGCGGAGTTAAATCGATGTTAATACGTGGCATATTTAAAAAAAAAGTGCTTATTTGATGAACATTGAACATACTAGCGCTAGCCGATCCTACATGCAAAAAGTTAAGCGTGAGAGTTTACAGCCTGGAGACCTATACGATCTAATCTTATTTGGAGGAATTACATCCATGGTGTGAAATATAACATACAATAATATAAAACACAAAGACTTCGTGGAAATATCCTCGGTACGTTCGTTGAACTGACGCTAACCGCACAATGTTATAGCTGTCTGATGTAACGTGTGTTGGTGTTGATTAGTTGGTAAAAATAGCAGAAATAATTATTGATATTCCCGGAGCATATCGTGATCGAAAGGAGTCAAAAGGAAGGAGCTGATTTTCAGACAAGCATTGAATCGTTTGGAACTAGAGTCTGCCTGATAACGTATCCACAGTCCACACCTGCAAAAAAGTAAAGTCCATTGAAGATTAGTACAACGTTGAAGTGGATGACGTTTAATTATCATTTTTTGAACTTTCTTGCTGTATTTTCTGCTATTTCACAGGTTGTAGTGTGTAAACGTGCAAATCAAATGCGAAATTGGCGGAAAGTGGTAACCGTGACTTTGAGGATTTCAAATCGTGGTTTCTTGTGAGAATTTTGAACAAGATTTCATTACGAGTTGCCTATTTGTTCAAAAAGGATATTAAGAATAGGTGTAGATGGAATTGAATAGTTTTGCGCATTCAGGGACCTTCCACGACAGATTGTTCAGTCATTTTACGATAAAGGTGTTCGCACCATTTTTGTCGCAACATAACTCATAAGCAGTTTGTTAACAAAGTATGCAGAAAGCAGCACAAGAAGAGGGGTCTACAGGTCAACTGAAAATAGTAAAAAAAGAATGGCGGACGATGGAACATGTTTTCTCCATAGCTTTTCTTCTCTGTGTGATTGGTGGCACTGGAGAAATGGCGCTGGAGAAATGTAGCTGATATTCTCATAAAAACTAAATACTGCAAAGCTTGCAAATTTTGGAATGAGAAAAGGATAGATCAAGTGCAAAAACTAATGGCACTCGTCCCCGCCATGTGACAAAAACCAGTTTGGGCAGTTAACCCAGAAGCCTATAAATGTGCTTTGAATTTGTGATGGACTAGCCATTCGTCGTAATCATGATTCAATTGATAAAATGAAGAAAATACATCTGGGCGACACTGCTCAATACATTCTGACCGGTTAAATCTCGCAGCACGAGAATTGTCCACCTGGTGATTTAATTTTTATTTTCACTTTCAAAGTGGTTGTAATGGCTTCAATGTAATCGTGGAAATTGCAGAAAGTATAGCAATATGTGTTGTCAATGATGCATTATCCAGTCTTATGAAGATTATGGAGGTATTATGTATGAGCATCGGGCCACACTGCAATAATTTCTGCGCGAAGGCTGACGCTGACGCTGAGGCTGCAAAACAGGCCCGTCTGTCGTCAAAATCAAACAGAAAGAAACAAGAGGAGGAAAATATTAATTGAAAAGATAATTATATGGTCCAGGCACGTATAGTAAAATATAACAATTCTATACATCAAAGTTACACAATACTTTAAACCGCATTTTTCAAACTGGCCGGAAAGATAACTTCAATTGATCTTCGTCAGTTCACTTGAAATTTTATATGCTGCTTCAGAACAACATTATCTAGAGAAGCACGTACGGATTTTCGGATAAGTTCTAAACTTTTTTTGTTATTAACAATTTTTAACCTAATTTTGTACCTAAAAGTGATAATTTGTTTTCAAACGTGCGCCATTTTGTTTTAAAGCGGAATTTTCTAATTTCCGTACTTCTTCCCGAGCTAATCTTATATAGAATTTTTTTTTTGTTTCTATGGTTAAGTGAAAAACTTTTGTTTTTTATTGTGTTTATTCCTCAAAATATCAACAATAGAGGGCTGTAAAGAGATTGTGTAATTCATTTACTATATTGTAAAAAATGTACCTTACAAAAGCGGCTATTTTTTCTCGCGCTAGAGTAGCATTACCCCTTAAATCCTACTTCGTTTTTTTATGTACGATGGTTGCAGACAGTGTCCTAAAGATCTTTTTGAGGCCAATCTATTAGGGAGGGAGGCAGTACCGAAAATGCTCAGTGTCTTTGCCATGTTCGCTTCTTGTCCATTTGCCATGATTATCAAACGACCTTCGTATACTTGATCAAATTCAGCACCATTTTAATTAATATCACTTTGTAATCTAGGGCGAAATTCGAGTACGATCAGTAGCTTCTTCGCATATTCTGTCAGTTGCAATCATGCCTCAGGACCCACTTTGATGTGTACACCGCGTTGGTTGAAATAATACATAATTACTTAGCGTGTTGCTGTCATTAGTGAGCCCAGGGCACCGCGGCTGCGGATGCTACAACTCCCGTATTCACGTTAAAACGTAACGTAACTACCTACCGCGAATCGGTCGTTTGCCGCCTGGCTAATATGATAAAAGTTGTGCAAAGTGCAGCAATTCGTACTCGGCTTCCTTCGAGAGCGGATTTCCTCACGCGAAAGACTGTGTATAAATTTGTGTTCAGATAAGCTTATTCAAAGAACTTATCCAGTCAAAGAAACATTGGTTTCCGAAACTTCTAATCATTGCATTTATTTGAAGTGTTTATAATATCAATTAATTAGTTACATTAACTCAGATTAGATTAATTAATGATTCATTACTCAATAAGACGTTTATTTTGTGATGTTCAAGATTCGTTTGTCCATAGAGAAACCCTGTCGTAAGCGATTATATAAGTACATTGTAGATAATATCGGAGTTTATTTAACTACATGGCAGGTAGTTGAAAATCGTTGATACCCAAAATGGTGAAGGTTTTCACAGACACGGTGTGAAATGAAAATTATCACCAAGCAGGGTGTTGAAATTACTGAACAAATAAATTTAAATAAATTTTTCTACTTTGCGTTCGTTATAAACTCATAACGAAACCGCTTTCGGTGTCGTTATGAAAACACCAGATCACAAACTTTCAGTAACTTTTAGTTTTCCAAGACTGATGAAATTGACGTCAAGTGTCAAATAAGGCTGACATCTCAATCGCTATTGGCTCGCCTCAATCGTATTTGTGAATCTTACTACAACTACCAACTGTTGAAGAAAAACAATACTCTATATTGTAAGATGACAACCGCAACTTTTGACATTTATGTAAAATAATGTCGCAAAGTAGAAAAAATAGTATATAACACTCGTTTTATAAGACGCATTGGCGCACTCTTTCCTCTTCGCCCGTTACTCGTCGCTACGCTCGTCGTGCCCAAAACAACTCGTGTGCCAATTTTTGTCTTATAAAACTTGTATTATAATATACTATTGTTTCGCCTTTGAGTTCGTTATAAACTCATAATGAGCCTGCTTTCGGTGTCGTTATGACAACATTATATCACTCACTTTTAGAAGGGAACTTTTAGTTTTCCAAGATTGGCGAACTTGATGTCAAGTGTCAAATGATGCTGACATATCACTGGCTATATAAATCGATCAACAACAACAAAAGCCGTTGACATACTTAACATATAATTCAAGGGAAAACGGTTATTACGTAAACTCGTCAGTAATGAAGAATCAACTAAAGAAGTAAATGATAGATAATTAAACCAGGTAAGGATAATTTTTGGAAAAACACCTCCGCCTGGATTTGACCCAGGAACCCTCCAATTTCCGGTTGACAGCTCTCCCAGTTTAGCTATAGAGGCTGTGGAAATTTATAGGCTTTATTTCTCACTTCAGGACTTGCAATCCGAGTTTCGAATTAAACAAACCCGTCGTGACACCTAATGGGGCTAGATATAAGTTTGGTAACTAGGAATCGCCAAATTTTTATTGCTAAACAGCTCATACTCCACCTGAACTTGAACCAGGAACCTGAACTGACAAATAAAGCCTATAAATTTCCACAGCCTCTGTAGCTCAACTGGGAGAGCTGTCAACCGGAAATTGGAGGGTTCCTGGTTCAAATCCAGGTGGAGGTGTTTCTTTTTTTTCCAAAAATTATCCTCACCTGTGTTAATTAACATTCGCTTCTTTAGTTGATTCTACATTACTGACGAGTTTACGTAATAACCATTTTTCCTTGAATTTATTCATCTGTATGAGCTGTTTAGCAATAAACATTTAGCGATTCCTAGTTACTAAACTTCCAACTAGCCCCAATAGGTGTCACGGCGGGTTTGTTTAATTCGAAATTCGGATTGCAAGTCCTGAAGTGCCAAATAAAACCTATAAATTTCCACAGCCTCTGTAGCTCAATTGGGACCTGTCAACCGGAAACTGGTTCAAATCCAGGCGGAGGTGCTTTTTTCCAAAAATTATCCTCACCTGGGTTAATTATCATTTGCATCTTTAATTGATTTAACATATAATGAAAAGTTTCTGCGAAATCTTCTTCGATAACAGAATCAGAAAATGTGGAAGATTCAGACGGTTGAATGGATGACGATGACAAGGAAATATCTGCTGTTGATATATCGTCGGAAGGTACTGATAGTAATTAAATCGGGACTAACCGTTTGACAGGGGCGTGATAAAAGAGTAACCTTTATTTAGTAATAATATATTTCCTCTTACTGCTATTTTAATAGCAATATTATATTTATAAATACCCCTATAAATATCCACTTTGGGTAAATACCCGGGCAAATATTCGGGGTATTTACCCTTCATAATAAATACCAGAGGATTTAACATATTATACTATTTCCGTCGATAGTTTATTTATGAATTAGTTTAGTGACTAGGAAATCGACAATTAAACAGCTTTATAAATGTACATTTTCTATTAATGTATGATTTATTATAGCCAATCAAACGACCTCATCATAGCCAATCGAACATATGTGAAATGAAACATTCCAAGCAAAACATTCCGCCCTCTAGAACTGTCAATGTGAAATTGGTCAAATTACATAAATTGTCATATAACCTAAAAAGACATCGGCGAAGAAAAATCTATGTAGACCAAATAACTTATACTGGTATAATGCGCCTAGAAAGAGAGGTTGTTCAGGTTTCAAAGCGAAATGGAAGATACTCTATTCTATTTCTTTCTACAATCACAACATGCTCTACGCGCATGCGCGAGCACTACGCGCATGCGCAAATTAGGCCGCAACAGTGTTGTTTAAAATTCGCGGTCAAATTCAGTCAGCGCGCCTGCGCATAGCGAACCAAAACATTTTCGCTATCGCCTTTCATACGCGGAAAAATATTACATTGGTCGGATAGGGTAAGACGCAGGGACTGATGTAGACGCCGCCAGAAGAATACAATCGCCGAAAAAAAATTGTAACCAACTCGGATATTAAACGACGATTAATGATTTCGACAATTAACGAACGCGCTTAAGGCTCGTGCCTTAACCAGTCTCGATCATTAATCGCTCTATTTAATATACTTGTTGGTTAAATAACTAATTTTGGTGTTGATATGACTGAATATTATGACGGAGTTAATAAATCTCCTAAAAATAAATAAAATAACTTAACTTCCTGCACGATATTGCTTTTAACTCCGTGTTTGAGTGAATAATTTCGAAAATGGTATGACTTATTCCGTAAACGGAAAACTGAACAGACGTCATAATGTCGCCACCAAGTCGGTTCGCTTCACAGTTTGGTAGGCAGTCGGTACTAATGTTGTGGTCACTTGTGCGCCTGACGTTATAGGCTGCAATTGAGTGTATTTGGTTTTCGATTAGTTTTAATTATTATTATATGCACATTAGTATTTGATATGGAGCTCTATTTTCGGCCCCGTTAAATACGAAAACAAAACTTTCTTCATCATGTAAGTTTTAATTAGTGTGTAATATGTAAACTCGATACTATTTATATAATATATTGTATTGGTTTTAATTTATTTTGCTGATTTATTTGCCATTATACGTAGCTTTCCAAAAAAAGCTACCACCCAACCTTGCTTGTTGCAGTTGGATCAAACAAGCCTGTAACAACTGAGTATTACATTATTGTGGATAACCTAAAACTACCTACTCTAAAATTCAATTTAATGTTTGAAAAACGAGTTATCAAACTTTCCCACCAACAGAACGTGAACTAAGAACAAAACAAACACACAACTTAAAGTTAAGCAACTTAAACTTTTAAATTGTGATAATTGTTTATTATAAAGAGTAAGATTCTTACTAGGTTTCAACATGAAAATGTATTTTATTTATGTATATGTTTTGTCGAAAATAATTTACTAAGAGGTATATTTTAGTTTTACTGGTCCCTGTACGTACAGAAACAATTCATTTAGAAAAAGAATAAATCCGCTAGTAAAGGAAAATCTACCCCGTATAACTTGAAAACGAAAACTCGTCGTTCAGCGATATATGGCTACTTCTTGCATGGTATTTGTGATGCCCAATCGAAGGCTTTTACACAAATCCAGCTGGGTTTAAATATTTCCGAAGTTAAATTCCTTCGTTGCTGAGCTATAATCAAATAATAATGTTGTGGCAGAGACGACGATGTAGTGACTGCATGTTCTGTCTCCGCCGTTTTGAAATATTTTCAGTTGTAACTTTGATGCTATATACTTTATTAGCATTAAAAGGAACATTCTTATTTGAAAAAAAAAACAAGTATTTGCTTTAACAAGTTTTCTTATTATTTCAGC
This sequence comes from Melinopterus prodromus, assembly GCA_964023965.1. Lineage (NCBI taxonomy): Eukaryota > Metazoa > Arthropoda > Insecta > Coleoptera > Scarabaeidae > Melinopterus > Melinopterus prodromus. The sequence goes on from OZ030390.1 coordinate 29,764,501, forward strand.
AATAGAAAGTGCACCTAAGATGTACATGTTGCTCCTTAAGTCTGCTACTGTTTTCATATTTACTTCACAAATACCATGCATATGATTCTTTTGTTTCTAATTTATTTTTATTTCGCATCTGCATTTTCTTTCCCATAGTCCATCTTTGTTTTTGCTAACCATAACAATTCACTTGCGCTCATCTTTGTTCATTAAGTCTTAAGGCAGTGATATTCTCAGTGTCTTCAAATGGGTGCCATATGCAAAGTTCTGTTCGTGATGACGATCTTATAACATGGCATTTAGCCATTTTACATCATAGACCACTAATAGTAATCTCTGATACGCGACATTTGCATTGAACGAAATCGATGTCCTTCCGATTTCTATTTAAAGACGAATTCGCAACGCACGGTCACTAGTGGAAACGAGTCGCTTATGCAACATTTGCCACGAACTCCTTTGATCTTAGATCCGCCGCGTTCCTTCGATAGCTCGGGAATTATTTTCGCCCACAAGAACCATCACTATACCTTATTGATAGTGGCACGAGCGAGCACGCGGAAACTCTACCCGAACGGATGATTTACAAATGTAATTAGACGTGAAATATCGTACATGTGCAGGCGATTTTGAAATAGCGCACATACGTCTTGAATGCCTTAATGCATCTGCATGCATCACTTGAGATTCTAGGTCAGTTCATATCGACCGGTTTATTATATTCGCACTGTCGATGTCGGACGCCTACCGAAATGCCTGCCAATAACCCATTGCACCGTGACCTCAAGTGTGTGTATTTTACAAGCGGAAGTGAGGTGATCCCATTACAACTTCGCGTTCGAATTCATTAAGTCGATATTATTTTGCATGTACGAAATTTAGGTTAACGGCAAAAATATAATTATTTACCGTGGAGGTGTTAGCAATAACATCTGGTAATAACTTCGCTATAAATATGAATCAATTTTATACCTTCGGTCTAAGAAAACGTAAGAAAAGATTTAAGAAAAGGTTTTGAGTGAAAAAACTTCCGAAATCTTCCACAGTAAGAGTCCAAAATATTTTATTAAAACGATGTTATTATATTATTATTCTCTTTAATACCCAATTTCATATGGGTGTCCATTAGCGTGGTTCAAATTGGCTATTTTTGCATAGAAAGCAACGATCCCCCCAAATCGTTTCCAAATCCAAAAAATCTGATGTGGCCAGGCACATGACTTTATCATACAATATATAAAATTAATAGTTTAGCTGCATGAGAGTCTATCCTATTGAGATAAATCGTAGGTATTGTCAAAGCATCAGCATTTGACACTACCTACACTACGTCATTAGAATAATAGTTATTTATGTCACAAGTGCCGAAAGTACGGAATAGCGCGACGAGCGGTGATGCGGCGCGTCACCGAAGGCGGAGTGTCGCTGTCGCATGTGAGTGAGTCGCGCTATCTAGTTTTTGGTAGGAGCGACATCAACGTTTAGTGTGTTGCTTTTTAAGAAATACGTATTTAAAAAAGATAAATAAATGATTTCTGTATAGTAAATGCTAGGTTGGTACCACTTTGACGAAACGTCAAGTTTAAAGGTGCGTTCCGATTGGTAGGTAATGGTAGCTAATAGCGGTGGTAGAATACGAAATTATAGTATTTCTTACATATCGTGATAATGACACATATTAGTTTGCATGTACATAAACATGAGTCACTAGCAATTTTCTATTGGAAATACTATAACGGCGTCTGCTACCACTGCCATTATCACTAATGAAAACGCACCTTAAAACGGTAATTCAAATTCTGACAGATTTATATTTGTTCATGACACATCCCTACCAACATGCTAAAATAAAACTACACTCATCGCTATACTTTATTTATAATTTTCTTATTTTATTTGAAATTTGTATTTTATAATTTTGCGCACTACAGCGGCACGTTCCATAGTGGTTCTCCAACCTCTGATGAGATCAGCTGTTTTCGAATGTGACAACACAAAAAAATATTTGTCAAAATCCTGGCTACTATGTAATTTCATATCAATGCAGATGCGACCGATCTCGATCAAATAGAATTTCCTCTTGAAGGTAAACTATTAATTTTACCAAAAAATGTCATAAGCATAAATTATTCAAAATTTCCTCTACTTTAATTTATTATTTAACTATTTTGACGAAATTACAGAAATGGCGGCTCATTTGATCTCGATCAAATAGATTTGCTCTTGCAGCTAAACTATTAATTTTACCAAAAAATGTCATAGACACAAATTATGCAAAATTTCCTCTACTTTAATTTATTATTTATCTATTTTGACGAAATTGCAGAAATGACGGCTCATCTGCAAAATCGTTGAAAAATGCTAGGAGTAAATAGCCAGTTCCTTTGGATCCTTTTGACCCAAAAGCTTTTCAGCTCTAAGTTTGGTCATAAAACTTCTAAATATGAACTTTCGTCCAGATACCTTTAGTAGTTTCTCCGCAATCGTCGTCACAAAAATCGGGTACACACATACACACACACACACAGACATTTTTTTGTACCTTGGTCAAAAATGTTCAGGGGACCCATAAAGACCTATTTCCGCTAAAATCTCAATTTTTTTTTTCGGCACGATTACAATACTTCATCATACTGCGTATGATAAAGTAAAAAATCTGATGTGGCCAGGCACATGACTTTATCATACAATATATAAAATTAATAGTTTAGCTGCATGAGAATCTATTTGACTGAGATAAATCGTGTCTGCATTAAAATTAAACTAGTTAGCCAGGATTTGACAGATATTTTGATAGTCAATAGTATCAATCGAAGGTATTGTCAAAGCATCAGCATTTGACACTACCTACTATCATCAGAATAATAGTTGTTTATCTCACAAGTGCCGAAAGTACGGAATAGCACAACGAGCGGTGATGCGGCGCGTCACCGATGGCGGAGCGTCGACGTCGCATGTGAGCGAGTCGCGCTATGTAGTTTTCGGCAGGAGTGACATCAACGTTTTTGTGTTGCTTTTTGAGAAATACGTATTTAAAAAAAATCAAAAATGGTTATATTTCGGTATAGAAAATGTTAGGTTGATACCACTTCTACGAAATGTCAAGTTTAAAAAGCTAATTCAAATTCCGACAGATTTATATTCGTTCATGACACTGTAGATGACGATCCATGCGGTTCTCCGAGTGTGACAGCGTGTTGACAGCCATAGACATTTCTGTGGTGACAGCACAAAAAAAAATATTTGTCAAAATCCTGGCTACTATGCAGTTTCATATCAATGCAGATGCGACCGATCTCGATCAAATAGAATTTGCTCTTGCAGCTAAACTATTAATTTTACCAAAAAATGTCATAGGCATAAATTATTCAAAATTTCCTCTGCTTTAATTTATTATTTAACTATTTTGAAGAAATTACAGAAATAGCAGCTCACTTGCAAAATCCTTGAAAAATGCTTAGAGGAAACTGCCAGTTCCTTTGGACCCTTTTGAACCAAAAGCTTTTCAGCTCTAAGTTTAGTCATAAAACTTCTAAATATGAACTTTCGTCCCGATACCTTTAGTAGTTTCTCCGGAATCGTCGTCACAAAAATCGAGTACACACATACGCACACACACACACACACACACATACACACACACACAGACATTTTTTTGTACCTTGGTCAAAAATGTTCAGGGGACCCAAAAAGACCTATTTCCGCTAAAATCTCATTTTTTTTTTCGGCACGATTACAATACTTCATCATACTGCGTATGATAAAGTAAAAATCTGATGTGGCCAGGCACATGACTTTATCATACAATATATAAAATTAATAGTTTAGCTGCATGAGAATCTATTTGACTGAGATAAATCGTGTCTGCATTAAAATTAAACTAGTTAGCCAGGATTTGACAGATATTTTGATAGTCAATAGTATTAATCGAAGGTATTGTCAAAGCATCAGCATTTGACACTACCTACTGTCATCAGAATAATAGTTGTTTATCTCACAAGTGCCGAAAGTACGGAATAGCACAACGAGCGGTGATGCGGCGCGTCACCGATGACGGAGCGTCGTCGTCGCATGTGAGCGAGTCGCGCTATGTAGTTTTCGGCAGGAGTGACATCAACGTTTTTGTATTGCTTTTTGAGAAATACGTATTTTAAAAAATTCTAAAATGGTTATATTTCGGTATAGAAAATGTTAGGTTGATACCACTTCTACGAAATGTCAAGTTTAAAAAGCTAATTCAAATTCTGACAGATTTATATTCGTTCATGGGGGGTCGATGGCGTATAGGATAGAGCGGCTGCTATCACGCTGGGGGCCCGGGATCGAATCCCGGCTCGGGCTAATATCGACTGTCCTGGTATTTTAAGCAGGGAACAAATACCTTGGCATGCCGCCTTCCATCGGATGAGCAAGTAAAGCCGGTGGCCCCGTGTGCTGTCATTATGCGACGTGCACGTTAAAGAACTCTTACTGGAGGTTGGATTTCCTTCAGTAGGACAAAATTCCTGGGTGTGTGTAGCCTGCCCTCAGCGTCGGTGATTGGCCTAAGTTGCGGAACTAGACCGACGTAAAATAAACAAGTAAAAAAAAAATTATTATTCGTTCATGACACTGTAGATGACGTTCCATAGCGGTTCTCCGAGTGTGACAGCGTGGTGATAGCCATAGACATTTCTGTGGTGACAACACACAAAAAATATTTGTCAAAATCCTGGCTACTATGCAGTTTCATATCAATGCAGATGCGACCGATCTCGATCAAATAGAATTTGCTCTTGCAGCTAAACTATTAATTTTACCAAAAAATTTCATAGGCATAAATTATTCAAAATTTCCTCTACTTTAATTTATTATTCAACTATTTTGCTGAAATTACAGAAATGGCAGGTCATTTGCAAAATCCTTGAAAAATGCTTCGAGGAAACGGCCAGTTCCTTTGGACCCCTTGGAACCAAAAGCTTTTCAGCTCTAAGTTTGGTCATAAAACTTCTAAATATGAAGTTTCGTCCCGATACCTTTGGTAGTTTTTCCGGATTCGTCGCCACAAAAATCGTTTACACACACACGCACAGACACACACACACACACACACACAGACATTTTTTTTGTACCTTGGTCAAAAATGTTCAGGGGACCCATAAAGACCTATTTCCGCTAAAATCTCAAATTTTTTTTTCGACATGATTACAATACTTCATCATACTGTGTATGATAAAGTAAAAAGTGGACACATATTTTTTCTTTTTTCCATACTTTAATTCTAATAGTGCCTGTCGAGGCCTCAAATTTACATAAGAAAATACATGGGAAAAAGACATTTTTTGGCATTTTTCGAATAATTGTTCGACGATTTGTAGGATTTGTAGAAGACTTTCCAAGGAAGAATTTGACGTATCATACTTATGGATTTCTCAACGAAATAATTCGTTTTTCTCGAAAATCCGTCTTAATTCTGTTTGCTGAGTTCAAAATGGCAGTTTATTATAGAGTGACACTATTCATTAAAAAAATTCCTCCTATTGTTTAAACAATAAATTATTGTTCATTTTCAACTTTTTTCTAATTATTGTAGAGAATTCACCTTTTTGAGAAATTAACTTATTAATTTCATGTAAGATATCTGTCTATATTATCTAATAAAACCACATTTGTTTCAATTTTTTATATACAATACACCTAAAATAATTTTTTAGACCGTTATTCTGGCCAACGTTGTTCTCAAGTGACATCATTTACATGTGGGGGGATGATTTCTATTGTTTAAAAACAATCCTTATTGCAAGTTGCTAGAGAGCACAGGGAAAAGTTTCCAGAGACCAACAAATCAACATTATCTTGCGACACACAGTGGTAGGGAATAAGAATAAGAAATACATAAAGAAATATGATTAATAAAATTGGCTGGCTTAGGAAATTAGATATTTTTAAAAGAAATGTAACTCCCAATTTCCCGGAAAATGATTTTATACAATTCAATCTTTTCGAATAAATGATATTAAAAACGAATATTTTACTTAATAAAGATCTGAATAAGGTCCCAGGTCCCTGGTTCAAATCCTGGCTGTAATTTTTAATTTATTTTAAAATTTACTTACCACTTGTATATTGGCATTATGCGTTTGAATAATATTTTATTATTTAAACAATGGAAATTATCCCTATATATAAATGATGTCACTTGACAATAACATAAATAAAAGGATATCAATATGGAATAGTCGTTTTATTTAAAACGTTAGTAGTTGATTATCGATTTCGGGGCTCTTGTCCCAATCTTCGGATCAAATCGCTGAATCAAAAAACAAGTAATTGGTTACGATGTTTTTTGATTCAGCTATTAGACTATTTGATCCGAAGATGGGGACAAGAGCCCCGAAATCGGTAATCAACTACTAACGTTTTGAATAAAACGACAATTCCATATTGATATCCTTATCTTTAACAAACCTGAATATGGACGAGGTTGCAAATTTCATCCATCAAATTGACAATAACAGTTAACCAGACGGATCTAAAAAAATGAATGTTAGGAGAATTGCAAAAAGAATAATAATTAAGCAAATGGAATTTGCTTAAACAAATATGGGTTTATTAGCTAATAACATAGGCAAGATGCCTCGAACATGAAATTTATATTTAATTTTTTTAATTTCACAAAAAAGCTGACTTCTACGTAAATTAGAACAGTTGCAAATTAATAATCATTGATTGTTTAAGCAATAAGAAGAATTTTTTTAATTAATAATGTCACTAAATTAACTAATAATTAACTGCCATTTCGAACTCAGAAAACAGATGTCCGGCGGAGTTTCGAGAAAAGCGAATTATTTAAACTAATGGAATTTGTTTAAATAAATTGAAATTACCTGACAAATGTTTATAAATATTCAACTAGACTTATGGTAATGGCTTCTATGAGAAAAAAGAGAATGAAGTGATTAGAAGGGCAAATTTTCTGAAGAATGTACATTTTTCATTTAAGAGTAGTTTTAGGGCACTGTGTTGGTGGGTTGGGCGCGTCAAAACCAAATGTATAATACCTCAAATTCGTCATTGGAAAGTCCTCTACAAGTCCCATAACTTTAATCTTAAGTTTTCCCAAACCCCAACTATCGATAGCCACCATTAAAAATCAAAATTTCGAAGACCAACAAAATACGTGTCAACTTTTCTGGATTTGGAAACCATTTGGGGGATCGTTGCTTTCTACCATCACAAAAATGTTTGCAATGTATTTTTGAACCACCCTAGTGTCCATATACAGCGTGATGATGGTACAAATTGCATATCTTCAATATAGAAATTTTTGTATAACTTTTACAGTGTTTGATGATATTTTTCTCTCAGATACCAAATTGCAGGTAATTAATTAGGAATTTTACTCTTAAATGCTGCTCGGTGATGAAAGCACTCAAATGGACGTTATTATGTAGAGAACCGCGTGGAAGGAATCGATATTTTGGTTGGCTGCGTCAACAAAACGTTAGATAACTTTTTCAAAAACAATTATTGCGTACTATTCTATTATACAATAAATTGTAGGTAAGTAATTTGGATAGTCATACATGAATGCAAAAGTAACTAACTTTCCCAATGTTAGCCAATACATAAAATTAAATGGGGGTTGTATAATCCGTTAGTATTGTGTATTGGTTTCAGAAGTAATTTAATTAATTAACACAGATATAAAAGTTTAATGCCGGTAAACCGATAAGCAGAGCTTAAATTTAAGCTACACTTAAATTTAAGCCGTAAACATGTGTGATGTATTGATGTTGCGTTTCCTTAAAACTTATACTGTTTCATTTTTACTTTATCAAACGCAGTATGTAAAGTATTGTAATCGTGCGGAAAAAAAATTTGAGATTTTTGCGGAAATATGTCCTTTTGGGTCCCCTGAACATATTTGACCAAGCTACAAAAAAATGTCTGTGTGTGTGTGTGTGTGTATGTGTGTGTGTGTGTGTGTGTGTGTGTGTGTGTGTGTGTGTGTGTGTGTGTGTACCCAATTTTTGTTAATTCATTTCCGGAGTAACTACTAAAGGTATCGGCACGGAACTTGATATTTAGAAGTTTCATGACCAAACTTAGAGTTGAAAAGCTTTTGGTTCAAAAGGGTCCAAAGAAACTGGGTGTTGACTCTAAGCCTTTTTCAAGGATTTTAGAAATGAGCCGCTATTTCTGTAATTTAGTCAAAATAGTTAAATAATAAATTAAAGCAGAGGAAATTTTGAATAATTTATGCCTATGACATTTTTTGGTAAAATTAATAGTTTAGCTGCAAGAGCAAATTCTATTTGATCGAAATCGGTCGCATCTGCATTGATTTAATACTATATAGTGACCCAGGATTTGCAAATTTTTCAGTCTAATGACAGTACCGGTAGTGTCAAATGCTGATGTTTTGACATTATCTCACAATTAATATTGACCGTAATTAATAGTATCAAAAGATCTCATATTGTGATACCGTGTACAGTCCTTGCCTGATGGGCAGCGTGTTGAGCGTGTCCAAAATGCATGTGTTCTGTTTGTTTTTGGTTTGACGAAGTATGACTTGGGGTGGTTGAACATGGATAACACTAGGGTGTTGCATGCAGCAATATTGTATCATAAGTTGCTATCCACTAGGATCCCACAATACCTCAAGCGGAAGATATGTTGTAGAACGTATATCCATAACCTTAATTTAAGATTCGGGGGTTTGTTTGCTCCACTTACCCATCGTATTGAGCTGTATAAACGGTCATTCTCTTACCAGGTCAGTGACATATACAATGGTCTCAGGGAAGATATGAAAAATTTATCGTGAAACAATTTTGGGGGAAAGGTGAAGCGTTGGCTGTTTGCTCAACAGGGGGGACTTTAGGCATCGAGCGCACATTGGAGCCTTTTTAATTTTTATTTTTTATGGGCAGGTGGCAGGTGCGATGTTTTGTTGAGTTGGATTTGCTGCAATTACGTGTAATTAGACTCTAGAGTAATTTTGTTGTTTGTTTTTGTTTTGATAAGTTCTCGGAATTATTTTTATATTATTGCTACAATTATGGCTTATTTCTAGTTTGCGTAAGGGGTTGAGTGGAAGAGAAGGCACTTTGGAAACAAGTGTGCTGAACTGCGCCCTAAATATAAATAATATTTTGTTGCAATTAATATTGTCTTATTTTAATAAAGGAATTATTTATTTATTTAGTTATTTATTTATCTGTTAAATCCTGGCTAACTAGTTGTATTTTAATGCAGGCACGACTGATCCCAATCAAATAGATTCTCATGCAGCTAAACAATTAATTTTATATATTGTATGATAAAGTCATGTGCCTGGCCACATCAGATTTTTTTATTGTATTGATGTATATTTTGGAGCAAATAAAGACAATTTATTATTATATGTAATAATATACCAAATATTCTGTAAACCACATTTCCAGTTAATCAAAGAAAACACCAGTAAATGTAGAACAAACTGTAATAATCATAAACGCAACAACAACTATGACCAAAACTCAGTTATGTCGGATAATTGACACTGGTACCTTTTTCAAACAAGTTATTATCCATCGTCCAGGTTAGCAGTGGTGCAATCGGGCATTAGTGCTTTAAATTTGCAATGTTTTTAAAAATACCAAAATATTATGAGATGATTATAAAAAGAGAGTAAGTTGTTAAGTGACATTCGTATCTACGGAGTTGAATAACAATACAAACAATTCGGAGTTGAGTGACAATACAGACAATTAATAAATTGTCAACCTTAATCGCCAATAATTGGCATAGACAAGTGACAATGCAGTCAATTAATTGCCTAACTTATAACCTTTATCTCCAATAATAGACATTGACGACTATTTTAAATATTTTATGATCATAAACATAACACATAACACAATATATCAAATATTTGCCATTCAAATTGTAAATTTTAAGTCATCAATGTCAATTATTGGCGATTAAGGTTATAAGTTTGACAATTAATTGGCTGTACTGTCACTCGTCAATGTCAATTATTGGCGCTTAAAGTTATAAGTTTGATAATTAATGTCTGCATTGTCACTCAAATTGTCAAATTGTTTGTATTGTTATTCAACTCCGTAGATACGCATGTCACATGATAAAGTCAAAATATTTATTAATTTTATTCAAAAGGAGGAACAAAACCATTGTAGGACATAAAATTGTGTATGCACCTCGGGCATTACTTGATGTTTATACCCTCGGGCGACTTAAAAAGCTCGAAGGCCAATAGGCCCTCGAGCTTTTTAAACGGTCACCCTCTAGGCACAAACATCCGTGTAATGCCCTTGGTACATAAATAACTATGATATATTTGACATTTAACCATGGCAACCCTTAATGCCCGCGCGGGCGTTAAGAAGCAGTTTTTGCCGCGGTATCTAAGATGTCAATGTCATTTTATGATCATGTAGGACATGAAGTAACTAATTAATTTTATCCTGTTTTTGTTTTGCCATGGAAAGTTATTTTATACAATATTTATAGTTTTTTAACGTAATTCCAACAACGAGTTATATGGCAGATAACTAAACTATGATCACATTTTTGTATTCTTGTCTCAGGTTGGAATTTCATAGTTACATAAATAAACCACTTATTTCAACCTTGTAAAAGTTACTACTTAATTGAGCAAAAATGAATAACACGTCATAATTTAAAATGACACTCAGATTAAGAGACACAAATCTTATTAGGTCGGCCATTACAAATCGGGTCAGCACACCTCATACCAAGACAAGTCATACCCGGACAACTCATACCAGGACAACTCATACCAAGGGACAACTCATACCACGACAACTCATACCGGGACACCTCATACCAAGGGACAACTCATACCAGGATAACTCATACCAGGACAACTCATACCAAGACAACTCATACCACGACAACTCATACCACGACAATTCATACCAAAACGCCCATAACAAGCCGACAAATGATTGTTGTCTGGTTCGGTGGCATCTATATTGTGATTAAGAAACTCTCTTTAACGACTTATTATTAGGTAATTGAGTTTAAATTTCTACACTGTCGAGTATTGGCAAACCACATTTTATGCAACGCGAAAGGCTACTGCCATCTAGTGAAAGACTAATATAACCTAATAATAAGGCATGACAGGATATACCTACAGGTGTCTTGGATAACTTTGCTATTACAATAAATAGAAAGACGAAATTTTGTGTCCTTACATATATACATATACACAGTGGACCAAAAAGAAAACGGAACAAATTTTTAATCACTCGTATTTCCAATAATATTTAGTCAATTCAAATATTTCTTTTAAAAAGAATTGCTTGAAGCATTGTTTTTTGCTGTTATTACTCAAAAAAGAAGTGGAATTGCGAATAATGAATGTTTTCAATCCTCACAACATACGCAATTAGAAAGAAATGCCCTGCTTGAATTTACGTACAATTTTGGAAATATGACTAATTGAACATTTGTACCACTTTTTTTGGCCCACAGTGTAGATCTTACGTGTATTCTTACACTCACAAGCTACTTTTGGTATCAAAAAATGTTTTTTTCCATCAGCTTTGGTTGGGCGATATTCAACTTTTTTATTTCTTATGGACTCGTTATTGAATTTTTACAGATTATTGAATATAATATTATATAATAAATATTATAAATAGAATATTGAATATTTTAAATAGAATTGGATTTCAATAAACTTATTAATGAATTTTCCGTCATGTACCAATCTGAATCTTTTCGATTTCAGTTTATCCGAACTAGTTATACGTATAAAGAAAATAAAACTTGGCTGACGCATTATTTATTGTATCTGGGTAATTCCATGTCAAATCAATACAGTTTTTCTCACCACCTTTGATTCTGATGACATTATGTACAATTGTTGTAGCCACTGGCTTTGTGCACATGGCAACATCCCAAAAAAAAAAAAAAAAAAAAAAAAAAAAAAAAAAAAAAAAAAATGTAGTTAAAGAAAAATACAAAATTTTATGATAATATGTTATTCCATAATTCCAAAACGGTTATGCTTATGGGTAATATTACCGAGTTTTATGCGGTAATATTACCAATCAGAATTAACATGCGCTCGGTAATATCACCGATAATCAGTAATTACGTTGTGTTTATGTTCATGTTACAAAAAAAAAACTCTTTCACTAGATGGCGGTAGCCTTCTGCGTTGTATAAAATGTGATATGTACAAAGCGCGCCAAAAAAAAATGTACAGCTAATTTTTACATGATGTAATTCTGGCTTGTTTTTATTTTTCAACTTGACAGTTGATGCATGTACTGTACTTAAGGATGCCAAAACGCGTGCGGAACGCACCCGCAAATTGTACGTAAATTGTAAAAACGTACTTCGTACCGATCTTTTAATTTTGCTTTAAAATTTGAGATTTTTTGCATCAAAGGGTACTAATTGAATGTAGCTACAGCATACGAACAGGACAACGATACCTAAAAAGGGAATACATACCGAAAATTGGTCAGAATTGAACAATAGACAATAATTTACAATTTTGTTTTTGGATTTATAAATCCTTGCTTCCTTCATACACTGCATATTAAAATCACCTATCAATACATGCAGTAAAATATCCAAGAAATGACTTTAATTAGAAAATCGGTACGAAGCAGCAAAAACGACGATTTTTGTGCGTTTGAACGGAGAGGTATTCTGTTTAGTTATCGTTGTCCTGTTCGTATGCTGTAGCTACATTCAATTAATACCTTTTGACTGCGAAAAATCTCAAATTTAAAAGCAAAATTAAAAGATCGGTACGATTTACGAAGTTCGTTGCTGAGCTTTCTAGGGTGCGTTCAGCACCAGTTTCGGCACCCTTAAGATTAATATCAGAATGACAGCGCATAGTTTAAAGTTAACAAAAATATTTTCAGTTATTTGGTTGCATATGTAGTGTACGCGCGTAGTACATATAAAATGGCAATACTCGGCAATTTTCAAATACTTAATATGGCATTACAGAAATTGTAGAGAACATCTACGCATCCAAACATTGACCAAAGTTTGTTAATCACACTAGATGACACCGTACATGATAACAATCACTTTGTCGGCTTGTAACGGGTGTTTTGGTATGAATTGTCGTGGTATGAGTTGCGGGGTATGAGTTGTCGTGGTATGAGTTGTCCTGGTATGAGTTGTCCTGGTATGAGTTGTCGTGGTATGAGTTGTCCTGGTATGAGTTGTCCTGGTATGAGTTGTCCTGGTATGAGTTGTCCTGGTATGAGTTGTCCTGGTATGAGTTGTCCTGGTATGAGTTGTCCTGGTATGAGTTGTCGTGGTATGAGTTGTCCTGGTATGAGTTGTCCTGATATGAGTTGTCCTGGTATGAGTTGTCCGTTGGTATGACATGTCCCTTGGTATGACTTGTCTTGGTATGAGTTGTCCCGGTATGAGTTGTCGTGGTATGAGTTGTCCGGGTATGAGGTGCACCCGACCCATTACAAATATTTTATCGGTATTGCCAAATTTAAAACGGCGGGTCTAATATGTGTGACGCAAACACAGAAATGATGCACAATAAGTACAAAAACGATGAGTGTGATAATGTAGCGTCATTTTTGTTTTATTAAATTAAATTAACTCTATAATAATAATTTGGACAAAAACAACAACCACTTTTTAAAGGTCACAGATTATAAATCAGATAACAAAATTCGTAAGAATTGTGATAATACTTATGAATACTTACGAATTTGTGTACGTGTAAGTGTTGATTTCATAGTCGACAGCCAGGGGTGGGTCAAATAGAACTGAAACAAAGAATGCAAAATGAGAAAAAGTTATCTTAGTACTGAACTCATTATGTTGGGATAAAAACAAACATGAAAAATAAAAACATATTGGTTGGTAAGGAGACTATTATCTACAGAAATAGGCTATCTTAGAACTGTTATATTATCGAAGCTTCAAAAATAAGCAATTAAGAAATACCTCGAGGAATGAACGCTACAGAAACATTTTGTTGGTTAACGAAATTTCGGGTCGTTTGATCAAAATACACAAAAAACATCAGTTTCACTTATGCATGTTAACTAAGTTAACTAAGAAAATAAGTCATAAAATATTATACGTAAAAAAAACGAAAATAATTTGTTTGTCACAAATTTTGACTGGATCTATAAATTTCTTATATTTTAGGTATTTAAGAGAATCAGTACAAAATTTATGGGATAGTATTTGATGAATACATACTATGTATACTACTACACTATTTCGGCTTTTCATTTACCTTATTATGGAAGTTATTCAATACGGAAAATGACGATAATATACTTATTTCCTTTATACCCAATAGAAAACATTAAATAAAAAAATTGTCTGAAACGAAACATTTTGTCGCAGCTTTTGTCCCATTCACTAGTTTTCTACCTCTATTGCTCCAGAAATTATTCATCAATGTCCTGAATGTTATCTCGGACTGTCGAACACAGCGTTTAATTAAAAAATCCAACTCTAGCATTTCAATACTACTACATCGTAAAGCTTCTTTCATTTTTCGTCTTTTTATCTACTAAACTTACAATACAAAGTATACGACAGTTACGAGTCGGGTATTCAGGAATCGGGAAGGCTTCTTTTTAACGTCGTATCAATCCTCGTTTGCAACGTCTAATATACTTTAAAAATCAATTTCGCCGAGAAATGAGAGCTGTCCTCCCAACATCCACGGCATCCACTCAACCCGTACCTTTCTCTCGTCCTTATTTCTTTCGTTTCGCCGGCTGTTCAGCATCCGTAGCGGCGGCCCAAATTGGATGGCTGCGAGGTAAAGTTTTATTTGTCTTTAAATTAATTTATCTGTTCGAAAACGGATTCGGCACGGAATGGTGGATGCGCCTCGCGCCCAGGGCAATCAAACAAGGTGAGCCAAATAGGAGGTACTAACGCAAATTAATGATGCAATCCTCATTGAGACCCATTACAGAGATTACAGGAATACACAAAGTATCCTGCTTTCTAAATCGGATTGACTCCGCGAATAATTAGTAACTTACTGAACGATTTGTGAAATATTTGAATTGCGCGGTCCAAGAAACCCTTAACTGTGTGCAACAAATAGGATTCAGGTTATTGTTTAGAGGTTTTGAGTAATAGTGCAGGCAAATTAACTGATTGGAAGCCAAAACCGGTATTAATTGTAGACAAGACTTTTATCGTTGGAAATGATAAAGGGGCTCATAGTGAACGTAAAAAAATAAATGCAGGTCATGGGGTTGTATAGTGTTTATTTGGGTGGGTTGTAAGCGGGTGCAACATATACTATTGCGCTTTCCAGCGAAACTTTAGGTTTTATCCAAAAAATGTCCTATACTAAGTTGTAGATGATGAAAAAGTCTACCACATTCATATGGGTCACTTTTTTCTCTGAAAAAATTTCCGAAAAAATGCAAATGCCAATGTCAAAACTAATTTTGTGTATTTTATTTTTCATTGTCGTAACAATAGTTTAATTTTAATCAAATTGTGTGAATGCGTGCTTTTTTATGTCTTTAACAAGCATACATTTTTTTATTATACAGAAAACAAGAAGATTTTGAGATATTTAGTTTTTTCAACCAAAATCAGTTGTTTTTAAAAAAGAAATTCTGTGGTGAAAAATCATCGTTCAGAGTTCTTCTGGTACTCATTTTTGTTGTTCTTAAATGTACTTATTGATACAGTAATAACAACATATAATATAATAAACATATAATATTTAACAAGCTCAAAAATTGAAAAACTTAAAAACGACTTTTGCGACAGAGAATTTTCAGTAATTGTTCATTACTTGTTTAAATTTGTAAGAAAATTGTCTCTCATTTCTACACTAATGCTATAACCATTGAATTAGAAGAAGAAAGCTTCCGATAAGTACGCAAAATAATCAGTTTTTGCCTTAGAATCAAAAAGTTTAGGTCAAGAAAAAATCAACAACTTTTGTAGAGGTTACTGTAAGACATAACCAGAAACCATCGGAGAAAAATTCGAAAAATACTTTTTTAGTACATATTTATAATTTTAATTATTTCCAAATAATTTACTTCACAGAATTTATTTTTTAAACACAACTGATTTTGATTGAAAAACTAAATATCTGAAAAACTTCTTGTTTTTTGTATAATAACAAAATGTATGCTTGTTAAAGATTAAAAATGCTCGGATTCACAAAATTTGATTAAAATTGAATTATTGTTGCGACAATGAAAAATAAAAAAACAGAAAATTAGTTTTGAAATTGGCATTTGCATTTTTATCGGAATTTTTGCAGTCATAGTAAAAAGTGACCTATATGACACCATGGTATACTTTTTTATGATCTACAACTTAGTATAGGAAATTTTTGGATAAATCCTCAAGCTTCGCTAGAAAGCGCAATAATATATGTTTCACCCGCTTTCAACCCCCCAAATAAACACTATACCACACGAAGACCAGCATTTATTTTTTTACTTTCACTATGAGCCCCTCTACGTTTTCCGCTAATAAAAGTCCCTGTCAACAATTAATACACACTCTCAACTTAAGATGGGGTTCGAAATGAGTAGGCAACCAAATATACTTCATAATATTATTCTGTTCAGCGAAGTGATTAGGTATTTCCATTCAAATTATACGTCGAACAGAACTTGAAACCTTTGCCGATAATACAAAAAATATCCGGCTCAATTATGTCATGTATAGGTGACGAATTCTGTGAATATCGGCGTTTTTTCGTTGAACGTCAGAAGACTACGACATAGCTATCAACAATCGTAAAATCCGTCACCTAGACCCGACAGAATTGAGCCGGATATTTTTTGTATTATCGGCAAAGGTTTCAAGTTCTGTTCGACGTATAATTTGAATGGAAATACCTAATCATTTCGGTGAAATACCACGAAATACTGACCTCAAAATTAACAAGGTATATTTGGTTGCCTATCATGTCGGATTCCACATTAATTTGCCTGCACCCATGGCCTGCACTATATCACCAAATAATTGAGAGAAAATTAAAAAAAAACTATACATGTTATTTTTCAAATCGTTCTAGAAAAGCCAGTTACAGAATATTTTTATATATTTATATTTTATAACTGAAAATGTTTAATGACATACATACTGACAAAGTAATATTATAGGTTAATAATATGGTGATATATGGGTGGGATGTAAATTTAAAATAAATACAAAAATAATTAGCTCAGATGGGAGAGCATTGTGCTAGCGACGCAAAGGTTCCTGGTTCAAATCCATGTTGTGACTGTAATTTTTAATAATATTTAAAATTTACATCCTGGCTGCAAATGATGACATTTTAAAAAAATCGTTCTATTGTTCGGCCGTGTTTAGGATGATTCAAGCTACAACCGAACGGCGATGACACGGGGCGGGTGCGGGTAACGGGAAAATATCGTCATATGCATTTATATGCTACGCCGGGGCGCGCCCTCACCGCTGCGACACGGGACGTGCCGTCACGCTCTCCGTCGCGCCGACAGAATGTGGGTGGACATTGTTTTACCGGTGCCGCACCGTGTAGTCGCCGTTCCGTCGTAGCATCTATTGTGTAGCAACTATGGACGTGCAAATAGTATCAACTCGTTACTTTGTATTCGTTACTCTTAAATAACGAATTCGAATACGAATAAAAAATTTGATTTGATTTGATTTGAACAAGCACAAAGAATGAAATATCAGATCTAGTATCATGTATAAACTACAATTCCCGTACTTAAATAAAATACATAGTAAGTTGGAAATAAATATGATTATAAAATTGAATAATAACTAGAACACGTGTAATCGCCACTAAACGTAACTCAATAATAATCCCGCCAACGGAATTGTGGTCCAATGTCGTAATCCCTAAAAAAATCAGTTAGTGCCGGCAAATCACTCCTCGCAACACGGACCGATTCCATCTATCCGTTCTCCGCGAATCAACTCGCCTATCAATTCGATACCGCCACCCTTGAAGCCCAAGGTGCCCAAGATAGCAGATTATGCAACAATCACAAATCACCACACGTAAAATTGGTATTAAACATATAATCAGTATCAATTCTGGTATCACAAGTACAGTAGAATTAAATACAGTAAATTATCAACTTCACGATCAAGAACGGTCTGGTTACGGAAACGAAACGTGTACCAAGTATCAAGTAACGAAACACGCATGATTACGCATGATACTCGCTTTGAAGTCTGGTAACGGTACCGAAACGTGTAGGTACCAAGTATCAGTAACGAAACACGAATGATTAGTGACACTCAGTATCCAGTCTGGTAACGGTACCAGAACGTGTAGGTACCTACCAAGTATCAGTAACGAAACACGAATTATTTCTGATACTCAGTATCAAGTCTGGTAACGGTACCGAACCGTGTAGGTAGGTACCAAGTATCAGTAACGAAACACGAATGATTACTAATAGTCAGTACCAAATCTGGTAACGGTACCGAAAGTGTAGGTATCTACTAAGTATCCAGTAACGAACCACAAATGATTACATATAGATACTGATACCAGGCGGCACCGAACAACCTGAGATCAGAAGGCAGCAACCAGTCGTACGTGTACGACTAGTCGCGGCGCGTGTGCAACGATGTGCGGAGATGTTTCATGTTTTACAAATAAATTAGCTAGTAACTGCGGCCGGCGGCGCGGCAGTTTTGGACATTTTTTAATCATAAGAAGATCTTATGTCCGTGGTCAGTTATTTGTATACGATACAATAAGGAAACAATTTGTTTCGAATGTTAAGTAGGTGAAATGTCAAAGGTATTAGTTTGTCGTATTTTATGTAGGATTGCCAACTTGCAAAATATCAGTATCAGTTTAAGTAACGAATACAGAGTAACGAATGCGAAGTAACGAATACTCGATTAGAAAGTACCGGTATCAATTCGTTAGTCAAAAGTATCGGTACTGCACATCCCTAGACTAGCAACACGGTTACGGGCAGAATCGGCACAGAGTACCTGATAACTAGGAGTATTGTACGAATCACAACAAGGAAAAGTAGACATATATGAACAACTTATTGAAATTGAAAGGAAATTTCGAACTGAATGAAGATCAAAATAAAATGCGCTCTTATAAAAACAAAACAATAGATTATTAATAAATGTCATGAACACCAAACCTAAATGTTTTCTGAATGTTTGATGACATTATTTTGAAATTAATTAAGAACTATACGCGATTGGTCCACTTATATTTGCATCAATATCTCCAGTAGTATTAAGGAAATATTAAGCTGATGCCAACATAGGTGGGCAATATTTCATGACAATTTGGCAAGAGTTAAAAAAATGTAAAGTAGCATTGGTTCTATTTCCAATTGACTAACAATACACGTTCAGTTGGCAACGCAAAATAATTTTTTAAGATTTACCTAACCGCTTGCTCATTTTGTGTTGTAGAGTTTTGGGTAGGTAGTAGGCAAACACACATGAACGGATTTTTAAATAATTTGATCCGCGGGCAAAGTAGAATCAAAAATCCGTTCATGTGAGTCCGTATTGTCGTTTCGCTCATGTAGAAAATTCTGCAGAATAAATGTCTTGGTGCCTTTGTCCAAGCCATGGACTGGCTAACGAGACCAGAGTGAGCAGGGGAGGATTGCACAAAGGCCCTACTGAGTCCTAGGTGCAATCGGTCTTACCCAGCCTCCGTCTCCCTACATACATACACATATGCAGAATAGAAGTAGCTGGAATAACGTAGTAAACATCTTTTTGTTGCCATTTTACTGCTTCTACAGAAAGTAGTTTGTGCTACCACACAAGCAAGTAATCGTCGACTATATGCAGGAGGCTTGGCGAGGTCGGTACAGGGCCGTAACGTTGGGATAATACGCCCGTTGTAGCATGAATAGGAACGCCAGCAAGTCGCGGCGGTGCCCGTTCAACATTCGCCCCGTGTCGTCGCCGTTCCGTTGTAGCTTGAATCATCCTTAACTCGCAAAATATGAGTCTGACGAAAAAAATATATAAGTAGTTGCTTAGCAAACTTTATCCGCTCAAACTTTCTCTAAAACCTACAAGAAAGAAGTTATGAGCTATATTGGCGCATTTATTTCAAAATGGCGGCGGAAGCGACTGGTCGGAAGCGCCGAGGGCGCAAACATGGTTTCATACTTAGGGTCCCCAAGTCTTCATTCCTGCACAAATTTCAAAACTCTCCAACCTTATGTACCAAGTACCAATTGACTGGATTTTTGGAGATTTTTTCTACAATGTACAGAAAATTAAAAAATTAATTTTTCTTCTCCTATTGATGAATGCATTCATTATCATGGCAATTTATTATAAGTAATACTAACCATTCCCCACACACATGGCAAATATTTCATTCCTGGCTCTTCCTGGCTATTTCTCACGGGTTTGGAACCAATCACAGCTCTGGATTTTTCATTTCAATTCTGTTTTGATACACTGCTTAGCGACAATGTCATGGCATTGACAACGTCTTTAAGTGACAAGCGCACCAAACAGTTTTAATCTATCAAAATACTATAAGTATTTCAATGCCTATTCCATTCGCAATTATGGCAATTTCTCACTCGAATGTTTTGCAGTACGACCCGTAGGGGAGTGCTGCAAACTTCGTTCTCGTGAGCAATTGCTTACATTACTTGCTCATAGAATAATATACCATTATTGTACATTGGGTCGATTGTATAGGTATGCTGCATGTATTCTGTTTATGTATGGACCATGACTGTATTACAGGATTTTGATGGATTAAAACTAAGCATTCGTCACCTAGCGACGTTGTCGGCGCCATGACAACGTAGCTAAGCGGTGTCTCACAACTAAGAAGAAAAGAAACTCCAGTGCTGTGAATGATTCTAAATTCCTTAGGTAATATTTAATTTTATGTCGCAAAGTAGAAACAATAGTATATAACACTCGTTTTATCAGACGTAATAGTGCACTCGTGCAACTCGTGGGACAATTAGTATTTTATAAAACTTGTATTATAATCAGTAATGTCTTTTTGTAATTATAAATTAAAGAAAGTTTCTTAGCAAATTATAGAATAAAATTTAAATTTTCACTAACTCTAATCTATATTCTACTGGAAATGTACAAATTTCGACATTGGAATAACAAATATAATAAATATAACAAATATAAAAAGTTAGAAATGATAACGAATTTAGGCCTAAACTAAGAAACATGCTTCAACATGCTTCAATGCTTTCAGATAATATTAAAATGGTGCAGCTCTACCCAAATAACTTAAATTCTCTTATAGCACAATTAAAATGTCCGGATCGAGATTGTTATAAATTATTTGTGTACTGTTAATGTATTGAACAAGTACTTGTACAATTTAGTTTTGTCTGTCGAATATTCAATGAAGTGTTGAAATACTGCTATAATTTTTGACGAGCACTAATTAAGGATTTATATCCGTTGGGTGCAAGTCGAATGCAAATTTAATCTACGATTAAATTACATTTTATATCAAATATTTTAAATGTATTTGTCAATTGTGGCAAGACGAACTGTCAAAGCAACATTGCTGCTCATAGCCTAAGTTCATTTGGTACACATCAGACATCAGCTACACAATCTTGTCCAAAAGCCCAGATTTTTTTTTAATTTGGTTAAATTTTTTTTGTAGATTCCACCAAGAGATGAGGTATATTAATTAAAGCTACTGTGAATTTACACTACAAGATTGTCCTCAAGACCAGTTGTAGTTTTACCCGCTAAACGCTAAAAATTTGTTTCGCCCTGAACGGAACATTATCAAAATTTATTGCTGATCAAACTTTGGAGAACCAGAATTCAATTAAAGATGTGATTCGTTTGACATTTCTTTAATTCTAATATTTCGCTAACAATTGTGGCTTCTTCATGGACAAATAATAGTTTTAGAACATACCTACACGTAACACGCATAACGACATGTTATACAAACGAGGCGCCAATGCGAGCGTACAGCTGATAATTATCTAATTTGTTTGAAAGTACTACTGAGAAACGCCTGACAAAGTTAGAAGTGGAAAAACACTATGGACTTTTTCAAACTTCTTCAAAGATTTTCAGTCGGCACCTTTCATGGAATTCTATCCCGCAAAGATTGAATGCAACAACCAAAAACCTGCAAAATAAAAATTCCCATCTGCGAAATGCCAACTCTACATTTTTTATTTATACTATTATTAATTTTTATTTTATTAATTTGACACTATTTTAATGTATCAATATCGACGATTAATCAATAAATTAGTCACACATTTCAAAATAATGTTATTTTACTACCTATATTATGTATACTAATCGGCCATTTCCAGAATGTTCGTCCCATAACATCCAATAACGTACAATAGCGTTTTATCTCAAGTATACCTGCAAACCACACGTAAACCTGGCCTGCCAGCGTGTTTTCGTAAACACATCGCACGCAGTTGTTCATAGTTACGCGCTTAACTTTACGCGAAGGATTTTAGATCAGCGTCGTATAGTTGTACTCAATTCAGTAGCATCTATTGCATTTCCTTATATGTTGCGATAACCGTTACTGTATTCGCAAAGTGTTTAGGCAATTGTAATGTAAAACGGTTCAAAATTTTCGTTAAAGCACATTAGAAAGTAACACTAGTCAAAATAACACCGGCCAATACTCATTAATTGAAATGTACTCCTCTCTTTTCGGTTTTATTACTATATTTGAAAACTTTACTTTCAAGAATCTTCTGTACTTTTTTAATACCAGCATAATTTGTTTTACCAAATAAATATTTTTAATAAACGCTAATAATATTTTTTTTCTTAACTTATATGCGTACCTATATACTATCTACAACTAAGAGACAAACAAAAAGAAACAACAAGAAAATAATGGCATATTTAGATAATATTACACATTTTTCTTTAAATTGTAAATATCATGAAAACTACTAAAATTGGCCGTATGACAAATTTGACATAAATTAAAAGGAACTTGATGGGCAATTCAACTAGCACTTAAAATACAGGATGTCCCATTTAAAAAACTCAAGGAAAAGCGATTTGAAGAACATCAAAATTTACTAAGTTTTATGAACGGCTGTATAGTGAATCTAATATCTTTGGATACAATCATCTATCTTCTAGCTTTGACATAGTTGTATGTGACATAATTGTCTGACATAGTTTAAAGCAAAATCTGAAAAAAAGTCATTTTTACATAGTTTTAAAGAAGTTCGTGCAAAGGGCATATTTTGGAGAAATAATTGAATATCTCACGTACTATTAACGCTGAGAATTAACCTATACCGTTGGATAGCCAAATTTATTAGTATTCATACAATAATAAAATATACAGGGCGTTCCATTTAAAAAAAATTTACATACTTTACGTCACGCCTAAATGCAACAGCCTGCATAAATGAAAATAATTTTTCGTTGTAGAAACTAGTGAGCCAAACAACTTTGGTCTTAAACATTTTTTTTCTGTCTCTAACGATTTAGTAGCTATCGACCGCTGGGATACTAATAACTCACCCTGTAAAATAAGTAAATAAACTTTTCTACTGTGGTGGTGGTGGTGACAACCGGTTCAGAATACTGTCAATTTCATTCACGAAGTGAAGGTAATTTTATTAGTCTGCGAAAGTATGAAGAACCATATTGGTGTGAACTGTGAACGTCCATGCTGGCACTAAACCTGGGACAAGTAGACAAGTAGACATGTAGTCAATAAGACGGCAAATAAAAGTATGGAAAAGTTATGTACCGCTGGTTTCAAGAATTATATAACTGAAAAGACAAAAAAATGCATTTCTCGTCTTATAACAGTACGACGTTTTCAAGTAAGAAACAATAGTGGACAATAAAATATTATGACCTGTTGCACACCAATTAAAATAACTCCATTTACAACGTGGCTATATAATTAAAGTAATCAATTCAGCCCATTTCTCCAAGAAACCACGCTGATGTGTTCTCTCCGAAGGACAATTAAATTCAACAATACGAGAAATCTTCTAATAAATCGTGTAATCGGAATTTGTCGTAAAATCTGTTATCATTGAGTCGTATACAGATTCACGGAACCTTATTACGACAAATAGTTTATCTAGACGAGAACTTCTATTCAACTAATGGACCGTTTGTTTTCAATTTCACACGTGTTGAGTTTAGAGTATTTTCTATATCCAAGACGCCAGATGCCATATCTAGCCGACCTTGAATCGGTTGGGTCAGTTCAAGAGAATCATTGTCATAAAACTTTAGAACTGCCACTTACTCCTATGATGTTAATTTTAACCGCGCGATTGAAATCTTAATGTGGGCAACTAAAACAGTTTCCTGTTATGCGATAGTAAAATAGTTTGATTAGTTGAGATTGCCAGAATACCAATAGCACGAGACGTGACCAAAATATACGGGACAGAAAAAAAAAACGCTATGAAACAATTTAATTGAGACATGTTACAATGTCTCAAACCATTATCTACTATATACAAGTATCCTATCACACCTGGAAAGTGTACCAGTCGTCACTTTTGCAGATGACACGGCTCTAATGACAGTAAGATCAACTGTTGGAGAATCTACTAGGAATCTTCAACAAACTCAACTAACTAGTCTATACGCATTAACTTTACGAACGAAAGAATTGAGGACATACCTCATGTCCAGAGTTGCCAGATTAGTCTCACAAGAATGCCGGAGATGATGGGGGGTATAGTCGACATGATTACAAAAAAATATAAAATAATTGTTAAAACAACAATATTTATTTTTAAAGTAAAAGTATTAACATAATTGAAGTAGTCAACTTGATTCTGTGATTAAAAAAGTCAGGCCGTTTCACCTCGCATGTGCCAAACCCAAACAGGTCTAAAAACTCAACTTTGCGCGTTTGGCAAAGAATAGATCATAATCGCCTATGCAGTTTCCATTTCCAAAAGCTACGTTCTACAGGATTTCAGATATTTTGTGCTTTTTAATTTAGTTTCTTTTTCAATTTTCTTATACGGCTAAGAAAAAACGTCTTTGAATACGTCGATTTTTTACTATAAAAATACACCTTTTGATGTAATGGGAATTCCATATTTGAAAGTTATTTTAATATAACATTTAATTATCTTAATGGTAGCGGCAGAAAATTTAAGGCTTAAAGACCATAATTTAAATTGCAAATTTTGATCACTTTGAGTACCATGGAGGTTGTAGATGGAATATAAAATGTACTCTTGAACTTTATTTGCCCTGAATACGAATGCGAACTCAAAATTAAGTAAGACATCCGGAAAAGTGAGGTCAAATGTCAAAACTGTAATTTTAGCAACATTAGTAAATGTATGCCATTTGAACTCAATCTCCCAGAAACTGTAAAATCTGTATAAAATACACAATGTAACACTAATTTTCAACTATCTTTTCTAGAAAATTTTCCGGCCATCATACTATTATATGATGTTATTAAGCCAATGGTGCCATTTAAAAAATATGTCAATTCCGTCTTAATTCAAAAACCATTGAAGGTCGGAAATTTAGTTTACGATAAATAAGTATACATATTTTGCAATTCAAAACCAAGTTTTTTTTTAAATAATAGACCGATTTAGAAAGTTTGTCATGTGTCAATACTTTGTATTCTCACTGTGTAATAGCGGTTTTACACTATTGTTAATGGCACAATACGCAATTTTTTATTGCTTAAAAAGTTGTAGATCATTCTGCTTGATAAATTGCGTAGTGTAAAATAATTTGAATAACATTGAATATGTAAAATTCATCAAAGATATGTCTCTGTCTGCACATCGTCTGGTTAAAAGTAAAGTAACTAACATTTCAAATAATTACAAAAACCTGACTACAATAGAATACCAATAAATATAATGACATTTTCCAGAGAATTAATGGATTTTAAGAATTTATTGAACTTATTTTAATAACACTTATTGATCGTGTTTTGGTTTAGATACGCATTTATCAGCATTTGGCCACAATTAACTCGTGCGTCAATAAAATATAACAAATTGTTAGTTAGTGACTTTTACCATTTTACCTTTAAGCCGACGATATATTATATACAATAATGTAAAACTATTTCCTTCATGTTTGATTTTGCCGGAGATGCTTGAATGCCTGCCAAAGACCCGAGATGAGCCTCAAATGCTGCAGACTCCGGCGCAATGCCGGAGACCTGGCAACCCTACCCATGTCAAGATTAACGACGCTATAGTTGTTCTATATGCGAACACTGCAAAGTATTTGGGTAAGACTCTGGATACAAAGCTAAGGTAGAAAGAACGTTAAGAAAAGACGAGTAGAGCTTGGCCTCAAATTCAGATATCTGTACTGGGTTTTAGGAAGAAACTCTCAGTTGTCAATACAGAATAAACTACAAGTTTACAACCAAGTACTAAAACTGATTTGGCAATACGGTATCGTACATTGGGGGCGCGCTAAAAAGCCAATACACAAGGAATCCAGACCTGACAAAATAGAGTACTAAGGAATAAGGTTAACGCTCCTTGATACATACGGAACAGTGACCTGCACCGTGATCTTGGTGTCCCACAAGTCACCCAAGGGATAAAAAGGTTTACCGCTAAGCATTACTATCGATTACGCCACCACGTTAACGTAGAGGTCCTGCAGCTGCTGGACAACTAGAACCTAGTGACAAGACTAAAAGTAACTAAACCCTTCGAACTAGTGAAATGTCAAAAAACAGAGAACAGTTGGTGAACTATATAGCTTCGTGTTGCCTTGTGTGGTTTAGACGAATCGTTTTATACTGTACAAACTATAGGATTTTAATCTATTCCCCATCAATTTTAACGAATTGACGGACGATATTTATGTAAGATGGTTGGCTGTGTGTTGATGTTGTATATCTGTTTGTTTGTATTTTTAGACATAATACTAAGAAGTCACCTGACATAACCTCAATAGTTACTGCTGTCACATTACACAGCTTCGAAAGAAACATAACAGGACTGTTTGTGGAGGTTTATAATTTTATAATAATTGGAACCACCTCCAATGGCAAAACTTGGTTTATTGCTGCCCCGAGAATTGTATAAATGTTTGACTTTGTAGTTGTCCGATTGACGGTAAGTTAATTCATATGTTGTTAAGGTTATTGTTGTTAATTGTACTTGTTTTTCTCTGTAGTGTCGACCTGAGGATGATAGTTAATTTATCGAAATCGATTAACACACAAATTGTTTCTAAGTAAAGAAACATCTCAATATTACACAGCGTTGATTTATTTATCTCAGTTAGTGAACTGTTAGTGCTTCTTGTGTAGGATAAAGTAAATATAGGACATCAGTGGATTGCCTATTAGTGACAAGTACCGAATTTTAAGAAATCAGATTCAAATTGACGGTTAATCTTTTAGATTAGTTTCAATACTTTAAGCATCTTCTGCCTATCAATAAAAAATGACTGGGACCGGTGTTGGCGATGGGATCCCTTCGCAGCAGCTTCACGCGTATGCCTTCAGTAAGATATTTGCTGAGTTCATTCCTAGAGTACATCTTATCAGTGCCTTTCAAAATAACTGAATCAAATTCAGCTGTGCGAAAATGTGTAAAAACAGAGCACAGTGAGTTGTTGGTTGCTTCTTGTTCAGGACAAAGTAAATATGGGACAAAATTCAGATTTAAATTGATGGTTAATCATTTAGATTAGTTTCAATATGTTAGACACCGTACGTTTATTAAAAAAATGTTAAATAGGATATATGATAAATTTAAAATCTAAGGTGGGTTAAAAACATTTGTACACACGGCGATTCAAATTTGTGTATAACAAAACAATTAAATATTTCATTCCAGACAGTTGCGTTGTGTTTTTATTATAAATGTGTCATAGTTCTCAATGTTATAAATAAGTTCTGGAACGACTATTTGCTACTTATCATATATGTCTGAATATTAAAATAATAAATACTCAAAGATCTGACCTGTATAATAACGACTGACTGACAACGGGCTGGAGTGCCCAGCCGACAGCGATTTTATGTGCTGAAACCGGTGTTACAATAATAAGTACAACGATATTAATAATTAAAAGACGATTTTTTTATTCAACGTCCTAGCGATTATTAGACAAAACCCGTATACCGAATAAACTCTAAATAATTTCCTTATGTATTAAAATGACCAACTGTTCAAATTACGCGCAGAATTGCGTAGTCCGCGAAATGTCGTTGCAATATTCTTGCCTGAAGAATTTCTGCAATATTGTTAAATTTGTTTTGAGCTTTATCAATTTTGAATCCTAGCCTGGTTGCGCTGGCGGGGGAGCTTCACGCCCTGTTGCCCTTGGAAGAGCCGTACTTCCTAGACTATAATTATCCCGGAAAAGAGGAAATTTCCCGGAATATTAATAAGTCGAGTTGCAATCAATGTTACAGGGCAACAGAAGAAATCGTTCTAGATTGCAGGAGAGGATACAGAGAGAGATTCTAGATATAGATTTTCACCATTTCAGAAACCTTTTCATTTCCATTATTAACTAAAGCAGATGGAGCACAGTATTTTATGATACTTTTAAAAAAAATAAATATGATGTATAGGCGATAGCGAGGGCATAGCAGGTATCAAAAGCCAAGCGAGTAAGAACACATGCAAATTTTTCTTTTCTTGACATTATAGCATATCGATCAATTCTATATCGTAGTGTATATCGATATCGTATTCAATTGACATTGTTCATGTTTATTTTCTCGCTTTGTTCCAATAACTATTCACATATCTCTTTTGACAATCACATTAGATTATTAACCTATTTAATGAATTATAGTAAAACTGCTGCGAAGCAGGGCCGGCGGCTAGGCTAGGCGGCTAGGCGGCAACTGCCTACGGCGACAAAATTTAGGGGCGGCAAAACCAACTGAACGCTACAATAAAAATAAAACACAAAAACTATATTCAGATTGCTTGAATCTAGAAGATACAGGATTGGTAAAAAAATAAATAACAGGAATAGACAGGCTTCTGGCCATTCCTATATCTTGAAATGCACAGCGGACAAGAACAGACTAGCTGAAGTAGCTCAATAACTTGAATGACAACGTTATCTTACAAGCTGAAAATTAGCTAATGAAATAGACGTACAAAAAACTTTGAATTGACTACTGCATCGTGATCTAAATTTTATATGAATTTTGTATATATGAAAATGTAGACGAACCTATATAATTATAAAATATCTGATGTGCCCAGGCACATGACTTTATCATACAATATATAAAATTAATATTTCTATTTGATCGAGATAGATCGTGTCTGCATTGAAACTTAGTTAGCCAGGATTTGACAGATATTTTGATAATATTGACAGTAGGTAATGTCAAAAAACTAGTGTTTAACACTGTCAAAATGAAATCTCGATCAAAAAGAATTTGCTCATAAAGCTAACCTATTAATTTTACCAAAAAAAAAATCCTCTACTTTCCTTTATTATAAAACTATTTTGACAAAATTACAGAAATGGCAGTTCATTTGCAAAATCCTTGAAAAATGCTTAGAGGAAACATCCAGTCCTTTGGACCCTTTGAACCAAAAGCTCTTCAGCTCTAAGTTTGGTCACAAAACTTCTAAATATGAACTTTCGTCCCGATACCGTTAGTAGTTTCTCTGGAATCGCTCTTCACAAATATCGGGTACACACACAGACACACACACAGACATTTTTTGTACCTTGGTCAAAAATGACCAGGGGACCCAAAAAGACCTATTTTCGCTAAAATCTCATTTTTTTGGCACGATTACAATACTAAATGAAATATAAGTGATATTTTTCTTTACTATAGATCAGGCGATCAGTGCACTGGAGCAGAGATGGAACCTATTGAATAGTCATAACTAATCTTTTTATTAGCTGGTAAATAAAATTTCTAACATTCACAAATAAACAATTGTTATATTTAACTAATATATATATAATCTTTTGAGTTTTTATACGCTCAAAAATCAGAAATAGATTTTTGAGCGTATAAAAACTCAAAATGTAATCAATATGAATCCCCCCCCCCCCCCCAATATGTAATAATATACCAAATATTCTCTATACAAAATAAAAGGAAATAAGATAATAGTTATCAGTGTAACAAAACCTTTCAAATGATAAAAATAATAGGTATGTAATACTTTTCAAATTAAAGTTATCTCGGCAAGAAAATTCTGACATTGACACAAATGACATAAATGTCGCCAAGTGCAGGCAACAAGAAATTCTAGTAAGTTACTACAAAATCACTATAAAATAAACGTCGCCAAAGTGCGCTGGTTTGTTTAATATACCTTTATTAAGTGATAGATATGTCCTACTTCTGCAAATGAAAATAATATAAGCTACACTTAACTTTAAGCGTTACTTAAAATTTAATGGAAAGTGGTACAATCGGGCGGAAATTCGTTTGCAATGTCCATAGACCATGAATTGAGTAATAAATAATAATAATAAAAGACCCGAAAAAAGTTATATGTATATGTTATAGTATGGTTTAACGTTATTAGTTGTTATATTATTGTAGTATTTTCATATAGTAAGTAAGTTAATCAAGGTAAGATATATAAATTCATAATGGAATATACCTTATTCTAAATAATTTATCAATTTTAGATGGTTTCCTCTGTTCCTGGTTGTCGTACGACTATGACGCTTCAACGAAGATCGGATGAAAACTTTGCTATTTTGCTTTTTCAAGTGATCCAACGTCAATTATATGGATAAATAATTGTCAAATACCTTTTGGAAAAGATATAAAAGCGCCAAAGTGTGTTCTAAGCATTTATCTAGCAAAACATCTATGTTCGGATAATTATATTAAATTTTGCTAATTAAAATAAAAAAAACGTAAAAAGTAAATATTTGAAGTATAGAGTAGCTGAATTTAAAAGAATTCCAAAATAGATGAGGAAAATTGCGCGAGAAAGATTTATTTCATCATGTTTTTTTTTCTTCTAACATTGGGTTATAACGTGGTGTTCTCTAGGGTTGTAACGCAAGTGACCTTTGCGGATTCGGATGCGAAAGCCAAATGGTCGACTTCCGCGCAAGCAGAACTGAAAGCGGAACTAGAACGAACAGTTATTATTGTAACACAAAAACAATATCAATTTTCAACAAAATTTAAAAATTCAAGAATCTACAAAATTAGATTACTCATTTTCGTGTGGTGTACGAAGACTTATGGAACTGTACGTTATTTAAAAAACAAAACAACAAAAAGTTATTGCCATTCCGCCACCCAACTTAAAAACGGTACAAATATGCCTAAAAATAAAAATTAAGGCAGTAAACAACAAAAAGCTTAACGGCATCCAATTATCTATCAATCGTAATCGATAACGTCGGATATCTCTTATGTTCTTTGTCGGTACCAACGCGGCGGCGGCGACACAAATGCTCGGCGTCCCTAATTTCCGCAATAGATGCGTTTAGAAAAGTGCGGAAGCGGAAGTAGAAAAATATGCGAAAGTTCCGCAGTTGCGGAAGCGGATACGGAATTCCGTTACAACCCTAGTTCTAACCCAATGTTGTAATTAGGACCCAATGACCAGTTTGATGAACAAATTTTGCCAATATTTATTTAGTTACAGTTTTTCTGTTTGTTTACCGGCTCAAGAAGCATGTATAACAATTATGCAGCTACACGTCCTAACCTAAATCATACAACGAAATGAGCTTTCAAATTGGTCGCAGCGCAGACGCTAGTGACGTGACGATCCTTGACCCCTCAAGCTAGCACATCCCGTACTTGGATAACTTTACTAGCATATACACCCTGACGGCGAACGTGGTCGGACAGTTGATTAACATTTCGCATCGTTCGCATCGTCTCCATTGATAAATACATTTAAAATATTTGAGATAAAAAAAATTATCAGTCGTAGATAAAACGTCGTATTTGTCTTAACATAACAGATCTAAATCGTTTGCATGTTTATATTCTTAATTAACTGCTCGTCAAATAATATACCAGTTGATGTTTCATTAAATAAACTAATTTATGTTGCAGTGCAGGGTGCTAAGAATAAATATTGCCAAATTGATGCAATAATGTTGTTTTAGCATTTCTGAATAATTTTGTAGCCACCTAGATTATTAAACAAACAAAAATGAGGTCGTTTTCTTGAGAAACAGCATTCGCTATTCTCTGCAGAATAACTCAAGAAAATTGCATTTTATGTCATTTAAGAATGCTTTATATGTCATGCATTTGCAAATTTTATGCCATTCGGTACCTACATCAACAACAAACACAAGAAAAAAAATAACAAAACAATTAAATTAAATTTTCAAACTGCCATCCCTGAGCGGCTTGACAATGCCCCAACCTATCAACAAATTCCTGTAAACAGTTTTCTAATAGCGTTTTCGATTTATACAGTTTTATGCACTCACTCGTTGCGAACTGCACCGTGAATGTGCGTAAACCGCATTGGTTTGGTGCAGTTCTTTAAAACCAACTTCAAGGTGAAATAGTTCATAACCTAAAATACGTGACTTTCAAAGGCTCTTACGAAACTATTTATGATTATCTTTAGCTTCCCGGGTGTTATTCTTATATATTTTATCTATATTTATCATCTCAACATAAAAAGTAATGACATATTCATCGATTAAGCCTGTCAAGACGAGTGCTCTGAGCGCGTGGAGTGCATACGCCGAACACTCGGCACGAAACGAGTGGAAAAGCCGAACACTCAAACCCGCACCAGCACGATGCAAATGCAGCCGAGTGCAGTAAATCGAAAACGCTATTAATGTTCGATAGTAATACTCTGAGCTTCGTCCACTATCCTCTGCTTCAACGCATCAATATTTTGTGGCCAATGTAGAAACTTTTTGTTGTAGAAGCAACCAGTATATGCATGCAAATCCGGCGATCTAGGTGACCATTCAATAAATCCTCTCCTTCCAATCCACCTCTGCGGAAAAATTGAATTTAAATTATTTCTAACTTTGCCATGTAATGCGGCGGGGCACGATCTTGTTGAAACCAAATGTGATTTAGCACTTCATTGAAGATAAGTTTGAGATGAGGTATTACTTCATTTTGAAGTAGAGCTGAATAGCGTTCAGAGGCCAGTGTGCCATCAATAAAAAATTGCCCTATCGTTCTGTCCCCTATTGATCTAACCAAATGTTTACTTTTTGAGGATAGTGGGTATGAATTTCCAAAGTAGAAAAATAGTTTACACGTTTGATTAAGATAAATTTGATAAATTTGTTCAGGAGTTTTATTTAAGCTCATAACGAAAAAATTTTGGAACTTATAATGAAAATTATTCTAATAAAAAATGTTTAGAATTAGTCTTAGAATTATAAAATGTTAAAATATACAGGGTATTCCATTTGAAAAGGAAAAGTTTACAAAATTTCCATAATAATATGAACATCCTGAACATCCATTATAAAAAGATTACTTTAATAAAAAAATTTTGAATTAGTGCTAAAATTAGAAAATGTAAAAATATACAGGGCGTTGCATTTGAAAAAAAGCTTACTAAATTTCAATAATAAAATGAATGATGGATTGTGTAAAGTCTAAAAACTTTTGTTTGATATTTTTTTAAATTTCTTACCGTTGGAGAATTATTTAGGTATTCCTAACCCTGTATAATGTTTTATCTATTTCTTCTGACAGGATGCACAGCAACACAATTTAGTTTTGCACTTTGACTATACATAGTACTATACACATTAATTAAATACTGGAGGTGAAATATAAAACCCCCGTGGGAAAGGAAGTTCCTATGTGTTTTAGCGGTAAGGTATAATTGTGTAAAACGTAAAACTTCAACACCATAGGAAAGGCTTTTCTTCGAGATTCCATTTAGGGGGTTGATTTTTCTTATAGTTCCAATTGAGTATTAAATGCTGTGTAAATCGGAGAAAAATAAAAATATTTATTACGTAGAATTGTGAATTGTGTAGATTTAGGGGTTGCATGTCAAATAATTATTTTCATGTATCCTTCATTTACATATATATTACACGTATACATGGTGGTATAAGTTTTATAGCGTGACCCAGATCACGCTGTTAAGTGTGGAATAAATAAGATATAAAATGCGCTTCTCGATGCGCATATTTAGAACGACCCTTGCCCTCGGTAAAATTTAATATTGCATTCTAATGCAGAAGTGGCCGTATAGTTGGGCCGCGTTTGCATCTGCAACATCCGCAGAGATTTCTTTATCGGAAGGCGGTACCGTTCCACCTATGAATTTATCGCTCTTAATAAAACGAATCGCAGCCATTTTCTTTATGCGAAACACGTTTTAATTAAATAGGATCGCCCTGAACGATTCATATGAAGGGGTATTGGTATTCGCATTATACTGGCGACCTCGCCGCAATATCGAATGTAATTGCAGTGACCCGAATGAATATGAAGATAGCATATTTATGATCAATAAGGCCAAATTTAATTACATATGTATAACTGGATACAAAAAGCTGCAAAATTCTTCACACCAGCGAAATATGTTCTACTTTATTTGGTACAGACAGAGATTTGAGTTCCATATTTGGCATATATAAAAAAATCTTTCCTATAACGCAAATAAAAAATCTCGAAAATCATAAAATTTTAACAGCTAGTGCAGTACGGACTCGAGAAACCCTTTTTCTTTTAAACACGAGGGGAGGGAAGAAACCACCACCACCTTCAGGCATAACAGCGCCTGAAGGGCATACTTCCTGCAACGACATCTCCCAACATTTCTCCCGCTTTTCCATTTTGTAGCCTACTGGCCCTTTTACTCTTTAATTTAACTACCAATTCAGAAAAGGTAATCATAAGACAAACTAACTTACTTACTAATAACATCCTACTATGCAACTGCTGCTACTACCGCCTAATAACTACCATCACCAGCGTTACGTGCCCAAATCTACCATTAAAATCTGGGACACCGCCACCTTGTCTTTTTCTTCTGAGATCACGGTATGGTCACTAGTCCCTCGCCTGACTCCAGATGACCTGACGTCTGGTTCGGATTTCCAGAACTCTGTACATTGGTTGCTTTGGTAGATCCGCAACCTTTTCCGCTTTACTCTATCCGTCCCTGGGCCTATCCCTACTCCTTAACCACACGGCGTGGGAGGTCCTCTAGCTTCTTCACGCTTGTCTTCTTCGTTCTTGCACGTTAGGATCCCTCTCAAGGTGTGCGCGCTCTGTCGCCACTCCTCCGGGCCGCTCAGCATGCGCCGCACCATTCCAGCCTCGTTGAGGTCTACTTAATATGGATACTCGCCCTTATGTGCTGCCCATCTTCTGTTGAATCGGTATAGGTATGCCCTGAAGCATCCGTGGCCTGTTAACGCCTGAGTGATCTCGTTGTTAACTTCACCATGCCTTCTGTTCACCATACCCCGATAGTATAGATATCAGGCGATGGTTCCATCGTCCACTCTCATCCTCACCACTCTGTCTGTCAGGCCTCTTATTGTGCCAGTTCGATCAGTGACGCGGGTGCCACTCTCTTGTCGTTTTCTATCGTTCCGTTGCCTTCTATCTTCTTCCTTTAGGTATAGGGGCACCAGTAACGCAACTATCAGTACTGCCACGGTTCGTGACACGGATGTATCTCCGATTGCCGGTCTTCTTTGCACTCGTAGGAGCCGCTGTCTTCTGTTTGCGAACTCCATATCGTCAGCCCAGACCGGTGCCGCATATAGCATCACCAACTCCGCCACGGACGCGACTACTCTTCTCTTCGCTGTCATCGGGCCTCCCAGCCTTGGCATCAGCCTCAACAGAGCCCATATTATTTTTTCGGCCCTTACCGCCACCTCTTCCACGTGCTTCCTGTACCTGAGGTTTCTTTCTATTCTTACTCCCAATTACTTGACGCTGTTCCCGGGCTTGGTTAGTAACCTGTCCACTGTCAGCGTCACCGGTTCATACTTCCTTCTTCCGGTTTGGAGAACGCCCTCGGTTCTTTCGGCAGCCAACTGCAGTCGTCTGTCTGCCATCCATGCGACGACTCTCGCGGTGGCCGAGTTTGTCCTCTCTTCTAGCTCGGAATAAGTTGCGCCTGTCACTACTTAGTGACTAGTTTCACCAGTTCCACACCAAGCAGCTCCAGACAACCCATCGTAGAAGCCGTTCCAGAGCGTTGCCCCAGGACCGATCCATGGGGGATACTGCTTGTTATCCTCATCTGACAGGGTTTTCCTTGTTTATCCTTTAGGATAAATATATCGGTCCCGGGGGTAACTCCTGAGGTACTGGCTGATTCCTCTTGCTTTCAATTCTATGATGAGGTAATTCCATGCCACTATGTTGAATGCATTTCTAACGTCGAGTGCGACCAGCATTCAAAACTGTTTCTTTCTCTTCGTTCCTCAGTTTGCCCTCTTCGTTTTGTCCATCACGCTCCTCATCGCGTCCACAGTAGACCTTCCTTCTCGGAAGACATACTGGTTGTCTGCCAGGAGAGCTCTCTCCACTAGCTCACTTTTAGTCTCCTCATCAGCAGGTGTTCCATTAGCTTGCTGGTTGTGGTTAGCAGGCAACGTTCAACTTCTGAAAATTCAGGACTCGATAAACCGAAAACATTCATAACTACCAAAACATTCATTAGAAATTCTGTAATCTGGATATGCCGTCTGATCTACTGAATCTGTATTGAGGCCGTTTTGGCAGTTCTGGATCATGTCTAGCACATTGTTTCAGTAGCGGGAAATTGTTAACAGCAACAGCAAACTGACAATGAAGGATTATAACGATACTTAAATTAATGATAATTAACAATTCTGGCATTTGTTTGAAATGGACAGAATAAAATGTTTAAAGTTTCTGCTCAAAAAATTTAAGTGACTGCTCACTAGAGTGGAGCAAAAAAGACAAATACAAAATAAAGTAAATGCCTATACATGATACGGTAGAAATTAAATATTGGCCAAAATAAACAAGAAGAACAATTTTAACAACAGCGAACCGTTGTTCACCCAATGAAAACACACAAATAGTCGTGCGATTTATAACTGGCAAAAATTCGTTTTTGCAAGGGCCACCACTTCAAAATGTTATGACCTGTGAAAGAATAACACTGCTTTTCCTTAACTTTCAAATATTTCTTAGTGGCCACTACAGGCTGTTAAGGAAAATGAATTAATTAGCTTTCTATAAAAAACAAAAAGAAATATTATTTTACACAATTATTTTAGTCAATTATTCACAATTATTAGCTTAATAAAAACCATAAGCTTTGGAGTATAGATATCAGAACATTCCATATATTTCTAATTACTTAATTTGCAAAAATACCATAATTAAATACTTCTGACATCAGATCTAGAATCTATTCAGTTTAGATCAGGGGCTCTCAATCTTTTTGGTTCCATGTATCACCTAAAAAGTATCCAAATTTCTCCGTACCACCACCATACAAAAATGCACACTAATAAGGAGAAAGGTGCATAAATAAAAAAGATAATTTATTTTAGTTTTTAAATATACCTAATATAACTATATAAAAAAAATTACGTGATAAAAAACATTATCTCTTCAAAACGATAATATAACAAAAGTTCATTTGGTATACCAAAGTAAAGCATAACTTACATTGAAATAATATAAAATAATTTAAATATTAATGTGACTCTTGAGGTTGTTTAGCTCAACAATTTTTGAGTATCAGGGTCTGTGTTAACTAGTTTTAAGCGCAAATTTTGTTCAATCATTTTGATCTGTTTATTCCTTAAACATTGCTGAAAACTAAATATAAATATAAAATATAAAATAAACTAATATATAAAATATAACTCTAAAAACTCCAAATATGTCTTCCTCTATATCCAAAAAGTGGTGAGTGTATTAATATTGAAATTATCGCTCTGTCTGAGAAAATTTCTATCGATTGTTTTTCTCCTTGACAGTGAAGTTGTCTGGTATATACATAGTTTTTGGACTTCCAATTCAACTTTTATTGTCATAGTTATCTGGAAAATAACTATTACCTCGATTTTTTGTTAGCGCGTTAATTATATCTTTAACAATAAATAAATGGAACATTTGATTGCAGTAAACCAAATGTTCCCTCAACTTTCCAAAAATTTCATTCATCTGCAGGAATCAGCAGGACATCTGTGTCTGAAGGAAACTTGAACTTCTGATTTAAGGACGACTTAAAACATTTCCTCCCAAAAGCCATTTTCTTTTATATTATAAATAAATACTGTAATTGCATTTCCAGTGATATAACATTTAGAAGGGGTACGTTGGGACGAAAATTGGTTGATGAGAGCAGCATAAAACAGGTATTTCATAATATATTTTGGCGTTCTCAAATTCCTACCACTGAATCGAGTCAAGTTATGAGTATACAGGGTAGTACATATATTTATGATCTGCATTTCATGGACTTTAATGACTTAAATGAGGGATATGTGTACAAGACCGTATAAGACCAACTCCTAAAATTTTGTGATGGATTAGAGGCATTGAAAATGTATGTAGGGTAGATTCAGAGGATGTTTTTAATAACGCTTTCAGATCGCTTTAACCCATCGTAAATCATCGGGTTTATACGTGACGTTAACTTAAGCACTATTAAGAAAAAAATCTTATCAATTTCACTCGCTGTACGAGCATATCTGGACCAAAAGATAAATAAAATGCCCGGGTATTTTTATCAATGTACCACAGTGTATTTTTACTCCAAGGCTTTAATCACTCTTGCCTATGTCTATAGATGGACCAACAAGTGGTTCACATCATATGAAATTAGAACCTACAGGTAGATAAATAAACAAATCCATATGGAAGATTGTCAGAAATTATCTGGTGACGCTGGCAATTGACAGTGTTGCAGAAATGCCTGTACAAAAGTTTATTGCTCCGCGATCCTCCGCCTACAATTCACCGGTAGGTCTATTTTTAGTCTTCTTGTACTGAAGTTCTCAAACAACTTTTATCGAAATAATGAATTATGTCTAGTCTATATACGGAAAGAAAGAAAGGTCGCCGTATTAAAAATACTTACATTAAACTCTCTGCAAATTGAAAGGCAAATCGCCCACGTTATGAACTTTACCAACTTGATCTTTCGTATATTTTTAGATCCTATGTGAAAAAAGTCGCAATAAGCTCTTCTGAAGTTTACTATCTAACGCAATAAAACTGAATTCACCGGGCCGTAATTTTTGTAATTCTATTTAATTTTTATTTAATTTTGTTTTACATTTTGTATGACTCAGCACATGATGCGGAGTCATATGGTATAGAGGTCTCGGAGCTGAGGCGCGCAATGGCAGCTCAGATATGCGTTGTAACATAATAATTTATTTTTAATTTATAAGCTATACGTTTTTGTTAGTTGGCAGAATTTATAATAATCTCCATCACTAAGCACACATCTCGCGACCGCTAGCACCCACATCGCTTCTCCTACTACGACCCAGTCTTTATAATATCTATAGAAAGATGGGTTCTGTGAACAGACTGGATAGAAAGACGATTGGAAATTGGAATTTTCATAAAAATGTCTATCTCAATATCGTTGTTGGTGAATCAACCTACATCTCAACAAAAAAAATAATAAAAATCGGATACGGCCCTTGAGAATCAGTTGGCTTTGAAATTGTGACAAACTTTAAGTGGTGATCCGGTTTTTATGATTCTTTTGTTGAGGTATATGTCGATTCTTCAGTAACATTATTGTGATAGACATTTTGATGAAAATTCCAAATTTGAATGTATACGAGAAGAATGAGAATAAGTTTTTTGGTCAACATTTATAGCATTCTGTAGTTTGTAAGTTTGTACCAGGTACTACCACAGTAGGTCAATCCTTTATAAACATTTTGTTCTTTGATTCATATCAATGGAAAATTATGTCCAGTATGGGCATAATTTTTACTTTATCAAACGCAGTATGATAAAGTATTGTAATCGGGCAAAAAAAAATATTTTAGCGGAAATAGGTCTTTTTGGTTCCCCTGAAAATTTTTTTACCCAATTTTTGGCGACGATTCCGGAGAATTTACTAGAAATATCGGGCCGAAAGTTCATATTTAGAAGTTTCATGACCAAACTTAGAGCTGAAAAGCTTTCTGTTGTAAGGGTCCAAAGGAACTGGAGGTTTAGTCTTAGGAGGAGGTGTAGCATTGTTGAAAGATTTTGCAAATAAGAGGCCATTTCTGGAATTTCGTCGATATAGTTAAATAATAAATTTAATTAGAGGAATTTCTGAATAATTTATGACTATGAAATTTTGTGGTACAATCAATAGTTTAGATGCATGAGCAAATTCGATTTCATCGAGATCGGTCGTACTGCATTAAAACTAGTAACCAGGATATGTCAGATATTTTGATTGTAATGACAGTAGGTAGTGTCAAACACTAATGTTTTCACAATACCCACTGTCAATATAAGCTGGGTTCGGATATTGTACATCGTTACACTTTTTACACCCAATAGCACGTAAGTGTCATTTGGACGGTGTACCCGGTGTCAACGGAGTACAATAATAGAGTACAAGTCTGAGCAGCAACAGCTTCTAATTCAGGGTA
Organism: Melinopterus prodromus; assembly: GCA_964023965.1. Taxonomy (NCBI): domain Eukaryota; kingdom Metazoa; phylum Arthropoda; class Insecta; order Coleoptera; family Scarabaeidae; genus Melinopterus; species Melinopterus prodromus. Next base: position 29,804,986 of record OZ030390.1, read on the forward strand.
AACATTTCAAAAAACAACACTCCTATCCAAATAAAAAAAGGAGTAGATTTACGACTTGGCTTAGGTCGAACACAAATATACTTTTCGTCAACAGTGAATCAATATCCATAACAGTTATAACACTGATGTTTTTGCCTATTGGTGTCAACTTTCGTACTTGGGCAGAATGAAGGTTTATTATTATTAATGAAATCATTTAAATAAAACTAGGTTATAAAACCTGATTATTTCATTTAGTTCACCAGATTGTCATAGATTTTGTCGATAGAAGAATATAAAAGTGACTCCTGCGATTAATACCTGGTTTAAAATTGAAACAAAAGAAAGGAAATCGGTATATTCTCATCACCTTCGATTTAATAACCTTGGACAACGTCAACAACGTATTTAAAAAAGAAACCTTGGACATGGGTGTGTACATATTAGGTCAATTCATAACCCGAGGTGAACGATGAAGGTAGATTCCGCATCGACATGTAAGCAAAAAAAAGGGGAAATAAGTCTTTTGTATCGGTTTTACAATTTTCATATAGCTCCCTTCCACCACAAGTGTCGCAACTGCGTTTAAACTAATAAATAAGAAACAGAAAAAGACCATTTGTTACAAGCTATAGTTAGAGAACTAATTCTGTTCTCCAATATTACTGTCAGAGGTCCCTCAAAACAAAAAAAAATACAACAATTTACAAAAGATTTACAACAATCCTAACCTGCAACCAAACATATCATATATTTAATTCAATTAATCATCTTAATTTCCACAATGAACCCATTTTTGTAACAGAACAGTTTATTCAATTTCCAACACACGATATACATATTTAATTTAATTTATGTTGGTTCGGGTTTTCGACTATGTATGGTGATTGGAAATAAAACTATCGCTGTATAGTCTGGGGGTAATTTATTCCTCTACGAAGTCATTAACTATGCCAACGTTTCGCTCGGTTGATCTCCGGCTTCCTCAGGGCAAGTTAGGTAAACGTGGAGGTCGTCAGTTTTAGTCAAGCGCATAGGAGGGTTGCATACATCTTGGTAATATCTATATTAAGGTTTGTCAAGTATAGGTCGTGCGGCAGCAACAGGTTCCGGATTTTTGACTTCCAGCGGGAAGAAAACTAACAATGTTGACGGTGTACAATACAATTTTAAATCGGAGTGCGAACGGGACGGTACAATGATCATTGTACCGTTCCACCTTTGGGGTTGCGCGAAAAACTCCAATATACAAGGAATCCAGACTTTCAAAAATAAGGTACTAAGGAATATGGTTAACGCTCCTTGGTACATACGGAATAGTGACCTGCGTGATCTTGGTGTCCTACAAGTCATCCAAGAGATAGAAAGACTCGCCACTAAGCACGAATCTCGCCTAAGCCATCACGTCAACGTAGAGGCCATGCAGCTACTGGACAACCAGAATTTAGTAAGAATACTAAAAAGAACTAAACCCTTCGAACTAGTGAAATGTGTAAAAACCAGAGCACAGTGACTGGAGTGTTAGTGCTTCTTGTTTAGGACAAAGAAAATATAGGTTATCAGTGGAGAGTCTATTAGAGACAAGTACCTAGTTTTAAGAATTCAGATTTCAATTGATTGTTAATCTTTTAGATTAGTTTCAATATGATAAGCACAAAAAAATCTTGTATATCAAAAGACAATTTTTATCGCTTCTGATTTATTATTAAATTAATATATACCGGCACCTCCACCAATAATGACACGAAGTGACTGAAGTCAGTTAAATTTCCTACGTCTACAGTATCACAAATTAATAGTAAGTACTTTTAAACTGTCTATACATAAAATTTTACAAAAAATATCAACATTTTATTTGACTTTTATTCATTTATTAATGGTGAAAGATTTATGTATTCATCTATGCATTTATAAACATTTTTCTCTTTTATCGCTATAGGAAGCAATTTGTTTTATATCGCTATTCTAACCGTTCAAAGAAAAGGTTCGCCACAGTATATAGAGCATATATGATCGAAAAAATCAGCCATAACAGAGATATCCATCAAAGTCCGCCCCCGGAACAAAAGTTGATAGAAATACATGCGGGTGGGTAGGGTAGGTAGGCCCTGACGGTGCGTTCGGATTTATGAGTGTATAAAGCGTGTTGAAAATGGAGCAAGGGCTTCTATGATCCGTTTCTTTATAGTCCTTTGGGTCCATCTAAATTACAAGGTTTACGCTCGGTTCGCTTCACAGTAAATTTGGCTCTGACAAGCTATTTCGGGTACCATACCTGCTTCTCCCAAACTTCTCGTATATTTCGCCTTTGTCAACGGATATTCTTATTCGAGTTCACGAATGTTTTGTGTTGTTAGACGCGTTGTTGATTAATTTGACGCCTTTGCAAACAGTGTATCAAGTAACCAATAATACTGATTATCTGCATACAAAATTTTATGGTTTTACTTAATGAGTTATGTTTAATATAAGTTATATATTTTGAGAAGATACCAAGAGAGCTTTAATACCAGAAAAGAGTCTATTAAAATCCAGAAACTTGGAGTATGTATCCACTTGTTTCCACTGATGGATCGACAGTTTTAAACAACTTAAGTCCTAAACTGTTATCTATATTAATAGATGAAGTACCGATACCATAATAATGTAGCGGAAGCATTGGGAAGAATTAGTAGTAAGCAACTTCAACAGATCTGACGTTAACAACGACGTTATTCTGAGGTACAGCAGTTCGGACGGGGAAAACAAATTTATTAAAAGTTTGTATTATTTTTGTAAAATTTGAAACACGTGTACAAAGGAAGGTTCTTTTATATCTTCATATAAAAGCCGTTTTACACTACGCAATTCTTGCGCAAGATGTTACACAAGAAGTTAGTAAGCAAATTAAATTTGTAACTACTCAGCATGAGAAAATGCATCACTATTTCTGTTTAAGATGTTGTTGTACCTACTTACTGCACAAATTATTATTATTATTATTATTAAATTGTGCACTAAATTCCGTAGTGTAAAAGGGTTATAATTTTGTACTGTTTCAAGTTCGGCCTGATTTATTAAAAAAAGCAAAAGTGTGTAACTTTTTTGGTCCCGTGCTTCTTTTCGACACATTATTCAAGAACCAAAAAATCACCATAAACAGAGAATACAGTCTTTATACACAATTTGAAGTGTGGGTTTTTCTATGAATAAATAGCAGAGAAACACCTACGTGTTTTGCAAGTAAAAAACAGATGGCAGGTATTAAACCCTTTTCAGCATTTTAATATTGACTAGTGATGATTACTTTTCAGTTTTTAAATAAAATATAATGTTTCGGGACAAAGATATTCTTTATAAAGAGTTTTGGGGTGTTGTAGAAATTCCTTAGTCATAGTCAGAATTTTGGTTTAACGAAAATGACGAATATAAGTTATTAATGAAAATGTTTAACGACATACTTTGTCAGAGTAATATTATAGGTTAATAATATGGTGACATACAGGCGGGATGTAACCTGGATTTGAACCAGGGACCTTTGCGTTTCTAGTACAATACTCTCCCATCTGAGCTACTGAGGCATATGACATTTGTTAGATATAATTGTCGTAAATCAAGGAAAGGAAGTAGTGGTTAAACATTTTTATTTGTAATTTAGTCTGGATATGACAATCTGCTTGTTGGTGTGAACCCTACTTCCAAAGTTTGATAATACATTTGATAGGTGTACGTCAAGATAGCTTAGTGTTTGGTAGTAACCACTACTTCCTTTCCTTGATTTATGACAATTATATCTAACAAATGTCATAGGCCTCAGTAGCTCAGATGGGAGAGCATTGTGCTAGAAACGCAGAAGTCCCTGGTTCAAATCCAGGTTGTGCCTGTAATTTTTGATTTATTTAAAATTTACTATATAAAATATTCAAATTTTATATCTGAGCACAAGGCAAAATAAAAAAATCCTTATGACATTTCGCATTTAATTGTGTAAACTGATAGTTTCAAGTCAATTCGCACTATACGGAACGTCTCGTTACATCAAAGAATGGCAACGTTACGTAAAAATATTGTTAAATGCATTTTGTATGGTAACTTTCACACTATAATAAACGAAAAATATAATAATAATATTTGCAATTATAAGCAATAGAATGAAAAAGAAAGCGCCGAGTAATTAAATACAAAGGGTACCATAATTCGTACGCAATATAAAAGTGATTGTAGTTTGTTATTTTGTCCACAATTAATTCTTTTGGCTTATTTTGCTTGTTTCACCGTTAATATTGATTATGTGCCTACACCTATCTAAAGGCAATGAATGTAGTAAGAAAGTAAGTAATAATGTGTAGGATGAACATCTTTAGTGATCATTTTTCTTTTAGCGATTAATGCCTGATTTGGTCAGGCACATTACTTTATCATAATATATATAAAATTAATGCTAATTATAGCTGCATGAGATGATTCTATTTGATCGAGATCGGTCGTGTTTGCAGTGAAATAATACTAATTAGCCAGGATTTTACAGGTGCATACTTTGATTCTATTGACTGTAGGTATCGTCAAAACATCAGCGTTTAATACTACCTACTGTCATTAGAATGAAAATATTTGTCAAACCTGGCTAACTAGTTTTACATTTATACCTTATGGGAATAAAATCAACAACCCTAGGATTCTATTTGATTCCGATTTGGTTTTCCTGTTATCAGTCTACTGGCTCTTGATTAGAGAGACATTTTGCTAATTGTGGATTGAGTTAAAACCAAAATAGCATAATTTCATGGATAGTTTGTTTAAGAATTCGGTTATAACAATGTAGAATGAAACCATGGCCAGCGTTTTCTTTTGTCCTATTTTATGATTTTTGTTGACAAAGTGGCTGTGATATGATGTGATCCTTAACAAAATCACTTGCCCGGTAAAAAGACGACATTGTGTAAACTGTTAACATGTTTTGCTTGTTATTTGATGGGTGTTATTAAGGTTGTAATTTGAAGCGTAAAAGTAAATAAAAAGCAGCTGGAGCTGCAAATTTATTGGAACAAGGTCCCAAAATTTATTTGCATATATGTAAAAGAGAACCTGTAGGGCACTTGATTAAATCAATTTATTCTCTGAGCATTATAAATATTCATTTTACTCAGAATGTTAAAACCAGTTAAAATTCGCCAAGACGATGCAAACTTTTTCGTCAATTTTCAGTTCTACCCCATTTCTTCAGAGGAATGATTCGTTATATGAATCAATTCCGAACTCATTTGAACACTCAAACAAATCCGAACAGATCCCTAAACCGTAGTAAAAGAAAGCTGTAATATCTTATCGATATATAGTTTCAGGAATAAAATATAAAACATCGCTGAAAAGGATGGCTCCGCCTTTTATTGCGTTTCACGGTCGGTTTTATATACGAGGGTCTCATTTTTTTATGTCAGCGAAGGATTTCGAATCTGAACAGCGTATGCGATCGTCGCCGTTCCTGCGATTTGTATTTTATTATTTTATCTCGTACTGGCCCGGTGTTTTTGTGCGACCTAAATCCATAAAGTGTACGAATACAGAACGAAAATATAATAACGGAGATAATATATCAGTGAACTGGCGCGAATATACGCCAATATCCCGTAAAGATGTTATCTGCGAGCTCCCATTCCACCTGCTAAACTGGATACATTTAAATGAAATATTAAGATCATATTGCAGACGGGAGATTAGGTTCCGTTGCCTTGCCATCGTAAATTTCCAACTTGCCTACTTTTGTATTTTATCCAGTTTGTGAATTAACTACAAACAAGTTTAATCCGTAATTTTCATATATCATATTTACACTTTAACTTCGCTTTATGTACTCGCATGAACGTCGCGTCGTACCTTCATACCATGTGTAGGCGGGTAATTGTATTTTGTATTATTTCAAAGTAGATATGCTCCAGGTGCGGTTCCAGTAGTTCTCTACAAATGTACAATATTTTAATGAAGTGAAATTCACTGAGTTGCACAATTAATTATTCTATATAGTTAAGAGGAGACCATATTTGAACGGGTTTTTACATCTGATGTCTTACAACTTCGGTAGCGGTATTACTATTTTTTGAGGCTACCAATTGTATGTTTTGGGAGTACATACTATCAACATAAGCAAACAAAATGCTGCTAAGTTCATTAAAAATATCTTATATAAACTGTTAAAAATTTACTCAAATATCGAAATTTCAAACTTAAATATAGACATGTTTTCAAAAGACATGTTACGGTTAAAGTGATAAATGTGGTTTGTATTAACAATTACCGGCTATTATTAATAATAACCGCATCATTTGGTCAATGTGATTAGAAACGCTTAAATAATCACATGGACCGGCTATTATTAATAATTTCCTAACGGGCACGGTAAAAGTGACAAAAACGTTACTTTTTACAAAGGTCTTTTGTATACAGTTATTTTGATTACTATGTAATCTATTATATTTATTTACTCGACGCAAATCATCAGTACGGCTAGCCCATTGACCAAAATTACGAATAATACAAAGCATTGATAATACAGAATGTTTTCTTTTGACTCCCTTGTACTTTAGAAACTACTGGATATAATTAGAAATGATATTTGGTATACACCCAAGAACGGCTTAATGACGAAAACATAAAAAAGAACATTTTATACAGAGTGTTCCAAAAAGTTAACCATTTTATTATCAATAACAACCATTTTTATATTTAATGCATGTGGGTAGTTTTTTGTAAATGTACAAGAAGGTATAATAATCATCTTTAGACAATAACTGATGATTTTTTCCTTTTGTCGATTTAAGCGTCATAATTCGATCGTTAAACCGTGTCTTCAACATGTCTAAATGATCCATTTTGTCTAAATTATTACGCATGCAAGTTGCAACAGATACAACACAACCTTCAACATTCACATAACAGACTATCTGGCAGTCGCTTCACAGGCGCCCGGTAATTCACCCAGTGCTACCACCTTGAGGTGTATTGAATTCGGTAGAGTCGTTACTATAATCGGTAGAGTAAAAAGAACGGAATCAACGGAAATACACTTGCTATGATTTTTGCAGTACCTTTTATATAAAAAAATACAAAAAACAAAGGAAGATGACGTCCTATTGTTACAAACTTTATCTTGCTGACATACAGGATGTCACAACAGTGCGATCTCGGAAGATTGTGCCTCTATTAATGAAGATATTTTAAAACTGATTTCAACAACCCGCAAGAGTAGCTTACATGACCCGCTTCCAGCAGTGTGGTGCATATCGTACTCTTGAGTATGAGTATGAATACCGTACTCAATACTAAAAAAGAAATGAGTATTGAGTACGCCGTACTCAATACTCATTTTCAAAGTGAGTATTGAGTACGCCGTACTCAATACTCAATTTCAAATTTGAGTATTGAGTACGCGGTACTCAATACTCATTTTCAAAATAGGTATTGAGTACGGCGTACTCAACACTAATTTCAAAATGAGTATTGAGTACGGTACTCAATACTCATTTTGAAATGAGTGTTGAGACGCCGTACTCTGTACTCATATGCAATTGAGTACGGAAGCGACGGAGTACTAAAACGATAGTGACCTATTTTAAGCAATAGTTTTGACGCTTAACATATGATTAACAGCTCTAGCCCTTACATATAGCGATGTAAATTTTGAACGGTAGTACATTCTTTCTATAAGGTTCGAGGAAGTTTAACAACCCCGTACATAAGGGGGTGTGTTTTTATGACACTGCCTTAAATTATTAGTGCTTAACTTTAAAAAATAAATAAATTTTATACAAGTCGAAAATACCGAATTTGTTGCAAATTCAAATATGTAGGCACATCATATAAATATGTATCTAACTGTCGATTGACGGTCGAAAATGCCGAATTGGTTACAATGATGTAAAACATGATTTATTGCATTGTTGGCGTGACCCTTGATATTGTAAAAGAGAGTTGTTGACGGCAAAAAATTAGAGCTATAGATCCAGGCAGGGTCAGGTCAGGTAAAGTGCTGTCGCCTATATGGCCCCCCTTATTTAGATTAAATAAAACTTCTCATCGTGCAGCTAGAGCTCCTCTATCGCAGCTTCTATCGTGCAGCCGATATGATGTAATTGAAACCCTACTAATAGAGATGGTTGCATATATATTTTGATATTCACATAGTGATCAACTTAATTCCTACCTTAAATAAAATAGGGTTCCGACAAAGGCATGTTAATGGTATAGTATATATAGAAATATTTTATTTATATTAAATTATAATTAATTAATAATGTTATTATATTTATATTAGTAGGCAATATGGTAACGTGTATTACTAAAGAAATATTCTGTATTAAAATATCAACCATTGTGCATAAACAAATCTAAGAAATATAGTGTACAATTGGGACTAATGCGACTTTCACCACAAAGTCTAAGCTACGAAATGGAAATACAAGCACATAATGAAATTTATCTTTTACGAACACAGTGGAAGAATGTTTTTTCTTAATTTAGTACTCATTGTTTAGTAAGTTTTAACGGCGTACTCAAAACGATTTGAGTACGCCGTACTCAGAGTACCTACGCTGTACTCTGAGTACGCCGTACTCAAAACGTTTTGAGTATGCTGTACTCTGAGTACGTCGTACTCAAATCGTTTTGAGTACGCCGTACTCTGAGTACGCCGTACTCAAAGTGTTTTGAGTACGCCGTACTCTGAGTACGCCGTACTCAAACTGTTTGAGTATTGCATACTCAGAGTACGCCGGACTCTGAGTACGCAATACTCAAACAGTTTGAGTACAGCGTACTCAGAGTACAGACGTACTCCGTACTCACGTATTCAATACTCACATTTGTACTCAAGTACTCAAGTTGTGCCCCACACTGGCTTCCAGTCCAGAATGGCGTATGGCATCGAAGTGTGGGGTGTCAGCACTCATATGAGCTCCATACTAACAATACAAAAAATAGCCATCAGAGCCCTGGTAGCCGAGGACTCTTGCTGTCATGTGAAACCCATCTTTGCAGAACAGAAAATTCTCACGGTGCATGCCATATTCCTTATGAAGAGCCTCACTGCAATACACAAGAGGAATTCCACTCTCGTAAGGAGACAAGACTGCCATGAATATGACACCCGCAACAAAAACTTCCTGGTTGCTGATTTTACACGACTCAGCGCCACAGGAAGCACCTCAAAAATGGTACAGATGTACAACACCCTATCCACCAGCTGGAAAACTAAAACCAATAACGCCTTCAAAACAGCGCTGCACAAACACCTTCTAAGGATCCCTCGTATAGTGTCGAGGAATTTAAGAATAGCTTAAAACCATGATGAATTTCTCTATTATGATGCACTCTGCAATTTTTGACGTTATACTGTACAGTGTGTTTAAATAAATATTCTATTCTACAGGTGTACATTTTAAAATTATTATCGTGTATACAGGCTGTTCCATAAGGTGGTACCAACCCAAACTTATGTTTTTTTTAATGGAACAGCCTATAATTCGGGACAATTTTCAATTCCTCAAAAATTTTACGATAATGAAAAATAACATTATCTACCCTAAACTTTTTACGTCAAGATTTATTGCCATTTTTATGGGAAAGCAGCAGTCTAAGAAAAATTGTATATCTCAATACCTGTTTTTAATTTTATTGCGCACGCTTAGACTAAGATTATGTAACAAGCGTTCTATTAGCGTGACTATCTACCATATCCAAATTGTGTACAGGTTAGTCATAATCTGAAAAAAATATAGCAAACAGTTTTTCCTAAAAAAGTTAATTGTGTTAAATGGAACACCGTATGTTAATTAATTTTTTTAATTCTACGCATCGTTCTGCACAAAAAAGTAGTAGCACACACCACTGCTAAAACAAACAATTGCTATAACTAGTCTTCTTCATACAAAAATCAATTTTTCTATCAATAAGTACTTCTACACCTACATTAACCGTTAAACCAGCTAAGTATTTACCTTAACTACAGTTTTCTCACATGATTTGATCTTCTTTTTTAATAAAATAAAACATTTTAACATATCAGCAATTTAATATTACAATTTGAAGATTTTATATACCTTGTCGGCTATGAAAAGCTGTGGTAAACAAGTAATTAAGATATCTGTCTAATACTTTCACTTTCACGTTCACTTTCACGAAAAATAGTTATCTCTGCAATTGTTTATTTTAGCACTGGTATGTGCTACTTTTTGTGCAGAACGATGCGTAGATTTCAAAAAAGTAATTAGATACAGGTGTTCCATTAAAAAAAAAACTTTCTTAGGAAAAAGAATTTGCTATATTTTGTTGCAAATTATGACCATCCTGTACATAATTTGAATATAGTAGGTAATCACGCTAATAGAACGCTTCTTACTTAATCATAATCAAAGCGTGCGCAAGAAAATTAAAAACAGGTATTGAGATATACAGTTTTTCGTAGACTGCCGTTTCAAAAAGTATAACGTTTACGGTAGGTAATGTTGTATTTCATTGTAGTAAAATTTTGCGAGGAATTCAAAATTGTGCCGAAATATAGGTTGTTCTATTAAAAAAAAAAAAAAAAACATAAGTTTGGGTTGGTACTACCTTATGATACCCTGTATACACCAAATAATTTTAAAATGTGCTCCTTAAAAAGCTGTAAAAAATCGATTTTAAAATTCAATCAGCAGGCATTTTGTCAATTTTCAACGTTTTTACCTAAATGTTGGTTTAGCCTCCGCCAACTAATTCCATCTAATTTCACAGCGGTTTGAAATATCAATTTCTGTTTATTTTTTTATAGGAGCTATCGTGCACGTCGTTGAGACAAGCACGCCGCGCAGGACCTGATACTTCCTATAACAGTATCCACTTCATGCATATAGTTTTGCATTGCGCTATGTGCTTTAGTACACTAAAGTAAGGTAAATATATGGCAAAAGAAAAAATATTGATATCTCTTACGATTTGTTTGAAAAACTATATGAAAGTTGAGCTACTTTTTAGGTCTCTACATGCGAACCTCCCCTTAAGGTAGAACTATCACATCAAAGCAGAAATCTGAACAAATTTCAATTTCAGTTCAACACACATTTTGATACATTTGTTGTAGCACTCAAGCGATCGTAAAATTTCTGCTGAAGTAACCCCCTTAACATCGATCGACATTATTTATTAAAAACAATTTAAACTTAGGAAACGTAGGGAATTCGTTATCGCCGTGATGTGATACATTGTTTCATCTAGCACTTAAAAGTGTAAAATCCGCACAACGGCAATGAATAATATAGTGGTCCTCTACAAGGCAATGAACGGGTTGGAGCTAGCTGGTTGTAAAAGGGGGTCGTTTAAATCTGCAGGAAATAGGCGTGACTTTGCAGACTACGACGGAAATATATCACCGATGGTGATTTCAATTGCCATTGCATGTGCATACGGGGAATACTTTGTTCCTGTGGTAATTTACGATCTCTGGATGCTTTACAGCGTGTCGCCGCGGGGTTTATATTGCGCCCTGATATATTAAACTCGGAGGTTGGCGGCGGGACATCGATGAAGATACAAAACAGTTCGATCCGAGCCGATCGTAAATATGTGGCAGATATTGCGGTGCTCAATATGGCCTATTTCATATTTGATATAGTGTATGACCGAGTGTACAGCTAACCAAATTGATTTATGTGGCACTTAATAAACGCCAATCAAGTATTCCAATTCTTCATATCGCTCGTGGAGCTGTAAATTACAATAGCGGACAAGATGACAAATACCCATTTGGAGTCAATCAAATGAGTTATATATCAGTTCCTATGAAAAAAATTGAATTTACGGTATTGTGCACCGTATAGCAACTGCTGGTTTATTCATGTGTCAACTGTAATTTATTTCCTTCTGTTTATGAATGACGTTAGTGTGTGCCGGCCATGTTGTCTTTGGTTTGCAAAAATCTTAGGCTATTTTCATCCCTGTTAATGGGAGATTCCGGTTTCTTCCTCTAACATTACCGCTTTTTTTAGAATTTTGTATTGGCGAGAGTATGCAATAAATCAATTCCAAATTTGGCACAAATATTTATTAGCTTTTCGAGTATGTACCAAAAAAATAATAATAAAGAAATATGATGAATCACGCTCACTAGCCACCCGCGACCACGACACTGCGCGAAAATTCGCGGTCACTGGTTGGCATGAGCGCCCTACTTGATACATAACTAGTTATCGTTTCATCAACCAGAAAATATAAATATTTATATTTGAGGAAATGGTGACTTGTAAAACTCAAAACATCTATTTTCTCAACAAAATTGACAATATTTTCTCTATGAAAAGATTTTAATTTAAAGAACTAGGATTAAATTCTCTAATAATTTCATTTAGCTTAAACATAACACCATCCTAATATGCTAATCTACATCTAATAACTCGTTACGCTACTGTAGTTACCTACTGTAATTATCTTGCATGTAGCGGGTGTTAACAAATGTATGGAAAACTCTTAAAAGTCAAGTATATACCTTTATTTTAATACCTATGCCAAAATACAATTCGAAAAGGTGTTTAGAAATATTAGAAAGCATTAAATACGAAATTATAAATTCCTTTGTCGTTGAATTAACGTCGAAGGTGGTATAATTTCATCTTGAACGAATTCTAATATTTTTAAATACTTTTTCAAATAATATTTTGGGCAATACGCGTTATATGCAACGGAGAAGGTGATTACAATTTTGTACTTAAAGACCTCTAATATTTACAAATACTAAATACCAACCATTTTGCATTGCTTTTAAAATTAAGGTACTTTAGTCCTAAGAGTTTTCATAGTTTTGTAAACGTGCCTCTTTAGTGTTCTTCATATTTTTTCGTGCTACATACGTTACATTCTAATTTAGGTTTAAGACAACCCAAACGCTTTTATGGCGAAAAAAATAGGACGGTGCGCAGAACGCGAATGAATTATGTGACACGTTCTGCGCATCCCTGCTAGTGCAAATTCTCATTGGTGTAAACATAGTTTGTTATCGCCACAGTCCGACCAGCAGCTGTTCTGCTTTTAAAATTACAAAATAATATCTTTTAAAAACCATTTAAAGACTTTTTAAAATCCTACTTGGAAATTATCGCCTTTTTAAGTTATCGGCTAGTAGATCGTGTTTACCTTTTATTTATCGTAGATAATAAAAACTTTCAACAGCATTTGTTTGTGTGGGTAGTTTAAAGTAATTCAAAATTTAAAAACAAGTAGGGACAAAAAATAGTGTACTTTTGAGTGTCGATGACACAACAACAGCTTTGGAAATCAGCCTTCGTTTGGTACACGATAATTATCGTGTAATTGGCAACACTGGACCTACTGTGTCCATGTTGTGTGCAGTTAATGTTCGCCTCGTTTATAGTTGCCTTGCTGGACGAAAGGCCTAACTGCTATGATTACTTGTACTAAATAGTCAATGAAGCTTTTAACTAATATAAACTTGTGTTAATGTTTTATTAACATTAATATTTGAATTCAAGAATTTATTTAACTGATTTATATAAACAATTATTCCCAGACTATAGATTTTTATATAGATTTTCTTATTTCCAATTATTCCATTCTATCCCTGTCAAATGCAGTAATAGTATACTGAATTAAATATTAAATGCAAGATTACCTATAAAGTAGTGTCCGCAAACGCACATAGTGGCAGAGTACCTGAAAAGCTGGCAGAAAATAAAAAAATAAAGTTGTAATTTGTCCTAAAGTAAAACTTTCTATAAATAACTAAATAAATGATACATCGCTTCCACACTGCAATATTCAAACAGCGCGCATGCGCGCGCGATAGCATCGCCTTAAAACTTAACATTTCGCACCATCCGCTTAAGACCAAACAAATAGTTAGGTTGATGTATTGTTTGTGAAGTACTTTCGGCAAAAACACACTATAAATGGGATGGAATCGTTACCTCCAGGTATGTATTTTTCAGATACGGTTGCATCTACATAAAATATTTCACATCTAGGCAGTATAATAATACTGAATATACCAATGTCATTTTATATAAATTTGGTTTCTGTTTAGAGTAAAGTTATGTTATTAGGGGTTGTTAGTTATAGTTTTGCGATTTTTACGTTCATTAGATTTCCTACAACAAAGCCCACTTGATCTCAGTTGCAGCTTTTTGCATTTTTTTAAAATATTGATATTTTATGGTGTTGATATGAGCCGGTACGCCAAAAATGTGACTTTTGTAACAAACGTTTTAATCATACTTCTAAAAATTTTTTGGGGTGTCTGATTCAAAATTTGTGGTCATATTTTGGAAATTCAAAATGGCGGGTCCAATATGGCGGCAAACATAAAAATCTGGATTTGCATAAAAATTAACACCAGTGATATTTAAGTGTCTCTGGTTTAAGATCTGATGTCAGATTTCAAAAAATCAAAATGGCGGAACCAACATGGCGACAAATTCCAAGTCTGAGTCTGAGTGAACGGAAACATTTCCGTTCACTCTCCAAACGAAATGCCTGTTGCGTCGTTGCTGCTCTACAATTTTTTATTGTTTCATTCATAACTTGACCATTTAGGCTGATGATAATCACTAGGCTGATCGAAACCGGTTCTTATTGAAATAAATAACAATCAAACGATCAAAGAGATTTTATTTCCAATACATAAATAACAAAAAGGCACATAAATGTTATTTGGCTTTAAAAGTGCCGTCCTATGCTACATGGCACTATTTTACCTATGCTGTTTGTAAAATTAGTTTAATCTTCCGACTCTCTCAAGCGTTCAAATAATACATTTCCGGGCATGAGTGCATTAAAAAATTTGTTTACTATGGTCTGTATGGTCTGTATACTGATTTTCTATACAGCTTACATATAAGTTATAATTAGTTTTAAGTTTCATAATTAGTTGACCTAGCATTGTCGCCTTTCAACTGTTTACGTATAATAGTAAAAATAACAATTTCGTTATCACAGAAATTTCAACTTTTTCTCTATATTTAGTCATTGGTTGTCGTTAATTCGGGTAATTTTTTTTTAAATAATTTTGCGCCTTTTTATTCTTTACCAAGTTATTATTTAGACTTTTTATGGAATGGTCGATTGATTATAGAATTAAATTAGCAATTGTGTTTATTTTGTGTCTGTATTTTTTGTTTTGAAAGGTCGCTCATTATACATTAGGCCTTGCTCGATGAACACAAGCTGGAAATTCTTATAAAAAATTAACAATGTTTACTCCAGAATATTACAAATTAATAAAAATTCTTCAATATTGGTTGGCGGTCAGACCAAATCTAACATTCTAGGATAAAAGTTCAATGATTCTGAAACAAATATATAAATACAAATAATATTCTTAATAAAAATTATTGATTACACCGTAATAAACGATATAATGGCAGCAAATTTTCTTGCAATTCACTTAATATCAATACGCTATAGATAAGTTGCCGAGCATACAGGGGTCACAACCGTGGCTAATGACATAAAAGAATGAGTAAAAATGACAACCATAAAAGCAACGCAGATTTTTCAGGGTGAATGCAATTTAAATTTAACGACCAATAGAATCCTAACTAATAAATACGAATATGTCTCTATAAGTGCCATTTACAACAAATAAAACTTCGAAAACGCTACAAAATAACTAATAGTATAGTCATTTACACTACGTCACCTTTTATTAGAAAAAAAAACTTGCCCCACTGGAACATTTTTTAACAGCGCCCATGCTAGATAAGTATAATATTTGCGTCGAGACTAAAAAGAAAAATTAACATATGGGGCTGTTACTTCATATTTGTTTATAACATATACTTCTAGACAACATTTACAAGTAAAAACTGAGTAATAATTAGGATGCATGTACATATTGTACATGTACATATGCACTTAGTAAAATTCATATTTTCTGGACTACCCTGTATAATTTACAGAAGTTTACAAATTTTATGCTTTAATTATTCGTTTTAGAAGAAGGACAAACTTTTATAATGTATGACATTTTCCAGTAAATCAATAACAAGGAAGTTACCATTTTTTCATACATTCTGGGACACTCTGTATGCTTGTTTATAAATTTCCTTGTGATAAAGAGAATGTAAAATAGTTAGTGTACCTTTATAATAATAATTTAAAGAGTTTTTTCTCTAAATTTATAAGCGCTGAATTGATGCCACATTTGATGGTCTTCTGCCACTATGTGAAACGTATAGGTTAGACATGTAACACTTGAATTGTATTCATAATGAAAAAAAAAGTAGATTTTCTAATTGAAGTAGCAAGTAGCAGCTACCTTTTTTCGTCGATGTCGAAAACTGATGAACCGATTTAATTTATTTTCGTAAATGAGTTTCCCTTAAAATAATGTGCGAAGATTTTTTAAATTTTAAATAAATGGTGGCAAATCTCTAAATCTAAGGTAATAGCCGTAGATTCTAATATCATAAGGTTTATAAAATTAATATCGGTGTCTAGGTGGAGTAATCAACACACCATACCTTCGAAGGCACCCCGTCCTACTTAATATCCGGCGCGAAGAAATTAATATAGAAAACGTAGAGTTACTCCAATATGTTACCAATAAACCCTCCCGAAAGGATCAAACATAATAACCTAGGCATTGGAGCCAGTACGAGCGAAAGCGCTTTTACAGATTGATTTTCAATCCCTGATTTTCCAGATACTGTATCCTGCTACCAGATAGCGTGATTTGTATTAATGTTTACTCGACATTAATTTTAGATTTCTTTTACCTGATGCCACCGTCAAATGAAATAGCAATTTGGTCGAAAATCAATTTCGAAAGTATGTAAATTGTGGTAGAGTTCGAATTATCAAATATCTCAAATTGACTTTTTTCTATACCACGAGGAGGCCTCGTTGTCTAGACAGGACCTCAGCTGCATAAATAAAAAAAGCAATTTACATTTAAATGTCCTGTTCGGAATAATCGTTCAATGTTACAGGGATTTCACAAAGGCCTTCCCATGTTTTAAATTTCAATATTGCTAAAGAAAGAAAATCATTATGTTATTTCGGACTTTTTATGTCCGGATATAACTGAGACAGTGCATGCCAGAAAAGAGTAATTGCGAAAAACTCTGATAAACTGACGTTACTATACTTGAGTATAAAGGGTGAGTACGGAGGGAAGAGAAATGCCCTTGATGGCGTCAGATTTTTTATATTTTTTATTTTAAGATAAATATGTGCATAAATGGTGTACAAAACTTACCAAATGCAATTGAGAGTTCTACACGCTAGTACTTTTATCTATTAGGTATTTGTGTCATTTGGCGTGTTTTCACCAATGCGTCAGCGTCAAAGTGCTTCACCTCGTGTCTGATAATCACAAATTATAATAAATTTGAGATAAGAGCATGTTGCCCGTGGAGCATAGAGTAAGGATTACTATAATGATCAGCCTAAAACTCGAAATCCTCTACTAAGCGATATCAGGTTGACCAACCCTGAAAAGTTAAATATTTTGTCTACTCCTATTGATGAATGAGATTCATTATCATGGCAATTTATGATAAGTAATACTAATAAAATTATAAACCCCTAACCACAACAAGTATTTTAGAACCTAAATACGTATTTCAGCAACTATGTTGCCATCTTCAGTAGAACCTAAAAAGAGGAAAAGAGAGATTAGCACTTCATAGTATCTTTACTGGATATTGTCCAAGCAAATCACTAGTGGAAGTGACGTCCATGTTAAACATTACCCTATATATACCCATTTGTTGTTCACACCTCAGTGAATTTTGATCATTGAAGCGTAAAAAACAAGTTTTAATTAAAGCAGGTCAAACAATGGCGAACTAGGTATAGGACCCCTGTCTGAATTTATTAGTTTATCTCTATTCAAGTGAATAAAGATACTTTCCAAGCTGTTTAGTTCCCTATTATTTGACACAGCTTTTACAAGTTTTAAGTCATCTACAACTACTTTATGACCTGTGTCTAAAATATGTTGAGCCACACTAGATTTTTCAAAACGATTATATTTAAAATGAGCTACATGTTCTTTGAACCTAGTTAAAATTGTTCTTCTAGTCTGGCCTACGTATTCTTTTTCACAGTCATGACATTTGATACAATATATACCAGATTTATCAAGTACATCTACCTTATCCTTTGGGTTTCCAAGAAGGTTTTTTATGCTATTATGAGTCGAATATGCTATACAGAGATTTTGTGATGTAAAAATACTTCTCAAACCCCTTGTATATGCACAATCGAACGGTATTTTAACATATTTCTTCTTTTCTACAGACAAAGTATTTAAAGTAGATATTTGATTTACATACATTTTTTGATTCTGCTTCTTAATCATTCTATCAACTATGTTCTCAGGGTACCCATTATGTATGACAACATTCTTAATAAACAATAATTCTTGCTGATATCTATCTGCGGACAATGGAAATTTCAATAACCTATTTACTAAACAACTAATAAAAGACAATTTTTGTTGAAAAGGATGCTACGAATCATTAGGGATAAACCTGATTGTGTTAGTATCTTTCCGATACACGTCAATTTCTATTATATTTTTGCTATTCCTGACTACCAGAATGTCTAAAAATGGAAGTTGGCCGTTAACTTCTTGTTCTACAGTGAAGTTAATGGTGTTGAATTTAGAATTCAAAACGAGAAGAAAATCTTGAATACTGCACTTCTTGGTGTCAAAAATGGCAAAAATATCGTCGACATACCTAACCCAAGTCTTAGGGAAATATGGTGCTATAGACTTTACATTGGTTTCAAATCTGCTCATAAACAAGTTGGCAATAAAAGGTGAGAGACAGTTACCCATTGCAGTTCCCTCAAGTTGTTCAAAAAACTTTCCGTTTATTTGAAAACAATTTTGAGATATACAAAGGGCAGTCAATCTTACATATTCATCATTTTCTGACGGGTCAAAGTTGTTATTGCTCAATAATTCCCTAAGAAACTCCAAAGTTTCCGGAATAGGCACACTAGGAAACAGTGAAGCAACATCAAATGAAATCAACAATTCACCATCCTCTAATTTTACATTATTAACCTTATTGATAAACTCCAATGAGTTATTAACAGAGAAGCTTGGTTGAGGAACAGGTAAATTGTTGAACTCATTCGATAACCATTTCGCTAACTGGTAAGTAGGTGAGTTAATACCTGATACAATAGGTCTCACTGATTTACCAGGTTTGTGAATTTTGGGAAGAACATATAATCTAGGTACAGTAGGATTGGAAACTTTGAGTTTAAATCTAGTTTGGCGGGTGATAAGATTAGGACAACTGGACAGCGTACTATTTATTTGACGGACTAGTTTGGGCAGTGGGTTTCTCTTGATTTCCTTATAAGGACCATTTTCAATTAAGTTATCAATCCTATCAAAATAATACGCTTTATCCAGGATGACCACCTTATTACCTTTGTCAGCCTTAAGATAAAAACAATTCTTCTTCTTGAGTCCTTCAATAATTTTGTATTGATCTTTACATTCATTACTAACTTTAAAGTCCTGTTGATTTATTAAAAGCTGATTCTTACAAGAGCTCCTGATTGCAGCTTTTGTGGTGTCATTACACTGGCTAATTGAAGATTCCTGTCCAATTCCTGATATTAACTCTATAGTAGGCATTGTTTTATTAGGCAAGTTGTATTTTAAACCTTTATTCAGAAAGTTAATTTCAGTTTTTGAGAAGGACTCAGAAGATTCATTGATAACTATGTTACAATCTAAATTCTTAGTTGGAAATTGTTTCAACAAAACATCACTGTTTCGTTGAGATAGCAAAGAGAGTTTCTTCCTATGGTGAATTGTTGATTTCATTTGATGTTGCTTCACTGTTTCCTAGTGTGCCTATTCCGGAAACTTTGGAGTTTCTTAGGGAATTATTGAGCAATAACAACTTTGACCCGTCAGAAGTAGATGAATATGTAAGATTGACTGCCCTTTGTATATCTCAAAATTGTTTTCAAATAAACGGAAAGTTTTTTGAACAACTTGAGGGAACTGCAATGGGTAACTGTCTCTCACCTTTTATTGCCAACTTGTTTATGAGCAGATTTGAAACCAATGTAAAGTCTATAGCACCATATTTCCCTAAGACTTGGGTTAGGTATGTCGACGATATTTTTGCCATTTTTGACACCAAGAAGTGCAGTATTCAAGATTTTCTTCTCGTTTTGAATTCTAAATTCAACACCATTAACTTCACTGTAGAACAAGAAGTTAACGGCCAACTTCCATTTTTAGACATTCTGGTAGTCAGGAATAGCAAAAATATAATAGAAATTGACGTGTATCGGAAAGATACTAACACAATCAGGTTTATCCCTAATGATTCGTAGCATCCTTTTCAACAAAAATTGTCTTTTATTAGTTGTTTAGTAAATAGGTTATTGAAATTTCCATTGTCCGCAGATAGATATCAGCAAGAATTATTGTTTATTAAGAATGTTGTCATACATAATGGGTACCCTGAGAACATAGTTGATAGAATGATTAAGAAGCAGAATCAAAAAACGTATGTAAATCAAATATCTACTTTAAATACTTTGTCTGTAGAAAAGAAGAAATATGTTAAAATACCGTTCGATTGTGCATATACAAGGGGTTTGAGAAGTATTTTTACATCACAAAATCTCTGTATAGCATATTCGACTCATAATAGCATAAAAAACCTTCTTGGAAACCCAAAGGATAAGGTAGATGTACTTGATAAATCTGGTATATATTGTATCAAATGTCATGACTGTGAAAAAGAATACGTAGGCCAGACTAGAAGAACAATTTCAACTAGGTTCAAAGAACATGTAGCTCATTTTAAATATAATCGTTTGGAAAAATCTAGTGTGGCTCAACATATTTTAGACACAGGTCATAAAAATAATAAAATTATAAACCCCTAACCACAACAAGTATTTTAGAACCTAGGTTCTAAAATACTTGTTGTGGTTAGGGGTTTATAATTTTATTATTAAGTTCGCCACAGTCTCCAAAATATTGTCACAGGTCATAAAGTAGTTGTAGATGACTTAAAACTTGTAAAAGCTGTGTCAAATAATAGGGAACTAAACAGCTTGGAAAGTATCTTTATTCACTTGAATAGAGATAAACTAATAAATTCAGACAGGGGTCCTATACCTAGTTCGCCATTGTTTGACCTGTTTGACCCAATGATCAAAATTCACTGAGGTGTGAACAACAAATGGGTATATATAGGATAATGTTTAACATGGACGTCACTTCCGCTAGTGATTTGCTTGGACAATATCCAGTAAATATACTATGAAGTGCTAATCTCTCTTTTCCTCTTTTTAGGTTCTACTGAAGTTGCCAACATAGTTGCTGAAATACGTATTTAGGTTCTAAAATACTTGTTGTGGTTAGGGGTTTATAATTTTATTATTAAGTTCGCCACAGTCTCCAAAATATTGTAAATAAGTAATACTAACCATTCCCCACACACATGGCAAATATTTCATTCCTGGTTCCTCATGCCCCGCGAATCGTGAGAAATACTTCATTTCTCACGGCTTTAGAACCAATCACAGCTCTGGATTTTTCATTTCCATTGTGTTTTGATACACTGCTTAGCGACATTGTCAAGGAATTAACAACGTCTCTAAGTGACAAGCGAACCAAACAATTTTAATCTGTCAGAAACCTGTAAACCGTCATAGTGACATACAGCCGTCCATATATGCAATAATAGTATATTATTTGACGAGCAGATAATTAAGGGTATAAATCGCTAGCATGAAGTTTACACGCGAGCCGTAGGCTAGCGTGTAATCATGCGAGCGATGTATATCCGTTATGTGCGAGTCAAATACGACGTTTCATCCTATGACCCATAAATTCCATTTTATGCAAAATATTTTAAATGTATTTGTTAATGATGGCGAGGCGAACTGTCAAATAACTGTCATCCAGGTAGGTTTTGACAGCCTTTGGCACTACCGTTGTATAATGATGATAGTTCGTTCAAATAATGAGGTCGTTATTTGAACGAACTGTCATTATTATACAACGCTAGTGTCATTATAATCATTGGCGCGTATAATGATGGGGATTATATAGTCATAGATAAGTGTGCAATGAACTTATTATTTGTGAGTCGTAGATAAATGAATTCATAAAATTTCATTGCATGGTCGTAGAAAATGTATAGTATTCCATTCGCAAGTAATCGGACGTTTTCGAACGAATCTCGAACGTTCTGCAGTACTCGCCTACTGCTCGTGCTGCAAATTTCGTTGTCAGTAGAAATTGCTTACATTACTTGCTCATAGAATAATATACTATGGCTCGCTTCTTGATATGACATTTTTGTGTAAATTTAGGTGCTTTATTTTAGGAAATGTCCATGAATAAGATACAAAGAATAAATCGAAACGCCGAATTAGTTTAATTGTTGAACTCCACACACTCACCGAACACTAAAAACTTCATCAACTACGTTGATATGACATTGATATCCTGTCGCAATTTATTTACACTACAGTTTGGTTTGTTCGCTAGATTTGTGTTTCGACATCCAAGCCTTCGAGGGGATTATTATTGTGCTATGTTTGTTCATAGAGCTTCCTTGGGTACACTAGTTTATTAGTTTTTTAGTTATAAGCATGATGTAATTTTAGCTTCAGATCTCTAAATAGTTATTTTTCGTTAGTGTCTAAATTATTATAGATGTAAGTTACGTGATGAAAGTAAAATTCCGAGAACACTCCGTATCATCTCCAAGTCAAAATGACTGTGGACTACATAGAAAGTACTGAGAATATTCCGTATGATTTGAAACGTTTCTTTTTTCACGGAGGGACAGATAGGTGGCAATACTAAGTATTAAAATTTGGTACTAGGGGTATAGGATTTGTTATTTACAGGTGTTAATTATACTTAAAATAAAGCGATTTTTAGATTTTGTTGCTGTTGACTATACTGTTAAAAGCTGTTGTGTGTTTTATGTTAATATTTGTGCGATATACACTAAGAATCAAATTAACGTTTTGACCGTTTTCTGCAGTTACTTCGAAATTCAAATGTTTTGGAGTCTACCAACTGATCCAAAATGTAGGGAATTCTCTGTTAAAGTACAAACACTTTAGGAATACTGCAGATATTTCAACAGTGGGCAGACCTGGGTCTCTCGTTATCTTTTTAAAGCGAATGCGGGACTTCTCGAATGGTTTGGTGAGACGGAGTGGGGATATCAGCTGTTGCCCTCTGTTTGGACGTATGTATAAGCAAGTTTGCTTGTTACTAAGAACATAACGCACGCGCCACGCCCATACACAGAGAGAAAAGATTTCTTGTTTCAAAGAAATGTATTTGTTTGAATTTATTCTTTTGGGTCAAAACATATTTCTTTGACGCCAACAATATTTACATCATTGAATACTCTAGTTTATTTGCTTGCAGAGATTAATTTATTTGAAATATTTATTTAAGTGGAATAAATATATATGGATAAAAACAAAAATTACTTTCCTTTAAAGTAATATTTTAGTTTTGATTTAAAAAAAAAACTTTTCTTTACACCAATGAAATATAATTTTGATTTTAACATATAAATTTGTATATAAGGAGAGATTTATTTCGCTTAAAGTAATATTTTGTCTTTGGCTTAAAAATAGGTTTACTTCCGCCAAAGAAATCATATTTTGATTAAAATAAATATATTTTTACACAAGAAGATATTTATTTCCTTCAAAGTAATATTTTTGTTTTGGCTTTAAAATAGGTTTCCTTCCACCAAAGAAGTCATATTTTGATTCAAATAAATATATTTTTAATGTCATCCAACTGTATTGTTAGATGGCGCTGTAAACTCTCTCCTCGCACTTCGTACATATCGAGAGTATAAAGCCGCGTGATCGACAGTATAGAACTTATAGAGTACAGTGCCTGCAGGTTCAAGTTGCGATTAAAAATCAGAGTACACTTTACTAACTTAACCTTGACTATATGTTGGGTTGGGAAGACCAAGCACTGGTCGAGGATGTGCGACATCCCAAAAAGGAGGTGACACATGGCGAGTCTTCCGAAAAATTCTTGTCTATTAATTCCTTCAACAAATTAACAATTTTAAGCATTTTAACTCGACCAACAATTTTGTTAATTTAAAAAAATTAATTCTTTTACTCAACACAATCATAATTATTTGAAGTAAATAAATCTCATTTCTTATAATACACAAATTGCAAACTTTTTAACTGGAAACATAAGTTGTTTAACGCAAATCAATGTTCTTTCTACCAAACAAATATTTCAAATAAATGCGTTTTTACCCGCAAATAAATATTTCTTTGCCTCTATTGAAACAACAAATTTCTTTGAGTCAATGCATATTTATTTGAATCAAACAAAAATTTCTCTCTGTGTACGTTCCAAACACAGGGCAACCGCAGATATCCCCACTCCGTCTCACCTAACCATTCGAGAAGTCTCGCATTCGCTTCAAAAAGACGACGAGAGTAGACTCCTTGGTCCCGTTCAATTGCCGAGAAATAAAGATGTACTGAATGTTAGAGAGAACTACTTGCGTCCTATGCTCACAATTATAATCCTTAATCCATCCGCTGAGGGGAGTTTTTTCTCCCCATGTGGGGTTTGACCCCACCTCTTCGCATGCATTCCTTTTTTCTTATCCATCCGGTCCGGTTTAATGACTTGATAATGCAACACATCCACTGTGTTGCGGGACTAGGGCTTCTAGTCCCGGGATTACGGGATCCCGACAAATAATGAGTTTGTTCGCGATCCCTGGATTATAAATCTAAATCCCGGGATCCCAAAAAAGTTAACTTATTAAGTTAACTAATTATTTTCTTATTTTTTGTTAATTAACTAAATGTGGGCACTGACCTACAATAAGTCAATTGAGCTGCGATTTTTTAAGTGTGAACGTCAGTTTATAACAGCGCCCTTTCTGATTAAATTAAGTATCAAACATAAAATGTTCGCTTACACCAACATGTTGCTATAATAGGAAGAACAGATTTTAGTTTAAGTACTAGAAATAATTCGATATGGATACAAACATGAACCTTTTTAACTTGCTTAAGTCTATTTAGTTACTTTACCCTCAACAACAGGAAAAAACTAAACGTAAAAATAAAGAAATTTGTGGCGGATTTCTTTACCTGGATTCAGGGATGTACTAGAGAAAATAAAATTAGTAAATAGGTAATAAAAGACAGTTTTTCCAGTAATATTTTGGTACGAAGCATCTCGAGTTTGCGATGAGCTATGACTAAGGTAATATGGTCATGTTTGACATTTCTTCATCGCACAATTATCGCTTTTTTTAGTGGAAAAGTTTTGTCAAAAAGGGCACTTAGACAAATAATCTGCAATGTATGGTTGGGCTATTTGAACTGTATTTGAGAAACCCGAAAAACGTACAAGTATCTAATATTAATTTTTTTCATCACAGGAAATTGAATGTTTAATATTCTAAGAACTTGCACTGAATATTTCATCAATTTTGAACAATAAATAACGTCTTCACATGAATAAACATCCATGACATATGATTCTAAAGTTATCCAATTTTATCTTACAGAAGAAAACAAAAATACGTCAAAACGTTCTATTGGTATCAATATGAAAATTGAAAATTTTGCTCGATCAAACAATTTCTTTTGCCGTGGCTATTCTTGAAACGTTTTACAAAAATGCAATATTTTTGAACAAATTTAAGATATAAGAGCGAGCAAGTTATTATCTAATAGAGTACCTATCTATTTTGTTTATTATCGATGTCAATACGCACACTTTGGCACTTTTACCTTTTAAACCGTCAATTTTGGTTTTCTAGTTGTAAAATTTGAAAACGATCAAGTTTCGGGGTAAAAGATATTATCCAATAAAATATATTTTAGGCGTTTCTTAGTGACTGGATTTGTCATCCCAGGCGTTCTGATGCGGCAATTTTCGCTTTCCTGATGAATCCCGGGATCAGTATATTGTCCGGCAGTGGAAACTGGGGGGACTATCTCAGCTGTTTATACGCCCTCGTTTTGAGAGGTACGGAATATATTGTTACAAAGCTGTATCATTTATGTTCCATTCCCACTATTCAACCCCCAATTGTCACTAGTTTATTTCTGAAAAATCATCATGCTGCTTTACAATATATGTTGTATGTTCAGATTCGTGCCCGCCCTTTCTTTATTGATCTCTAAATCCACAGTATCGAACTGTCGGACTACAGTTATGTAACTAAGGGATCCAGTATATTACGATTGCATACAATAAATCAGTACGACGCGACGCGACAGTGGTGTATAGCGCCAAATTCCGTAATAGTTAACGGGTAATTTTACTTAAACCAAATTAAGTCTTATCCGACTCGAGTACTCTAATTGTAAATAATGCCGGAAAACGTGTACCGTTCCGTGAAATGGAGATTAATCCGAAGCAGGACTGCTGTTCCATTTGTTTAAAACATGAGCGGGTCCCAGGGCCCTGTCGTGCTGGTGCGCTGCCTCGTATTTAGAGACCGTGGTATGTTAATGTTAGTGTTAAGCTGAAATTGTCGCGTAAAATGTGTGAAGCCGCAGCGCACGGACTCGGCGTTTACAATTGGAAGGCCGGAGAATTACTACGGAAGCTGTCACCATCCGGAACCGCTTAATCTCTGAACGGTGTGAACGATAATCTGGAGCGACCAGCAGCTCGGGACAATGGCCTCGCACGCCAGCGGAGACATTGCAAACATTGCCCAAAGATTTTCGGAACTGTGGAATAATCCTATGTTCAACATGCATATTGCACATATGGTGCTTCGTGTTGCACAGGGTGTGTCATGCTACTTTTCCAATACAAACTAAATTAACTAAAAATAAGCTATATTATATTATGTTGTCCTGGGATTTGAACAACATTTTTCCAATTTCTATAAATCAGGATTTTTGTCAAATATGACTTTTTTCTTTGTATTGATCGACCTTCTCAACCGGGAAAGTTTTGTAGAGTTTGAAGATTAGTTTTTCAATCTATTCGTGGAACATAAAGTTTAGTATAAGTATTTCAAATTAACCCAGTTTATTGCAAATAATATTGTTGCCCACGTAGCAAAATTTGTTTAAAAAAAAAATTCATTTCAACAATGCTCCGAACGTCATCTTTTAAGTGCAAAACAACTTTTATGAAGTCTTCAATTTTGTTTTGTATAAAATGAAACGACTACTTGCCTCATACTTAACACGTTAATCTCAAAAAAAAAAATACTGTCCGCGTCTGGAAATGTATCTTTCACAAACGCACGTGCGATGCAATACATGCGATATAAAAGTAATTTGCAAAATATTAGTATAATTTACCTTTTACAAATTTCTCTGATGTTAGCATATAATATCAAGGGGCTGCACCACGTGAACATAAAAGTACCCTTCTATATTTTTCATCGATATCACCAAAAATTGCATTCTCAGTTTCATCAAACTATTGGAAAACGGCATGTAAGCGCTAACCTTATCTGATCCACGGCATTTGATTACATAAGGTTTATAAAGCATGTTTGGATAAAAGTGACTACAACGTCTACAAGTTTTTCTTTATGCTATTCATTCTACTTACACTACATTTAAGAATATAACATCTACGTAATATAGAATTATCAGAAATATGACTCTGTGCTTTACACCGCTGCCTTGGCTCAACTGCAAAAGTAGCGTGGGGATAGCATAGTTAAAGTACAACAAGTTAGATCAATCCGGCAACTATTTGGGGATTCTGAGGGCGCATGCGTGGCCTGGCGTGCCCGCAGCCTGTATTCACCATTTTTCCGTAAGATGGCGCTAGCTTTTTCTGCATGCATGTTTTGTGCTCAAACACAATATTAGTGAATTTCGCACTCACTTATCGAGAGGGAATCTTTAAAACGGCATTACATCGAATATCACAATGTTTAAGGTATTTATTTCATATCTGAATTGTGCTGGCGTTCTGGTAGTGGCTCCATCCAGTATCATTTTCACGAACCATATCCAGAAGGGCGACACTGAATTATCGAGAGAGAATATTCTAACCCGTATTACATCGTCATTCACAATATTAGAGGAATTTATATCATAATTGAATGAAAAATCACTTTATTCTTAATCAATTCTTATTTAATAGCAGTTCCATTTTGCATGCGCCATCTGGTGTCCTTTAACGAACTAAGGCTGCACCCGTTCGATATATCTGAAAAGTTGGGATGCCGACATCAATGGAGCCGACACCTAACGCGCCTACTTTATGATATATCTAAATTGGGGATAGTAGCCAGCGCATGCGGTGTTGTTCAGTGGAGGGAGTTATCTCCATAGTTTTGGCGACCTGTACTTATGATAGATGGATGATACCAAACCAACTACATCATACACAGTGTTGCCAACTTTTAGAGAAATTTCCCTATTTTAGGGAATTATGACTTGTTATAGGAAAATAGGGAAATACCCTATACATTTAGGGAAAAACGCGATTTTAATTCATATTACCTTTTATTTATTTGAGCTCAAGAATATTTAATTACGGTTCAATGTTTGAAACACCAATAGTAATATTTTGTTTTGTTGATGTGGTGCCTTAAATAGGTAGGGGATCTACCGGTGAGTTATGTGCTCTAAACTTCAAAGTTGTCACGTTTTATAAATACGGAGTTGGATACTCGATATTACATAGTAGTTGTTCGTGCGTTTGTTTCGAGTTGATATTAAAATTAAGGTAAGAGCCGCTCTAGTATAATAAAACAATAAATTAAGACCATTATACAGTAAATTTCGATCTATGATGACTATAAACATAACCTAGCTAAAGTACAGTATAATGTTTATGATACCATTGTCATGTTTTGTCATATTAGCTAGATCAGCTAGATAAGCTTCCGTTTTGTTCAAAAGGGTCCAAAGAAACTGGATGTTTGCCTAGATATTCTTCAACAATTTTGCAAATAATCCGATATGTGTGCAATTTTGTCAAAATAGTGCAAATAGACATGTAAAGCAGAATTACTAGAACAAAAATATAACAGTCTGGTGTTGATATATTAGCGCCCTAAAACTAAAAATAATGGAAAACAACAAAACGCTGATGAAATTATATCATTTAACAAAATTGATAAAATGGTGGAGGCGCATACACAATTTATTCTTTTTACTTTATCATACGCAGTAATATAAAGTATTGCAATCATGACGAAAAAAAAATTGAGATTTTAGTGGAAATAGGTCTTTTTGGGTCCCCTGAACATTTTTTACCAAGGTACAAAAAAATGTCTGTGTGTGTGTGTGTGTGTGTGTGTGTATGTCTGTGTGTAAACGATTTTTGTGGCGACGATTCCGGAGAAACTACTAAAGGTATCGGAACGAAAGTTCATATTTAGAAGTTTTGTTACCAAACTTAGAGCTGAAAAGCTTTTGGTTGAAAGGGGTCCAAAGGAACTGGTAGTTTATTCTAAGCCTTTTTGAAGGATTTTGCAAATGAGCCGCCATTTCTGTAATTTCGACAAAATAGTTAATTAATAAATTAAAGTAGAGGTAATTTTGAATAATTTATGCCTATGACATTTTTTGGTAAAATTAATAGTTTAGCTTCAAGAGCAAATTCTATTTGATCGAGATCGGTCGCATCTGCATTGATATGAAATTACATAGTAGCCAGGATTTTGACAAATATTACTTTATCATACGCAGTATGTAAAGTATTGTAATCGTGCCGAAAAAAAAAATTGAGATTTTAGCGGAAATAGGTCTTTTTGGGTCCCCTGAACATTTTTGACCAAGGTACAAAAAAATGTCTGTGTGTGTGTGTGTGTGTGTGTGTGTGTGTGTGTGTGCGTGTGTAAACGATTTTTGTGGAGACGATTCCGAAGAAACTACTGAAAGTATCGGAACGAAAGTTCATATTTAGAAGTTTCATGACCTAACTTAGAGCTGAAAAGCTTTTGGTTCACAAGGGTCCAAAGGAACTGGTAGTTTATTCTAAGCCTTTTTCAAGGATTTTGCAAATGAGCCGCCATTTCTGTAATTTCGTCAAAATAGTTAAATAATAAATTAAAGTAGAGGAAATTTTGAATAATTTATGTTTATGACATTTTTTGGTAAAATTCATAGTTTACCTGCAAGAGCAAATTCTATTTGATCGAGATCGGTCGCATCTGCATTAATATGAATCTACATAGTAGCCAGGATTTTGACAAATATTTTTTTGTGTTGTCACATTCGAAAACAGCTGATCTCATCAGAGGCTGGAAAACCACTATGGAACGTTGCCGCTCTAGTGCGGCAAATTATAAAATACAAATTTCAAATAAAATAAGATCACCAATTTGATTGTTTGTTGATAAGAAATATCAACCCGTCTTTATATCTAATTCTAAAAACGATAAATTGAGAAAATTATAAATAAAGTATAGCGATGAGTGTAGTTTTATTTTAGTATGTTGGTAGGGATGTGTCATGAACAAATATAAATCTGTCAGAATTTGAATTACCTTTTTAAGGTGTGTTTTCATTAGTGATAATGGCAGTGGTCGCAGACGCCATTATAGTATTTCCAATAGAAAATTGCTAGTGACTCATGTTTATGTACATGCAAGCTAATATGTGTCATTATCACCATATGTAAGAAATACTATAATTTCGCATTCTACTACCGCCATTAGCTACCATTAGCTACCAATCGGAACGCACCTTTAAACTTGACGTTTCGTCAAAGTGGTACCAACCTAGCATTTACTATACAGACATTTTTTATTTATTTTTATTAAATACGTATTTCTTAAAAAGCAACACAATAAACGTTGATGTCGTTGCTTCCAAAAACTAGATAGCGCGACTCGCTCACATGCGATGGCGACACTCCGCCTTCGGTGACGCGCCGCATCACCGCTCCGTCGCGCTATTCCGTACTTTCGGCATTTGTGACATAAATAACTATTATTCTAATGACGTAGTGTAGATAGTGTCAACTGCTGATGCTTTGACAATACCTACGATTTATCTCTAATAGAATAGATTCGCATGCAGCTAAACTATTAATTTTATATATTGTATGATAAAGTCATGTGCCTGGCCACATCAGATTTTTTTTTTGTGTTGTCACATTCGAAAACAGCTGATCTCGTCAGAGGTTGGAGAACCACTATGGAACGTTGCCGCTGTAGTGCGGCAAATTATAAAATACAAATTTCAAATAAAATAAGATCACCAATTTGATTGTTTGTTGATAAGAAATATCTACCCGTCTTTATATATAATTCTAAAAACGATAAATTGCGAAAATTATAAATAAAGTATAGCGATGAGTGTAGCGATGGATACCATACTTATTTGACTTAAGCATTTGTTCTTTTAAATCAATAGGTTTGGTAACTAGATTAATCAAATCACATTCCTGGATTAAACATTCACCCACTTCTTTTAAATATGAACATGTTATTATGAAACCAATATTTTTTTACATGGAGTGATGCTATTAACGCATCCAAAAAGAATGTTCTTGTTTTCCACCTACAGATGATGCCCGGTGTCCCTTCTTAATCTCTTTCCGTCAATATTAGAGAAGTTGGACATTTCTACGCCAGATACATTGACGGAATAATAACACAATCACTGTTGCTGCATAGACATGTATGCGGTTATATACCGTCTAGAAGACCTCTCTTATGACGAGAAACTAAAGCGCCATCTATCGGCATCCTTCACAGTATGTACTTTCAAAACAACGACTTTCTTAAATCAAAACAATCGTTTTCTTAAAGCAAATATTTAGGTTTGTTTTATATTAAAGAACTATTCTTATTTTAAGTATGAGAAGTCTTAAAACAAACAAATTATGTTAAGAATCTTTTCTTAAGAAAATTTTCTTAACATTAGACAACCATTTCTCTGTCTGTGGGAAGTCAATTAAAATATCACTTTTTCGCTGACGTTTCGGATTTATTTGAAACCATAATCATAGTTCAATGTGTGAACTAAAACTATAATAAAACTTGTGTCGGCCGACGGACACATTCGAAAACAGCTGATCTCGTCAGAGGTTGGAGAACCACTATGGAACGTTGCCGCTGTAGTGCGGCAAATTATAAAATACAAATTTCAAATAAAATAAGATCACCAATTTGATTGTTTGTTGATAAGAAATATCTACCCGTCTTTATATATAATTCTAAAAACGATAAATTGCGAAAATTATAAATAAAGTATAGCGATGAGTGTAGTTTTATTTTAGTATGTTGGTAGGGATGTGTTATGAACAAATATAAATCTGTCAGAATTTGAATTACCTTTTTAAGGTGCGTTTTCATTAGTGATAATGGCAGTGATAGCAGACGCCGTTATAGTATTTCCAATAGAAAATTGCTAGTGACTCATGTTTATGTACATGCAAACTAATATGTGTCATTATCACGATATGTAAGAAATACTATAATTTCGTATTCTACCACCGCCATTAGCTACCATTCCCTACCAATCGGAACGCACCTTTAAACTTGACGTTTCGTCAAAGTGGTACCAACCTAGCATTTACTATACAGAAATCATTTATTTATTTTTTAAATACGTATTTCTTAAAAAGCAACACAATAAACGTTGATGTCGCTCCTGCCAAAAACTAGATAGCGCGACTCGCTCACATGCGACGGCGACACTCCGCCTTCGGTGACGCGCCGCATCACCGCTCGTCGCGCTATTCCGTACTTTCAGCATTTGTGACATAAATAACTTTATTCTAATGACGTAGTGTAGGTGGTGTCAAATGCTGATGCATTGACAATACAATACGATTTATCTCAATAGAATAGATTCTCATGCAGCTAAACTATTAATTTTATATATTGTATGATAAAGTCATGTGCCTGGCCACATCAGATTTTTTCAAATAATATAACAATGAATTTATTTTTCGGCTTTTGGGAGCTGCACACAACGAAATGTTCTCTCAATTCAAAGCAACCTTTGTTAATCCAAAACGACGGTTGTTTTATACATACGCAAGAATATATGTCGTTCATTGAAGTAACTCGTTGTTTCGACCGGTTGTCTTTACTTTAAGATTTTATAATTTTAAATGGATACCATACTTATTTGACTTAAGCATTTGTTCTTTTAAATCAATAGGTTTGGTAACTAGATTAATCAAATCACATTCCTGGATTAAACATTCACCCACTTCTTTTAAATATGAACATGTTATTATGAAACCAATATTTTTTTACATGGAGTGATGCTATTAACGCATCCAAAAAGAATGTTCTTGTTTTCCACCTACAGATGATGCCCGGTGTCCCTTCTTAATCTCTTTCCGTCAATATTAGAGAAGTTGGACATTTCTACGCCAGATACATTGACGGAATAATAACACAATCACTGTTGCTGCATAGACATGTATGCGGTTATATACCGTCTAGAAGACCTCTCTTATGACGAGAAACTAAAGCGCCATCTATCGGCATCCTTCACAGTATGTACTTTCAAAACAACGACTTTCTTAAATCAAAACAATCGTTTTCTTAAAGCAAATATTTAGGTTTGTTTTATATTAAAGAACTATTCTTATTTTAAGTATGAGAAGTCTTAAAACAAACAAATTATGTTAAGAATCTTTTCTTAAGAAAATTTTCTTAACATTAGACAACCATTTCTCTGTCTGTGGGAAGTCAATTAAAATATCACTTTTTCGCTGACGTTTCGGATTTATTTGAAACCATAATCATAGTTCAATGTGTGAACTAAAACTATAATAAAACTTGTGTCGGCCGACGGACATTTTACAAAACAGGTACCTAGCCACAACACATCATGTTTTGGTGTGTTGTCAGTCAATTATCAGAGTGCAAAACAACTACTACCGGGGTGCCACGGGGTTTCATTTTGGTTCGTCTACTGTTTGTGCTGTACATTGATGATTTAGTTTATATCTTTATATCCGCTCATATCTTTATGCTGATGATTTTTTAGCCGTGGATAAAAACTACAATATGTTGCCGAATCACATAAAGGAGGTACCGATGATGCAATTAAAAAAACTATGAATTGGCTGCTCAAGAACCGAATGGCTGTCACAGAATTAATAACTAAATATTACCTTTGTTTTGTTTTTCTTCTATATAATCAAGTAATACTGACTATACCTGTAATGCAGAATAAAGTTCTTATCTATTCTATTAAAATCGAATTTTCTCGAGTTGAGATCGTAGACCACTTCGTCGTGAAAAGAGAGTCCGAATCAGTCAAAATTGCAATATCGACAATTTTCTACATAAGATACTTTTCTTCGGTTCACACAATATACAGAAACTATCGGCCCAAGAACAAACTCAATCAAGACTGTTTTGAACTAAACCAGTTGCCGTAAGTACGTGGTGGAATCAATTTCACGGGTTCCCAGTTTAAGCTAAACCAATAACAGTTTCTGTAAACCTATTCGCTGAACTTAAGTGAAGTTTATTAACAATGGCACGGTATGGAGCTGAGGAGCATTCAAATATGCACCTGTACGGTGCACACTTGTATGGCACCATTGCATTCGGCGCCGTTCCCCTGGAACTAATTTAATTGTTGTTCGAAATGTACGGTGGGAATAAATAGAGGAAAGGCAGATTCCGAACAGAATCAAGTTTGTGATTAACGTGCATCTCTGTCGATTATACAAATGGGCACCGTTTTCAAACTTTGGTTGAGCACTTTGCGCTCAACCGGCTGGGTAATTTAAAATGGCGTCAACACTACATATCGTTATTTCGTTTCGGATAATCAGATTACATTGCGCATACGTTTACAGAAAAGCGAACACAAATTTCCACATACAGTAAAGTAGTGTAAACTCAAACACGAGTCAATAGCGGCTTGTGATAGTTTGCAGTTATATGTGCCAATCCAAGTATATTACAGTATTACTAAATACTATTTTCCGTCGATCATTTATCTATGAGTTTGTATAGTGAATAGAAAATCATTTATTACACATCACGATTTCTATTAACGCATGGTTTGTTATAGCCAATCAATTGACTTCATTATAGCCAATCGAATATACGTAAAATGAAACCATCCAATCAAAACATGCCGTTATCC
Source organism: Melinopterus prodromus (assembly GCA_964023965.1). NCBI lineage: Eukaryota > Metazoa > Arthropoda > Insecta > Coleoptera > Scarabaeidae > Melinopterus > Melinopterus prodromus. Next base: position 29,840,023 of record OZ030390.1, read on the forward strand.
AGACCCACTGTTCAGAACTGTTAGTGTTAAATTACATAAATGGTCATATAACGTCAGATGACATTAACGAATAAAATCTACGTAGATGCCGCGCCGCCAGGAGAATACGATCGACGAAAAAATATTGAAACCAACTTGAATATTAAACGGCGATTAATGACCTATTAACGCACAATTAACACAATTCACGCATTCCTCATCGCTAGTTCGTTAAACAGTATCGATCAGTAACCGCTCTTTACATGGGCGTATCCAGGGTGGGGTAAGGGGGGGGGGGGGGCAGCTGCCCCCCTTTCGTATTTTGGTTGTATGTTTATTACTCTTTCCCTTATGGACATTAGGGTGGTTATTTTTATTTAGAAACCAAAGTGACACAACAATTTTTTTCGAATTTTTGAATTTTAATGGTGGCTTTCGAGGCCTCAAATTTACTTGGGAAGAACAAATTTTTTTTATTTTTTTTTTTTGTTGTTCGACTTTGGGAAAACTTATGTTATAGTTATAGGACTTGTAGAGAACTTTCCAAGGAACCATTTGATCTATTATACATTTGACTTCCCCATACCCCCGGCAGTGCCCTGAAAACTACACAAATGATAAAATTTACATTATTCAGAAAATTGACCTTACTAATCATGTCGTTATCTTTTTTCTCATAGAAATCATAACTATAAGTCTTGTGGAATGTTTATAAACATTGGTAAGTTAATTTCCATTCGTTTAAAAAAATTCTTTTTGTTTAAATAATTTGTCTTTCTCGAAAATCCGTCTGAATTCTGTTTTCTGTGTTTATTACCTTAGATGGACATTATTCATAAAGAAATTTAGACAATCAATTATAATTCATTTTCAACTTTTTTTCTAATTATGGTAAAATGGTTAGTTTATTTGTGAAATTAACTTATAAATTTCATGTTCGTGATATTTAGTCTGTACCTATTATAAACCCACATTTGTTTAAACAAATGCCATTTCTTTAAATTTTTTTGCGATTCGCCTTAAATTATTCTTTTTATATAGGTCTGGCCAACTGTTATTCTGACGTGACATCTTTTATATTTTGGGATAATTTCCAGTGTTAGAATAACAAAATAATATTCGTTTTCAATATTTCATCAAATTAAAGTACAGGGAACAGTTTCCAGACAGCAACAAATTTAATATTAAATTAATATTTATTTTTACTTTATCATACGCAGTATGGTAAAGTATTGTAATCATGCCGAAAAAAAAAATTGAGATTTTAGCGGAAATAGGTCTTTTTGGGTCCCCTGAACATTTTTGACCAAGGTACAAAAAAATGTCTGTGTGTGTGTGTGTATGTATGTCTGTGTGTGTGTAAACGATTTTTGTGGCGACGATTCCGGAAAAACTACTAAAGGTATCGGGACGAAAGTTCATATTTAGAAGTTTTATGACCAAACTTAGAGCTGAAAAGCTTTTGGTTCAAAATGGTCTAAAGGAACTGGCTATTTACTCTTAGCATTTTTCAACGATTTTGCAAATGAGCTGCCATTTCTGTAACTTCGTCAAAACAGTTAAATAATAAATTAAAGTACAGGAAATTTTGAATAATTTATGTCTATGATATTTTTTGGTAAAATTAATAGTTTAGCTTCAAGAGCAAATTCTATTTGATCGAGATCGGTCGCATCAGCATTGATATGAAACTACATAGTAGCCAGGATTTTGACAAATGTGTTTTTGTGCTGTCACACTCGAAAATAGCTGATTTCATCAGAGGTTGGAGAACCGCTATGGAACGTTGCCGCTCTAAAATAAGATCACCAATTTGATTGATTGTTGATAAGAAATATCAACCCGTCTGTATATCTAATTCTAAAAACGATAAATTGAGAAAATTGTAAATAAAGTATAGCGATGACTGTAGTTTTATTGTAGTATGTTAGTACGGATGTGACATCTACAGTGTCATGAACAAATATAAATCTGCCAGAATTTGACTTAGCTTTTTAAACTTGACGTTTCGTCAAAGTGGTACCAACCTAACATTTCCTATACAGAAATATTACCATTTTTTATTTTTTTAATACACATTTCTCAAAAAGCAGCACAATAAACATTGATGTCACTCCTGCCAAAAACTAGATAGCGCGACTCGCTCACATGCGACGGCGACACTCAGCCTTCGGTGATGCGCCGCATCACCGCTCGTAGCGCTATTCCGTATTTTCGGCACTTGTGACATAAATTATTATTCTAATGACCTAGTGTAGGTAGTGTCAAATGCTGATGCTTTGACAATACCTACGATTTATCTGAATAAAATGGATTCTCACGCAGCTAAACTATTATTTTATATATTGTATGATAAAGTCATGTGCCTGGCCACATCAGATTTTTTATTTTATTCTAAAAAGTAATGTAACTCACAATTTCCCGAAAAAAAAAAGATTTTAAATTATTTCAATCTTTTCGAATAAATGATATTGACAACTAATGATATTTTATTATTTAAACAATGGAATCATCCCAAACTATAAATGCTGTCACTTGAGAATAACAGTTGACCAGACCGATTTAAAAAAAATAAGTGACTTACAAACAAAAGATGTTTAAAGAAATGGAATTTGCTTAATCAAATGTGGGTTTATAAGATAATATAAATAATAGGTTTGTTAGATAACTCGAACATGAAATTTATAAGTTAATTTAACAAAAAAAAACTGACTTTTCTAGCAAATTAGAAAAAAAGTTGAAAATGAATAATAATTGATTGTTTAAACAATAGGAAGATATTTGTAAGGAATAATGTCACTGTAAGATAATAAATTGCAATTTCGAACTCAGAGAACAGAATTCAGACATTTTCGAGAAAAATGAATTATTTAAACAACTAGAATTTAGAAAATAAATTGCTTCCGAGAATTTATTTAAACAAATATAAATTAACAGACAAATGTTTATAAACATTCCGCTAGACTTATAGTAATAGTTTCTAAGAGAAAATAGAGACTCAAATGATTAGAAGGATCAATTATTATCTGAAGAATGTACATTTTTCATTTAAGGGTAGTTTTCAGGGCATGGGGCGGTGGATTGGGGGCATCAAATCCATATGTATAATAGGTCAAATTCTTCCTTGGAAAGTCCTTAAGTAATCTTACGTGTTCCCAAACTCCGAACAATTATTTGAATTTACCAAAAAAAGTCTTCTTCCCATGTATTTTCCCATGTAAATTTAGGGCCTCGACAAGCACAGTTAAATCAAAATTCCAACAAAAAAATACGTGTACACTTTTTTCCGATTTGGAAACGATTCCAGGGGATCGTTGCTTTCTATCATCACAAAAATTTTTGCAATGCATTTTTGAAACACTCTAGTGGGAACCCTGCTCCATGCAGCAAGCTACATTTAGACAACTGCCCCCCCCCCCCTTCCGATTTGAGCTGGATACGCCCATGGCTCTTTATAATATACTTTTAATTTTTTGTAAATTAATTTATTATTACTAAAAGCGTCTAAGTAATCGGGGACAGTTTTAGCGGAATATTGCAACGGCAAAGGATATTATTTGACTTTTGGTTTATAATTCCCGAGCGGCTTACGTCGATTCCTATCCGCTCTTTTAACTATTACAGAGATGATAATGCAAAAGTGTAACTACTTTGAGAGGCGAGAATTTTTTTTCGATTTTCGCTAAAATCGGTTGATATGTTGAGTGTACCACGAGAAACGCCAGAAATTTTTGTCAAATTGTCAAATGAGTTTATTGTTCTGTAAAACATCTATCAATAATCTATTATTCGTACAACAATCACACACTTATTTACTTAATGATAATTTCTAAAAATCAACAAGTTAGTTATATTATAATCCACTATTTTTGTTAATATGTATTCCATTTAGGAGACTGTCGGATACGTTTTATGTTATTTATGTATGTGAACATTGTTTAAAACATTTTCTCAAACGTACCTCAAAATAAATCGAAACGGTAAACATGAGTTATCCTAGTGAGAACCTGGGTTCTAGATTTTGTCCTCATGGTTTTAGACTATAAGTAGTTCAGCAGAAAAAAGTTGATCTTGGAAAAGATCGGACAGAGTTTAGAAAAATTTGGCAGTTATGTTCTTTTTTGGGGTCCTAATGAAAATCCAAAATTTGCACCTCTGGTAAGTTTTGGTGATCGAAACCACTATCTTCATAGTTTTGCCAGCGTTCGCATAAACCAAAATCAACAAAACTGCAAAATATAAACTCCTTTGTTCTCCTTGACTATAAAAAGTAAGAAAAAGAGCTCATTTACTTTTGTTAGAAGAAAACAGTTTCCTTAGGTCAAGAGATAAGTATATCGCCCAAATAGCAAAGATTTTCCAATGAACATTTTTTCACCTGTGCCAATAACTGTAATTTAAATTAATATCTCCCGTAATTTGTTGCACAGTTATTTTTGTATCCAGGACGGACTAGTCGCACCTTGTAAGCAACAGCGCACTTGCTGGAGACAGTTCAAATAATATAATGTGTGTAATATCTTGCAATAGTTATCGAGATCGTTTATAATAACATTTGCACAGCCTGTACGTTTGTAAACATGAATAACTTACCTTATTTCGATGTCCAATCCTACCATCGTCGCAAGAGTGTGGATATGGGTTCTGGTGTCAATACTAAATACGCCATAATATTTAACAAAAGAAAGCTGCTAAAATACCAACAATATATAAACTGACATAAAAGAATAGTATCACCAACAAAAGGTGGAAATAATTCTAGTGTCCAAGCTTACACAGCCAAGTATGGGAAAAAAATAACCTCCTTGCTGTTCTTTCCTTGTCATAGAGTTACATTTTTGTCAGCAAATATGACATATACATAAATTAATAGTATAAGGTAGATAATAGAAGCATTTTGTTTCAGTTGATAACGTGATATTGATCAAAGCATTAATTAATCTTGACATAGTCCTATTTTTTACCTTTCATAACCGGAAAGAAACTTAAAGATTTTTCTCTTCAACGCTATTTGCGAATTATACCTTATGTCACCAAGTACAAAACTCCAGTATAAACAAAAAGATAATACGTTTGAATTATAACTGCATCTAGACGAACTTAACTGTTAAACTTACGAAAATAAGTTAAAGAATTACCATTTATCGCATGTTTTACTGAATTTTCCTCTTTTATCCCAATGATTTGTTTCTGGGGATGTTCTGACACATACCGTTTAGACCATTAAACTGAGGATGCGCACAAAAACTTCTATTCTCTTAGTTAAATCTAATTTAACTTGACTATCAAAACAAACAGAATCATTTAACATTTGTCAGGCAATTGTTTTGTTAAAGTTATTATTCAAAAATCTAGTGAACAAGTGCTCTCTCTTATGCAATGGCGTATGTTGGCATTTTAACAGCTAATTTTGTAAAATCATGGCCGTATTAATAGTATGTGTATGAGACTTAACTTGAAATGTCCACTTGATGTAGGTATGCTATCCGCAAGGAAACATAGTCCGCCATTTAGTTACTGGACCCCGATGCAACGAGGAAATACCCGCGGAGAAAATGTGTCCGAAAATGTGTCCGGAAAGGACCTTGATCGCCTACAACTGAAAAAACAAAACATGCATATTCAAACATGAAAGCGACTGAGTCAATCAAACACTAAGCAATCAAATACATACAATTCACGCAAACATCACGACATTGTCGACAAGGGCAAGACCCAAGACATCCATAATATGAATATAAATGAACATTTTCATAATAGCAACATTACACAAAGCATTTTCACTGGACCATCTTCACTAAATTACAGTTATTATCAATAGATACCTTTCTGAAGCCTTTCAAAGATTCAAACGCTGATAATCTTGTATTGCGCGTTATATACCGACCGTTTGGGCACCCACAATTTGATCACGATTATGCGAGATAAAGGCATCACAGTTATTAATTGTCCAAATCGCAATTTGATATGATTCTAAATTGCAAACACTTAAACACGACCGTCGACATAAATGCGCCACAAAACTGCGGTGAACTTGCCGAATGAACAGGAGATTTTGGTCATGGAGGGGATCCTGACCAATAGAGTCAACACTTGTCCGACAAAATACGTTTTTTGTATGTCTCAAGGTTCAAACTCACTAACAGGCACCATCGTGGATTCGGAAACAAATTTCATGCGAACACTAATTATAATTCATATTGCGGGATATGATGGTAGATAACCCCCCTGATACAGGCAACTATACCACTGAATGCGTAACTCTATAAACCGCGATAGAATTAATTTCCTCACACAATTTGTTGGCGATACGTTTTCGCATGTCAACGCTGTGAGTTTGGTCCTTCAATCACTTGTTGCGCGCGCTGGTCGGATTGCAATCGGGTGAAACTAAAATTAGGCGCAAATAGATTTTTAGGCTTGAGACACATACCGAGGAAACAATGCAATACATACCATACAATACAATATAATACAATTATTCGAACGTGCAGCAGGACACAAAATTTGCAGTGAGAATTCTAAAGGGTTGTTCGTTTTTTATAAGAATTTATTGCTTGTTCCATAATCAATGGAATGAATAAAAAGTTCTAATATTATTCCTTAGTCGTGTTTTTGGGGACTCGTAATCAGGTTTTTGCAATCAGTTTTTGAAAAAAGAAAATTAAATTTAAATGTAAGAATTTATTATTTTGCTAAATTTTGAGGGTGTGAACTCAGTGATCCAGAAGCACCAGAAGGTTAATTAAACAAACCTTATACATATTCTGAACCTTTGTACCTATTCGTAATCAGCTCATTTATAATCTAGAACTTTAATCTAGAACTCTATTTCAATTCACAAAACCAAGGATTGTCACAACTAGCCTAATTTTGAATTGCCCTTTCCTCGAATAGTTTTTTTTTTGTATTGTAACGTTGTATTTTTTTCAATAAAAACTCTATCTATTGATTTTTTATAGAAATAATACCACAACAGTGAATAGCTAAAGTTTTAAAAGAAACGGGAAGTAAACATGGTAAATAATTGCATTTTGATAAAATGAGACATAACGTATTGTTTTAACATAATAAACTGTAACTATTTTTCGTTTACAAGTACGTAATTAAAGATTAGTATTTATAGGAAACTTAAATTATTTAACATTAATAAAACAACGAAGCACATGGTGATATTAATAAAAATGAGCATATAGGTACTGTATGCATTTATTTAACAGCGACGTTGCTGATACAAAAATCTGTTACTGATTTGTATTTCTATGAATTTGGGTCTTTACGCTTTATGTAGCGCTAGGGATGTAAAAGTATAATTTACCTGGTAAATTACTAAATAAATTACCGCTATTAATGGTAATTTACGGATTAGCGTAATTTACAAGCAGCGGTTTCGTACAAGCAGTAACCGGAAATTGCCGATGTCAGGTATGTACTATCATATTAGGCCAGTTAAGTTACCACTCTATATTTTTATATATTGTATTATTATATACTATTTATATACCAAACATTAGGTGTAGAAATCTATTTGCATCTATTTTATTTTAAAGTACTTAGTGGATAGTGGTACGTCAACGTGTGGTAAGCATTATTTCCGTGCCATTTTGGTAATTGTCTTCAATATGGACTTCTTCATCTTCTCCATGATGAGATTGAAATATGTTTTCTAAATACACAGAAAATCGTTGGGCTTTTTGTTCATTATTCCTGGCCCAGATACCATCGGCTTTTCTGATCGGTGGAATCTGAAATATCGGCCTTTTGTGCTTTTTGGCTGCCTTCCAGAGCAAATAGTATGATTCGCTGGTGTTGGATAGTTCCCTCACCCTCAGGTATACGTTGATAGATTCATTTTTTCGTTCTTTAATATCTCGTCTGAGTTGAGTGAGGTTGTTTAATATCGTCTTGTCACCTGGTGCTCTAGTTTGGGACCACTTTCTTCTTGCCTTTCTTTTCTCAGACAGCAGATCTGTTATCTCTTTGGGGTAATTGTTTCCTTTTACTCTTCTTTTTCTGTCAGAGGTGTTCTCCCAGGCAGCTTATTGTATATCATAAACAAGTTTTTCCAGTTCTGATTCGCGTTGTTCTTCATTCCTCAGTGGTGTGTTAGGATTTATTCTTACTTCGAGTGTATGTCTGTCTTTCCCAGGCTGTGTATTTATTTGTCAATGTTGGATTACTTTCCCTTTGAATAACTTTGAAATACACTCAGGGTCAAAAGTATTGGACAGTGGCCAGAGCTTTGGTCATGACATTCTTCTATCTGTAGGAAATTAACTCTGATGTTTTAACTATATAGAAATCTATTAGGTCTGGTACGTTTGAAGGATCTCTTGGCCAGTATGTTGGACTTCCAGTTGACATTGTTTGGCAACTAAGTTCATTTGTTGCTTTCAACAGTTCTCTACCTTTATTTGTCAACCTAGAGCCCCAGTAAGTGTTCTTGGCATTAAAGTTTCCTCCGACTATGAATATGTTTCCCAAAGAATCTGTGGCCAAAGAAATTTAAGTAGTCATCTTTCTTTATTGAATGCCTAGGCGGACAATATAAACCTGCCACAATAAGCGGGTAGTTCTTTGTTTGTATATTTACTGCTGTTGCTTGTATTTTTTTGTCTCTTATACTTAAATTTCTCATGGTGTTTATATTTTAATTATTACTGCACTTCCTCCTTTATAGCTGCGTTATCAGGGTGGATAGTGGGATATGTTTTAAATCTTTTAAATTTAATGAATGATTGTCTAGTAAAGTGAGTTTCAAAAATGAGACACACTTACACATTTTCGCCAATTTCTTTCAACAGATGGTTTTAGATGGGTTAATATCACAATGTTAAACAAAACGTCTTCCATGGCACCATGCGATTTTCAGCAATTCGCAAAGTGTGCAACCTACAGTCAATTCTATAATCTTATTGTAATCAAAACATGGTATGTGGTATACCTAATTACTCAGTAACAAAATCTGAATCCAAACATGTATAATACCAATACGGCGTCCATAAGAAAAATAAAAGTTTCGTTTGTTTCTGTCGAATTCATTGGCGAAAAGAATTTTAAACTGACATAATCAAATTGTAGACAAAAAATTGCCTCTATAATGTCCAAAAGCTTTTTTGATGACATCACAAATAAAGAAGTTATGACCATAATTAAAAAAAACCCTGTTTTGGTTTTTCAAAATAGCTTGGAAACTATTTGGAATTCAACCGTTTTCTGAACAGATTATGAAAGAGCACATAAGTATGTACTTCTTTGCCCATTTAACCGACTTTCTATCTCTATTAATAACAACAGTACCCATACTACCCATACAATCCAACGTCCCGTGATACACACTGTATATTTACAAATATAACCAGAATATCGATAATGGCTTACGCCCATGCTTACTTACGTTAAAATTTTGCAAACATAGCATATTTATTTAGGCTTTCTAATGTCAACGCTTTACTTATTATTATACAAATTAAACCATTTTAAAACATAGTAGGTCATTGATTAAAATAGGAAAATATAATTATCAGATAGTATGAAATCACTTATTTCGAATAAATACTATTTCTTATTAAAACACACATTTGCCATTCAGGTCCACATATTTATTGTAATTTTTGAAATGTGACATTTGGCCCAATTTGCCGTGCTGAAAAGTAGCACAAAGAAAGTTGATTTATTGATTGAGGAGAATTTGTCTTAGGCATCACACATTAATTATTAGCTACATGTAAATACACAAAACAACTAGTGGACCTATAGACCGCCTATTGGGTAGATCAGTGAATCGGTACATCGCAGGAATCGATAGACCGCATATACACTACTGTCTTTAAAAAATACTTTTTTCCAAAACCAAACTTTTAAGTTGTTACCTATAAAGTTGTTTCTATGGACTCATATATAAAACAGAAATGGTAGTGTTAAAAAAAAATTAGTCTCCCGCAATTGAAAACAAAAATATAATTTGTCGCTAAAAATTTGATTTTTTTTGGGTAGGTTTTTCTTTTCAAGTTGAATAATTTTAACAATACGTATGGTGTGAAACAAAAGTATAAAAATATAGTATTCTAATGCAACGTACTTATTTAGTAATTTTAACAAATTTAGCTTACTTTCATAATTATTTGATTATATATAATCAATACAAATTACGATGACAAATCTAACAATTGTTTTTTTTTCAAGTGGCAAGCATGATCTTAATAAAAATGTAAAAATATTTTAGACCACTTGTGGAAGACTCAGATTGCTTTCAATTGGGCAAAATTTGTTGGTGGTATATGTGGGTCCGTAGAAACACCTTTTTATCAACTTATATAATGTATTTTTGTATAATTGTCTATTTATCAAATTAAACACTAAATTATTTTTCATATAATGGCATGTTGTTGGCCCAGCAACTACAATCTACTCTTATATAGAAGGCTTTAATGGAAAACATTTTTCTGATTTGTTTTTTTTTTATTTTAGATTTTATTAAAGATGTTTGTCACTTGAAAACAAAAACAATTGTTATATTTTGTTCCCAGTTATTCCATTACGTGGAATACAAAAAAAGGTTCAATTGTTAAATTTACTCAATTTTATGCCAAGTGCAGGAAATCTAAATCTTGCAGTAACGTAATATTTATATACTATTATTTCACAAACTATAGTTGAAAATTATCACCTTGAAAAAAAACTTTAACCTAACTATAACAAACAATTGTAAAAAATTATATATATTAGGCCTCTTGTGGGAGACCTATTTTTCTCAATTGGGTTAATCTTGTTGATGTTATATGTGGGCCCATAGAGATAACATAAATCAACTTAAAACATTGATTTTCCAAAAAATTCATTTTATACACTCTACTACTTGGTTGGTCACTACTTATACAGATTGGTATTGTATATTAATAACATTATACATATATTGCGGAATATGTAATACATGTGTAATAAGATTAGTATTTTTAAATAACAAATAAGCAATGATAATTAAGAAAGTAAAACATGATTGAGGCTAAAAGTTAAATTAGTTCCTTTACAGAGACTGTGCATATAATATATATTTGTAGAACATTGCACATCATTGTTGTATACATGTGTATATATTACAGAAAACAATAAGTAAAAAATGGATTATTTACAAATTTAAATATTTCTTCGTAACATGTAACTGTTAATGTGAATAGAATCTTTTTCCATAATCGCCCCGGAGAAAACGTTTTGTCAATTTACACATACGTATAATCCCACCTTTTAGCCGTAGAAAATGCCACATTTAGCTGTGCAAAAACGTGTTGAAATAAATACAATAAATACGAATTCGATTCACTCTTACAGTACTCGTGTAAACCACCTCTATCGCCAGCCATTTCTGAGACTACAAAGATCAAGAAACGGGTCAAACTACTGGGCTATAAGATTTTACAATGTTCTTCCGGCTACAATTAAGTCATGTTCTCAAAGGGTGTTTAAAGCAACTATGAAAAAGTGTCTTTTGGAAAAAAGTGTTTATAACTTTGAGGAATTTCTTCAGATTAATTTTGATGATGTATAGTTAAAAATTTGTGCGATTTGTGTAATTAATTGATTTTCAATATTTATTTGACCTGTGTAAACATTTTTCTTTTGTACTTAACACCAATAAAGATATTATTATATTATTATTATTATTATTATTATTATTTTAACTAAATCCAAAGTTTGTCCTCATTTATGGTTATAGCAATACAGACCTTGATTCGAAATTGTATTCTTTGTAATATGATTGATACGTGTATGTATATGAAATTGACAATAACATTACGGGTGATCGACAGTTACGATTGACCAATGCGATATTGCGATAAGTCTGCTTCAATAACCCTTCCGAATCACCAATGTTGATATTCGTCCCATTTGTTCTGATATATACAAATCTGTTTTGTTCGAAGTAACACAACTTTCTTTAACCCAAAATTAGATTCCTTGTTCCTCAGGCTATTTATCACATCGTATATGTTACCTGTGCAAAAATCGAATTAAAAGAAATTCAACTAAAAATATAATAAATAATGTAACCTTAAAATAACGATAAATAGTTTCATTCCTTCAAATTCTTGTACTAAATGTTTGATAGAGGAAAAATTCTTGTTTATTTTCTTTCGAGTCATCCCCATTTCTGGCATAATGAGCTGATGTTCACGTTCTAGGCTTCTCTCTTGCGCTCTGTCAATTCGCACACTATTTTAACTTCGGGTTTCTGGTAGTTATAGGGGCTGTGGCGTGGCTGTGGTATGGTAAACTGAGTTATATGCCATCTGTGTCTTTAGATATACTTTGACCTGGAAGATCTATTGAATGTGGGGCTAAATACGTACAAATTAGTTACTGTACGACAGTTTGTTTACAACCTGAAATTATTAATAAATAAGTAAATGTGTTTTACAAATAATCTGCAATAAATTCACCTTATGCTATGAGTGCGATTGTTTGGGAAATCTCACCATCAAAATATTAGGTTAGGACGGACATTGGCGCTGTGCGCAGACCCGATTGGTGTTCATTGCTGCCATCTAAGAGCTACGTCTCAAACTGTAATCAATTACAGGGATAGTAAACGGCCATACTAAACGAAACGGAAATCATTTCTATTAATTTACTTACTGTTTTCGTAGTAACTTAACTGCGCGGTAGCATTCGCTATTTCACTATTTGTCAAATTTTACCATATCATTCCAATTAGGTAGGGTATTAAGTAGGTACGCATTCGTACGTAATAAGGACTAACGCAAATTAATACATATTTGTATACGAATAACATGGTTATAGGTTTTTCAAATCATACTTGTGGGGACGTAACATATCGCTTAGCTCTGTAGATAGTACCTACTGCAATGTAAATAGTTTTGAGGTTATGATAAGGTTATGTCTGGGCTTTTGACGTTTCTTAGCTGGCAACCATGACGACGCGTAATAAATGGCTGTTGGAATGTTGAGGCGCGTTCACCGAAATCGCTCGCTTTTTGGAAAATTTTGAAGCAAAAACGCCCTAGAGGCCGTTTTGCGTCGATTTCAAAAACTCATGCAACGTAGAATTGTTCATATAGAGGATCGGGCGCGCTCCGCGCGCCCGAAAAGGCCTCTCCAATTTTTCCATAAAGAATTAAGAAGCCACTTTTTCGCATGTGAAATGGTGAGAAAAAACACGCCAAATCAAAATACTTAATATAGGACAAGTTTGCCAACATTTTCTAAGTTCAAATCTTGTTGACCTTCTACCCAGAAAATCGACTTTAGTATGTTTCTATTGGACTTTTTTCTTATTGTATGAAAGCGAGTTATTCCGATTAACTTGGGGAGATACTAACTAACACTTCCAGACGATAGCAAAACATGGTGGCAAATGAACTAAATAAAGGCAGATTCTTAGACGAATCGTGGGTCCTGGTAAAAACTCAAGAGGACTTCATTTTACTCCTGCGCCAGCTAAAAACGACAAACTATATTTTAGCAATTCTCCATCGTCATCTACCTCGAACAAGCAATCATTTCCACTTCACTAGCGACAACGCGCAGTAAAATTCAATCTTGCAGGTCGCTGAAACTCCGCCAACTTTGCTATTTGATCGGGCATACAATTAATTCGAGCGGGCGGACTGAAAAACGGAAGAAATGCAAACGTAATTGCCGCTTAAATTATTCAATATCCACCGATACTCGTTTAATTTACGTTTTCGCGTTACCTACCGATGCTCGAGCCATTTGCCCCGGAAATCGCTGATGGTTTCCCCTGGGCGACGACGACGGTGCAGCGCAACGGTTCAAGGGCGGCGCTCGCCTCGCTTCGTCCTGTATTGACAAAACGTAATTGCATCGCGAACGAGGTGATTTGATATCTTTCGGGAGAGAGACGTGCATACTTCCGGGAAACTTACGCTATAGTTCCAGGCAATCTAGATGCATTTTAGAACCCATTCGCGCTGTCGTGAACGATTGTACCGCCTGACAATAGATTGTCAGGACGTCAGGACGAACTGCATAGCGTCGCCTTTGTAGACCCGCCAAGAACCAATTTATCCTAGGATAATGTTTTCCCTCACACACACACACACACACACATATAACGTGTGCAAACATTTACAACAACTTTGAGGATATTAATTTGGTATGAATTTATATTACATTTTTATTTTTCTGCAGTACACAGATTATAGTCAAGGTATTGTAATATATGCATGGGCGCCCGAAGAAATATTTCCGGGGGTGCAAAACGAAAACCGGCCATAGTTTGGGTTAAGAGTTGTAAACTCCAAAAAATTGCACAACCGGAGCTATCGTTCCGCTTTTGGTATAAAAAGCCAAACGTTTATAAATATTGCAAAAATCTGATGTGGCCAGGCACATGACTTTATCATACAATATATAAAATTAATAGTTTAGCTGCATGAGAATCTATTCTAGAGATTAGAGAATCTATTCTAGACATTCTATTCGAGATAAATCGTAGGTATTGTCAAAGTATCACCATTTGACACTACCTACACTACGTCATTAGAATAATAGTTATTTATGTCACAAGTGCCGAAAGTACGGAATAGCGCGACGAGCGGTGATGCGGCGCGTCACCGAAGGCGAAGCGTCGCCGCCGCACGTGAGCGAGTCGCGCTATCTAGTTTTTGGCAGGAGTGACATCAACGTTTATTGAGTCGCCTTTTTTTTAAATATGTATTTAAAAAAATAATAATAAATGGTTATATTTCTGTATAGGAAATGTTAAATTAGTACCACTTTGACGAAACGTCAAGATTAAAAAGCTAATTCAAATTCTGACAGATTTATATTTGTTCATGACACTGTAGATGTCACATCCGTACCAACATACTAAAATAAAACTACACTCATCGCTATACTTTATTTACAATTTTCTCAATTTATCGTTTTAGAATTAGATATAAAGACGGGTTGATATTTCTTATCAACAAACAATCAAATTGGTCATCTTATTTTATTTGAAATGTGTATTTTGTACTTTGTCGCACTAGAGCGGCAACGTTCCATAGCGGTTATCCATCCTCTAATGAAATCAGCTGTTTTCGAATGTGACAGCACAAAAAATATTTGTTAAAATTCTGGATACTATGTAGTTTCAAATCAATGCAGATGCGACAAATCTCGATCGAATAGAATTTGCTCTTGCAGCTAAACTATTAATTTTACAAAAAAATGTTATAGACCTAAATTATTCTAGATTTCCAGTACTTTAATTTATTATTTAACTATTTAGACAAAATTACAGAAATGGCGGCGCATTTGCAAAATCCTTGAAAAACTCTTAGAATAAACTACCAGTTCCTTTGGACCCTTTTGAACCAAAAGCTTTTCAGCTCTAAGTTAGGTCATGAACTTGAACATGTTATAAAGGAGTTATTATTAAAGTTATTATTGTGTAAAATTGCATAAAAATATAATGTTAACAACCCGAATTCCTCAATGATTGCGGTGTCTAGTATGGATACCAAACGCCGAGTTTACACAAAAGGCAACTGAACAACCTCGACGTTTGGTAACTTAATTAACGGTAATGACGTATTTGGGCAATTGATATAAATATAGTAAAGCGGCGTATCAAGAGAAATTGTTATTAGTCTATATTTACGAGCGAGCCTCCCTTCTCAGCTGTTTTCTTATCAGTATAGCTGGAACAATTATACATTATGTACAGCCCCAGTGTGAGTTATATTTACATCCACCCTGGCCCATCCACCCTGGACCCGTCCCATCACGAGCTACGTAACATGGTGGAGGCGCGAAATGATCCCAAGGAAGAACAACAACGGCTCATTCAGGTCAGGGTGGCAAGCAACAAGAGTAGTAAGCTAAGAAGCGAAGGAAGAAGAATAATTTCAATGAAGAATTAGGCGTAGAATCGAGGAGGAAGAAGATTGTGATGGGTGACTATCTGCAGATTCCTGTTAAATTTCTCCACCTTGCCCCCAAGGAATAATTCGCTGGAAATAACGCCACCCAAAAAAGTACACCCGGACGCTCAACTCTTCGTCTTAGAAATAAGTTAGTACGTAATGTATTTATTTTTGTAGTTTAATTGTTTAAGGTTGATTCCGCCGTTACTGTAACGAGTAATATGCGTTTGCCCGTTCTCTTTTTGATGGATGAAGCTGGCTGGTCGGGGATCACGAAGAGATAAACGGATGGTGGTCATCTACAAGAAGCAGTCGACACATGACAAACCGGGGTACCATACCAGCATAATGCAGTTATATGCGAGCTTTGGGGTTGCCGATACCGCCAGAGGAAGCTGGCAACGTAGACTGGAGGGGATTTGGCGCTACGGATTCTACCGAACCACCCAGCACGGGACAAGAGATGTCTCGACCAGTCTGAGAAGAAACAAACAATTCGATTAGAGAGGAATGGTCCTATGGATTCTACCAAACCGCTTTGCACGGGACAAGGGATCCCGACTAGTCTAAGTGGAAGTAGAAGAAGAAGAAGCATTAGGAGAATTAGGAGAATTCTAAGAGGCAACAGGAGATGATTCTGAAAAAGGAATCTGGGTACACGGTCAAATCCGACCGTAATGGTATCCCTCAAGTAGAAGACCATCGCAATCCTAGACAAAGAAGGTTGGCAGGAGGACCCAAGTACCAGACGGAGACGAGTGAGAACGGGGCAAATCGCATACGGTAGCGCCATCGGCTTTTGACGGAAAACAATGTAATTCCAAGTATCTTTTGTCTTGCGTTTGAAAACTACCTACGTTCTATTTTTTCAAAATTTTTAAGTAGTTGATAAACGCCAGACGGGTTTTCGAAAGGTGGCAATCCTAGTGGATACAGATCAAGTATTCATTAATAGAGTCTAAGTTAGCATTTAGGTAGTTCAACGGAGTAAATAGCGAACAAGGCTATTATAAAACCACATGCAGCAGCGAGTCGTCCTGAAATCTTTAAAATCGGTCAGCAAATTTTAATTTAAATTAATAATATAAATTATAAGGTATATTCTGTACAAAAATCTTATAATTACTATCTGCATCAGTTGTCCATATAGATATGACATTCATTATCCGTATCATATCCTTTGAACGCCATTGCTTTATTATTATTGCATGAGGAAATGAGAATTTCCCAGTCCTTCCATTGCGGAAGCCTCTATCCACAGTCCACAAGTACAGCGTCGCATGCATACAAGTGAGTCTGGAATGCTCTCAGGTCTGATGGCGTTGGAAACCGACCGCGATATCGAGATATAGAAATATGTCATATAAATTATTCAAATCGAGACCGCCGGCGGGACGTTCGCGCACTCATTTCCCTACGCCTCATAAAATAACCATAAGAGGGCACGATAATAAATCAAGGATATGCCTTGATATGGCTTTCACTGTTTTAGTGCCAGAGCGCGCACCCTTGCGGGAGAATATGTAAACGATTAGACGGCTACCCCCGTATCCTAATCAGAAATGGTAGAGGATACGAATTTTGAATAGCAAGTTTCATTTGAATTTGTATTACTATACATACTATGTGATTTATACAGGGTTTCCCACGACGAGATGTCATTAGAAGTATATGCAGAATTTGTGGACTTATATTGTAGGATACGACTAAAATCTCAACTAAAATATTTTGAGTTTTCGCTTACTTCCGGTCACGCCGGAAATGACGTCAACTTTTATATTTCAAATGGAACATCCTGTATTTTATCGCATTTTTTAAATCTTCATTAAATTGTAGAACAATTTTACGTTACATTCCTTATACCTAACATGTGTCAATTTTCAGTTATTAATTTTTTCATTAAAAAATGACTGCACGATTACTTTCAATTACTTATACATTATCCCCTGTGACCGTTGGAAAACAGTTGTCCGGCAAAATTGCTGTGAAGGTAACACAACAATTATCGACATATTGATAGAATTCATCTAAAAGTTGATCAAAGTTGAATTCGAGAAAAGAACTAAAGGTCGATTTTTCAAATGGTAAGTCTAACATATGAATACATTTCTCAACTTTGTGTACAATGTCCTATACCTAAAATGTATTTGTACCTACTGTCGTCGATTTTTAAGCATCACAGTAGAAATTGCAAACATTGCCAAATCTAGATTGCGTTTGAAAACAACTGAACAATTTGGAATAACCGGAACTTTATTAAACAAGTATTTATGTCATTTTTCATTATAATTAATTTAGTATTAATAAAATTATAAGTCTACACTAAAACACAATTTTAAAAATAACACAAAATCATAGAGTAAATGAAAAAAGAACAGCTTAATTCTATTTCAGTAACGTATATACAAAAACGTTGCTGTTTTCCGCTAAACATGCTTCAATTATTTGTTGTGGCGTCCCGGATTGAATTAGCACAAAACCCGTTGAAAGCAGCTCGAACTCTATGTTTTATATTCAACTATTGGGGCCTCATAAACTAGGTCTTTAAAAGCTCCCCAAATGAAAAAATCCACTGCCGTCAAGTAGTCGGGGCGAACGCTGTGGATATTTGTATGGTCCATTAAGCGCAATCCACCGATCGTCGAACATCTCGTTAATTAAGCCTCTTACTCAACAGTTGCGTGCGCTGGAGCACCGTCCAGTTGAAACCACCCAATTATTGAGAACCCAATAACTGATAAGCAGAAGATGAAAGATGGAGTTCGAGCTGCTTTTAATGAGTTATATGCTAACTCTATCAGGGACGCCACCAACGAAAACATGTTAAAAATAATTGAAGCATGTTTAGTGGAAAACGGCAACGTTTTGGAACAGTTACTGAAATAGAATTAAGCAGTTTTTTAATTAGGTAGGCTTATAATTTTATAAATAGTAAATTAATTATAATGAAAAGTGACCTAAAAACCTTGTTTAATAAAGTTCTGTTTATTCCAAAGTTCAGATGATTTTAAACGTAATCTAGATTTGGCAATGTTTGCAATTTCTACTGTAATGTTTAAATACAAGGTACAAGTATATTTTTGGTAAAGGACATTGTACGCAAAGTTGATCTAAAATTTTCCATAGAATTGAGAAATGTATTCATATGTTAGGGTTGCCATTTGAAAAAATCGACTTTTAGTGCTTTTCTCGAATTCAACTATGATCTTATAATTTGAACACCCTGTGTAACTTTTAGAAGAATTCTACCAATGCGTCGACAATTTTGCCACAAGTTTTTTCCAACGGTCACCGGACATATATTATAAGTAACTGAAAGTAACCGTGTAGCTGTCATTTTTTAAGAAACAAAATAATATCTTCAAAATGGCATATGTTAGGTATAGGGAATGTAACACAAAATTGATCTAAAATTTAATGAAGATTTAAAAAAATGCGATAAAATACACGGTGTTCCATTTGAAATATAAAAGTTGACGTCATGTCCTACGTAACCGGAAGTAACCGAAAACTCATAATATGTTAGTTGAGACAATCGTGTCCAACAATATAAGTTCACAAATTTTCAATCTCTTATTTCATTGGATTCTCTATATACTTCTAATGGCAGCTCGTCGTGGGAGACCCTGTATATTTAGCCAGACAAATGTGACTGCCGAAGCATATGTATAACAATAATAAAAGTAAATATATTTATGTAGAAAATATTAAATTATAAAAAAATCGAATAAACAAAGATTGTTAGATGAATGTCATTCTGAGTAAAAAGTTTCATGTGACATCATGGGTATTTCAATTTTTAAACAAATTACAGCAGTTTAAAATACAGTTTTGTTACTCAACAGTTGCGTGCGCTGGAACACCGTCCAGTTGAAACCACCCAATTATTGAGAACCCAATAACTGATAAGCACAACATGAAAGATGGAGTTCGAGCTGCTTTTAATGAGTTATATGCTAACTTTATCAGGGACGCCACCAACGAAAATATGTTAAAAATAATTGAAGCATGTTTTGTGGAAAACGCCAACGTTTTGGAACAGTTACTGAAATAGAATTAAGCAGTTTTTACTTTATCATACGCAGTATGGTAAAGTATTGTAATCATGCCGAAAAAAAAAATTGAGATTTTAGCGGAAATAGGTCTTTTTGGGTCCCCTGAACATTTTTGACCAAGGTACAAAAAAATGTCTGTGTGTGTGTGTGTATGTATGTCTGTGTGTGTGTAAACGATTTTTGTGGCGACGATTCCGGAAAAACTACTAAAGGTATCGGGACGAAAGTTCATATTTAGAAGTTTTATGACCAAACTTAGAGCTGAAAAGCTTTTGGTTCAAAATGGTCTAAACTTCTAAAGGAACTGGCTATTTACTCTTAGCATTTTTCAACGATTTTGCAAATGAGCTGCCATTTCTGTAACTTCGTCAAAACAGTTAAATAATAAATTAAAGTACAGGAAATTTTGAATAATTTATGTCGATGATATTTTTTGGTAAAATTAATAGTTTAGCTTCAAGAGCAAATTCTATTTGATCGAGATCGGTCGCATCAGCATTGATATGAAACTACATAGTAGCCAGGATTTTGACAAATGTGTTTTTGTGCTGTCACACTCGAAAATAGCTGATTTCATCAGAGGTTGGAGAACCGCTATGGAACGTTGCCGCTCTAAAATAAGATCACCAATTTGATTGATTGTTGATAAGAAATATCAACCCGTCTGTATATCTAATTCTAAAAACGATAAATTGAGAAAATTGTAAATAAAGTATAGCGATGACTGTAGTTTTATTGTAGTATGTTAGTACGGATGTGACATCTACAGTGTCATGAACAAATATAAATCTGCCAGAATTTGACTTAGCTTTTTAAACTTGACGTTTCGTCAAAGTGGTACCAACCTAACATTTCCTATACAGAAATATTACCATTTTTTATTTTTTTAATACACATTTCTCAAAAAGCAGCACAATAAACATTGATGTCACTCCTGCCAAAAACTAGATAGCGCGACTCGCTCACATGCGACGGCGACACTCAGCCTTCGGTGATGCGCCGCATCACCGCTCGTAGCGCTATTCCGTGTTTTCGGCACTTGTGACATAAATTATTATTCTAATGACCTAGTGTAGGTAGTGTCAAATGCTGATGCTTTGACAATACCTACGATTTATCTGAATAAAATGGATTCTCACGCAGCTAAACTATTATTTTATATATTGTATGATAAAGTCATGTGCCTGGCCACATCAGATTTTTTAATTTACTTTACGATTTTGTTTTATTTTTAATACTGTTTTTCTTGTAGGCTTATAAATTTATATAGTAAATTAATTATAAGGAAAAGTGACCTAAAAACCTTGTTTAATAAAGTTCTGTTTATTCCAAAGTTCAGTTGATTTTAAACGTAATCTAGATTTGGCAATGTTTGCAATTTCTACTGTGATGTTTAAATACAAGGTACAAGTATATTTTTGGTAAAGGACATTGTACACAAAGTTGATCTAAAATTTTCCATAGAATTGAGAAATGCATTCATATGTTAGGGTTGCCATTTGAAAAAATCGACTTTTAGTGCTTTTCTCAAATTCAACTATGATCTTATAATTTGAACACCCTGTATAACTTTTAGAAGAATTCTACCAATGCGTCGACAATTTTGCCACAAGTTTTTTCCAACTGTCACCGGACATAATTTATAAGTAACTGAACGTAACCGTGTAGCTGGCATTTTTAAGAAACAAAATAAAATCTTCAAAATGGCATATGTTAGGTATAGGGAATGTAACACAAAATTGATCTAAAATTTAATGAAGATTTAAAAAAATGCGATAAAATACACGGTGTTCCATTTGAAATATAAAAGTTGACGTCATGTCCTACGTAACCGGAAGTAACCGAAAACTCATAATATGCTAGTTGAGACAATCGTGTCCAACAATATAAGTCCACAAATTTTCAATCTCTCATTTCATTGGATTCTCCATATACTTCTAATGGCAGCTCGTCGTGGGAGACCCTGTATATTTAGCCAGACGAATGTGACTGCCGAACCATATGTATAACAATAATAAAAGTAAATAAATTTAAGTAGAAAATATTAAATTATAAAAAAATCCAATAAACAAATGAAGACTTCTTTTAGGTGAATGTCATTCTGAGTAAAAAGTTTCATGTCGACATCATGGGTTTTTCAATTCTTAAAGAAATTAGAGTAGTTTAATATACAGTTTTGTTAATATTTCAAACGAAAACAAATAACTTTAGATGAAACTTTTTACATTTACTCTAGACGAAAAATGTTTTACGGCGAAATTTTGAACACCCTGTATATTTTATAGGCCATACTTAAAATATAAAGAGATAAACTATTAGTAAATTGGTTGCAAAGAATTGGTGATATTATTGAATTTGCCATATCTCTTTTTTACTCCTTTTAAAATAATTATTTATAATTGTTATTTCACATAACAGGAGGTATATTAGGCTTTAATATGTATGCTCATTTAAAAGACAATAATTTTAACACAGAACATCTACTGTTACAATTTGCAAGATAGCTCGACTCGACTCCTGATGATTGAAGATCAACACATCCCCCACTGACTAAATTCCTCTTATACTTCGACTCCACAGTCTTAGGTTGTCAGTTATCTTATTGTCATTCGCTCCTTTCCTCCTCAGTTATGTCTCCAGCAATCGGCAAACAGAAATAAAATGAAATAAAAACAGTGCAATTCTTGTGCAAGTGTATCAAGGAAACATTATACCAAAGTTACCTGGAGAACAATGTAATTTATTAAAATACAAAGTCAAAAATCGTACTTTACTTCAGCGTCAATGTTAATTTTACATTTCACCTTTCAGTGCGGTCATGTGTAGGAAATAGTTCAGGCAACGTTATGATTTGCCTAACAATCATTACCTTGAATCATCTAGAACGAAATATAAAGTTAGTTTACTAATATTACAATAGTACATATGACATTCCATTGTGGTCGTGTGAGTATATTGGCAAGAGTTTGGTCATAAAAACCAAAATATCAACGAAAATCTTACATTTCTAACTTTCCAATTTCCCAGCTGGGATGAGCAATTTACGAGGAATACCTTAACTATTTCGCTTCCAGCTCGAAACAAATACAAGTTGAACGTGAGCCGGCTGAGCGGTCTTTTTAAGATAGCGCATCAGCGCGATGTAACAAATCTCGAGATAAACCTTGATAGACGTTGTTAAAGTAAACGAATTTTTCGTACCGCGTAAACTTGCTAGCGCAATAAAGCAAAACGCTCCCCAACGGCGTGGGTGTGTTGCGGCGAACCCCGTGGACAATTTAAGTACGGGTATGTGAAAAAAAGAACAGTGGTTTGTTTAATGTTGATATTGCGTGCGCAGATGTAAATTCCGTACCCTCAGACCTAATGATTCCCGGTATGTGGTTGTGTGGAAAATGTGGAATTCCCGGCATAACGTAGGGCCCGTGTGGAAAATATGGAAGCTGTGGGAATGTTGCGCTTGTATATTTCCGTTATGAAATACTTTTAGATGCGGATAAAACATTTCATGGTACGGCGACTCCACCCGACCACGACGCGACGACGACATTGAAAATATATTTCCTATTGAAATTGAAGCGCAAATGCGGAAACCGAACACAATACGTCGATTGTTAGTAGAACGCGAGCATGTGCTATTGCATATGTAAATAAAATGAAACGAAACAAAATATGTAAGCGGATATTAATATACACACAACGGTGGGTTTCATATTGATATGAAAATCGTTATGTTTCGGTTAGCTCTTTACTCACTACATTCTGGAAAAAAAACATTGTTGCATTTCTTGTTGTTGTTGGACGTGCCCAGACATCACAATTGGGTCACTCAAATTGAAAGTTTACATTTTATTCTACATTGAGTTATCCGAATACGATTATACGTCGATTACACGTCGATTACATAAGTCCTTCATGTATACTAAATATACAACGTGAATACTAATTGAGTGCAATAATTGTGAGATGTAACTTTATATAAGGAACAAAAATATTAATAAAATTTTTCACTTTTACGAAATTCATAATAAATATCGATATGTTCAGTGACAACATTCAAGTTACCGAAAAATTAAAACGAATTGGTAAAGTTGACCTCCAAAGAAGCTTATGTACTATCGTGGCCATATATTATGTCCCTTCTTTTGACGTCGGTTTTCTCGCAGAACTAGGGGCGAAAAAATTTTAAAAAAATCTGCTGCTGTCCTTGATTAATATGCTACAACTCATAAAAATTACACATCTGTGTATGTTGGCGTTTTCCCGATTTTTCCAAATTAAGAAGAATTGGCGCTGCTTTTGCCCCGTAAATTTTATTCGTTTAGCTTTAGCAATTAATTACTCCAGAAATAATCTATGGATTTCAACGAATTAACAAGTAAAATCTCCTGCGGAATGCTAGTTTTCAATGTGCATTTTTGTAAAATCATTGGGTTAGTGGTTGACCCACAAGAAGCTATATTATGCAATGCCAGCAATTATTCGAATTATTAGCCGTTATTAGAAGAGCTAGAATAATGAAATATAGACTATAGGCTACCCAATAATTCATAGGTTTAAAGTTTATTACATAATCATTGTTTATCTTGCATTTTTCATACAAAAGATCGTCCTGAAACTCCGCGTGAATTCCGACGCTCTACGGTCTTTGGGGTGCTGCGGGGAAGGGAGGCGTTAGCGGTGCTGTCATGTCGGAGAGAACCGACACTGCTGAGAGAACCAGGGCACCTTATTATCAATACACAAAAAGAACGATAACTTGTCAAGGTAGTAATTTTAACTAACAATTAAATTCTTAATTTTTGCATAATTTTGATTATAATATGTGACCCGGTACGAGAGAAATCTCTTCTATCGATTGGCGTTTTCTTCAGTTTTATACAATATGGTTGTAAACAAGGTTTTGATGGAAGCGGATAGATCTAATAATATGAAGTTAGTAGATTAAGATATTAAATTAAGTTTTCTTGATAAACCCAAAAAATATTTAAAAAGTATGCCCGATTTTGTTATATAAATATTCAAACTATTATAACAGTTTATTTATTAATAATATTTAAATACATGCACAAACAATATAAAATAAATACAACTCTTGATATATTACGTATATTACAAACCTCAGCTCTGAGCGTATAAAACTTTTAGCATCGTAAATTTGTAGACACATAGATTATTTTGAAGATCGTTCATTAATTTTAAATGCTAATACCGAAACCCGATTTAAATTGCCAAGACTTTTCCATGAGACTTCCAAATGCCTGTTCGTGGTTCTGTTATCTTATTGACTCATTTGGCCATTATTTTTTAATTCGGTAACCTGTCGCCTGATATCCAAATTTCTTTGGCGAGGCATAATCGCCGTGTCGTTATATGTATTGTGTCCGTAAACACAGTTCTCCTAGTAACTAATGCACGTGCGATCCGCCACTACTTGCAGCGTCGCTGTCGATCCCGCCCGCCCTAAAGACCGCAGAGCGCCGCGTCAATTGCAGCAATCATGAGATGCTTCAACTCGATCTTTTGTAGGGAAAATGCAAGATAAACAATGATTTTGTAATAATATAGTCAATATTTCATTATTCTAGCTCTTCTAATAAAGGAATTGCTGGCATTGCATAATATAGCTTTTTGTGGGTCAAGCACTAATCCAAAGATTTTACAAAAATGCACATTAAAAGCTAGCATTCCGCAGGTGATTTTACTTTTTAATTCGTTGAAATCTATATATTATTTCCGGAGTAATTAATTGCTAAAGTTAAACGAATAAAATTTACGGGGCAAAAACAGCGCCAATCCGTCTTAATTTGGAAAAATCGGGAAAACGCCAACATATGCAGCTTTCTAATTTTTATGAGTTGTAGCATATTAATCAAGGACAGCATCAGAAGTTTTAAAAACAATTTCGCTCTAGATTTGCGAGAAAATGGACTTAAAAAGAGGGGACTTAATATATGGCCACGATAGTACGAGCTTATTAACGCATTCCTGAGAAAATTAATAAAGAAAGACGGAATCTCTGTTCAGCGCAAGAAAATCGACAGTACTCCACCACAGTTGTGTTGCAACTGCTGACAAATCAACGCCGCCGGCATATATCGGACGCCCTCATGATATAAGGATTTACAGAAGATATGATATTGCGCAAGTTGGCTGCCATAGTGTTGCGTCACCTGGTCACCAAAGAACGATGTAAACAAGGAAGATTGAGTGCCCGGTGAAGTGCTTTCTTGGTGTTTTCGTCCGCTGAATTTTGTGTAGTTGTTGTTTACAGCAGGTATTATCTTGATGATGTGTGCAGTGGTTGGGTGTAGTAGTGACGATAAAGTGAAAGATTATAAGGAGGGGGATGTGACGTTTTTTCGCTTTCCGAAAGATTGCGAGGTTAGAGTGGCTTGGGAGAGGGCTTGCTGTCGTAAAGACAAAATAACACTGATAATGCGAGAATTTGTTCAAAACATTTTAAAGACTCAGATTATATTGGCAGCTTGCGGCAAGAGTTATTGGGATACTATCCAAAGAACTGCCGTCAAACTAAAGCAGGTGTAGTTCCAACGGAGTATTTACCAAGAATTCAATCAGCTTCTGTGTCCACAAAAAAATAATTTTTCAATAATAAAAACGCCGAAGTATTTAAAAATAAATATGTCAAACTAAACTTGCATTACTGTGTTACGCTATAAATAGGAAATACTGTTGAATATACACATGTGATTCATTTCTAAATATTGCAAATTTGAAGATTAAGCAATTTCCAAAAAAAATCTAATGAATCTTTCTCGTCAATTTTTGGAAAACAAAATGTTGACTGGTGGCGTTTCCTTTTATGCACACTGTGTAATATTAAGGATTTTAAAAGATTTACTGCATATTGCAGATCTAAATTTTTATGTGACGGCCGTTTTTTTTGCCCATTATTGCAAAATAGAATGCCATTCATTACAAACGAAAAAGTTTCGACAGAACATCTTCATAGAATTTATGCACTTTTTCTCTTCATCTTTGTCATATCTTTAATAATCACAATAGTCAATAATAGCAAAAAATTAACTGCTAAAACTGCCTCCCTGTTGTTGGAGGCCTTCTGCAAATGCTCGTTTTGCCCATAGTATAACACACCACTGCTAAAGACCACCAACACAATATCCGGCGGATTTTAATGAACAAAAACTATATTTACAAGTTAATTGCAAAAAATTAACTGCTAAAACTGCCTCCCTGTTGTTGGAGGCCTTCTGCAAATGCTCGTTTTGCCCATAGTAAAACGCACCACTGCTAAAGACCACCAACACAATATCCGGCGGATTTTAATGAATAAAAACTATATTTACTGATATATTACTTATCACAGAAAACGAACACCTCCCCGACATAAGGAAGTATAACTGAACATCTTCCTTAAAGATAGGGACACATCTTTAATTTGCCGGTGGGTGTATTATTATCAGTAAAATTAAAGCGTATATTATTGTAAGCATTTTATAAAATATTTGACCAATAGAAAAAGCATTTGACCAATACAAAAAATATTTGAGCAATGCAAAAAATGCCTTGAGCATTTAAAAAAATAAATGTGCAATATATTAATAATATGTGCATCAGAATAAATACTTGTACGTTTATATATTTGAATGTCCCCTTCATAATATATTTGTTCACTTAAATAAATAAATGTGCAATACCATCGTTACCTCTATAAAAATATAATGTGCATCTCAAAAAATAATTGTTAATTAAAAAAATATATATGTTCAATAGTTTAAATAAATCAGCATTTGAAAATTTGGTAAGAGCATTCAATAATCTAAATTGTGCCATGAGAAAATTATAATGCGCCCTGTCGAGATTATAGTGTGCATTAAGTTCTGCAACCCGTAGCGCATTTATGTGTATCATACAGCTTTGTCCTGTCGTTGCTCTGTGGTTTTGGTGTCAGCTAAATACAAATTTATAACTCAGCCATAAAAATTGGTTTGACAGGGAAGTGAACTGTTATATTTTCTTTGAATAAATCAGTTCCAGTGTAAATATAATTCTAGTTACAATCATAACCTCAAATATACCAAATCGCGCGCGTTTGAGGAAAGGCGATTTTAGTAATAGTGTAAACCCTTATAAAATGCAGTGGCGTAAATAGCAGGTGTGCGAGGTGTGCGGCGCACACGGGCCCACGAGCCAGGGGGGCCCATTGGAGCCGGCCGGGTGTTTGGGAGGTCTCGCGAAAAATATGAGATCGTCGGCTTAAAGGTAAAGTCACTAACTAAAATCTAAGAATTACGAAAACCTGAGTTTAAGAAGAAATATCAGAAAATATAATGTAATTTTCTAGAGATTTAATGGATTTTAGATAACTTAGAACACTTAGTCATCACCTCCTCGTATAAGATTCACATTTATAAGCATATGGCTACTATTAATTCCCGTCTCAATAAATTGTAAAAATTATAGTTAGTGACTTTTACTTTTAAGTTGACGATACGTTGGCATTTGTAATAATTGTTCTAAAAATTAACTGATACCCCTCTGAGCGCGGGATATTTCGGGCTAAAAAAAGAGAACTGAGCAGTTTCTGGGCTCCTGGGCTGCAATAAGATGGTAGCATAACGTAAATAAATGAAGTCGAGCATTTCAAAAAGTAGATACGCAGGCCTCCATCTAAACTCGATACCATAAAACCAATAAATGTAACTTTTTAATGATGGTTATAACTTCTTTATTTGTGATCCCTTCAACAAAGCGTTTCGACATTATGAAGGCACTTTTTCCCTACAATTTGAATATGTTTGTTTAAAAATTTTCGCCAATGAATTCGTCAGAAACAAACGAATTGGAGTTTTTCGTTAATATCTGAAAATAGCATGGTGTCATGAAAAACATATTTGAGTGATATAGTATTTATGTGCCCATAATCAAGTTACAGTAAACTTTTAGAATGTATTTATTTGTACTAACTACACAACATAAAAAGTAACAACATTTTAACAAACTAAATAATGTTTTCAAAAGTCTCGCCATGTTTACGGAGGCATTTTTCACAGCATTCCGTAAACTGGTGACGTTACCGCGGGCTCTTCTGTCAATCGAATTGAAAACGGCGATGATAAGTCATTCCATAGATAAAAATCACAAGGAGTAAGATCCGGCAATTTTGGTGGCCATACTTCTGAATAGGTAGCAATTACTCTCCGTTTATGTCTTATATCTAAATAGTTCCTCACCATTTGGGCATTATGTGCAGTTGTCTTGTAGGAGCCACATACCTTATCGTAAGGCCAATAGTATATCGTCCATTCTTTCTTCCACGTCTTCAGAGAGCAATATTGCCGATACATCTCCGAAGTTGGATTTTTGTTATAAAAAATTGGTTCGGTTAATCGGTTGGCCACTATACCGCACCATACATTAAAACCAAACTACACCCGATTATAGCGCGGTACAAAAAGGTTTTATTTTTTGCAGGCCCAGTGCGTTTCAGTTAAAAATACCGCAGTTAGAAAAATATGTTTCATCGGACCATTATATTTTTTTATAAATTCTAGATTTTCACCAATTTTTTTCAACAAATGGTTACAGATGGCTAGATATCACATTATTTCACAAAACGTCTTCCATGGCACCATGCGATTTTCAGCAATTCTCGAAGTGTACAAATTTTCAGTCTTCAATTTTTAGTTTCTATTATCGTATTGTAATCAAAATATGGCATGTGTCATACGAAATTACTCAGAAAGAAATGATTAATCCAAACATGTATAAAACCAATATGGCGTCCATAAGAAAAACGAAAGTTTCTACTGTTTCTGACGAATTCATCGACAAAAAAAATTTAAACTGACAATCAAATTGTAGGGAAAAAAGTGCCTTACGAATGTCAAAACGCTTTTTTGATGGGATAACAAATAAAGAAGTTCTGATCATAATTAAAAAATGAAATTGTTTGGTTTTTTCAAAATAGTTTGGAAACCATTTGGAATTCAACTGTTTTCTGAACAGATTATGAAAGAGCACATAAAAATATGCACTCCTTTGTCCATTTTCTATCTCCAATAATAACAAAAGTAGTCATATAATCCAACGTTCCGTGACACACTGTATAAAGTATAAAAACCATATAAACAGTATAAAAAGTCTTAGTGGGCAGTCAAATAAGTGTTTAAGGGTTTCAAAGTATTAAATAAAGTGGAGGCCCATTGTTTCTGTTCGCACACGGGCCCACTGACTCCTAGTTACGCCACTGATAATATGTATAATAATATGTGTGTTGTATCATATGTATCCTACATCTTGTTCTACTGCTTGTTGTTATACTTGCTTCTTTTTTATTGTTTAAGAAACTGTCGTAATACGACATATAATAAAAATTCTTTTTGCACACGTATTTAGTAGTTATATGCTGTACAATTGTCAATATTTTTTTTTCCTTTTGGTTACTATGATAATCAACATTGTTTAATAGTTGTACCTTTTCCGCTGTATTTCAGTAGATAAGTATCATTATGCCGTATGTTTCGTTTCAAATACGGCTATTCCGTGTACAATTTTAACTTGCTATCTAATAATTATTAGTTTTATAAAATGAAATATACATACCACCTGTGCGGGGTTTTTATACATACAAAACATACATAATAACCCAAAAACAATGTAATACTTTTACAATAAGCAATTAATGAAAACGTTTGTTTTCTAATAGAAAAAAATTCTTTTCTAAATTATATAAAGATTGGTTGGGATTTCTTGTAAAATGGAGGTTTACTCTTAGCGTTTTTTCAACGATTTTGCAAATAAGCCGCCATTTCAGTAATTTTGTTAAGATAGTATGGCCATGACGAAGCATTGCTGTATAGTATGATAAAGTAGGTAATGTGCTGGCCACATCAGATTTTGTTCTGTTCAAATTATATTTTTACTTTATCATACGCAGTATGTAAAGTATTGTAATCATGCCGAAAATAAAAATTGAGATTTTAGCGGAAATAGGTCTTTTTGGGTCCCCTGAACATTTTTGACCAAGGTACAAAAAAATGTCTGTGTGTGTGTGTGTGTGTCTGTGTGTGCGTGTGTGTGTAAACGATTTTTGTGGCGACGATTCCGGAGAAACTACTAAAGGTATCGGGACGAAAGTTCATATTTAGAAGTTTCATGACCTAACTTAGAGCTGAAAAGCTTTTGGTTCAAAAGGGTCCAAAGGAACTGGTAGTTTATTCTAAGCCTTTTTCAAGGATTTTGCATATGAGCCGCCATTTCTGTAATTTCGTCAACATAGTTAAATAATAAACTAAAGTAGAGGAAATTTTGAATAATTTATGCCTATGACATTTTTTGGTAAAATTAATAGTTTAGCTGCAAGAGCAAATTCTATTTGATCGAGATCGGTCGCATCTGCATTGATATGAAACTACATAGTAGCCGGAATTTTGATAAATATTTTTTTGTGCTGTCACACTCGAAAACAGATGATTTCATCAGAGGTTGGACAACCGCTATGGAACGTTGCCGCTCTAGTGCGGCAAAGTACAAAATACAAATTTCAATAAAATAACCATTCTTTAATTATTTTTTAAGTACATATTTCTCAAAAAGCAACACAGTAAACGTTGATGTCACTCCTGCCGAAAACTAGATAGAGCGACTCGCTGACTTGCGACGGCGACGCGCCGCCTTCGGTGACTCGCCGCATCACCGCTCGTCGTGCTATTCCATACTTTCGGCACTTGTGGCATAAATAACTATTATTCTAATGACGTAGTGTAGGTAGTGTCAAATATGCTGATGCTTTCACAATACCTACGATTTATCTCAATAAAATAGATTCTCGTGCAGCTGAACTATTAATTTTATATATTGTATGATAAAGTCATGTGCCTGGCCACATCAGATTTTTTGGGTTATGTTGATAACACCACGGTTTAGTTATGTTTCATTTTATGAATCCGATAATAGAGATAGAACCTACAAATGAAAATGTTATATTTAATATCGCTATGTAGGTATGTTATTTTTTTAGTAATACAAAAAGAAAGTTAGTTTCGATATTTTTTCTCCTGATTGTGTAATTAATGATTTAAGTTAATTTTTAGCAATTTTAGGGAAACATGACAGACGAAAATATTTCTCATTAAAATATTTTTTATGTAACATATTGATATTTATTTAATGCTCAGTATGTGTTATTTTAATGCACAAGTCAGCCATTCTAGGGCACAATATGAATTAAATATTGCTCATTATAAAATATTTTATGTTATATATTTATTTAATGCACATTATTTCTTTTTTTAATGCACAAAGTATCTATTTTAATGCACTTTTCTATTTAAATAATGCACGCTTAAATCACACCGTATTATTATCCTAGCAAGAGGACACGTAAATTAGATAACACTTTTACAAATGACAAATTTGAATTGTTTAGCTTTGCTTTGAACAGAGGGCGCTCCATTTGCGAGTCGTTTCCCCATCTTGTTTAAAGACACTTTTGCATTCCACTCAAGTCGGCCGTGTGTATGTTTGGTTTGCTATATTTGATATCATTGTCGACTTCACTAAATTACGGAAGTAGATCTTTCTATATATGTTAACAATTAATTACGTATGACCTCTACATTGTAGAAATCGTGTGTTCAGATGCAGAAACAATATAGTTTCGAAATATTAACATAAAAAGTAGTTTCTGTTCCTTTCCCAATCTTACTTCCGAAAGAATTTTTTTGTTGTAATAGTATTACAATAGTAATAAATATGTAGCGTCGCTTTGCATGAACCAAAAGAATTTTGAATGATGGCGTTGGCCAGAATTGCAGGTTCGGGAAAAAGGGAATTGCAGTTATACGAACTGGTTAGCGTTAAGCGAATGCAACGCGATTATCCTAGACAAAGGTGCCCAATTTGCATATTGTGCAACTTCATATTTCGAGTAAGAAGTGGCGTTATGCAGAGGCGGTTGCGAGTACGGTGGAGGCGGCGGCGGCAAACAGTAAGCCCGTCGAGCGGGGTGCGGGTAGAGAGCTTTATTCAAATCGCACACAACATAAATATTCATGTGACGCATATGTGCCGCGACGATTACACGCAGATGCTCGCAACGCCGGTTACGGGAAATCCGGCCGTATTAGAAATTATAATGTTGTATCACGGCGCGGCAGGCGTTCCCGTGCTGATGTTGTTCCGCTAACACTCCATTTTCAATATTGAATTTTAAAATTATCCGACGTTCTATTCTTAAAGTTTGAGCGAAATTACTGCATTATCCAATAGCAAGGTGAAGACATGTTGGATGATTATATTTGTTAACAACGTTTACCTAATTTAAATGAATTTAAAGAATGATAAAAGATAAATGATTTTACCTACGACCGTATGTATAAATATCCCTTACGTCTCCTTCACTCGTATATCGCTTATAACAAACATGTGGTTTTGGTTGTGCTTTTGTGTTTTTAACGCACGATATAATGTCATCACAACGCAAATGTAGATCCATATTTTCCTATTTGAATATAATTTCTCTCTTGTCACAGTTCAAATGTTACCCACAGTTAAATAGATGTCGCGCGAATAACTAACATTGAGCATATTATAACAATAGATAAAAAACATTTTTGCTGTCAAATAAACTAACCTAAGTTAATACATCTACTTCTGTCGCAATATTTCTCATTTATTTAACGTAGGTGATTGGATCTGTAATTGTCGGTCGTACGTAAAATTATGTACAATACTCGAGCTGTAACGCATATTGCGAGCTCGTGAAAATTACAAAACTCACTCGCCTATCGCTTATAACAAACATGTGCTTTTCGTTATGTTTTTTTTTGTTTGTTTTTAACGCACGACATAAAGTCATCACAACGCAAGTGTAGATCCATATTTTTCTATTTGATTGTTATAATTTCCCTCTTGTCACAACAGTTCTAATAGTGTTTCTCACAGTTGAAATAGATGTCGCGCGAATAACTAGCAATAGATAACATACATTTTTGTTGAACTGCTAAATATAAAGGCTGCTTTTTAGAGGCGGAGCACTTCACCCAAATATTAATCACACATTTTTATTGTTATATTAATGAATTATTACTTTATCATACGCAGTAAGATAAAGTATTGTAATCATGCCGAAAAAAAAAATTGAGATTTTAGCGGAAATAGGTCTTTTTGGGTCCCCTGAACATTTTTGACCAAGGTACAAAAAAATGTCTGTGTGTGTGTGTGTGTGTGTGTGTGTGTGTGTGTGTGCGTGTGTAAACGATTTTTGTGACGACGATTCCGGAGAAACTACTAAAGGTATCGGGACGAAAGTGCATATTTAGTAGTTTTATGACCAAACTTAGAGCTGAAAAGCTTTTGGTTCAAAATGGTCCAAAGGAACTGGCTATTTGCTCTTAGCATTTTTCAAGGATTTTCGTCATTTCTGTAATTTCGTCAAAATAGATGAATAATAAATCAAAGTAGACGAAATTTTGAATAATTTATGCCTATGACATTTTTTGGTAAAATTAATAGTTTAGCTGCAAGAGCAAATTCTATTTGATCGAGATCGGTCGCATCTGCATTGATATTGAACTACATAGTAGCCAGGATTTTGACAAATATTTATTTTTGTGCTGTCACACTCGAAAACAGCTGATTTCATCAGAGGTTGTAGAACCGCTATGGAACCGCTCTAGTGGGGCAAATTACAAAATACAAATTTCAAATGAAATAAGATCACCAATTTAATTGTTTGTTGATAAGAAATATCAACCCGTCTTTATATCTAATTATAAAAACGATAAATTGAGTAGAAAAGTATAGCGATGACTGTAGTTTTATTTTAGTGTGTTGGTACGGATGTGACATTTACAGTGTTATGAACAAATATAAATCTGTCAGAATTTGAATTAGCTTTTTAAACTTGACGTTTCGTCAAAGTGGTACCAACCTAACACTTCCTATACAGAAATATAACCATTTTTTATTTATTTTATTTTAAATACGTTTCTCAAAAAGCAACACAATAAACGTTGATGTCTTTCCTGCCAAAAACTAGATAGCGCGACGCGCTCACGTGCTCCGGCGACGCTCCGCCTTCGGTGACGCGCCGCATCGCCGCTCGTCGCGCTATTCCGTACTTTCGGTACTTGTGACATAAATAACTATTATTCTAATGACGTAGTGTAGGTAGTGTCAAATGCTGATGCTTTGACAATACTTACGATTTATTTCAATAAAATCGATTCTCAAGCAGCTATACTATTAATTTTATATATTGTATGATAAAGTCATGTGCCTGGCCACATCAGATTTTTTTTTATTTGAAAGATAAGTTTCTTCCACTAGTACGTAATATGCTAGTTACAGCTCTTGTAATGTAATATACTATTCGTTGACGTCTTTGACGTCTTGACGCAACCGTTGACATAACGGCGATCGTACTCGATCATCACTCTAGTGCAAATTGAGTGTTGATGAATTGTTAATAAATATTTGCTTTTTACACATAAATTAAACTTGGTATGGAAGAACAATATTTAGTACTGATTTTAACTAATTTTAAGTCATGGTAAGAAAATTGATAGCGTTATTATCTAAGCGAGAAAGTGTATGTTTGAATCACCTTTTACCCTTATCCCATTTTGGATAAGAAAGAAGTGGCCAATGGCTTCTGATCAGTGTAAATTGTAAATTGGTATCCTTCCAGCAAGCGTCGGAAATTATTAATTGCTTCGTAAATATCTAAAAGTAGAGCACTGGTTTGTGAAGATAAATGCTTCCTTGAAAAATAAGCAAAGGGTTGTGAAGAATTGTGTATGCGCCAGTGGTAAGTGTCATCGCTACAATTTTCAATAAAATATCAAGTATTTGGTAACATGAAATCGGTGAAATTTTTAATATCGAATAATCAGGTTGTACACACGAAGTATATAGGAAAAAATTACTCCTTGGCAAAAACTAATTAAATCAGGCTAGAAGGAACCAGTAATACAATATCGACCAAAATCGATTTAGTGAGTGTTTATTTGACAATTTACGACTACTTTCACCAATTCATAGCCACCTAAATTAATAAACAAAAAGTTATTTTTTGTTGCCTAGGTGATAGAATTTGACGAACGATTGCGTTCTCAATGGAACAATCTCGGACCCTCGATAGAAAACGAATGAGGACGCTCAGGATCGTGGAGTGGAAAATAGCCTAATTGGTTACCAAAGCATAGTAGTTATAGCATAGTAGAACTGTAAAACGAATCATGTTTTTCCAGCCAATCATTGCTATTATTAATACATAAATTGCAATTGTTTAATAAATAAACACAAATAGGAACTCCCTATATCGAAACATTTTTATATTCACAATACGTCTAGTGGAGGGTTATTTCCAACGCCCATCGGGAACGGCTCACAAATAAATTATTTTTATTCCCACACGTCGTTCTTTTATTCATTACTGCGCAGGCACTCATTTGCGATCATTTATTACCGATAATGCGTATAGCAATTATCGAAACAGTACGAAATATAATTAAACCGCGTTGGCGAATAATTGCTTTTCCCTCAAGAGTTGCACGCGCACGCATCTCCGCGGAGATGGTGTTTTGATAACGGCCGACCTTCGAAGAGCCGCAGAGTAACCACAAATTATACTGTTTGTTGTTTGTTGCGGTGCGATGCTGTAAATTGAACCGAATCAAAAATTCAAGGTGAAAGATACTAGCGCGGTAGCCCGTCTGCAGGCTACGCCCAAACAAACATGTCTCTCTTGGGCGGCGAGCATATATCACTTGGGACGTTTAAATAGCAAACTTTTTTTCTCCACATACTCCGTATGTAATTAATTTATGCGCTCAAGGATTCCGAATCGCGGTTTGCCCTCTTTTTTCTCTCATAAAAGCGACAAACTCCTCGAACTGCAAAATTGTTGGTAAAGGTTAACTTGTTAAGACCACTTGTCCTAAAGTGGTCCAACTTCCGCTGACCAAAATGATTAAGAGTTGTTACTCTTTTTCCTTACGCCCAATATGTAGCCATATACTGTGAACTTAATGTATTAATAAGACAATTGGCTTGTTAAAAAATTGCACTAAGATATCTTTTTGTCTTTATTTTTAAATATTGTTAAAATGATACTGTTTATATTTTATCTATTTAGTTCAGTAGTCTTCAATCTGATCCGTTTTTTATGGAGAGATGTAGCTTTCAGCTGGGCGCTGCGGGTTTTTGTTAGTTTCTCAACATTTATTTGCAGGTCAAGGGCCCAACACTTATCAGTTGCTAAAGGTATATCTTCTTTATTGTAATATTTAAAAATTTCAAATCTTATTAGAATAGTCAGGAATAAAAGTACCTATATCCAGTGGAGATTGAAATATTAAGGTTCCATCTCAATATAAGAATATTATATGGAAAATGACATATATTTTTGACCGATATTTTAAACGATATTTTGAAACAAATCAATTAAATGATAACTTTTGCTGTATCGCACCAGCTGCTCAACAAAAAAATGTCCTCGTAGAATGTTCTTTCTTGCAAAATTTTATGACCTTAAAGATCAGAAAACCATCAATGTAAACTTGTGTTGATTCGATGTTTGGCTGTACATTTTTAACGTTATTTCTTTTATTATTTTTTGTTTGTTTGTGACTGGACAGTCTTAGACGATTTTTTTGTCTGTTAAAGCAGACGTATATCTAGTTCATAATTGTTTACAATCAGATCTTTGTTTCTAGAAATATTTGCTGCAAATAAAAATATGTAGTTCACTGAAGACTCTTTACTTACTTCAACGGAGTGACAACTTACATAAATCTAGTAATTACCCCAAGAACCAAAATTTGATTGATGTCAATAATCTCTGGCGTATCTACGAACCTACCAACCACTTCATCCAAGTAATTTTCTCTTCGATTGAGAGATTACTTTTCTGTGCGAGGTACGCGCTGCCCGAAATTAATAACGTTCATAGCAATCGCTTTAAAAAATTACTGAAAAACTTCTGTGTGATTATGTGTTAACTTAAAAATGCTAAAAACGGATACCTTTTTCACTTCTCTGGCGCTTATGTTTACACCGAGAGGCAGAGAATTGATAGGCACAAAACTTATGTACAATTCAGGAGTATGCCACACATTATTTCAATTTGTTCTGTTCAGTAGTTTTAGTGTTATTGGCCTTCAAACGAACGGGCAATACTATCTAAACGAGAGATGGCACTTGGGGCGATTCTTTAGGGCACATGTTTGGAAATGTCAAGCATTTCTAAATCAGTAGAGAAAAATTATCAAATAACTCAATCAAGCTTTTGAAGAAAATAAATGCCAAAAGATTATTGATTTTTTTAAATTGTGTTTTGCATATTTCTTAAGGCAAATAAACATCACATTAATTAGTTTTAATGCAGTTTTGCAACTGGTACCATGCGCTGCATTTTATTTTAAAATACTGTAATTGCTTGCAGATCATAGACACTTCTGAAAAGATGCCGCTTGAAAAAAAATAGCCAAATAAGAACCACATAATTATCAATGTGTGATTAAACTGTATTAGGTAACCTAATTATCCATGTGTGAATAAACTGTACAATGGAAAGATAACAATATACCAAATTAATAAAAAGAAACAAACCTACAAGTGAACCTCACAGAACAAAACTCAGTTCATCTTGCTGGTCTATATATTCTTAACTGGAACAGATTAAAATCCATAGTGCATTAATTTGTTTAATTAAGTAAATGAAACAACTCTTCCTTGATGCACAGTGTATATTATGTACTTAGGGACGCATTTCGGACCGCAGGTCCATCATCAGCCGCCAAATCTACAGGCTAACAAGATATACGTAAAGAGCCAAGTACCACATGATTAAAAATTAGACACTTCAAAAAAATCGAAACGAATACCATCTTAACATTAAATACATTTAGCAATACAAGACAATAAAAACGAAATACTTAGAGTCTATATAGTCGACGTCGACAAACAATAGTAGTCATGTAGATATGTCTAACATGAATACATCAAAAGTTTAATGAAATAAATGCGAGATGAAAGATTCTGCGAAATGTTGACAATTTTGTAACTGACTTATCGATAGCAGTGTTGGAATGGAGTGGACAGTGTGTAGGCTAGATCAAGCCGACCGGCCCGATACAAAGAACACCGAATGGAATAAAATGAAAAGTTCCCGATGTAGCGGAATTCAATAAATTTTAAAAATTCTGGACAAACGACAAAGTGAAATATAATAAATACATGAACAATGAATCAGAAAATATGTTGAAAAGGCCACTTACGTGAAATTATGATCATTTTGCTTCAAAGGTGAATCGCAATTATTGTAATTCATCATACAAATCGGAAAGCAAAACTACACTCGGGAATATCAATATAAAATATGGCGAGTTCAAGATCATCGGTTTTTGGGCAAAACATAAAAAAGACAGAGTTTTATGCGATAAAAACTATATTCAAAATTTCAAAAGATTGTGTTGTGTTAAGTGATTAAAAACAAGCAATTTCGGGACCCAAGGATAAATTATATAATATTGCCATAAGTGTTGTCACTGTAATTAAATTTTTTGCAAAACTCAGATAATAGTCAAATAGAGACAAAGATTGAGCTTGAATGGTTGAGCAAGAGTCAGGAATATTTTCAATTACGTTCATTTCTAGGCCGTAATAAAAATCCTAAGTTTGCACCCCTAATAAGTTCCGCAAACTTCCTCAATTTTGGATAAAATTGCTGTAAACAGATTTTTTTAAGAATAATTTGTTTCGGCTGCATATTAAAGCAAAACTACCGGAAAATATAGACCATAACATTTCCCATCACTTATGTGTTTCATACATTTTCGGCTGATTGTTTAGAGACTACGGTAGGACCACTCAATAGATCCAAAACTCGTAAACTATTAATCTGACAAAGAATTGTTATAATATAAGAATATTTTATAAGACAGGGCTGACATATGTAACTGGAATAAGAGGTATGATGTGTTCTTATTTAAAACTGTTTTCTTTTGTGAAATGATAAGTAGGCTTCCACTATTCTGATGTGTTCTGGCGTTAATATTTAAAGGCTTTCATAGCTTTAAACAGCCCAGTCAGTGGAAAGATCTGCGGAGTAAGAGAGTTTTTGTTTTTGAATAAATGCTTGGTACATCGAAGTTCTTTTGGCGGAATCTTTTGCAGAATATTGCAGTATGTAATTGTCACCGATTCTAGTTTAAGCATCTTGGACAGTATTACCCAGAACCGTAAAAAAGTTCTCCTAAAAAGCACGTTTTGTGTATTTTTCTTTCGCTCTTAATGAACTGTCAAGTTCTGTGCAATCAGAAAACAATAAAAAACAAAGAATGTATCAATAAAGACTGACAATGTATTTACAGTGTATTACATTAACATGGATTCACCAGTTATGCACTACAGATCTTAGGTCATTTACCAGGCATTGACAGCAGGAGCAGAGTAAGCCACTGGGGCGGCATAGCGGTAGTATCCAGATGGAGCAGCATAAGTAGCATGAGAAACTAGCCCTGAAGCAGCATATGAGGTTACAGCTGGTGCAGCATAAGCAGTTACAGCTGGCGCAGCATAAGCAGCTACAGCTGGTGCAGCATAAGCGGCTACAGCTGGTGCAGCATAAGTAGCTACAGCTGGAGCAGCAGCATAACCATATGAAGCAACGACTGGACCGGCAGCGGCGTAAGTAGTGGTGGAGACTACTGGTTTGCTGACGACATCAGTTCTGGATTGGTAGCTGACAGCCGACGGGACAGCAGCAACTGGTGCAGAGTAGGCAGCTGCTACTGGAGCTGATTTCACAACTGGTGCAGCTACGACTGGAGCTGATTTCACAACAGGTGCAGCTACAACTGGAGCGGCAGCATAGGTAGTAGTAGATACTACTGGTTTGTTGATCACATCAGTTCTGGTTTGATAACTGACTGCGGATGGGACAGCAGCTACTGGAGCAGAGTAAGCAGCAACTACTGGAGCTGATTCAACAACTGGGGCAGCAGCGGTGTAGGTGGTTGTGGATACTACTGGTTTGTTGATCACATCAGTTCTGGATTGGTAGCTGACTGCAGATGGTACAGCGACGGCTGGTGCAGTGTAAGCTGCAACAGCTGGAGCGGAGTAAGCAGCAACTACTGGAGCTGCAGCGTAGGTCGTTGCAACAATTGGTTTGCTGATAACGTCGGATCTTGTTTGGTAGCTTACTGCAGATGGCACTGCCACAGATGGAACAGAGTACGCTACTGTACCGTGATTTACACTAGCTGAGGCAAAAGCCAAAAGAGCGGACAACACCACCAACTTGAACATCTTGAAGGTCTGTGTTGCTAGATCTGTCTACTGAAACTGATGCCTTTTCTGGATCGACGGCCGCTTTTATATGGGACAGAACCGGAACAAATGCAGATTGTCCTTCACATTGCTATAATTTTTACACCGTATAACCTACGGACCAACGCCCAATTTCTTCGCTGTTGTCGTCTCGTTTAAAAGTCGGCGCAAGGTAAGAGCGGATTCGAGGATGACGTCGATAATCCAGTATTTTTATAATTAAATGTCAAAGTCGTCTTTCTGAAATATATCTTTGTATACTAAATATTATTGCGAGTGCGTGTAATTCGTTTCCAAATCATGAATATATAATATTTTGATATCCATGCATGAATTAGTTAGATACATGTTATTATTGGAATTGCCAGAATTTCCAGTTCATTCAAAATACACTATAAATTGTATATGCTTTTCACATAAATTATTAATATATATATATTATTGGCAATATAAATTATAATATCTGGACAATTATAAATATTATATTTTTGGGTAGTAATGCATCAACATGGATATTGCGGAAGTTATTTGTTGTGTGTATAACTTTATTCTCTGATAACGCAATGATAATATATTTGACACTTATTATAAATACAAGAAAAATTACATGGCATGACCAAACTACTGCTACAATGATATATTTATGTGCAGCGAAGATTGTAAACATAATATGGTAAAGCGTACGTTAAAGACAAAAACAACGTTGTATTAAGATGTTAGATATTCGATGTTCACAATGTATATCCGCAATATTTGAAACTAACGGGTTGACAGGTGGCTACTGAAACACTATACAGTGTGTTCATTTCACAAGTATCAACCCTTAATAACTCTTGACCTGATGCGATTATTAGTTGGAGTGGAAACACGTCGATCTAGATATTGAGGGGAAGTTCAAAAATGGTACCTAGAAAATTTTAGGTTTCATCCCTTCACCACCCAGCCATCCCACTTTGAAATTTCAAATGGCACCCCCTATCTTGTGATACATCATGTGAATGGGCACAAAATTCTCTACTCAACCATGATAAAAAATGAAATCGATCGATTGATTCTTAAGATAGACTACACAGAATATTGAAGGTATGAAATAACTCAACCCTTAATAGCTCTTGGCCTGATGCGATTATCGCTTAGAGTGGAAACATGTCGATTTAGATATCGAGGGGAAGTTCAAAAATTGTACCTAGAGAATTTTAGATTTTATCCCTTCACACCCCAGCCACCCCACTTCGAAATTTCAATTAGCACTCCCTACCTTGTGATATATCATTTGAAAGGGCATAAATTTCTCTACTCAACCATGATAAAAAAATGAAATCGATCGATTGGTTCTGAAGATAGATACCCAGAAGATAGAAGGTATGAAATCAATTATTATTAGCAATTACAATTATTATCCGCAATGTAATTGCGGATAATAATTGTTGGATACATAATACTTATTGGATACACTGTTGAATTAAATTACAGTCATAAGAAATAAAAAATAAAAATAAATAATAAAATCAGAAATAAGAAATTATTTTATTGCATTTTCGAAATGGCCACCATTATTTGCTGGACAAAAATACATTCTGTTTTCGAACTTTTCGCAAACGCAAATAATGGTGGCCATTATTCTAGTCTATCTTAAGAACCTATCGATTGATTTCATTTTTTTATCATGGTTCAGTAGAGAATTTTGTGAATTTTATGCCACATTTTTTAAGTCGTTAAAATCATACCTGCTTTGAAATGGATCAACTTTCCTGTTATTCTATTTCGAAACTAACGGGTCGTTAAAATGACTGTAGTCGCTGTAGGCCATGTATTAAATGTAAATATTTCTGGTTTCCGCTCTATTTGAATGGAATATGTGCTCGACGCGTGTTTTTTTACATGGAACAACCTATATTTTGGCAGAATTTTGAATTCCTCGCTAAATTTTACGCCAATGAAATATAACATTACCTACACTAAACTTTATACTTTTGATTTATTGGCATTTTTATGGAAAAACAGTAGTCTAAGAAAAACTGTATATCTCAATAACTGTTTTTAATATAATTTCGCACGCTTAGATTATGATTAAGTAAGAAGCGTTCTATTATCATGATTACCTACCATATCCAAATTGTGTAAAATTTTATTTCAAATTATAATATTAAATTGCAGATGTGATATATTGTTTTATTTTATTTAAAAAAATATGAAATTATGCGAGAAAACAGTACTTTAGGTAAATACTTAGCTGGTTTAATAGTTAACGTTGGTGTAGAACCACTCATTGATAGAAAAATCGATTTTTTTATAAGGAAGACCAGTTATCTCTGCAATGGTTTATTTTAGCACTAGTGTGTACTAGTACTTTTTTGAGCAGAATGATGCGTAGAATCCAAAAAAATTATTAGATATAGGGTGTTCCATTTAAAAAAATTTACTTTCTTAGGAAAAACTGTTTGCTATGTTTTGTTGCACATTATGACCAACCTGTACACAATTTGAATATGGTAGGTAATCACGTTAATACAACGCTTCTTACTTAATCATAATCAAGGTGTGCGCAATAAAATTAAAAACATGTATTGAGATATACATATTGCCTTTCTTAGACTGCTGTTTTTCCAAAATAATGCCAAAAAATCAAAAAGTATAAAGTTTAGGGTAGGTAAACTTACTCATTGTCGTAAAATTTTGCGAGGAATTCAAAATTGTACCGAAATATAGGTTCTTCCATTAAAAAAAATCTGATGTGGCCAGGCACATGACTTTATCATACAATATA
Organism: Melinopterus prodromus; assembly: GCA_964023965.1. Classification (NCBI taxonomy): domain Eukaryota; kingdom Metazoa; phylum Arthropoda; class Insecta; order Coleoptera; family Scarabaeidae; genus Melinopterus; species Melinopterus prodromus. Next base: position 29,884,041 of record OZ030390.1, read on the forward strand.
TAAAATTAATAGTATAGCTGCTTGAGAATCGATTTTATTGAAATAAATCGTAAGTATTGTCAAAGCATCAGCATTTGACACTACCTACACTACGTCATTAGAATAATAGTTATTTATGTCACAAGTACCGAAAGTACGGAATAGCGCGACGAGCGGCGATGCGGCGCGTCACCGAAGGCGGAGCGTCGCCGGAGCACGTGAGCGCGTCGCGCTATCTAGTTTTTGGCAGGAAAGACATCAACGTTTATTGTGTTGCTTTTTGAGAAACGTATTTAAAATAAAATAAATAAAAAATGGTTATATTTCTGTATAGGAAGTGTTAGGTTGGTACCACTTTGACGAAACGTCAAGTTTAAAAAGCTAATTCAAATTCTGACAGATTTATATTTGTTCATAACACTGTAAATGTCACATCCGTACCAACACACTAAAATAAAACTACAGTCATCGCTATACTTTTCTACTCAATTTATCGTTTTTATAATTAGATATAAAGACGGGTTGATATTTCTTATCAACAAACAATTAAATTGGTGATCTTATTTCATTTGAAATTTGTATTTTGTAATTTGCCCCACTAGAGCGGTTCCATAGCGGTTCTACAACCTCTGATGAAATCAGCTGTTTTCGAGTGTGACAGCACAAAAATAAATATTTGTCAAAATCCTGGCTACTATGTAGTTCAATATCAATGCAGATGCGACCGATCTCGATCAAATAGAATTTGCTCTTGCAGCTAAACTATTAATTTTACCAAAAAATGTCATAGGCATAAATTATTCAAAATTTCGTCTACTTTGATTTATTATTCATCTATTTTGACGAAATTACAGAAATGACGAAAATCCTTGAAAAATGCTAAGAGCAAATAGCCAGTTCCTTTGGACCATTTTGAACCAAAAGCTTTTCAGCTCTAAGTTTGGTCATAAAACTACTAAATATGCACTTTCGTCCCGATACCTTTAGTAGTTTCTCCGGAATCGTCGTCACAAAAATCGTTTACACACGCACACACACACACACACACACACACACACACACACACACAGACATTTTTTTGTACCTTGGTCAAAAATGTTCAGGGGACCCAAAAAGACCTATTTCCGCTAAAATCTCAATTTTTTTTTTCGGCATGATTACAATACTTTATCTTACTGCGTATGATAAAGTAAAAAAAACATAAGTTTGGGTTGGTACTATCTTATAGAACAACCTGTACACACGCTAATAATTTTAAAATATAAGCCTCGGCGTTCTGTATGCATGAGTGAATTCAGTTTTAAACTATCTTCATTAACAGAGGTACAATCTTCCGAGATCGCACTGTTGTGACACCGTGAAGACAGATCTTGAACATATACAATTTTTTTTTACATATACAGTACATTTTTCCTAATCGGCTTTGTTTTCAAGATACAGAGTGTTAAAATTTTACGTACATAAATATTCAGTTTTATTATTAGTTTCTTCGATAGTAATCGGAAAGTTGGAGTTTTAAAATTTTATGCTGAAACACTTTTAGTATGATTCATTTCATATTCTATAAAAAGAAGGGACCTATAGCTTATTAAAGTTTTACAGTTTTTTTTTCAATTATAGTTTTTGAGAAAAAATGTTTCGATTTTTTTGCAGCTTTTAGCGTTGATATTTTGATTTCTGGGTGGAAACCGCGTTGAGGACTTTGAGTCTTTGAGCAGTCGACGTTTCGCACTTGCTGTAAGAGGCATCTTCAGGACTTACAGGTTTTTTAAAAAGCAAAGTGAAAAGTTCTGCTGTACGGCAAAACCATACCAGAAACTCTTGCTAGATTTTGTTCATTGTAGGCTAGGATATTCTCGTACGTATGGTATTAATTAACTAATTAAGTACTTAAAAATATGTGAAAGGGTTCGATATCAAGACTAATAAGATAATTAATTATTATATATAAAACCAAATAAAAAAAGTTTGATTATTATTTTTTATATTATTAGATTACACTTAGTATTTTGAACCCCTTGGGGCTAGTGTTAACAGGTATGTATGTATTCATCGATGTTAAATTTCCCCAGAATTAAGTATGGATATAAAGGAGCAAATGAGGATGGAACTGCAGAAAAAAATAGAAAAGCAATTAAACACTATTGGTTCAAACACTATTGCTTGAGACCCATCTGAGTTATATTAGGTGTTAATACGTTTATAAACATATTTTGTGTTTGGCATCTGACGACCCAACAATGACAAAACAGGTAATAAGGGATTGAAACGTATTCACACTTTCTCGCAAGATATATATTTTGATTTTCGAGCTTAATTAACTAATGGTGATCAGTAGCGGAAAATATGTAATACGCTGCGCAGAAAGCGGTACATTATTGGAAAATAATAATAATACCTATGCGCTGCCAATTTTATTCATTAGTTTTGTTTTAGCTACACCAGTTGATAATTAGAATATTGACATTTAATTCAGTATTTACACGTCTGAATTGGTCTTGTAAATGTTACACATTAATTGCATTATGCTAACTAGGTGATTACCTTGGCCGAGGTCACCATTAATCTGTTTCGATCAAGAAGTGCTTGGAGACACGACGCCAATTTGTGCGAGTGGGATGGATTCGTTAATAAATTCAAAACATGTGTAAACTTTTTTGGAAATACATATTTCTCTTTACCATTATTACCAGATGATTGATTTCACGAAATATGTATATAAATAAATATATTCTTCCTTGTCATTAAATCCGTACATACATCGACATAGTTACATTCGTTTACGCAATGTAATCACACAACGTACCAATATCACGCTTACTATAAGTAAGATAAAAACCAAAGAGAACCGAATACAGCCGCAGATCAAAATAGTGTAAAGCATTAATTACGCTATTACCTAAAAAGCTTTGTCCAGAGATATATTTTTATTTGCTATCGAATTGCGGAAAAGGAATTCGCGGTTAATGTTCTCGCGCCGGCAGAGCATTGTAGACCAGTTATTCGCATAAACCAGCAAATGTAGATAGCGCTGCAAATAGTATATTATTAATTAAGTTTCATAAAACGTCAAATTGGAGCATAAGTTGTTTGGTGTACGAAGAGCGCCACCGACGAGTGCCCTAAATAAATGACTGCGTCATATTTCGCTAAATTAGAATCTAGGGTATTTTGCAGGTACCATGTGCACTGTGCAGCACTGTAGTAAACTGTCAACGTCGTAAGGTTGATATAATATCATGACAAAATCTAATTGTAAATAGTTTTCCTCAACTTTAGCCTACAAGTTTTAATAAATAATCAACGAGGTCGCAACTATGATCACAATAGGGAAACTCTATTAACCCGCAACGGCTACTGTGATGAAAACTTACATGACACCCGGTGAATAAAGGATGTAGAATAATGTAGATATAGAAACATAACCGAAAAAGTTAACTTTATAATTGTTGTCTAATAATATCTGTATTAATCAGACTTGACGTGTTTGGCGGTGACTGATTAGTTACTTCGAAGAATAAGAACTTACCAAAGAACTGTTATAACGTTAATGTTTAAGGTGGGCTTCGAAATGAGTAGGCAACCAAATATATCTCATAATTTTGTAGTCAGTATTTCACCGAAGTGATTAGGGATTACCATTCAAATTATACGTTAAACTAACCTTGAAACCTTTGCCGATAATACAAAAAAATATCGGACTCAATTCTGTCGAGTCTAGGTGATGGATTTTAAGATTGTTGGTGGCAATGTCGTAGTCTTCTTGCGTTTAACAAAAAATACCGATATTCACAGAATTAGTCACCTACACTTGACAGAATTGAGCCGGATATTTTTTGTATTATCGGCAACGGTTTCTAGTTCAGTTTAACGAATAATTAGAATGGAAATACCTAGTCATTTCGGTGAAATACTGACAAGAAAATTATGAGGTATATTTGGTTGCGTATTCATTTCGAAGTTTATCTTAATAGCGGTTTCTACCTAGTACCGCTGGTTTATACACATATAATTTAAACCAAATTCTAATTTCGGTGTAGTAATTTATTAATATATACTTAGTACTTAGTAAAATTACATGCCATGAAGGTAACACAAGTACGTTGCACACACCCAGAACTAAGACGAAATCAGAAGCGACGTTAAAACACGAATACGGTAATGACACGAGCAGAATTCGGTAAAAAATGCTACCGAAAACTTATGTTACATAAACTAAGAAATCCTCAAAACTTTAAAAGTGCTATCTATAATTTGCTACGTGTATGCTAATATTCAATAAACCATTTATTGCGTATATACAAACCCGCAGCAGTAATTGAAATCGTTCGATGTATGTTTGATCTTTGCGTAATACCTTATAATACGTATATAATGTTTAGTCAACAATGATCACTTACCAAAGTCGCAAAACATCACCGAAAACGTCATGCTGGCGTATTTTGATGAACACCGCAAAGTTTTGCGATGTTCACCCCAACCCTTCGGCGACTATACAACTATAGCATGCTACACGCATGATTAAATATGTATAGAATATAGATATTTCCTAGCAATTTCGTACGCAATTGTAGGCGATTCTATAAAAGCACTTTGTGGATATGTGTATTTACCTTTGACATACGGCATCTGATACAATGTGACCAATCTTAGAAACAAGTTACTCAAAACAGTGTTACAATTTGCTAATTGTAACGCCCAAAAATAGTGTTACAATATGTGCATTGTGAATGCAGCGTAGAAGAAAATTGCTATGGCCGCTCTCTGCGGGATAGAATCATCGTTCTTTACGGTATATAATAGGCCATTATGATTAGTATCAGCAGCATTTTTAGGTGTTCAGAACAAGGAGAGGTAAAAACCACTCCTTGAAGACGGTAGAAAACTGTTAGCGGTTTGACATGTTATTGTGATTATGTTAGCGATTACATAATCGGGAAGTGTTTACGGTTATCGTTTAACCTCAAAATTAGCAGGTGTGCCGCATAAGTGATTAAACATTAGTAAAGCAACTATAATTCACAATTAAGTACATTAAGTACAGCGTTAAACAACTTACGGGAAAAAAGAAAAATTCCTTGACCAAGGTGATAATCAATTTGAAAAAGTTTTGTCGTGTAAAAAAATAAAGAATTAGGACTACTTTGTCAATTTTTGAGACAGGATTTATAAGAGTGGTTTGAGGGCCTTCATTTGTAACTATCTTATTCATGTGTAGGTGCCCATTTAGGATATAAGATATCGTGTTTATTTTGACTTTTCACAAAATATAGTTTCTTATCGTCCTCGTATCTTGTGCGTATCTTGTGCTAAAAGTTCATTCCGTTATATACCAAAAAACGATTTTGAACGCATAAAGGATCGTGTTGTTCCTCTCTTCAGAAAGATTTTTCAGGTTACAACTGCAAAAAAGTGTAAAATATGAAGAAGCAATGTAAAGATCCTAAATTGCTCATGTACTCAGCTCGATTGAAAAATAGTCTATTTTAAAATGTTAAAATGTTTTGAGCACATGATCTTTGATATTGATTTAGCATTTTTAATATTGGTGCCACTGGTTTTGTAACAATCTTTCTTTCGGAAATGAGTGAAATGATAACCCATAATTGATATTGGTATTTCGTTTTCTCGTCGCCCTTTTTATTTGTATTCAATAAAATCTTGATAAACAGACGTATGATTCTGTCTATTGCTACTCCGCATCCCGCAACCGATAACTACTGAACAGTGATCAGGCTGCGACTCTTTCATTCGTTGTGGAAAATTATATAACACCACAACACTAACGAACTATTATTTTAAAGACCATATGAAAATTGTTCCCATCTTTGTAAAATCTTTTATTATAAATCCGTATATTTGTCGGCTGGATATCCAATATACAGTGATTCCAACCGCTCTGACTTACTGAAGTTATATTAGTCCAGGAAATAGTTTCAGGTGGAAAGAAATCCAGTTAAAATCGAGAATAGAAATTTTAGTACATTTAGAGGCCTTCAATAATATACAAAGTTTGCGACCTCGTAGCACACGAGCGCGCTCCGCCCGACTGATGATTCCTTGTTATATTACGTTAATTAAAATCAGAAATGTTCATTATGTACATCAATGAAGTATCCTCCTACAGGCCGATTTCTTTACAGCCGACACTATCGAAACTGTTTGATAACCTACTTGCAAAACGACAGAAGCCAATCTTAGATGAAAGAAATATTATACCCGCCCATCAGTTTGGTCAGGTGCACAGAATAACAATAATAATAGAACGAACTTTAGAAGAAAAATAGGTATGCTGCTGTATATTCGTGGATGTGGTAAAAGCCTTCGACAAAGTTTGGCACGAAGGGCTAGTCTATAAGCTGGATCGGCTATATTGGATTGGCTGTACCCTTCGAGTATAGCCAACTATTAAAATCATATCTTGCTGACAGATACTTCCTTATAAAGCAAGATAATGAGTACTCAACTCTAAAATGTATTAAAGCTGGAGTACCACAAGGTACTGTACTTGGCCCAATTCTTTACCTTCTATACACTCATGATCTTTCGCAACCAGATGGTGTTACCGTTGCCACGTTTGCTGATGACACTGCCATCATGGCAGTAGATACAATTCTTGAAGGAGCAACACTAAAACTGCAGAATGCTGTCAACGATATTACTGATTGGATGCAACGATGGCTAATTACATTGAACGAAACCAAATCCGTTCACATAAATTTTACCAATAAGCGAATACGATACGTTCCAGTTAAAATAAATAACACCACCGTACCCTACTCGAACACCGCAAAATACCTCGCTAGACACCAAGCTCCGCTGGAAAGCACATGTTAAAAAGGAACGAGAAGATTTGGGCATAAGATACAAAAAAATGTACTGGCCTATTGGTAGGAAGTCGGTTTTATCGACATATAATAAACTACTACAATACAGGCAGATACTTAAACCTGTGTGGACCTATGGTATCCAACTGTGGGGCTGCACTAAGCCAAGCAACATCACCATCATTCAACGCAAAATAAGGTGCTAAGAAACATCGTGGGTGCACCTTGGTATATCAGAAACAAAAATCACCGCAGGGATCTTGAGATGGAATTAGTAACCGATGAAATTGGAAAGCCTGCCGAGAATCATGAAAAACAGACTTCTTCAGCACACGAATGTCGAGGCAATCCAGCTTCTTGACAATACGGGCAGTGTGCGCAGGCTCAAAAGAACTAAACATTTTGAGTTAGTGAAGGGATGTTACAAAAGCAGAGCACAGTGTTATGTGGGTGATAGGTGAACAAAGCAGAGCAACGTGCACTGTGTGAAATTTAAAGCGCCAGCATCCAAACTAAATTTAAGTTACCCCAATGGGGAACACTTAATATCACGTTTTATACTTAGCAATTTAGGTTAGATTAATATAGCTAGATAGTCATCAGACTAGGTGTTATACTCATGTACCTATGAGGTGCTGCTAATTAATAAAAAAAAAATATGTTCAGCAATCGAAGTATATTCGTTGACCTGTGTAAACACAACACAAATCGACTTTGTTATGCTGGTTAGTTAAAGCAAAATCAGTGATATTCTACCTTAAACACACTCGACGCATTCTATTTTCATTACCGTTCAAGGAATAAACTAATTGGACAATAACTTACAAAAACGGTTATTTATAGCATGTATAATCATGATAAACTTTCACCAACAACAGTAAATATCTTTGTTGCGGTTTTCCACTAGATGTGCTTTCTCGTGGGGGGTAGGTACTTGAGTGATGCGTACTTTTACCGGAATACATGAGGAAATCCGCAAAGCGACACATCAAGTTAAAATAACACATATTTTAAGCGTGGCGCACCCCACAGCTTCGTACCTACGCCCTTCATACTGGCGTTTTGCGGTAATGGAGCATTAATTTAAGTTACAGCGCCTAAATATTACCGTCGTCCTCGCGGGAAAACGTTAAGAGGCAACCGTTGCACACAACGTCTTTCGAATTACGCGTTGGTACCTCGTCGGTACCAAGAACGTCGCTTCGTGTGGTTTCTCCGCTCAAACGGTAACCGCAGGTGTTCCACTAGAATTTTAAAGATACCCCAATGGATAAAACTTTGCGAGGAATTAAATTTTGGTCTTATGTCTCAGTGTCCTAATTCGGATATCTTGCGGAAGAGGGTCAAACTATTATTTTAATATTTTAACTCAGTGGTGGAAAGGTATGAGCGAAATTTAGAAGGATTGGCTCAGATGCGTGGACCACGCTACGCTAAAACAGGGAACTAGCCAGCGAAACACTGCTGGAAAACCCAGAAGTGTTCAGAAGACAAGAATTGAGCACACGTTACCTGTACTACGTCAAAATACACTAAAGCTGCATCGGAACTGGATACGGACAGTTGGAGAAGAATTTTAGATTGTTAGTATATGACGAGTTTTAAATTTTTATGACACAATAATCATGGACGTCCCCCAAAAGGTTATGAAGACAAAGCCTAAGCTGAGATAAGATATACGAAAGAAGAAGACAAATAGAAGCGAGACAAAACTATATGAGGATATTTATGCAATACCTACTGTTCCGCGAAGTTAACGCTGTCTCACCATGCACCACAGAAAGAGAACAAGCACGACATTCTTTTTGTTCTTGTTAATCACTTAACACCAGTCAATTTTTAAATTTAAGATGATATTTTTTATAATTTGATTGAGGTTTGTTTGGGATTGACGTTCACTACAAATCACTAAAAATCAAAACTATTTTCTTTTAATCGCAATATTCCGGAATGTTTTATTCCTTCATCAGGCGAAAAACTACAAAATAACAAAAAACAATTCAACATTTAGTAGACCGGCAACAGTGACTACTTACGATTAAGTTTCTTAAAGCAACTACGACGACAAACATCTCCACATAAATCACGATAACAAAACAACTAAAATTGCACATTGAAACAGATAAATGACAAATCTTTATACACATAGTGCCGCACGTGTTGGTTAGTTCACATCAAAATAGGAACTGGACTATAGGTTTTAATTTATAACAGCCGCCACAAAAATGTGCGGGTTCGACACGAACTTTTTAGTAACGCTTCGGGGTGAAATTTGGAGTGTAGAAAACGATGAAACTAGATGCTAATTACTAAGTAAATTAATTTATTTCAATTAATGTCTACTAGCTTTCCCTCTTTTCGTTTCTGCCTCTTATTGTTAATTTGTTACGACACAACCAACATGAGACAAAATGTCAATACTACCATCTAAACCAAGCATTATTTTTATGTACTGAGAGCATTTTTTAAAGGGATCATGTGTTTTTGCTTGAAATAATTATCTACACGTTCCCTTACTAATTTAAAATTTTCCTTTTATTCCGACAATATTCGCGTTTTGTATAAACCACCATAATAAATGTGTCTCTAGTAAAGAATCGTAACTATATCTCTCAGTCTTTGTAAATATATAGTCCAACTAATAATAAAATTTTCAAATAAAGGTATCGCTGTTGTCATCTCCATGATTTAAAAAATAGTAGCCTTGGACTACCCCTACCATATTGTAGGGACATTTCATGTCAAAATAGGATCAGAATGATCATGCGCTTTGAAACTAGTAAATAGCAAAAAATATTGCCGCAGTGAAAGGGTTAAAATAATCAACGAAAGTTCAAAACATATTTTGTTAATTAATGTATCATTATTGACTGTTGATTTCTGACAAACAAAATTCCTACCTTTAAATAATACCCGTCTTTTTGAAAACCTTTTTTGATATTAAATTTGTCTCAGTCTGTGATCATCGAGGCAGGATACAAACTTCTGCGTCCGTCGTACCGCTACAGAATTTCTACTGTATTCCCTAGACATGTGATAAAATCGAAAAATGCTACATTTGCTACTTTCAAAGTTTCTCAATGCTCGCAAAAAGTAAAATTAAATTGTGTCTACTTCCTTTCCTTGACGATTTTCCCTAACATTTGTCATAGGCCTCAATAGCTCAGTTGGTTAGAGCATTGTGCTAGCGACACTAAGGTCCCTGGTTCAAATCCAGGTTGTGGCTGTAATTTTTAATTTATTTAAAATTTACATCCCGCCTGTATATCACCATTTTCCATACTTTGATTAATTTCATTATTACAATAAGTTGGTATTATACGCTATGTTCGTATATTATTCATATCTAGTAAAATTAAATTGTTTTGAAGATTGAGTAATAGAGCGGTTCTTGTTTTGAGAAAAAATGCTTGTTTTCAAGGGTAATCACATCAAACTGTATGATTAGAATAAGAATTACTATATTATCATAATTTTTTTAAAATATTTAGGGGTCGCTACAGTTTCTCAAAAGATCGATGATTACCTTTAGCTAACCAGGAGAATTTAACTGGAAAACTCGTAGTCCGGAGAATGGTGGCCAAACCCAAAGTCTCCGGGTAAAAATGACCATGTTGGCAACCCTACGCACCGGTGTGACACCGTTAAGTTACCGGTGGATCAGCGGTGCCGATATTCGGAATTTTCAGCCTGGCTGCATTCCCGAACATCTTCGTATCACTACCAATGTGACAGTAACATGAAGAAGAATTAAAACAATTAATATGTAAGCAATATTAAAATACATATGATTAAAATATGTCCCGCGTACCTGGAAGATAGGTGGTAGTAGAAATTAGCATGCAGCAAAACCAGGCAAACCACCATGACAACAAATCATATCAACTTGACTACCATGACGCTGAACTTCAACATTCACATTTCTAAATTTGTGATTTCGCTATTTACCTTTCTTAAACACTAATCTTACTAGACCATTTGGTTGATTGATTTAACAGACATACGAATGTAATATTAAACACCACCATAAGGAATTGCGGTGAAAAATGCAGACGCAAATACCCCCAAAATGTGTTAAACCAAGTTAAACTATATAAAATCACAGCATGTTAACATTTTGGAAACCTGCCAATCTGGTGGCCACCTATAGACAGATATAGATGGGCGGCACAAATATGAACGATTTTTGCCTTATTAAAACCCCCACGTCACGTATTATATTGTTCCGTGTCTGTTTCCCAATTTATCATCCACCTGCCGCTAACACCGGATATGAAGTGGGAATGGATCAATGTGCTTCTCGCACAGGAAATGCTTTGTTTTCCTACCGAAAGAAAACTGGAATTACACCACGCAACTGTCTATAAATGAATGATGTAAGCGTTCCCGGAATCCACAATACGTTCGGATATAAGAAGAAGAATGAGAATTGAAACAGATATTGCGATATCTGTCCGCTACAGCGTATAAGGATTGGCAGCAAGTTTCAACGAATGCTGATATTATTTTATACGCAACTTTAGGAATTATAGGTAACTTGAGGAATAATAGACCTAACATTTTCAGTATGTTAAGTAACAATTTACGTAAACTGCAGTAAATATCATCGCAGCGGATGTAGGGATATATAACTGTACTTCTTGAAATAAAACTTCAAAAAATCATTGTTATACCTACAGTTGTACAGTTTGTAAATTACAGCGATTATTTTTTTATTTCGGCAGTATTTTTTATCCCTATTCAACGATATAAAACTTTCAATACCCTACATCAGTAAAATATTATCAAAAAATAACATTTATTAGTAAAGATTAATCAATTTAAAGAGTAGCGCAATTATCCGGGCGTAAAACAAACAATACATTGACTTGACATTGAACCTCACTCTTAAAATCCTACCTGTCTGACTATCTCGACGTACTTACTTACGTCGACACAGAGTAGGTATGATGTACTTATTGGATGCTTGGAAGAAACTCCACGCTGTCAGTAGTTAATAAGCTGATCTTGTACCAGCAAATTTTAAAACCCGTGTGGAGGCCGTGGATGGATGGTGTTCAACTCTGACGCTGCATAAAAAAATCTGAAATTGTGCAGGCCTTTCAAAATAAATCACTAAAATCCATTGGCAATGCTCTTGCTACATTCCGAATGATACCTCCAGAAGGAGCTCAAATAGTAGGTATAATATATTATTACACACATTTTATGACGTAAAATTGGCGCATGAGTTGTTTGGGGTACGGGGAGCGGTAGCGACGAGTGCACTAAATGAACGAATGCGCCAAGATGTCTTATAAATGGAGTATAATTAACTATTTCTTCTACTTTGCTTGATTAATTTTATATAAAATTTAGAAATTGTGGTTACTATATATAGATCTATGGTATTTTGTGGGTACTAGTTGTACTTTTGGTACTGTAGTAAACTGTCAACTTCGTAAAGTTGGGATGAAATCTTGATAAAACCTTATTGTGGATAATTAACTATGATCACAATAGAGTTTGGGGCAACACTCTTAACCTGAAACGGTGGCCGTTGCTACCTTGACAGTAACGATAAAATTTTATATGGCAACCAGTGAATAAAGGATATAGATATAGAAACATAACCTAACTTCAAAAATAGTGTCTAATAATTATAGTAGTGAGAATAGTAGTGAGAGCACAGAAGTGTTTGGCTGTGACTGATTAGTTACTTCGAAGAACAAGAATTTACGAAAGAATTATTATAACGCTTAACGTTTAATAGCGGTGTCTACCTAATTCCGCTAGGTAGCCGTTGAGGCTTATACATTTACACGCTCCTAAAATTGTAACCAATTTCTAATTTTGCTGAAGTAGTTTATGATTAGCAAGAAATAACTCCATTAAATCGAAAATGCTATAAGTGTGTGTATAGTTCTCCTTAGACGTAGTAATGATTACGAGTAGTGCTATTGGAAAAGTCTGTTACACTTTTTTGCAATCTGCAAACAATATAGTAATAATGTTGTTAATTTAATACTGTCTGTTTCTTCAATAATTTTACTCAATACTGTTAACCATTCCGATCTTTCAATTCAGACCAGTCAAAAGGAGACCATTTGGCGCCTCTTTGCAAGCGGCGCCCGGGGCATGATACTCCCATTCCCCCCTCGCTACGCCACTGCTTTACTACGCTATAAAAGAAAAATCTTCATCAGTCCTAAAGAAGATTTTTATTTTATATAATAGTTTATTAGAATAAATTATACTTAGTAAAATTGCATGCGATGGAGGTAACACAAATAGTTGCACACACCTCGAAAGAGACGAAGTTGGAAGTGACGTACAAAAAAAGGGACACGGTATTGGCACGACCAGAATTCTGTTCAAAATAGTACCGAAAACCTATACGCTACGTAAACTAAGAAATCCTCAACACTTTAGATGTATGTATGCTGATATTCAATAAACTATTTATTGCGCATATATACAATCCCGTGGCAATAATTGAACCCGATCATATCTACGATGTAGGTTTGATCTTCTCATAACTCCTTATTCAGGTAAATGTGGTCCTTGTATTGTATCTGAAAGGGGGATTTGATATGTCGTTGATGAGAATGATGCACGATAACTTACTAGAGTTGCAAAACCTTTTGGTAATACTAAAGCATGCTACGCGCATGTTTAGTATTTGCGATTGCAAACGCAGTTTGTGGTTATGTGTGGTTACCTTTGACATATGGCATTTGATATCAATGTGATCTTTCTTAGAAAAAAGTTACTAAAAGCGGCCTTACTATTTGTTAATTGTAACACCGCAAACAGTGTTACAATGTGTGCATTGTGAATGCAAAGTAGTCACAAAGGAGTCACTTCATCGCGTGAACTTTGAGCCCATCCAGCTCCTTGACAACACAGGATTGATTAGAAGTCTCAAAAGTCTTTTGAGTTAGTGTTATTATGATAGCAGAATAATGGAGCGTCCGCATTAGTGGTAGTGGTAGTAGCAGTAGACGAAATCATAGGATTTCTCACCAGACGTGATAGTGACAAATATTAGTTGGATGTACATGAACATTAGTCACTAGCAATTTTTTATCAGAAATACTATAATGGCGTTTGTTGCCACTGGCACTAATGAAAATGCTTCTTAAGTACCTCTTAAAAAAGGAACACGCGCTTTTCATGTTAACTCAGCCTTTTTCGAAAACCATACATTATGGGAAACTTATGGGTCTAGATTCGTATTCAGAGCAAAGAAATGTTGAAAATGTTAGATATCCCGATAGATCAATAATTCCGATTTAAAATAAACCAATCGAATTGTTCGCGTTTCCATTATTTTCTGTAGTGCAACTAAGTAATAAAAAGATTTTTTTTTTAATTTCGTGCCATTGTAGCGGAGTTCTTTTCCATTTGATAATACGCTTTCGCACATCTACTTGACAATGTATCATGCAACTTCACACAACTGTAATAATAACAACAGGGGTACGATAAACTGGTAGGTAAGCTATATAAAATGCCAATAACCACGAGTGGCTTGCGAGTGTCTGCAATTGTTCGCTCGAAAGAGCACTCTACGTGTGCATTATCTCCATGTAACCGCATTCAAATAGGAAATGCAATAAACGAATAAGTGGGTTTTATAAAACTGTGCAGTAGTCCCGTAATATTACTATCTTAACAAATACTGTATAAATTCGGCGTGTCCGCTCTGTGCTTGTAAAATCGTCTGTACTAGCGGTGCGGTATGACGCACGTAAATGTCAATTTTGCGCAGCTGACACCAATTCTTATGAAGTATCCAACACACGTACAGCGCCATTCCAGTCAATATAGCGTTATGTGCTCTGCGCCATGCTGTACTGTTGGTGTGCACTTCGTGCAACTATATACAGTACATTATGACAAATTTATTTCAGATTTCAAATGCTGGCAAAGTGCACGTTCCTAAGAATTTAATCGATCACGTGCAGGGGCATTTATACAATATGCTTGGGATTTCGAAAATAATCTTTCATCTTTTTCTCAAGCCGTAGTATAGTATAGCTTTGCTTGCAATTGTCGATCACCGATGACAAGTTGCAGTTACCAGTACTAAAAAAAACATGTGGAGTCATGATAGTAGCTTTAAAGTCAAACAGTAACAACACTATTTGAAAATGTTGATTGCAATTAAAAATTATGTAGAACTTTGAGAAACTTATATACAAGGCTCTTGGGAGTCATAGACTTATGGCAAACTAATGTGTCTTATTGTTCCACAACGAGATACCATTTTACCAC
Organism: Melinopterus prodromus; assembly: GCA_964023965.1. Taxonomy (NCBI): domain Eukaryota; kingdom Metazoa; phylum Arthropoda; class Insecta; order Coleoptera; family Scarabaeidae; genus Melinopterus; species Melinopterus prodromus. The sequence continues at coordinate 29,899,106 of OZ030390.1, forward strand.
CAAACGATAAATGTTGAGTAACGTATTTAATTTACGCTGTATAGACAAGGACCACTTGTTTATTAAACCGTCTATCATGATCGCATTACATTAGCAAGTGGTTACTGGAGTAGTAGCTTTGAGCAACCTTTGAAACATTTTCAGATAGGTTTACGAATTTTAGGTTCTTAATAAAATGTCTACTAACAAACTCAACAACATTTGTAATTATTAAAATGATTTTGATTATCTTATATTAATCTAATCATGATTGTATTCCTTACATACATATAAGGAGGTTAGGTTGTCAAAGGGTGGATCTATCAATGCAAGGTTAAGGCTTCTAGTTAACAAACTGGTAGTTTACTTTAACTCCTTGTTACGAACATGTCAGGTCTTTCAATGCAGTCTAAATTTCTAGTTAGGCGACTACGGGTTAAGGAGAGGTAGGCAATGGAAAAGCAATGCCGGCAATCATAGAAAAATAAGATCTTAGTAATTTTCTGGTGAAATATGGCACTTCGCTGTCAACTGTGCATCGGCACGCATCGGTTACCGCACTTCTGTTTGAATTTCAAAGCTTCGACATTTACTTTATTTACTAATTTACATATTATGTATTATATCTCATTTGATAAGTTACCTATATACTTATAATTATACTATGCTTATTATAATAATATACCCAACCTTGTGTTTATTTTGATCTAACATTACTAACCGCAATAAGAATCGGTAAAAGATATTTTAAAAATAAAATTTTACAAAATCGATCATTTATTTTTCACATTATTTGATTAGTTGATTAGGTTAGTCCGGATTATCAAGTCTTCTGTATTTGCAATTAATACTCACCGTTACTCATTCGTGTTCAATACTGTTGGATATAAATTAAGTGGTAGATAAGAGCACATTGTGTGCCAAATACTTACCGAGGAAGGTTACTTTGTAGTTAGTTCGTACTTCTTTTCCACACTTTTCCACAAAATAAAACACCACAAGACTTATTTATAACATTGTATAAGGTAGGAACATATTTGGCCAATATCTGTGCCCTAGCATTACAATAATTATTTCATATAGGTACTATGCCAGTCCACTCCGCTGCATGTGTTATAACAGCAACATACAGATCTTGCGGAGAATCATTTTGTCGCAGGCACTGTTATGCCCAACCGATGTTGCAAGAGTTACTACCAAGTTTGTAGTATCAGCCGTAAGCTCACTGCAAAACAGGAAATTTGTATTTTAAGACCCCGTAGGACAACGTACAGATCTCGCGGAGAATCATTTTATTGCAGGCAATGGTATGCCCAACCGATGTTGCAAGAGTTACTACCAAGTTTGTGGTATCAGGCGTAAGCTCACTGCAAAACAGGAAATTTGTGTTTTAAGACCCCTTAGGACAATGCAAATTCATGTTTCGTAAAAATTTTGTTCGAATTTAGGTTAGGCGAAGGCACAGTCGATGCGTTTAGAGAGATGAAACCCTTACCGTATCTAAAAATCTCAGCTTTCTCAGTTCCTATAACAAATATCGTTTAATAAAAGTAATAATTATTTACATGTTTGTATTGCATACCTGGAGATTGAGTACCTATGTTTGTATGGTCTATTGTCCCTTAGGAACTGCTACTTAACCCACTTTAGTGTAAACTCGGAGAGTTTGCAGAAGTTTCTAATAGGTGAAACAGCATGATTTCTAAAAAAAGACACAGCAATTACCACCCAAAAACATACAAATAAAAACTGAACTTACATATATGAGGGACATTGTATACTCCCATCATGGAGATAAAACCCAGCAAAGCTTCAGTGGATAGTCAAAATCGCTGATTTCTTCACCATCATCAAATCGACAAAGATCATCCAAAAGATTCATGTCTATAATAAATAAATGAAATCTCACAACGTATTAACGTTAGGTTAAAATATCCACAGCGCTATTCTACGCGCATCACTGTATGCGTGCGCCACCGTAAACTAGGAGTTAGCAATTTAGGTGGTAGTTAGAGGTAACCCGGCTATTGATGAATCCGTAAACTCAAAGTTAAGAGTTAACCTAAACTAAACCCGTAGTTACTGGTTTAACCTTGCATTGATAGATCCACCCTACGTGGGGTAGATTAAATAAATAAATAAATAAATAAATGTTTTATTCTGTAGACCTTAAAAGTGTAGAACAAGTCAAAAAAAATATATACGTATACAATGCATATACAAAATGTATCAGACAAAATAAATCTAATATTATTCCAATGTATCCTCAAAGTACTCCCTCACACTATAGAAAGCACGGTTGCCAAGGGTATCCACAAGTCGTCGCTTAAATTTACCATAGGGTAACATTTTGAAAGATGCTGGCAGGTGGTTAAATATCTTCAGAGTTTGGGTAATTACTCCTCTGTGCAGGTTGGCCAAAACTGTTTATGGAATCTTCAGCTTTCCCTCTCTGTTCGACCTTGTGTCGTGTTCATGATTTATCTCATATGTTGAGAAAATCTCTTCATAGTGCTTTTTTACCATTAAAGCACATTCACATATATAAATTGAAGGAAAAGTAAGTATATTTTTTCCCTTCAATAAATTTCTACGTGAATCGCGTTGTTTTAGTCCATGTATACTCCATAAGCAGGATTTCTGCAGTCTAAATACTTTTGGAGCCTCTACTGCATTTCCCCATAATTGGATGGCATACCGTATCCTGGAATATACGTATGCGTAATACGATGCCATTCCAGCCTCCATTGAGATCAATGTGGATATAGTTCGAAGTGCATACGTAAATGAAGACATCCTAGAGCAAAGATCATCTATGTGCTCTCTCTAGTTCAGCTGTGAGTCTAGCACTACACCCAAGAATCTAGTGCTCTGGAGTGATGTTAGTTGTGTATCATTATGCGATATAAGTATTTCATTTTCTGACTTCAACAAAAATTGAACAATTTTCGTTTTTGCAATATTTAATTTTAGGTTATTTTCCTGGAACCAATTCGAAAGATGTTGAAGACTTGTCGTTATCTCAGACGACATGGAATCATTGTTTTCTGCTTGAATTATTACGGATGTGTCATCCGCGTACATTCCTAATTCATATGGAAGCAAAAAATGCAGATCATTGGCATAGATGATGTATAAGATGCAACCTATTACGGATCCTTGTGGGACCCCTGCTTTTACCAGCTGCCATTCTGATGTTAACACTTCACCAGAGGTGGGATGATCTGCTATAACACGCTGGTATCGGTTGTTCAGGTAAGACTTTATCAGTTGTAGCACTAGGCCCCTAAATCCCATTATCTCCAACTTTTCTATCAAGGTCTCATGACGCACGCTGTCAAAAGCCTTTGAAAGGTCCAAGAAAACTCCTGTTACCTTTTGCTTGTTGTTTAAACCATCGATAATCTTGCTCACTGATTTATATAATGCTCTTGTCGTAGATCTTCCCGGCAAGTAAGCATTCTGAGAGGCAAATATCAAGTTATGTTTTTCAATAAAACTTATTATTCTATCAACCAATGATTTCTCGAAGATCTTAGCTACTGTTGAAATCAATGCTATGGGTCTGTAATTTGTAATTTCTGATTTTACTCCCTTCTTATATATTGGTTTGATATTAGACTTCTTCAGTTGTTCTGGAAATATACCTTTTTCATAGCAATCATTTATAATCATAGACAGTGGTTCGCTTATCTCATTTGCACAGGTTTTTAAGAGTTTTGTTGGTATTCCATCGGGACCAGTTGTTGTTGCTTTTAACGCATGTATGATGTTAAAAATTTCATTCGGAGTTGTTTCAGACAGATACATTGAATTAGGGTTTCGTGCAACATGTCTCACTGTATTGTTGTTATACTGATGATTTGCTCCATGACAGACATTAACGTAGAAGTTGTTGAATTTGTTAATTACGCACGATAATGCGTTTCTTTACTCCACTGCACATTTCCTCTTATATTATCTTCACTAAATTGTATGTAAGGTAGATACAGATCATTATGGACAAACCGTTAAAAGAAATTGGCTAAAGATAACTCTACCTAATGAGGCTGCAACTTGGTATGTCTTGACTGGAAAGTCTAGGGTAGCTAAGTTCAGAATGTTCTCAAATTACTTAAATTTCTCTTCAGATTTAGAAAATTTTTATGTCGTAGTGTAAAGTGCGAAAATCCATCAAATAACGATCATTTCACTCGCTTACCTATCGAATCATAATAGCCAAAATAACGCACAATTCTAAAACTAACTCTCTTATTGCAAGATTCTTTAGAACAAGAACAGACAAGGACAAGTTTAAGTACATTAACCTAAAAAAGAGGATCTCACATTTTGTTTTGGATTGCTTTAAATATACTTTGAACATGAACTATAAAGATAACACAATTGAATGCTTGCGGGCTATCGGAAAAGCTTATCAAACAAACGCGTACGATAAACTAAAATAACATATGGCAAAAACACTTCTTGTGGGAATATCATAATACCGGGTGTTACCACCAAGCTGAATGGCGCTTTAGACCATTTGGAATTGTCGGAATGTAGCAGATATTACTGTGATATTGAACTAAATAGTTGAACTGTATTACTTCCACAGGCCAGATCCTCAACAAACTTCCATGTTGTTGAATCTAATTGGTAGGAAACAACAGTGGTTAATTTGCTAACTGAATCGGTGCGTGTACTTTCAAAAACTCATCAACAGTAGCGTAATATGAGTGTAATTTGGTGTACATTGTAAACGGTTAATAGACACCTACAATTAACATACATAGCACCGCCACTGACAAACACGGAAATATCGGCCCAATTAGTTATTTATCAACTGCGAGCGGATACGGGCAAAAACGATCGCAACGGACCACTGAATTAATGCGAGCAATTTGTTGCAACGCGCCAGTACCCCACGATTATGGCATGCCGTTTATTTACGAGTGCCCATAGAATTAATTGCGAATACAACAGTAGTCAAGTGTAATGCGTCGTTATGGTGAAGCTATCCTTTGCGTTAGACACATTAAAAACACTAACATTCATAATTATGATTTAACAAGTGAATGAATGAAGTGCATGAAATTTGTAGAATGAGATGGATAGATACTAATCGATTGTCACCTTGATAAAACAAAATAACAAAAAATCTTGTTGTAGGTATTTCCAATGATATTCGACTGTATATTCGACTGCTAGTGGAACAGTTCAAACTAAATTATTTTAATTGCCAAATGTACAGCTTTTATAGGAAAATACTAACATAAAACGAGATTTATCTGATGGCCCTTACTAGTGGTCATTGAATGAGGTTGGATAAAATACCGAGTGGGCATTACTTCCAATCGATTTGCCATGATCCAAATGAAATACTCTTGTCTCTCCGACGCCACAAACTGAAAATTGGGTTAATGGCGTATCAGTTCCCACTAGTGAAATGTATATTTTTTATGTTGGATTAACAGCAAGTTTAGAGAAAAATTAATAAATTCTGATTAACAACAATTAGTAAACTTGTTTAAATTTGCATTTTTACATTTTTACTTTCCGATATGCATCTAAGGAGACCACCCCATAAAGCAACTTACACGTACATAGCATAACTTTCAGAAATCAGGCATAACGCTAATTACTGCTATAAAAAATATATATTTAACATGAACGAAGTTAAGCCCCATTTAACTTAGTGGTATTTGTAGTGGGAACATGTGCCATTTTAGTATTCTCATAAAAACTGATAGTGTCAATAGTTAGTTTGCTTGTATATTAGCATGAGTTGCGACATGGTGTATAATCTGTATACATTAGGAACAGTGGGGATTTATTTAACACGGGTAAGGTTGCATTTTTCGGCCAGACAAATTAGGGGTTGGCACGACAAATTTAGGTACCTTAACGATAAAATATACATTTGAACGACAAAATATGCATTTGAACGACAAAATATGTGCTCTAACGACAGAAAGTGTAAACAAACGACATAATATATGATTTAACGACAAAAAATGTAAATGGACGACAATATTTGTATTTCAACGATAAAATCATCAAGCTATATATGTGACTTAACCTCAAAGACCGTGACGTAAAAAATGACATCGATGTGCTGCAACATTGTAGTAGGTTAGAGCAAATCCAAAGATAACGGAGCTTTTAAATTATTTCAAGGGAGAGTGGCTAGAAAAAAAAACAAAAACCGGTTTGAAGGTGCTGCAAGAGAATATTCGAGGAACCAATAATGGAGTTGAAGCAACAAACGCTATAATAAAAAAAGAACACACTATAAGAGAGCGATTGCCAGTAGGCCAATTTTTATTTAATTTGGTCAGTCTTTTAATAAAATGGCCAAAGATCGAGATCCATTGTCACCCAACTATAAACAATTTTACTCACAACAAACAACTTCATTAAAGGAAAGCACTGAAGCATATCAATGGCTACAATTAAACAAAAAAAGTCATCAAGTGGGTACTAAGTATTACATATGTGCTTCTAATTCAAAAGACAATTCAAAAGAATATTAGCAAAGAATTATTTTATGGAGTTTATAAAAACAATTGGAACATAGAAGAACTTAATGAACTACATTTTAACATATCGACTATTGAAAATAAAACGACAAATTTGAGTGTTCGCGTTCAGGATAAAAAAAATAAACAATTCAATCAATCAATCAATCAATCATTTATTGGTTCTTACAAGATATATAACTTCTCATAAACAAGTCAAGTAACAGCAAAATCCATTGATACCAACATAACAAAATGATGACAGACACATGACCGAGCACCGGCAAGTTCCACAAGGCACTCGTTGAAGAATTCCTCTAGTGTGTAAAAGCATCTTTCCATTAGGTAGGATTTAAGGCGGCTTCGAAACTGCACTATGGTGGGGGCGCGGTTTATTTCCGGGTCGATGCTGTTGAAGATCTTAATACCCATGGACATCGGTCCTCTATGCGTAACTGCCAGTCTATTGAGCGGTATATTAAGGCGGTCGGTCCCTCTTGTTTGGTGTGCATGTCACTGCGAGCTGAAATGGCATTCTTCACTCTGAAAATATTTGATGCGGCTTCCAAAATATACAGAGATGCAACGGTCAGGAAACTGAGCTCCTGGAATAGGGGTCGGCAAGAGTCTGTTCTCTAACTCTTCTTACTCAGAATTATTCATATAACCTTCTTTTGTACGGTAAATAGTTTCTTTTGCACTGAGGACGATCCCCACAACAGAATCCCACACAGGAGTCATGACTGCACCTCTGCGTAGTAAAATTTTTTACTGTCTCTCTGTCTAGTACCTTTGACAGGCATGACTTGGTAAGCTTTGGTATTAAGTTTCCTACTTATTTCCTCTGCATGTATCTGCCAATCGAGAGTGTCCTGGAAAGTGATGCCCAGACATCGGGTTGAGCTTTCACACTGAAAGTCACTTTCTCCCACGGACAATGTTGGAAGAGAGTTGTTAATTTTTGGCTTTGAGTGAATTACCAGGAATTCAGTTTTTGTTGCGTTTATGAAGAGACCGTTGGCCGCAAACCACTCAGCCAGTTTTACCAGCAAGACATTTGTCCTCTCCATGATTTCATCCTCTGTGTCGCCAGTTATGAGGACGAATGTGTCGTCAGCATAAAGTCAGCTTGTAGCCCCGCAGATGGTCGCCAAGATCCGCTACATACAGTGAGAACAGAATGGGACACAAGATTCCGCCTTGAGGTACTCCCACTCCCACAGTCTCCGCCGTTGAGCAGTGCCTCCTCACTCCTCCTGAGTCGTTATCTGTACGAACTGCTTTCGATTTGACAGATAGGATGCAAACCAGCTCTCAGCCACCCCCCGCACACAGTCAAACGCCCGACTCAGGTCACAGAATAGCCCCACCGGCGTTCTCTTTCGATCCAGCTCATCCATAATGCCCTGGTAGAGATCCAAAGTGGCCGTGGCTGTCGATTTCCCCGCCCTGAATCCCATGTTGCTTCTCCGGAATGTTGTTGTATTTGTTGAGAAATGGCATCAGCCTAGTGAGCATGGAGTACTCATACACTTTGGCTATCACTGAGTTCAATGAGATGGGTCTATAGTTGCTAGGTGATGTTTTCTCGTTTTTCTTGTCTATGGGGAGCACCTTGGCCAGTTTGAGATGGTCTGGAATCACTCCAGTAAGGAACGAGTGATTCACGAGCTCTATAAGTGGCTCAGCGAGTTCCTCTGCACACTCCTTGATGATGCTCATGCTTAGATCATCTGGGACCCAATTCTCGTCATCTTTTTGAAGCGAATGCGTGACTTTTCGAATGGAGTAGGGATATCACCGGTTTCCCTCGGTTCGTATCTAGGTTGTTGCTAAGAACAATAACGCACGCGCTACGCCCATACTTTTCAATCAAACGTATGGGAACGTATGGGCGTGGCGCGTGTGTTATTGTTCTTAGCAACAAGCAAACTTGCTCATAGATCCGGGCAATCGGTTATATCCCTACTCCATTCGAAAAGCCACGCATTCACTTCAAAAAGATGACGAGAGTTGGGTCTCTGGACCCGCTGATGATTTGTTTTTTAAAATTTTTGACGATGTGTTTCATATCGTCTTCTACAAGGGGTAGGAGGAACAGAGAGCAAGAGGTACTCTTTATCACCGGGTCCTGGGCTTGGAGACGGGGAATCATTTGGACTATTTTTCTGGGAGCCTCGATGAAAAACTCGTTGAAGGACTCCGCAACTGCTCTCGGAGAGGTATTATGGATGATTGACAGCCTTTTAGAGAGTCTATTATCGCCCATGAAGTCTTACTCATATTTTCTGACCTATGTAAAATGTCACTAAAGTGATTTCTCTTGGACTCTTCCACAAAAGCTCTGTGTTGTAGTTTCTTTGCATTCAAGCATTCAAATGGGTTAGAAATTCTTGTAAATAAATTTAATATTCCCCAAGAGCTAAAAAACATCCGTTTGGTGGACAAGCGAAAGAGAGGCTGATTATCAAAAGCAAAAAAAAAACTCTAATTAATCAACATTAATGATTTTTCTAGCTTAGAGGAAATATATTATTTTGATTTGTGTTATGTTTTTGTCAATAATATTTATGAATAATATTAGAAATGTTTTAAAAACTTGTTTTATTTTTAAAATTATGTTTGCAATAACATATTTTTTAGATTATATATATTTAAATTTACTAAAGTTGAATTATTATTTATTGACAATAATTCAAATATTTGTTTATTTTTTATAGAATGTACGAATATATATTTATTGCACTTGAATTAATGTTTATTTGTTTCTTTATATAAACATTATAAACCCATTCTTTTAAATCTATTTTGTGTTTTTATTAAAATTGCATACCCCACACTACAGCTGTTAATTAAGTTTTATAAAACCAAAATTATATTATGAAAATAGAAAAATAAAATAAAAATAACCATTACTTTTCACAAACAGCTTATAAAAGGAAAATTACATAATCTGTCGTGATAGTCAATTAAACTGTCGTTAAGAAACCCTAATTTGTCGTGATGAATACATATTCTGTCGTGGATAATTTGTCGTTGAGAATAACTAATTTTTCGGGCCGATGTATATTCCCCATTTAATATTGTTCTCAAAGAAACATTCCATGTCAACACTGTCAATGTAAAATTATCACAATTATCATATCTATTTGAAAACACCAATGGACTTCTACGAAATATATACAGTGTGCTTTTATCAAATTTTCAGAGAATTGTACTGTTCATAATAGTTGAAGGCAGGTCTAAAATCAACAATTTTACCATCGAATCTTTACAGTATTATGTTCAGATTATTTGCACTTGACATACCAATGAGTGAAGCATATTTATTTTCAATGTTATTTGGAAAGGTTGTTTAAAAGTAAAAATATACAAATTTAAAATCACATAAAGAAAGAATTCTCAAGGAATATTTTTGTTCTGTGTTTTTTCTACTTATCACTCTTGTAATAAATATTAGGAGCCACTAATATGACTGCTAAAGCTTTGTTCAAGTACAATTAATTAGCACAGGTTGTTTTTAAATATTTTTTATAACAATTTGTATGTTGTTGATATAGAGTACTGACATAATTCGAAAAGCATTTATTTGGTCTGTTTAGTATTGATTTACATTTTACTGGTACCCATCACAAAATTATAATAAATTAATTTAAATAAGACTTAAATGGATTTCACGTCAGTGCGAATTTATGCTCCACTCCAGTCCGCTCAGCACAAATGAAATGAGAAGTACATGTATGTATGAATTGTTATTGTATGAAAATAATACATGCTGTGCAATTAAATTGTAAATTGAAACTAATTAATTTGTATGCAAGGGATGTATGTATTTCTGAATGCAACCCATATGTACTTGGATATACGATATGTTTCCAATTAAGTATAAATATAAATAGAAAATTGATTGATTCTTTTCAACGAAATGGACGAGTGTTTCGATGCATATTTTTGTCTGAATTGGTTCCTATACTTCGAATTGCAGAAAAGATTCGAAATTCCCATGTCTTGAATTCTAGTCTTCCAATTGAGAACGGAGCTATTGAGAACGGAAGCTAAAACCAACTTACACTACCACCCGTATGAAATTTGATGACTTACATTTAATTTCGTCGCTAGTCAATTCAAGACCAATCCATTGCTGACAGCACAAAGTACTAATAAAAAATAACGAATAAGTAAATAAATCCCTGAAAAATAAAAACAAAAAAAATTCATTAATGAAAGATGTAAAGCAAAGAGAATATAATCAAGTTTTTACGTTTTCATTTTTATCAAAACAATAACCACAAAACTAAATTAGTGTGAAACAAAAATCTATTCGTTGCTATCAACGAGGCATAATTGAAAAGCCCTTCCATTTCAGTCCTTTCAACAAGTGTCGTCCAGATGATGGGTCGCAAGGCAGGGAGCAGGATGCCGTTCACGTGAAGTCCGTGTTTGGAGTTTGAACGCAAAAGTGGAAAGCCACTAACGGCCGCCGTAGTCCGCTATGATGAATGGTCGAGTGCGGGACACGAACTAAGCCCGGCCAACACAAAAAACCCTAAATAAAAAATCCAATTCTCCGGGAGAATTTAATATACTGCCGCATTGTGCCCGTATGTTGCCGCGTATAAAAAGCCGCCCTGTTCGGAAATTTTTCCTGGGCGACAAATAAACCACGACAGCGGTTCGCACGTTTTATTCTCGTGTTGTCGCCGAAAACGAATTCAATTAGTCAAGCTTTGTTTTAAAATTTACCGTGATTTTAGGTGTTGTTTGGTTCAGCATAGTTTGTTGAGTGCTAGCAATTTACATCTTTCATATAAAGTTGCAACATGTACACAATAATGAACTTTTCGTGTTACGTGCGCTTATTTTATCCCAGTTTTATATACAAAAGTGTGTTGAAATATTTGTAGCGCACTCATTACAAATTAATAATTAATTCATAATTTTATCATATTCGTCGAAATTTTACTGTAAATAACAATGTTTAGTTGTGTCACATAAGAAAGAAGAACTTTCAAATGGCCATCTCTGCCACCCTTTGCAAACCTTTATTTGCTTCGCAGTGAAAGTAAGACAAATCTTAGAATTGGTGAATGCGCCGGGTAACCTAAAACGAGCATTTTATTCAAATTCATGATGACCCAAATAATATTTACATAACAATTATAAACCGTATGATACACAATATCGGTTAAGTGGATGAAAAGTGACGTAATGATATGGCCTAACAACAAAGCCCTTATTTTGAAAACTTTACATAGGTACATCATTGGATATGTTGGATATGTTGGATATGTCTGATTGAGTTATTATGTTTGTCCACGTTACGTATAGAAAATACATTATACAACCCAATATTTCGTAGTATTGAAAGAAGTGTTCAGTGAGATGCTTACATTTTCATTATCGGAATTGTATGTGTTTTATAAGTGGATTAAACATGCATGATTGTTTTACTAAAATCTGTCTTTAATTACAATAAATGGAGTAGGAATCATTTTAGGTGGATGATTACAAATTGACTATGTATATATAGATAGGTATAATTTAACGTAACCTCAAGTATTCAGTATTTTCTGCGGCCTATTCCAAATGTCTTGAAAAGTCTTTCACTGTTCATCACAATTTAAAGTTACATAAAATAATAATATATAATATGTAGTGCAACAAACCATCGCAACCTTAATAAAAGAAAAAAATATCTAGAAATTATAATATTTTTGCGCTACTAAACTTACATCGTTTCTTAACAAATGTCATATAAATAGCGGCTTGACCACCAGCGGTGTTATTCTAGGCCATCAGTCTCCGCGCTGCAGACACAAAATCGATTTCCGTGGATTGTACAAACATATTGTAGTTGCTGAATGTGCTTGTTGCTTTACATTTTACAATACGTATTTATAAATAAATTCTGTATGTTGGCCTAGAGCAGTCTTGTATCACTATTGTATCTCCTGCTCTGTCTGAAATTCCATACGATTCAGCTTCATTTATTGCGCAAGGTGGGGCTTAAATTGCTTTTTTGGGTCTGGTTGAGATAGGTTGGGTTTGTTGTAAATCTCCCGCCCTGGTGTCTTAAAATACCTATTATAATAACTTCTAATAACTAAATAAATATACTCCTATGGTATAAATGTTGAACTTGCTGTCAAAATCGATTCCGCTATAGACCGTTGTAGTAGCAACACATGCTGCTTTTCTGTAATAAATTTATTTTACCTATATAATGAATACAATGTATATAACGTTTATAAACGTCTATAACGTTTAGTTATCTTTGACTCTCATACAGTGTGGTCATTTCAAAAGTATCCACCCTGAATAACTCTTGACCTGATGCGATTATTGCTTTGAGTGGAAACACGTCGATTTAGATATTGAGGGGGAAGCTCAAAAATGGTACCTAAAGAATTTTAGGTTTCATCCCTTCACCCCCAGCTACTCCACTTCGAAATTTCAAATACCACCAGCTACCTTGTGATATATCATTTGAAAGGGCATAAAATTCTCTACTCAACTATGACAAACAATGAAATCGATCAATTGGTTCTTAAGATAGACTACACAGGTCGAAGGTATGAAATTAATTATTTATTAGCGATACATTGCGGATTCGATACACTGTTGAATTATATGTTTTCGAACTCTTCGCGAACGCAAATAATGGTGGCCATTATTCTAGTCTATCTTAAGAACCAATCGATCGATTTCATTTTTTATCATGGTTGAGTAGACAATTTTATGTCCTTTCACATGGTGTTTCACAAGGTAGGGGGTGCCATTTGAAATTTCGAAATGGGGTAGCTGGGTGGCGAACGGATGAAACCTAAAATTCTCTAGGTATCATTTTTTAACTTCCCCTCGATATCTTAATCGACTTGTTTCCAGTCAAAGCAATAATTCCATCAGGTCAATAGTAATTAAGGGTTGAGTTAATTCATACCTTCCATCTTCTGTGTAGTCCATCTTAAGAAACAATCGATCAATTTAAATTTTTTTATTATTGTTGAGTAGAGAATTTTGTGCCCTTTCAAATGATGTAGCACAAGGTAGGGGTGCCATTTGAATTTTCAAACTGGTGGCTGAGGGGTGAAGGGATGAAACCTAAAATTCTCTAGGTACCATTTTTGAACTTCCCTCTCGATATCTAGATCGACGTGTTTCCACTCAAGGCAGTAATCGCATCAGGTCAAGAGTTATTAATGGTGGATACTTTTGAAATGAACACGATGTATAATAAGTTACTATTTAATTAATGACAGTGCTTTTGAATAATCCTGTCAACACCTATGTGGTTGACAGTTCGCCTCAGTACCATTGATCATTGACACATTTAAAATATTTGATATAAAATGAAACTTGTGAGTCTTTAGATCAAACGTCGTATTTGACTCGCACATGACGGATATAAATCACTAGCTTATTTATACACTCGCCTACGCCTCGAGTATAAACTTCATGCTCGGGATTTATGTTCTTAATTATGTGCTCGTGAAATAAAATATAATAAAAGTACTGCAGGTGGTGCGGAAATGATTGGTTAATAGTTAATAAAAAATGAATAAAAGTTCTTTTTAGAGAATTTCATAATGTACAATTTTTATTATAGCTGACCCCATTGACCCCCAAGCCATAAGAAGCGAGATATTCGGAAATTACGTCGCGCTTTCCGTGGCCTTTGACGGTGAGTCTCGCAACGCGCCGGCACGACATCGACGTTTTTAAAACATCATAAAGAAGGTGTATTTAAAAATCCAACTTACTGAAATTTTTTGTAGTTGAAACCTAAAATTGGTATGAAATTTATCGTTAATTAAAAGTGTGATATCAATGCTAACTTTTGTACGCCCTATAGGGCTTTACAATGCACCTACCTTCTCTTCAACTTTTACACAAAAGTATAAAAATGTTACATTATGCTCTGAATAAAATGGTATTGATGTTCACATTGTAAAAACTATAAAAGAAACTACATTCGCTGTTTTCCTAGAAGTGGCGAACACATGACTAGTTTTCTTTTCGTATGACGTGCGACGTGAACTTATAGAATACTCAGTACTTCTGGTAACGGCAAATAGAGGCGCTGGCGGCATGAATCGTGCACGGCTGCCAGTTCGGCTATTTTATTTGTCATATCCAATTTTAAAGGCGGAACGTAACTTGTGAAGAACAAGGACGGCGTCGGCGTCGGCGGAAGAAATCTAGGTTTTGCCGCAGCACTGCCGGTACAACCGACCAGTTTCCGTTCGACGGAAAACACAATTACCGGCAAAGTTGCTGAATCTACCATGGCGGGCCACCCTGCCCACCGGCAGTTTCCATGAATATTAATGACCGCAGAAGTTTATACGATTTCGGATGACTCCGATTAAAATTGCATCGTTGTAGTTCGCAACGGAACGAAACGGAACCAGAAATCGCGCACCCGGAATGTAATTGTTAATAAATTCAAACGACTTCCATTGCGTAATGCATTTATTGCTTTTAACGGTAATTTAATTATCGTGTTTCAAATTGTACTCTAAAATGTCAAATGCGATAATATAACTGTTTTGTTAACCGAAATGGAATATCGTTTTGAGTACACAGTAACAATACACTCATTTACAACTAATTTTTCAATTTTTCAGTCAATAATCTGACCGTTATCTTCATAGACTACTGCTTCTTTTCTGATTCATCTTTCTAGTTATACAGAGTTTTCGCGAAAATGTATAGTCATTGTGTTTATTTGAAAATACATGAAAATGGTTAAATCTACAAGCAATTTAATTGCGCGCTGTGTTCTTCGTATCTTTCGTTCGTGTCTTTAAATTAAGAAAAGAGATGTATGAAAGTGTTTTGCTAATAATTTATT
The DNA here is from genome assembly GCA_964023965.1 of Melinopterus prodromus. NCBI lineage: Eukaryota > Metazoa > Arthropoda > Insecta > Coleoptera > Scarabaeidae > Melinopterus > Melinopterus prodromus. The sequence continues at coordinate 29,914,436 of OZ030390.1, forward strand.
AAAACGCAAATGCGCAACCTTGTCCGACTTTAATCGTTTTTATACCTCTTGAAATGAAACGAGATATCATTTAGAAAATAAACTGCTTCTGGGTTATGCCGTGTGTCAAGATTTGTAAATGCTGACGTTTCGCGAACCATGTTGCTCGCTTCTACAAAGCTAATTGAATACTGAAGACCTACCAAGAAAATCTCCCTTATATAGCTAAATTTACACCTCACTGCGCACATCTGGAGCTACCGCCCCCATGTGCTTTTCCACCTGACCGCGTTAGAATAGATTTCCAGATCCTACTAATGTCAGTAACGTCCTCGCGATTGATGTTGTCAGAATGTTTACAAATTTCCATGGCTTCTAATAAGCCTTCGAAGATAATTGCCCACGCTTGCCTACATCTTCACGACATCGAAATGACTTGTGTGTCCCGACTTGTGGCAGTGTTGAGCAACAGCGGACTGTTGAATCTTGCGTAGCCGGGTGTCTACTGTCCTCCTTGACCATCCCCAACAGAAGAGAAGTGTTATTAACACTCTGTTCAACAGAGCCGAGAAGCTTGGCGACTCCAGCACCTTGGCCGACGAACGGAAACACTTGGAGTGGGCTTTACGTCAGAATGGATACATCAAGTCTGACATACGAGGTGTCACACAAAGAAAACCGCAAGTCTCAGAGGAGCGGTAAGAGTCAAAGGGGTTCGCTTGCTTACCATACGTAACTGGGGTATCAGAAAGAATAGGTAGAATACTGAAGAAATCGGGTATCACGGTAAGGTACAGAGCACCAGCAAAGGTAAAGGGTCTTTTGCCTAAGCCAAAGGACATCACACCCCTCCTGAAGAACGAAGGGGTATACAAGATAATGCTATGTAGGACAGACAGGACGAAGTATCGAATGTCGAGTAAAGGACACCCGGCTACGCAAGATTCAACAGTCCGCTGTTGCTCAACACTGCCACGAGTCTGGACACACAACTATTTTCGATGACGTGAAGATGTTGGCAAGGGTTGGTAATTACCAACGAAGGCTTATTAGAGAAGCCATCGAAATATACAAACATCCTAACAACATCAATCGCGAGGATGGTACTGACATTAGTAGGGTCTGGAAATCGATCCTAACGCGGTCAGGTGGAAAAGCACATGGGAGCGGTAGCTCCAGATGTTCGCAGTGACGTGTAAATACAGGTATATAAGGGAGAGTTTCTTGGTAGGTCTTCAGTATTCAATTTGAAGAAGCAACATGGTTCGCGAAACGTCAGCATTAACAAATCTTGACACACGGCATAACCCGGAAGCAGTTTATTTTCTAAATTAGTATATTATTTGACGAACACATAATTACGGATATAAATCGCGAGCATGAAGTTTACACGCGAGCCGTAGGCGAGCGTGTAATCATGCGAGCGATTTATATCCGTTGTGCGAGTCAAATACGACGTTTTATCTACGACTCATAAATTCCATTTTATGCAAAATATTTGAAATGTGCTTCTCAATGATGGCGAGGCGAACTGTCAAATAACTGTCATCCACGTAGGTTTTGGTAGACTTTGACACTAGCGTTGTATAATGATGACAGTTCATTTACTTTCGCACTAAAAGCGTGACAACCTGTATAGCCGTTTTCCGAGCTTATATTAATGAAGAATTTTACCTTAGTTTCGATGTTTTTTAAGTAGGCTAATTATCTTACCTATATATTCATTTTTACCTCACTGCATTTCAACACCATTTTGCGATAGTTTTTTAGTGTAAATAAAATTATCCCCTAAAAGGATATGTGTTTTAGGGTGGGCCGATATTTTTAAATTTTCAAATTCTGGAATCTGCAGTCATGGAAAAGTTGTGGGTTCATGAATTAAAGGAAACACCTAGTATATTTTTTTATTTTGATGTTTTGAACTGCCGCAAAGGCTTTAAAACTATTTTAATTGTAATACCTACACCTTCACCGAAATTATAAATAACTCTGCGGAATACCTGAACCGGTGCTAAACCAATGCGGCATATGTCAGGGTGCCACGTTGTCTTACTATCTGTATACCCACAACTATTAAATGGCATATAATATGCCATTTGATAATTATGGGTATATAGATGGTAAGACAATTTGAAGAATAAAATTTAAAGTAATTTTGCTGAGACCTATGATTACAAACATAATTTATAAACCTTCATATCGTTGTTTTCATATCGTTCCCTATAGTAGATATAGTCTTTCCTGTCTTTATGGTAATGTCGAAGATTAATAGTATTGATACTGTCTCTTAATGTCAAAGAGCATTTTCTTTTAGAATGGTTTCTTCGCGAAACCCAATACCAATTCAATGTCCAAATATCCCGACAACTACATTTTCAGACGCGAATTTTTTTTTCCTTCAAAAATAAAGTAAGAAAATAATAACTTCGTATAATGTTGATTACAGCATTAAACTACTTAAATTGTCAATTAGTAGTTATATATCTATAAGTTATAAATTTATAATATTTATAATTCTATTTATAAACCTATCATGTCCAGATTAGCTGTCTGTCAGATTTGTTTCCCTATGGTAGCCCTCAAATGAGAAGATGTTGTTCTCACTTGAGGTACATACTAATGTTTACTAATGCCAGCAATAAACTTATTTAAAACTAACAATGAGGAACATATAATTCACAATATGACTTTTGGATAACAAAAATTCAGCGTCATTATTGTGATATCAGTAGGGAAACACATTGCAATCAAACCTCGCTTATTGTTTTCCGTTAATAAGTGGAAACAAAGAATTATTGAATGAAAATGTAAGAGAAGGTATACGGATCATAAGCAATAAGAAAAAGTAAAAGAAAAAAAACTAGATCGAACAATATAATCTCATAAATCTATGAGCAAAAATAGTGTTCGTTTGTGTGACCTGTAATTGCAAATTGCAATGGTATGTGCATTATGCAATGACCACCTTGCCTGTATTTTTACCATTTTTTTGCTGTCGTACATCTAGAAGCATGTTGCCGGTTTCTTATGGAACAAACAGAAGTCCTTTTGTATGAGTCAGTATCATGTATGTCATTCCTGGCGTTCCGACCATATGCAATCTGCTTTTTTGTAGAAATCCTAGTGGCAATTCCAGTCAAACTCGGCATGTGCTTTGTTTTTAACTTCGGTGGGGGTGTTTAAACTATATTTCTTGAACATAAAATGCCGATACATTGATCAATATTTTATTGGAAGCCGATATCTCCGATACACAAAATTACACAGTCATATAAAGTTCAAATTTTCCACTTTCGACAACATTTACCTCATGATTCACCAGACTGAGTTTAAATACACTTAATAAGCCGGTCAGCCAGACTCACGCACACATTCCGCAAATTCTGCCGGATGTTTTAGCTGCCCGGACCGCAGGAAATTTATTGGGTGCGAAACACATAGTTTTGGATTAGGTAAGGTAACTGCATATATGCATGGGCATTAATAGGTGCAAAACGGATATCCGACTGTCCAGCAAATTGCAATCGCGTGCTTGTGGTTCCAATCAGAGTATTATTAGTAGGCAATAATACAAATATTTGTACTTGCCCAATATAAGCCAACACATAAATATATTAAGCTCTGTATATTGTGTAATCTGTAATGCCCACGAGTCCGTAAGTTAAGAATTATGACACCAATTATAATACTACAATGAAAAAAATAAATAGTATACAGATTTTCCCGAAAAAACTATTTCAGTATTTTTACTTTATCATACGCAGTATGTAAAGTATTGTAATCGTGCCGAAAAAAAAAATTGGGATTTTAACGGAAATAGGTCTTTTTGGGTCCCCTGAACATTTTTGACCAAGGTACAAAAAATCTGATGTGGCCAGGCACATGACTTTATCATACAATATATAAAATTAATAGTTTAGCTGCATGAGAATCTATTCTATTGAGATAAATCATAGGTATTGTCAAAGCATCAGCATTTGACACTACCTACACTACGTCATTAGAATAATAGTTATTTATGTTACAAATGCCGAAAGTACGGAATAGCGCGACGAGCGGTGATGCGGCGCGTCACCGAAGGCGGAGTGTCGCCGTCGCATATGAGCGAGTCGGCTATCTAGTTTTTGGCAAGAGCGACATCAACGTTTATTGTGTTGCTTTTTAAGAAATACGTATTTAAAAAAAAAATAAATGATGTCTGAATAGTAAATGCTAGGTTGGTACCACTTTGACGAAACGTCAAGTTTAAAGGTGCGTTCCGATTGGTAGGTAATGGTGGCTAATGGCGGTGGTAGAATACGAAATTATAGTATTTCTTACATATCGTGATAATGACACATACTAGTTTGCATGTACATAAACATGAGTCACTATCAACTTTCTATTGGAAATACTATAACGCCGTCTGCTACCACTGCCATTGTCACTAATGAAAACGCACCTTAAAAAGGTAATTCAAATTCTGACAGATTTATATTTGTTCATGACACATCCCTACCAACATACTAAAATAAACCTACACTCATCGCTATACTTTATTTATAACTTTCTCAATGTATCGTTTCTAGAATTAGATATAAAGACGGGTTGATATGTCTTATCAACAAACAATCAAATTGGTGATCTTACTTTATTTGAAATTTGTATTTTATAATTTGCCGCACTACAGCGGCAACGTTCCATAGTGGTTTTCCAACCTCTGATGAGATCAGCTGTTTTCGAATGTGACAACACAAAAAAATATTTGTCAAAATCCTGGCTACTATGTAATTTCATATCAATGCAGATGCGACCGATCTCGATCAAATAGAATTTGCTCTTGAAGCTAAACTATTAATTTTACCAAAAAATTTCATAGGCATAAATTATTCAAAATTTCCTCTACTTTAATTTGTTAATTAACTAATTTGTCGAAATTACAGAAATGGCCGCTCATTTCCAAAATCCTTCAAAAAGGCTTAGAATAAACTAAAAAGCTAAACTATTAATTTTACCAAAAAATTTCATAGGCATAATTTATCCAAAATTTCCTCTACTTTAAATTATTATTTAACTATTTTGTCGAAATTACAGAAATGGCGGCTCTTTAGCAAAATCCTTGAAAAAGGCTTAGAATAAACTACCAGTTCCTTTGGACCCTTTTGAACCAAAATCTTTTCAGCTCTAAGTTAGGTCATGAAACTTCTAAATATGAACTTTCGTCCCGATACCTTCAGTAGTTTCTCCGGAATCGTCGCCACAAAAATCGTTTACACACATACGCACAGACACACACACACACACACACACACAGACATTTTTTTGTACCTTGGTCAAAAATGTTCAGGGGACCCAAAAAGACCTATTTCCGCTAAAATCTCAATTTTTTTTTTCGGCATGATTACAATACTTTAGCATACTGCGTATGATAAAGTAAAAAATGTCTGTGTGTGTGTGTGTGTGTGTGTGTGTATGTGTGTGTGTACCCGATTTTTGTGACGACGATTCCGGAGAAACTACTAAAGGTATCGGAACGAAAATTCATATTTAGAAGTTTCATGACCAAACTTAGAGCTGAAAAGCTTTTGGTTCAAAAGGGTCCAAAGGAACTGGCTATTTTCTCTTACCATTTTTCAACGATTTTGCAAATGAGCCGTCATTTCTGTAATTTCGTCAAAATAGTTAAATAATAAATTAAAGTAGAGGAAATTTTGAATAATTTATGCCTATGATATTTTTTGGTAAAATTAATAGTTTAGCTTCAAGAGCAAATTCTATTTGATCGAGATCGGTCGCATCTGCATTGATATGAAAGTACATAGTAGCCTGGATTTGCCAAACATTTTTTTGTGCTGTCACCGCAGAAATGTCTATGGCTGTCACACTCGAAAACAGCTGATTTCATCAGAGGTTGGAGAACCGCTGTGGAACGTAGCCGCTCTAGTGCGGCAAAGTACAAAATACAAAATACAAATAAAATAAGATCACCAATTTGATTGTTTGTTGATAGGAAATATCAACCCGTTGTTATACCTAATTGTAAAAACGATAAATTGAAAAAATTGTAAATAAAGTATAGCGATGAGTGTAGTTATATTTTAGTATGTTGGTACGGATGTGACATCTACAGTGTCATGAACGAATATAAATGTCAGAACTTGAATTAGGTATCAACCTAACATTTCCTATACAGAAATATAACCATTTTTGAATTTTTTTTTAAAATACGAATTTCTAAAAATTCAACACAAAAAACGTTGATGTCACTCTTGCCGAAAACTACATAGTGCGACTCGCTCACATGCGACGCTCCGCCTTCGGTGACACGCCGGATCACCGATCGTCGCGCTATTCCTTAATTTCGGTACTTGTGAAATAAATAACTATTATTCCGATGACAGTAGGTAGTGTCAAATGCTGATGCTTTGACAATACCTACTATTGATACTACATATTGACTTTCAAAATATCTGTCAAATCCTGGCTAACTAGTTTCATTTTAATGCAGACACGATTTATCTAAATCAAATAGAGTTTCATGCAGCTAAAGTATTAATTGTATATTTTATATGATAAAGTCATGTGCCTGGCCACATCAGATTTTTTATAAATAAAAAAGTTTTTATTTTTTTATTGGGTACAAGACATTTCTTACTAACAGAATTATTATCAAAAATGCAATACTTAATTGAAACTAAATGACCCCCGTCGCCAGCAGCAAAATAATCAAGGAATCTGAATCTGAAGGTAGACATTTTGAACTGTGTCCAGTTTAATCGAAAGAAACGTGTATTTTTACTTTATCATACGCAGTATGGTAAAGTATTGTAATCATGCCGAAAAAAAAAATTGAGATTTTAGCGGAAATAGGTCTTTTTGGGTCCCCTGATCATTTTTGACCAAGGTACAAAAAAATGTCTGTGTGTGTGTGTGTGTATGTGTGTACCCGATTTTTGTGACGACGATTCCGGAGAAACTACTAAAGGTATCGGGACGAAAGTTGATATTTAGTAGTTTTATGGCCAAACTTAGAGCTGAAAAGCTTTTGGTTCAAAATGGTCCAAAAAAACTGGCTATTTACTCTTAGCATTTTTCAACGATTTTGCAAATGAGCCGTCATTTGTGTAATTTCGTCAAAATAGTTAAATAATAAAGTAAAGTAGAGGAAATTTTGAATAACTTATGCCTATGATATTTTTTGGTAAAATTAATAGTTTAGCTTCAAGAGCAAATTCTATTTGATCGAGATCGGTCGCATCTGCATTGATGTGAAACTACATAGTAGCCTGGATTTCACAAATATTTTTTGTGCTGTCACCACAGAAATGTCTATGGCTGTCACACTCAAAAACAGCTGATTTCATCAGAGGTTGGAGAACCGCTATGGAACGTAGCCGCTCTAGTGCGGCAAAGTACAAAATACAAATTTCAAATAAAATAAGATCACCAATTTGATTGTTTGTTGATAAGAAATATCAACCCGTTGTTATATCTAATTGTAAAAACGATAAATTGAGAAAATTGTAAATAAAGTGTAGCGACGAGTGTAGTTATATTTTAGTATGTTGGTACGGATGTGACATCTACAGTGTCATGAACGAACATAAATCTGTCAGAATTTGAATTAGCTTTTTAAACTTGACGTTTCGTAGAAGTGGGATCAACCTAACATTACCTATACAGAACTATAACCATTTTTGATTTTTTTTAAATACGTGTTTCTCAAAAAGTAACACAAAAAACGTTGATGTCACTCCTGCCGAAAACTACATAGCGCGACTCGCTCACATGCGACGGCGACGCTGCGCCGTCGGTGACGCGCCGCATCACCGCTCGTCGCGCTATTCCGTACTTTCGGCACTTGTGAGATAAACAACTATTATTCTGATGACAGTAGGTAGTGTCAAATGCTGATGCTTTGACAATACCTACTACTGATACTATTGACTATCAAAATATCTGTCAAATCCCGGCTAACTAGTTTAGTTTTAAGGCAGACACGATTTCTCTCAATCAAATAGATTCTCATGCAGCTATTAATTTTTTATTTTGTATGATAAAGTCATGTGCCTGGCCACATCAGATTTTTTACTTTATCATACGCAGTATGTAAAGTATTGTAATCGTGCCGAAAAAAAAAATTGGGATTTTAACGGAAATAGGTCTTTTTGGGTCCCCTGAACATTTTTGACCAAGGTACAAAAAAATGTCTGTGTGTGTGTGTGTGTGTGTGTGTGTATGTGTGTGTGTACCCGATTTTTGTGACGACGATTCCGGAGAAACTACTAAAGGTATCGGAACGAAAATTCATATTTAGAAGTTTCATGACCAAACTTAGAGCTGAAAATCTTTTGGTTCAAAAGGGTCCAAAGGAACTGGCTATTTTCTCTTACCATTTTTCAACGATTTTGCAAATGAGCCGTCATTTCTGTAATTTCGTCAAAATAGTTAAATAATAAATTAAAGTAGAGGAAATTTTGAATAATTTATGCCTATGATATTTTTTGGTAAAATTAATAGTTTAGCTTCAAGAGCAAATTCTATTTGATCGAGATCGGTCGCATCTGCATTGATATGAAAGTACATAGTAGCCTGGATTTGCCAAACATTTTTTTGTGCTATCACCGCAGAAATGTCTATGGCTGTCACACTCGAAAACAGCTGATTTCATCAGAGGTTGGAGAAGCGCTGTGGAACGTAGCCGCTCTAGTGCGGCAAAGTACAAAATACAAAATACAAATAAAATAAGATCACCAATTTGATTGTTTGTTGATAGGAAATATCATCCCGTTGTTATACCTACTTGTAAAAACGATAAATTGAAAAAATTGTAAATAAAGTATAGCGATGAGTGTAGTTATATTTTAGTATGTTGGTACGCATGTGACATCTACAGTGTCATGAACGAATATAAATGTCAGAACTTGAATTAGGTATCAACCTAACATTTCCTATACAGAAATATAACCATTTTTGAATTTTTTTTTAAAATACGAATTTCTAAAAATTCAACACAAAAAACGTTGATGTCACTCTTGCCGAAAACTACATAGTGCGACTCGCTCACATGCGACGCTCCGCCTTCGGTGACACGCCGGATCACCGATCGTCGCGCTATTCCTTAATTTCGGTACTTGTGAAATAAATAACTATTATTCCGATGACAGTAGGTAGTGTCAAATGCTGATGCTTTGACAATACCTACTATTGATACTATATATTGACTTTCAAAATATCTGTCAAATCCTGGCTAACTAGTTTCATTTTAATGCAGACACGATTTATCTAAATCAAATAGAGTTTCATGCAGCTAAAGTATTAATTGTATATTTTATATGATAAAGTCATGTGCCTGGCCACATCAGATTTTTTGTTTTTATTAAAAAGTAGATCAGTAGATTATAGCAAAAACTAGAGTTGTCAGTTTTCAGATCTAGATTCTACGAAAAAAAGGACACGGCTATCGATCGACGAGAGTAAGAATTTGGTCAATTACTGTATTTTCGATAAATTAAGTAATTAATAATTGTGGTGCTTAAACTTATGGTCATTAATGTTAAGTCATTATTCATAACTTAAACAGACGATATCGACCCATAAACAATTTATAACGTTTGCAACTTGAATAAAATTACATCTTATAATTCTTCTTTTTTGTACCTCCAACAGCAAAATAATCTTTAAAATCTTTAAAGCTTGTTCGTATAGAGAGGTTCTCCGGGCATATGTACAGAATGTGGTAAACTATTATACGTCGTTGTTTGTGTACTTGTTTGTATACAATTATAATGTAAAGGGGAAACAAACTACTTCCAGGATTTTTGAGGCCGAAAGTAAAAAATAACATATACAGGGTCTCCCACGACGAGCTGCTATTAGAAGTATATTGAGAATCAAATGAGAGATTGAAAATTTGTGGAAATATATTGTTGGACTCGATCGTCTCAACTAAAATATTTTGAGTTTTCGGTTACTTCCGGTTACACCGGAAATGATGTCAACTTCTATATTCCAAATGGAACACCCTGTATTTTATCGCATTTTCCAAATTTTCATTAAATTTTAGATCAATTTTATGTTACATTCCCTATACCTACATGTGTCATTTTTAAGATATTCATATTTTTCGTTAAAAAATGACAGCTGCACGGTTACTTTCAATTACTTATAAAATATTTTCTGTGACCGTTGGAAAAAAGTTGTCCGGCAAAATTGTTGTGAAGGTAACGTATTGTAGCGTTTTTCGTTCGTTAAGGTGTGAATTAAAACACTCGGTATATTAAAATAGTCAACTAATTTATTTAACACTATTACAGTCTTATTACCTAATTATTAAACACGAACACTAAACACGAACACTAAAAACTAACTGTCACTTAAGGCTACTATAAACATTTATCTTCACTGTATTTATTTCGAACTATTTATATCGATCAATAATCGCGCCAACGCTCCGACTAACACTCTGAATAATACTGCCGGTAGTGAGCGACGGCTCGCTTATATACCCGTATCGATCCGTGCGAGCCCCTTCGCGAATCTTCGACGCTGGCACAGAACAGTCGCTTCTCGCACTCGCCGTCCGGATAGATCTCTCTGGAATGGACCGCCTCGAGAATAACCTCGAACTTCTGGCGCCTTCGCGGTTAAGATCGTCACACTGCCCCCCTCCTAAGCTCGTTTCGTCCCGAAATGATTCCAAAGATGGTGGATGTCGATATCGGCAGAAAGCTCCCTTGTTGCAGCAAGATCTCTTGTGGAAGTAACAGTCCACGGTTCTCTCCACGGAACGACGTTGAGGGCTATAACAGCACACCAGAATTTGTACGCCCGTCAACCTGAAGAGTGCTTCCAACATGCTGCGAATCATCCTCCAGTCCAAGCCATCGAGTCCGCATGCCAGCTTAGGGATTGCCAGGCTTCTCAGGTCCTCGGCTAGCAATTCTTCCTTTAGAGAACACAAAGTGTCCCAAACATCCCTATAGGTTGGCTTCTGACCGGACGTCTCTTTGGTAACCAAGTGGAAGATCTTTCTGCCGGTCTTTTCGTCGGTTGCCTTGAGTGCTTGTCCGACTCTGGGATTAGACCGACGCAGCTCTGGAATATTTCCAAACTTCCCGCGGAAAACCTTGGCTATCCCTCTAGACATTTGCAAGTCCCTAGCCACACAATGTGCCAGTGCGTAGCCAGCTGGAGCAGTAAACAGGTCCCGCTGCACTTCACAGGTCACACCGAACCGACTCTTTTGACCATTAGTATGTAGTAAGGAGCCAGTCGGTTGAAGTGAATGACTCGAGCTTTACCCCGCGGTGGCTTTTGTATCCGGTAAAGGACGTCGTTGATAGCTTCCAGAACTTTGTATGGTCCATCCCAGGATGTTTGAAGTTTTGGTGACAGTCCCTTTCGTCTCTTAGGGTCGTAAAGCCAAACCATATCACCGGCATTGTACCTGTGGTCCTTGGCATTCACATCGTATGCGTCCTTCATCCGATTACTGGCATCTTGAATGGAAATGCGAACTTGGCTATGAATGGCATCCATTCTTCTTCGCAGTTCACTGACGTAGTCCTCCCCGGCGACATCAGTTCCTGGCGGGCAACCAAACTTCAGATCGCATGGGAGACGGAGTTCTCTTCCCATAATTATCCGACCCGGAGACTCTCCCGTGCTTTCGTGGACGGCCGATCGATAAGCCAGGAGGAACAAATGAAGAAACCCATCCCAGTCTCTTTGATGGTCGGAGACCACTTTGGCCAAATACCGATTAATGGTTCTATTCATGCGCTCCACCATTCCATCTGACTGCGGGTGTAACGCAGTAGTTCTTGTTTTCTTGATTCCGAGCGTGTTACAGATGTTCTGGAACAAACTGGATTCAAAATTTCGCCCTTGGTCCGAATGTAGCTCCAAAGGTACGCCAAATCGGCAAATCCATTCTTTCACCAAGGCGTCGGCAATTGTTGAGGCTTCCTGGTTTGGTAGAGCGTATGCCTCAACCCATTTGCTGAAGTAGTCCATCACGACCACGATGTACTTATTTCCTGCTTCGGATTCGGGAAACGGGCCGGCTACGTCAATAGCAATCCTTTCAAAGGGACTTCCCACGTTGTACTGGCGCATCAAAGCCTTCTGCTTTCTCTGCGGTCCATTACTTGCCGCACATACAACGCATTTTCTGCACCAGTCCCTTACGTCTTCCTTGCTATTGACCCAGTAAAATCTTTCCCTCACCCTTCCCAGCGTCTTTGTCACTCCGAGATGTCCTCCTGACACACCAGCATGGAGTTCTTCTAGCAATTCCGCAATCCGACATTTGGGCACAACAATTTGCCTTCTTTCCTCTTTACCGTCGTGGTCAATTATTTTCCGCCGCAGGAGTCCATCTTCCAGAATTAGGGAGTCCCATTGTGCCCAATACGACTTGATGTTAGGAGGATACTTGGCAACTTCTCCCCAGGTTGGCTTCTTCTCCTCTTTCATCCAGTTTAGGACTATCTGGATATCGGGATCTTCCTCTTGGTCTTTTATAAGATCTCTATTTTGCCAAGTATCGTCGACTATGGTGGTTCGTAACAAGTCAGCGTCTTTTTCCTCTGCCCGCTGGCAAGGCTTGCAGTCCCGTGGACAGGGTCTTCTTGATAGGGCATCTGCATTTCCATGGATTCTCCCTGCTCGGTGCTCGGTGTCGAAGTCAAACTCCTGTAGCCTCTCTATCCATCTTGCCACTTGTCCCTCTGGACTTTTAAACTGAAGGAGCCATTTTAAAGCTGCATGGTCTGTTCGTAGCAGGAACTTCCTTCCGTAGAGGTACTTGTAAAAGTGTTCCATCGCTTTCACAACAGCTAGCAACTCCCGGCGGGTGACGCAGTAGTTACGCTCTGGCTTGGACAACGTTTTACTAAAATAGCCTATGACTTTTTCTTCTTGCCCATCCTGAATTTGGGACAGCACGGCTCCTATGCCCACATTGCTAGCGTCGGTGTCCAGTACAAATTTTCCTTCAGGTAGGGGATAGCTCAAGATAGGTGCGCTTATCAGAGCCCTTTTTAGGTAATCGAAAGCTTCTTGACATTCCTGGGACCACTGGAATTTTCGTTCTCCTTCGGTGAGCCTGGTTAATGGTTTTGCGATGTTGGCAAATCCATTCACATAGCATCGGTAGTATGTGCATAATCCCAAGAAGCTGCGCAGCTCATGTTTGTCATTGGGAACTGGCCAATCTTTGACAGTCTGGATCTTTGCCTTGTCAACCGCCACTCCTTGACTGGAAACAACGTGACCCAGGTACTGCACAGCTCTCTGAAATAGATGACATTTCTTTGGGCTCAACTTCAGTGCTGAACCTCGTAGCCTCAGGAACACTTCTTCTAGGTTTCGCATGTGGTCTTCAAACGATTTTCCTACTACAATAATGTCGTCAAGATAGACCAGACATGTCTTCCAGGACAGTCCTCTTAAAATCGTTTCCATCAGTCGTTCGAAAGTAGCAGGAGCATTGCACAGTCCAAATGGCATCACGTTAAATTGCCATAATCCAGCACCCACCGTGAAAGCTGTCTTTTCTCTATCTTCGGGGGCCAATTCAACTTGCCAGTACCCGCTCTTCAAATCCAGCGTGGAAAAGATCTTCGATCCGGCCAGGGTGTCCAAAGTGTCATCGATGCGAGGAAGAGGATAACTGTCCTTTTTGGTCACATTATTAAGCAGCCGGTAGTCAACGCAGAATCTGGTCGAGCCGTCTTTCTTCTTTACCAGTACCACCGGTGAAGACCATGGACTGCTGGATGGTTCTATGATTCCTTCCTCGACCATACTCTCAATAATCTTGTCAGCCTCCTCTCTCTTAGCCAGCGGTAGCCTTCTAGCTGTCTGCCGAATGGGACGAGCATTTTCCGTATTGATTTTATGCTGGATTATATTTGTCCTCCCTTTCTTCCCAGTATCAAAAATATCTCGATACTTATGGACCAAATGTCTCAGCCTCCTTCTTTGGTCTGGCCTTAGACCGGTGCCTGACGACGATACCAGTACTTCTAATTCCTTTGGAATGGCTTCCCGGCTGGATTCCACGGCCGTAACCTGTCGCAGTATCGCTGACACTCCAGAGCAGTGTCCTAACTCCGTGCCCTCCTTTAATAACACAGGATAGTGATTGACGTTCATTATCCTCACAGGAATACTCCTGCCAGCCCGCACAAGGGCCTTTCCGACCGCTATTCCTCGACCAACAGCCTCGTCATGCATTACGGGTTCGAACATGACTATCTCACCATCTGTAGTCTTGCCATCAATGCAGCCGTCCAAAACAACCTCGCTCCGTTCTGGTATCAGTGTCTCCTCCGGGAGTAGGACCTGAACACTTAAATTCTTTTCTCGATGTAAAACAACTTCCTCGTCATCTACCCGCAGAACTCCCCGCCTAAAGCTTAACTCGAAACCCTTGGTGTCCATTATGTCCGTCCCGATGATCACCTCATCCTCAATCTCAGCCACTATTACAGGATGGTCAAACGTGGCTTTTCCGATGGTAAACATGACGTTTGTTTCACCATGCACTTTTGCTTGATCTCCCGTTGCTGTTCGTAGACGCCATTTTGATTGCCGAACCTTAACTGCAGGTTTTATTATGTCAGGCCTTATGATTGTCTTCGTTGCACCTGTATCCAGCAGCACAGTGCGGAGAGTTCCATCCACACACGCGTCGACGAAAACACTGTTGGCATGGTGTTGCAGTGACGAGACCTGAGCGGTATTTGCTGGGGCTTGCTGAATACAGGTCGACGTTTGCCCCCTCGCATCGACCTTTTTTAGTTTTCCGGATTGGCGGAAGTGGAACTGACGCCTTCTGGACAGCGTCTTCTTATGTGGCCTGCCTTGCCACATTTCCAGCACTCCAACTTCCGGTCCTGGCGGCTACGTTCTCTATTGATCTCCCTGACGATCCGTTTGACTGACTCTTCGAAGTCGTCCTCTCCTGGAATCACTTGTCGGACACGAGCTTGACCTTTGTTCGTGTTCTTGGCAGCTTCGAATTCAAGGGCCCGTGTTAGTGCATCAACTAGCTTAGGTGGATGTGCTAGTAGCAAGGCTTGCTTCATTTCACCATCACGGAGTCCGTCCAGGAATGCTTGAACCGCCAAACGTTCCATGATCTTTTCCTGGGCATCTGGATATGCCAGTCGAACCAGACGTGCAATATCTGCCTCAAATTCCTGTAAGGGCTCCCCTGACTTCTGGCACCGATTTTTCAACTGAGTGTGGTAGACATGTTCCAGGTGTGACTGGCCATACCGCGTCTCCAAGTGTCTCACCAGGTGGTCGTAGACTTCTTGCTCTTCCGGGGACATTCTTTGCAAGATAGCAGCAGCATCTCCTCTCAAAGCTAACGTAAGGGCGGTCGCCTTCTCCCTGGATGACCAACCGTTCGCTTTTGCAGCCGCTTCAAACTGACGTTGATAAACATTCCACGACGTTGAACCATCAAATTGCGGTGGTTTGAGGCGCATCAGCCCAACGGAATCCTGATTGCCACTAACTTTGCTCTTGTTGTCTGTTGCTGAAGATTGATAGGGCAACTCCTCGAGGGTGTTGACGTCCAACGTCGTGATTTTGTTCTGAACTTCCTGGATCTTGCCTTCCAAAATCAAAAGAATTCGCTGTTCCAGTGTAGAAGATTTTGTTAAAATTTCTTCGTGTAATTCCCTTTTTAGGTTGGCATTGTTTTCTAACATCTTTTTTTCTAGTTTGGCAGAATTCTCTTCTAGCTTTTCCCCAAGCTCGCACACTTTAACCTCCAGGTCGGCGGAATTTTCTAGCAATTTAGCCTCTAGGTTGGCGGAATTTTCTAGCAATTTAGCCTCCAGGTCGGCGGAATTTTCCAACACTTTAGCCAGGTCGGTGGAATTTTCTAGCAACTTAGCCTCTAGGTTGGCGGAATTTTCTGGCAATTTAGCCTCCAGGTCGGCGGAATTTTCCAACACTTTAGCCAGGTCGGTGGAATTTTCTAGCAACTTAGACTCCAAACATTGCAGCATTTGGCCGATATCACTTGCACTAGCAAAAACAAAGTTGTCCGGGTCATTGCCTTCTTCAATTAATGCTTTACGAAGCCGCTCCTGCAAGTCCGCTTTCTTCCCCGTCGTGTCGCAGTCCCTTTCCTCCAGCTCCTTTTTCAGCTCACTAACTTTTAAGTCCGCTAGTTTCGCCATTTTCACGCACGCTAATTAGTCCGATTTATTTCACTTCAATTTTATTTTCACTAATGTCCAATTCACACCCGACACCTGACACCAATGTAGCGTTTTTCGTTCGTTAAGGTGTGAATTAAAACACTCGGTATATTAAAATAGTCAACTAATTTATTTAACACTATTACAGTCTTATTACCTAATTATTAAACACGAACACTAAACACGAACACTAAAAACTAACTGTCACTTAAGGCTACTATAAACATTTATCTTCACTGTATTTATTTCGAACTATTTATATCGATCAATAATCGCGCCAACGCTCCGACTAACACTCTGAATAATACTGCCGGTAGTGAGCGACGGCTCGCTTATATACCCGTATCGATCCGTGCGAGCCCCTTCGCGAATCTTCGACGCTGGCACAGAACAGTCGCTTCTCGCACTCGCCGTCCGGATAGATCTCTCTGGAATGGACCGCCTCGAGAATAACCTCGAACTTCTGGCGCCTTCGCGGTTAAGATCGTCACAGTATTATCGCCACATCGGTATAACTCTTCTAAAAGTTATACAGGGTGTTCAAATTAAAAGATCTAAGTTGAATTAGAGAAAAGTACTAAAAGTCGATTTTTTCAAACGGCAACTCTAACTTATGAATACATTTCTCAATTGTAAGGAAAATTTTAGATCAACTAGGTGTACAATGTCCTATACCTAAAATGTACTTGTACTTACTGAAATCTAATTATAAACGTCACAGTAGAAATTGCAACATTGCCAAATGTAGATTGGTTTTGAAAACAACTGAACAATTTGGAATAAACAGAACTTTATTAAACAAGTTTTTAGGTAATTTTCAAATAATTTAGTATTTATAAAATTATAAGCCTACAATAAAACACAATAATAAAAATAAAACAAAATCATACAGAAAATTAAAAACACTGCTTAATTCCGTATATTCCATATATTGATTTCCGGGTGGAAACCGCGTTGAGGCCTTAGCAGTCGACGTTTCGCGCTCTGTTGCAAGAAGCATCTTCAGGACTAAGTTATCAAACCAAGTGCTAAGAAGATACTGAGTCAGTATCTATAGTCAGTATCTAAAGTATTGAAATAGTTTAGTTTTGCAAGCAGATGACAATGGATATATTAAATGCACAAATATTCATAATTAAACCAATGCTTTCTTAATTCTTCTAAATATTGTGAAAGGTACATCACCATATTTCTACGGTATTTATTTAAAGGTGAGATAGCTTTGCATAATAATATACTTCAGTAAATTAAGAAAACATCGGTAAATACAAATTACATTAAATGCAGATTTTAGTATTACTATAACAAATTTATTGAAATATAGGTTAGAAAATGCTTGTTTACATCGTCGGGGCTTGCCTTAGGGTAGAACTTTTCGGATTCACAAAACATTATGCACTAAACTCCCTAAAAATTACCAAAAAAGTAACTGGTAGCAAAGCAACATGGCAGATTTTAAAGTACCTATACACATTTCCCCCGCCGACAAGCAATCTATAATTCTCATATCTGTGGTCTAATCTCACAATTCCAACGAGCGGTTGTTCCGACGTCATTTATGGTACGTCAGTGTTGCAACCACATGGAGATAACGGCAACATAACATCAGTGGTCGTGACACAAGCTCCGGCACAGCTCGTAATTATATAGAATCGAACCCTTGACATTTGTGATATATACTGACCCTTCCAAATTCTGTTAATAAATCATATACATTACATTTGTTGGTACTTTCATATATTAGACATTTCATATATTTTTCTACAAAATATACGACGTTTCCACCCCTTCCAATGTTTCATATTACGTAGTATCTGTACGTTCACATACCTACAAGAGATAAAATATGTGATACGCCGACGTTGTGTTGCGAGGAGTTTAATCTGCTGTGTTGGAACGCTAACAATCTCATTTCGTCGAGATGTTGCGTACCTTTCATAAAGGGATGTTTTGCTAATGCAAGGTATCTCAAGAATTCCTGCCATAGGAGGCTTTGTACCTTTGAATTTATTGCGGAGTTTTGAGGGTAGTTAACTGCTCTGTGAACAGTCTGTCATATTGTAAATAAATTAGCGTTATTACATTATTACGATTTGTAGTACACAATGAATAATATAATTAATATTAGTAAATTAGTACAGACTTTCAAGTATCTTCCGTAGTAATTTATAAACTATTCTTATGTGATGGACGCATCCTATTAATTAATAACGTAATTAATAACGTACGTGGAGCAGTTTGCTTCGGGAATTGAGTTTCCGACTATGGCATTGTTTGCGGTAACAGTTAAGAACTACTTTGTGCACTGTTTGATGATGGACGAATGCGATGGCGCGCTATACTCATACTTTTCTCATATCGACATTTCCTCTCCTAATTCTCCTACTACTTATGGGAGAGTTGCCGAAAATTTTGTTTTGGTCATGTACTTGAAACACATGAAACAAATTAAATCATCACAAATTTTATCACAAGTCAAGTCATTTTTCTCTATCAATATTGTTTTTGTTAATATATTTAAGTACCTACTTATTCTAAATGACTCATTTTTAAAATCGCTATTAGCTTTTCAGGCTCCCGCGTCCGACTCCCAAAAACCTAAACTTCTAAATAACCCACGCCATAATTATTGCGCCAATCAGATATGTTCTCTACCATTCGATTCTGTAGGTCCTGACACGATTGCCATCGGAATTCAATATTTATGCAGATTATTTGTGCACATTTTACTGTTAAAAAGCTGTGGGCTACAAATATAGAATTGCTTTCCGATGGCAGTGGCGTCTGATTGTCAGCTGTAATATATTATAAAATTATACATTATAAGAGCCGAACTTCTTTAGAATTGCATCCTGGTGTATTGTAGTGAGTTGGCAAACATGTTTACAATAGCGACGGTTCAGGTATCCAAAATTAGATGGCGCTACCTAATTCCATATTTTACTAAAATGTTGTTTATATGAAATATGTCGATTGACATTACATAATGATCTACATATCGAAGATGACTTAATTGGCTGTTTACAGTATTTAAAAATGACCGTGGTTAGTTAAGTATAGGTCTTTAAAATTATTTTGCGTTGTTAATGTTATTAATGTGTATATCTTTTCAGTTGTATCTTATTAAGGGTTTGAGAAAACAATGAGGTCCATATGAAACGTTTTAGTCATAGACCAGGCAGTGACAAAAATACTAGCAGGAAGCCGACTGTCACAAGTCACGTGGAATAGTCCGTAGATGTATTGTGATATGTTTCCTACTCAGAAATATCATTTCTTAATTTGTAATAAACAAAAAAAGTGTTTTTTTTTTCGTTTTTCGCATGTAAAAACTGAACTGATGGAGCAATCTAGTTGCTGTCAACATACCAATTGTAGAGAATAAAAAGACAAAAAAATAAACCCTACACGGACTCGATTGCATTAAAACTAACTGAGAAAATTAGGAAAAACCGAAAAAATCTGCGTTTTTTCACAACCCAGTGTGCACAACCCAGGCGTTGTCCTGTGATTACTTCTTGCGCAATTGCGATTTGAATGTTTTTGCAATATGGTTCAGCGAGCCTGGATGCGTTGGAGGCGGTCCGATTGTAATTTTTTTAACGTAATTCGAAAGTAGAAGTATTGTGCTACAAATCGTGTATTCTGATTTTGCGCTAAAATGTTGCAAAATAGGCGAAAAATCTTTCAAATAAGACCGAAAACTGTAGCGCGCTCCAAAACGGTCGAGTAGTGGGGGTAGGCGGCAGACGCGGGGAAACGCGTATCCTTAGTAATCCCAGCGCGTTGCGCGTTTCCCCGAGTCGGCCGGCTACCCCACTAGTTCAGCGTTTTAGAGCGCGCAGCGCTTTTCGGCCATGTTTGCAAGCATTTTTCGCCTATTTTGCAACATTTTAACGCAGAATCAGAAAAGACGTTTTGTAGCACAATACTTCTACTTTCGAAATACGTAAAAAAATTACAATCGGACCGCCTCCAACGCATCCATGCTCGCTGAACCATATTGCAAAAATATTCGCAATTGTGCAAAAAGTAATCATCGGACAACGCCTGGGTTGTGCACACTGAAAGCACCCATCGATCGGTACTTTGTCGCGAAGCCTCCGCTACTACTTTAAAAATGGCGGAGTTCTAAAATTTTGAAAAAAACGCAGATTTTTCCGGTTCTTCCGAATTTCCTCAGTTAGTTTTAATGCGATCGAGCCCGTGTAGAGTTTATTTTTTTTCGTCTTTTCATTCTCTACAATTCGTCTATTGAAAGCATCAAGATTGCTCTATCGGTTCAGTTTTTACAAGCGAAAAACGAAAAAACGATTTTTTGAGGTTTTTTGTTTATAACAAATTAAGAAATGATATTTGTGAGTAGGAAACATATCACAATACATCTACGGACTGTTTCACGTGGCCTGGGACCGTCGGCTTCCTGCTAGTACTTTTGTCACGAACTCATTTTCTGCTCTATTGCCTGGTCTATCATAATGACATTCACATACTATTTATACTATTTTTGTCTGGAAACCTGCATATATTGTGACATTAACAGAAGTGGTTACCTCTTTGTGGGTAATCACATTAACTTCTTTGTATCTTCTTATGTACCTGTAGCGGAGATGGTAGCTTCCCCGAGTGGATAAATACGGTTACAACGGTTACACAATCGATTTATTTGTTGTTATCTTACATAGCGTGCTTCTTAATAACTAACTAAGAACTCATTACAATACAAAATGTTCCATTTTATAATGGTTCTCGAAGGTGAGACATTCGAATGTCGTCCAGTGGCATAGTTTCTGTGTTTGTTCTTAATAAACATGCCCTGGCCATGGCACATGTATAAGAATTGTAAGCTGACCTTACTAATTGATTATGTTATGCATCTAAGTGCTCAACGTCACAATGTCAGTATATTGCGAAAAAGAGATTTAGAAACAGTATTTGGTCCGTCTGTGCTGCAGGCCGCTGCCTAACTTGAATGAAATGCAAGCGTGCTGTGGAGATAGCAAACGATAGTATATCTTAAAATATCTTCCTAAATATGGACTAAATGGTTTTAGTATTTTGGTTAAACGTGAAATGTGAATACTACACATTCACGTTTAATCGCTATTTTGTCACTTTCCGGCTGTACGAATTAAAATAATAAATATTTCATTTTTGTATTTAGATATTAGGGATGATTCTGAACAAAATTGATAAAAAGAATTAGGGGATCATGAAAAATTTGTCAAAAATTCAAGTTTTAAGGGTTGGGATTTTCTCCCCAACCATTTGTCCGGTTTTAACGATTCCTTCACTCACTGGTTGCACAATTCTTCAGAAAAGTATTTTGATGCACTAAATAAGGTTTTTCAGCTATAACAAACTAGAAATAACTGGAATGAAACAGTAATATTTCCTGAATATTTTGTTTTTCGATTCACTTCAATAGTGTTGTTCTTATGTTGTTCTTAAAGAACAGACCACAAGACGAGTAATAGGAAAATAGTACGATTTCAAGGTTGGCTTTCTCTGGAACCGCTTAACTGATTTAAATGATTTTTTATTCGTATGTAGGTTGATTCCTCAGTTTTAAACGTATAAAGGAAGAAATAATTAGTATACATTTTTGACACCAAAAATTAAAAATTAAAATTTTCTTAAAGTATGTTCGTAAATATCATATAATTCATAGCGGACTGTAACGTGAAGTTGATGTCAAGTTTATAAGCTATTTTGCATCATAGTCATGAAAATGTAAAACATTAACATTTAGTGATCAGCAAACTTTGTGAATAGAGTTTTTAGGTAACTCTGAAGTTCAAATGAAAAATTTTTGATAAAAAATCCTTAATGAAATTTTTTATTTATTTTATCTCCGAGATAAATTTTGATGCGAATCATCCAACATATCAAAAGTTAGCAACTTAATGAAACTGTGAAATATGGTATTAGCAACATGGTTTAAGAACCATAATAAAATTGTTATTCCAGATTTTCATATGCAATTTAAGCAAATGTTATTAAAATGCCTAGTTGTCGGTGCATAGATTTTTTCTAGACGTTATTTCTAAAAATATTGTAATATATATATTAGAAAAATGTGAAGCCAAGTTTCCAGAAAAAAGATCTAAAAACAATGTATTTGTACTTTATCATACGCAGTATGTATTGTAATCGTGCCGAAAATTTTTTTTGAGATTTTAGCGGAAATATGTACTTTTGGGTCCCCTGAACATATTTGACCAAGGTAGAAAAAATGTCTGTGTGTGTGTGTGTGTATGTGTGTGTATGTGTACCCAATTTTTGTTAATTCATTTCCGGTGAAACTACTAAAGGTATCGGCACGGAACTTCATATTTAGATGTTTCATGACCAAACTTAGAGTTGAAACTTTTGGTTCAAAAGGGTCCAAAGGAACTGGGTGTTTACTCTAAGCCTTTTTCAAGGATTTTAGAAATGAGCCGCCATTTTTGTAATTTCGTCAAAATAGTTAAATAATAAATTAAAGCAGAGGAAATTTTGAATAATTTATGCCTATGACATTTTTTGGTAAAATTAATAGTTTAGCTGCAAGAGCAAATTCTATTTGATCGAGATCGGTCGCATCTGCATTGATTTAATACTATATAGTGACCCAGGATTTGCAAATTTTTCAGTCTAATGACAGTACCGGTAGTGTCAAATGCTGACAGTACCAGTAGTGTCAAGTGCTGATGTTTTGACATTATCTCACAATTAATATTGACCGTAGTTAATAGTATCAAAAGATCTCATATTGTGATACCGTGTACAGTCCTTGCCTGATGGCGTCGGATAGGCAGCGTGTTGAGCGTGTCCAAAATGCATGTGTTCTGTTTGTTTTTGGTTTGACGAAGTATGATCATGCATCGAATGGGCTGGGCGACTTGGGGTGGTTGAACATGGATAACACTAGGGTGTTGCATGCAGCAATATTGTATCATAAGTTGCTATCCACTAGGATCCCACAATACCTCATGCGGAAGATATGCTGTAGAACGTATGTCCATAACCTTAATTTAAAATTCGGGGGTTTGTTTGCTCCACCTGCCCATCACACTGAGCTGTATAAACGGCCATTCTCTTACCAGGTCAGTCACATATACAATGGCCTCAGGGAAGATATGAAAAATTTATCGTGAATCAGTTTTGGGGGAAAGGTGAAGCGTTGGCTGTTTGCTCAACAGAGGGGACTTTAGGCATCGAGCGCACATTGGGGGCTTTTTATTTTTTATGGGCAGGTGCGATGTTTTGTTGAGTTGGATTTGCTGCAATTACGAAGTAATTAGACTCTAGAGTCATTTTGTTGTTTGTTTTTGTTTTGATAAGTTCTCGGAATTATTTTTATATTATTGCTACAATAATTATGGTTTGCGTAAGGGGTTGAGTGGAAGAGTAATGCAATTTGGAAACAAGTGTGCTGAACTGCGCCCTAAATATAAATAATATTTTGTTGCAATTAATATTGTCTTATTTTAATAAAGGAATTATTTATTTATTTAATTATTTATTTATCTGTTAAATCCTGGCTAACTAGTTTTATTTGACACGACTGATATCAATCAAATAGATTCTGATGCAGCTAAACTATTAATTGTATATATTGTATGATAAAGTCATGTGCCTGGCCACATCAGATTTTTTATTTTAAAATTAAACTTCAAATTAAACAAAAATTGTTGTATTACCAGTTTAATCACTTTTTGATTTTTTTTTTGTATACGGCCCGCCGATCTCCAGATCAAAATTTTGTTTTTGTTTCAGAACAAAAAATTTAAATAAGAAAGAAAAATTGTATTACCAGTCAATAGCTTTTTGACGTTTTTTTTTTTGTATGCGGCCCGACGTAGTTCAGATCAAAATTTTGTGGTCCGCGCCCATAAATGCGTTTGACACCACTAATCTACATCATTTAATGGTTTGGTTTAAAACAAATTTGTAAAATATTTTTTCTAAGTATTACAGAAACTAAGTACTTATTTCACAACTTTTAAAAGAAATAAAAAAACTTCTAGTTTGTCACTTTGCGATGGCGTAGTATAGGGGTAGTGGCAGGAGTATCGTTGATTGTCAACGGATATAGATATTTAGGCATGGGTTCGTTGGGACCATGACATCCTGGGGCGGGCGGGGGTTGAGCACGATTTATTCGCAAATTATAGCTTCCATCATGGTACTCCAGGATGAGGACTATTTTCTCGTTATTCGCTACCAGACACTTGTTAAGGATTGACCTAAAGCTTTAACACATAAAAGTGAATTTTCTGCAGGCATTAGCCTTAGTATCACACCATAGATGTCCGAGATACTTCAAGACTTCTTTGTTGAGTGATTTACCAGAGCATTAGAGAAGGCCGTACGCAATGATGCGGACGGTAAATCCTGATGTATTATGGTTCCAGTTCGCCTGCAGTGTGAAGTGGGACGGTTGAAGATGTGTAATGGTCCTTGCGGACACAGCTAAGTACTAGAGAGTTATACGGAGAGGAAGGAAGCTTGAATTTAAGTGTAAAACGAGTCCACATAAAATATATGTATTGGCGACGACCGTATCTAGAAAAGATCTAAAGGATTAAAAAGCCGTTGAAGTAAGAACGCCATTACTGTAAAAGCTTTTTGTTTATTTTTTTGTTTGTAGTTTCAGTATATTTGCACAACTTGAATGCAATAAATGCACAGAGATATGTGAGTAGTTTTTACCAGATTTCAGTTTAATGGTTGTATACTGCTGTCAGTACAGATTTTTAATTTTATTTTATTTATTATTTTTATTTAAGCGATATAACTTAAAAACTAAGAAATACACACAGAAAAAGATTATTTGGATCGAGTAAACATTTCTTGAATTTATTTACTAGATTCAAATGCATATTTACTTAGATGTAGAAAGTTAGGTATATACAAGAAATGCCACATACTCAATATAAGGAAAATAATTTCTCAGATAAATGCTGTCGACAAATAAAGTATTTCTTTATAATAACCAATATTATTATTAGTATTGAAACAAATAATTGAATTTTTCGTCCCAAAAATGTCAATTTCATCCAACGAAGTAATGGTAAATCCATCCAAGTGCGTAGTTACTTGATCCAAGGAAAAATAAGACATTTAATATAATTAAGTATTGTTTACTGAAAAAAAAAGAAAAAACACCAATTATTTAACTGAAGTGAGTCTCACTTCTTTCAAATAATGCCTTTCTCTAGAAAAATATGCGCATCGTGATTTTGTTAAGGCTCGCACGCCCGCGCGTAGGGCTGGTGCCGTAAAGGTGCGAGACCTAGTACGAAAACAACAACGAAGTACCCGTAGGGGATGAGCCTTGTGACAAGTATACAATAAACGTTTCAACACGGAATAGTTTGATGTAAGGCACACAACAGTTTAGAACGAGTAAGTAAATATAACATACCTATCTTGTTAATTAGCAATAGAAAACGAATTTCTGCCAAATCTTTAAAATTCCTAGATTAAGTAGCTAAAAATATTTACCGGGAAACTAAAATATACACTTCATTGAAGACTGTTTACTTACTTCATCAGAGTAACAACTTTCTTAAATCTCGTAATTATTCCAAGAAATAAAATTTCTTGGTTGAGGTCAATAATCTCTCGCGTATCTATACGAACCTACCAACTACTTCATCCAAGTAATTCTCTCTTCGTTCGAGATATCACTTTTGTGTGTGTAGTAGTTTAGAAACAGAAAACCTAATAGTTTCCAAATAAAAAAAATCGCAAGAATGAGCAATTTTCTACTAATCGAATCAATATTGACAAGTAATTAAAGCCTCCATATGAATGGATTATGCATATACAAATGTTGAAATGATGGTCTCCAGGTAACTGGCCAGCGGTTTTGGAACAAAATGTTCCCGTCATTCAAATTTTCAGTGTTTGGTGGTCCTCCGCTTGGTGGCGTTTGTTGTTATAGTGTATAGATTTATTTCTAGCTTCGTTACCAATATTGTAGGTTTATGTAAGAATTAGGTTATCATTAATTGACTTCAAACGATGCGAATTCGGATATCGTAATAAAAGTTCTGAAACAAACTTCGTTCGGTGCAGAAAATTATGTTTATTTCGTTCATAATATTTAGAAATATCCAAAACACGATATTATTGGTCATATCATTTCGTCTTGCGTTTGCAGCCGGCCGTGAACCTGAAAAACATAATACGCTAGGAGGTATCTGCTAGGATCAGGGTTGTTATGTTTAAAACAGTGTTTTAAACATGTTTTAAAACAAATATTTTGTTGTAAACGTATTTTAAACTACCGATATTTGAACAGGTTTTGTTGTTTTTCATAAATTATAGCAATACAATATCAGTAGTAGGAAGTAAAATAAGGAATGAAAATACGCCGATTAAAATGCTTACAAATACATTAATTTCATTATTCCTTGTTTAAAACGTTTTTTTTTTTGTATGTGTGATAATTTTAAGAATATGTATTTGTTATCTATATAATATGTTGGCTGTTTTCGTCAGATTGGTTGATTGTTATATTCATATTTATTCGATTTCAAAATAAATATATCGGGTTATTGTAACTGATTGTGATTTTGTTTTCTTTGGCTGGTAACATCTACATTTACCCTGTACTTCTAAATATTACGAATTGTTTTATTTCTTACTGGTGTATCCGTTGGTTATGAAATTTAAAAATGTGTCCTTAAATATGAAAACTCTGTAGGGATCGAAAATGTATCCTTTATTATCCTGCAAGGACAGTACCAATACTTTCTAAGCGAAACGATTTGCAAAATATAGCTGATCGACAACTCTATTTGAGACCGATGAGAGAAGCTTTTGTCGACAGCGACAACCCATCCAATACCGCACTGATTGCCTTTACGAAGAGAAGGAAAACGGAAGGGCTGAAACCTCCTTCCTTCTTTAACCAACCACTCCAACTTACCAATGAGGTTAAATTCCTAGGAATATACCTGGACTCAAAACTCACTTGGAACCGACAACTCAAACACATAACCGACAGAGCCAAAAGGATCTTAATGACAACCAAACAGGCACTCGGAAAGACATGGGGACTAAAACCGGAAATGATGCTATGGCTCTATAACTCTGTAGTAAAACCCATGATCACCTACGGATGCACCGTCTGGTGGCCAAAAGTAGAACATAATACTGTCCAGACAGCTCTCTCGAGAGTACAGCGGTTAGCATGCCTATGCATAACTGGCGCCATGGGCAGTACACCGACGGCCTCTATGGAAACCCTGCTAAACCTCCAACCACTGGACATCATCATTAAAGTGGAAGCGAGGCTAGGGGCCTACAGGCTACAACTGAACGGTAACTGGCACCCTAATGGGAAACACTCCAGAATTGTTTAAACAATCGCAAAACCAACATTAAATATGGGAAGCGATTGCATGACAGCACAATACTCCCTGGATAAAACCTTTCAAATAAAAATTGGAAGGGAAAAAGGAGAAAACACAAAAAAGCCAGGAACCCTGACCTGGTACACAGACGGGTCCAAAAGGGTAGATGGATCGGGCGCAGGGATATACAGTCTATCTCCCAGATGTGAGATAAGTCTCTCCTTGGGGGCGCTGGCAACAGCATACCAGGCCGAGACCTTTGCGATAAACCAATGCGCACTGGAAAACTTACAAAGGAGGTACAAAAGGCAAAACATCCTAATATACTCCGACAGCCAAGCAGCCCTTACGGCTCTGAACAGCTACAAAATCCAATCCAGAATAACCTGGGAATGCCTCCAAAACCTAACCAGACTGGCAGAAGCAAACACTGTAACCCTACAATGGGTGCCAGGACATAAAGGGGAGAGAGGCAATGAAAGAGCCGACAAACTGGCTAAGAAGGGATCAAGTAGACCATGTATTGGACTGGAACCAATGATAGGCATATCAAAGTGTGTGATCAAATCAGACGTGCGAAAGTGGGCTATCAGGAAACACATCGAACCCTGGGAAAACTTGACAGGGCACAGACATAGTAAGATACTGTTAAAAAAACCTCAAGACATATAGCCGCTGAAGTGATCAAACTCAGTAGGAATAACCTAAGGATGGTGACTGGACTTATAACCGGACACTACAGCCTCAGGAAGCACCTGCACACCCTACAAATTCTGAAAGAAGAACCTGTGTGCAGACTCTGCAACGAAGAGGAAGAAGACGCCTCTCATGTTCTATTCGAATGCTTAGCATTGACCTCCTGGAGGGAAGCAAACCTTGGAAGAGGAAACCCCTCAACCAACTTCCCAAAAGAAAATTTAATCGGCTCCTCAGCCTTATTAACTGGACGGAGATCTTCGATTAACTACCTGGGCGGCGGCAGTACAACAAGCCACATGGCTGCAGTGCTAGGGCACCCCAACCCTCAGCCAACGCTCATGGCTACAAAAAAAAGCGAAACGATTTGCAAAATATAGCTGATAGACAACTCTATTTGAGACCGATGAGAGAAGCTTTGGTCTACAGCGTCTATTACCTAAAATTACGTATTGCCTACGACCTTCTCGATGTTTATTGCATGTTTCCTACCGATACCGATCGGGAAAGCAATTGCATCGGACATTTCTGCATTCTCCCTTCCTCATGAAAATTTGGTCAATGGAGACCCACCTCCGTAAGCTTGTTTCTCTTCGCCCGAACACCCTAAAGTTAGACACTGACCGTGAATGCATGCCGTTAAGACAAATATAAACCGATAACTTTAAATGAAATTCCCTTACCCAAATGAAAACGTCAGGTTTTAGAATATTCTATCATAAACCTACGTTTTATATCGCTATCAAACGGGCACATTTCCCGTTGAGATAGTTCCCAAAGGTGGTTCAAGAAGCAAATCGCCGTTATGCAACGTCGCGTCGGTCGCGCATATATTTTCTTCGGCTGATTAATGTTTCAATTTTTCTTACAGGCCTATTTAGCTGACCGAGAAACTTCCTAACCGTGAAATTGAAAACCGGGTCACTCTCCCTGGCCTGCCGCCCGGTTTTATTTATATTTTATACAGGGTGCTTCTGGTAACCACATCATGGAAATTTCTTTATTTGTGGAGATAGATGTGCAAATTTGGCAATGGTTGCTAAACTTCGCACTCATCAATAGAACATTTAAAAAAATGTAAATGCAGTGCTAGCGTTTGAAATAATAATTTCTTATTGGTTTATCGGCGGCGAAATACAAACAGTAGAAGGCAATTATCGGGCATAAACACCATCGTAGAAGCAACGGCATACACAAGTTTCAGACTGATTAGTCCTCATCATTATGGTACCTATAGCAAAGGAGCCAGATGGAAGCTCGATTGAGAAAATACAAAAAAGGAAGACCATAAAAAGAGACCATGGTCCGAAATACGTGTATGCGATTGCTTCTTCGATGGATATGCCCGATAATTGCCTTCTACTGCTTGTATTTCACCGCCGATAAACCATTTTTCGTTTAATTACCATGGGTTAAAGGTTGTTCCTTGGGGTGTACTGGTTACTTATGGCGGTTACTTCTGTCACCTGTGTCATCAAATAATAATAATAATATTCTTTATTGCAATAAATATAAATTACAAAAGGTATAACACATATTGTGATTTCAAATATAACCATTACTCTTCATACTATATAGAACTGAAAAAGTTTAGAAATTTTCATCAATTTTAATAATTAGTAGAGATTCTCAGGTTGAAAGTCTCCACTAATAAGCAATTGTTTTAAGCATCTAGAAACAGTCTGCGTGCTTTTAAAACCAACATTATTTAGTACAGTGTTTATTATATGGGAAGCAAGATAGCTGAAGGATTTTCTGAACAATACCGTTCTATATTGCAGGACAGAGGCAGTGGTTGAAACATGTCGAAGGTTTCTTCCGTGAGCACCCTCTCGAAACTGAATCTTCTGCGCTAAGTAAGAAGGTTGTCCATCGACAACTGCTGCTCTGACTACACCCACATAATGTATGAAACGACGCTGCTCCATTCTCAGCCATCCAGTTCTCCGAAGGATCTCGGACATATGTTGACGTCTAGTACAACCAGTTACCAGTATGCCAGGGAGCTATACTGGACGCCACTTAGCAGACTGTGTAATGAAGGGGCCATAGACAACATCGGCATAGGTCACAGCCGACAATATTAGGGAATCTGAAATTAGAAGTTTTACATCTGTTGGAAATAAAGTTTTAAATTGATATAAAAACTTCAGTTTAGCTTAATACTATTGACAAAGTTTGTTAACGTAATCCTCGAAGGATAGGTTGGAGTCCATAATTACACCGAGATTTCTTGCTGTCTCTACTAGCGGCAACGCGGTGCCATTTAGACTGATCTTGGACACCGAGTCACAAACGTGCATCGCACTATCCCGTCCCCCGACTAAGACCACTTGACACTTGACGGGGTTTAATTGAAGTGAGTTGCTCCTTGCCCAATTGAAAACTCGGGTCAGATCTTCATTTCTGGTTGTTATCCCTTCTTCAATATCATCATCGTAAATTGATGTGTAGATCTGCAAATCATCAGCGTACATATGGCAGGTGCAATTTGATAGGTTCTCCAGAAGATCAGACGTGACGATATTGAACAGAAAAGGACCGAGTGCTGATCCCTGCGGAACACCAGAACTCATATTGACTTATCTCGAGCAACCGACACCGTCGACCTTTGTTCTAAAAGTTCGACCAGAGATTTAGTGTCTAAACCAGTTCAGCATCTCATCTTGAATTCCGTAATACTCCAGCTTTGCCAGGATGCACTCAACATTTGCGCTGTCAAAAGCTGTAGACATATCCAAGAGGACGAGTGCGGTAGTGGTGAATGCGATGCGAAGTCACAATGTCACCCAATACTTGTAGTAAAGCAGTACTGGTGCTGTGACCCCCGCGGAAACCGGACTGCATTGGCGGTAATTTGTTCTGGTCCTCGAGATATTCTATCATTTGGAATTGATCAATTTGAATCAGATGATGTTGTGTCTTAAGCAAAAATTGGCGACATTGGTCACCCTATTATAATCTTCCTTTTTGTGTTTTCTCCATTGAGCTTCCATCTTGCTCCTTAGCTATACCGTGCTGATGAGGACTAATAAGTCCGAAACAACGTTGTTCAACAATAATTGTCCAACAATGCTATGGTAAGTTAGGCGAGCGATGCATATTTTTCCATTCGTGATGTATTCTCCAAATTTAGGTATTATTAACTATTTTGATTGTTATTTTAACGTGGGATTTTAATAAAGACTACAAAGTTCGTTTCAAAACTGCTGTAAATTCTTAGTAATCTCATGGCACCTCAATTCTATTACAACACTCAAGGGACACAAGAGCCTTTTGACGTTTAGTAACTTTTGCAATTAACTTGTAATTTGATGACTTTTTGCAATTGATCTAGGTAATTTTATCTACTTTTTCTCCGCAATTTTGATAAAACAGATGAGTAAAACTTATTATATCCGGAGAATCAACGTGATGTGTTTGTGGCCCATTTAAAACGCCGATTTACAAGCAATTTTCGCTGTAATGACGGTGTAATAGTTCGTCGGTGGGTAATAATCTGGTTATAAAAATAACCATACATTTTAGTTTTAAGAACTTTATCTAAGTACCACAACCTTAAGCATTATAAAATTTGTCTCTCTAAACACGCTCCGCACGTAAGTTCTTGCAATAGGAGCAATGCAGTATTTTATGAGACAAAGCCCATCAGTCTTACCATGATAATCACTATTTGAACTCAATAAATATGTAATCAAAATATCTACCATTAAATTGTAGCCGGTTTACTCACTTTAAATATTAAAATAAACTTACTCAACAGTAAAACACAAATCTCAATAAAAGAATAACAAATTTTTATTTACAATTAAAACAGAAGAATTAAAACAATGAAATGAACTCTAAATCTACCAAATATTTTGAGGAGTTGTCAGATTTAACAAAACATATTAAATTTAAAATGAAACACAAATTAAGGAAGTAATAATCGGCTCACCATTTACAAAAACACACTAAAAAACTACATTTTAATATAAAGCAAGCGGGAAGTTTTCGACTCTATGTCTTCTGGATCTTTTCTGGACGCCCACGAATCTACGCCTCAACTATTTATTAAAACTTCCCCCTCCCTGACTTCATATTAGGAGAAAAAAGGGACCACACGACAAGCTAAACGAAATTTGTAGATGATAAGCCAGTTGCCACAAAAGCATAATAATCTCGCTCAGCAGTATACTGTACAGTTTATGACAAAGTTCATAATCAATTATCAAAGAACGCCGTTAGATGCATGGGAACAAAAACCATCAAAAGTGATAAGATTATACGTTGAATGTATCCCACAGACCAACGCGCGACAACGTTGATCCCATAAACAGAGCAATCGAAAACTATCACATTCCTGCCGGTTAAAGAAAATAATCATTACAAAAATAATGCCAATTATTACAACGGTAGCATGAGAGTGGTGGTCTAACTTTAAAAGTGGTGAAAATGTAAGCATTTTAATGAGTTTCACTGATCAAAGCCTTAGATAGATTTTTTTTATGAACAGTTAAAAGCTAAATGATATAAGAACATGAGAAAGAATTATAAAAATCGTATTAGTGCGCATCTTTTTAAAATATTTGTAACCAGCTCAACAATAATAAGTATGAATTCCATGGTTTTTGTGACTATAACAATTAATATTTGGCATTAATCACTCTACGGGGCAAAGATACCGAACATTTTTAAACTCAACTTTTAACAACTTTTTAAAAACGTAGATACGACCTGTAGACTTAACACGGCAGTCCTGTGCAACGGACTTACGTGCCCGACGAAGAGATTCATAGATTCATTCCCTTTCAAATTTCTAGAGTGCCAATGGATATAACAAAAAAACAAAAAAAATGAGAATTGGCCCACGATCATTTACCGACTAGTAATCGTATTTCATTGGCAGACAGTTTTTTGCAATAAAATATCCATTCATTTATTCAATGGCGATCTGAGAGTACCTACTTCAAACTCCCTCTTTAAATTCGACTTTAACGTTGAATAAGCATTTATCATGATAGGTAGCGGTTCAGTCGCCAAAGCGATTACACTTCTTTATGTGTCCGCACTGGCTTCGAACAAACAAAAATTAATGAGGTGGCTCATTATCAGCACTCGTCGCAGTGTCCTGTCAAAACAAAGTTACATTGTTTTTGAAAGCCGCATTGTCTGCCCTGAACTGCGAACGCGAAAAGTTGAAGAATGATAACGACGGACGCTTCGTCACAAAAACGTTACTCCGATTTGGAAAGTTCCAGTTGGTAAATGATCAGTTATCAAACTTTAAAATTTCACCTCATTTAATTTTTTAAATTATATTTTTTTTTTCGATTTTCGCCGCTTTTTAGTGTAACGTCGTTCTAATCGGCAAATTTCTTTATTATCGTAGTTTACATAACAATAAAATAAAAGAAACAAAGTTGCTTAAACATACTGAAATTGTTTATTACTTTTTCTTCATCTATAATGCAAATCAGTAGCAAGAGTTTCAAATTTCTTAATTTGTCCAAACTATAAGAATAGAAACAACCAACAAAGATATCAAAAAGGTTTGTTTATTCTGGTTTGTGAAATCTGAAAACATAGACAACAAACAGATTATACAGTTTTTTAAAGGTAAAAGTATAAATAATATTAAAAAGTTATTACCGGCTTTATTGGATTGTTTGTGTTTACATACTAAAAACATCTTAAAAGCTATTAGAGCGGTGCTATACAATTATATAATTTGCGGAATTGACGAATTTGAAATTATTAAAAAGTAAATAGTATACAAAAATACATGTTAAGGTAAATATCATTAATATATAATATTGAAGTAATAAAATGTTAATATGTAAATAAAAAAAAGTATGTAACGCGACTGTCATCCTCCTTACCATGTCACTTACCATCAGTTTGCTACATCGAGGAGCACAGTAGAGACACCCGGCTACGCACGATTCAACAGTCCGCTGTTGCTCAACACTGCGTCGGGTCGGGACACACAATGATTTTCGATGACGTGAAGATGTTCGCTAGGGCTGGTAATTATCATCGAAGGCTTATTAGAGAAGCCATCGAAATTTACAAACATCCTAACAACATTAATCGCGAGGATGGTACTGACATTATTAGGGTCTGGAAATCGATCCTAACGCGGTTAGGTGGAAAAGCACATGGGAGCGGTAGCTCCAGATGTGCTCAGTGAGGTGTAAATACAGGTATACAAGGGAGAGTTTCTTGGTAGGATTCTGGCCGTGAAAGCCTACGTACTTATATTTAGTAATATTATTTTATATTTCATATAATATTTTTACTGTTATTTAGTTTTTATTAGATGAATATTAAAAGATACTAACTTTTGCAGGCATACCCATTTCTGCGACTGATTTTTGCCGTCATGCGATTTTTGCTGACCACAAGACCGCTAATTTAATCTAATACAGAGACATTTCCCTGAAACGAAGACTTATATTTGGGCTTTTCTACATATGTTACTACCTTTACGAAAGAATTGTTCTCAGAACAATGTTGATTCTAAGAAAAGAGGCACTCGATTGCAAAAAGTACACCTTATAGCGTGCAGGTTCTTACAGAATACAAAACGTTCAAACCATAAGCATCACTCTGTATGTTTTGATATAGATTTCCGCAAAATTTTCATAATTGATCAACATATAAATTCTCACAACAAAATAATTTGTCTTTAAGTTATGATCGGCGTAATGTTAGCAACCGTACAAGAACCTATTTATTTCATAATATGTTTAAGTAATATTACATTCATGAATAGAACTGTCGTATTGGTCACGAAATCTGTGCTGCTTTTTACCACAGACTGCAAGGTTCATCGTATACGAAAAGAAGCTAACTCTATTTCTAAATTACATTAGACTCAACCGCTTTTAGTAGGAATTTTCAACGGCAGAGAAACCACTCCATAGCATTTTATGTTGACCTGGGCGAAACGGACCCTATTTGTTTAAAAAAAAGAAGTAGGTTCGGTCTGAGGAGGTCGTCGGCGGCCCTTTGACAGAGTTCGTACATCTACAGTCCTGAACGGAATGAAACAAAGTTGCGTCATAAACTACCCACTCAGGTATACGTAATAAAATTTCAAGTTCTACGTTCTCGTTGCTTGAACTTTGAGATTTCGTAAAGGTTTGCAGACATGCAAGACGAATATCTTATTAATTGCTTTCCGATTCCATTTTCTAACATCAACAGAATTTCATTAAAAGTTTCGGTTACTTCTTCAGTAGCGAGTACGGTTTCTGTCGTACCGTGAAAAGATTCAAGCGACCTAGTTTGAATTCAATATTTGTCAATCGCTCCATGCTCCATGCCAACTCCGTTATGAAACAAGTTGGTGGTGGCATAAATCAGTCTCTACATCTATATTTTCGTTATGTTAGAGAGCGAGGATCTAAACTTGTTTCATATTTCAGTATACTGACGGTACAAGAAGAACAGAATCAATTCCGAAACTAGTTCATACATTGAAATGTCCACAATGGCTTTGGGAACTTTATATTGCATAAGAAATAAAATTTGTTGATTATAAACCGCTAAAAACAAGAACAGACAGAAATATAGCAAACGTTTCCAAAAAAAGAACCTATAAAATTTAGTTACCAGAAGTGACGTTGATGCTACCTATCAATTTATCAGGCCGAGGTTTTAAAAAATATCTTGCTTCTATTGCGTCATTAGGAACTTTGCTACATAGAATGTCCATGTATGTTTAAGAACGAGGAGGTATTTTCAAGTAGTGCTGAATAAATTCCTCCAC
The DNA here is from genome assembly GCA_964023965.1 of Melinopterus prodromus. Classification (NCBI taxonomy): domain Eukaryota; kingdom Metazoa; phylum Arthropoda; class Insecta; order Coleoptera; family Scarabaeidae; genus Melinopterus; species Melinopterus prodromus. The sequence continues at coordinate 29,950,426 of OZ030390.1, forward strand.
TACCCAACTCTTTGAAGACATGATAGAGCATCATATTTTATAATTACAAAACAGCCGCACGCAGATAAACTTTTATAATCTCCGAGATATATGTCTATCAGATTGTTAAGAAAGATTTAATGTAATGCCCATCTTGTTTCTATGCTGAGATATTGTTAAAAAACTCATTTTGGCATCTTTGGTAGTCAATTATAACGCTGTCACGATATCGAAGGGGAATTTTCCCATTTTATTTATGCATAACCAAAGGTGTAAGAAAAAAATCAATTGGGCTCGATTTTTCAAAGCAAACAGCTGTATTTGATTAATTTAGCTGTGCTATACAGGGTTAGCCAAAATTACCGGAACACCTAAATAACTCTCCAACGGTAAGAAATTTGCAAAAAAATCAAACAAAAGTTTTTTTACTTTAAACAATCCATCGTTCAAATATATTTTTAATATAAAGGATGTTCATTTTATTATAGAAATTTCGTAACCTTTTTTATTTTTCGTATATTTTTACATTTTGTAATTTTAGGATTAATGCTAAACATCTTTTACTAAAATAATGTTTTTATAAAATGCATCATTTTTGAATTTTAAGCAATTAATTAAAATCTGTCATAATTACCAGAACACCTACATAACTCCCCAACCGTAAAAAAATTCAAAAAGCATTCAAAGCAAGCTATCATTAAAATATGCCTTTAATGTACAGGATGTTCATTTTTTGTATAAATTTGGTAACCTTTTCTTTTTCAAATGGAATACCCTGTATATTTTTACATTTATAATTCTAAGACTAATTCTAAACATTTTTATTGGAATCATTTTTTATAAGTATCATAATTTTTAAGTTATAAGCAATTAATCAAAACTCCTGAACTTGAAATTAAGAATATTTTCCCACATACACACCAATTTATCTTAGTCAAACGGATAAACTATTTCTTCTCGTTTGGTACATTAATTTTATTAAATTTAGAAACTTTGGACATGTTACATCACGTATTAGACAATTTTTGCCTGCGACAGTTGGTGTCTACTCAAGTGTCTACTGGTAGCTACGTTGTGGTTATGTATTTTTACTTGACATTTTCTTATTTTGCAAGCGATATCGCAAATCAATAAATTGATTTTATCCGAACACTGTTTTGGAAACCACTGGAAACTGTTTTAGAACTAAATACCATTTGATTTCAACAAGATGGTGCCCCGCCGCAGTACGGTATCCATAGTGCGAAATTATTTAAATTCAATTTTTCCGCAGAGGTGGATTGGAAGGATTGGAGGATCCATTGAATAGCCACCTAGGTCGCCGGATTTGTAAATATATGGGGTTTTATATTTTGTGACACCTAAAGGTTTACACCAATAGGCCACAAAATATTGATGCGTTGAAGCAGTAGATAGTGGACGAAGTTCAAAGTATTACTGTCGAACATTTAGAAAACTATTTACGTGAATTTGTTGATAGGTTGCGGCATTGTCAAGCCGCTCAGGGATGCCTGTTTGAAATATTAATTTAATTACTTTGTTATTTTTTCTTGAATTTGTTATTATTTATCCGTTCGGTCAAATTAAATGTTTTGGAGTTTTGATTAATTGCTGATAACTAAAAACTGATGCAGATGATGCGATGATGCGAACTCAAAAATGGTGCATTTTATAAAAAGATTATTTTATTAAAATTTTTTTCTAAAATTTAAATTTTAAAATTACGAAATGTAAAAATATACAGGGTGTTCCATTTGAAAAAAAAGAGTTTACCAAATTTCTCCCTTATAAGGGAGATTGTCTTGGTAGGTCTTCAGTATTCAATTAGCTTTGAAGAAGCGAGCAACATGGTTCGCGAAACGTCAGCATTAACAAATCTTGACACACGGCATAACCCGGAAGCAGTTTATTTTCTAAATGATTCTGGCCGTGAAAGCCTACGTACTTATGATATACGTATATTAAAAATATGTTTGAACGATGGATTGGGTAAGGTAAAAAAATTGTTTGAATTCTTTTTCTTTTATTTCTTACCGTTGGAAAATTATTTGGGTGTAATTTTGGCTAACCCTGTATAGATAGAGAGGCAATTGAAACTGCAACATATGTCTATTTGTTCAGAGTGAGTGAGTACCATTTGCAGCGAAATCTTACTGATAGCCATATTCCAAAGCTTTATTGTGTATACTATACATTTGCCGTAAATATCCTGAATGTGCTCAAAATCTACCAGTGGCTGGGAGACTGTGTCCCAGAGAGCAATAAGGTGCACCCGTGTAAAATAACAATTTAGATAAAAGTTTCGAAATTTCAGATTACGGTAGTAATGACGCGATAATGCCATTTGACGACCATCACGTTTTGCTTAATATCCAATTAGGACGCGATTTCAAAACATAATGGCAAGATAATATTAGAATTAAATTTCATCACACCGCTTCCATTTTCGCCGAGACAATGGCCGGCCGATTCCCTCATCGACCGTACCGCTTAAAGGATTTGTGGATAATCCGATGTAGTTTTTGCAAGAGCTCTGATAATTACTAAATCCGTTTCTTAGGGCGTGACGAGGTCTTCTAATTAGGTTGGTAGTTAAATTTATTTTTGATCGTTAAGTTTTCTACTCAAAATAGAGTAGACTTTAATTGTCTTAGAGGAAAGACTTTTCCTGGTAGATCTGCAAACTGCAATGAGTGTTGCAGCAGCGCTTATCATTTTCAAGCAGCTGTGAAGTTCGAATAGAGTTTAGCGAATTAGGTTATGTCTTCGTTTGCTACTATTGGCCTGGCTGCCCGTGTTAGTCCACGATGAGTGATGACTGATGGCATTCCTTTCAGCCAAATTGTGGCGCTGCGGTAGAGCGCTTGGCTATCATTCTGGGGGGCGTGAGTTCGTGTCTCATACCCTGCTTTCAGAGCATGTTTCAGAGTAAAGGTTTTTCTGTGGGTTTCCTTTACTCCACGTCGAATGTCGGCCATAATAATGATAATTCGGGCCTGCTGATGCCCCCGTTGTAGCTAAAGCTGTGGGGGGGGATGTTAAGGAATGGATTATTCCAATGACAGGTTTCCATATTTAGGTTGTGTGTAGATCTCGTCTCAGCCCTATAGACAGGGTATCAGGCGATGGGTGCATCGTCTATTTTTTCTTTGTCCCACTCTCCCGGCAGGCTTCTATTGTGGCTGTTGGCGCGAGTTCTGTTTTAGAACCCCATATTGTCTTCCCCTTCTTTAATTGACTAGGCAAATATATATTACCTGACACTGTATAAAACAAGGTTGCTTGAATAAAGGATTCTGTTGTATTGTATTGTATACAGTGTGTTTCACGGGACGTTGGATTGTATGGGTACTTTAGTTATTATTGGAGATAGAAAGTCAGTTAAATGCACAAAGTCGTGCATATTTCTGTGCTCTTTTATAACCTGCTCAGAAAGCAGTTGAATTCCAATATGGGCGCCATATTGGTATTATACATGTTTGGATTCATCATTTCTTTCCGACTAAGTTGGTATGCCTCATGTCATATTTTGATTAAAACAAGATAATAGAAACTGAAAGTTGAAGATTGAAAATTGTACACTTCGCGAATTGCTGAAAATCGCATGGTGGCATGGAAGACGTTTTGTGATATCTACCCAACTGTACCCATCTGTTGAAAAAAGTTGGTGAAAACCTAAAATTTATAAAAAAATATAATGGTCCGATGCAACATATTTTTCTAACTGCGGTATTTTTAACTGAAACGCATTACTGGGACCGCAAAAATCAGCACCTTTTTGTACCGCGCCATAATCGGGTGTGGTTTGGTTTTAATGGATGGTGCGGTATAGTATAATTGCCAACCGATTAACCGGATCAATTTTTTATAACAAAAATTTAACTTCTGAGATGTATCGGAAATATTGCTCTCTGAAGACGTGGAAGAAAGAATGGACGCTATGCTGTTGGCCTTACGATAAGGTATGTGGTTCCAACAAGACGAAGCAACTGCACATAATACCCGAATAGTGAGGAACTGTTTAGATATAAGACATAAACGGAGACTAATTGTTACCTATTCAGAAGTATCACGGCCACCAAAATTGCCGGATCTTACTCCGTGTAATTTTTATCTATGGAGTGACTTAAAAAATAAGGTGTATGGTGTTTATAATTTTGGAAACGTTGGGGAGTTACGTGACACCGTCATCGCCGCTTTCAATTCGATTCACAGACGAACCCTTGGTAAGGTCACCACATTACCTGAAAAATGCCTCCGTGAAAATGGTGAGATTTTTTAAAACATTATGTAGTTTGTGAAAGTCTTGTTACTTTTTTATGTTGTGTAGTTAGTACAAATAAATACATTCCAAAAGTTTACTGTAACTTGATTATGGGCACATAAATACTGTATCACTCAAAGGCGTTTTTCATGACACCATGCGATTTTCCGATATTAAAGAAAAACTCCAATTTTGTCGGTTTGTTGTGTTGTAAATACGAACGGCAAGTTGCATACCAAATTACTCAGAAAACAATTCTGAATCCAAACATGTATAAAACCAAGTCCATAAGAACAACAAAAGTTTCGTTTGTTTTTACGAATTCATGGGCGACAAAAATTTTAAACTAACATATTCAAATTGTAGACAAAAAGGTGCCTTCATAATGTCAAAACGCTTTTTTGATGGGATCACAAATAAAGAAGTTATGACCATGGTTTTTTTCAAAATAGTTTGGAAACCATTTGGAATTCAACTGCTTTCTCAATAGATTATAAAAGAGCACATAAATATGCACTACTTTGCCCATTTAACCGACCTTCTATCTCTATTAATAACAAAAGTACCCATACAATCCAACGTCTCGTGAGACACACTGTATATATATATTTCCAATTTATTCCATCCAAAAAGCAGTATACACAACTGGCGTAAACCAAGACGTTTGTTACAGAAGATTTATGAAAACCTTTTTGCAGCCACGCATTTGGCCGCACATAATTACTGTCGTTATGTACGACCCTTGGGTCGAGGAGATGGATTGAACTTCCGCTCAGATATACGGAACAATTTAGAAACTTCGAGGGTCAGCGTGACCTCTAACATTTACATACTATACACTCACTAACTACATCATTCGTCTTAAGCGTGTTTGTAACTTAAATTTTTTTTTTATTCTGTTTTTAAATTAAACTTTGAACAATTCGGTATTATTTATTTCTTCGTTGGCACGGCGAATGAAACAGACAGAGGAAATGCCGAGTTCTTAACCCAAGTTCGACGGAATCCACGGAATTCTCCAGACAAATATATTCCGAGATGTTTTATTTATCGGTAGCGCAAATTCAACAAGACACTGAAGTTACACAAATGTCGTGTACGTCGAACTTGCTCAAACAGCCGGTGTTTCTTCGCTCCAAACTTGAATAAATTCCACACGAGTATTGGTATAAGCAGTTGATATGCATCCGTGTTTGTTTGTTCTGTACGCACTAGAAAAACACGATTTTAAATACCCGTATTTCTAAAAATAATTAGTCGATTAAAATATTTCTGTAAGAGCCGAATTGCTTGCAACAGAACTTTTCAATCTAATATTATGTTACTTTATTTATGACTATATAATTCGAGAAGTTTCTGACAATATCCTGTCAATTTAATTAAGTAGGTAGATAACAATAGTACTTTGATTTTGGTCAAAAAGAACAGAGCAGATATTTATTATCGAGATATCCAACTACGTAGGTAGGTACTTGAATTTGTGTAAGCTTTAAAAACGGCGGTAAAACGATTTAACGATATCATGAAATCATGTTTCCTAAAATTGTCCAATGATTGCGGTGTCTAGTATGGATGCCTAATGCCGAGTTTGCACAAAAAGCAAGCGAACAACCTCGACGTTTGGTAACCTAATTAAAAGTAATGACGTATTTGGGCAATTAATATAATTAGCGATATACCGGAGCATATTTTAGATATCCGACATCCGTACAAGAAGGCCGTGGCCGGCCTTGTCAGCTGTTTTGTTGAACTGTATTAAACAATATATACAGTATGTAAACACCCCAGTGTGAGTTTTATTTACATCCACCCTGGCCTGGACCATCCCAATTAAGAGCTACGTAACATGGTGGAGGAGCAAAATGATTCTAAGGAAGAACAACAACGGCTCATTCAGGTCAGGGTGGCAAGCAACAAGAGCAGTAAGATAAGAAGCGAAGGAAGAGGAATAATTCCAATGAAGAAGTAAGCGTGGAATCTCGGAGGAAGAAGATTGTGATGGGTGTCTATCTGCAGAATCCAGTTAAATTTCTCCAGCATGTTACGTAGCTCTTAATGGGGGACGGTTCTAGGTCAGGCTGAAGGTGTAAATAAAAGTCGCAGTGTTGTTTACATAGGTCGTGTATTGCTGACCACACGGAACTCCAGTATTACAGCTGACTGGACTCCGTGAAACACGATAGCTGGTAGTATACTATAGTCAGGTGCTGCAAATTACTGATTGATCCTCTTCCGATCCCCTGCCGTGGCTTTTATATGAATTTGGCGAGACGTCATGACCTGTTTTGGGCCCCCAAAAAACCTGAGTTAGGATTTTTGGTTGCACACGGCTTTTGATATAAGTTAATGTTAATTCGCACGTTTTGAACGCGTGCCACAAAAGAATGTCTTTGTTCCGATTTGAAAAGCCAGACGTATGCATTTATGAGTAAGCAACTAAGCAATTGTTTGCAGGTTGGATGGGTTGGAAGACCTGGCCTCAATTATACAATGTAATTAATCTATACTTCGCAACAATATAATATAAATAAACTACCTCTGTGTTATGGCTAGTTTTTCTATCGGGCTAGCGATGGTCCTTACACAGTTTCCTTACACCAATATCTTCTTGAGTTAATACCACCAAATCATCAAACGGTTTATGGACATTCTCTGAATATGGGATGGACCCAACATTTTCGTATTCGCGCGTTTTTAGAGCATCCAAAAATATACTATTCTTCTACTTCCACACTGGTACTTCATACAGTGAGCGCGTAAAGTATTTAAACATGAAAAAATCTCCGAGAGAGGTTGATAATTTACAAAAGTCTCAAACACGTTGATTTTTAACTATCAAATTACACATTTCTACGGCAAATTTAATTTTCGACCGTGTTACTTGCTTAAGACATATTCGTATTTTTTTTAAAAATAACAGCCAAATATTTTGATTCTTGTAGAGCTGTTAATTGTCTTAATAATGTAGCTGAAACATTATATAGCCTTACATACCCATTCAACACAATCGGACAATTAACACCGCAAGGGCGTTGAGTTATGAACGTTAAATATTTGATGTCTATGTAATTTCATACAGGTTCAATGATTTGATAGTTTTAGCTAGTGTCAACTCATTGTAAAGCTTACATTTAACAAGATTACTCATGGAACCTGTCGATGCATTTTTTCCTGTCCCTCCCCGAGATATTTTTAGATCACATATCTTACACTTCACAAATTTATTGTCACGGCACAATACATAAAAGTTCCATATATCACTTGTTTTGTTATTGGTATTTATACTTTTTACACTATTAAGAACGTACAATGCACAATGTAGTTGCTGTCAAATGAAGTAAAAACACTAAAAACCGCTAAAAACTAAAAACCCTATGCTGTTTACCTGCTTTTGGTACCGCGCGCAACAAAAAAGGCCCCGCCCCGACATAACGTAATGTTTTGCTGCGGCGCGGCGGCCGGATACTAGAATTGCTCCGGCCGGAGCCGGATCTTAAAATATCGGCCGGATCGGCCGGATACCGGAGCAAAACCGGAGCTCCGGTGCATCCCTAGTTTTAAGTAATTTGGTTCTCTAAGAACATATTTACATCAATTTGTATTAGGTAAATTAAAACACTGCGCCAAAATAGAACGGATAGATTCGCAATTTCGAGAACTGAGGTTCGTCTGGTACAATGCATATTGTGAAAATTAAATTGGACAGATATTTTCGTTTGATATGAAATAGACTGGGCATCATATCGGCGGGATAACACCGCATAGGGAACTTCATGCAAAAAAGCAATACCGGATACGAAATCACTTGTCCAAAATCGGCCGGACAGACCGAATCATTTTTGTAAAAAATTTGTAAAAAAGAGTTCTAGTTACGTTAAAATCAGAGAAAATTCTAGCCAAAAATACAACAGAAATTGTCTTTGACATAGATAAACATTACGTTATAGTTCAATAGCCTGATCTGCAGACCCATCGTAAAATTGTTATATTGCTTAAAAATTTTAATTGGTCGTTATAATTTCGGTGTAGTTTAGGTTAGAAATAAAATATTCGGTTTCGGTTTCCATGCTTCTTCAGCTAGGCTGGATATAATTATTATAAATTAACTTATTACCGGCGAATCCGCCATTTTGCTAGACATTTTAGATCAATTCTGTGTGTACTTATGTATGTGCATCCCAAACATCTGAATTTTAGGTTGTATCTCTATTATCGGTTTCAGAAAACAAACCTTTTACTGAATAATAAAAACAAAGTTTAATATTAAAACACATATAAATGATTAACTATTATTATTTATAAATATTAATTATTACCACATTATTTTCTTCTCCATTTCCAAATTTATTAGTGCATTTTTGTGTGTAATTTATTTGTCTAATACCGGGTGATTTAATGTCGAGGCTAACTATGGGGATCTCGCTCATTAGTCGAAATAGAGCCAATGTTTAAATTTGACAAAGATTCGTATTTTTGTGTTGATCAATTATCTGAAAAGAAAGGTACGGTAGCATTTTTCATTTTGAAGATATCCGCAAAAACTTAAGTGTTAAGATATCGTTTTTAATTTTTTATTCAAAACCAAGAGTAGCTAGACATTTGAAACAAATGTTTGCTACTTTTTAAGAAGGAATACAGTGTTATTTTTTAATTTGAAATAATATCAAAGATGACGGTGCAACGATAGCCAACTTGTTTTTCTTATGGGTCGTATTTTTCTCATTTCGGCAATGTATAACATGCTCGCATTAGTTTTAAAAACAATGGTGTAACAATAATGGAAGGCATATCAACATCTATAGTAATCTCTTTCGACTATGCTCAGAATGTTTCATATCCGTACAGCCTTCAGAACACAAGATCAACGTAATTCAAAAGTGCCAGAAAGGTTAGTGTTTTTGGGATTTTGAACAAAAAGGCGAAGGCACCAACGAATTTTCTCATAGATGAGGATGAATACAGTGGAAAAGGCCCAAATTCAGTCATTAAATATGTTACAACTTTTCCATTAAACAATCAAGCCGATATATGAGAAGATGTGTGCAAATTGAACTGATAATAATATCAATAAAACTCCTGTTTGCTCTTCGCGAAGAACAAACAGGAGTTTTATTGAATCAGGCCGATGTTATCGTAGCATTTGTGGATAACTGCGTATTCCAGAACAAAAATAATGATATGCTCCATTATATAGTGCGGAAAGTTCCACAAAATTTAAATACAAAACACACCTTGACTTATTAGTTGGCCATACGAAATTCGTTACGTGTTAATACAACATCTGTGGAAGGGCTTAATGTATAACTATAACTATAAATATATGAATTAATATATGAACTATAACTATAAATATACATATAAAATCTAATCATAAATAGCTAGTCTCTCAGGGGCCATAACCATGCCCTGAGAGATTTGCGGTAAAAAGCAATTTTCTGGAAGCAAACAGTGATTGAAAGGACTGTGGAAATGTAAAATTATTTTCTTTGTACTCTAAACGATGCAAAGTACTCTGCAAGTTCTCGCTGAAACCTTTTATAATAGAGAATTTTCCGTTGAATTTATTGATTTCAATTTTCCGGGTCATTTCATTTTTCGTGCACTGGAAACCTTATTAATCCGGAAAGGGAAAAAACGGTACGAATTTCACTCGGGAAAATTAAAAGTTCCGGCCATTTCGCCCTTTTAGAAATGTGAACGTTAATCATACCAGCGATTTTATCTGATTACCTTCTTGGAAAATTAAGGTCACCGTCTATACAAAGAGTTCCCTTCTCGCCGTACTTCATCTCTGCCTTTATTGAGTTCTTCTCCTCGTTTATGCTTCTAGTGGAATTAAATTAACTTTAAGAATTGTTACCAATTTTGTTAGGGTGCCCGTTAAGTACACCTGAAGAATACTAACGTACTAATTTAAACAAAATATATATAATAATTGTAAATATTTGAGCGAATTCTTTAATCAAGCCCAAATGAGATAGATGAGAGAGTTATTCAACTACATACAATACGGAAAAATATACCTGCATAAATAATCTCCCTTGTAAATTTTTGCTCTATAGAAGCCACATGATTTCTTGCATCCATGATGACATTTGGAAGTTACTACAAATAAAATAATTAATCTTATGATTATTTAATTTTACTATCTTATGGCATATTGGCGCTTGGCGATTTGTAGTCTGATTATGGTATCTTTACAATCTAGAAAATTATTTGAAATCCTATTCCACAATTTCAAATCAGCTTCCATGTAAAACCTTGTTCGGTTTTTTTTATTTGATTGTTTTCGATTCAATTTTGTGGTCCAGTAAAATTAAGTTTTGAAAAATCAAAAGTTATCTTAATTACAGAAAAATGTTAAATCTGTACGCAAAAATCAATCAACTTTGTTTCTACTTTTCTAATTTATGGTTAGTATATTTTACCTTCTATATCTTTGAAATCGTTGATTTTATACTGAATTTTACGATTATTTTTATGCTTTCCGGAGATAATCGTACTAATATTCTCCCACTTCTGTGTTCTCTTGTGGGGGTTCTATTGAAAGAAGCGTTTGAGAATATACATATTGTTAGAAAATTTTAAATAAAGTTGTATTTTTACGAAACCTGGCACTTAATAATAATTGCATTGGATTTATCCCACCTTTCCCAGTTCAAAGGGTTGATAGCGAAATTTTTAAATTTGCTAATAACAACAAAATTAACCTGTACAAAATGTAACAATTTATAGAACTTTTATGGTGGTTTTATTATGTAAACTGTCAAAACTAATAAACATAGATGCATACGTGCAGAATTCTAAAAATAAACAAACAAAAAATGGAAAATTGTTGTCCCGTAATTTTGATCCTGATACAACCTAGCTGTATGACGTCATGAAACAAAACAGTACGATGACTGATAGAGAATATTTACTTTTTCTCAAACTAAAAGTCTTACATCAGGCATTAGCACTTCGACCAGACTGTGGGTCGGATATCAACGGACTGGGATCTTGTTAGGGCTGGCTACAATATTATAAGAATTTAACTTTATTATAATGTTCATAATTAAAAACCCCCTATTTGAAGTTTATTAATTTTTGTAGTCTATTGAAATTGTGGTTGTTATAAAACTCACTCACCATTAAAAAAAATCAATAATCCTATTTTAGAAAATTAACAAAAGAAAAAATAATGAATCGAATATAACGTAAATACAACGGTTATTAATTTTTAAAATTCAGGCAATTAACTAGAATCCCGCTTGCCTAACTAAATTTTAAGTATGTAACAAGCAAATAATTGACCTTTGTTGCTCTAGAATAGTAAAGTTGGTGCAGTGAATTAATTATAAAATCTTGATCATTTTATTATTATAATATTCGTACCTAATTAAAACTAGTGAACAGATCCTACTTTTGATAAGAACAGGCAAAAATGTCTAATGAATAAAAATGATATACTTGAACTGCAAAATATGCTAATTTAGACCTTGTTGGTAGGTCTCGTTTGAACATTTATCATCCGTTTGTAGGTAGCAAAAGAAAGAAGAAAAGCGGCTAGGGAAGCGCCACTATGATTAAAAAATTAATCTCATTTCCGCTTCATCAGACAGTCGACAAACGCCTCGAGCTACTTTAATCTACGAAAGAGAATTTCATTTAGTTTCTTTCGGTGGCACACCGACAAGAAAACTAAAGATAGATGACCTGAACATTCTCGGAGATATTTTTTGTAGTTGTATTTTAATTATTCGGATAAAATTCCATACTCTTTCAGACCTACTAAAATTACATTCACTTAAGAAACTGCTATAGGAAATGTTATTAACATGAAACATACTATAAATACGTACAAAATAAATGACCAGGATATCATTATATCTTATACAGGCTGTTCAAAATTTGCAACTCAAGGTATGTATACATTTTAAAACTTCAGACTCATTTGCTTCCGAATGGACCACACACACCAGGCAGGAGTACTGCAGTGTTGATGCTTGAGCTTTTTCTACAGGCATATTTAAAACACCACTCGAAAAAAATCCTGCGCTCTATCATTCCATTGGGGTTTCCTATCTTTGACAACTGTACATATTGAAATTTTGACCATTCATGATTTGATATATTGAAAGGTACTGCATTTTAAAAACATGTAAATTTTTCTTGTTAATTTTACATGTAATTTTGTACCCTATGATTATGGGTAGCAGAACTTTATAAGAAAAAGATTTGGAAAATTTATTTATTTATCTATTTTTATTTTATTAATTTCAACTCACTGTGAAAATTTTAAATTTTTGAGCCATTACTTCAAATTATTAAAGTAAACTAGAACACCATCGCAAACATTTATTAGCATAAAATCACAAAATTCACAACTCACCGATTTACGAGAACGAAAATACAGTCTCCAACAGCAAGCAAATATCTGTCGAAATAACAAGGCAGTTTAATTTTAAGAATATACATATGAATATCTCAAAAACTACATATGATGAAATATAGGGATGGGGAACACCAGTATAGGACGATTCGAGTGGTGTATTAAATACACACGGATTTCCATTAAAAAAAAAGGAATTTCGTTTTTGATTGAAAATTGAACCCTTGAGTATTGGACTTATAACAGTACGTAGTCGTATAATAATATAATTATACGTCACGCACAAAATATACATATATCATTCATACAACAGTGTAATATAAAATGGATCAAATATAAAATGACAAATATAATATAATTTATATATAATTTATATATATATATAATTTATATATATATAAATATATATAATTTATTATTAATTTATAATGTATTACTTTTACTGTACTTCCCTTTTGTGTTTGTGTGGCGCGTGTAATTTTTGATAAAAACTAGCGACAGTCGATAAAAAGCAAACGCGGCAAAGGATCGTGGAGATTAAAAGGGGCCCCCAGTGGTCTCTGTAGGTAATCTCTTAATACTGTATTTCTGTGCAAAAATAATCTACCATTATTCTACACGGTATAGAACCCAACGTATTAGTGCAGATAAGAAGACGGTGCTCTCTTTGTTCAATATTACAAATGCGGCCATCATAACCAACATCGTAATTATGTGGAAAGTAGGTTTCAGAGTTTACATTTGTTGTACCCAGCATCTGAGGGCCACTTAGATATTTTAAAGGAGCAGCACAGGGGCGAAACAAGTTTCAGCGGCTTATTGTCCGACCGAGACAATGGCAAATAAGAACAGCCCCGCCGGGAAAATATTATCGCTGCTGGAAACTTTGAATAAGTAGAGTGGAAAACAAGTTCTCTGGTAGGGTACCCATAGAGAAAAAAAGGGACAAAAGTGTTAGGGGAGTCCAGCTTGGAAGGCAGCAGCAGCACGCGCAGTGTCATTTTCCGTAGATAACACCGCTGGTTTATGCCTGAAGAATGAGGAAGGGTATGTAGGGGATGCGGCGTTACCAGTGGTATCTTGTCAGTGACGGTCGATTTAACCGCATCCCGCTTACGACGCGGTTTTCGGTTGCGTCTTTTCGTAGACCAGTGGTCTCCAAACTTTCTGTAGGTGCATATGCCACCATTTCTGATAAAGTGAATGTCGCGACCTATTCATTATTTAACAATTTAACTCAATAGTTTACTAATATTATACATATTAGATTTATTCCGACACGAAGAATATATCGTGCACACATCGCGTACTCATGAACTTTTTCAGAGGAATTAATGTCCGTAAATGTTTTATATGGAAGCCGCAGGCAGTTCCAGAGATGTAGCCAACACAAGAAATAGCATAAAAAAAGTAGACCCTGGGAGGGACTACTCACTAATCGGAGGATAGCCTAAAAAACAAATAAGTTTCCCTAATTTGTTTTCATTAATTTTTTTAATGACATTAAATAAGAAGAATGTTGCATAGCTGGAATGTGGTCTTAAGAGTGCTACCGTTTCATACCGCACACGACTTTCTCTAGGACGTTGGTACCATGAAGATTTTTTCTTTCTACTTGGTCTCTTCAGCGATTACATAAATCAATTTCAGATTTGGTTCTTATTTGGAATTAAAACATATGGATTATCTTATGATGCCTCGAACAACCTATGCTGTTTCTTCTATGCCGTTCCTAAAGTTAAATGACCACACTCATGACTAAGGTGACCATTTCGTCCCGAATTTTGCGGGACTGTTTACCAAAATGCGCCTCACTTACCTGCTACATAAGGCAAGGGGCGTGGTATCTTACATCATCATCTGACAGCTTATGCATGACATATCTGAATATGTATTTGTTTCTCTAATTTTGAAGAAAGTATGTGCTTTCCTAATACCTTAATCTGACTCTCTCTATCTGACCAGAACTGCTGCATATACCGCCTTGATATTCAAGGCGAACTGCCAACTTCCGGCCAAATAGGGTTGGCTACACCACCAAGTTATTATGTACGTACATATTATTTTTCTATTATTGAAAATAAACATTCAGATATTTAGTAATAGTAGTGATTTTATCCCCTATTCAAAGATGCTAGTCTCTCTGGAATGTCTTGGTCAATAATATTGTACCTCATGCCAAATCGTTCAATAGACACAGACGAATTCGATAATCACTGAAGGGAAATGAAGTAGAAAATCATAAGTGATTAGAATTCAAAATATTGATTTGTTGAATACCGAGGAACCAAAAGGCTCCCTCCTTAAAACATCGCAACTCCGACACGAAATATTTCGTTTCGACGTGTCTTTTTTTTGCTGGGAGTGGTGAGCCTGGCCCCCACCAACGTCAATCGGTAGCCACCAATTATAGGCGGTGTTTAGAGCTCCTGACGTCTGCCGTCTACACCGGGCAGCAGTAATATAGGCAAATAAGTACATTTCTGGCAGTTACGCTTTATTATCGTAATTATAATATTTGGGTTAAAATTGTACTGAAATAAAAATCAATTTTTGTATCATGAGCTATAGATATAGAAGTAAAATACATTTGTATCTTTCCAAAAATTATTTTTCATCCAGCCCAACTCGTTATTTATCTAACAAGTTAAACTAAAAATTTCATAAACTTTTAACAATAAATAACGGTTTTATTTGATAACGCGTTTTAGGAGATGTAGAACTGGGTAGTATTAGGTCTTAATCCCTTGAACGTTAATTAGTGACGTTTTCACGATTTCGCTTTAAATGAATTTTGAAATCAGCATCGGATTCACTGACACCGTTACAATCACCTTCTGTTAATTGATTTCCGTTAATTCCAAATATGTTATAAATAATCTTTATGGTGATGGTTGGCTAGTAGCAGATGTGTTAACAGCTCAGTGGACAAATTCATACGTGGTATTCAGCCATGCGTTGTTCACTGCATTTGAAGCATGATTCGCTGCTACTCGCATAACCTGGCAGGCGTTTATGCGTAAGTATCCCAGAGATAAAAAAATAATATTGATGAATGTACGTAATGGGTTGCCAACTCATCAAAATCAAAATGCCAACCAGAGCATTAGTCACTGGCAACCTATTTCTAATGTTTCTTTAATAAAACACTAAATACATTTTCGAAAATATTCTTAAAGTAAAACATGGCCAATGCCTGTCCGGGGATTCGAGCCTCTTACGTTGGAAGTGGAAGAAGTTGCCATATCCGCTCGGCCACCTCTGCTAAGAAATGAAAATTTAATTTTTATCATTTTTTTCCGGAACATCGTAAAGAAATTCTTCAAAAGTATCACATACAATAGTAATTTTGACATACAACACGGAGAGAAGCAAAATGATGTTTGCGGTCTACTTTTGAGACACGTTATGGATTAACGAAGAAACTTGGAAAAGTTCTCAATCACTCCGTTATAAAACCATATCGATTCTCAACACTTGTTATTTTGGTTCAATCCAATGTTTGAATTTATGTAGATTCATAGCGAAGTAAACCCTTGCAATTTGAAATGCAATTAAACCTTGTAGTAAATATTACTTAATTGAGAGTATCAAGCGAATCGTTTTAATGCCAGCAATCATTTAATGTCAAGATAGTTACCCGAAATTAACGGATAGACAGACGGGCAGAAACTTTAACTTTAATTAAAAAACTGAGCGCGTACTTGTTGCACCTTTAATAATGTCCAATAATATCTACCTTTTATTGAAATAGTAGCCCGTAGTCAACGTGGCATCGAATAAATATGTTTTAAAATCCGATTTTGGAGGATTGCTGCATATTCAGCCTGTATTACAAAATACGGGTTTACCAGTGGTTCTGGCAGTACAAACAATGCAAAATTTTACTAAAAACTATGTTTGTTCTACAAAAATTCAGGTATAGGTATAAATTAAAATGATAATTGCTATTGGCTTTAGTTAGTCCACAGAGCGTCTCAAACTTAGACCAAACACATAATTTTGGTTCTTCCAGTATTATAAGTTGTAACACTAATTTTTATATTTGATAATAGTATAACACTTCTTCTATTTCAGCAAACTTTCATAATTTTAAATCAGTGAATACTTTACAATATACATTTATGACGTAGTTTACCCTATGTACATATTTCACATCTATATCGAGAATAGTAACGACCCAAATGCTAATTTCATCAGAGTTCTTGACCTAAACAAGAAGCACTAACACTTCACTTACTATGCTCTGCTTTTTACACATTTCACTGATTCACTAGTTCGAAGGGTATGCGTAAAGTGCTTATCATATTGAAACTAATCTAAAAGATTAACCATCAATTTAAATCTGAATTATTAAAACTAGGTACTTGTCTCTAATAGGCTATCCACTGTTGTCCTATATTTTCTTTGCCCTAAAGAAGAAGCACGAACACTTCACTCACTGCGCTCTGGTTTTTACACATTTCACTGGTTCAGTAGTTCGAAGGGTTTAGTTCTTTCTAGTCTTCTCACTATGTTCTGGTTGTCAAGTAGCTGCAGGGCCTCTACGTTGACGTGGTGGCTTAGGCGAGATTCATGCTTAGAATCTTTTTATTTCTTGGATGACTTGTGGAACACCAAGATCACGGTCACTATTCCGTATGTACTACGGAGCGCTAACCATATTCCTTAGTACTTTATTTTGGAAAATCTGGATTCCTTCTATATTTGAGTTTTTACGCGCAACCCCAAAGCTAGATGCCGTATAACCAAATCGGTTTTAGTACTTGGTTGTAAACTTGTAGTTTGTTCTGTACTGACAACTGAGAGTTTCTTCCCAGAAGCCAGTACAGTTCTCTGTATTTGAGGCCAAGCTCTACACTTTTCTTCTTAACGTGTTCTTTCCACCTTAGTTTTGTATCCAGAGTCATACCCAAATATTTTGCACTGTTCGCATATGGAACTACGGCGTCGTTAATCTTAACATGAGGTATGTCCTCGATTCTTTTATTTGTAAAGTTAATATGGACAGATTACAGTTCGTTGAGCTTGGTTTTTCATTTTTTGGTCCATTTATATATTTTATTACGAGTTTGGTCTTCCATTTTTTGGTCCATTTATATTTTTTATTACTAGCTCGTTGAAGATTTCTAGCAGATTCTCCAATAGGTGATCCCACTACCATTAGACCCGTGTCATCTGCGAATGTGGCGACTGTTACAGTTTCCAGTTGTGGCAGGTAACTTGTATATAGTATTAGATAGAGAATTGGTCCCAATACACTACCCCGGGGGTACACCAGCTTTTACTTCTTTTAGTTCCGAGTGTTTATCGATCTGTTTTATTCTGTATAGTCTACCAGATATATAGGGTATTAGCAGCGCGACGTATTGTAAAGGTAGCATACTCTTTAGTTTGTGTATCGATCCTTCGTTCCAAACCTTATCGAAAGCTTTTGTCACATCAAGAAAGATTGTTGAGCAAATAAGCTTTTCTTTTACTGGTTTCTCTATGATATTTGTTATTCTATGGACTTGATCTATAGTGGAATGCTTTTCTCTAAAACCAAATGGGTGATTAGGATTTAGTTCCTTTCTCTCAATGATATGTTTCATTCTCTTTAGAAGCAGCTTTTTAAAGAGCTTCGATATCATTGGTAACAGTGATATAGGGCGATATGATTTGGCCTCGTTCGGTGGTTTGCCTAGTTTTGCTATCATGATAACGTCTGCTACTTTCCAGACATTCCAGGCAAAAAAAAAACATTATGATGCACAGTTTCTCTAAGATAGATCTTTACATCTCTATTTGTAAGGACAAACCAACCTTTTAACCAAGTTACAAAACTTCCGGTGAAATTCGGTTTGCTTTGTTTCCTCGGGTATATCTTCGAGCCCCACAGTTTGGAAATCACTGACGTAGACCGTTCGTGTCCGCGTCGGTGCCGCGCCAGTTGATCATTTTTTAAAGGTGGCAGCGTACGCTAACGTCCCCCCGGGGTCAATCGACGCGGATCCCGTGCGGGGGAAATTGACCTTATCTGGGCGCTTTGTTCGCGCAAACAAATCGAGTTACGTCGGCGACCGAATAGAGGTGACTGCCGGTCAGATAGGATGCTACGTTCGAGGGAAGCGGTTAATTTAATGTATTTCCTATCGGGTAGTTTATTTCCTCGGATTGCTCCATCTAGTAGTAACTCCCTGTTTTACACGTTCCACTTGATTTGTTCAAGCGGAAATAAATTGATCGTTTTGATTAATTGTACTAGAATGCGTACGTAATGAAAAAATGCGGCCGTAGGTACAGATTATACGAACTAATTTTTTTTTGTAAAGCCACATTATTATAAGAAATGTAAGAATATCAGTGACTATACATATATACATAAACATCCCTCTTGCTTCACCTCGGGGTCGGGTAGTCCGTCCTCGGGTTAATGGTATGGAGGGTTGTTTGTGTTTCATATCCGTGTTATAGTCTGTCGTCCAGCAGTAGTTGTTTTGTTTGACCTTTGATTTAAACATTTGTGGGGAGAGGCTTTTAATATGTTCCGTAAGTTTATTGTATATTTGTGTGTGTATTATTGTATGTGTTCGTGCTTTAATAGTAAGTAACTTAGTAGTATTTGAATCAAATTCAGAAACAAACTATAAACACTTGATAAACATTGCACAACAAGTAACTATTAGTTTAATTAATACTTGGAAGTTGTGAAAAATGACGCCCTTTTTCTCTTCTGCAAGCATTAACGCGCTGTATAAAAGATCTTGAGATATTTCTTAACATGTACCTCTTATTTACTCTAAGGTTGTCAAAAACATTGGTTATACGAAGTTTCATGTCTTCTGGTGTAGTAGGTGCTGATTGGTATACCAGCTCCTTCAAATATCCCCATAAAAAGTAATCAAGTTTGTTGAGGTCTGGAGACCTTAGTGGCTACAATATAGGACCTCCTCTTCCCTCTTTGTCACCGGTTTGGTTCTTTTTGTGCTGGTAATTAATATTACCTGTTTCTTCAAATTGCAACCGAACCCTGTTTATAACACTTGGTTGGGGATGCCGTTTATACGCATATCGCTGTGCATACATTCTGAAAGCTACTAATGTATTTCTGTCGGCTTCGCCATAGATGTAGATCATGTTAGTTAATTCTTCTTTGCTATAATTATAACTCATCGTTCAGAGAAAAGACAAATATTGTTACAAATTTTGACAGCAATAACTTATTGATTGTTGTTAGATCTCGATTGTTTGTTTTTATGATTAATTAATGCTAATAGTATTAACTACCGGTTATTTAAGTTGTATTTTAATACAGTATTACTGATTTACAAATAAGAGACAAACAAAAAATAACAAAAAATAATGGCATTATTAGATAATATTACTCATTTTTCTTTAAATTGATATATATATATATATATATATATATATATATATTATTTTTGCTTATAGTATTGTGATAGCGCACAGGCCCCAAATAGGCATAAAACCAATTTGGCGCCCACAAATGAAACAAAAGTTTCAGTTGTCTCCGGCAAATTTATTGGAAAGAATCAAGGCGATATAATTTAATTGCAAAAAAAAAGTGCCAAGTAAGATGTCATAACGGCATCTTGATCTCACCATAGATAAAATGGTTATGGCCATATTTAAAGAAATGACGTTTTTGTTTGATTTTCAAGATATCTCTGAAAGCGTTGGGATTTCAAGTGTTTTGTCAGCGGATTAAAGAGAGCACATAGTTCTGCACTACTTTGTTTCAAAATGCAACTTGTATTTTGGGAACACAGTAATTCAATTTTAAAATGTGGACCATATCCGTGTTTCGTGTTACAACATTACACATACCGGGTGACCCAGGCTACAATGTGTGTATTGTGAACGCTAAGCTGATCAACTGAACTTGTTTCAACGTCCTTTAATAAACTCACTTAATTAACATTACACTAATTGTGCACTCGTTATTTCTAATTACACGCTAGCGTAATTATCTCGTAAAATTTTCCCTCATTTTCCTTATCCGTAATAACTATTTTCCACTAACTAACTAACTAACTAAAGCGTCCTTCTAAAAAATTCCTATTAAGTTAAGACCATATAATTATTCATAACCACCGCTCGGCGATAAGAGGTCCTTAGGTTGGTTAATTCTTAATTAAAAATAACTCTTCGCCGACAGGGATGGCGATTTTAAAATTATCTACTGTAGTGAGAGCAGCGAAGGGTTAATTATAATTGAGTGATGGTATATAGGGGTTCTTGGTAATCCATTCTCAATATACACAGACAGGGATAGGGAACATTAATTCTGGCGGTAACCAACTCCCGCGTTTGTTTAATAAACAACGGTTGGAGTAGTCCAAGGGATATAATAACGACTTAGCCGGCGGTAAAACAGATGTTGCCGATGGACACGTCCCGGGAATGAGTGGTTATAAACGCGGCATCGCTGTGGCTCCCCACTAAATTGATCAATGAGCGAATGAGACAGGACAATGACCAACGATTACGGGATCCAGAGGGATGATGTATGAGTACATGGATCTTCTAAATTGAATCTGTGTTCGTTATCACAGTGCAAAATTAACGATACTTACACCTATCCCAAGACACAAAGCAAATAATTCCGAAAGTTTTGAAACTTGGTGAACAAGATTTTTTTAACCACAGAAAAATAAAAGCAATATTTCGCTATTTTCAAAAAGCCAGTATGTTATTAGTAAATTACTGACTGAGATAAAAAATGCTTGTTCTACGTAACTAATGGCAAAAATAAAAGCTAGAAGGAGTAACGAGGCATCATTTTCTTGGGGTTTTCATACAAGCAAATAATTGCAGTGGATCCAATCATAGGAGTGGAAACAAAGTGGATCCCATAACAACTCTATTGGCACGCAGGCACAGGTTTAATTATCGTATTGGAAATGCAAAGCTAGCTATGCAGGTATGTGTGGATGCTATCAATATAGAATGAGAGGCTCCCCCTTCATATGAACCCAGATATGGCAAGTCTTGCCCATCAATCATATCAGCAGTTAGTCCCAGTTAGTCCTAAAATGTCAACGTGATATGCCAGTATATTTCATCAGTATTTAAGTGGTTTCTGATGTACTACGGGTAGTATTTCTTCAATAACTAGCGTGGTGGAGAAATCAAGATGTAATGATAAGGAAACGCCAGAATAAAAACAGGCCAGTATTAAAGAAAATGTGCCCTCTTTGACCTCTTTTTAAACCAAAAATGTTGTAGTAGTCCATATTCAAAGGTTGAAGTGTAAAGGGAAAAATAAGAAATCTTTTAATCATTAGATCATTTATTTAATTTTAATAAGAACCGGTTGCAACTCTATGAGTTACCCTCAGCTTAAATCTACAAGAGTAAAAATCAATTACATTCAATGACATCAAACAGGGCTAAAAACGTCAACAACATAGTCAAACACCTTTAAAACAACTTATGGTCATAATCTTCACAGCGAGTTATCAAATAATGGTAATCTCGAAGAGTTCAAATAACGTTACTACACCGAAATAAAACAAAACTAGTAAGACAATTATCTTCAGCGGGGACGAAGTTAAAATACCCCCCCACCGTAAAATTATTAAAAAACGATCAGTGAACCGGTTTTTCCTATTCACGAACTTGTCCTTACTTTTTAAGAGATAAGCTTGTATACCAAATTTCAAATCAATTACTTCAAAATGACGGCTGTTATCGTGTACACAAAAAGAAATAAACTTGTAAAAAAAGTATTGTCTGAAGAAGCTTTGAAAATTAAAGCGAAACGTAACAATTTAAACAAAGGTGTTATTATTGAACGGTCGAACCCTCCAAGTTTCTTTTTTTTGTATCACGTGTGCGATACGGCACACGTGAGAAACCTCTTCACTCATTTGTATGTCATTTCAACATACGCGTGAGTGAAAACACGTGGTATCTTCACTTGTACTCATGGGCTACGCATTCCCCCACCGTTGCTGATCGATAATATTGCTCACCGATCTTTTGTTGATCGATCAGATCGATTTTTGATGATCCATCTGTATGATACGTGTCCGGCAACGTACGTATCATCAAAAGATCGATCAAATCAATCTTTTCGATTTCTTCGATCTGATCGATCTTTAAATAAAATGAACGAGAGATAGATCAATCGATTTTTTTTGCCCAACTCTAGCATAGTCCGTCAAACCACTGCAGTCCTTTGCCCGATGATAAAAGCACCGAACCGCAATTTTTTTCCAAAGCAGTATTGTGCAGTCCTAATAACTTCAAGACAAGCGTGATTCTACTGTTAGCTTCGTAAGCATCAATCAATCAATGGGCTAGAATTCACATGAATCATACTCAATCGACATTTTGAAGCCAAGACAGCAAATACTTTATCCAGAGAATGTCACATTACTACCTCATGTTTACATTTCTCATTCTCGGAGATTACAACAAACTTACACAAAATTTAAAATTCTATATCCAAAGCTAGTTTGTTGTCGTTTTCCTGACTTAGTACCCCTTTTACAATACAAAGAAATAATAAGGAAAGCTGGTTAATCGAATGATGAGGACTATTACTCCAAAACACGTGTCTACGGTTGCTTTCTTCGATAACAGAATTGCCCGACAAATACCTTTCTCCTTTTACAATACAGTACTGACTTCCGCTGTTCTATACACAGCTGTTAAATTGGTTGCACAACCTATATGTTTGACACTTGTTTTTATAAAGCGGCAAAAATGTAGAAACACAGTTATTTGCAATGATGTTTCGAAAACGTTTTCGAATTCGGATTTGTGCAACAGTTGATAGATGGTGCTGAGTCAGCAGTAATCAATCGATCCGGTACAAGGCGGCCGATTGCGATACTAGCTCATACTAGCTGACATCAAGAATTATAGAATAGAAGATTACGCCTTGCGCAGGTTGTCATTAATTTCGGAGCGAGTTTGACAATCAGCTGATGTTTTTGTCTAGTGTGACGTCATAACTATCATAGCATTATACTAAACGAAAACATACCTTGACAACCGATTGTTTTTTTTTTTCAGATAACCTAACTAATCACTCACATCAATGTTGACATGTTCGTTGACAAAATATATGTCACTTTGACACTTTGTTTTGACAGCAAATCTGGTGTGACGTAGATGCGCAGAACGAAACGATTTTGGTACGCCGATCGGCGTAATCTCTGTTTCGATCATTCTTGAGCTGCCACTGATGTCAGTTGGTTAATACAAAACTGATCTGTGTGTAAGGTGCCATGTGGCAAGAAACCACAAGAAACGTCAATTCAACCGCATTTATCAAAAACGTTTAGAACATTAATAACATTCTCCAGTGGCAAACTGCAAAATAGACGACTGCGAGCAGAATGAGGAGGAGCCCCAACAGATGCGAGGACAAACCAGTTATTTTTTTCCTTCCATTTAATACGTCATTATAATGTCTCATGTAATCATTGATATGTTATAGTTATTTATATACCAAGGGCATTACACGGATGTTTATACCCCGAGGCTGACCGTCGCGTCGCCCGAGGGTATAAACATCAAGAAATGCCCGAGGTGCATACAAAATTTTATGTCCTACAATGGTTTTGTTCCTCCGTTTGAATAATATGAATAAATATTTTGACGTTATCAACTGACATGCGTATCTACTGAGTTGAACTTATAACCTTAATCACCTATAATTGACATTGACGAGTAACAATTATAAATGACAAATATTTGATATATTTGCCATGTAACCATGGCAACACTTAATGCACGCGCGGCCGTTAAGAAGCAATTTTGCCCCGGTATCTAAGATGTAAAGTGTCACTTTATGATCATGTAGGACATAACAGTATATTATTTGACGAACACATAATTAATAACATAAATCGCGAGCATGAAGTTTACACGCTCGCCTACGGCTCGCGTAATCATGCGAGCGATTTATATGTGTTATGTGCGAGTCAAATAGGACGCTTCATCTACGGCTCATAAATTCCATTTTATGCAAAATATTTTAAATGTATTTGTCAACGATAGCGAGGCGAACTGTCAAATAACTGTCATCCACGTAGGTTTTGACAGACTTTGGCACTAGCGTTGTATAATGATGACAGTTCGTTCAAGTAATCAGGTCATTATTTGAACGAACTGTCATTATTATACAACGCTAGTGTCATTATAATCATTGGCGCGTATGCAAGGAACTTATTACATGCGAGTCGTGGATAATAGTATATTATTTGACGAGCACATAATTAAGGATATAAATCGCGAGCATGAACTTTACACGCGAGCCGTAGGCGAGCGTGTAATCATGCGAGCAATTTATATCCGTTATGTGCGAGTCAAATACGACGTTTTATCTACGACTCATAAATTCCATTTTATGCAAACTATTTTAAATGTATTTGTCAATTATGGCGAGGCGAACTGTCAAATAACTGTCGGCCACGTAAGTTTCGACAGACTTTGACACTAGCGTTGTATAATGATGACAGTTCGTTCAAATATTGAGATCATTATTTGAACGAATGTCATTCTTATACAACGCTAGTGTCATTATAATCATTGGCGCGTATAATGATGGGGATTATATAGTCATAGATACGTATGCAATGAACGTATTATATGTGACTCGTAGATAAAGTATGTTATAGGTTTCCAGAATAGTAGGCATGTCTACCGGGCATACGATACAGATGGTGTGCAGTTTTTCTTGTCCTGTTAATTGTGAAATCAGTGGGTTCTCTTCATATGAATGTTGTTGTACCGTCGCACCTTCAAAAAGCGTGCTTTTTATTTCCTTACTATTCAAATTTAAATTTCCCCGTCAATGTTGAGCGCCATCTATTGATTGTTGTAAAAAGTATACCCGCTATAAGTCACGAGCTATAGCTGAATGTGGCCTTGTCTAGTAAAATACTATGTATTACTTTTAGTTTCGTTGGGGTCACTACCGTGGGTAGTACTATGAAA
Organism: Melinopterus prodromus; assembly: GCA_964023965.1. NCBI lineage: Eukaryota > Metazoa > Arthropoda > Insecta > Coleoptera > Scarabaeidae > Melinopterus > Melinopterus prodromus. The sequence continues at coordinate 29,975,997 of OZ030390.1, forward strand.
CCATCAGCAAGAAATGTCATGACCACAAGAGTGATGTAGGTTTTCCGAGGTGATTACGATGTCGGTTTAACAAAACATGTGGACTATCTTATTAACATATTTATTTTTGAATAATAAACTAACAAATACGGCAAATAATAAAACAAAGCTTAAACTTGATTAAATTGAAAATGAACCGTTCAGGATATTTATAGATAGTTTAGTTAAACAGTTGTAGATTTTAAATTTTCAGGTTAACAGGTCTTTTTAATAATTTCTAATTTTCAGGTCTTATGTTCTAACATTTACAACATATAACACAAGACTTTAGACATAAGCTTCCAACCCAAGGCCTTCGATAGCTGAAATAAATATCTTCACCAACTTTCGAAACGTAAAATGTGAATTCCAAACTAAAACGCGCAGAAATTTGCGCTGCGGCATGTAAATACATGTTTCCTAAGAATTATAAATATTTCAAATTCGTGTCCCTTTTAAATTTGTAGGAGCATTAATTAAATTTCAGTACGGAACATAAAGACCAAATAAAAATCCCACTCTCCTTTATCCGTCGCTGTTTAAAACTTACATTCCCAAGCAACTCGTAGACCCTTTCTCATTGTTACTCGTTTTACAGTCCGTAACGAGCTTTTTATTGCACCGCCCGCTAATTTATGACGGTGCAAAAGGCGCGCGTAAAAATTACGGCTATTTAATAGCGGTTTCGACTTTTAGGACTGAAATTACTACCACGCTAACCCTTTACGGGAACTTGACGTCAAGTTTCTACTCGTAAACCGATTGTCCCGAGGTGTGAGCATAAATACACTTCACAAAACTATGCATTAAATTATACCTTACTCAAATTCATCGAATATCATTGCCTAAAGCAATCGTCAAGTCAATGTTTTGTTTTACTCTGCTGGGCTGGTTGAATACACCAAGAACTAGTGGGATTGTTTTTGATCTGACAGTAGAAATATTAGGCTACCAATAAGTTATATGATTAAGTTTGTACGATGAGGAACAAATAGTCGAAGAGCCCACAACGACTTACATCATTTAATTATGAAAATTTCAAACTTCTTTGTGTCCTGAAACAAAATTCAGTAACTAAAGTCAATGTGCGACTGGGCCCAACTGGCTCTAACTCGGTTGGTTGCGCTTAAGCAGCGGTGGCTGCTTAAATATGCAACATATAGGCCCAAAATATATTCTAGAGTCAAAGCTAATTTCGTTTTGCCTAAGAAAAAATATTGCATTAGCAACATTGGCGCTTCATTGCCAGACTAACGAATAGTAGTTTACCTAATCTAAGTTATTTCTTTGGTATTTTATTGGTTGTCACAAATAATAAAATTTTATCATTTGTGCCTTTGCTCTATTATTTCTTCAGGAACCTTAAAGCACATATCAATTGTTTTTTGGTGGAGATTCAGCTGCAACTTGAACCTTATAAAACCGGCCCTTAGCGAAGTGGACACATATCGAATACAGCAACCAAAACCTCAATTGAACTAAACTATATAATGCTTTCAAAGCTCAAACGCGACATACACGGCCGACGTGAATAGAAAATAAAAATAAGTTTTTAAAGAAAACAGAAGAAACTCAAAAGGAGCGCCGATGTAATGCAGAATTTTAACACCTGTAAGGCTGAATTTTTCGGATACAACTTGTTGAAATTAAAACACATTGTTATAGAAAATCAGTATTCCGAAAGAATTCCCAACAAACATGACTTATATTTGACTACAAACTTCAGAAAATTATCACAATAACTAACAATCACAGTACAACTTATTTAATTACCCCTTTCATACACAACAAATAACATGTTCCTGACCTCACAGCTAAATTACGTAGTTTTTTTGCACACAACTAGTAGTCCCTTAAAAATAGTATAAATTACATATCCTTTCACCATAAACACTTCGTTCAGCACCAACTGAAAGATACGACTCCTGAGGAATACCAGTCGAATATGAAAACATGTCAGTGGTTGCAAAAACGAATTAGTTTAGGTACACAAAATTTACATAACATAGGCTTAAAGTGGATGCGCATTGGCACAACACAGTATATGTTTGAAAATGGCCATGTGTTTGACTTTGACAATGCTACCGATAATGAATGAAATCATTTCTTGGATTAGATTGTTCTTGGAATTGGTGACATTAAATTCCATCAACGACGTCAAACAAAATCTCCTAAATGGATAATTCCACAGGTTATACCGTGTATAACACACATAGCATTTTATCATATTGCTAGTTTACTATATGTAGTGTCAGAAATATAGTTTTTCAGGATTTTCAATAAAAGTTTGCAGATTAATTAATATCTATTTCAAGTCGCATTAGCGCATTATTTTTGGGTTCTAGTATTTAAAAGAAGTTATAGTGTAGATATAAAGCATAATAACAGTAGTTTACGAGCAATTCCAAAAGGGAAGCAAGGTGGGTAGTATACAGTATATATTTATCAATTCGTATTTGTAATCTATACTTGTAAGCAATGTGTGCCTAGACATTTATAATAGTAATAATAACAATTTTGTATTTCGTTGTCGATGATGTTATGATAAAATTTTCAAATTTGTCTACCTTTTCTTTATATTTAGTCGTTGTTTCTCGTTAATGTTGCTAAATGTTAAAATAATTGTATTATTGCCGTTTTATCGTTTACCAATTTCTTATTAAGACTTTTTATCGGATGCTCAATTGACACGATTATAGAATTAAATTATCAATTGTGTTCATTTTGTGCCTGTATTTTTGGTTTCAATCATTCTCTATTCTTTACAACTGAGTGAATTCCATCTAATATTGCCCTTGTATCGTTTATTAATTATTCTCTATAAGAATTATTGGCTCGTGGTCATCGAAAGCAGTAGAAAGACGACAATATTAGTTGGCAACCACTCGTTTAAAACCGAAAATACAGACAAAATGGACAACATTGAAAAGTCTACAATTGTGTTTATTGAAAGGCGACAATTGCTCATTATACATTACACCTTGCTCGATGAACACGAGCTGGAAATTCTTATTGGAAATTAGGAATACTTACTCCAGCATATTTATAGGTAATAAAAATGCTATTATATTGGTTCATAATCAGACCAAATCTTAAATTCTGGGATAAAAGTTGAATGATTATGAAAGAAATATATAACTACAAACAATTCTTAATAAGAATTATTAATTACACATTAATAAACGATAGAACGCAGCATATTTTCTTGCAATTCACTAAATATCAATATGCATAGGTAATAATAAAAATGCATAGTTTTTTAATACTTTTTATGTTCATGTTTGTTGTGTCTCATTTTAGGCTTTAGTAACTAACAAATAAGAATAAGATTTCTACTTCTCAATGCCATTTACAACAAATAACAGAAAACGAAAACGCGTCAAAATAGTTAATAGCATAGTCATTCACACTACGTCACCTTTATAAAAAAATTAAATCTTGCACGCCCCCCCCCCCCCCCCTGGAATATTTTGTAACGGCGCCCATGAATATGGGTATAGTATAGGCATGTAGTTCCATGGCAGCGTACGATTAACAGAGTTTCTAAAAAATACTAATCTGATTGTATTAAACATATGTGTTGTCCCATATCAAACTACTCAGAAAAATGCTGAACTGAAATGTGTTTAAAACTAATATGGTCCATAAGTTTTATTTGTTGCCGGCAAATTCATGAGCAAATAAACATAATCTGCTTGTACTCAATCTGCTTGTAAATATTGTTCAGACCACATATCACAATACCCATTCCAAATCTCTTGTTCAAATTTCCTATATTAAATTTATTAATTGTCTTCGCTTTAGTTAGAAAAGTTCTAATTGCTCTAAATAGCCATCAAAGCGAGATTTTTCATTTGTAGAAAACACCGCTACGTGCCAAGCCGCTCAAGCTGGGTGTTTTGTCGTTTAACTATATTTACTTACACACGTAGGTACCTAATAATTGATAATGTGTGCAGTTTTGCTTATTTACTGTCTACAGAGGCAACGGCCATTACTGTTTTTTTTCTTGTTCTATATTTAAACATAATTCGGTAAATCTTTCCGATTCCGATTCCGTCTCTTCTAAATGATGAACTCCGACTCCGAGCCCATGACTGCGACTCAGACTCCACAAGTCAGGGTTCACCAATTGTGTACACAAAAATCCAGCGGGTTTTAAATTTTTCTAATGAAAATCTCGATGTCCGGCATATTTTTAAAATTCATTTTATAGAGATTAGCGCCCTTGCCCATGTGCAATACGATTTCCAAGATTTGGTCTGGTTGCTTTGTCAAATCAACATTTAAGGAAAAACTGAATTAAATATACTTTCAAAACACATTGCAGACCAACTTTATGACTGCGTCACAATGTCTCAAAACAGACGCTGTTCTACAAGTTAAGTTTCCAGTAGGTAGATATCTTGACAATTTAAACTCACACCCTCGAAGTGGAAACGACGTGTTACGCGGCCACCGGTAGTTTCTCGAATAATACCGAGCGTTGGTAACGGCGAGTTCCAACTAACTTGGCACGTGCTTCTGCACGGTTTGCTTTTAATTGAAACGTGTTAGTTTTTCAGTAGTGAGAAGGGACGGGATTATGAGAGATGTTACACTCGAGTGTATCTCTCCTAGCAGTCCCATACCCGAGGCGGGCTCTTTCCCAGATCTTGTAATTGTTCCAGCGGAGGTGCCATTATAATTGGGCGAAACGGCGTGGGGGGTGAGCACGCTCGTTAAAGTGAAGTAATTATCCGGCTGAAGTGAAATCGTTTTCTGGACGATGTACTTTGCATAGTCCGTTCCCCGGTTAACGGCCGAGGATTCGCTTTATATGCGCGAGGTTAGCGCGTCCAAAATTACCAACAGTATCTTAATTTAATTTTTCAGTTTAATTGATTCGTACGTGTCACTGCGACGCGAATTATATTTTAAATGTCGACGTAAAACTGTCTGTACTTTAACCGGGCTCTTAACATTCCGCACAATGGGGAACCATAAAGTTAAGTTTCATTAACGCCCTAAAACTTGTTGAGATGTTTTAAGTTTTGAAGTATTCTACAATTGTTTTAATTCATTATTAGTAAGGTTTTATCATGCTATTAGAACTTTTGATATTAAATATTCCATAGCTATTCTACGTTATAGAGGTGCCTGTTTTTCAACAGACACAATGGGGAATATGTTTACAGTTGATGTTGAACTGTAGATTTGTATTTGCAAATAATGTTTTGGAACTGGAAGATAATCGTAAATATTACGATGGTCCAAATTAACAAATAGATTCTGCTTGAGAAGTGAAAATGGGGGTGAGTTTTGGTGAACAAATTTACTTGCAAAAACTGACAAATAAAGAACCCGTTCAGAAGCGTTCTAAAAAAATCTGTTGCAACAGACTTCAAAACTTTCAATTAACATACCTATTAATATTATGGTTGCGATGTTTCGAAAAAGCTTCACGACGACTTTTTTGAATAAAACCGGGCACATTATGGTTGTTGATCAACTAACTAGGAAATTTTGTAGATATTTTTTATGACAAAAAATTTAATAGGTACTGAAGTGTCTCTTTTTAATTTTGTACTCACTAATCCATGTTGGTAATGAACTGAAACACTAAAAATTTGATTTTTTCAAATTTCAACAATTTAATCAATCATGGAGAATAAAGAGGTCCCTATTTGGCCCAAACATTTTCCCCTAAACGGTTCTATGGTCAGATTTAGATCAAATCATCAGATTCAGATTCGGATTTACATACAGTATTTCTTTCAAAATTGTAAAGTAAAATTTATGGATAGTTTTTTTTTCCTGCTGTGAAACTAAATTAAAAATGATTAAATTTATGTTCAACAAAAGAAAGTTTGTATGTTCATTCATTTTAATAAATTTGCAAACCGCAAGTAGATGTCAAAATAACTGATTATATGAACCTTAAAGTAGAAATTGGGAATTCCAAACACGTAAAGAACGCGTTTTGGCATTAGTTTTCGTAAAAAATATCGAGCCAATTGATAATAGACGCTTCTACTTCTGGTTTTTGATGGCCACGATGTGCGCGCGCATTTCCCCCCAGGACGAAATTAAGTTGGCAACTGCTTTGTAAAACGCACAATTAATTTCAAATGAAATGTAATTGATAAATGATAGGTGTGAGAATGGTATGCATTCATTGAAAACTGAATAATTATATGCAAGTGAACATGAAAACCAAAATACCTACTGTGTTTTTAGGTTAGGACAGTTCAGCAAATTTTCCAAAGTACATAAAAACAGGTACACTCGCGGCAAACTTCCTTGATTTGGGACACGTAGGTACATAATCACTTCATGATTAGAGTCGAAATTGGTAGTTTTACTTGGAACGCGTGTTTTCTGGGGATTTTAAGCTATATTATGTTACCAGATTTGACAGCGGCGGCGAGTCTTCTGCGCATGCTGATTAGCGTTTTTGGTCAGAAGTAGAAGCGTCTATTTCTGTCTACTGATTCTGATTAAAATGAAGAAACATACAAATACTTATTTAAGTAAATAAACATTTAATTTATTTTAATTTAATTAAGTTTGAGAGCTGGTATCAACCTCTAATTTAATATTAAAATTATGTTAAAAGTGTTGCATTGGGAGCGTTCAGCGAACGCAACCGTTGCGACAGTTGACAGCAACGGTTTGCTGAACGGTTCCTCTGCGTAGACGTTGACTGACGTTAACATTCAAATGTTGCACAACCTTCTAAGGGGAAAATTTTTGTGTTGACTTGACAGCGGCCCATTGTAATTTTGACTAATGTCAAATTATTCCATATTTCGACGATATTTGTCGGTGATTAGATGCTGGACATGCTACCTTCGGCGTATGGCTGAAAGTTTTTTTTTTAATCCAACGCTTTTGGCAGAAGACTCGTTTAGCGTATATTTAAATGTTTGATACTAATCAAACCTAAACGCGTTTGCGCTGACTTTCCAACTATTGCGTTTGCTAAACGCGTCCATTGTCTTCCGACCATAGAACTGTGCAACATAAAACATGAAGAAATGTTTTAAGACACCCCAAGTATAAAATATAAAATATCTATGAATGAGTTGTCGACGAGTAATTGCCATCACTTGCAAATGGAATACTATACTTTTGGTACGACCATTCAATAAAATTGTATAAATTAATTTACTGCATATAAGGCCGGCTGTATGTCACTATGGCGGTATTACGGGGTTTTGGCAAATTAATTGTATAAAATTCTATGAACAAGTAAGCGAATACGAGACTTCTCGAAAGGTTAGGTGAGATGGATTGGGGATATCAGCGGTTGCCCTCTGTTTAGAATGTATCTATGAGCAGTTTGCTTGTCTCCAAGAACAATGACGCACGCGCCACGCCCATACGTTCGAAACGCAGGACAACCGCCGATATCCCTACTCCGTCTCACCTAACCATTCGAGAAGTCTCGTATTCTCTTCAAAAAGTAAACTCCCTGACCTGTGATTGGTTCTTAAGTAGGTGGGAAACGAAATTTTTCTCTCGCGTGGTTGAAGTGGTACGAAGAGCCAGGAATGAAACGTTTGTCATGTGTGTGGGAAATGGTTAGTATTACTATTATAAATTGCGAGGATAATGAATGCATTCACCAATAGGCGTAGAATGTAGTATATTATTCTATGAGCAAGTAATGTAAGCAATTACTAACGAGAATAAAAGTTTTAAGTACAAATAAAAATCATTTGGCAACGATTTTGCTTGTTATATGTTCCATATGTATCTTCATTCTACAGTGTTTAACTTATAAAACCTTCGCACTCTACTCTACCGTATATTTCAATATAGACTGGACGATGAGATTTGGTGGATCCATATTTGTACTTAGCCTTAATAACTTGACCAGTGGCCACCCAACCAAGCAGATTGATGCACAAACAGAGTAAGTCTATAAAACATTTAAAGCTCTAAGTGCTTCGAGTCGAAAGCCGCGCTTTTGGATTCTCATTAATCCCCGCGACAGCATTGATGCACTCGCATAAAAGCGAGCGTGCCATCGTCGCTCCGATCTGTTCTGTCGGCAAGGGTCTGAGGGCAGCACCAAAACGAAGCCCTCGGAAATCCGAGTTTCTGCAGCTGTCAGAGAGGATGAAGGGGCGCCCTTAGGATAAACGGTACCGCGGGTACGAATTCACCGCTCAGAGATGAGCCCTGTCTTCATGCAGATACGTAATCATATCTCGGGACTTGCTCGCACACACGGCAACGACGGCGGCGGCAGCGGCACGGCAATGGGACTATTACAAAAGGTACAGAGGCGGCTCGGTTCCTAGTAGTTTGCAGTAGTTTCTCTGGGTCGATTGCTGTGGGAACTAACCAGGCAGTGAAAGCGAGCAAATGAACGGGGAGCAATCTCCACGGATTAATACTTGATGATCGTCAAAGAGATGTTGTGGTCGAAAGGCTGTCTGCCGCTCCTGTGCTCCTGTAGGACATCTGCAGGCTGCCCATTGTGTATACGCGTCTTAAATATTCGAATTGTGTACAATTAGCATACCTAGTCTGCGTTACTTACGCGAATTAGTTGAAATTGGTTCAGTAAATTTTGTAGTAATGTCATAGTGCATTTACTGAAGACATTTACTAAGCAAATAAAGCATTGGTGATTTAACGTTTAGTAACGTTTATGTTAAGTAAATCTACGTGTTGAATTTACTTGTCCCAAAAATCGTGGTGCTGGCTTAAGGCGGCTTTTACGGCGCTAATAATTAGTGCATTTTTTTAACACAAACGTCCCGTGAACGCTCTGACATATAATCGAGAAAATTTTGATATAGTATAGACTTGGAGACAATCCAGGTGCTAATAAAGGCAAAAAAAATTTTTTTAATGAATTCATAAAGTAACAAGAAACGGTAAAGGTCACCTCTTTTGTATAATTTATAGCGGCAAAATGGTAGCGACTTCTGATCAAAATCCCCATAACAGCATCTAGACCAGTTTCTCCATCGGTAAAAAAATATTCAGACGTTAATTGCCTACTGTCACGGGAAATTATGTGCGAAATATAGGCATGTTTTGTTACAAATCAGCAGTGGTAAAGTGCTGCCATCTATTCCGGTGTACTAACTATGACCGTGTCTGTTTGGCTGGGAGACACCCACATTGTTGTAGCGGTTTTCAATAAATATAAATCGTACTCGTTATACATATTTCGACGAGCAAACCGTTTGCTCACCGATGATGCCACTGACTAGGGTCGGCCGAACTAACCAGCTTACTGGCTTACGATAAAAAAGTGTCGGAAATATCTTTTCCGACATTTAGATCGCCTCTCTTGACGAGTTCTCACGATTTGAATTATTTTTATAAGAGGTACCTATAAAAACTTTTTAATCGATTTCATTAAACGATACATTTTTGCAAACCCGACAATGTGTTGAGTATATAGTATGTAGTTATAATTACTACGTCAAAATTAGAAAAGAAAGTCTTTATTTTCATAAATTCTAATCTCGTACATACAGAATGTCTCACGGAACTGATCCAGTATAATTTTTTGATGTACCACCATTTCTATATGTTTGAATTTCTAGAATCTGGGTCTACTTGATCGGAACTTTTGAATTAATATACTCAGGAATTGACTCTCATTTCCGGTCTACACGAAATCAAGTTCGGTATTTTAAATGGAATCATATAATAATTTTTATTTATTTTTTTGCTTTGACTCAGTTTTGTCAAGTAAACACTCTTCATCATTGCAGACTGTGGTTCGCTATTCATATCTTTAATTGTTTTTTAGATATTGATAAGTTTGTGTTAAATAATTAAAATGCACCTGATATTGTATTAGCGGACTTTCATATTTTGACAGGTATTCTGTTTTATTATCTATGACGTTTTACAAGATAATTTTTTGTCAATTGGTTCTTCTAAGTATCGTAATTCAACAATCCAAAGACTGTGAATGGAAATAATTGTGAGTAGTGGCATTCGACACACACTTAAGTAACATTTAAAATACTTCATTAAAAATTATGTACATTTTAAATTCTTCTCATAAATATTTAAATGAAATTTTATCCCCTATTTTAAAATGTTTACCTTTAAAAAGTGGTTCGATTTAATTCGATTGATTAAAGGTTAAATAATAGTAAAAACCAAAAATATGGAATGTAGTTTAATTCAAACTGTTTCAAACTGTTTTTAGTGATTCAAGCTGCCTTCTTAGTTTTATTCAAACTGGTTCGATTTCATTTCGGAAATTTGCCTCTCTTCTTGCATGTGCTTAGCACATTTTCGTTTCACAAATTAATCGCTCCAGATGATTCAAGATAAATAGCACACATCACCCTAAACGTTTATTAGGATGAATTTAGAAAATTAAATCCTCACCGATTTACATGACCAAAAATATAATCTCCGTCACCAAACAAATATGAAATAGCAATAATACCTACATACATATGATATACAAATTTGTATAGTCAATAATATACTCAATTTGCCAAAAATTGATAAATAGGTTTGTCTTGGTTTGTTGATTTAAGGTGACTTTTCGTTATTCTTAGCGCCGACATTGTGATACAAAAAATATGGGTTTTACGTCTATATGCGAAAAAAATAATTTCAACAGTTATTCGACGTCAAAATAACTAGATAAAAATATTAGGTATACATAATTTGTATCAATCATTTTTTTTTCTTCAACGTATGGCATTAGCTGTGTCACACATTAATTTCAGTTGTATTTAGACAGTTTCAGTTTCAACAATTATTCGACGTCAAAATAACTAGATAAAAATATTAGGTATACATAATTTGTATCAATCATTAATTTTAATAAATGCAAATAAATCAATTAAAAATGCTTATTCACTTTCCCTTAACGAAAGAATGAGATTTTGTCATGTTTCCATACTTTGCGCACTAACTGTACATATCTACCGGCTGTGGCGCCTGTAATGTTACTTGTTTCGTAGAGGGGTGTATTCTACACATAATGCGGATTAAGGTGGTTCATACAATTTGTGCCTGCAAGCCGTCGACGAGGCGACCAGTTCAGAATGAGCAGTGGCGTAAATAGCAGGTGTGCGAGGTGTGCGGCGCACACGGGCCCACGAGCCAGGGGGCCCATAGGAGCCGACCGGGTGTTTGGGGAGGTCTCGCGAAAAATAAGATCATCGGTTTAAAGGTAAAAGTCACTAACCAAAATCTAATAATTACGAAAACCAAAAAGAAGGAATAAGAATAAGAAGGAATACCAAAAAAAACATGATGCTTTTTTCTAAAGATTTTACAGATTTTGGACAACTTAGAACATTTACTGATCGCACTCGAGCACTCAGAATTTTATTACAAAGCTCCAGGTTAACCAGTATCGAGTCCATGTCGAGCACTCAGAATTTTATTACAAAGCTCCAGGTTAACCAGTATCGAGTCCATGTTGAGTAAATAAATTTTTTTTAATGTTAAACAAGGAACGGTATATCAGGCACTCACGTTGGTATATAAATGCATAAATAATAAACTCCCAAATTATATGAGTAATTATTTAACATACAATAGTCAGCAGCATGAATACAATACTGGGCAAAAGGGCCACTTCAGGTTACCAAAATATACAAAAAGCAGCACACAAAATTCATTTTATTATAAAGCACTGAAGATGTTTAACACCCTACCAAGTGATATAAAAACAGTACTTCGCTAAGTCTTTTTAAAACATCATGTCGGGTTCATGTATTGGCTAATTTTAAGTAGCTGATAAGTTTATTACTTAGGAAACCAAATTTATTGTGATTATTAGTTTCCTTTAACTAAATAAATATCATTATTATTATAATCGCCACCTCGTATAAGAGTCGCATTTATAAGAATTTAGCTACGATTAATTCCTGTTACAAATAAATGTAACAAAATATTAGCTAGTGACATTTACCTTTAAGCCGTTGGTATTTATAAATATTGTTTTTAAAAAATTAACTGAGGGGCCCCTCTGAGTTCGGGATACGGTTTTGGGCCAAAAAAGGAGATCTCAGCAGGTTCTGGAGCTCTGGGCTGCAAAAAGATGCACGCATAACGTCAATAAATGAAGACGAGCAGTAGGTAGGACTTACTTTGGCCTTCACGGATACCATGCTAAACTCAATACCATATATTTATTGTTACTCAAAGAACAAAAAATAGTTGTAATAATACAATTTTATTAAGATCTGCTAAATAAATTTTAACAAAAGAGAAAATAACTTTCAAAACTGCTTAATCAGAATACATAAATTAAACAAGTACTAAAAATATGTAAACACATATAATAATAAACTTTTGTTTTATTTACAAACAAAATATAAATATAATGCTTATAAAAATAATACCAATTCTCAAACTCGTTTTACATCATATTATATAATTATATAATATATAATAAACATCTAGAAACATACATTTTTATTAACAACCAAATAAAATAAATAAAAAACATGTGGTATTATAATGAGAAATAAAAAATAAATTATTTGTTATTAGTGTTGATTATTATTGATTCAAATTGCGATTTATTAAGGACGCAAATGTTTTAATCAACTGGTAAAAAAGCTAAACTTGACAAACAAGTTTGTTTCATGGTATTGCGTAAGTACCTTTTAACTATTTTGAGTTATGAGAATGTCTTTTCAGTGGCGATGAAAACGAGAATAGTTAGAAATAAAATAATAGATGTACTTATTTCTGAAAACGTAGTACACACGATACAATATTGAATTAATAATAATTGGGCTGTCACGTACAGTATGTATGTTTGTTGTTTACTTTTTGAACGTATACCTATAATTATAATATTTAATGGTGAATTAAATATATTAATTCGGAAGTTATGCTCACAATTATTTAACATTCGGTCATCACACAATTCATCAAACTGATGTTTTACTTTACGTACCTTTTTATTTTCAAATTTAATCTCTATATTCCACAATTTTGCTAAGAAAATGATAAATTCTTGTTTTTGTGGTCACGTTTACAAATATTGAAAACAAAATTATCTTGGGTAATGTGAAGTTTAGTGAATGAGCAAAGTTGAAAAAATATGTGTACCTAGAGCGATGAGATAATATAAAGTATAAAAAAACGTATAAAAAAGCTTGTTAGTGCGCAGTCAAATCAGGGTTGTGAGGGGGGGCCCATTGTCTCTATTCGCACACGGGCCCACTGACTCCTAGTTACGCCACTGAGAATGAGATAGAGGTATACAAACTAAACAGCCGACGTGCAGCACGCTAATATTACACGTCAGCTTGCTGGGCGTGTCTTAAATCACTGACAATAAAGTGGGGGACATTATTTGTGTAACTGCCGAGGAGGACGCATAGACTAACGCATAGCGATGTCAGTCAGCCTGATACAGGCGTGATAATACGTTTCTTACGAATTACGCAATCTTTACTTAGGTATGCCATGAACCAAATAAATCATATAAAATAACTGATTGAAACAAATTATGGATACCTAATATTTTTATCTGGTTATTTGGACGTCGAATAACTAACTGTTGAACTACTTTGAATACTTTATTATTCTTTTGGTACAGAGTGAGAATGAAACTCATCAAGATTATCAGTTGCCTTTATTTCTTTTTTCATTTAATTTTGAGGTCTTGTTGCTGATAGTAACAGTCGAAATGAAGAATAATAGCTTTTTGCCTTCTTTTCTACCACCTACGGGGTAGGTGCTATAAACATAATTTGGTTGTTGGCATTCGTATTCCACGGTAACATACATTTTTTGCATGTTAGGGTAGAGGTACGCATTTAGACGTAAGGTCCATATTTTTATCGTCACAGTCTCTGCTTTATGTATGACAAAACACTTCGAGCCGCCTAAGTCAACCATTGCGTGTAGCTTTTAGAACCGTCGGTCTCCTTTTGTCAGATTTCTTATATCGACAAAGCAAGACAAACCTATTTATCAATTTTTGACAAAATAAGTAATAATAAGCAAAATAAGTATTGACTATAAATAATTTTATTGTATATTATATGTATTTATTAATGATATTACATATTTACATGGTGGCAAAGATTATATTTTTACTTTTTGTGGTATTTATCTTGAATAATCTGGACCAATTAATTCATGAACAAAAAATGCGCTAAGCTCATGGAAGGTGAGAAGCAAATTTCCAAAATCAAATCGAACTACTTTTTGATTCGGGGTACAAAATAGGGGATATAATTTAACTTAAAATTTATGAGAAACATTTAAAATGTACATAGTTTTCAATGAGCACAAGAGGTTTTTGAAATGTTTACTTATATGCATGAAGAATGTCCCCTATTTCTATTCACTGTTTTTTTATTGTTGAATTACTATATTTAGAAGAACCAATTCATCACAAATTATGTTGTTGAACGTCATAAATTATTATTGATGACTGTCAGGAACATTTTAATTATTTAACACAAACTTATCAATACCTAGAAAAACGATTGAAGCTATGAATAGGGAACCCCAGTCAGCAATGATAGAGAGTGTTTTATTTGACTAAAATGACAATTAAATAAAAATTAGATGAATCCATTTAAAATAACGAAGTTGGTATCAACTTCCGGTAGACCGGAAGTAAGAGTCAATTCGAGAGTTTTTTTTTAAAGTTCGGATCGCGTAAACCCTGAGTCCAGCTTTTCAAATACATAGAAATAGTGGTTCATCAAAAACTTCTAATGGAACAGTTCTGTGAGGCTTCCAGTATGTAAGAGTTTAGAATTTATGAAAATAAAGACTTTCTTTTCAAATTTTGTGGTAGTATTTATGACTATCATATACGCAACACGTTGTGGGCTTTCCAAAAATGTATCGTTTAATGAATTCCGTTAAAAAAAGTTTTAGAGAAAAGTTAACAAGAGGGCATGAGGGCCGATCTAAATGTCGTTGTTTTTACCTTTGACGAGACATACCGCGCCGCTACTTTTTTCATCCTCTTACTAGTTAGTGCGGCCGACATAGACAGCGACAGCGGTAAATAAATCTGTCCCTTGTCGTATAATATAATATAATATATAATATGTATAACACCGAGTACGAGTCATTCTACTTATAGAAAACCGCCACAACAATGTGGGTGTTTCCAGCCAAATAGAGGCGGTCCTAGTTAGTACACCGGAATAGATGGCAGCATCTTACCACTGCTGATCTGTACCAAAACATGCCTGTTTTTCGTAGATTATTTCTCGTGACTGCATACAAATTAACATCTGATTGGTTTTTTACCGATGGATAAAAGACTGGTCTAGATGCACACATGGAGTTTTGATCAGAACTCGCTTCAATTTTACCGCTATAAATTAGATAAAATAGAGGACTTTTAGCATATTTTTCTATATAAATTCATTAAAATTTTTTTTTGCTCTTGCTAGCACCTGTATCAGCTCCATATCTATACTATATCCAAATTCCACGATCATATGTCAGAACGTACCCGGGACGTTTGAGTTGAAAATGCACTAATTTTTAGCGATGTACAAGCCGCCTTAGCACGAAAAAGCAGTACCTCTGTACTTCTCATTGGGCCAGTTTGCATTAAGGTTCTTCCTAGGAAGTCAAACCGCCAGAGAAAATTTTCATGATGACTACAGCCTAACATCAGAAAGTGAACGGGAGTGGTGAAAAGACACCGTCCAATGAATCAACACCTAGACAGGATGGCACTGACAGATGCAGATGCAATGTATACCAAAACGTAACCAAAATTGTATCAAAGTCGATGGCACTTTGGAAACATTTATTTTTATTTTCATTAGAATTTTAACTTGTTCGCACTATTTTCAACCAACAATAAAATCGAATTAATTAATTAATCAATGCATCTCTCTGTTTTGAATGACGTAAAAGTCTACTCACAACGGCAACAGTCATTGACGCTTTTAATGATATATTACCACCGAATGTTCAAGAAATTGCATTCAAACTATATACGTCATGCAAATATCAACAATGTCACTATTGAAGAACGGTGGGAATGAGGGATAGAAGATAACATGCTCATGTGGGCTAATAGGTATGTACAAAGACACAACGCCTCTGTGCCTATGTTGTGCAGAGGCAGTTAGGTTAATAATAATAATAATTAATATAATAATTTATTCAATCCTTCATAAAAAAACATGTAATATAATCAAATACAAGCTCGCCTAGGCAGAGATGCCTGTGTGCGAGATGAAAATATAATTTAAACAAAATTAAACCAAGAAAAAAATATATATAATACAAAGCAACACACAAAAACAAAAACAAAAAAAAAATTTTTCCTCTACACAGCGAGAATAAGAGTCCCGCCCAATACCACACGCTCAAGTAATAATCCACCGCAAAAAAAGCACCTAATTCAGCACACCTGATAGGACCGCCGCATTATCCAGCACAAAGCCTGTGATATGTTTAGAAAACAATTTGATGTTGGAAAATCTCCTGATTCGATAGGGTACAAGGTTGTATAATTTTAACCCGATATAAGAGATATACCTCTGTGAGAGCGTTAATGCAACTCTCCCAACAGAAAAGCTCTCCCTCAGGTTGCCTCTAGTAAGGTGACGCTGTTGAAAAGAACCGCACCACTTTGATTTATTTTTCTGGATAAACAACAAACAACATTTAATGTATAGCTGCTGTACATTCAATACTCCAGCGTCACCATACAGGTCCCTCGAGCTACAAGCAAGCCCTCTACCCAACATAACTCTCAAGATCCATCTCTGTGTTACCTCTGTAGCTCTTAAATTTGCTCTATAACTGCCACCCCACACAATTATGCCATATCGAATAATGGGCTCCACCAGGGCATAGTAAATAATTTTCAGAAGCCTGACTGAGAGTATACTCTTCAAGAGGTAAAACTTATGGACTAATTTTCTAATTCTATCTGCCATATACACAGAATGGTCGTACCATCTCAAATGCTGATCAATCACTATGCCAAGATATTTAGTTTTGGGTGCGGCATAGATTTTATTCTGACAATGACAATCCTGGCTGATTTCACAATGCTTGTCGTGAACCGTCAGAGAGTCAAAACGAGGACGATTTCTATTTATGGGGCTAAAAGCTATAAAATTTGTTTTCTGAACGTTTAGTGTAAGCAAATTAGAGTCAAGCCAGTGCTTAAATGCTGCCATGCCTCGCTCAGCGCACCGCTTTACATCATCCCACGACTCACCCTCAAACATCAATGCAGTGTCGTCAGCAAAAAGTACCATACTGTCATTCATACTGCAGTCAACTATATCATTAATATAAATCAAAAACAAAACGGGACCCAGTACCGTACCCTGAGGGACACCATACCTAACTGATCTGCTTTCACTGACCATGTCTCCCACCCTTACACACTGCTGCCGATCTTGGATATAACTTCGAAGCAACTCCAGGGGCAGGCCTCTAATACCGTACAATTCTAATTTCTCTATCAACCGGTCATGAGCTACCGTATCAAAAGCCTTACACAAGTCAAGAAAAATTGTTAATTGCTTCTTGTTTCCATTTAAAGAACTGTGGACATGGTTTGTTAAGTCATACAACGCATTTTCTGTGCTTAACCCTTCCCGAAACCCGTACTGCTTATCTGTTAAGATAGAACACCGCGTTAAAAACCGAATCAAGCGTCGCTTAATACACTTTTCGAGGAGCTTAGCGAGATTAGATGTTAAAGATATTGGTCTATAATTACTTAGTTCCGTTTTTTTACCAGCTTTATATACAGGAATTACAACACTTTTTTTGAATATTTGTGGGAAAACGCCCTCAGTTATAGCTTTATTAAACAGGCAAGTCAATGGTACCACCAGCCGTGAACATGTCTCTTTCAATAGTTTTGAGCCTATGCCATCAAGGCCAGGCGCAGATTTTGTCTTTAAATCTCGTATATACATCATCACTTCGGCCTCCACAACAGGTTCCAGATACAACGAGTGTTCATTTGGTTGAATGGTATCTATGTCAGTCCGAGGGTGTGTCAACATTATCTCATTTGCTAATTTTTCACCTATTTCTGAAAAATATTCATTAAAAGCAGGTGCAACTTCAGTAGGACGTTGTAATAAATTCCCCTTCAAATCAATGATGTTTAGATTATTACTTTTATCGTTCGATTTCCCTGATATATCTTTTATTACAGACCACATCCGCGAAGAACTTCCACAAACACCATCCAACTTATCCTTATAATAGTTTTCCTTTGTTAAACGCAAAAGTTTTCCCAGATAATTCCTATAGCCTTTGTATTGTTCAATCAACTCATTATCGTTTGGATTTCTATTGACCTTAAACTTAAGATTATCCCGATGTCGAATACACTGTACTAATCCCGCTGTGACCCATGGCTTTATTTTTCTTGTTTTGGCGTTACATCTAATTACTTTAATCACAGTGCATGACTCCACAGCCCCGTTAATAACATCTACTAAAACATTAGCTGCTTCATCAACATTCGTTGAATGATATACTCCAGACCAATCAAGAGTGGACAACAAAGAATTTAATCTGGTATAATTTACTTTCTTAATCTGCATATTTGAACTTGAATTACTAATACCACATTGTGTTAATAGAAAAATAGTAGGTAGCAGAATCAACTCTTGTGAGTACACACAGAAAAGTAATCTCTCGAAACAAGCGAGAATTACTTGGATGAAGTGGTTGGTAGGTTCAAGAAATAATGTTTTCTTGTTTCGAGTAATCACTTTTCAGTGTGTAGAATCGATCTTCGAATCGGAAAAAAAAATTCAAATTTATTATCTTTATTTTCGTGCCGAACGTGACAGGGACCTTTTAAATGAAAGTTTCGTGACAAATGCACCTCTAGCTCTCCTAGGAATGGGATAAACTGTTCCGAACACATCGCCATTAATAATGCCTAGAAAAGTTTTCAAGTCTGTCGCTGAGAGTTGAGAAAATACGAATTTTCTGTAGGGTTTAGCTTTAATTCCGAATATTCCTTCTGAAGTATCGTTAAGAGGGTCGCAATGCAGACATCTGTTAAACGTGTGGCTAAAAATAATATTTCAATAATGTGGGAAGTAACAAAAATATAACGTCATCAATGTGACAAGACGGAAGAGCACACAACACTGTAGAAATAATGATCTAATTTGGGGGAGAAACAAAATATGTATTCCTTAACAATGTTGTTGAAATCTTATAAACCAAGGATATAGCAGTATACATTATAGCATTTCTTTAAAAATAACTTTTTTGTTCTTAGATATACATGTGACTTATTTGAAGTTATTCTATTGCGTTACACCAGTATATAGGGTGAGTCATTATATGCCGTTGTTACTTTGTTATTATGTGAATTGCACACATTTAATTTTTCTTGGTACAAGTGATATATTATACAGGGCTTTCCACATAAACAGTATATATTTTCTCTAACTGCGGCTCTATGACTTTCTCTAATGTATACACAGTTATTATCGTTGCATCTCTGTAATATTATATTATTAAATTATGAAAACAAAGTGGCAAAACTTGATCGAAACAAACACTTACTAACTCTTTTTGAGCAATTATCTTTACAGAATAGAATTCTAGAACAAAAGAAAAAGTTTCGACTGAAAATCTGCAAAGAATGCATACAGTATTTCTCTTCTAACTTAGTCAAGGGTTTCTCATTAGTCTCGTAAAGTATTAGATATAGTTTCCTATACTGCAAAAAAACAATAGTTTAACTGCTAAAACTGCATATTAATAATGAATTCCTCCATCTTACACCAGTTAAAATCACAGTAAATAGAAATAAAAAATCCAGTCTCTTTTCTGATGTTACTGCATTTCAGCACTTATGGCGACCGGTTTCGAACTCGCGTTCGTCTTCATTTGATGTAGCCCGACGCATGGCCCTCGAAGACGAACGCGAGTTCAAAACCGGTCGCCATAAGTGCTGAAATAAAGTAACATCAGATAAGAGACTGGATCTTTTTATTTCTATTTACTGTGCTAAAACTGCATCCACTCTCTTTGCGGCCCCATAGGCAAGACTACTCTAAAGTTCAATTTGATATTCTTACTACGGTAATTTATTAATTACCTAATTAATTTATAGTTTATAAAAGAAAGTGTATGCAACCCAACAAACGGGCAGAAACGAGCGGCAAAATTTTTAAATTCGAAAAATATTCTATAACAATAAAATCAAAACAATTAGAACATTCAAAAAAGTTTTCTGAGAAAGCTCAATCCCTGTAAACACAAATCAACAAAGAACATAACGGGTGACAACACGAGAGACAACTAAGCACAAGCCTTGAAAATTGGCTCTTTTACGAGGTCGACTTGATCATTAAGCAGTAGCACACTTTTCTTTTTTGCAGCTCTCCAAATCTGGTAGGCTTCCAAAAGGGTAAGCTTGTAGCCTTTATCTTGCTTATGTAGGATTTTTATGTTGTCGTTACTCCAGTTGTTGTGACCCGTTTCCAGGAGATGTTGACCAAAAACCGATCTGTGTTTGATTTTTCTTTGCTCATTAATCCTGGTAATTACAGCTCTACCGGCTCACCAATATAGAAAGCTAGTCATCATATTGGACGAGGTACACTCCACTGCATTTTAAACTATCCTCAGCGTTCCCGATCCTGTTATTATTTAGCAAGCTCAGAATATTGTTGTAAGTTTTAAAGCCTACATTTATTTTATATAGATTCAGAGTTCTGCAAATCCTAGAGCAGGATTCATTCTAGAAAGTGATTTTTGTCCATGTTTCGGCTTCATACCAAATAGGACTTGACAATAAGGGGAGAAGCTTTTTCTTTTTTTTCTCTATGATTTTTTGTAACGATTTCTGTTGGTACCCATTCATTTTCCCCAGAGCAGCGATAATTACCTCTTCCTGCTTTCGCTCAGCATCCTTTAATGGTAGGCGAAGCATCCTTTGGGCCATGGATCTGAATGCTGCGAACTTATGTGTGTGATGGTGACATGAATCAGCAGGAATTAAAGCACTACCAGTGGTAGGTTTCTTGTAAATACAGAAAATAATTTCACCAAGGTTTCTTTTTATTTTTTGGTCCTGGAAATTCAGTGACAACTGCAAGTTCGGTCGTGAATTTAAGTTCAGGCAGCAAGTTATTAATATATGTTGTAAAATTTTTCAGATCGTCCAAGGTACCACTCCAAAGACAAAAATAAATAACATACCACGCAGGGAAGAACTTTTGTTGCATTGGATTGTTATTGCACCTGCCTTACTTTTACACATCAAATGAATAGTTTATCACTGTTTTACTTATTGTGTTGTGTACTACATAATACTGTTACTGGAGGAAATTGTTAGCTTTCCATTCACTTATATTTCGACTAAAGCGTTTTGACGTTTACATTGCGAGTTTGTATGTAGTGATCACAGCAGTTTTAAGGGGAGAAAACTAGGTACGTACTACCATAATGTTTGTTAACAAAATTGATTTTTAAGAAGTTCACTTTCAAATGTTTTGGGTGTTAAACTTTGACCCCTCCACATTGAGAAACAAGCTTGTTTTAGGTTCCATTTGCGGAAAATATACGGTTTAGAAAGTTTTATATCTGTGCCAAATATAAGTTTTATACGTTTATGCAGTCCAAAGAAATTGGTCTCTTAATAATACCTACCTTTTGAATCAAAGTTTGAATTGTCTCTGATTTGTAAATGGAATGTAATGCATTCGTTTGCTTATATCGTTATGAATCTAGCCGTTGTTTTGAAATTAGCCCTTAGGCAGCAGCCAGCTCAGAAATAAATAAGTCATTATGCGGTAAACTAGGAGGTAAAGTTGGGTTACCGCTTGTACTATCCAACGCAAACAGATTATAATTACACTAATTAAACACTAACAATTAAATTAACACGTTAGTCCTCTCCAAATAATTGATTACACCGTATTCTGAACCTTCAGCCGCTGTCGTTTATACAGCCTATAGAGTATAGAGGGCTACACGACGGTACACCGGTTATATTAGTTTTCATCCTTTGTAAACGTGCAAGTGACAAATTCTCGGACATATTTGCCTACAAATACTGCATGGCCTTGCAGGGTGGAGTGGCTGTATCCAAGGTGGTGGCTGTAGAGCAAATAAAAGTGAAATATATTCCGGGTCTAAAGGTAGGGTCTCAGTAGTGAAACATGCGGCGTTTTAGCTACGCCGACGGCTGTTATACAGCTCGGCGAGTGCCCCCTTGAAATGTTCCATGCATAGCTACCCTTAAATAAGATATTAATATTCCGGCCTCGGCTTTTTAAGATTAAAATTTGGCATGGTTGACATTTTAGGTAAACATCCCCCATTTTCATATCTACGTTTCACGGTGCCCCGCTCGAAATGTAAGGTGCGTTTATGGTTTATATATGAAGGAATGCTGAAACCGGTTACCAGTGCTGAAATGCTGAACCCCTCGATATGGTTGTGTTATGTTCTGCTATAATGTCTTCAATAGAATCGCGGGTTTGGCCGTTTAGTTTTGTTTTATATCCTTAATTATTCTGCAAACTTGTTGACTTGCTACAAATCTACGGGACCGGCACTCAGATATAATTGTTAACATAGCAGTACATCGAGTTCCTATTTTGGGTATGGTATTACTTCGAGTTGCAGGTTTGGTTATATCCCTTTCTTTAGCTACAGTAGTCAACAATGATTTTGTGACAAGAGGTACGACATACACACAGAAAAGTGATTATTTGGAACGAGAAAACATAATTTCTTGAATTTATTTACTAGATTCACATGCATATTTACTTGGATGTAGAAAGCTAGGTATATACAAGAAATGCCACATACTCAATCTAAGTAAAATAATTTCTCAGATAAATGTTGCCGACAAATAGATTCATTCTTTATAAGAACCAATATTGTATTGATAGCAGTAATTGAATTTTTCGTCCTAAAAATGTCAATTTCTCCAACTAAGTAATGGTAAATCCAGCCAAGTGCGTAGTTCTTTGATCCAAGAAAATATAAGACATTTAATATAAGTAAGTATTGTTTACTGAATAGAAACCCACCAATTATTTAACTAAAGTGAGTCTCACTTCTTTCAAGTAATCCCTTTCTCTAGAAAAATATGCGATTTTGTCAAGGCTCGCGTGCCCGCGCGTATGGCTGGCGCCGTAAAGGAGCGAAACCTAGAACGAAAACAACAACGAAGTACCCGTAGGGGATGTGCTTTTTGATTAGTGTAAAATAAACGTTTTAACACGGAATAGTTTGATGTCAAGCACGCAACAGTTTAGATCGAGTAAGTAAATACAATATATCTATCTTGCTAATTAGCAATAGAAAACGCATTTGTGCCAAATTTTAAAAATTCTTACATTAAGTAGCTAAAACTATTTACCGGGAATAAAAATACACACTTAATTGAATACTGTTTACTTACTTCACCAGAATTGTAACTTTCTTAAATCTAGTAATTATTCCAAGAAATAAAATGTCTTGGTTGAAGTCAATAATTTCCCGTGTATATACGAACCTACCTACTACTTCTTCCAAGTAATTCTCTCTTCGTTCGATAGATAACTTTTCTGTGTGTAGCTTTCTTTCCTAGATAACAAATTTCGCCGAAATGCCAAATCCATCACCTCACAAATTCACCTCACAATTGAAAATAGGCTCATAAAATAAATCTTGCTTCTGGTAGGTACCTACTATTTGATTCGCTAAAAATAATGCGGCGTGCTAGAATACCCTAACTACTCCTGGTGGAATACACCAACAAAGCTAGACAAGATAACATTCGATATTCTATCTTCAGATATAAATTTATCTACAAAA
This sequence comes from Melinopterus prodromus, assembly GCA_964023965.1. Taxonomy (NCBI): domain Eukaryota; kingdom Metazoa; phylum Arthropoda; class Insecta; order Coleoptera; family Scarabaeidae; genus Melinopterus; species Melinopterus prodromus. The sequence continues at coordinate 29,999,769 of OZ030390.1, forward strand.
TATATTGACTAGTTAAGTTATCAGCTTTCAACAGGACGACGATTTATAGGTTAGGTTCGGGAAAAACGTTTTACAAGCGGTTTTTATTTTATCATTTGACCCTTTCTAAAGGCCAGTTTACACGCTCATGCCATTTGTGCAAATTGGCTTGTACAAATCGATTTGCACAGTTAAATCGTTGCGTGTAAACGCTGGCATGAAGTTTGCGCAAGCCAAAAATCTTGGCTTGTGTAAAATCTGTCGTGACAGAAAATCGGCTTGAGGTTGGTGCATTGGCTTGAGCGTGTAAACGGGGCACAAGCCTACGTTCCAACTTTGAGGGTGGAAATCGAACTCGTCGACTGGTGACAGCACGTAACCTACCTGAAATATGTTTGTTTGTTGACAGCACGTTGCCATTTACCAAAATCTTAATTTGTACTCCGTTTAAAAGGCGAAACAGTTTCTTTGTGAATTTATAGGTATATACACATATATAAATCGAGTAAGCTTGTCCTATGACACCATTCCTGTTTTTTATATTTAAATAAATTTTTCCGAACTCTGAAGAAGGACAAAAATTGTCCGAAATATTGGTTAAGGAATAAACAATTAAAAACAAAAAATATTTGACTGATTTCCCACTATAAGTTTTCTCGTTCAATAACACACAGTCATTAAATCTTCAAATTATATAGTTATAGTCTTTTCCATGTTTATCAAAAGGTAACAGCACAGAATATAGTTACCGCAACGCTAAATCGTACGCGTATAATAGTTTAAGAGAGAAAATTCAAACCGTCGAACCAGATTCAAAAAGGGAGAGTGAAGTGAAAAAAAAAAAATTACACATTGCGCACCACCTACCGAAGGAAATTAAAAAAAAATGTTAGGATCGGAAGAATCAGGTGCCGGAGAAGAAGATATGTATGTTCCAAATTTATGGTACTTTGGTCCATGCGTAAGTAGTTGCCAAAATCGTCGGGTTGACTACGTAATTCAGCAATTAAATTGACATGAGAAAGCAGATTCCGTTTTAGTAACCAAGGTTTAGACCATTTCCTTTTGTCCACTTTCGATTTCAGAATTTTCTTATTATACAAAAGGCAGCAGTTGCAAGAATTAGTTCTTGGTTCTCAAGTTTTGAAATACTGTAGTAAAAACACAGTAAATACCGCATTTTGCGCCGATTCACCACAGTTAACTGAATCACAATTGCACATTTGAGCGTGTTCCAAATTTATGGTAGGTACTTTGATCCATGCGTAAGTAGTTGCAAAAATCGTCAAGTTGGCTACGTAGTCAGCAATTAAATTGACATGAGAAAGCGGATTCCAAGGTTTAGACCATTTATTTTTGTACACTTTCTAGTTCAGCATTTTCTTATTATACAGCAGCAGTTGCAAGAATAATAAAGTTCTTGGTTCTCCAGTTTTGAAATACTGTAAGTATAAATAAACACAGTAAATACGGCGGTTCGCGACGATTTTCCACGGTTACTGATTTTAGAATTGCACTAAACTGAACGTGTGAACGCTGCATTTCATTCAGTTTAACTGCACAAATTGGCTTGCGCAAACCAGTTTGTGCAAATGGCTTGAGCGTGTAAACGCGCCTTAAAACTCAGTTTTGTTGAAGGGTACGTTCTAGCATAATATTTTAAAAAGTAGTAACGATTTTAAAAAATCATTGACAGTCAAAATTTCAGAAAGAAATTCGAAAAATTAACGATTCCACAGCCAGAATTCGAACGGCCCGCCGAAGCCGAAGTATACTACAGAAAAGAATTTCTGAAAACTATTGAAAGATCTACGTATTTCTTACTGTAATTTCTATAGTGTATTCTTTGAATATTCAAAATATGCACTAAATAATCATTAATTTTTAAAAATGTTGGTCTAGAATGTACCCTTGAATCAACGAAGTCTGTCGCAATGCTATGCAATGTCGCAGGTACTAAAAAATAAATAAACGTAGATGAAGTATAATGAAAAGCAAAATCGATTGCTTGCAACGTACATTATAAGTAATAGTTGTTATACGTTTACAACTCCACTAATATGTGCAATTATGGTGCCGTGGCGCGATCCAAATACGAAGCGGTTGAAATTATGTTTATAGTTAGCAATCAAAATAATGATACTGTTCAGCGCACTCTAATTAATAAAGTATTTGTATTGTAAAGATCATTTAAGTACCTACTAAATATTTTATGTTCAAACGTATTACAGTTCTCCTTAGCGTCTGAATATTAGTATTTTTACTACAAAAAACGAAGTTATCTGAATGATACTAACTTATTTTATTATGGTGTAAGTAAACTACGTACACTAATTTATCCCACGTCTATTATTACTAACAGCGTGAAAGTAATCGGAGACAATTTTGGGCGAATATTGCGGCAGCAAACGATATTAACGGACTTTTGCTTTATAATTCCTGACCGGCTACCGTGTACTCCTATCCGTTCTTTTAACCATTACAGAAATGATAATGCAAAAATTTAATTTGAGAGGCGAGATCTTTTTTCGATTTTCCCTAAAATCGGTTGTAATTTTGAGTGTACCTCGAGAAACGTCAGAAAATTTGTCAAATCGGTCGGTTGCTAAGCGACAGTTGTTGACAGTGGCGACATTATAGAGTGAGTAAGATTTAGGTCCGGTGTGGAGCGAAAAGGCGTTGAAACGGATAATAACGTATAAAAATGCGGGGAATTTATTAAACCCGACACGCGACATGGTCTATTTGTCTACCAAATGTCTATTTTTCAGGAGAAGAGAATCAAACGTACACGCATATGTACATGTAAATACAACCAGTATATTTGATGCGCATTGGAGTAATAAATGCCTAAGGCAAGTGATAATTGAATTCAAATAGGGCTGGAAACACATATGAACAATAAAGCGGAACCTTACAGTGAATTTTGCTTATATTAGAAGAAGTCGGTAATCGGTAATTGGAAGTATGTAGGTTAGGTTATGTACACCTTTATGAGGTTTTTTCAATTCCGTGTTCAAAATGGCTTAAGATTGCTTTTTACGGCAATTTAAGCGACGATTCTACAAATGTAAGGTTAGTTTGTCGCAATATTCATCGGAAAATCAGTGCCGAAGGTATTTTAGCAATTTTCAACTAATATTTAAGCGAGATTTGACATTTCACTCTATTACTCGTACATCTCAAGGCGGTTCCGTGTCTTAGTGGAGAAAAAACATTTGGTTTCTTAATAATTCAAGTGTAGTAAATTTTGGACAGGTATCATTGACGCGAAAAAATGTAGTGAATTAATTAGGAAACTTCGAAACAGCTTGTTTATGAATGTGCGATTATTGGTTTATTGAAGTGAGATTTTAATTGTTTGATATGGCAAAATATTTGAAGGATTGTTCTTTCTGTTGTTAATTTATAATATTTTACTTGTATTTGCAGTTAAAAAACCTGGTTTGCACCTGGTTTCAAAATATTAAAACAGACTTCATTTCTCAATCTCGACTTTTTTTACTATTTTTCGTATATTCACAGGTGCAGTATTATTAGGTTTGTTCGAGGAGCACCAAAATAAGTGCATAAAGCACTTATTCTTACTTCTGCGCATGCAGAATAGGGGTTTTGCCCGTCCAAAACCTTCATTCAAAACCCAATTGTCTTTTACTGCTGCTCGAATAAACCTATGATATACAACAGGCTTTAGAACTTTACAACAATTTTTTTCTAAACCATTCTCGCAACACACCCCATAAGTACATCGATTTTTCAGCATTTGCAGGTAAGAATTTCTCATGCTTACCAGGTTTTCGATTTTTAACACCGAACATTGGTTTGTACCCCCGTAATCCTCCGTAAAGGTGAGATTGTTTTCCTATTTTCCGCATATTAGCGTGTATTTTAAGTCCATTTACAAAAAAAAACTATATTTTTGTCAGCTAAAAGTGCAAGATGAACCATCGTGCCAAAAGAATTCTGTGACAACCGTTGCATCACAGCTTAAATTTCTTAGGGTCAACAGTACCTAATTTACCACTCCGTATTTTTTTAAATAAAATGGTCGGCTTTGACAGCTTTCAATAAATAGCTCGTCCTCTAAATCCTCTAAGTAGGCAGAAATTTCATCTTATCCTTAGAACTAGAAGAGTCTTCGGACAACATTGTGAAGGCTCTTTGAACCGACTGAAAGAACCGCATTTTTAAAAAATAGCACACCTAATCAAAATGAAAAGAAAGATTGAATCTTGAAGTCAAGGCCGTGCCTGAACTCGACTACAACAATTCTAGTTGGTACATTAGAGCATTGCATGTCCAGAAAACGAGATTCTTTGCAATTTAGAAACCATTTTTCTAATGGAGAAACGAGATAGAGACGTCGACAAAAGGCTATCAAAATCATATGTCACAGGTTTCGGGAGACTAATAAGTTCGAAACATGTCGGTGTTTTCGAAAGATTTATTGCCTCCCAAAGAGCAACGCAGCCAAGATTTAAAAAAAAATATATAAATCGTAAATACCAAACAATTTGTATATTATCATATTATCAGTTTGATCCTGCAGTAGGAGCAAACAAACGGCTATCCTCACTGAACACTGTCACGAAAACAAATGAGATTTTCCGCCATTCCCATTTGCAAGGAATGTGAACAAGACGATGGCCCACGAGTATCCTGCTATTTGATCATCTGGGGAAGCCGTATTTGGCCTACTTTGGCCAGCATAAGGGAAATACAACTGGGCAATATCACCGACCTATTAAAAAATAGCCTGGGTAATAGTACAACTCCCAAAGGAGGGAGCGCAAGGGACCCACTTGGGGTCAAAGTGCACTGACTGGATCATCGTCCTCCACTTACAAATAATAATAATAATTCTTTATTGTCATTAGGATCCCGAGAAGATATTGTCATTGTCATAAAAAACAAAAAAATATACAGAAAAAAATATACAGGTATATCACTCCAAAAATCAAACGTACACAAGTGCAAACAGTCAAACAAATAGTGTATAGATAAAATTAATTCAAAAAAAATAAATATATAGAAAAATGCACAAGAATAAAACAGTTTGATATGCAGCAAACGGATCAGCACGTAGAATAAGCGCACATTGGTCAGTCATAAACTCATATACTCGTCCAGGGAATAAAATGCACCCTCAACAAGATAGTCTCGTAGCTTTCTTTTAAATTCTTTTAAATTCTTAAATTCTTTTAATTTCTTTTAAAAATACAGTTCGATCAGTTCGATTATCGCATCAAAGTGATCATACATCGGATCCGACAGATTTTTAATCATGTGTGATTAATTACCTTTATTTACCGCTAAGTAAGTACAACGAACCTTTCCACAAAACTACAAATCTGATGTAGCCAGGCACATGACTTTATCATACAATATATAAAATTAACAGTTTAGCTGCATGCGAATCAATTTTATTGAGATAAATCGTAGGTATTCTCAAAGCATCAGCATTTGACACTACCTACACTACGTCATTAGAATAATAGTTATTTATGTCACAAGTGCCGAAAGTACGGAATAGCGCGACGAGCGGTGATGCGGCGCGTCACCGAAGGCGGAGCGTCGGCGTCGCATGTGAGCGAGTCGCGCTATCTAGTTTTCGGCAGGAGTGACATCAACGTTTATTCTGTTGCTTTATGAGAAATATGTATTTTAAAAAAATAAATAAAAAATGGGTTTATTTCTGTATATGAAATGTTTGGTTAGTACCACTTTGACGAAACGTCAAGTTTAAAAAGCTAATTCACATTCTGACAGAATTATATTTGTTCATGACACTGTAGATGTCACATCCGTACCAACATACTAAAATAAAACTACACTCATCGCTATACTTTATTTACAATTTTCTCAATTTATCGTTTTTAGAATTAGATATAGAGACGGGTTGATATTTCTTATCAACAAACAATCAAATTGGTGATCTTATTTTATTTGAAATTTGTATTTTGTACTTTGCCGCACTAGAGCGGCAGCGTTCCATAGCTGTTATCCAGCTTCTGATGAAATCAGTTGTTTTCGAATGTGACAGCACAAAAAATATTTGTCAAAATTCTGGCTACTATGTATTTTCATATCAGCACAGAGGCAACCGATCTCGATCGAATAGAATTTGCTCTTGCAGCTAAACTATTAATTTTACCAAAAAATGTCATAGGCATAAATTACTCAGAATTTATTTAACTATTTTGACGAAATTGCAGAAATGGCGGCTCATTTGCAAAATCCTTGAAAAAGGCTAAGAATAAACTACCAGTTCCTTTGGACCCTTTTGAACCAAAAGCTTTTCAGCTCTAAGTTAGGTCATGAAACTTCTAAATATGAACTTTCGTCCCGATACCTTTAGTAGTTTCTCCGGAATCGTCGTCTCAAAAATCGTTTACACACACACACACGCACACAGACATTTTTTTGTACCTTGGCCAAAAATGTCCAGGGGACCCAAAAAGACCTATTTCCGCTAACTCAATTTTGTTTTTGGCATGATTACAATACTTTATTATACTGCGTATGATAAAGTAAAAAGTGCCTTATTGTGAAGCACGCGGCCTGGGTATTGATTGGGTTCGTTTTCTTAATTCTGTAATCTCAACATGAATTTAATGACTAATCTTTTAACAGCATTCTTGGCATTTTGAAACTGTGCAATCTAACATAGTTGTGCCTCAGAATTACCAAATTGAAGCTACACGTATACATTTAAACATATGTCAGATTGTGTTTAATTGTCACGTCATATTCCACTCACACTAGATAGCTCTACTGTCACCGCAGTGAAGTTTTACTGCGAACCTGGTATGCAGTGGTGGTGCACAATGCACATCATAACATTTCAGGAATTCTGCCATTTCACGTGAAATCCATTCGACAGAGCAACGCCAGTTGGCGGCATCCCTGTAAACAAATAGTAATAGTGACGTGTATCGCTCTTTGCAGCGGCGCATACCCGTGACAAAGGACGTAATGGTCTCCGAAATTGAACATCACAGGTAGGTTGTTGCGCGAACGTACCGTACCGTATACGTCACCCGGAATGATACATGTTGCGTGCGACAGACTGAACAAAAGCGGCCATAATCATGCCAGGAACGGTACCCGGATATTTTTCATCCACTTGGAGGTACATAAATTACCATTTACCTCAGCTCCGAGCTGAGTATAACTGACGTAACTAACCACTCTGTCCGAAAACTAAAGCCCCATCCTTCCAACGTATAAAAGGATGAACGGAAATCGGTGAGAATGGACCTATTATAATAAAACTTTAAATCAGTATGTGCGGATATGTGCACGGTTATTATAATTGTATAGGTAATTTTAGTTTATTTTTTAGGTAGTAATCGAATAAAATTCTTGGTAACATGATGGATTTTGATTTTAAGCTTACATACATAGCTGATTCTGTTAACAAAGTTTCCTTTTTTTAAATTTTTATTTATCATTAAATTCTTTTAAAAAAATGGTAAAGTAAACTGAGCTACCGCGGCTATATACTACCAGTTAGAATTTATAATGTTCATATTTTGACACAACTAACCACATCCTTCAACTTTTTGTCGCGGACACCATCGCTTTTCATATTAGGTGGACAATTTGCAAAGGAAATGTTTGGTGCTCCCTTTCCTAATAACTCTAATTTCTGTTTAAAAAATGTTTTATAATAAAACGTAGTTCTTCCTTTATATCATGTGTCCAGATGAAAACGCACCCCTTTTCAAAACGCTCATGTTGTTTTACTATGAGTAAAACTATGAGAAACTGGAAGGATTTATGGGATTTTTTCTCACTTTGCCAACTCTATGATTGCCCTAATAAAATAATAAATAAAATGAATGATATATGTAAGGAGGTATTAAATATTTGTAAAATTTGGGCTGACGATGGTATAGAATATCGAAGCAAATGCATAATTATGCAAGTGGAAAGTTATTTCTCTCAACTTTACTTTAACTACTTTTTCCTTTGTTAGAAACGTCGTTTGACGAAACAATACAAATGTGGTATAGAGTTACAGATTTCAAATACACAATAAATCCTGATTTTTCAGTGGAATCGCAGAGAAGAAAATGGGAAAAAGAAGCACTTTCAGTCGAAAATAAGCCACCAGAATGAATTTTGCACCATAACATGAAAATCTAACAAAAATGCTATTTGAACTGTAGTGCAAAGAACTGTGAATACTCTGAATGAGTCAGCCATCTAACCTAAGATCAATACATTTGTGGATACCATTTAAATGTTCCTGCATTTATGACATTCGTTAAAAATCACTATTTCATCGCTATACAAATAGAAATCTGGAACAGCAAAATACTCTATTAAATAATAAATTCTCAATATTTTCTTATACAAAATCTGATGTGGCCAGGCACATGACTTTATCATACAATATATAAAATTAATAGTTTAGCTGCATGAGAATCTATTCTATTGAGATAAATCGTACGTATTGTCAAATCATCAGCATTTGACACTACCTACACTACGTCATTAGAATAATAGTTATTTATGTCACAAATACCGAAAGTACGGAATAGCGCGACGAGCGGTGATGCGGCGCGTCACCGAAGGCGGAGTGTCGCCGTCGCATATGAGCGAGTCGGCTATCTAGTTTTTGGCAGGAGCGACAACAACGTTTATTGTGTTGCTTTTTAAGAAATACGTATTTAAAAAAAATAAATGATTTCTGTATAGTAAATGCTAGGTTGGTACCACTTTGACGAAACGTCAAGTTTAAAGGTGCGTTCCGATTAGTAGGTAATGGTAGCTAATGGCGGTGGTAGAATTCGAAATTATACTGTTTCTTACATATCGTGATAATAACACATATTAGTTTGCATGTGCATAAACATGAGTCACTATCAATTTTCTATTGGAAATACTATAACGGCGTCTGCTACCACTGCCATTATCACTAATGAAAACGCACCTTAAAAATGTAATTAAAATTCTGACAGATTTATATTTGTTCATGACACATCCCTACCAAAATACTAACATAAAACTACACTCATCGCTATACTTTATTTATAATTTTCTCAATGTATCGTTTTTGGAATTAGATATAAAGACGGGTTGATATTTCTTATCAACAAATAATCAAATTGGTGATCTTACTTTATTTGTAATTTGTATTTTAAAATTTGCCGCACTACAGCGGCAACGTTCCATAGTGGTTCTCCAACCTCTGATGAGATCAGCTGTTTTCGAATGTGACAACACAAAAAAATATTTGTCAAAATCCTGGCTACTATGTAATTTCATATCAATGCAGATGCGACCGGTCTCGATCAAATAGAATTTGCTCTTGAAGCTAAACTATTAATTTTACCAAAAAATTTCATAGGCATAAATTATTCGAAATTTCCTCTACTTTAATTTATTAATGAACTATTTTGTCGAAATTACAGAAATGGCGGCTCATTTCCAAAATCCTTCAAAAAGGCTTAGAATAACCTAAAAAGCTAAACTATTAATTTTACCAAAATATTACATAGACATAAATTATTCAGAATTTCCTCTACTTTAATTTATTATTTAACTATTTTAACGAAATTAGAGAAATAGCGGCTCATTTGCAAAATCCTTGAAAAAGGCTAAGAATAAACTACCAGTTCCTTTGGACCCTTTTTAACCAAAAGCTTTTCAGCTCTAAGTTAGGTCATGAAACTTCTAATTATGAACTTTCGTCCCGATACCTTTAGTAGTTTTTCCGGAATCATCGCCACAAAAATCGTTTACACACACACGCACGCACGCACGCACACACACACACACACACACACACACAGACATTTTTTTGTACCTTGGTAAAAAATGTTCAGGGGACCCAAAAAGACCTATTTCCGCTGAAATCTCAATTTTTTTTTCGGCATGATTACAATACTTTAGCATACTGCGTATGATAAAGTAAAAAGCAATTATTACGAAACGTAGCAAAAATTTAATCATAAGTTTATAGCAGAAGTGCCAGTTAGCAGTTGCAGTTGACTGCAAAAATAAACTGCACAGGAAAAACCAAACTGTGTAAAAACTATTTGTTTTATTCGATTTACTAGTAATTTATCTGCAGAGAAATGCATTTATCTATTGTCTTTTCTGCCACTCATCTTTATCTGTCCGTAGCTAGGCACGCTAATTTCGACAAAGAAAGATTTGATGAACTTTTATTCATGCAATTGTATTAGTTCTTATACCGGCAGAAAAGTTATTCATTCTTCAGGATTTGGTCCCGTAAAAAAAAAAAAGTTTTTATCTGACTATTTTTTGCAGTTTGCAAACCTGAATAATTTTCGATTTGACGACAAAGGAATCTACTAATTCTAACTATGATTGTGCAGAGCAGTATGTAAAAGCAAACATGAGAAACAATCAGCTATCAGCTAATAATTATGAGTCAAAAACAGTCAGAAAGTATGTTTTTTTTTTAAGGTTTGTTTAGTTTTATTGACATAAAACTGTGACTGAATTATTTCAAAGCTGCTGTGACACTTTTATTAATAACACCCTCTAAAAACTAATAATATGCTTTGACATTGTTAATCACTGTTCGTTCTCCATGGAATGTTCTTTAGATCAGGTCTTCTAAAACTTTTTTCGTCGGCGACCCACTTGTCCCAACACATTTTTCACGACCGCCACTCAAAATTATAAGTGCAATTACTACACTACTAACCGTTTCACATATCATTTTATCTTTTGTGGTAATAAAAATTATATACTATTAACTCTTTCATTGTTTGCAACAAATGGGTTTTAAATCCAATCTGATTTATTGTGGTCCCATTCCGGCACTAAGTATTTCTTCTAGATTTCTTTCTAGACAATCAAATGCTCAATTCACAAAAGTCTGCTTAACCAAATCAAAGCTCAACTCGGTATCGACAAGAACATCCTGAGTATATGAGAACATTTGAAAGCAGTTATCTTTCACTTTAAGCTTCCATATATATATATATTTTTTATAAACGCATGAATTTTGTCTGTTAGTGTAACAAAGTTCTTAACTTCCCCTTGGAGAGACATATTTAGAACCGCGGAGAAGTTAGCCATAAAAGATAGCCATAACTTTCTTTTTCGAATTTTGTTATGAAACATATTTGAAATGATAGGGGTGCTCAAGTACTATCCGCGGTATATTTAGAGCAATTAGCTTCCCAAATGAGTAAAGATAAAATAATTTACATACCCAATTTTAATTAAGAAACAAATTCTCAAATTCTGAATTATTTTCAGTAAGAAACAACATAACTTATTTTTTTAATGCCAATAGCCGCCTCAACTTGCGGCATTGACATTGACACTTCTGTATGAAGCAGAAGTGTGAAGTCTGAAATCGGAAGCCATATCTTGGATTAATAAATTTGAAAAGAAACGATTCTAGGTGCACGATTTATAATGACATTTATTACCTTCACTGCATCTTTTATCACTACAATTCGTTTAGCCGCATGTGCCTTTAGATAAATCATGCAATGAGTTAAAAAAATTCTTTTCGTTGCCGCTTCACCGTCTGTCCAACACAGTTATTCCATTCTAGTCCTACTTCCGCGAAAAAATCATTAACATGTTGGAAAATTTCCCCTACCTGTTGTACATACGTCCATCTGACGAACGACAAAACAGTAAATCTAATTATCAAAATTCGTGTACTCACCCTATCATTTTCCCGTGGATAATTTCAGTAATTTTTATCGCAACTTGTTGAATTAATTCTTCACTAATTGTGTAAGGTGTTTTAGCAGTTGCGACTATGTAACCGGCTTCATAGGATGCTCATAAGTATTTTTTATCAATACGAGCATGTGTTTCAAGACATTTGTTAGGACTACAACATCCTTTAAAAAACTGTACAAGCTTATTACCAAATAAGGCATCTTTTGTGTGAAGATGTCTTTTTAATTTAGCTGGTTTCATACTTTTACTATAGCCAAGTATTAGTTACAAATCATGCACACTCGCTTATCTTTATTATTTTCGGAAAACCATATTGAAGAACATTGCATTGTATTTCCTCTTTTTTGCTAAATGTATAATATGCTAAAATTTGTTAATACTGGATGATCCAAGTACTGCAGAATCTACAGCTATTATAACATTATTTGTAGTTTTAGCAGTTGACAAATTCAACCGCCCATCTCATAAACATGTAATGGCAGCTAATATCTGCGTTGATATAGGGAATCATTGCACATTAGAACAACTTTGTACACGCAAGAGGAATATCTTAAGATACCCCCCTTCGCAATCGAACTTGCACGAACTGTACAAATATGTCACAACGTTCGTAAGCGCGCCCCAGCGATTCCGACTCGTATGTTATGCCAGCAGACAGCATGATATACACTTTTTCCAACGTTTCTTTGGACACCCCTCTGATGTGGTTAAGACGTATCCCCGAAGCCCACAAATTTTTACGCGGACCACACTTTGAGAAGCCCTGCTTTAGATCATTCTATAACTTGCAATATTTTACAAATTTAATATTCGACAAGCTAACTCTCTCTAAAGTTTGTATGATCAAATGTTAATTATCAAATGCTGAAGCAAACTTTAAACAAAATCATTTTATAATATTAAGTCAATAATTATTAATCTGTTTGTGATGATTTCGTAATTAGATGAAACTTTCTCATAGAACCCATTACGTCAGCGCAAATCGGCTTATAGTTGACTGAAGTTTAATTATCAATGAGGAAGACTTCTTGTGACTGTGCGCTATATAATTCATTGGTTCTATTGCCTGAGAGCATACTTAATCAATGGTAACGTAACTGCAAGTTCCGACCGCAGACTTAAACGTACCGAGATAGTAAAAAATAATACTAAATTCGACATGTTCACGCAACTTGATGTCGTATCTAATATTCACAGAGAGGCCGCAACTTTGTCCATTACAGATAAACCCATCTAAACAATTACAAGTTTGTAGCGACCGTCGAGGACGCAGCGGCAGCGCACTAACACCACAAAGCATGGTGTGAGGAAATTCCCTTATATCTCACTTTAGAAAGCGGTTTATACGGTGCGGTGTTGCCAAAACTCCCATGCAGATTCATTCACGCCCATGTTCTCCTTGTTGTCCTAACAGGCTAATGTCCGTTACATTTGGTCTTTTGCTAAACAAGCCGCCCGCATTAAGCATCCGGACCGCAATTCGACCCATAATGCTATTTCGCAAAGTGACCACTTGAACCCATTATCTGTAAGCCTATATCGGCAAATGGCGTGGACTGAGGCCCTTTGCACAAGCTCACACCCGTGGTCTGTCGGCGTGCCCGTGCAATCTGATTTCCTGCCTATACCATGCAATTTCGGAGATTCTCATTTGAGATCCTACGCCGTAGCGGCCTCCTCCCCTTTATCGAATTTAATTTGCAAATGTTCGACGTAAGCGCATATTGATCGCGCTTACTTATCGCGCCTTACCGAATAGAAAAAGCTGAAGAGGCGGAAGATATCTGATGTTTAAGAGGGCCCTCGTTTTTGCTCTGTTTATGCATTAGCTTGATAGTTTTGAATCAACAAATTATTGCTCCGTCATTATAAAATTTTATTGGTGAATTGCGAATCTTTTGGATTTATCTATGATTGTACATAAGTTCTTCTAGTTGCGGTCGTTATCACTAGCAAGAATTGCAAGCCTCCACATCGAAGGAGTTTGAAGTTTGAGGGAAATTCCAAAGATCTTCTATGACCCAACTTATAAGACCATGTTTACAAAAAGTAGAAAACAGCAGCCAATACTTTTCTTTATTTAACATCACTGACAAAACTTAACGAAAACCGAAAGTTAGTACCAATTTTACAAAAAGTAAACTCTTTATTGACGTCAAATGAACGAACGATAAAACGAACGAATATAAAATATTCGGTTAGAGATTCGCTATCATATAACAACACCTAACACGAGCAACAATTCCTATTTACTAATAATTCCTATGAAGTTTCTAAAATGGGTAAATTCCAACACTCTAAAACATCAAAGAACAAAAATCAACAACAAATCCCTTTGCAGCGTGTTATGCTGATTATGATTTATGAGGTCTACCGTTTGTACCTCTTTTCTACCACCTACATTTTGGTGTTACCTTTTCTGAACACCCTGTATATCAGTTATTAGATTGTCCATTATCAGGCAGATTTTTTTACTTTATCATACGCAGTATGTAAACTATTGTAATCGAACCGAAATTTTTTTTATGAATTTTCCTTTTTGTCCTTTTGGGTCCATGAACATATTTGGTACAAAAAAATGTCTGTGTGTGTGTTTGAGTGTGTGTGTACTCGATTTTTGTGAATTCGATTCCGGAGAAACTACTAAAGGTATCGGGACGAAACTTTATATTTAGAAGTTTCATTACCAAACTTAGAGCTGAAAAACTTTTGGTTCAACAGGGTCTAAAGGAACTGGCTATTTTCTCTTAGCATTTTTCAACGATTTTGCGAATGCACCGTCATTTCTGTAATTTCGTCAAAATAATAAATAAATAGATATATAATAAATTAAAGTAGTGGACATTTATGTCCATAACATTTTTTTTTGAAAATTAATAGTTTAACTGCAGGAGCAAATTCTATTTGATCGAAATCGAGTCTGCATTAACAGTAGGTAGCCAGGATATTTTGAAACTTTTGACAGTATTCCGAACGTCAGCGGTAGCCAAACGTCAATTCAACACGTAAATGCATGGAGAATGCGATGAGGAGGAGAAGCACGCGCGCACGTACGCTATGTGAAACAATATTGAAACATGGCGTTTACAAAGTCAATGTGTATTTCGAGTGTGGATAGCAATGTTGTTATGCATTTTTCAGGGATTTTGCAAATGAGCCGCCATTTCTGTAATTTCGTCAAAATAGTTAAATAATAAATTAAAATAGCGGAAAATTTGTATAATTTATACCTATGACGTTTTTTGGTATAATAATAGAGTAGCTGCATGAACAAATTCTATTTGATCGATATCGTGTCTGTATTTAATATAAAGTTAGCCAGGATTTGCCAGATATTTTTATTCTAATGACAGTAGATAGTGTCAAAGGCTGATTTTTTAACAATACTTACTGTCAATATCTGTCAAATCCTGGCTAATTTGTTTTATTTTAATGCAAACACGATCGATCTCGATCAAATAGAATCTCATGCACCTAAACTATTAATATTATTTATTGTATGATAAAGTCTGGCCACAACATTTTTTATATTTAGATCTTAACGTATCAGAAAGCCATATCAGTTACGCCCATCTAAAGCCATTTCAGAATAGAAGTTTTCTACTTTTAGCAGAAACTAATCATCGTCAATTGGCTGTTACATCTAAAAATATAAATGAACCGAACTAAACGGACACACCGTAATAGCTCATTGTGGAGAAATTAAAATTTTCTGAAACTTTCTGAAGTTGCTTATTAAAAAATAATTTACATCCCGCCTGTTTGTATCATTCTTTCAGTCTCTTCTGAGTCCTGAATATTCGCCGACCCTACAAAATTTGCCCACCTATGCCACATATCCACCCACACCGCGGCGCGGCATCCAGTTTTCGCTGTTTTAACAAATATCATGGCATTGGTCAATTCGACACAAAGAGTGTTTTAATGCAATCAAATATACGTTTTATAATGAAAATGCGCCAGGAAGTACATTAAACTCAAGTTCAAGCCATCTGCGAAGCATGGGGATGTATATTGGGCAGGAAAATTGTACTTTTAAAACACATTTTCATGCAGCATTGTGGTAAAGATGCAAAAATATTTCCACAATCGCTTTTTCCTTAATATGCCATGTATCTTAACTTAGCCCCACCATTTCTCATAAGTCAGGTTCCATTGTGGTTCCCTACAGTATTTTTACAGCCAGCATAAGGTTCGCTCGGTTGCTTTCTCTCTTCTGAACCACTTTTTCTCATTGACGATGGCAATTCCTTCCCAGACGGTGGTTTGTATTACTGTCAAACGTTTGTTGTTGTTGTTGTGTGGGACTGTAACGCTGTTACAGACGGAATAGATGTATTTCCCATATTTCTCCCCAATTCCAGAAACTTAAATTTTTGGCTATTACTTTCTCTAATATTCTTCTCCCAGGCCACGTTCTGCGTTTAGGTAATACCTAATAACGTTCTAATTCATAAGCAGGTATTCTACTAAAATATATGGAAATTGAAAATATTGGAGCCGCAATGAACACTTTGAAACAGGCATTTATAGTAGGGAAAGTGATAGCAATATCACAGGTAAGTCCTTCAAGAGAGTGCTGTGCACCACATGATTTGAGAAACAGCAGGATGTTTGTAAAACCGTTATGCGACAATATAAAAACAGCGTCAGTGCAGGACCCATCAGCGCCACCAAACACTACAGCGACTACAAGCTCTTCACAATACTTGTAGCGGATATGGGGTAAGCTGTAAGGCGTCTTAAGGGGGACAAATAAATAGTTTCGAAAATGTTCTCGTTATTTTATTTACTTCTTGGTTCCCCATGAAGTTTATCCAATGCTGTGCAGATGGCTTGAACATGATCTCAAAACACTATCTGTGTCAAATTTACCAAAGCCATAATTTTTATATAAGAGATTGAGAGTGGTTTGGAATGTAAAACAAACCAGTTGCAAGCATTCCGCTTGCATTTCGCTACTTACGTACTGAGAGTGTTTAGAGAGATAAGTTTCATAATGGTTAAGGTTGTGGTACTTAGATAAAGTTCTTCAATCTACAATTATGGTTACTTAATAACCAGCTTTTACCCAACCGACGAACTATTACATAGGAACCAACCTATCGT